>CM048668.1:1227500-2696250 GCA_026401315.1 Dysphania ambrosioides
CATGCCAAGAACATGGTAATATAGTTCATGATTAAGATATATATTCGTTTCATTCCCACACTCTGCGTTTTGTCCTCTGCAGAAGAAAATGTAATAATGTTTAGGAAAATTTATACATATTGGAGCAAGTTATGATTGAAAGGTCAAATTTTGTAGCTTCAGAAACCATGTACATACTTTTTATGTAAGGCTTTTTGATGTATATACGTGATAAAAAGCTTACTTTGGGGAAGGAAGTACACATACCATCTATATAAGGATCAGAAACTGGAAAACCAAGGTAGTCATCTACAACAGACCCATCACGATGAGCGTTTGGATACGTCAATGGTGCATCAATGATAGATTTTATTTTGGCAAATGATTACAAACAACAAACACAAACAGCTATCCCATCATAGGCGCAATAGCTAGATTATGGGCATTAGAAACAAGACACTAGAAACTTTAAAGCAAGAAAAGAAATAAAATTCTGCCGCTTCTAGCTCTATATCCTGTACTAGAGACTTCGGCTCCTTAGGAGGCTTGGACAATTAAGAAGGATATCCACCGCTTCCACATCAATATAGATAACGATCCCATTTCTTGCTGCTATATATGTTGTTTCATGAAATCTCTTCGATGGAATGAAATTGTAACGCAGTTTTGCAGCCCTTTGAAATAGCTAAAAGTAGGAGGACAAGGTTGAACAGTTGGAGTGTTAGTTAGGCAACTTAGTTTGAATGCATTAAGGATGTTGTAACAATGTTATGAAAATGTCATGAATTTAATCTAGGAATCTTCCTAAATTCTAAGAATTCTCGGTTCCAGCACTTTGAAGAGGGAAAAGTCGTTTTTGTGGTTACGTTATTGGGAACTGTAATGATGATGGTGTAAGGATGTTGTCATTTTATCGTAGGAGTGTTACCACTTTTATAGGTTGATGCTCCTTTATTTGCTCCTTTATGGAGTATATATTACTCAATGCCCGACGTGTTCTTCCTAGATAAACTCGAAGAAAAATCAGTGGAAGTATGATTCCAAGAATCAATACCGTCCAAGGTGTGTGTTGTGCACTAGTAACGTACTAGAAGCCCTACCCTAGGTACTCTCGAGTGCAAAATATAATGTATCAATTTTGATATATCTCAAGAATTTCAATATCTTAAAGTTTTTTAATTTCTCTTGAAACTTTCCACTTTCATGCTTTACTTTTTCTTTTTATAATTAAAGAATGGTGATTACTAAATATATCTATATATAAGCAATCGGGTCTTGTTCCTCACTGATGTATGAAATTGTCTAACTTACATACGGTATTATGAGAGGAAGGAGGAAATTACAAGGAAAAATCGATCCAATCTATATTTTCCTCCTCCCTCTTGTAATCCACCCTTTCTATGCACTGAGGAGGACTTTTACCTAGAGGAACTGCTAAGGTTGCCGTGGAGAACTACATGAACAAGGAACTTGAAATAGATGCAACAAAGGAGACAACACGTACTTTCTATTTAAGCTTCATGTTCATGTCCTTCTCCACGGCAAAAAGTCTGCCGAGGTAAGTTTATTTTTGTTATACGCACACTTTAATAAACTCTCCTAGACCCCTTATACCTTCCCCTATATCTTCTATTCCTTCTATTATAGTACTGTGACATTAATCATTAGTAACATTAACATGAAATAGGGGTATTTAATGAGTTCAAATTATATCATTACTACATTGGGACACGTTATACTTAATTTTGACTAGATTGGATATTTTGAAAAACTATATGACATTACGATTATGTCAAATGGAAACAGTAGCTGCAATCTGATTGTTTTCTTTGAACATACAGATAAATTGTCAAGAAATGTAGTAATGATTCTGATCCTTTCTGCTCTGAGGATTCAAATGACATCAGTTTGTTAGCAGAAGAGGACAGCTCAGAGCCTCAGAAAACCGAAGAATTCACTGTAGGTAATGTGCTTTAATAATAATAACCTAACAAGCCTCGGATCAGCAGATTAATATGTTATACAGACCACCGATTTGTTCAAGAATCAGAGAACAGCCTCTTGCCCTGGAAGAGCTTCATGATTGTTCAATTTTCATCTTCAAGGGATTGAGCTATTGCCTATTTCATGGTGATACAGAGCTCTGATAGACAGTTCATTAGTCTTCTTCTAGTCTTTCTTTATTTCGGCCTCGTGTCCAGCCATATGAAGTTCTATGCCAACTAAATGAATCTTACGTTCTATAGCTTTTAAATTTGAGTCAAGTGTATTGCCTTGTTTACCTCCATCTTTAATGTCGTAGCAATGTAAGCAACTTCAACCCCAAGTATGTATGAATTATTACTATAAACTGCCGAAGGCAAAAGGACAAGGGGAGCCCCGGACACCATCCCTGAGTTGCAAGAACAATTTTCCAGACTATGAGCTCTTTACAGTGGTTTGGTATCTGATAAAACAGTTACTCCAAACCGTTATCTCTTTACAAACCTCAGTATACTTCTAAAGTTCGAATACTCTGATAAACAGTCACTCCAAACAAAGTAGTAACCTGTCAATAATGTGTAGAGACTGTAGAAAATCACAAGATAAATCAGAGATAGGAGTTATGTCATAAATCAAATATACTAGGATAAAAGGATATGTTTGTATTAGTAGCAAGGTCATTTATGACTCTGTTACTTAATCTTATCATTATCCATAGGTTCTAGTATAAATACCAAAAGCAATGTACAATTTTCTTTCAATGAAATACAGAGAAACTTCCTATTTTTTAACTTTCTTGTATCAGAGTAGACTTTTGTTCAGCCAATTTTCATCATTTACCAAGAATCTCTTATTTGAAACATCCGAAAAACGCATATCATGGATGGACCATCGAAAAATCCCAACGAAGAGCATGTTACTATGGCTCAACTATTGTAAGCTATAGAAAAACTAAACAATAGGAGCCAAGAGAATCATGGGTCTTCGGTCAGAATTGCTAAAAAACTCAACAATCAAAACTATGGTAAATGGTCATGGCTGATGCTAAAGGCGATCAAAGAGAGGGGACGACTCACTCATATCACGGCCACCCCCCCCCCCCCCCCCCCCTCCTCTAACACCGAAGAGTACAACATGTGGTGCCAAAAGGATGTCGTAGTCAAGACGTGGGTTATTGAAAACATTAAACCCGAATTAGTAAATCAATTTCTCGATTTCCCAATATCAAAGGAATTATGGAAGGGAATCGAGGCAGTATATGGCAGTGGTAAGGATGGGTTAAAAAATTTTTACCTTACTACACGAACCAACACAATCAGACAAGGCAAAGACTCCATCGAAACATATTATGGTAAACTTGTCACGATCTGGAAAGAGATCGACAAAAGGATGCCAAATCCAATGTCTTGTACAAAATATATAATCAGGTTTAACAAATTAACACAACAAACAAGGTTATATCAATTTCTGGCGGGCATAGACGAATCATTGGACAAGGATCGAAAGGATCTAGTAAATCAAGTTCCCTTACCTACTGTGGACACGACGTTTAGCACAATACGGCAAGAACTAGAAAGGAGGGAAGTCATGAAAGTCACCTTACCTAGCTTACCTTCGGTGGAAATGCAAGGAGTTGGCAGTGGCCTCGTCTCACGCAACTCCAGAAACCAGTTAGGAGCATCATCCTGGAGAGGAGAGGACAAGAGCCACCTCAAGTGTTCCCACTGTGGGGGAACACGTCACACGAAGGAAGGGTGTTTCCGAATTATCGGATACCCAGACTGGTGGCAAGATCCGAAGAAGAGAGGAGAGAAGGGATGAAATCGGAGTGACGAATCAAGACAAGGAGGACAAGCATCCATGGTGAGAGGAGATGAGGAGATGGAAGAATCCCGAAAAGAGAAGGTGAAAGAGGTAGGTGAGGGAGTCAGCGAGAATATGAACAAATCGAGAGAGGAGCAAAGGAAAAACGACGAAGGTTTTTGGGAAAATGGAAACCTAGAGGGAAGACCTAAAAGACACGGCCACACCCCCATTTATCCCACAAAAAAACCCTAAACTCCCTCTTAAACACGACCCACTTCAGTCCCCCATCAAAAAGGCTCAAACTGGGCTGCGCCCTCAAAGCCCAAACATACCCATTAATAAATTATGTTGCATAGCATTAGAAGGAGTTACGTGTTATGCAAAACCCGAAACCCGATGGATCTTTGACTGCGGAGCAACCCATACCATGTCTTATGACAAAACTTATTTTTTGGAACCCATTAAACCACAAAAAACCTTTATTTAAACAGCTAATGGTGAATGTATGGAGGTTGCGAGAATTAGAATAATAAAAATTAGGACTATTATTTTATATAATTGTCTCTATATTCCATCAATTTCTTATAAACTGTTGTCTGTGAATCAATTAACAAAAGAGTTGAGTTGTACTATTTTGCTAAAATCAGGTTGTTGTACTGTGCAGGATGTTCATACCAAGGAGACTATTGGGCATGGTATTGAAAGCAATGGGTTGTACTACGTGGAGGAAATGACCAGGGAAAATAATGTAGCTCTTATTTGCAGAACAACAGAGAATCAACTTCGAATATGGCATCGTCGCTTAGGTCATCCTTCATTAGGGTACTTGGAACATCTTTTTCCTTCTCTTGCTAGATCTAAAATTAGTCTAAATTGTGAAGCATGTTATTTAGCAAAAAGTCATAAACAAAGATATCCTAGTAGCTTAAATCGTGCATCTAAACCCTTTTACCTTATTCATTCTGATGTATGGGGTCCTGCCTCAGAACTTGGTCAACATAAATTTCTATTTTACGTTGTGTTTATTGACGATTATACCAGAATGAGTTGGGTTTATTTTATGACGCACAAATTTGAAGTCTATAATATATTTGTGACTTTTTATCAAATGATACTTGCACAGTTTCAAACAAAAATAAGTATATTTAGATCTGATAATGGAGGTGAATTTGTAAACCAGAGTATGAAAATCTTCTGTCAAAATCAGGGTATTATCCATCAAACTACATGTCCAGATACTCTCCAACAGAATGGGATATTTGAAAGGAAAAATTGTACCCTCCTCAACACGACTCGGGCCATAATGATAGAAGGTCATACACCCACTACACTTTGGCCTGAAGCTATAGCTACCTCTAACTATCTCACAAATCAACTTCCAAACAAAACCTTTCAATATAAAACACCTTTAGAAGTCCTTAGATCTTCAATGTCTAACTTACCTTTTCATTCTCTGAAACCTCGAGTCTTTGGATGTGTGGTGTATGTCCATCTCCCTAAGAGAAGCAGGCATAAATTAGAATCCAGGCTGTTAAATGTGTCTTTGTAGGATATGGTATTTCCCAAAAAGGGTACATATGTTTTGATCTTGTAACAAACCAACTATACACCTCCATGGACGGTGAGTTCGTTGAGGATGAATATTTTTATACCCAACATCATCATCAGGGAGAGAGTGTATGAGACGATGTAAGCTGGTTGACATGGTCTATACCAAAACAGGTAACTAAAGCAACTGGTCATGACACCACGATAATGCAACCCAGAACAGCAATACCATTTCTGATGGACTCTGCCACTGATTATCCACAAGATAAGGTAAGCTCTCCGACTAATAAGAACTTATTGAATCCTAACAGTATGGTGATGTAGCATTAGAGGAGAATGATGGGGAGAATATAGAAGGTAGTATTGAGAATGTTGAAAGAACATACCAACTGCCACCTCGAAATACTAGAGGTATTCCACGTAGGCGATATGATCTTGAGTATAAAGTTCAGAGGTCAAAATACCCCATAGGTGGCTTGACGAATGTAGCTATAAGATCAGAAGACATTCCGGTGACAATTGAAGAGGCCTTGCAGACCAGAAAATGGAGAAAAGCAATGAAAGAGGAAATTGAAGCATTAGATAAAAATGATACATGGGAGCAATGCGTAATTCCTGAAGGGAAAAAGGTTGTGGGATGTAGATGGGTCTTTACTGTTAAGTATAAAGCAGATGGAAGTATTGAAAGATACAAAGCAAGACTGGTTGCTAAAGGGTATACCTAGGTCTATGGTATTGACTATTCAGAAACTTTCTCTCCAGTTGTAAAAATTGATATAATAAGAGTATTGTTTTCAATTGCAGCAAATAAAGGATTGCCTTTACATCAGTTTGATGTTAAAAATGCCTTCTTACATGGAGAAATAACTGAAGAAGTGTACATGAAAGCACCTCTTGGGTTCTCGCAAGGGTTCAGAAAGGGTGAAGGATGTAGGTTAAAGAAAGCACTATATGGACTCAAGTAATCCCCAAGAGCTTGGTTCGGGAGATTTACGTTGGCAATGAAGAGATTCGGGTATTAACATAGTAATTCTGATCATACTCTATTTCTTAAAAGGGAGAATAATCTGGTAACATACTTGATCATCTATGTCGATGACATAATCATTATAGGGGATAATAAGGAAGAAATTAAGATGTTGAAAAATAAATTGTTTCATAAATTTAAAATGAAGGATCTTGGTCAGTTAAAATACTTATTAGGAATTGAGGTTCTTAGAACTGATATGGGAATCTTCATTTCTCAACAGAAGTATATTCTTGACTTGTTGGCTGAATTAGGAATGATAGATTGTAAACCAACAGAAACTCCTATTATGGTGAATCATGGATTACAAATTATTGAAGATGCAGAATTGGTGAATCAAACTCAATATCAGAGACTTGTGGGAAGGTTGATTTATTTAGCACATACTCGACCTGAGTAGCATATGCAGTGGGAGTCATTAGTAGATTCATGCATAGACCACAGACTCAGCACTTGGAAGCAGTATATAGGATCCTAAGATATTTGAAGGGAACTCCTGGGAGAGGAGTGATGTTTAGAAGGAATAATCATGTGGATCTCCAAAAATATACAGATGCAGATTGGGAAGGAGATCGTGATAGCAGAAAATCCACTTCTGGTTACTTTGCTCTTGTTGGAGGGAATTTAGTATCTTGGAGGAGTAAAAAGCAAAAAGTAGTGGCCATATCCAGCGCAAAAGCCGAATTTCAGGGAATAGAAATCACTGAAGATTTATGGCTAAAAAAGTTGTTAACTAAGCTAGACTTTCCTCCAAAGAAGAGTTGTGAATTATGTTTTGATTATAAAGCAGCAATAAACATTTTAGAGAATCCAGTTCAACATGATCGAACAAAACATGTTGAAATTGATAGACACTTTGTTAAGGATAATTTGGAGTCTAAGTTTGTTAGTCTCAAGTTTGTTCGGTCAAAAGATCAGTTGGCAGATATTCTGACTAAAGCAGTCAATACTCGAAACTTTGAAGATATACTCTGCAAGTTGGGTATCGAAATTTCCGAGACCCAAATTGAGGGGGAGTGTAGAAAATCACAAGATAAAATCAGAGATAGGAGTTATAGCATAAATCAACTATACTTGGATAAAAGGATATGTTTGTATTAGTAGCAAGGTCATTTAGGACTCTCTTACTTAATCTTATCATTATCCATAGATTCTAGTATAAATACCAAAAGCATTGTACAGTTTTCTTTCAATGAAATACATAAAAACTTCCTATTTTCTAGCTTTCTAGACATAAAACAGTGCAAGTAACTACTTTGTACTCTCTTGAGGTGCAGGAGATGACGAATACTTATCGACTGCCTCTGATCCTCTCTTTATCTCTGGTTGGAAATGCTTCCAGAAGAATCCCGTTTTTGTAAAAAATGTCATAAGAGGCACTGTCAGCATTTGAATAGAACCATTCTATGATTATCAATGTGAAGATGTTGAAGGTAGTAGTCAAGGTGTAGTTGTACGGTTTTGTTTCTTTTAGAATACAGAAAAATAGTTATTTAGCTTGGTTCTGAGTCTTTCAGCAACCTCTGACTGCTCATCATATTCATCTATTACCTGCAACACTCGACATAAATAAAACACGGATCATCACATTAACTTCTGAACTTCTCCTTCTGCTGAAGCCAACAACACAAACAAAATAAAGAAAACCAAATATAAGGAAATATAGCAAGACGAAAGGCCAAGTAAAGGACTGAGTTCTCACATTATGCTGTAAAAAGATGACAGGAACATCATCATCACCTGAAGCTTTGCAGAGTTCAGAAAACCCTTGCTCGATCTACATTTTCAACAACTCTTCATCCGTCCTAAACTCTCCCACACACTCAATAGGGCAAAGCTCTTCATCCTCAAGTTTATACTATCTTGATTATCATCCACGACAGACTTTGACGACGGCTGCTTAACACTCGAGCCATTGACTACCGAAACCACTCACAAACCCACTCAAAATTGCTGTACTCCTCGGCCTCGAAACAAGTACTGAGGAACTTCTGAACTCCAATTGCTCACTATGGTTATTCCTCAAACAATTTGATGATTTTTAAGTACAAAGTTGTCACATCGACACAAATTGGATCCCACTGTTGGTATTATCCAATTTAATATTTTTTTAATCGTAAAGAGAGTTATAAACGACAAGCCAATATTCAATCTAATAATATGACAATGTTATGCAGGTAGTATGTAAGTTTATCATAAGATAACAATATCATAACATTTGTAACAATATTTTCTCAGTAACATAACAAAAAAAAAAAAAAAAAAAAGCACGAAGCCGAGCTGATATTCGAACAACAGCTTGATTTCTTTGCAATATGATGATCTTCAGCTATGATCTACAAAATGGCGCCATATATTTCTGTGCATCAGATGAAAGGAAAGTTATGCAAGTACCATAATATGAAGTAGTAAGTAATTTTCTAATCAAAATCAAAGCCTCCTACAATTGGACAAATATGACAACTATATGATAGAATAATAAAATGCAACAAGAAGATTAATATCAGGTATTGTTGGTCCATGTAAATTGGATCATATTATAAAGTTAAAACCTTTGATCTTGTAAAAATAATTTCTATATAATTGGAATTTTTTCCAGAAATCCATTTATAAGACTGAATTCAAAAAAATAAATGACTAAACATGGGGAAATTTTGGAACTTGAGTGATGGCGCAAGCAATGGTGGCTCCACGGTCTCTCACCGATTCAAGACCAACATTTTGACTTTGAACTTTCTAAGGGAACTTGATATTAGGCCCCACGTATAATGGGGAATTTTTTTTTTTTCTAACATATCGGCGAATTAAAGTTATAATTATTTTTTACATAATTTAACAGCTAAAAAGAACTTTATTTACAAGAATTATCCTTGTCATATATTTTGACCTTATCGAATTGTGTTAATGGAATTAAGTGTTAGAGTTCGACTAGAGTTTGAGCTCGGCTTGAGATTTAAACAAACCAAATCGAGTAAGAGCTGGCTCGATTCGAAAGATCGTTAACATGTTCGATAAAAATTAATCTATAAATATTAAAAAAAATGAATAAAAAATTTAAAATTTAACACACACAAATATATATATATATATATATATATATATATATATACATATATATATATATATATATATAGATAGATAGATAGATAGATAGATAGATAGATAGAGAGAGAGAGAGATATCCAATGAGAATAGTAAAATGGTTACTATAATAAGAAAAAAGAGTCACTATAATTATAAAAAGAGTCATTATAAGTGGAAAAAAATTGGTCACTATGCGTACATAAAATATCATTCGTTTGATTTAGGAGATGAAGAGTCAAGATGTCTTCTCATCCTTCTCATTTTAAGTACCCTTTTTATTTTAAGTTTTATATCTTTTTCATCGTTATAGTAATTTTTTTACGTGAAATCTTATACGTTAGAACTTATCCCTTTAAGGGTAAAGATTTCTTATCTTTTTCATTTTAAGCACCCTTTTCATTGAATAATTCTCGTGTGTGTGTGTGTGTGTGTGTGTGTATATATATACATACATACATATATATATATATATATATATATATATATATATATATATATATATATATATATATATATATATATATATATATATATATTGTAACACCCCGATAATTCCCATTTTTCGAAAACCAAACCTTGAATACTATCAGTATGTTACCGCGACGTGTTCAAACGTTAAGGCTATAAAACAGAGTTTTGCAGCGAAAAACCAAAAGACTTTTTGAAATAACATTAATAGTAAAACAACTCCTAACATAACAAACTAAAACCGTAAAGGCCCTTACTGCAATGTACCTAAATAACGTTCAATTCAAATCAAAAACTATCAGTCTCAAAATCAAATCAAATAAATGTAAAGTATTATGAAATCTAAATTAAAATAACACTTCATTCAACCCGCCCATGCATGAATGCTCGACTAGATACCTGTGAATAATCTACTCCCCAATAATACAAATGTAAATATTGGATCATCACAGTGTCATTTTTAGGCAAAAGTCCAAGCCAAAAACACACAAAGCACGTAATCAGCAAGTTGAGTACATACAGATTACAAAGTACACAATTACAAAAGTAATTAAATAAAGAATAAGTACATAATGCAAAAACGTATTACGCAACATTTTACTCAACTGTCATGACAAATTAATTAATTAATTGGATTAAGGAATAGACAAGGTTGTCTACCCATGTCCTGATTTGGATATCAAAAAGATAAATAACCCATGCACTCTCATCGGAGAGCTCAAAATACAATATAAAATCCAGATGGTAAACGGGCGCGACTCCATCACCATAGCAAGATGAGATCTCAACTAACCCCAATGTTAAGTTTAAAACTTTATAAAAGAGAAACCCGTATATCACACAGCCTCTAATAAAAGCCAAGGATAATACTCCATGAAGCTCAAACCACTGATTGTCAATACTCTAAACGTGTACTAGCGCATAGTTTTATTGTTTATCCTCTTTCTCTTTACATGATTTACTGTTTAAACTCAGAATATATACAATCACCATAGCACACACATGCAAACATTATAGTTACACAATCAATCTCTATTATACTATAATTTTAACCTTTTGATTTCAATCTTAACTTTTAAACCTATTGTACAGAGTTAACTACCCTCGTCATTAAGACTTGAAATTTACCTTTACTCAACTCATACTATCAATAATGAAAGGGTAATAATAAACAACCTCACGGAATAATTAGCAAATTAATTCTAATTTACTAAATCAAGATTTCTCACCATATATAATTCTTTCTCGATTAGTATTGTCAAATCATAATTATAACTTACCAACAATATCAAATGATGCCCCTAATATAAAAGAACATGAACTATTTCAAATGAATAACCAAACAATCTCACTCAAAAGGTTCCCTAAACATGATACTAAGTTTGCATTTCACCCTAGATCATGCCCTTAAAGGTAATGTTTTTCGTAATTTGTACGTACCTAGAGTAAAATAAACGGTGACCACTTTCTCTACTATTAAGAAACTTCTACAAAGTATTCTCCTACACCAAATTATACAACCTAAATCAATACACAAAATCACCAATATCCAAATTTCCAATAATCGTACTAAGCTTTCTAAGGTTTTAAGACAACTCCAAAACATATTTTTAAGTCTCCTAAAACATAATCTAGTAGTTCCAACACAATACTACAAGTATTATTTGAAAACTCATTAAAATACATATTATAAAACTCCACTTTTATAACCCTTCAAATCTGAAAACTTGTATTCAATATAGTATACTCAAATTACACTCAATTATATCATAAAATAGTATTAATTTAATGTATATACTAGTAGTACATAATTTCAAGCTTTAAAATATAAAATCTCGACAATTAAACCATAATCTAATATGTATAATATTCTAAAAATTTATTCCAAATACCATAATATTAAATATTTTATCAAAATACATCATACTATAGTCAAAATTTCTTGAAATAAATACTAGTATACAAAAATCTAAGCCTTAAATCATGAAAACTAACACTTTTATATTAAAACATATGCTTTTAAAATCTGAAAACTCATTTAAACTACAACTCCCTAAAATTTAACATAGATGATTCACAAATATTTATAATTTTATGTAAAAATCAAAAGCCTAGTATCAAAAACTCTAATTCATTATACAAGCATACCTAGCCCTATTATTTATGCATGAAAACTTGCAGGATGTACAAAAATAATTTATAGAGCATATCAATTTATATACTTTCAATATAAATTCAACCTATAATAAAATCACATAATTGTCATATAATAATTTATAAACCATGTATACTAGGCATAATAATTAAGGAGAAAAGAATGGAAAACAAATTAAGAAGGGGAAGGAAGCACCGACGACGGCAGCAAGGCGAACGGCGACAGTGACGGTGGTCCGGTAGATGGGAGGGGCGGCGGCAAGTGTAGAAGGAAGTGACAAGAAATACAAAGGGGGGTGGGGGCTCTTGGCTTCACATGGAAAAAGGTTGGGGGTTAGGTGTTTTTTGTTTTGTTTTGTAGAGTTTAGGTTTAGGTAAAATTCTTATGTTTAGGTAGTATATGTTTAGGAGATGAGTAGTACTAGGTTTAGGTATTTAGGCTTAGTGGGTTTCTTAAAAAATAAAATATATTTTGTAGAAAAAGAATTTTACTTTTAGGATTTAATTAAGTAATAAAAATAATTTGCTATTTATTTTAGAAATATGTATGTATATATATGTATATATGTAAAGTATATGTATTATATTATTGCATAGAAAATATTTTTGATAAAAATGTAATCAAAACCTCATAATTTTTGGGGGATTATATATATATATATATATATATATATATATATATATATATAAGTTTAAATAAGAAGGGTAATTAAAATAAGAAGGATGAGAAGACATCTTGGCTCTTTATCTCTTAAATCCAACGGATGATATTTTACGTACGCACAGTGACCTTTTTTTAACTCACAGTGACCCAATAATTTTATCACTTATAATGAGTCTATTTATTATTATAGTGACTCTTTATATTATTATAATGACCTTTTTTATTATTATAGTAACTATTTTTTTTACGTGAAATCTCTATCGTTGGATCCAATGAGAAAAATGCTTAAAATAACAAGATTCAAAAGAGATCTTGGTCATTCAAATGGTAAGATCGAACGCTAAAGATTTCACGTAAAAAATAATTACTATAATAATAAAAATGGTGATGAAAATTCTGAAATTCCATCTAATGCTAATAAGGAGATTTTATTGGCAAAATCTTTTGAAGAAAATGGGTTGGACCATTTTTGGTTACATGGCCCATTTATCTCTTTGCAAGGGTATTCTAGTCTTTCCACTTTGGAAAACTAGAATAAGGTGATGGAAGAATTTTTGTAAAAAAAGTAAAGGAGTTTTTTTTATTTAATTAATAATTAAAGCTAGTTAATTAGGTGAAGTAGTTGGGCAATCATTGGGCAATAAATTCAGATAGGCGTGAATTTGCTAGTTGGGGCTGATTGTGTTGGCGTGTTTAATTGGGTGTGTGGGGTTGATTTAGGCGTGTGAATCCAAGGTAGTTATGGGTTTGATTTTGCTGATTTGTTAGGGAGATTCACGTGGCTTTGGGTGTTAGTTATGGAAGGATTGAGTTGGAAAAAGTCAGATTTGGTTAGCTTGAATTAAGGGGATTCTTTGACTAGAATAAAATCAAATCTAGCATGATTCTTGGGATATTTTTTTGACTGATTTTTTTCCTTTATGGCTGGCATTTTGGACCATTATTATGGTTAAATTTGATCCATAAATCAAGGGCTTAAAGAAGGGAAGTTTCGGATTTATGGAGATTGTTCTGATTTGGAGTGTGGCGTGATTTTGGGGATTATTTTGACTGATTTTTGGAGCTGCATTTTTATGGGTTGAAGTTAGATTTAATTCCCTAAAATTAAGGGTTTTAATGGGTAAGTTTCATATTTTAATAGAGGGAATTTTATGATTGATTTTATTGGACTTAAATGCATGATTAAGGGAGTTTAAGTGGGGAAGATTAGGAAAATCATGGGGAGCATTTTATGGACGGTTTAGGATGGTTTTTGGATGGTTTTTAAGGGGTGTTATTAGGGTATTGAAGAGGGTTTTGGCTGAACATATTGTGCTCATTATTTCACCACTTAAGCCACGGTTTTGAGGAGGAAAATGAAGGGCTTGTGCGTGAAGATGGAGGGTCTAGTTTACTATCTCTTTAATTCTTATAACTTATGCTTCAATGAGAATTTAAGAGGTATTGAAGGCCGGATTTATGGGAGCGTTGAAGACCTTTGAAGAGTGCGTTCTTGAGGAATGAATACGTGAGTTTTAAAGGCCAACTCTCATTCATGATACACGTTTTTGGTGATTCAATGCCTAGAAACCTCTTGGTGTTGCACGTCCAAATGAAGGGTTGGAAGGATCTTGGTGTTGCCTATGGGTTAATGCTTTGAAGTTAAGAACGAGTTAAAGCCAAGAGTCATAAGAGGAAGACAAATCAATGGAAGATCCGATCATTCAAGACTTGAAGAAACTTTTCATATTCGGATTTTTATTGTTTTGTTTTAATGTGTAAACGGACATTGGACTCTTGGTTGGTTTGTTTTTTTGTTTTAATTTTCATTCTTTATGGCATTAATTTTTGTAGTATGCATGCTAGGGTTTGTTGCCTATAAGTATTGCATATTTTATAATGAAGGCAGTTGTTGATGTTTGAACTTTTGAATCTTTTACTTGTCAATTTCGTGTGAATTGCTTGTGATTTTCCAAGATATTGTCTTGACGAATTTGAGTGGCACGTGAGAAATCCTCCACATAAATTTTCGTAGTCTCTCTAGGGTTAAGTGAGTATTCCTTCCCTTGGATCTACACCTAATAGGTTATGTGAGAAATCCTTACCTACATATCTCAGATTGTTCAAGTGAGTATTCCTTACAATCTACTCTCTGTTTTCTCTTCTATTTACGTAAAAATTCAAAGCCTTTTCTCCACAAAAGCCATGCCATTTTATGTCCATTTTCCCCACAAAAATATATCCTTTTCTAGCCTAAACACATACTCTAAAACTTTCTAAAAAGCCTACATAATCTGTCCATTTTCTTAGCCCAATTTGTGATCCGTTTTTCTCGTAATTACTAGTTCTTTCCTACTAGTTTTTACATCAAATGGTTATTATAATAATAAAAAGATTTACTATAATAATAAATAGAGTTATTATAAGTGAAAAAAGTTATTTGGTTACTATGAGTTATAAAAGGTCACTATGCGTAGGTAAAATATCATCCGTTGAATTGAAGAGATGAAAAGATAAGATACCTTCTCATCCTTTACATTTTAAGGATCCTTCTTATTATCACATAATCACCATTTAGAAGATTGACCCTTCCACATTCTCTTCATGGGCTACCATCCAATTCTATACTCAGTATATCATATCCATATCGGACCTGTAAATTGCCCTAGCTCAACATCATCTCAATAATTAAGGGTAATTAAAAATATGTAAATAGAAATTTTCTAGATGAATCAACCTCTCTAATTTCTTCTTATTTGGTAATCACATGAATATCATTTTGAAGAAGTGTTATTACAACCAAACAAACGAACAATAATTGTTAATTTCAGCATGCAAAATTAGTGAACATTCTCTATTGGAGATCAGGAAGAAGATCAGTGCCTTGTGTTGAAAAATAGCGCGATATTATGTGCAGGGTATAGAGAAATCAAGAAATGGTTATTCAGAGATAAAAGGGTATAGAGAGAGAAATGGTTATAGAGAGAGAATTAGCAAATGTAAAATTGTTTTATTGTTGTCAAATGTTACAATGTACAATCAATATATTCATGTGTATTTTGTAATAAGTTATAATAGTAGGAAGAATTTATTTGCTAGGATGTGGTGTATCATAAGAGCATGTATTTCTAGTGTTAGTTTAAGCCCTTCTAATACTTTCTCTCTAGTAAAGTGACAATCAAGATTGGTGTGCTTTGTTTGCTTATGAAAGACCGGGTTTTTAGCAATGTGAATGTCACTCTGATTATCGCAATGCAAGGTTATTAGTTTAAGGTTTGTGATGTCAAGTTCTTGTAGCAAGGGAACAATCCATGTTATTTCTGCTACAGCACTTGTCATTACTCTATACTCAGATTATGATGATGACCTTGACATAGTAGCTTGCTTTTTGGACTTTTAATTGATAAGGGATCCTCCTAAGTGTATCAGGTAGCCTATCACTGATATTCTGGTGTTTGGGCAAGAGGCCTAGTCTGAATCCGAGTATGCCTGTAGAACTAGCTGTGCAGTTCCCTTTAGAAAAATACCGTGTCCAAAAGTATGTGCAATGTAGCATAGGGTATGGTTCAAAGATGAAAGATGAGAACTTCTAGGATTTTACATAAATTGACTCAGAGTTTGCACAATGTATGCTAGATTAGGCCTAGTATGAGTTAGAAAGTTCAAATTTCCAATAAGTTTTCTACATGTGGTAGGATCCTCTAGTAAGTGACTTCATAAGCATGCAATTTAAGATTGGCTAGAAGAGGAGTAACTGCAGGTTTGAAAAATTTCAGACCACAATATAATAGAAGTTCCTTGGTAAATTTTTCTGAGTAATTACAATACCATTGGATAAATATCTTATTTCCAATCCAAAAGATAAGCTAAGTTTTTCGAGGTCTTTTATGCTGAAACAGTTGTGCATATGAGACTTTAGATGATTTATGACATGAATATCATCTCCAGTGAGAATGATATCATCAACATACACAACAGCAATAGCTATTGTCATTGGTCTTCTAATGAACAAAAGTATTCGCATTTGCATTGTAAAAAGCCTAATGAGTCAATTAAATAACTTTGTGGTATATAATATATAATATATAATATATAATATATAGTATATAATATATATTATATAGTATATAATATATAATATATAGTATATAATATATAATATATAGTATATAGTATATAATATATAACATATAACATATAATATATAACATATAACATATAACATATAACATAAAACATAAAACATAAAACATATAACATATAATATATAATATATAATATACAAAACTCAGTTGATAACACGATATTATTTTTTATTTTAATGTCTTATATGATCTTTTTTTATCACATTTTCTCCATATTTTCTCCTTTATGAGCTTTTATTTTGTCTATTTCGATATTACTCTTCTCGAGTATGCTTTATTTTGTTTTGTAGGATTTTAATGCAATAAAACCTCTCATGATATCGTGTTCGACTCATGTTTGGAGTTTACGCATCGTTTAGTAGCCTTGCTTTGGGACTTTTGAAGACCTATTGCCACGTGGCTAGTGGGAAGTTATCGATTGTTCCAAGCTAGGTGCGGCTAGTGAAGTTTAGCATGCAAATGATGATTTTTACAGCACACACTGCAACTCAATGGCGATCCTTTACTCCGCGCCGCAACCTTTTGGCGGCTACTTTGGAAGAATTATTTTTGGAAGCCCCAAAATCCTAGTCATCAAGGCTATTGTTTAGGTGGAGTGTTTAGCTAGTTGAGGATTCTTTTGGATGAGATCACATGCCATTTAGGGGTTTAGCTTAGGGATTTTCTTATTTTCTTAGGAGAGTTTTTAGTTTTCATTATTCTTAGTTTTATTATTTATATCCTTAGTTTTGAGTTTTCATTCATTCATTAGTTTAGGTTTTGAGAGTTGTACTTTGTTCTTAGTTTTCTCTTTTGCAATCATGAAAGTAAAGCCTTGATGTTCATCATTCAATTAACACTTTAAATCAATCTAATTCTAGTATTGTTTTCTTTTCTCTATTCTCTTATTATTATTGTTATTACGTCTTCTCTTAGTCATTGATTTGTTTGTTTGATTATTATGTTTATATAGTTTCATAATCTAGGGTTAGGTTAAACCCTAATATGTTTTGATATATGAATTTATTCCAATCCCTAATCAGATTATATTATATGTTCTTGCTTATTGAATTGTGCTTTTTTATCAATACTAAGTTAGACGTAATTTGGTATTTATTTGAACCTAATATCTATCTGTCAACGACATTTGGATTTAGATTGTTGTGATTAATTCAATAAGGACATGAAATTCTCCATGAAAATAGGTAGAACAGATTGTTAGGAAGTTAGCGTGACATGTTTAATGTCTTTAATATGCATGATTCCATGAAAATAGAAATGATTGTATGTTAGGGAAGTCGATAAGTTGATCAAAAGAAACTATTGGTATTGTAAAGGGCACATATTTCCTTTTGACCATTATAGTATGATTATTTGGGGAAAAGTTTATCTTATGTTAATTCATATTAGCGGGAACACCTAGTCCTAGATGTCTTTAGTTCGTATTTTCATTAGTTAGTAATAGTATAATCATTCTTTTCTCTTACTCATCTAGTTTTACCTATGTTAATGTTGATTAGTTGAACCGTCGTTTCTCTGTGGGATCGACCCTGACTTACCCTACTACATAGTTAGGAGGAATAGTTAGGTTTTTATTTTTGTTAGGTGCGCGACACACCTATCATCAGCTAAGCTAGGATCGAACCATTTAGAAGATTAACCCTTCCACAATCTCTTCGTGTGCTACCATTCAATTCCATACTCGGTATATCATATCCATACTGGACTCGTAAATTGCTCTAGATAAACATCATCACCTCAATAAATAAGGGTAATTAAAAATATGTGAATAAAAACTTTCTAGATGAATCAATGTCTCCAATTTCTTCTTATTTGTAAATCACGTCAATATCATTTTGAAGAAGTGTTATTACAACCAAACAAATGAATAGTAATCAATTATTGTTATTCTTATCACACATTACTTAATTATTAGCTTACTTATCAACAAGTTCTACTAATGGTCTAGGAGGTCTAGGGATACGTCGCATGATATTAGTTCTTTGAATGATGCTCTTCTTATGAATTAGGTTTGGAGGACACAACTTAATCCTCAGATCCTTCTCTTTGAAGTGTATAAAACTGGTGCTCCATTTGCCCTTTCTACGGGGGTGATCCCTACGTGGCATAGAGCAGGGGTTTCTCTGGGCAAAAGGTTTTAAGAAGGCTAAGAAATTGTGTTTAGAAGGATGCTCTTGGATGATAGGATCATGGACCTTGGTTAAAGCCGTGTGAGATAGATGGGTGGAAGGGAAGGTGCTGGAACGAAAATCAAATGTCACTCTCCATAATGCAAGGAGGTGGAAGGTGGTAGAGTTTATTAATTCTGACTCCAACCAATGGGATGCGAAGAAAATTAGTGATAGCTTTGAAGCTAAAGATTTCATGTCAATCCTAGACATGGAACTTCCTACAAGAACTACCGAGGACTTCCTAATTTGGAATTACCATGTATTTGGAAAATTCACTGTCAAGAGAGGCTACGCTTAAGCCAAAGGGATAAGACTCCTATGGAATGTCAGGGAGAGGAATCTGCCTTTTTCAAGGTAATTTGGGGAGTAATGTTCTTCCTAAGTGGAAACATCTCTTATGGGACATTTGGAATGAGGCACTCACAACAAAAGATAATCTTCTAAGAAGAGGAATGGATGTGGATCCCCTCTATGGTTTGTGTGGTCTCAGCATTGAAGATGCAGATCACATTTTTAGGCACTGCCCAAAAACCACTACCTTCTAGCTAATAAACCCCCTGGCCCTTCGGTCAAATGATAACGTCTCTATTCCTTTTGAGAAATGGTTACGTTCTTATATCTGGTTCTTTTATAACTCGGGTAATCAATTTGCAGAGTTTATTGGAGGTCTCTGGAGATGGAGGACCAGGAATTATGTTGTTTTTAATTATGGTCCAAATCGCGACTTGCCAACTGTACTAGGAAAATTCCTACGGCAGTCCAGTGGTTAGATTCAACTACATCAGGCCCCTCTCCATGTTTTTTCAGTGCTTCCCTAGGAAGGGAAGTCCGACTTTCGGATGCCACCCAAATACAAGTGAATGGATCCTGGTGCAGCTCTGATTTTTCATGAGGGACAAGTTGGGCTATTCTCTTTCCCAACAGGCCTCCTTTTCCGGGAGGAGGTAACCAAATTCTTGTGTCTTCAACTCTTCATGCAGAGGCTATTGCGTGTCTTCATGCTATGTGGTGGATTCTGATAATGAAATTGGACAAATTTAATTCTTCTAACCGACTATCACCTTTTGGTAAGTATTATGAGAGATCGTACTACCCCACCGATACAGATTTTTCATACAATAATGTCATTATAGGCTATATGATGGGATTTTCAAATGTGTTCAATTCTGAAAGTCTCAAGAAATTAGGTTTAAGTCACTCATGATTTAGCTAAGACTAGTAGGCGTGCTTTAATTTCCTTTTCTAACTCTTTATAACTTATGTTTTTCAGCTGTAAAAAAAAAAAAAACAAATTCTACTAACCTTCCTAAAACAAAAACAAGTTCGAGCCTGCCTTCCTCAATTCCTATTTACAGAGTCAAAACTTAATAAAGTTATTAAATAAAAATGAGAAACATTATTAAGAACATATACTTCTTTGTCATTAAATTTCACATATAAGCAGCTAGGCGCCTAGTAAAAGCTTGAGATTTTACACATGAACTCATAGCTAGAAGCCTAGAGTGATACACACTAACACTGTGTTCGAATATCAGAAACGTTTTAAATACATCTCCAATTTGAATGAACGCATAAACTTGATCAAAATTTGAGAGAACCAGAATACATTAAATATATGCTTCATGTCACGGTACATTGTTTTCCTTGGTATTCTTAACCTGACAGAAATAACAATGAAAGCATGAAAGAATGAAAAGATTCTAATTAACGTAATTAATCGGACCTAATAACCTTTGAAAATCCTATTATGATTAAACCTAATCAACCCTATTTGAACCCATCCTACATAAATTTTACCGAGACCAAATTATATCACTTTGACGTAAAAAGTTTTACCACTAATGGACATGCTTGAATTGGAGGTAATGCATTATGGGAGTAACAAAAGTCAAACCAATAAAAAACAAGATTAATGAAATATTTTATAAAGAAAATATAGTGTTAGTAGTGTGATGAGAGGAAAACGAATATCCTCATTTGAGGGGTAAAAGATACTTTTAGAATAGTTATTAGCACCTCTATTTATCTTTATTTTTCATTAGTTTGACTTTTATCACCCTCTAAATCCATCCCCTTCAGTCCAAACATGGCCTAAAAGAAATCTAGTACAGCAAACCAAAAGACAAACAAAACTTACACGTACTTCTCCTAAATACGACTCTATTAACCTAACCCAATCTAAACAATTATTTTGCCACCTTAATTCACCCCAATAATGTACTTGATGGTAAAAGAGCCAATGAACCATCATCGACCCTAAACAGCTAAACATACCATACTTTTACCATAATATGGTCACTTTAAACACGAGCTTAACTTTCGAGGGCAAAAGGTGGTAGAAAGAAGTAAGTGGTAACATCCATTGACCTAAGAAGGCAAAATATTGGCAATTATAACGAAAGGAGATGGCGATGATCAGTAAAAACATAAACTGTAGGAAGAAAAGAGAAAAGGAACATAAATTTATTGGTGGAAGCAATAAATTTTGACCAAACCTCAAAACCCGTGAATCAATCATGAACCCCACTCCACTCTCACCAGTTTTTCGTTTTTGGTATGCATTTTTTGCTGCATGAAATCCATTTACAGTTTTAATTGCAGCCGTTTCTAGCCCTCTTTAATTTCCACTCCATGCACTCTCTACGGGGTCCCTCTTTTCTCTTCCAAACCTCATATCAAATCCGATTTTCTTCTTATCAACAAACATCATCACAAACACACTATAGTGGCTTCAACTCATTTTTCATCAAATTTCTAGGACTTTGTAGAACAAAACAAAAGTACCCTACCCAAGACTCCAAGGTAACAAAATCTCAACAGCTCACGTACAATAAGATTATGAAAACTACACAAAAGTAGTTAGTTTATCAAGTCAAGGCTCTTTTCGTCCCTATTTATTTGCTATGATTTCATTTTTAGAGTCAAAATTTGTCCATAATAATACTAGATATCATATTCAAATAGATATTGTTTGATTCATTTTAATGTAAATTTTCATAATATTTTTGTTTTACGAAATTAAAAAAAGTTTTTAAATTATATTTTAAATACGTAAAAAGTTTAATGTAGCAACAAAGTAACCACGTACAAAGTTCAAACGAATATCACTAAACTAGTTAACCATCCAAGGACAGCATTATGGCAAAAAGGAAAACCCCAAAAACCTAAGAATATAAGAAACAATATAGAATAGTAAAGTTGTACGAGAATAAATAATGAGAACTTAAAACTTTGACAATCCTACGCCTATTGGGAGAAAGAATCATACTACCATGCAAACACATCATAAAAAGTGAGTGAAAAATGTAGTCACTTTTCATCAACTTCCATATCAAATTTTTCTTTTTTTGGAGCTGAACTTCCATACCATCTTATAAAAATGTATAGAAAACCCATGAAAACTCTAAGTACAAAAAGGGCTACCGAGGAGGCATCAAATCTTTTGAAATTTAAAAGCAAGATTGCCAATATTTATAATCAAAATCACAAACTCAATACAAGAACGAACAATTGTTGAAACTAGATAGATCCACACAAGACTAGTCTAAGACATCCTTCAGATCGATGTACTAACAATGGCTTTCTTTTGCGTGAGAGATATGTAGGAATCTAAATAAATAGAGGATCATAAACATTAAACAAGGGATACTTTAGACTGCCACAAGCTTGACACACGCAATGTACAAGATAAAAGGCCTTATCTTCTGATCGAAACATTTCATAACTTGTAAAAATAAACCAATTATAATTAGCGTACACGTACGTAGCTCTTTGAACCACTCTTCAAGTCAATTCACACGCTAGATTTTCAACATACTATCTGCCTTCAAAACCAGAATCAATTGTCACGTTAGTATTGATGATCATGAAAAACCAAAAAATTCTCATTTATATATATCTGATATCTCAATAATTAATATAAGATTTTTTATATTTTTATATTTTTATATTTGATATATCATTATATATTTAATATAACAATAAATATATCTCAATATCCAAAAAAAAAGACATCGATAGTGAAAAATTAATATCACAACTAATCCCAAATGGGGGTAACAAATTAAAGAGTATGAATCAAACTAATATCGCAGCTAAGTCTTTCAAAATCTGAAAGGAGTTGGGAGTGTACTAACAGAACTTGTAAGTGAAAGAAAGTATGAAACCAAAAATGAGGATCATATCACATTAGATGCTTGTAACTTGCAAGGCATTGTTCCGATCCATCAATTCAATGACAAATTCACGAGTACTTTACCATGGCTTGGGAGTTGGGACCCTCTCTACAAACTCGTATACTTCCCCTCTTTCTACCTCTCTCATACCCATCTGCATAGTCCTCTTGCAAAGCATTTGCAAGAATGCAGGACCATGAATATCAAGAGGCTGGCACAACAATCATGCAGCTTTTGTTACATTATATATACCACATTATCATTCAAGGAGCCCGGCTCAACCTAAACTAAAACAAAGTCTTACAACATACTAACCATTTTCGTTACGAGAGCTTTTTTGTCAAAATGGGATAAATATCAAGCGACGACGAGAGTATTTAAAAAAAGAAAAAAAAACTTTTAATGTAGACTGACTTATAAGCCACATAAATTTCATTATGAAATACTAATAAACATACTTCTAGCGGAGTGCTACTTAGCTATGTTCAAACTAATAGTAGAGATAAAAACTAGTAACGTGACAACTAAATCCGAATCAAAGTCAATGTTATTAAATTTGAGGTTTAATGCGTTCGGTACCGAACTATTGACGACCTTAAGCTTCTTCAAGGAGACAAAAATGTAATCTTTCAAGGGAAAATCACTTCACAATAAACTTGACACACTTAAGATGGATTACCATTCAATCATTCATCAGTGTGAATATACAAAAATATGAAATAGAAAAATAACATCTCAAATATATGTCACCGGAAAATCAGTAACTTACACCACAAAAAAAAAAAAAAAAAAAAAAAAACCCTAACATTTTATGAAGGACGAAAAAAAATGAATTGATTAGGGTTTCAAAAGCATAACTTAAAAATTTCACACTAAAGAATAATCCAATCGACAAACCTACTATGAGAAAGGAAAGCTAAAAGGAACTCTAAACAAACCAAACAAGGGAAGGTAAAAAAAAAAAAGTCAACCACCAAACTAAGAGTAGAAATGATAGCAACATACAGTTAAATCAACTTTTAAAAAAAAAAAAAAACATCTGAAAGTAGAACAAAAACAGTAAAAATAAAAGGGGAAAATAAAGAGATGAAAAGATAAGATCACAAAATAAGGGTAGATAAAAAAGATTAACCAGATGTGAGAAATGATAATGAAAGGGAGAAAGATCAGGAGGGTTTAACAAAGGGAAGCCAAACAGAGCTCTATTGGCAGGATGCCCACCTCCCCAAGTAATCTTGTAAGAAAAAACGTGTATGGGAGGTGGACAGAATGCCAAAGATCTCTGTAATCTACCCTTTGCGAAACCCCCATGATTCCATCAATGAGGAGCAACATCAACAACAACAACAATGACGAAGCTGAAAGAGAGGCAGATTTTGGAGAGTGAACAGGTCGGAAGATGAGGAGACGGGGGGAGAAAGTAGGGTAGTAGAGTGGGTTTGGGTGGGGTATTTAAGGAGGTGTAGTGTAGTGGGGGTGAAAAGAGAAAGTATTGGTGCGACTTATAAATGCTCTAGCCTTTTATTTATTTATTTTTTTGTAGGAGTTCTATTTTTTAGGTGAAAAAACTTTAGACTATACAGTAAAAATCCAGTTTGTCATTTTGCTTTTTCAATCAATTTGTGCGCCTAGTTTTTTTTGTAAAGACAGTTTTTTTTGTAAATTAAAGTTTGAAAAATTTAATTACACATTTTTATTATAAGCGAGATCTTATTGGATATATTTTAATATAAATTTTTAAAATATCAAGTTTTTATAATTTTTTGCCTTACGAATTTGGAGATAAAAATGTTTAAAAACGTGTCTTGTAGATTGTAAAAAGTCAAATGAGACAAACAATTAGGGACAAAGGGAGTAAATGTTCACTTTTTGGTTAATTAATCTTCATTATTGAGTTTTTTCTTTCATTAGTTTGGATGTTTAATAATCATTGAATATTACTAATGGATTTTGCCTTTAAAATGTTGTTCTCCTCAAGATATATTGTCCATTGAAATAATTTATTTCTCAATAGTAAAAGAAAAACCTATGATAAACAATATATTTATGTAATACTTTTTTCCAATTCTTCATAAACCTATGAAAAACCTATGATAAACAATATATTTATGTAAACACACATTATATTGATGGACTCCCTCGTTGGAGGTTATAAAACATATTATTATGGAATAGAATATGAAGATATATTGCCAATATGAAAAGATTGTAGCTTTGACGAAAAGTTAGAAGATTTTTATCTGATTCAATTGTTAAATATTTCTTTATTTCAATATTTTTTTTTGCTTCCTTGCACTTGTCATGAAGATTTCCTTCGTTTTTTTTCTATATTTTTTTATGATAATCTTTTTGACTAATTTCCTTCTTTCTCTTTTCATGGTCCAGTTTCATTCAACAAACCAATACTTCACCATACTAATCACAAAATCATCATACATTTACACCGAAAGTCATAAAAATTGGTAGTGATCAAAATGATTAAAACTAAATTAGAATAAGAAAATTTTAGCATAAATATTGTCAAATAAGTTCGAAATTTCTCAAAACCCATCTAAAAGGAGTTTAAAAAAACACTAATAAGTACAAATAAATACACTTATTACGATATACTCCGCAGTCCGTATATAGGAATAAGTATTTGCTGGCAATTACGAGGTTTTGGAAAAGGTATTGGACTCTTTAGATCCCAGCTACGTACGTATCCGATATGCATGTGAAACTTTTTCCTGAGACAATACTTCAGCACTCTTCACATTCAGATCAATACTGACGCGAGCCTAAATGCTTAATTAAATCAAAAAAAATGTTTAGCTTATAACCTTTTATCCTAATGTGATGAATTCGTAAGCTTATAAGAAACCATTAAGATAGTCAAATATTGGGCTCGACGTACATGTCAAGAATAATCGCATGTCAAATGTTGTGCTCAAATGTCGTGCAACTAATGAAATACTCAGTATACATATTGATCATATTAGATTTAGTAGTAAAAACGTATGTAATAGTAATCAACCGATATATGAATGAAATATGATTTTTGTGATTAACTTATATAACTTTGACTATTATTCCCTCCGTTTCTTTTTATTCTTCTCATTTGTTTTTGCGTAGATCCCATAGCAAACTTAAAATTTAAAAACCGTTATTTGTGTGTTCGCAAAAATTATAAAAAGTTGATATTTGAAAAATATAGATTAAGATAAATCTTTTAACACCTAATATGATTATTTTTTTTCTTATAAATTTAGAAAAATTCATGGTCAGTTTAGCTCTACAAATATATAGATTTAAAACGAGAAGAATAAAAAAACGAAGGGAATACTAATCAGTTCAAATCCTCTATATCACATACTCTCTCCGTCCCAATTTACATGCTACATTTTCATTTTTGGAGTCAAAGTTTAAAAACTTTTACCACAAATTCTAATTATGTTGTAACAAATAATATATTCAAATGAGATCTTGTCGGATGCATCTCAATGTATGTTTTTAAAATATCAAATTTTCATAATTTTTTGTCTTACGAATTTAGAGAAAAAACGTTTTAAATCGTGTATTGGAAACCGTGAAAAGTCAAATATAGCAATTAATTTGGGACGGAGGGAGTACAATTCAATTTTATGTCACTCCATTTCTTACTCAACTTTCTTGGTTTATATCATTAAAAATTTTATTTTTTTGAAAAATCAATTAAAAATAAATTATTTTAATAATATGGACTTGTGAAGATTAATGGTACATAGAGGGGTATAGTGGACTTTGAATCGAAAAAGAATACAGTATATAATAGTTAAACGACTTAATTTAGGTCAGTTATTATGGCTTTTTATCTTTTAGGGACTTATTGTGAATCTAGTGAATCTAATATGTGATAGTAAAATCTGATATAGGGTGATAGAAATTATATGATTCTAGGTAGCAAATGTTGTTCAATATGTAAATTTAGAAAATATAACCTGTAATACAGAAATGATAAACTATAGTAATTTATTTTAACTTTTTGTAAATAGAGACCAACTGTCAAATTAGGGTGATTTAAATAAGTTTATGACAGTACTAATTTATTAACTATATTTTAACCTTAATCGCATGATAAGTTAAAAAATTTACCAATTAGTAAATTACAACCTTAAAAGTATACCAATTTGAAAATTATAGCTTATTATAGTTAAAAACTGAATGTTACAACCTTTATTACATAAATTATATATAATTTAAATCTCCTAATTTAAATTAATCCAAATGGTAGGCAGTTAGAAAAAGTTTAATCTCTATTACCAAACGTATTTAATTAAAGTCAAAGTCAAGTTAAACAATAAATGACATCGATCATAATCAAGTTTAAGTCGTAATTATTAGAAAGTTGGCCTCAATTCACGAATAAATTATAATAAAAGGATGCAATTTTCGATTTATGTATTAAAAGGCTATAATTTCTAAATTTATAAAACTACAATTTAGAAATAAGCCTTACCTCAACTATATTTCATGTACATAATGTAATGTTTTAATGCTGGGAAGAATCAAGCACCCGATGTAGAGGCAAAAGCTCCAATTGGATGTTGTAGTGTAAGAAAATAAATGGGGTCCTAAGGTCACCGACGAGAGGCATCCGAGGTTATCATATTAACATTTAACATCGCGTAATGTAGAAGTAATTATTACCATTCAGCTATCTAATAACTATATTGGTGGCATCGATCATACGTACACATGCTTCATTGCCACCCCAACGTTCCTTATTCAAATCTCCTCTTACCTTTAGGGACGAATGTAGCTGTTGTACTGGTGGGTCAAATGATCGACTCATCAATCGGCCCAAAAAAAAGTTTGGATGTATTTTTTAGTATTATTATTTGGTTGCTTGGTAGAAAAAAATTTATTATATGTTTGATTATCGATTGTAACTCACTAGGTGAAAAATCTTGTATCCGTCACTGCTTACCTCAAAACACAATTTTATTTCATATTGTCTAAATTATGGTGATTTCAATAAGAAAATAAGTATGTGTTTTCATAATTTCAGATTGTGCTAACTCAGGTTACGTTTAACAATTGTGTTTATAGACTAATATAATTTTGTGAAGATTTTAAAGACTTTATAATTGGTGTAACGACGTATGAGTGTTAGCATAGCTTATGAGGGTAGTTCATACATACCATAAATTGATGGATCCTAAAGTAACGACTCGTAGTATAGTACGCAATGAGTTGAATAAGCTGAAATTAAACTCTTTACTAATTCATTTCTCGTGATTACTGACATCGTAAAACATATATTTCTTCCGTCTCTAATTTTTTTTATCTCATTTGACATTTCTCTGAGACCCTTTTTTTCTCCAAATATATGCAATGTTAACTTTTATTTTCACACATAATGCTATTGGATAGGTTTAATTATTAGTCCGATAAGATTAAAGAACTCGATTATAGGTCAGTCGTAGATCGCTCATCGCCAGCCCAAAACAAGCAGAAAAGTAATGAACGGGTATAGCCGTTGTTACAGTTTTGTCAATGCAAGTGTAGTCCATTCACTTGACTTGACCAAATAATGTTGTATGCCTTTTTCGCGAGGCTTTCTCTAAGTGGAATTTAGGGAGGGGCTCATACATAGTATTATATGAAGTTCCCCTCTTAATAATATGACTATTATGTACTCAATCGAGAATATTATGTATAAAAAACGGACTCAATTAAGTAAAAAGAGGATGAGTATATGTTGGATGAGTTGCTCTACTAACATTTATTATATTCAATTGTTTGTTGAACTTGTTGTTGTTCTTTCATATAACTTTTTGCACGTAATTTAAAAAAATTTGTATGGTTCAAACTTATTTTTTCACTGGAAATAAACAAAATAACAAAAGCTTACCCATGTTTCCTAGCCTAGACGGCTAGGTTATGAGCAGGAGTAACATCAAAGCTGGAAACCTTCAAACAAGCAAAGAAATCAAAATCATCAACTTCAGCTCTGACATCATCAATTAGCGTCTGTAAATCTTTTGGAGCCGTAGATGGAATCCTTAGTGCCTGGATAGCTTCGGAGCAGTCAGAACGCACGACACACTAGTTCCCCTGCTTTCTGGCTTCAATAAAAATTCTCCAAATTACACTAAGTTTCGTCTGCAATGGACTGGATGTTGAATTCGCTCCCCACCGCCTTCACACCTTCCATCACTGCTATGAATAACCCATCCAATCCTTCATAATGAGCTCAAACTTAGGACTGGAAACGAACCGAGCCTGAGCTCTAAAAGCTCGTGGGTCGGCTCGCCTGAGACTCATAAAGCTCGGGCTTGTGACTCGCCGAATTTTAAAATTTGAACTCGGGCTCGGCTCGACAAAAGCTCGTGGCTTGGCTTGGTATAAGCTCGTCCCTTAGCTCAGATTTGTCGAATGCTTATTCGAGTAATTAAGCTCGATTCTATTTAAAGATTGGTTTCAACTACGCCCTTAATTAAGCTCGGCTTGTTTAGACTCGTTTAGGCTCGTCAAGCCCTCGAGCCTGAATTGTTTGAGCTCGAGCTCGGACTCGCTTTTTTAAAGCTCGGGCTCACCTAATTTCGAGCTCGAGCCAAGCTTTAGGCGATCCGATCCCGAGTAGCTCATGAGTTAGCTCGTCTCATATCCAGCCCTGCTCAAACTTGTATATACTTCTTCTGTCCCTAAAAGAAGCCCCATTTTATTTTCACAGTCTCCTAGATACGACTATAAACGTTTTTATTTTTAAATCCGTAAAACAAAAAATTATGAAAATTTGATATTCTAAAAATTATATTGAAATGCACCAAATAAGATCCAACTTGAATATATTATTTTTTATAATATAATGAAAATTTATGGTTAATTTTTTAAAACTATGACTAAAAAAAAATGAGACTTTGGGAGAGAGCATATTTTTCACATTTAAACCTATAGTCTTTCACTATGCAAGTTTAGAAAAGGTGCATGTGAACTTTTAATTGGTGGAAGTGGCAGGCAAGGCAGCATCTTTGACACGATAAAAAGCACACAAAATATTTTTACCAAAATGTAATCATTTGCAGCAGTAGTTTTCACACAGAGAGTAGTCTTTGTCTAAATTCCCAAATTTTGACTAGTGAGGAATTTTACATCACAGGTCACCATTGCATATTCCATAATTCTTACATCCCAGTACAAGTTACATATGAAGTCAATATCATCTCTTAAAAGCTTTCATTTATTGTGGCTATCTGTTACCTTCATTAACTATCTACTCCTTCCACAGTTCCACCCAATGAAAAGAGTTGATAGTTAATGAAGGTAACTGATAGCCACGATAGTTTCCAAATAGTTTACCACAAGAGTGAAACATATGTTCGCCAAAATTTTTAGTCAATATTTTTCTCCCAACCAAACAACTTTGAAGTTCGGGATAGTTTCGAAACGGACAATGCTTGGGCTTTCCTAGCTATGGAGCCACCCTCAATGCTTACAACTTTTTTATATTGGAAACAACTCCCTTCAGGAAAATAGTTTTGACAAAGCTAGTTTTCTTATTGTTGTTAATTTATAATAATAATATTAATTATATCTCTATTTTTTTGTTCCATTTGACTTTTCACAATTTACAAGATATGAAACTCTTTTATCTCAAAATCTGTAAGGCAAAAAACTTAGCAAAACTAACGATCTAAAAATTTGCATTGAGATGTATCTAATAAAATCTTGTTCAAATATATACTTTATATAACATGATGAAAATTTATAGTCAAACTTTTTAAACTTATACTTTATAAATAAAAATGGGGCAAAATAAACAGAGAGGGTTATAACAATAACAATAACAATAATAATAAAAGTAGGCCCTCGGTACTTTCTCTTTCATTTAGCTTATATTTTGGTAGGAAAAGTTGGTGGGAAAATTTAATCCCACCAACAAAAAAACCAAAATTCTACTCATTACTCTCTATTTGATTTATGAAAGTGAAACTTTAATATTTTTAACAATTTATATAGATTAAGAATTATGGTCATCAATATCTTTTTTTTAATAATTTTTACATATATATTTTGAAAAATTACCATTACAAATAGTATATGTGAGACCCACTAATTGGTAAGGATTCTTCACTTGAAATCTAAAAATTTTTACGAAGACAGGATGATTTCCTCACATTTTTTTTACCTCATAAGGTATATTATTATTATTTCCCCATTATTGGGGATGCTCTAAGGAAAACTATTCTCTAATTTTGAGGACGAATGTGTACTAGTCCCCATTTTGAATCCTATCCATCCTCGAAAACTATATTTTTTTTAAAAATAATAATACATCTTACTTTAATATGGATGCATGATTTTTAGAATATGCACAAAGTAGTACCTTGTAATAATACATGTAAATGACCAAGCGAGGCCATATGCAAGTTTTCCACAAAAAATATGTATCTCCTCGGTTATCTTTCTTTACAACACTTTTCAAAACACGCTTGTTAATGTAAATTATTAATAATTAATATGTTTAATTATACATAAATAAAAATTATTAAAAAATTGATATATTGAGTACAGGAGGCCTATATTTATTCGTAAGGATAATTCAATCCAAAAAAATTAAAGTTAAACTAATAAATAGTTAGAAAAAGAAAACGGAGGAAGTATATATTAGTTAACCAAACCCCTAATAGACCTAAATGAGCATAGAAAGATGGATTTGGAGAGGAAGATATGTTAAAGGAGTATGCATGGTTAAAAACTTACAATCAAAGGTGGATACAACCTTTCCTAATAAAAGGATAGAGTGGGACAAATAAAATGAGGAAAGTCATGCATGGTCTAGTTGAGTTTCATGGCTTAAATCATGAAGGCGATGAAGATTGTTAATGATGATGATGTTTGAGATGACTCCTTTTACCAGCTTTTTCACTCTCATGTGACCTTCATATATACCTTTCAGATTCGTATCTTAAGTCCCATTATTTGTTTATTCTTCATAACCTTGATTATATCTGTATCTAAATATGTGTCATTCATGCCAAAAATAAAAAATAATAATAATATGTGCCATTCAAGTGATACATATACTTACCAATTATTGTTCCTACATATGCAACTATTTATATTATTGCACCTTTGCTTGATTATACAGATTACTTTAAAATCAAACAGTAATGCATACTGGTTATTGGATAGTTAATTTAACTTTAATAAAGCTTGAGCAATTATATGTCACATGATGGAGCGAGATTATATTTTGTATAAGCCGTTAAAATCACATATATGTCTTTATAAATATTTTTTTTAGTAAGCGGCTAGGTAACAACTGATAAAGATGAGATTTGATCACACGTTTTGGATACCACCCTCCAATACTTTGACTAACTAAGCTGATATAGATGAGACCTTTATAAATGTGATTAGTGATGATAAGATGTGATATATACTCTTGATATTTTTTGTTCCTATTAAAAAGGGTAATAAGTTTTAGCATTTTCGGTATATAGATTTTCCAGGAAATAAATTCTAAATTAGGGATTACCAAATGAAAAAAAAATAGGCATATGGATAGAATTGTTTTTTTAAGAGGTAATTGAATTGTTTTATATACATATTACCTTGGAAGATAAAAGTTTTCCTCTTTTTAATTGTTACTATATTTTGTACGGAGTACTGGGTTATTGCCTTTTATGAAGTAGATGCTAGTGTAACCATACTAACAAGATATATGAATGTGTGATAATATATTTTCTTTTAGCGTATTCATTTTCAATATCATTAATATAGGATAAGTTGTCCCATATTGATCTCCTATCATATGACCGAACAAGACAAAAACGAGAATATTATAGCTTATCTACCTTAGCTTGCAAGTTAAAAAAAAAAAGGGGGCGTGGCCTACATATAAGAGAGAATGTAAACAATATAGTATAAGATGTCGTATATTAAAGACCGAGAAAAAGGATGACCACATATAGGATAAGATGTCGTATATTAAAGACCGAGAAAAAGGATGACCAACATACGAGACTAACGTGCTCATCTCCGATCTTATTGCCAAATGATTTTAGAGCTTAATCTTGTTAAATCTGATGAGGTTAATTTAAGTTTCACCCTATATATAACAAAAAAAAAATATCAATTCACGCAGTTACACAAACGTAACTGTACGTGAAACAGAATGTAGTTGTTACTGAGTAGTATAAGATTAGAATGCCTTGTCAAAGAAACACCGAGTAATCTCATATAAGGATAGAAACAAGAATGGCCTACTTATTGGAAGAAGCAAGTCACATCATATAAAATTTGGTTATTACCATCGCAAATCCAATGTATTTGTGATCTTATTGGCTTTAAAACAGTAGAAAAAAGTATAACATCTTCATCTTAAGATCTCCTTTAGATTGTTTATAAACCCAAAATTATTCTCAAATCTCTTGGTGGAATTTTCTTTTTACCTTTAATTTGTTTGGTGAAGGAGTTATGAATGATAACACAGACTGTGTATTACAGTTTACAAGAACAACATTTGATGGATTTTTTTTTCAAAAAAAAAATATAAAATCATAACATTCTAATTTGTTAAATTAATTGTATGCGTGGAATTGTACTGTAGAGATTCATTCTAATGTCCTAAACTGCTTTACTATTCCTTCAGTCCCATTCTTTTATTTGTTTTTGAAACCAAAATGCCTTATGCTTCTGTTATACTCCCGTTGTCCCCTTTTTTTTTTTTTTGTCCAGTACAAAAATCTACTTTTTTAAAATACAATAAAAAATCTTTAGTAGGATAATCCAAAATGAAAAGTTTTTAAGTAAATGGAGTAATATTTGAGAGACAGACCAAAATGGAAAATGGGGCAAAAAAAGGGGATAAAAGGAGTAGCTAATAAGTTTGCTACTTTAGACCTTTTTTTTTTTGTTGTAGAGTAGATGCTCGAAGGTCGAGAAGGGGGCTTGTTTTTTGTTGGTCATATTTGAATGTTTCTTGTGTTTATATACTCTAGGCCGGAATATTGTGGTTTGAAAGGTTGTTGAACCTCTTGGTATGTCATGTTTGTGTATGGGACTCCTGTTATAAAACATAGACATGCAGTACGGAATAACATCCTAGATCCTTTGGCTAGCTAGTTATCACGATTGTCTATTAATTGGATATTTCAACCAGATATATCACTCAGGTAAGTTAAAAGCTAGGTTCATCTTCAATTCCAGGATGCATTGTATGAGTTTGTGGATTGAAAAGTGAATATTGCAACGGTTTTAGACATTCCTTATTCAAAGTCTGAATTTCACATGTCTAATTTTCGGGGTGTCCCATAATTGATTATGGAGCGTTGGACAAGGCCTATATGACCCAATATTGTCTAAATTTATTCCCGAAGAGTAAGGTAGTCAATTAACCCATCATGGTTTCCGATCATGCATGCAACCATTGATTTTGAAACAAACCCTCCTTGTTAGAGGCCTTTAGACCATATCAAATAGAGAAGTGGTGCCTCTCGTTTCAGGTAACTAATGCCTTAATTGAGGAAGTGTGGAATAGTTCCCTTTGATTCTTTCTAGGAAACTATGTTTCTAGTTGAAATTCTAGTGTTTAGCTAATAAGGAATTGTGGGGTCATTAGATTTTGGACATTCCTACATTAATAGAGTAGTTTCTTTGCGAGATGAAATTTTCATTCAATATCAATAATACCGGCGACAATGAACGAAATCATGTGGTTTTTTTGCATATGATGTCTTACTGTTCTTTATAGTGAGTGAACCATGAATCTTACTCTTAGGTCACATGGTTTTGCAATATCAGTTTATGCTACTTGAAAAAATCATCAAATAACTAGTTATTGTGAAGATTTTTTTTTTTTGGTGAAGTGATCGTGAAGAATATACCACAATTGATCTCAATTCGATCCGAACACAATTTACCTTTTTGAAAATTAATAAGGTAAAACTCTCAAAAAAAACCTAATCGAATCGTTTTTTTTTTCTACAATTACACATCATAAATTACTTACTAGATATTTACACATTCAAAACTGACCAAGCTTATCAGTAAACATGTTTACTGTCATTATCCTAAGTACTCCATTGCTCAACCCACATACGTAGTATTAACTAAATCAACCAATGTCTCGAAATAACAGTGTAGCATCTTGGACCCCCTTTTTTCATTCTTTAGGAAACAAATGAATAGTATATCCTTGATTCCATGCTATGATTGCTTGTAAGAGTGTCGTGCATATTTATGGGGGTACATATTTTTGCCGACTTTCTTATGCTCTCCTTTTACACATAACAAGGGATACCTTTTTCCTTATAAAAGTTAAAGTGAAAATTTTAGGTCAACTGCTTTCCAAGTATTTACCAAAAGTTACTGAGAAAGTGAAGTCAGCTTAGCATTTTTTATGATGTTTCTCTTCTCTGTCGTGCACATCCCATTTTGCTTTTCAAATGCATTGCTTTCATTTTGATTTTCCTCTCAATAGTGCAAATAAAACGAGAATCATGCTATGGTTTTTTTTTTTTTTTTTAATATAATTAGGCATGACTCGTAACTTTAATAACTTGCACAAATGATATCCCTCAAAAAAAAAAAAATTAATAAAAAACTTTGAACAGCGATATCAAGCATGATGAAAGTTGAACATCTGTGCCTATAATAAGTTGATGATTAGTTAATAACCAGTTGTTAAGAAAGGAAGATATTACTAATTTTGTCCCTATTTTTTTTTTTTGGCCCCACTCGACTTTTTACGATTTCTAAGATACAACTTAAAACATTTTTATCTTTAAATCCGTAAGTCACAAAATTATGGGAATTTGGTATTACAAAAATTTATATTGACTTGCATTCAACAAGATTTTTTCTTTTTTATAATATAATAAGAATTTGTAAAAAATTAGATTCTATAATAGAAATGAAGTAAATATTAAGGGTGAGAATGCGTATACACTATGTTTTGGGTATGGACTACGAACTCCATGCATGATTGCATGTGGAAAGTAGGAAACATAATGCATGCAACACTTACAAACCGTATCGTAAGTGCGTAACACAGCGTTACCTCGATCGTTTTGAAAATATTCTACTAGTATAATTTCTTGGGCACTCGTAGATCGTAAAAAAGAAACCAGCAACATGGTTTTCTGGCAACTTTATTAGATTCGCTTAATTTAACCTGTACAAACTTTTTCGGGATTACGAGCCGCAGCTGGTAACAATGTCTTTAATAATAATTATCGAAGATATGAACGCTTTTAAGAAAATATCTTACTTAAGATACTGTCGGAAACGCGATGATCAAACTAAACTACACACGCCAGAAATGAGAAATCCCATAATTGCCCAATAAGCTGGCATATGTTTTGAATTAATGATAAAACTCTAGCCATGAAACAATCCTCCTGCCATAATAATCCAACAATATCACATCATAATTATGCCAAATAATAATCCAACAATAATATGAAAACATAAATATTGCAAATACTGTACTTTTAAACACAATCCCATAAACTAGCTATTGCGGCTAGAATGGGTTGCTAGTTTTTTTGCTTTTGTTTTTCTGCTGCCAAAAAAAAAAAAAATTATGGCAAGTGTTTTTGCTTCCTCTACACTTTCAATGGAACTATTTGTGGGAGTACGTAGTAATTTAGTAATGCAGGTTTGTGGGAGGATCTACTATGAATATCCTGATGCTTTCGGATTTCAATCTGTAGAAGTAGATTCAGAAGGTTTACACATCGATTAGTTATATTCCCACAACAATTTTTCTGTTCGAAATGGCTGAAAAACTAGCATCATACCAGCTTCACAATTTGGTCATGAATGGAGGTGCCCCAGTCATAGAAATGGTCATAGAACACAGTTGGTGTCCCTGGATGTGTGAAAATATACGCATAGCCCTGGAACAGATTCACAATGTTTATCAAAACTCCATAAATTCAGTTACTATAGTTCTCAAAATATTGAAATGACAAAGTCCTACCAAATGAAGTATCTTAATAGAACGTGGCCACGATCAGTTGAATTCCACTAGAGGGAGATAGTAGGGGGTAGGATAACATGGAAAAAATGAAGCTAATACAATGTCCTGTTTCTAAAGCCCTTCTGCCTTTACAATGTTTTATGTTCAATTGTTTTTCTTCAAGGCGAAAATGGCTTAGATGAATAACCCCAAATAAGTCATGAAGGGAAATGATTCAGTTTAAATTCAATGTCAATCAGAGTAGAGTATTAGCAGAATTTGTTGGATTAGAAATGCATGAAACTGATACCTCCATTATGTGTTTTTCTGGGAAGGGCCAGTGAGCCTGCAGCAAGAAATTTTACCCGTCAATAGCACATTTTCTGAATAAATTTTGTAAAGAAAATGAAAAGGCAAATTTAGAGTAAGAGAAAGCATGATTAACCAATATTATTTTTAGTTGATAATCAAAGAAATCCCCACAAATGGGTAAGTTTCGCATTTTATCCACAAGAAAGTTAATCACAAAGCTCTGGGAAAAACAAAATACGTAGGATTTGCTTTAAAGAACTGAAATTTGATACCCATGTAAGGCTAAAAGACTTCTGTTTCCCAGAATCTTATAAACAATAATGAGTAATACTCCAATTCTCAAGTAAATGTTTCCAAAAAATCTGACCCAAATACTCAATGGTATGCTTCCAGCTACATGTAAGGGAACACAGCTTTGTTCATACAACATTTCCGTAGTAATGGATATCAGCCCCCTCCCCCTCACCTCCCTCTTTCTTCCCAAACAATTAAACTGACTTTCCAATTGGCAAACAATCTTACAAGTTAAGGTAGCAAGGTTTACTCTAAATGCAAGTCCAATTATCTTTGTTATCCAAACTAATGTTCACAGTGTTTGCTTATGTGTAAAAACAAGCCCTAGTTCCCTTTGAAAAACATAAATGAAAGCAAGAAGAGTCAGCTTTAAGGAAACATAGACTATAAATTCTACTTTAAGTAAACATAGACTATAGATTCAGAAAGAGCTTATACATCTTTTTTTCCCTAGGCATAATTTTTGCAGATCATTCTACTCATCTACTGTGATCCTCTACTTCATGCAGGAACTTCTCCAGAAATATCCATAAGGAACAAGAATGACTCACCATAAATGCATCAATATATGAGTTATTACTTCATACAGTGTGGGAGTACCTGTGTTGAGCCTGTGTCATGATTATCAAGATATGTAACAGCTCTTGAAGGCCACCATCCCATTACACCAGGTGGCTTCCCCTGGGAATCTCGAAGGCGCCAGTATTCTCCCTTAACAGCTTCCTAATATTCAAAGCAAGTAGAATTCAGATTTTTTTTTCGACAAACTAACTTTTGAGGTTAAGTTTTCAAGTATACAACAGTAACTCTGTAAGTACCAGCAAAATCCCTTTTGTTGAGAAGTCAAACACAGTTGCAAGTTGGCTTGTAGCATCTATCCAATTGATGATCCGTTGTCGATGACTGTAAAAATATGCAAATGAAGATGCTCAGATGGCCCTCCTTCAGAATATCTGATGAAGCTCAATTTCAGATTCATAATGTAGTAAAAAGTCTAGTCGGAAATTCAAAGGCATGAGGTACCTTAATTGTAATTAGAGCTCTGTTTTCCTGAATAGAGTGATAGATGCTTGTAAACATAAATTTTGAGTATACTAACTGTTGCCGAAATTGGCAATAAGTTTCTTCAGCTAGGATATCAAACTCAGAAACTCTCTAAGCATCCTACTCTTCCATTTCACAAGTCCGAATCTTACTTTTCCGTTTCACAAGTCTGAAATGTTGTCCTTTGTAATAAGTCGTTTAACATCCAAGTTTCTGTCTACCATGGATTGAAAGTGTTATGCATAATAACTTTTATCTAATACTTTGATAAATACTAATATGAAAACAACATCAACACAGCTGTCACATAAAAAGGCAGATGACAACCATATGGGTCATTTCCTGTTAAGCTTCTAGTTAGATCCATATATTTTGTCAGAGATGGTAAAAATTCAGGCTATCAAGAAGAAGAAGAAAGCCTGTGATTCTGTATATCTAATCATATAATCTGAAGTTTTGGGAGTTATGAATTCAGCACAGCCATTAGTTCTTTTTATAAGGCACTCCAAAAAAGCCAAAGCAAGAGGAGGAATTGTTTGTTATACCCTGAAAGGACCTCTTTTCCTCAAAGAAAGTTGTTATCTGGATTTAAGGGAAGTGGTATACAGTATCGTGATGGACTTCCAAAAGGTGATTATATAATATAATTTTCATTCTTGACTCATTTTTCCTTGCCTCCCTAAGTGCCTTCTATGAGTCCTTTTAGAAGTTCATAATATGTTTGCAGATGCCTTCTATCTTTTCCTCCTTTCCAGATAGTTCAATATCCAATCCTTTAGACAAAGCATCAATCACATAGAAAGCAATCAAAGTAGCACTTCTCAGCTTCCCCCATTTGCCTCTATCTTTAGGGAACTTTAAAGCTTATTATTTTAACAACATGCCTTAGCTCTTCATTGTATGGTTGGATTCCAACAGTACCTGAATGAATTTTCATTGCTGATTGGTGGCTGCTGCCCTAAAAGCTGGTCCAACCTGAGTTAAGGTTTTGTTGCTAGTTTCCCCTTCACTTATATCTGTGTGTCGTCTACTCTACTAAGACAACATAGCCATTTTTCCCCAGCTATATTTGTTGTAGAAACTATTTTTTCCTTCTACTTCTCCAAAATAGCCCATATTTCAAGTATTCAGCTTTCATGTAGTAGAATAGTTGACTAAAACTCTTGATACAACTCCAAAGAAGTAATTATATGTTGAGAATTAAAATACGTACTTTGGTTGTAGGACAAACGACCATTATGATAATTACAAGAATCCCAATACTCTCCTACACAGAACACTGGTTTTGCACTTTCCATGTATTCCTTCACATATTTTGCTGCATAACTAATAAAGAATTGAAAAATTATGGGTAACTCATTGACAAAATGAAACTTGATTAACTATTATGTACAGTTCTAAGATGACAAGTTACCCTCTAGCAAAATCAAACCCAAAATCTTGGAAGCCGATTTTGTTCCGCAACCATCTCAGCCAATCTATTATATCTTTTCTCACAAAGGTTTGTGTATGATCCACGTTTGGAACACCATTTAAATTGTCACCAGTACTTCGATTTCCCTGAAATCAAACATGTGAAACCAGTTTAATGTATCAGCAAATCAGAATCCAATAACAAAAATGTGATGTATATAAAACTGGAACTATATACATGTTTGAAATCATAATCCAGCCCAAAACCTTAAATTCGATAATCTTGGCACACATTAGTGGGCCCCATTAAGACTTTGATTAATGCATGTTTTAAATAGGTAATTACGTTTTGAAAAGACATTGCTTTAGTTCATGATCCATTCTATTCATCAAAATAACAGTCTAGGTTTTACCATCGCTCTGTATTATATTTAGAGCCAAGTCTTATGGACCAAATATTTTACCTTAAGCGATTCATATATTTTCAAAATGGGCTCACTAGCAAGAGACCTTCAGCCAATTACTAATACTTCATTCAATTTTCCACTTTTGTTTTTACAAATAGGCTCAACCCAAGTGAAAACAGGATAACTGACTTAAACTCACCAATCCGCCAGTACAAGATGTAACAGCAGGTTCATCCCATGGTAATGAAAGTCTCATAGCGTTGTACATCCCTCCATGGCCCTTGGTAGTCCCAACACGATGATTGATTACAATGTCAGCTATGGGTCTGACTTTGTGCAGCTTCATTTTCTGTAGTAATGTCGTGAGTTGATGCTCCGAACCATATGCAGAATTAAGTGAATAGAGATCCTGTGGGAGATAGCCTTCAAATAGAGGAATCAGTGAAGTAGGATTCACAAGGTATCATAACATGAACACATGGTTCTCTTTCCAAACTTGGCAAGGGCAGTGTTCTTCCTCTTACCTTCAGGAGACAAAGATTGAGATGCAGGAGGCAACCACACAGAAGTGAATCCAGATTTGGCGATATCAGGCATCTTTTTCTCTAAGTTTCTCCACCATTCAAATTTGTGAGACTCCCAGTTGAAAGCCTATTTACCATACAGCAAATCAATGAGAACGAGAATTGCTAATGGTCAACCTCCATAATCTTCAAATAAGAAATGGACCAACAACTTCATAGCTTTCTAGCCTTTAAAGATAGGGGTACAGCAGCTTGATAATCATGGATCAACAACATCCATAAGTACCCCTCCACTTACAAACAAGTGACATTTAAGGGATGAATTTTCAAATAAGTGTGACTATATTTGCCAAATGTATAACATATGCAAGAGTTTTTTTTTTTGCCAAATATACGCCTATAAATGAATGAGTTACTCTTACTAAAATCAACAAAATATAAGTGTTCTAGTCATTTTCGAGGAATGACAGTAAAACTTTACAACATGTGTGCCATTCTTATTTCTTAAATAATACATACATATTAACAAGGGACTAAAGGGAGTTCACTGTTGAATGTGAAGAAGAAGAAGAAAAAAATTTCCTACATAGGAAGTGAACTAAAGGCAAGTACCTGAAGCAGAATTTCCCTTCCCTTTCTGGTAGCTCCTCCTGCAAAGTGATCCAACATATCTTTGCTCAGAACTAATACAACTGAACTTGAAAGAATAAAAATAGCTGTTCAACTTGGAAGTATAGTAGTAAATATTGGTCACACTAACATTTCAATGCTATATTGTTGCTAGTTCATAAAATGTTTGATCTAATATGAAAAAGCACGATACAAACATGATAACAGAACTTCCCACAAGTTCTAGAAGAAACATTTTCTAGTGAAAGAAAGCTTAACCAAGTTCGTCTGCAGACTTTTTCCCATGATCAAAGATTGCCACATGATTTGGAATTTACCATTATCTAATTCATTCTCAATCATGTTTCATGAATCATCTCCTTCATATGATTATAGTCACAACAATATACAAAAAACTACTTTTTTGCAACTGAAAAGAACTACAAAAGAGAAGTTCCACCTAACAGTGATGAAAACAAGTTCTAGAGCCAGCTCAAGTGGAATTGTATGGTTAGAAACAAGAAATTTCATAACTCCACTGTCCTGGTAAACATTCTAACTAATACAAAGTAACCATAACTACTTGCAGCCTGCAGTGGATACTAGTTTAAAAAAGAATACACACAATTAGTGTTCATACCAATATCAGTCTGCTCAACATTTTCCCCTAAGTCCTGCAACTGGACAGTAAGAACATAGGTTCAGTCCAAAATTATGTCAAAGAAAAAGTACATTTGTCCTAATAAAGAAGAATGAGGGTATAACAGATATGAAAACGGCAGGCAATCAATCTTGCAATGCTCATTATAAAACAAAGACAGGATATCAAAAGAGTACAGTACAAGACGTACATTTACATAACCCATGCTGGATTAACAAACAAGACCAAAAATTCAGCTTTGCTTAATGAAGCAGTCTAATTTCTCAACCTGCAATCCTGCAATGCAAGCAGAGTCATACCAAATGACACAAAGTACCAAACTTACTATGCAAGTTAGTTCGTGGAACGTGGTACATGATACATTGTACAGTGATACACTGATTAGTTTCACATTACTTGAACAAAATTAGGTAGTGAATTGTGTTTTGGTACCCATTCCGCATATACCAAATACGTTCTACAACTTGGGTAACAGTACACTAAGAAAAAACAGAAGTTAGAAAAATAAAAGTAAACCCAATACATAATTTAAGAAGATATAAAGAAACAAACCCAGAAACTGCTGCAATCTTCAGGCCTATGTTTCCTCCTCATATGCCCTCTTCAATCTAGAGATATGGCCTTAAAAAAAAAGTGGAAAAACATACAGAAATGATTTGAAAAAGAGGAAGAATATTCAAATAAATGGCTGAATGCAAAATGGAATACAGTCCAGAAAAGGGTAATTGGACATTTACATTTCATACAGGAATTTCGTCGAACAGGTGGTGTGCAATGACGGTCAGAGGATTCCGCAAGCTGAGGGTTGCGTTAAAATTGGTAAATCCGTTTTCAAAGGATTGATGGACAACACACTAGGGTTCTATCCTAAAACTAATCGGCAATTAAGCACACGGGTATTATATTTTTGTAACCATTTTTTTCAATCTTCAATGTGGGAATAAAATGTCATTAATTTGATGATTTGATTTGACTGTAAAATCATTAATTTGGAGGGGATGAGATGTTGAAGTTGAAGGGTCAGGAGATGCAATAGAGACGTTTGATCATTGTGGACCGTTGAGATTTTGATGTTGCTTGGAATTCCCATTAATCTGGCGCATGCTGACTAATGGAGTCGGATAAGGACTTCAACGGTATGGGGATGGGATGAATAGCATAGACCTGTCTTTTTCAAGAGGAATAAAATAAGTGGTGATTCCAAATCCACGAATAACATCTATGATCATAATTTCATTGGCATTGACTTCCAAGTTCCAAGTTCCAAGTTCCAACGAACACATTTCTATGGAAGACACCGAGATCCTAGTAGATTGGTCTGAGATCCCAGACGACATCCTCTTAAAGATTGCACAAACTCTGACAGTTTACTCTGACTACATCCGCCTCAGAGCTGTCTGCCATACCTGGCAAACCTCCCTTCCTTCCAACCCTCCTTACACTCTACCATGTCAACTCCCATGGCTTCTCCTCCCTCCTCCTACCTCCTTCACCCCTCACTTCATTGTCCCCAATACCATCCCCAGCTCTCGCCGAACTTTCTACAACATCCTCACCAACAAGCTCCACACCTTCTCGGTTCCTGAGTCATCCTACCCTCGCCGTATCCTTGGCTCATCCCATGGCTACCTCATACTCACCTCTGGCACATCTGAAGTGTTCTGCCTTAATCCTCTGACCAAATCAAAAGTGTTCCTCCCGCCTCTTTCCGCCCTTCCTGGAGTCGTCTCCTTTGACTTGTCAAATGTTGGTAGGGAATACTTGATTCAAGATCAGCTAAGCGATCGAATTTACCCTCTTGAATTGAAGCAAATGAGGGATGATTTCTTTCAAAAAGTCATTCTTTCTTCTCCTCCTTCTGATGGGTCTCCCTCGTTTGCTTTCGCTATTACCACTTCCTTTCTCAGTAATACAACTGAACTGGTTTTCTGCACAGTATCTGGGGATCATTGGGTGTGGGCTCCAGTTTCAGATTTTACCGCTGAAGATGTGATTTACTGTGAGTCTCAAGGGTTGTTCTACGCTGTCAATCATGCAGGGGATGTCGGGAGTTTTCGAGTTGGTGCTGATGGGGTTTGTGAGGTAACCATCTGGCAATCTGTGAGTTTGATACCAAGTGATCTGCGGTATCTAGTGTCGTTTAAAGGAGAACTTCTGCTGCTGACCAGACATTTGGGAACGGAAGTTGACATGATATCGTACAGTGAATTGTACCGGACTATCGGGTTTGAGGTGCATCAGTTTTGCGAGTATGGACCTGGACAGGTCAGTTGGGAACCAGTGAAGAGCTTGGGTGAAGGAGTTGTTTTTGTTGGAGAGAGTGCGTCATTGGCACTGCCTGCATCTGATTTTCCCGGGTGCAAGGCAAACTCTGTATACTTCACAGATGACCATTGCAATAGTAATGATGTTGGGGTGTTTGATCTAGGGGAAAAACAATCTAAAGCCTTGCCTTGTTTTCCGGATGATGTAAACTTGCCTTTTTATTGGGGGTCACCCATATGGATCACTCCTAACCCACACTAGCTACTAGCTAGGCTTAGGCTGTTGGTTAGTAGAATACTTTACAGTGTCTCTGATGCAATAAATTAAGTGCTGAATAAATTTGTGTTAATGATTCAGTGAATGTAATCTCTTGTTAATATGTCATTTGTATGAGAAGAACATTGACCGATGTCAATATTTTCTTAATAGTGATTTATGTAATATTGTGGTAGTAGAAGATGTTAGTAGTGAAAGTTCAAATTTTTCACGCTGTGATTGCTTTTCTTTGATGGCCATCACATTTACAATGTTTCAAGGCAATACATTAATAGATACTTACCTGTTACCACCAGGCCAATATCAGATCTCTGTTATGGATTGCAAAAAAGAAAGTGGCAAATGCAAGACAAAAACTAGCCAAGCAATAGAGGATAGCAAGTTTAGATTAATAGGATGTAAACTGAGTTCAGAGCTAAGATACAAATTTCAAGAATTATCTGAAAATTAAGCAGGAATCTCTGAAACAGGAAACTCACCATTAAATGGAGGGGAAGCTAGCATGACAGTAGTATTGATCACCATCAAACAAGGATTTGCACCATGCACATGGATTTTTGATTGAAAATTAAGAACATCAAGGGCAAACCATCTTCAGTCAAGACTGGAAACAAAGGCAGGAAAGTTTCCTAGCTATCTAGTGTGCAGTCCCCTCCTAGTTTCCAAAGATGATAAAAAGAAAAAGAGGTTTCCTCGACTATTTCTTGGCCCTTACTGAATTGCCTTCCTTGATTCTTGCTCTGTTGTCCAACTTAACATAGCGTTTAAGATCTTCAAAGGGGAGTTCTTCAGCTTCTTTCCGTTGGAGCTCACTCAAGGCTGGTCGCTTATCAAGAAGATGCCAAAGCCAATCAGGGTATTCAGAGTCCGGTCGTATCTTAGGATCTGCGCCACCCTCCAAAATGTTGGCTCCAACTACAGTGGTAGCTTTAACTTCTTTGCTAAGAGATGATGCCTTTGGAGCATCAGAAGGTCCACCTCCTTTAGCCCCCTTTTTTGCTTTCCCGGCAGCATATGTCCTTGAACCAATCACCCGCATTGAATCCATAGAATAGACAATAGTTCTCAATAATCTTACATTATTCGTTGCCATTTCTTTTTCCTGCTGATGGAAAAATGGAAAATGAAGAAATATGGACACATAATACATCAAACACAAATTAAAGAAATAAAAAAAAAAGTTATGAAGTTTGAAAACACAAGATGATTGCTTTTTATGTCACATTTTCACTTAAATTGCAGCTCTTGGTCAAGAAAATACGATTAACACCAAGAATTTATTTGTCGCTTTATCTTAAATCCTGAAAATAAATTGACTAAGCAAGAAAACAACAGACTGAGACAATATAACACACTTGACTATTGTAAAGAATCAATCTGCCTTCGGAAATCAGGCATTTCAAAACTTACACTCAAGATTACATAAATCCTTCAATGGAAGAAGTCAAAATACAACCTAGCTTATAACTTATACTTCACTGCCTATGACTTCTTTCCTTCTTCTTCCCCTTCCTCTTCCCTTCGCCCTCCCCCAACTGCCAACTATGTTGCACACATTCACATATGACCTGCCATTTTCCATATCCGAACCCGTATTCGCAACATTTCACTAAGCAATTAAATTAGTTTGCCATTTTTTATACCCGTACCCAATTACCCATATCGGTGTTGGTGCATCATAGACTACGAGTAAGCCATCAACAAACCTTAGGAGTAGTAGCATATTGGAACACCCAACTCTATTGGGCACACCATGCATCCCCAAATGAAAACTATAGACCACATGGAAAAAGAAGCAAAAGGAGGAATCCCTATAGAAAACAAGGCTGAAATACACCACCACAGCCCAAATTGTTCATTAAGAACGCAATAAATAAACTTGGCTCCCCTTAGCTAAGCCTTAAACAAATCATACTAGTAAGTAGTAACCAAATTGAACTTTGCATAAATATTGATCAAAATTCTTAATAATCATTGTATCCAACACCTAGTCTTCAACAATTTAAGTCAAACTTGAAGCACACTTGCACAACATTTGGTCCAAAATTAACAACATTTTGCAACAAGATAGACTGCTCATTTATATAAATGAAACAGATGGAGCAATCAATCTAAAAAAATACAGATAATTTATGGCAATGAGCATATATTATATCTGATTTAGATAGATGTAAAGAGCATGAAATAAAAGGAAAGGAGTCCAATTGGATGAGAGATACGAACCGATTGCTCCGAATTTACTGAAATTGGGTTCGGAGAAATTGACGACAACACAAAAATGTTGGAATTGGGACTAAAACCCTACGAGTGGGGGATGGAGATGGGGAAAAGGAGTTTTTGCTGATTTTTTTTTTTATTAAAAAAATTGTTTTTAAAAAAATTGTTTTTTTAAAAAATTGTGATCTTGTTAGTTACCCTTAATATTTAAAAAATACACAAAGTAACTTTATGTCTTAAAAAATACACAAAGTAACTTAAGGTTATATTTGAAAAATGACTTTTGATTGACTCTTGACGCTTAACTTTTTCAATTGGTTATACAATCAAAAATAATATATATATTCCCTCTTTCTCTAAAAAAATTGTCTTTATTTGACTTTCATTGTATCCAATACACAGATTTAAACTTTTTTTATCTTCAAATCCGTGAGACAAAAAATTATAAAAATTTGATATTTTAAAAATTTACATTGAAATATATTCAATAAGATCTCACTTGAATATATTATTTCTTATAACATGATGAGAATTCGTGGTTAAAATTTTTGAACTTTGACTCCAAACAATAAATTGAGACTTTTTTCAGGGATAGAAGAATTGTGTTTGTTTGTTAGTTTTTCACTTGACTTCCTCTTATCTACATAATTCTTGTATTTTTTATTCATAGGTCAAATTTGAAAAAGTTTGACATCATTAGATACTTTAATATAAGTAAAAAAAAACATTATTATGTAGGATTTTGTTAGTTTTCTTATGACGTGGGATTTTGTTAGATACTAGTACAAGGCTTTTACTTTTGCTCAATCAACCTAGAGCAGATGATAAGTGGTCGACAACAGGATCTTTCTAGATGATTTAATATGTATGCAATAATGGTTTCAACTTCAATGAAATTAAATATTAAAAAAATAAAATGAACATTTTTTTTCCTACTGAAGATTACAAGACAATCATTTAGAGAGAGGTCGTACAACTGAGTGTCATACATAATTCATAAGCCTATATTTTGCCAATATACGACATAAATAAAATCTAATCTATGCTATTAATTTGTGTATGAATAAATAATCCTAGTCCTATAGTATCCAATCTAAGGTATTGCAAAAGTCCAACATGTTTTTGATTAATCATACAGAGATTAATCATTTGAACTCATTATTTCCCTAATCAGAGCAAATACTATTTCGTACATGTCCAAATTTTTTTTCCATAATGTCCTTCATATATGAGATTAAGATTTTCTATCTGTAATATATCTTTAAGTATAATCCTACAAAATATCTATTTAACACATCTCATTTTCACTTCATCAAGATCAAATTTGCAAGCCTCATTAGTGTATCTCATAAGTCATAGCTCATTTGGTGGGAGAGGCTTGCCTTATCCAGTGAGACTGTGCGAAAGCAATTGATATCCTGTTAGATCTAACTAAACTGCCAATGGAGCTCAAATCGTTGATTCAATATATTAAGCTAGAAGCTACTAACTTTTCTTCCTTTTCTTGTTTCAAAGTCTCTAAATGTCTTGTGGTTAAAGTCCATAACCTAGCTATACAGATAAGATGAGTCATGACAATAGGCGTAAATTCGAAGGTGCACCCGGGTGTATGGGACTCATCGTACACCTTATCCTACATGGCAAGGTGTCACATGCAATGGAGAGAAGTGGCATGGGGAAGGGAAATGTTGAGGCGATCGAAGTAGAAAAAGGTGGGAAGATATGACAGTGGGATCAGAAAAGTAGGAAGATATGGCTGTGGGATGAGATTTTGCTTGGATTTCATTTTCACATGCAACCTGGGTAATGATAAATGTGTACATTAAGATTTAAAAATCTTGATATTTGATTTTGCTGGGATGAAAAACTATATGTTTACATATTTTACTTCATGTATGTACATTTCATAACTGATAAATATACATTTCATGACTCATAGATTTATATTTCTTGACTAAGACATATACATTTCGTAATTGAAACTTGTATATTTCATGACTGGTATATGTACATTTCGTAAATGGGAAACAAAGTCATTAGTCTAGGAATTGAATGTGTGCCTTTTTTTGATTTATATATGTACTTTTTTTAATTCATACATGTACATTTTCTGATTCGTACATGTACATTTCATAATTAGTATATGTACATTTCATGACTCATAGATTTATATTTAACGAATGATGTTACATGTACATTTAACGAATGATACATGTACATTTCACTATTAAGATATGTACATTTTATGACTTGTATATGTACATTTTATATGTGGAATACATTATACATTTCATATGTGTAATGATAATGACGAAATTTCAAATTAAAAAAACAAAAAAAAAAATTAGAAATACATACTTCTTTTTAGACTAGCCCATAATTGTAATAGAGTAATTGAAGAAGTAAAATCAAATTTGGAGAAAAATGGATGACTCAAATGGAGTTTGGGCGGAATGCTTTGGTTGTGGTTCTTTTTTGTTTTTTTTTTTTTTTGGTTTGAAGTTTGAGTTATGGAGGGAATGAAAAAATTTAGTGATTCAAAAATGAAAAATGGAAAAGTCTATTAGTAGGATTATTATAACTTTCATTTCCCATAAAAAGTAAGGTGACAGTTGCAGAAGTATATAAATTACAGACAATGGGTTGAGTCCCCAATGACCCCACTTGCATCTGGTTCTGTATTATAAGTTGACATTTATCATGTACATTTCCAATGCACTTCATGTATATTTTAGTCTGCGTTTTATTCATTGTAGCTTGCGTTTTGGACCGGGTGTACCATGCACATGGCACATCCGGGTGCAAAATAGGTAGGTAATTGGTTAAACTGTCATAGATGGTAATGTAAGTCTGTATTTTTAACCATTCAATTGGTTGTACTGTCATAGGTGGTACGTGGGTACATGCACTTATGCACATTAAAGTCTTAAATAATCTTATCAAACCTGGAAATCTTTTGTCCAGTCTTTACACTTTAGATTACCATGCACTTTGTATTTATTGCTCATTGCACACACACTGACACACCCTTGGTATCAACCCTAGTCTAGTCTCTTGGTTAAATGTCTTTTCAGTCAAATTTTTTTTTGTATGAATGGCTTTTTTATCCGTATTGAGTGGCTTTGAATGTTGTGGCTTCAACACTTTTTTTTTGGGCAATCTCCAAAAAAAAAAGAAAAAGAAAAAGAAAATTATATCCAATTATCCATGACAAAAACTGAAAATTGTAAATGGTTTATATAACTCCTCCTAGAACTCTAGAAGGTACAGTTGATAAATGTAACTTTTAATGACGAGTGTATTGTTAATAACCATGCTAAATTAGGCCAATGAATTAAACAATGGAATGTCCAATCTAAAAAACGCAAAAAAAAAATACACGACACATTACAAATAGAGCGATATGGAAAAACAACTAATACAAACGAGATTTTATTTTATGTCTTACATAGCACCATCTAAGACTTTATTAAACACTTTAACCAACTAAGTTATTTGACATCCACTCATACTTTACTTTGTGAATGTATCAAAAATATTTGTCGTTTATATTATAAATCTTCAAGGAGTTTGGGAGTATAACTTTAAATTTATTTGTTTCAACATAATTCAAAATTTAAGGGTGATATAAAGACCATTGCAAATTTTTTCTCACCCCTCTTTTTCTAATTATTTTCTCCCTCTTTCATGTCACTTTTCCTCATAAGTGAGATTTTTTTTTTCAATATTCATCCCATAAATAGTAAAAAGAACTTCTCATCACACCCTCTCTACCAACTACTATGTCACTCGACGTCTTACGAGTGGCCACGAAATACAATTAAAAAAAGCAAATAGTAGAGCCTACATCAATCTCATTTTCCTCTAATCGATAGGGTTTAGAGGAAAAAAAATTTGGGCTTACTGTGTGGAAAATTTTCCTCATTAGGAGTGCTCTAAACGATGGGATGTGTTTATGTGGTTTATATGAGGATTGCAGTGTAAAAAAAATTGCACCCCATATATATATATTTTTTTTTCTTAAGATTGTTAGAAGGAAGCGCCAAATTTATGTAATTGCAAAGCCTTGACAGTTGACACCCACTATATGCCATTTTGCTCATTTATGAGTCCATAAATCATATTTTGGGGTCAGAAAATTTTCTGTTGGTCTTCTTAATACCTATCTTATCTTAAAACCAATCGCCTATCTCATGTTATTTACACCACTTTTCTATCTCATTAAATTTCACTTCACTTGACTTCACTTCTTTCTCCAAAAGTCCAACCATAAAATAAAAACAGAGGATCCCCTGATTCACTTCTTTCATTTCTAGCATTTCCGGCGACTTTTCCGGTGAAAGCATGTCACCGGCGTCAGCAAAAGAGAACTACTACCCTACCCCACTTGTTACTCATGAAGAAGTTGTCAACCAACCTGAGCTCTTCATGGATACACTCAAAAACTTACATTCTATAATGGGCACCAAATTTATGTAGGCCATCTTTTCTTTTAGTTTCTTACAACTATAACTTCCAACTATTTTTAGTGATTTCTCTTACCTTTTTAATAATTAATTTTAATTAAAATAAGTTTGGATCCTTTTTATGTATTATATTTTTTTGTGAATAAAACTAATTTTTTTTTTTTTTGTAAAACTAATTTAATTTGGTGTTTTATTCATTGTTTTTGTGTTATATACCAAAAAGGGTACCAGTGATTGGAAGAAAGGAGCTAAATTTGCATGTTTTGTATGTGGAAGTTACAAGGAGAGGTGGCTATAATAAGGTTGATACTAAATTTTTGCCAAACTTTTGTGTACATCAAATATTGTTTATGTTTGTGATTTGATGTTTAGGAGAAATTCTTTTTTGAGTGTGTTATAGGTTGTCTCAGAGAAGAAATGGAGAGAAATAAGTACGATTTTCAACTTTTCTGCTACTGCTACGAGTGCTTCTTATGTGCTTAAGAAGCATTACCTTAGCCTTCTTTATCATTATGAGCAAGTTTACTTCTTTTATGTTCGAGGCCCTATTCTTGCAACTCCTCCACCAGGTACCAAGCTTGTTTCCAAGGAAATGTCCTCGACTAGTGTAACGATTATATATAATTAATGGATGAAATCGTGATTAGATGATAAGAAAATGTCGTTAATGGTATTTAAATTCCTTCCTATGTGACTTGTAAAGAAAGAAATCACATTGTATTATGGCCACTCTTATAATATCATTGAAGGGTCATTATGTAAAACCATGTCGTATCCTAAATTATGAGGCCTTAACGCAATGGAAGGGGTTTTATGTTTGACTTCCTTCCTTTGCAGGTCCATGTCACATTGGCCCTGATGCTGGCAGGACTGGCATACGTGGTCATGAGAAATATGCACCAAAAAGAGTTCAAGCTTCGCATGTTGGAGGTAAATATAGTTGTTACTTTTCATATATGTTGTGGTATATGAATTAGTATAGCTAAAATAAGTTTCAATCAGGGTCACTAAGTTATAGTAAAGGCCAATAAGTAGAGCAAATGTAAATTATGGCGAAAAAAATATACTCCATAAATTTTCGATACGTTATAATAAATAATATATTCAAGAAAATTTATAAAATGTAAGTTTTCATGACGTTTTGTTTTCTTTTTGAGTTGTCTTTGAGACTGTGAAGAAGATATTAAGGACGGACATATTAGCGTACAATTTTTTTGGCAAATTCTTATTCACTAAGTGAACATTACTGCTAATTTAACAGAACTCCCCTACTTGTAGGAACATTATCACAGTCCTATTATCCTAAAATAACTGTGTTCTTCTGTTCTCCAGATTCTACTCCCTTGAACATTCGAGCTGTAGGAACAATTCATGGGAAATTCGACTGCGGCTATTTGGTTACTGTCAAACTAGGACAGGAACTTCTGAGTGGAGTACTTTTCCATCCTGTAGATAAGCAATGTGCTCCCTCATCTCCTGCTGAAGATCTTAGCATGGCAATTGTCCCCTATGATCCCAAACAACTAAGCCGATTATCAGGAAAGAGAAGGCGTAAGCGGAAGCGATGGGGTGGAGATCCCAGCCACCCCAAACCCAACAGGAGTGGCTACAATTTCTTCTTTTCAGAGAAGCATTCAGTCCTTAAATCCCTCTATCCTCATTGCCGAGAGAGAGAGTTCACAAAGATGATCGGAGAACTATGGAACAATCTCAACTCTGAAGAGAAAATGGTGAGTCAAGTTAAATGAATATATCCATGTAAGTTGTCTTATAGCACTGCCCTAAACAGAAGATTGCGATTAGTTTACAATAAAGTACTTGGATGTTTGCTAATGTGCAGGTTTATCAGAATATAGGGTTGAAGGACAAGGAAAGATATAGGAGAGAACTCCAGGAATACAATGAGAATTTAGCAGCAGTAGGGAACAGCAACATGCACAACTCGTAAACTACCCTGATATTTGATCCTTGCAGACAACTTTAACAGTTCTAGACGAACATACATTTTAGAGCTCGAAAGACATTTTGTTCCTAGTCTTAATGCTTAAAAATATCACTCGGACATCGCAGTCTCGTTCTTAAGTCTATGTTAAAATACTTTTTAGCAGAGGCTAAGAGCCGCTAAAGAGTCTATGTATGCCACATTTTTGTGCATCAAACCTGCAACCTTGTAGGTGGGAAGGTGAGCCGCCTAACCACCCTCTCCATTCCTAGTCTTACTTTACAGTTTGCTCTATTTGCACTTCGGTAATTATTTGTGACTGCTGATGGCTTGAGAATGATAAAAAGAAACCGAAGGATTGCTACGTACCTATAATGTTAAGAAATGATCAAAGATTTTCCACAAATCAAAGCCGTCTTCCCCTGTTCCCTTCATTTCTTGCATGAGCAAACTGATGCGATAAGACCAAAATCACTTGAGGCCAAAGGGATACAAAGGCTAACAAAGCTGTAAGGAATAAACATTTACATGAGAAAACTACTGTTGCTGCTTTCTTAAAGCAATATAAGCAGTTTTTGGTGGAAGTATGTCAGGTTTAGTTGTTTGAATCAGTTTCCAATGTAGTGAGTTCCCAGGTCAAAGAATATAAGCCACTTCAACTGTTAGGGTTTATCCCAGGAATTAACAATATATAGGCAATCCCAACAGTTTGATATCAACAAGTATTCCTATAAAAAAAATATACCGAAAAGACCAAATAGTTTATGGAGGCAATCGGTTCGAAGGTCCAACAAATTCCAAAATTTTCACTCCCTACAATTAAGGGATCCACCTCTATATAAATATATATAGCATCTTCCTGAAAATGGAGCGTATCACACTCTAACACTAGGTCAAGCTCTATAGCAGAGTTCCGATTCAGACTTCCTCGGAGGCATCTATATGTGATCCATCTTCATTAGTTGTAACAGCTAACCTTTCCTCAAGTGCGCGGGCACCTCTTTCTCTGAAATATTAAGATAAAAGGGCTCAAACACAATCATGATTAAAAGAGCATGACCACAGTGGAAAAGAAAAAATCATCCAGCACAAAGTTACCAACACATGCCAAAATAAAACATCAAAGAAATAACAAAAATTGAGTACAGTACACAGACATGCTTCAGGAAGGAAAAGGTTCTGATCTTAGTACCAAGACGAGTAAAAAACGGTCACAGAAGAATAGCTGATACCTTCTACTTAAAGTGTGCAACTGAGAAGCATTTCAGAATGCCTTATTCAGCCACAGGATGACATAAAATGTGCATTCCTGATTTTTTGGTTTTATGATATTTTTAGAATAATAAAATACATCTATGGCATGATATGAAGTGATTCATTTACCCCATCAATTGAAGTTGCAGCTGCAGCTGCAGCTATTTAGGCTTTGAAGAAAGGCAGGTCAGTCACAGGTCAAAATGTCAAACCATCCTTGATTTGAGTCAAAGAATTTATCAGATAAGTTTCAGTTCTCGTATTTGATCAGAATTTATCAAAAGCAACCATCTTGACTTCTTCCACATCTTTTTTTTTTTTTTCTTTTTACAATTATTTTGAGGATGACATTCTTTATTGAAGTCCAGAACTACACCTTGTGTTGAGTACTTGATCCTTTTATGAGGTCAGTCTACCATTTATACTTAATATAATATCAAATTTCAAAATGAAGACACATACACATGTTTAGCACACTCCTTAATATGGAATTCTGGAATGTTTCTCACATTTCTCTTTTGGGTTATAAGAATATATTTCATAGCCCTAACCAGTGAATGCATGCACATACAACCACCCACCCAATGGAAATCAAATTGTGTACATTCTAGGAACAAATGATAGAGAAATAGGGATGATGGAGAGGACAAAATTGAGTAGAGGCCAGAGTGTCTTTTACTGTCAGCAAGGATTAACAGCTGGAATTGCCAGCAAATAAGGCTAAAAGAGATAAGAGAGATGACATCGAAGCCTAATGGGTACCAAATTAAATGTGTTAGAATGATGAGAAATCCCAGAAAAAGCAACCAATAAAAAGATGCAATAAGGCAATAGTGAGCAAGATGAGCTACTTAAATCGTTGCACTTAAATGGAGTACAGTGATGCCATCAGGACTATTCATAGACAAGGAAGACAATAAGTAAATATATCTTGGTATAAAAATCAGACCCAAAGAGAGGCAGTTTCTTTCCCCTTGTGTAAACAAAGTTGGAGTCCTGCTGGATACTTAGCCAAGTATAGGAAGAAGTTTGTGCAACATAGCTACCTTTTACACTATCTGTACTATGATTCAGATCTACGCCACAAAATAAATAAGAATGAGGCTGAATCTTCCTCCATTGAAGGCTGTTTGGCTCATCTTAATGGATAGGAAAGACAACAATAAACAAAAAATGAGAGGAAAGGAAACAAGATAGGGAGAACCAGATTCATGATGGATTCAAATGGGGGAATAGAAACATGTTCAAAAGGTTTGGAAGTACTACATGGAATTAAGAAAAATAAGGCAAAATTTAACCACGACAGAAAAAACAACTATGTCTATGTCATACCAACCACCCATAACCTTTTCCAGGCACTTCAAAAATTAACTGCTAGTTCAAAAGATTTGAAGTCGATTAATAAGCAAATACTGGTTCCGATCAATGGTTGTGATTTAATAAAGCCATGAATTATACCACTGCAAACAACTGTGAGCAACACCAATTACAACATCAGTCTTCGATTGATAGCTGAGGAGTGAGTTAACACTTGACAAATTTGGTATTGATGCATTAGATCTAATGGTGGTTCACAATGGTAAGTGCAATATAGATCTCCTCTTTTTCTCCTATCAATCAGTGTTTGTGGTGGCTGTTGTGGGTAAGTCGTGGTGGGGTGAGATGTCAGCAAGGATTGATGGTGATGGAATCTGGAGGTGTTGGTTAATAGTTGTTTGGTAGTGAAATTCCAGATCTAGGTATGGTGGAGATGGTGGTTGCAAGGGCCGAGGGATTGTGAGGATCTAAGATGACAGTGGTGTCAGTTGGTGCCTTGGTAGACCATGGGTGTGAATGTAATGGTCCAGGTTGGTCAAAATTAACTAGGATGAAGATGGAATAGGAGGAATTCAAGTCCCAAGGGGGGATGGGGAATGACAAGATATAAATTATAGGGAACTTCAAAAAGGGGGGAAAAAGAGAGAAAAATCCCAACTAAATTCCCACTATGAGACAGAAGAATTTCAATTACCTTTCTGTTTCCAGATTCCCACAAAACAAACAGCCCCTAAATATCAATCCATCTCACAAGCACTAATTTTTTGTTGAATTAATAAGGCATAAGATTTCTTAGATAAGACACAAGTCTTAGCACAATCTAAATGCTGCTAGGCTTTACTCAGCAAGCAAATCACACAAATCAAAACATATTCACAAGTGGGCATCTGTAATTCATCAAATAAAAGAGGTTATATATTACCTTCGTCTTGATGCCTCGATCGAATCAGAACCAGGTAGTGGGGTCCCTCCTAAGGCATAACCCTTGCCCTCATCAGACATATCAGTTCTTCCACAGAACATCCGATGGAAAATAGATGCAATAGGATTAATTACTTGTCTGCTTGTTGACAACAGCAAAAACAGATCAATAAAGTTTTAAGGTAATATTAATCACTTTCCAAAAGCTAGATAGGTGAAAATTGATGTTACCTTAAAAATTCTGGAAAGAAAGTTGCAAATGCAAACTCATCACTTGGGTCACCCATGAAATTAGTTTCTGATCTTCTCTGCCAGTATCTTAAGTAGATCCAGCTCATATATGTGCCAAAGATCAACATGGGAAGGTATGCTGCCGTATCTGACAAGAAAAAGCTTGCAGTGATCGATAGAAGAATCATGATAGATGGTAGCCACTGCATTTTGACAAAACATAAGGAGTTATAATCAAAATTTAATATTTCAGTATCTCTTGAATTTCTTGTCCTTGAGTTTCAATCATCTTTACGAGGGAAGGGGTTTGAGGGGTTAAAAATGCTCAGCAATACCTTAGCTTTGATTTTTACAATGCCAAATACAGAAAGCTCCTGATCTGGAACAATTTGCTTGATACCAACCAAAAATCCTGAAATAACTCCGTGGAAACCAGAGATTGGCATGTAACTACAGAAATAGGAAAAGTTATGTACCATTAGCAGCACTCATCATTCCCTTAGAAACCAAAAGAATAAAAAGGATACATGATGGGTGAGTCATTTACATGCATACACTGCAATGAAAATGCTTTAGAGCGTGGAATAAACTTAACTTCCCATAACTCTGATTGAAAACCAGAGATACAACAGTTAACTGTATCAACAAACAACCCAATCAATAGTGTTCCAGCAGCTGCAAAATCCTAGATCTGGGGTAGCAGGATCTTTGTTTTTATGAACTCAAAATGAATGGCAGAAGCAAGCAGTGGACACAAGATCTGAACATGCGCTTCAAAAAAAGATTAATGAAGCCCACAAAGCCCAAGAGTGGATAAAGAATAAAGTCAAAGAGCACAGAGATCAAAAGTGAAAAGGGAAGAAAAGAGGCAAAAAGCGATGTATAGATGATAGGAGACTGAACAAACAAAAAAGAATAGTAAACCCAGCTAAAAGTCACACTGTCTTATTCAAATTGTATACACAAGGGCAGAGCTCATAATAGCATGCTAGACATCAGAAAAACCACAGCTGCTAGAGAACACCATATTTTTTGAGATATTCAAACTAGAAGCTTATATTGATACATTTTACACACGATTTCTCTTTCCTCTCCCTAAATATGTGAATTCCCTTAACAATACTAATATTAAAATTTTCAAAAACAAATCGAAGAATACTTGAAATAAACAAATTTAGAGAGAGAAAAGACAATGAAAATTGAGTGAAGATATATTAATACAGGTTTCTATATATATATATATATATATATATATATATAATACTTCCTCCGTTTTAAAAATATTGCAATGTTTACTTCTTTTTAATGTTGCAATATTTATAGAATGGAGGAAGTATAACCCTTGGATAATTCTTTTTTTTTTTTTAAGATGTAATTATTATAAAAATAGCTGTTGAAAAAATACGCTCATTGAAAAAACAGTCGTCGGGGGCTTGACAATTGGACACATAACATTTCTTACTTATTCCATTTTTTTGACACTTAACAACGTGCTTAGGGGACACCCGTTTCAGGATGCACTATAACAAAAAGTAAAGAACCATCAGTCGGTGTAGTAAGGTTTTATTCTTATTATTGAACGAAACTGGTTTTTACTAACTAATTAAAGTTCATTAAAAAATTCAGGTGGCGAGAAAAAAACCTAAGAACCCTTAGTTAGAAAAGATATTGATGAGACTCAACCCTTTTTTCAAAATCAGAAGTCTAGCTACAAGACTCCTTAACTCTTAAGCACATGCTAAACCTTATCTTTCAGACCTGAATAAGTAAAAGCATACAATGGCTAATGAGGTATTTTAATAAACCATAAACTCAAATTATTGCTACTTTGATGGGCATATTTTGGGTATCAAGGTCAGACTACAAGTTACATTATAACTTTAAATAGAAAATGAGGTTCACCATTTTTTAACATGCACAATATCCAAATGAGAAATTCATTTTGATTAATAGAAGGACAGACAGAGATGAAGGAGAGTTACTCCTCATGGAAGTGAAATAAACGAATGAAGATTAAGATAAATTGCTCTCCTCCAACAATTCAACAGTAAAGTGACATCCTCAACTTCCAGAAGGAGCTGAGGTGGACATAATAATAAGTCTTCAACTTTTGCAAATACCCTATCTACCCCATATCAGTCCCATATTAATTTATTTAATCTGAATATATGCGTGATCAGATGACTCATCAACTAAGGTACCAGCAAACATTCTACCAGCTCATTAATTCATTTTTCGGATTACAGGCTTATGCTCAATCAATTTCTTACAAAAATCACTTTAATAAAGATGCTCTTACACACAGCTGAAGAACTCAGAATCTGTTCCAGTAATTCAAAGCACTTACAGGTAAGCTTCCACCCTAGTTGCATAGTACAAAGCAATTGCCGTGACAAAGACACAGATGTAAGTAAGAGAGTTGACAACAAAGATGAACTTCACAAATTCCTTAGAACCCCAGATGGGCTCAAGCAGCTTTCCAATGAAAAGCAGGGCAAATACACTAATTGCTGCCTGGAAATATTTTTCAATTCAAAGATAGTTTAGAAGGAAATACAAAAAAGCATAAAGTTATCCAAAATATATGATTGCATGGATGGAAACATAAGAGGAAATAAATGAACAGTGCATTTACCCCATAAATTGTCTGTTCAAAGTAGCCGGCTGTTAGGAGGTTCCATGCAAAAGGTATTGTCCTACAGAACAAACAATCAGTAGTTAAAGATACTTTTTTTCCCAAATAAGGACCATTTAAACATCAGCATAAAAGCTCAAGCAGCTCAAGAACAACCAACAAATATCACATAACCAAAAGAAGGCAAGGGATGAATAGAGGGAGGGAGAAGGAACATTGTTCACTCAACCCCTTAAGGTCTTAAAATGCAACAATGCACATCAAGATTTACACACATCAAATGATCCTTTACAACAACAACAACAACAAAAAACAGCCAGCAGCTACAGAAATAAAGTCAATAAACTACCAGAAAAATATTCGGACACTAAGACCAAACTTTGGAACTCATCTTATTGACCTGGAACTCTTCTACACCCATTCTAGTGTCTAAGATTGAATAAAGCCTCCTTAACATTACATATTCGGTATTAATCATTTTTATTTGCATGTTTTGCAGCTTGAGAAAATTTACTCTACCACAGAAACCTGTCACACTGCCACTACAACAGAAAATGTTATAATCAATTAAAGGTCATTCTATATTGCATTATGAGTAATGAGTCTTAGAAAGAAAAACAGTAATGATTGGGATGACACTGAAGAGGCGGCACATAGATGTTATGTCACACTTCCCAAAAACATCACAGTGACACTTAGGAATTTGGTGGTTTTCACTTTGTCATTGTAACTCAATATGTCAAGAACAAATTTTTTATACTTCCACAATTCTCTTATAATCGCGACAAATTCCTTATTCGAAGGTGCCAATTAATTGCAACATCACTTTACTAGGCCAGTGCGTTTCTCTATCTCTCTCCTCGGCACAAGGGCACCTCTTCATCTCTCTATCTCTCTCTTTACCTAAATAATTGTGCATACACCCTCCCCCCAACCCCCGTTGCAAACAAAAGAGAACAGAGGATATATAAGCAAACTTATAAATGTTGCACCGATACGAATCTTGATTTGGATACCGATACGGGGCAAAATCATATAATTGCTAGTGAAATGTGCCGATACGAATCCGGCATATCACAGCGAATCCGTGCAACATAGCTTGTAATGCTCCGAATAATCCACACACAATATTGACCCGAGAAATATGAAATTGGTTCTATCTTATCCATTACTTCAGCACACATGTCAATTCATCAATTCCACTAATCCAAAGAAGAAAAAAAACACAATTCACAAAACACCGAAATCAGAAAACATAAGCAATCGAAAACGAGGACAATGTAGTATACCTAGCAGGAATAAGAGCAAGATAAGTGATAGCGGGAGGAAAAAGCTGAACAACAATATGACCACCAATAAGCACCGCCGCAAGCCCTTTGCATAACTGTGTAAACCCTGTAAACAATCCCCCGCCCTACCGACACCGCCAACGCAACCGATAACACCGTTAAATCAATATCCAATAACACATTAACAGTAAAAAAAAATTCATGTCATAAACCTAAGAAGATCAACATCAATACATCTAACTGAAATTAGAAAACAGTAAAAAATTTGGAGCGGGAGATCATACTGAGGAAAGTGATGGAGTACTCATGTCCTAAGGATTAACCCAATTGGTTTTGTCGTACGTTTGCTTCGGACTCGGGTTGGGATTATTCTGATGAATTATGTTTGCTTGAGATAGGTGGAATTGGAGGATTAGCGTATATTGTATGATGCCAGATCTATTTCTTCCAAGTATTTGATATTAGGGATTTAACCAAATATGTGACTTCTTTCTCAAACCTCATGTATGTACTACCTCGATACTTAATTTTTTTTATTTGACTTTGTATGTTATTTAATACATAACTTAAAACATTTTTATTTCTAAATCCGTAAGACAAAAAAATATAAAAATTTAACCTCTTGTAGGTACCACTTCCGTACTTATTTTTTTATTTGACTTTTTACGGTAGTCAATACACAACTTAAAACATTTTTATTTCTAAATCCGTAAGACAAAAATTTATAAAAATTTAATGTTTTAAAAATTTACATTGAAATAAATCAAATAAAATTTCACTTGAATATATTATTTTTTATAATATGATAAAAGTTTTTGGTCAAATTTTTTTCAATTTTGACTCCACTAAATGGAAATGATGTACGGAGTATTTGATTGAGGATCTTTATTGTGGTTTGCACGCTAGTTTTTCTAGGTGTTTTAAAACGTGTACAACTACTTGAAAGTTGGAGTAACAAAGTCAGGTGAGGAAATTTGAAGAAAGCTAGAGACTGCCAAGCAAGCTAGTGAATCTTCCGTTTATTCGGTCTGGTCTGCGAGAGTGCGACTGTGCCAGACCCTATTTTATAATGTACATACGAATGATATGGGAGAGTGCAGCATAATGCGAGAACCAAATAGACTCATTGGGATGGAGGGCACCTTTACATGCTGTATTATTTGCTTCCTTAAATGTGCAGTTGATCAATCACCTCCTCAAGCTTGGACGATTTCGCCTCCGTATCTCGATCTGTGTTAGGATTTTTTTTTCCATGGGAGCTAGGAGAATTGGTTCGTGCAGCACATCCAGTACCCTTTCGTGGGGTGGTGAGTGCTGAACCTCTTCCATGAATGATAGTAAAAGGAAGCTAATTTAAGAAAACTAATACATTGCCTGATCATTATTTAGTTTGCAAAATATACAGGATCATGGTTATATTTCCCTAAGCTTAGAGGTACACGGTTAAAAATTTACTGCTACAATGTTAGGAGACAAGTTACAAGTCCAAGAAACTCTTAAGTCATCACATTTAAAAACCAAAAACCAATTCAAGACTCAAAATGAGCTGATCTAGCTTATGAGTTGATTAAAAAGTGATTTCTTAAACATGCTCTTTTCTGTTCTGTTCTTGTGCTGATCTTTGTCCAAGGAAGAATAACGCAAGTAGAGAGACGAAGTTTCAAACATCTGGACTTAAATATAATTGATAATCTGTGAAGCATTCGACTACCGAATTGGTGAACGTGCAATTCTCTTCTTGTATGGCGGAAGAGTACGGCCACCCGTACGTTTGATTATACCTACACTGCCACTTAACTTACATTGAATACATCATCATTTGCAACCTCAGTTAGCCTTATGAGAGCTTGTTTAAACCATGGAAAAAACGATGCTTTTTTCTCTTGGTATGCTTCTTATTTAGCCTTGCTGATATAAAAGGTATAAATTGCACCTGCATAACAGAAGAGATGCAAGTTAGAAAATCCTTCAACTAGGAACCAAATACAAATGGTCAAATCAAATGCGTAATGCTGTTGTTTATTTCAGAAGAGCCAACTTCTAAGAAAGCACTTTCCACGTTATAATAATGAGCATCATCACTTATGCACTTGAACCAATATTTGAAGGACTAGATAGTTGGGGTGAAAATGGGGACCTGAGAATTATTTCTAATGCCAAAATCCTGAAGAGCTGCACTTTCATTGAGTAGCTTCTCACTTTGATACAACAGGCAATAATTCGCCCATACATGTTTCCTGTAATTATAACATGAAGCAGGCTCAGAAAAAGCTGACAAGGAAACTTTACGAGCCAAACATGGGAGGGGGTTCAAACAGAAAGAATAACAGTATATTAACTGTTAACACCTTACAATCAGGCCAACATTGGTTAGTACAGAGGTAGAGAAGGATAGTGCTAAGTTTTGGCGAAGACTGAAGAGCTACTGATCCTAAGCTATGCAAACAAGAACAAGAAGGTAATAACAGAGCCTAAACCAAGCTAGCAACAGCTATTAGCTCCATTGAGGTTAAGTCCTTTAAGATCATTATCACAAGCTTCTTTCACACAGGTTTGGAGTCTGGGACAGATGGACATTGACATCCTCTTCACATTAAATGTACTACATTATCAAGCATCATTACATGTGGCCACAGAGTAAGTAAATTGTCATCTATCTGTTATTATAGATGTAAGATGACCAGTTTCAGGCATAACCCAAGCAACACAAGCAAAATTTACTTGGCGACACCAGCTAAAGTGACAAAATATACAAGAAAGCTCCAAACCTGATTGATGATGGTTTGTCGACTGTAAGACGTAAACCTTTCCTTATGTGCTCATACAGTGTTGCCCAACCACAAAAACTTGAACATTTCATGGTAGATCCATCCAATAGAGAAGTTTTAAAGAGTCTAGGATATAAGTGAAAGAACTTCAATTTTTTTAATACTATTATAGAGGATGAATAGATAACTTCACATTTCTATATTCCCAGAGGCATCTAAAACAATTCAGGAACAAGGGAAGCTGCAACCTGAAACGAAATCAAATAAACATTGCTCGACCATGCAAAGCTAAGTCAACATTGCTTGGTTTTTTGCTGAACGATAAAGAAAGTTTTATGAAACAAAAATACACGCTCAACATTTATTAGTTAAGAATTTCATAGGAAAGCAACTGGTTTCAGTTGCCAATTTAGAAGTCCCTTCAAGAATCTAATCCCGGTGAAGAAAAACTAGATAAGCAGACCCAAAGGGCCGTAAACACTTGTCATCCACAAATGCTAGGTAACTTTGACACTTTGTATTGTTTCCCATACCCATATCAAATACTTGGAACTCAGAGGGGTATGAAATCCTTACCATACACTTATTCACCCAGACACTTTATGTATTTCAAACCACATATTCGCCGAAAACATATATGGAGAGGAAAAGGGTCCTAAATACTTGTCATCCACAAATGTTACGTAACTTTGACTAAAAGGGTCATAAACACTATGGTACTCAAAGGGTCATAAACACTTGTCATCCACAAATGCTACATAACTTTGACTCTTTGTTTTGTTTTCCATACCCATGTCAAATACTAGGTACTCAGAGACGATGTATGAAATCCTTACAATACTTTTATTCACCCAGACACTTTATGTATTTCAAGCCACATATTCACGGAAAAATATATGGAGACAAAAAGGGTCATAAACACTTAGGTACTCAAAGGATCATAAACATTTGTCATCCACAAATGCTATGTAACTTAGACTGTTTGTTTTGTTTTCCATACCCATGTCAAATATTTGGGTACTTAGAGAAGGGGTATGAAATCCTTACAAAGCACTTACTCACCCAAACACTGTATGTATTTTGAACCACATATATGCAGAAAAAGTATACGGAGAGGAATAGAGGAAAGCATTGTGTCAGACATGCTCAAAAAACGTCAAGCAATTAAATTGAGAACAAGCAAACAAGCCGATCTAATATGGGAGTTTACGTACTTAAAACATCAAAAAGAGCATGTAAAAAATGCCTCCTTAATCATGGATATGTTTCTTGTAAATATGTAGAGCCTACACCCCGTCCCAGTTCAGAATAGTGCCCCCATATCTGTGTTTTGATCCCTAACATGTCTTGACTCTTAACATATGTATCATGCACCCATATCAAACACACGTATGTCGTATCTGCGTCTAAGCAACACAAATAAGGACTATAATATTTAGGGTGAGATATATCACAAAGGAGTTTCCACTTAAGCTATATTCTCAAATGCAATTAGCATAGAGATTTCATTTGATTAATAAACTCCCAGAGGAAAACAATGTGCCCCTACAAAAGACAAGCTTCTGCAACTGCAACTGAAAGCACACAATTTTGAATTATGATTGTATGAATCATTCGGTCTCATTGGACAGGAGTGTCTATTCAAAGATTAGTTGATGTATGAATCTTACTGAAGCACCCCAAGAAAAGTTCCCATGTACAACATTGACATACTTTTCATCCTTAAATTACTGATGTAATCAAGACTCAAGTACTGAAGTAAACCATGATTCAAAAAGCAGTTGTGTACGAACGGAAATACGCACTCTATCACATCAGCACTCCCATTGTATTATATACTACTATTCCGCTTATTAATTCATTTGGACGTATCCCCTTCCTCTAAAATACTAATACACTCCTTCCTCTAAAATACTAATACAATCCTAATAAGATCCCACATGATAATATTATCTCGTGTACACTAGTTAAACATGATTTGGTATTTATAAAGAAAAATCTTCAAATAAGTACAGAGAGAGTAGTACCAAGAAATATGACGATGACCCATCTGTGATTGTTCAAATTCATTAACTTTCTTCTTAATACAAGCCTTCAAATCCTTCACCGTCGCCGTATTCATGACCACCACATCTACAAACGAGAGATGAGGGCAAGAAGCTTGTCAACCAAGTAAATGCACACAAACTGATTGTGAAAATGTGTGAGAGAAGAAAGAGAAGGAAAATACCAAAGGAAGTGTTGTCCAGTTTGAGGACGGTGATGCGCATCGCACTGCCGAGCTCCCAGCTGATAAGGGTGTCCACATCGGATAAAGATGGCTTCTTTGGTACGTCTGCAAGAATGGGATCATCCAGTAATGCGGCTAACGTTGAGTTCAGCTTTGCCCTTTTCACATTCTCACTGCTGTAACCAACGGCGCCGGCAGTACCACCACCACCTGATGTTGAGCCCTCATTTTCGTTCTTCTCGCTCCATTCCATACCAGAACAATTACTTCTGGATGACTAATTTACTATGGGTGGCTAGTTGAGGATCTATAAGAAATAAATCTCATTTTTGGACAGACTTTAGCTATTTTATTTAATTTTTGCTTATTAAAATAAGAATAAGACTATTGATTTTTACTAGTTTTGCCAAAGTTGGGCATGGATCGGACCGATACACAAACAGAATAGGCAATCACGCAGGCACGATACGAGTATTGTTATGGACCGGCCCGACAATGTGTCATGGAGTGGGTCGGCAACAAAAAAAATTTGACATGAGCACGCAGACACCTCGCAAATTAGGTACGAGGCACGACCCTTAGGTATGACATAAAACACGCTTTTATTTAGTAATATTATCATTTTTATTACTACTATTACAATTAATATTATTACATTCTTATAATATAATTTAAAATTATTTATATTATAAAAGACATGAAATCCCATGTATTTAGAAAGCACTAATGCAAGGTGCTCGTCCCAGTCCCAACCCCATCTATGAAATCCCAAATATTTTTTAATACTTGTATTCAACAATGGAAAGAGCAGACTAGGATTTGATTTTGAGAACAGTTTGAACTAATTTTTTAAAAACAAAATGGGTTTTAACTTAAAACAATTATATTAGACCAAAACTTAGGTCTAGTCTAAATTTACGAATTTGGGCAAACAAACATTGGCCTAAGAGCATGGGCAACCCAAGGTAACTACCTCGCTCTCTCTCTCTTCATTTGGGGTTACGGTTGCCTAAGTATTGAGGCTCCCGTGAAAGCAAGGGAGGTGCTCAATTATTTTATTTCTTTTTTTGTTATATTTTGTCCAATGGGTTATTGACACTTATGTTTTGATTGGCTCTCTTCCAACGGCTATAAATTGTATAACGGGTATAGAAAAAATCTATGTTGATATTTGATTAACTTGAAAAATTTCTCCAAATGTCTGGTCATATATAGATAACACATTTTATTACTCATTGACAACAGTGCTGTCTTAGCTGAAGGAAACAGAAGTATCTTTATATTTAGACAAACAATCAAAGTCAAAAAAGGCAGGTAGGCAGACAAAAACATCTCATGTTAGACGTGGAAGTGAGGATGCAACAATATGTTTTCATGCGACTCACCAGGAATCTTCAAATGCAGTTACTGCAGATATAATCAAAGGTACCAAGGTTTCTCAATAAAGTTATAGCTCCTGAAGGGGCCATAGAGGTTAGATGCTGAAAAAGGTTTCTATTGGTACCAAGGTTTCTCAATAAAGTTATAGCTCCTGAAGGGGCCATAGAGGTTAGATGCCGAAAAAGGTTTCAAATAGAAGGGGCTCATTAAGGTTCCTTGATTATAGGCTTAATTCGATCGATCTTTTAAAAGGTCATAATTACTTAGTTTTTTATGGGTCAAGTCGGGTCAATAATTTTCAATGCTTTTAAAAAACTATCAAGTAATAAATGTTTTCCACTTACTTGTCAATAGTCCATTACGGAAAATTGGAGGTGATACAGACAAATTATCACTATGTGTTGATAGAACTATACTCCCTCTGTCCCTAAAAAATTGCTTCAGTTTGACTTTCACGATCTCCAATACACGGCTTTAATATTTTTTATCTCCAAATTCGCAAGGCAAAAAATTATAAAAACTTGATATTCTAAAAATTTACATTGAGATGCATCCAATAAGATCCCACTTGAATATATTATTTTTTATAACATGATAAGAATTTGTGGTCAAATTTTTCGAACTTTGACTCCAAATAGTGGATTGGGGCGATCTTTTAGGGACGAAGGGAGTATCTTCTTTGGCTCGGTCCAACTCAACTTGTTTCATATCTTTTTCAACCCAATCCAACTCGAACTGTTTTGCATATAATCCATTTCAGCCCTAACCCCGACCTAATGCACAAGTATAGTTTCATGTATTCACGACAGAATGCATAAATACCTCTGGAGTAAGATACTTCGATTATGGAAAAGAATTGTTGGGATTAACCACCAATAAAAAGAATTGGTAGTATGTACGGATTACTTGTTAGCGGGATACTTGTATTACACGCACATACATATATCAATACTAAATACAGAAAGCACACATACTAATCAAAACTACTAAAGATAATATACAATTATACATATTGATTCTAAGCTCATACCAGTTTTCATAGGGAAAACTGGTGCCGCAGGACAGGCAACGAGTCAAAAAATCTCATAAGCCATTCCCATAATTCCGCCTAGCATCCCTAGCACTTTTCGAATAACCGTTATAACGGTTAACAGTACCATTAAACACTTTTCGAATTACCGTTATAACGGTTAACAACACCATTATTTTAAGGTTTAACAGTATGATTAACCGTTTATGAACACTCCTAAATTGTCTCTAGACTCTAGGGGTAGCATGTCAAAACAAAAGCATTGAAAGAGCAGCTCTCTCAGACGTGTGTTACAGAAGCTTGATCATCTTGCGGTCGCGGTCCAGTTAGATGGAAGTCTATCAGAAACCATAGGTGGCAAGTTTCTGACATTGACATCCATGGGTAACATACGATACTCAATGTCAAGGTCTCTAAATATCTTGATCATCTCCTCGACAAGTAGGGATCTCCTCACCCATCTCTCACCCATGTCTTGATGGTTCATCCTATGTGATGGCCAAAGTGAAAACTTTAATCTGTTCATGTCATCCACATCCCTCATCACTATCATCGGGGCCGGGTACCAGTGATCTGACTTGTTGTCAATAAACCTGAAGCAGATAATCAAACCAGGATTCAGATGTACTGCAAATTTGAATTCTAATCATCTGGAGATGTATTGACCCCCGTGTCCTTTTTCCCACGTGACTAAGAGGCAGGTTCAACAAAATTATGGTCCTCATAAGACCTAGTGGGCATAATTAACTGCCTAATATGAACTCCAACAAACCCATGTTATCAGGTTAAATATACGAAGATCAGTTCGAATAAGTAAAAGAGAAAGCAGCAGCATATAGTCAAGGCTTGTATGAGCATCCATACATTCTCGAAAACGACATATTCTTCAAGATGACTTCATATCTATCAAACATTTTCTATTAGGAAACTTGTGCACGGGAATGCTGGATGTTTTGTGCTTCAGCAATATATTCCTATTCCATAAGGTTCATATAATGACAATGTGACCCTACTAACCAATGTAGAATTTTTCCTCTGTGCAATAAGATGTGGTAGACATGCCCAAGGAACCCACCCCCCTAAGGCTGAAAGCAATACAGAAAGGGAACCACCACTCAAGTTGCTCCAACTTTTTTTCCTTTGGGTGGGGCGTGTAGATTAATGAAAGGATGAAAGATGTTTATGCTATGCCAAACAGTAGAATACTCGAAAGTGAACAAGATTCCAGCATACCTTGTTATTCTTTCCTTCATCAAGGTTAATTTTTCCACTGAAGTTGAGACATGGACAGAGAAATCAATGGCGTCTCCCATATCTGGACTTCTATAGTAGTTACTGATAGGCTTGGTAGCTAACACACTGTTAGGATAAATGATCTTTTGGTTGTCATATCTCAAAAACACAGTAGTCAATATATTCATCTCCTCCACAATCATCTGTAAACCAAAAAAAACAAGCAAGAGGAAGTAAGCATAACATCAGCTGCAAAATAACCTATACTATTCCATATTTTAGTCAGAGCAACTGATGCATTACCTGAACTCCATCAATTTCACAACGATCACCCACATCGAATGGATGCATAACAAACAGAAATATGATCGCTTCGAATGTTGTCTTGCAGGTGTTACCAAACATAAAGGCCAGAACAACAACTTGGGAGCTCACAAAGATCAGGAAGTGAGTAACTGGGACACCAAGGATTAGAAGCCAGATAATTATAACAGCAATACCAACAATAATGTTCACCAGATGATGAAGCTTGTTCACAGCTGTCTTTGTGTCGTTGAGAGACAGTGCAAGAGCCCTCCTTTCTCTGAACACATTTACCTGTTAAAAAGAATTCATGGACAGGCTTACAACAACAACAAGAGATGGGCAATGCCAGGAGGAAGAGAAACAATCAACATCAAACACTCTCTCAAGATTAGCTGACCAAACAACATATGCTATTTGACCAATATATCCAGTGCACTTTAGCAAGACTGTTATCACTTACCACCCAGTTTTTGAGTGCCCGTTTGCTGATTCCTTTGCCATCAGCAGCTCCTTCAAACAGATTAATTGTCCTGTGTGCTTCATCTTCTCTCAAAAATCGCATCAAGTCTGCCAATTGTATATATCTTCAACACATAAAACAGAACCAAGGACACAAATTACTATGATACATCATGGTAGAAGAGGACAGTTAGTCTGACACCTGCCCTGTTCCAAACAAATGATTAAACCCGAACGCGGCCTAAATTTCTCAGTACATGTACTAACTACTTGGATACTCTCTGAACTTAGATTAATCTGTACCTTGCACTGCAAAGGCTATATCAACAAGGAAAACAAGAGACTAAGTTCAACAATGTACACATCATAAATGTCCTTAAGCCAAGTTGAAAAAGGAAATATTCTAGGATAAATGAGAACACTTGAACATAAACAGCTCAAACTCAATTATGGAGCAAATGAAAGCCAAGAAAAACACAATTTATCTCACATACGACGCAAAGCCAATGATGTCTACCTTCGATATGTCATGTATGCAAGGTTTCAGGAAAATCAGAAATCATATAGGAGAATATACATTAAAAGTGTCTTACTTTGAGCCTGGTGTAGCAACGTTAGTGAATATCCTCTTGGCAGCAGCTTTAGCTTCCTTCTCACTACGAATATGCAATGCAGAGTCATCCTCCTCCATACACGGATCAAGCTGCTCATCAAGAGTTGACAAAACCCCTTTCCTCACAATATTCATCAACCTCTTCATATTCCAAGCAGAAACATTCTTCTGATTCCATCTATGCAAATGATCAATACTAATCCCATCATCCTTTTCCTCCTCTTCCCTCCTTGAGTTCGAAGGCGCCCTAGGACTCTTCCCAATCACCGAACTCCTAGGACTCTTCCCAATACGCGGACTCCTCTGCAACGCACTCGCAGTAGACCTTGCACTTCCCACCGGCTTCCCCTCATTAGGCAAACAATTGGCTCTAAGATCAGGAGGAATATACACACCAGCATTCTGCAGCTTCTGCACCTCAGACACAACCCTCTCCTCCTCCTCCTGAATCCGCTGTATCTCAAGATATGGCGGTCCAGACAATGACTCGATCACATACTGATTAAACAACGCGTCCTGAATCCTATCAAAAAACGCGGTTACATGAAAATTCATAGCCAAAACCTTAAGCAACAAGGTCTTGACCAACCATATCAATGTAGCCACCATTAAACATATCAAAATCTTAGTCACGTAAGGCAACACTTGACTCCTAGTCTCCTTCTCAACCTTCTTATCCAATATCAAAATCCAAGCTAATAACACCAAACCCAACCACAGGAACTTCTGAACCGAACTCCTTAATCCGTAAACGAAATACAGAACCCGTTTTCGCAGTAAAAAATTCCTCTCTATAAAAAACACTACGACCCGAATCAACCAACCCGAAACTAATCCACCACAGATTAAAACCAAACCCATCACTTCCCACTTCCATAATTGCATATCCCAAATGGAAATCTTCCTAATACGCTTAATCACAAGACTACATATCAAAGCAGCAACAATCAACACTAGACTCACCCACTGTAAAACAGTAAAAAAACTAACTTTACCCTTCTTATACTCATCAGGTAAATCCTCCCCAAACGGGTCGTCATCCGGGTCAATCTCCTCACTCTTCCCCATATACCCGGACCTGTTCATCCTCCCGGATCTTTTATCATCCTCCGGAGGGTCCATCAACCTAGACTTTGTTTTAGTCTTCATCAACACCTTCCTTTGCTGAAACGACGCGTTTGATCCACTGCACTGCACCACCTGGTCACCAGCCGGGCGGGCCCCACCAACACCCTCCTCGTTGGGTCTCCGCTGAATCAACTCACTCTCCTTAAACGATACCGTTTGATGGTGTGTCCTCGGTGTAATCTTACCGTACTCGTTGGGACTCTCGCTCACTGGAGACAAACACTGGTTCTCCAAATCTACCTCCCCTTTGGGGAAATCAAACTCCCCCGAGGACGTGCCACCGTCTTCACCTCCACCACCAACATCTCCGCCATTGACATGGTGGGTGTTGTTCAAGTTGTTGGGTTTATTTTTATGAACAGGAATGGCGTTGCTTTGGAAGTCATAGCTGGATCCGCGAAGGCTAGGGGGGCAGGCATTGTCAGCGGAGGTGGAGGCGGGGTCGACCTTGACAGAGAAGTCGGAGTTGAAAGACTGAGACATGGGATCGTTGCGGTTTTGGAGTAAAGCAAGGCGTTCTTCTTCAAATTTCTTGTTATTACTGATAGTATTTGAAGAGGAGCTTGAAGAAGAAGCTTTAGGGGGTGATCTTCTTAAAGGGCTTGAGCCTTTCAAAGTTTCCATTTTTAATTGAGAGAAGATTTGGAAAGATTAAGGAAGCTTTTTAATTTATTAGTTGTGATCAAGAGAACAACACCTGTTGCTCAACTTTGTACTGTGATGGATGAGCTGGAGGAGTTGGGAATACAGAAAAATACAACTCCACATTCATTCATTCATTCATTCAACAGAGTTGAGGGGATATTGGACTGGATTTTATGGTTGTCCTAGGTCGTAGTGCCTTACCTACTCTTGCAAGATTTGCTCATACTTTGTGTTTTTTTTTTTTTTATTTCTTATGTTTTGGACAATGTGGTAGGGGATATGAATATGATAACTGATAAGTATTAACGTTTAAGTTAAGGTTAGGTTATCTGGTTACGTTGTGTGAGAATTGAGAAAGACAAGGAGTTCAAACCAAGATGTGGGGGGGACAGGGACTCAGGAGTATGTTCTAGTAGACCACTAGACTCAATGACTCAATGGTGACTATGTTGTCACTAATTCTCATGTGCAAGCGAAACATGTGTTACACAGTTTATACCCTATTTCACAGTAATCTGTTACTCTACATTTTTATTTTTTGAGTTATAGTTTAAAAATTTTGACAATAATTATATTATAATAAATTATGAATCTAATTGAAAGTTTGTTGGATTTATCTTAATGTCAATTTTTAAAATATTAAGTTTTCATAAATTTTTATCTTATAGATTCGGAGATATATGTTTTAAGCTATATCTTAAAAACCATAAAAAGTCAAATGGGGCAAAAAAAATTAGGGATAGTGAATACATTTTTTCTCATTTTTTGTTCTATTTACATACTTATTTAATTTGATTTTTTTAAAATATAAAATTAAAATGTTGTTATAATAAATTTTGTTATAGCATTAATAGTGTATATTATTATAACATCAAGCTTTGTTACTTTTACTATGTATTATTTAGATATATTGACAGTTAAATTCGTGTATTGGCTAATGTATCGGTCAAGGTGTTGTGAGGGACGCGAGGGAGTGTGGTTTTGTCGATGTATCAGCCAGTTAATTACATCTCACTAATCAGATATTAATGAATAGCATAATTTTAAGACATATTAGCTTGTTATTACCTCAATAATGTGACTTATCATTTTAAGTCATATTATCGGGAGAAAAAAATTTAAAAGACAAATTTAACTTAATATAATTTACATTATTAAATATCGAGAGTTCATCGTTCTACAAGAAAGTTCAAGTATAAAATACAAAGTTATAAGAACGATTAAATATTAACAGAAGTACACAATAACTATTAAAGCAAAATAAGCAATGTGCCCTTGATCAACCTAATTAACCTCTTAATTAATCCTGAACAGGCTCCTAAAGATCTACCATGTAGCAAGTGTCACCCTTAAATGAATGTATGATTTACAAGAAAACATCTACAATAAACACAACATAGCGGAATAGTTTTCAACAAATGTAGCTTAAGATGAATTTTAGTCGTTTCTTTTTTTAGTTAAACTTAAGGTTTGAGGGTTGTTGCCTCGCTTGCTTGCAGGCCTTATTAATAAGTCTCAAACTACAATAAGAGGAGTAAATCAAGGCTAACTTCTTAACAACTACTCCCTCTATCCCTCAAATATTGCCCCTAATACGAATTTCAACTTTTTTAAGATACAGTGTGAAATCTTTGAGAGGACAACCCAAAATGAATTTTTTTTAAAAGAATGGGATAATTTTCAAGATATGGAGGGAATAGTTAGAAATTATATTATTGCTACTATACTTGAAATTTTTAGTTCCGCTTAGGAAGCATTTTTAAGATATATTACGTGCACGATCGATACTCTCTACATTGTCACTAGGTCCCTATCTCAAGATCACAAGTAATAATACGAGGTAAATACCTAGGATATATCAAATGGTGAGTGGTCTTCACTTGCTTCAATTCGTTAGCATTTCCTTAATTCAAGTAATACTCTATCCGTTTTATTTCAATTGCTTTATTTTTATTTTTAGAGTCAAAGTTTAAAAATTTTGAGCATAAATTCTAATTATATTATAACAGATACTATATTCAAGTGAAATTTTGTTGGATGCATCTCGATATGAATTTTAAAATTTTCACTTTTTTTTTTTAATTTTTTGTCTTACTAATATAGAGAAAAATATGTTTTAGATTGTGTCTTAATGTTAAGGTTTGGACAATAAGTGGCAAGTTTCTCAAATATATCATAGAAAGAGGACTAGTACTTGATAGTTCAATCCAAGTTCCAAAATATATATTTCCAAGCTAACTAATTTTGTAATAATATTTCGACTAGCTGTCTACGAAGTACTAGTACATAACAATTCATGTACTATATATACACTATAAAAAAATCTTATTCAGTAATTTAGATAAAACCAATACTAATTGAAAAAATTACATGAGAATAAATTATACTCGTTGTAGAATTGAATTTTTGTATCTTTTCAACCAAAAACTCGAAAAAGAAAAAGTAGTAAGTTTGTTAAAAATTTAGATTGTATAGTTTGTCCTGTCGTCCAAAACTCGATATATAGACAAAAAAGTTATGAGAATGGCAGTGTACGTTGATGACTAGTTTAGGATAGCGTTTGTATATCGCAATCATGATGTATGATAAATAAAATGAGGCTTGAATTTATTGCCTTGTCTTTCACACCTTGGTTGCGAAAGGAAAAGTGAGCACGACTTACTTTATGCATTAAGGTACAATTGTACAAAATACCTCGTAGGCATTGATTATTTGATTTGCCTATAAATAACATTGTAAATAACTTGCAACTTTGACACCAAGTTGGGTGTGGATGCATTGATTATTCCATTGTTCTAACTTCGTGTTTTAATGTTCTAAGCAACAATTTTTCGAACTAAAAAAATAAGGAATAATTGAATTCAACTCCATTAAAACCCAAAATTTATAATAAGAGAGATAAGGCTATATTTGATATAGTTTAGTTTATCATATTCAGTGATCAATTTCATTCTAAAATAATGGGTATATATATGACAGAAAAATAGGATATACCTAAAACTAATATTTCGTACAACACCGAGAATCAAAACTTAATGCTAATAGGGTATATATTATCTCACCTATTCATTATTTTAAAATTGACACACGATAAAAAATTAGACCCTAAAATACCTTCAATATTAATTTTGTTTGATAGATAAAAGAGCAAGATCCAGCATCCAGCAAGTAGATAGGTATAGGCGTGTGTGGAGATTGTGGTACCTCCATTCTGGTAAGCACACTACCTTTACCAAACCCATACCTCAGCTCAATGGCAATTCTTTCCTTCACCAAAGGAGCTTTCCAAACCGTCGTCAATGGAAAAGTCCTTGGTACACAGTTACCAAATCTTTGAAGACAATCAAAGTAGAATATCTGAAATAGAACAATAATTGAAAGGAATAGGTACACTATTAATGATCATTGAAAGGAATAGGTTAGTGAGAATTTATATTTGGTTTAGTAGATTACCGTCAAAAAGGGGAGGGGACCATTAAAAAACCTTGAAGGTTTACTCTTCCAAGTCATTGAGGCCTCAGCCAAACTTCTTAACGTATAGTTGCTCCAGTTGAACTCACCTATGCGGTTCGTATCGTAAGAAGTGGTGAGAAACCTCACAAAGACTTGTTGGGAATTTGAACTATACTTTATGCAGGTGTTAACTGCAAGCACCAAAAAGCTCCTTTTCCAGTTGTCGTTGAGAGGGACATCATCCATCATCAACCTCTTCTCAACATCCTTCAAAGAGGGCAATTTCCCTCCATAGTAAGCTTTAAACTCAAGCATGAGTTGGGATAGCTTCTCATCGTGGTAAGTAGCTTCCACGACTTTTTTCCCCATCCTCGGGACCCCATACACCAAGTGTACGTCTGTATCCTCAATGGCAAGTGACCTGTTACAGTCCAATAGAATGCAGGTCCCGTCCGAATCAAAGTTCTGGACAAGGTTAGCTGAGAATTCTGGGTTATTGGTAGGCAAATCCAGGTGTAGTATTCTAGTAAACCCCATGCTTCTTATTGCCTCTAACTTGTCATTTTTGTTGGCAAGAGACTTGACAACGTTCTGTAGTAAGATGAGTGTTTGCCGTATATTCAGTCGTACCACTTCCTGTTTTGCCTTTGTGGTAGTTGGAGCATCCACTGGTGGTTCCTGTGTGGATGGCTTTGATTTCTCACTTCACACACAAATAAAAATGCAATGTACATTGTATTAGAAAGCAATGAACATTAAGTACAGAAGAACTGAACATTATTTGGAAATACAGTAGATTAGTAAGTGTAAATAACATTAACATTCATAAGAAAACATTAACATTCACCTTTTCCTTCTTTTTTGGTGTTTTGGAGTTGGTTCATGTACCTGTTCAGTTCCAACCTCATCCGTCTGGGGTGGAATTTCTTGTGCACTACAAACAAAAAATTGGTCTGTTAGATTAAGTGGGAATATGCTATATGGTTAGCGAAATAAAGGGAATGTTCAGTGAAATAGGCTAAATGGTCAGTGAAATGAAGGGAATGTTTAGTGGAAATATGAGATTGATCAGTGAAAAGAATGCGATGTTCAGTGGTGTAGGCTAAATGGTCAGTGAAACGAAGAGAATGTTCACTAGAATTATGCAAATGATCAGTGGAATTATTTGAATAGTCAGCGGAAAATAAACAGATGGTCAGTCAAATAAGCTAAATGGTCTGTGAAGTGAGATGGAATGGTCAGTGTAAAGAAGCTAAATAGTTATTTAAATATGCATTGATTCTAACCTTTTCTTTTTTTTGGCGTTTTGGAGTTTGTGCCTGCTCCCTTTCAGTTTCAACCTCTTTAGCCTGGGCTGGCATTTGTTGTGCTCTGCAAACAAAAAATGGTCATTGAGATTCAGTACATGTTCAGTTTAGATGGATAGATGTTCAGTGGTAATTAGTTAAATGGTCAGTGACTTGGCGCTAGGAATGTTCAATGGGAATATGCAAATGATCATTGAAAACGAATGCGATGTTCAGTGGAATAAGCTAAATGGTCAGTGGGAAATGATCAATCACATGAATGAGGTGGTCAAGAGATTGATTTGAATGGTCAGCGAAAATAAACAAATGGTCAGTCGAATAATCTAAATGGTCAGTGAAGTGATATGGAATGGTCAGTGTAAATAAGCTAAATAGTTATTTAAATATGCATTGATTCTAACCTTTTCTTTTTTTGGCATTTTGGAGTTTGTGCCTGCTCCCTTTCAGTTCCAACCTCATCAGTCTGGGCTGGCATTTGTTGTGCTCTGCAAACAAAAAAGGGTCATTGAGATTAAGTACATGTTCAGTTCAAATGGATAGATTTTCAGTGGTAGTGGGCTAAATGGTCAGTGACTTGCCGCTAGGAATGTTCAGTGGGAATATGCAAATGGTCATTAAAAATGAAAGTGATGTTCAGTGGAATAAGCTAAATGGTCAGTGGGAAATAATCAATGACATGAATGACGTGCTCACGAGATTGATTTGAATGGTAAGCGAAAATAAACAGATGGTCAGTCGAATAAGCTAATTAGTCAGTGAAGTAGGAGGATATGTTCAGTGGAAATAAGCTAAATGGATTTTGAACTGCATGATAAGTGGTATTATGTGAATTGGCATTTGATGCAATTGAAAAGAACATCGTTTAATTAGTCGTTTAATGGTATTGATTCTAACCTTTTCTTCCCCTTGGAGTGCTTCTCCGTAGGAATTTCGACCATGATGGGGGTTGGTATTTTCACCGCGAGTGGGGTTGGCATTTCCACCGCTAGTGGGATTAGTATTGATTGCTCACTGCAGAAAATAAAACAATTAATGAACATTTATATATTTTCACTAAATATCTACAACATTACAATGAACATATATCAGGTTTCTTTTAACATCTACCTATGTCTCTTAGCATCTACTTTTATTTTCGAGTGAGCATCTACTCGATTATTACAATGAACATCCAATAATATCTGCTAAAGGTTATAATACGGACTATTTGTCTTTTTTTCATTGACTATACACATAATACCACTGAACAATTTACCCATTTCATTGAACATTTGCATAATTCCACTGAACATCTCCCTTTTCTCACTGAATATCTACTAAATCTCAATGACCATTTACGAAATCTCACTATATCATGTACCTTATTCCACTGAATATTTCTTCATTTCTAATGACCATTTACATGATTCCATTGATCATTACATTCATTTCCATGAGTATTTACTAAATCATTTATTGATCATTTAGCCAATTCTACTGCATTTTGTTCCATTTTACTGTATTTTAGTCAATTGCAATGATCATCTAATTACAGTCAATGATCATTACCTTTATTTTCAATGACCATGTTTTAACATTCACTAAACATTTAGTTAAATAAACTGACCTTGTATTTTATTCCAATGAACATTTGATAGATTTCACTGACCATCTACACAATTCCACTGAACAACCATTCTGACTCCACTGAACATGTAATCTACTCCACTGAATATTTTGGTAATTTCACTGAATATATAATTAAGTCCACTAAAGAAGTCCTTAATCTCAATGACCAACTAGTTAATTGCACTAAACATTTGGTCAGTTTTACTGAACATGTAACTCAATTTACTGAACATGTTCATCGTGTAACTTAATACACTTAACTGCGTTTCCAGTGAACATTTACTCATTTCCACTGACTATTACAGATATTGAATGCACATCTGGTCAATTACACTGACCATTTACCTAATTCCATACAAAGTTGAAGATCTATACAAATACAATCCATACAAATACATGAACATTAAAAAGAATACATTGTATACAAATAAAAATTTAAATTGTGAAATTCGTTACTCAATGTTCTCGGCTTGCTCTACTATTTCTTCAAGCAACGTCGGATCTACAACTGGTTTGTACATGAAAGTCTTCTTCTTTATTTTTTTGGCTTGAACAATGTTAATTAGAGGCTCTTCCTCATTTAGTTCACCAACAAACCTTCAAAGTGTTCATAGAGAACATAAATCAGATATTCCTCCTTGAAAATGAAAGAAAACGCCAAAAAATTTACAGTACTTACTTGTCCTTCGCTCCAGACATCGTGAAGGGTTTAGAGGGTGAGTGTTGAGAGTGGAAATTGATGAAGGTTGCAAAGAAATTCATGAAGAACACAGAAGAAATTTGCGGGCTGCCTTGGGTCAATTTGTAGGGAGAGAGAGAGCAGTATGTGGAAGATTGCAATGGAAGTTGAAAGGTTGAAGTGAAATGACGGTGTATTTTTTATGGAGGAAATAATGGCAGTTGCATGGAGAATGCACACCTGCTATAATCCGAGAAACGAGGCACGTTTATTAATGCTAGGATATGACGGTTTATGGGGGAAAATTTGAAACCGCAAATGTTCAGTGGATTTTGGTAAATGTGCATTGAACCTGCTGACGTGTAAAAGCAACTCCCTCCGCTTGCATTTTGTATTATTTTGGGCTGCGTTTTACACATGGTGCACGATGCGCATCGTGCACCCGGGTGTAACGTCCACCTTCTGTACAAATGCACCTCCTGACCATCCTTGTGTGGCTAGTTCACTCCCAACTCTCGTTGTTCTCTGGTTGAGATAAGCCATATAAGTTTACCTTCATTATCTCTCTCCTTACCAATTCTCGTCAAATAGTGATGTATGTTGTGTCCACTGTGGGTAGTGGATCTTGAGTCACTAACTCCTTGCGATCCTTGTCCAAAGATTCGTCTAGTTCCGCCATAAACTGGTATAGCCTGTTTTGCTGGGTTAATTTGTTGAATATTGTGATATCTTTTGGGCATGTCATCGGGTTGGGTATTTTTCTGTCCGATCTCCTTCTAAAGTGTGACTAATTTGCCATAGTACACTTCAATCGGGTCTCGGCCCTATTTGATTATATTTGCTCTAGTGGTTGGGTCGTATACCTGCAACCCATCTCCTCCGCTGCTGTATATGGCTTTAATGCCTCTCCATAAATCCCATGCCGTCAGAAAATTGAGGAATTGATTTAGCAATTTCGGTTCGATATTTTCCACGATTCTAGGTTCGAACTATTGCGTCCTTTTGGCTCCATTGATTGTGCTCATAGAAGTAAGTGGAGGGGGGCATGGTTGTGATATGATTGAGCCTCCCCCTCCCTTCGATCACCATGAGCATTAATCTATACCATTTCACATAGTTTATGTTGTTCAATTTCTCCGATACATTCAATGTTGAACTATGGCCATCTTGACTCCTGTTGCTATTCATCTTTTCTAGAATTGGCAACAATTGAGCCATAGTGACATGATTCTCATTGGGGTCTTTCGGGGGATCACCCATTGCTTCTGGTAAGTTGCATTTGGTGTTTCAAGTAGGTTTATCTTGGTAAGTGATGAAAAATCGACCAAACAAACACCTTCTATGTGGCTGCTCTAATACCAAGAAATATGATAAAACTGTTTTTTATATATTCAAGCTTAATGCATACATTGGTATATATATTCTACTATATCTCGGCTAATAACAACTTTGATCTGAATACAAACTCTATGCTTATCTATACCCTATCTTAGCCTTATGTTTATCTTGATATGTTCTATCTTTTCTTATGATAATCTTATCTTACTTATGCTAATTCTATCTTATTTTCCCACAATCAAGGGATCGGAGAAATCAAACATTTTATTCGACCACTTCTTCCTATTACTAAGGAGATCATGTATATGGTTTATCTCCAACTTGCATTCGTTTTAAACATAAAACAACTTATTAGTATTGGAAAAAACCACTTGACTTTATAAGAACCCTCGAGAGATTGTCCTCCTATACTTCAAATAATGTCCAGTAAACTTCTATTAGTGTAAACATCCATTACATGCAACATGTTCACAACAAGTTCTATGGAACACAGTGAACATCCTACGAAGTGCATGATAGAAAGTTTCCCAAATTATTCTTATTTTTAAAAAATCTCTGATATACTAAAAGAAATTGCCTTAATTTAATTAGGATGATCTACATAAGAAATGCAGCCTATGAATTAAGGACAAATGGTGTGTAGAGTTTCACGACCAAACATAGAACTTAACTACTTAAGCAATAGCCGTGCATCAGGACCTAAAACTTAAGGAATTAGATGTAAAGACAGTACAACTTTTCTTCATGGAAGATGAGATATACATGACTCAGCCAGACAGTTTCCAGATTCCTAGAAAAGAAGACTGCGTCTGCAAGTTGAAGAAGTCTTTTACGGACTGAAGCAGTGGTACCAGAAGTTTGATAGTTGTATGATGCATATTGGATACACTAGGTGTGCTTATGACTGTTGTATATACTACGAAATGCTTATCTTGAATTTGATGTTTGGTAAATCAGCTGTTCTTGCCATACAGAAGCAACAAGCTGACTAAATCATAAACTCCAACTCATACGCTATTAATTTTGCTCCTGTATAAGTTATCTTGTACATCTAGCATCAGAGCTGGTACATCCAGGAATGGAGATGTTATCTTGAACATCTAGTATAAGGATCTTGGGTCAATTCACAACACATAATGCACTAAATCATCACTCGTATGTCAGTTAAAGTAAAAAATAAAAATATCAAAGAACATAACAAGTAAAATAAAATTGAGCAAAATCGACCCAATCAGTGACGAATCTTGGGTCAAAAATTAGGGGAGGCCAAGGTTATTTTCCGAACCAAAAAATTAAGGGAGCAAGTCTCAACCTCTAGTTCAAAAATTAGACACTTAATCATTAAGCTATAACTTTTTTATGTTAACTTTGAGCAATATCTTTATATTATATACATACTCATAAATTCAGGGGGCCAACCCCCTTAGGCCTATGAAAAGACCCGCCACTAGACCCAATAAAACAAATGAACACAACCCACGCAATAAACCAAATGAGCAGCTACAATCACCCCAAATCAACCCAATTAATTGCCAACAAAAAACTTACATAATCCAAATTAAAAATATCATACCCAACTACTCCTCAATGATTAAAAAACCGAAATTAACCATCAAATTCAATTTATTTGCTTTAAATACAAATCAGCAATACATAGGATCGGATACTTTTACTTCGCCTGATATAATTTAATATGATCTAATTTATTTATTTGAATAAACTTTAATCTCATTTGCACACTAATTCAGAATTAGTGAAAGTATGATCAAGTTAGACATTATACTCATTTAATGTATATTTTTCAAATATATATTTTTCGCAATTTTTTTTAATTACGAAATCAAAGTTATTGGCAATAAATAAACTCAAATAATTATATTCAAATGCAAATAATTAGATCTTGGATGTTCCAATTTGATCATTTCTAAAATAAGTTATCATTTACTTAAATAAGTTGAACTGGCATAGTGCCTAAAACATAGATTTATTTATTTTTAATTAAAATGCAAAGTAATTTTATTAGAACATGTAGGTCAGTTGGTGCTCAGCATGTCAAAGGAGGGAATGTGTTATGCTTGTGAGCCTATGAAGTTTTGTGGAGAATTCTGATGTTGTAGGCCCGTAGCTGTATTGTCTTGCTTCTATTAAGTCCTGCACTTACCAGGCCATACCATCTCCTGTGAGGCTATAACTTTAGGTCCTGAGCTGACTCCTGAAGGCTGAATTTAAGGATGTACGTTGTATGGATTGAATTGAACTTTTGTTAAATCTTTATTCAGTCCAATAATATTTGGACTCAGAAATTTGAGTCTAAATCCTTCTGAAAGTCCAGTTAAGTTCAATTCAAGTCAATTATTTTTGTCAAGTCCAAATCCAATTCAATCCCATTTTATAATTTTTATCAGCACTAAATTGAACTATATTATTTTAACTCATGCGAAAAATGATGATAAAATAAGTGATATCTTTATCGACCTTTAAGGGAGTGAGTATTTGAGTGAGAGAGATGTGAATATGAGTAGGAGGCAGAACAAGACATACTATACTATACTATACCTATATATGTTTTGGGAAATTGGGGTAAAAATTAAACCTTTTAAGGAAACATGGGCTTTTAATAAATTAAGGGTTTGTTGAAAAATACATTTATAGTATATATATTTATATAAAAAAAAATTTGATTGAACTTTGGATTTTGGATTCCGAATTGTTGAGTCCAATTCTAGTCTAAAGTAACCCTAAGAACATGCTTGGGATTAGGGTAATTTACTATGACAATAAAAATCAAACTTAAAAATATGGATGTGAATCTAAGAAGAAATAAAAAAAGTGATAATATATTAAGTTGATTAAATATTAATGGTTTGGTGGGAGGTAGAAGAAAAGAACTATTACCCTCATTTTGGGGATAATAGTCACTCACCCTTCCTCTAGTGTAACTATTTCCCCTAAAATGAGGATAATAGTTCATATTTATTTACTTCTCAACACACCATCACTATATAATTTACTTCTTATCACACCACAACTCTCATTTTTCCTTGTACTCACATTTATTTTCTTATATTTGACTTTTGCTACCCTAATAATATATTACTCTCATTCCAAGTATGTCACAAACTGTAATATCACTCGAGGTAATTATCTATGCATGATACCTCCGAAGAGACAGTAATTCCTATAATGAGAATTGAGAATAATCATTTGGGACGATGGCTTATAATACAGAGTTACCATTGAGGATTTTCGGAAAGAAAACAAAGGGAAATAAATACACAAATTCATATAGCAATCCTTTAACGCAGGGAAGAAACAAGGTCAGGCACTCAGGCCCAATGACATAAATGCTACATATATAAGGGGTGAAGTTGTGGGTATTGTATAGTGTATACTACGTATGATCTTAGGGTGGGGCGGTAAGTGTTCAAGTGTTATGGAAGACTGGAAGTGGGGGCAATCCCACGTCCAACGAACTGTGCTGTTTCCTTTTATTTCGTCTGCTGAGATTCCTTACTTATTATGCAATAAATACGACCTTCCACTCTTCTCTACTTTCTTCAACAGAGTCTGAGTGATGTACTGTTGACAAAGAGGAAATTGTGGGACGAATGATTCCGTCTTTAAAAATTTGTGAGCTCTTCTGTCTCCCTACCTTTGTTGTCTGACCCTTTTCCTGCTTCTTGTTTGTGAATGTGTTGCTCTTATTCAAGTTTCTTCAAATATTAGTTCAGATTGAATCCCACGTCCATAAATCTATGTCATTTGAATAAAATCAAACAACTATTGTTCTTTTATATATTTTGCTAATTTTGTAGAACCAAATAACAATTATTTAATTCCAAGTATATCCAATGCATCGTACATTTGTTTCATTCCTTGCTCATATATTCACTTTTCCTTTTTGTTAGATTCTACTCTTAACCTATATACATTTCGAAGTTGTATGAACCGCAAAGATATCAAATACCTCTGAAATAGAAATAACTTAAATAATCTCAATAACAAATAACTTAATTTGAAGTGGAATTCATAATCCTTCTTTTATCTTCCTTATCTTCCTTTTTGTTAGATATAATGTTACTAGTCAACTCTTAGCTTTGCAAAGAACCTAGTTTATTCATGTTTTAAAAATGACCAATTATTGTGATTACATGTACGTGGTCCAATTGGCCGTTTTTTTTTCTCTTGTGAGGTTCGTTACCATATGTTACCACACTTCTAAAGCTTAGTTCCACGGTTGCTAACACAATATATGTCATCCCTCAAATGGTCCTTTATGCCAACTTTTCACATCTCTCTCAACATTCAAAATGTTTTGTCAAGGAGGAACATAAAGCTTGAGTTTCAAAATACTATTTTTCAAATTTGATAACGATTCTCAAACTATAATGCCAATCAAAGAAGTTATTGTACGTTGTTCAATTTTATTCTTCTTATGGATTGAACATAATATAAATATTGCAGTAATATTAGCCACCAATCAATAATTTGTAAGAAATGCAAAATTTAAATATGTCTATCATAGTAGTAGCTCAAGATCAAATAACTTTCAAATCAAGCTACTGCACACTATATTTAAACAATTGCCTCTACCATGAACAAACCAACTCTAAGATCCTATTTCTCAAAATTCTAAGCGAACTTTTGCCCTTCTTTAAAACTAAGTGATCAAGGTAAGTGAAATTCCTTTACTAATTATAAAACTTATATAGGTGACATCACATGTCCAGGCATAACTTTATGTCTCAAAATCCAAAACTTTGTTGATGATTTTGTTGAATATAACCAAACATCACATGTCCAAGGCCTATCCTTATGTTTCAAAATCCAATTTTTTTTTTATAATTTTATTGAGTATAATCAAACTTAATCATGTAAATTTCGCCAATTTACTCTACTATCTAAGGATAAGAAGTAACATTCTACTTTAGCATAATATATTATTAATAATCAAAGGCTTTGTAGGTGTCAATTTGAAAAAATAAATTCATTCAATATTACTTTAAGGACTTAAGTTATAAAGAAGCATCATACAATATACTAATAAAGCAGTTTAAACAAATAAAATGCAAAAATAAATGTGGTCATAAAAATAAATGTGATCATAGTATGACCATTTTCTTATGAAACTAAATTTTACAAGTCCTTTATCCTGAATTTGCTGGATCTCCAACATAAATTCTTCAATCAATGCATTACAAGATCTTTGAGCTTTAATTTAAATAAATTAGCTAATTTACTTTAAATTAAAATACAAATATACAAATAGGTTAGAAGTCGTATTAAAAAAAAAAGTCAGATTGCCACACTAATCTCCATATAATATTATATACTATCAAACATCCACACATTATTAAAACTCATTCTCGTTCACTTACTTCCATGTGAATGATCCGATTCTATTATTTAAATTAATAAAAGGAAGAGCACTACAATTAATTAATTGAATTAACATTTGATTGAACTAATAAATTATAATCCAATTATTGTAATTCAATTATTTACCTTGTGGAATTAACTAAAATTGCAATATTGGATAAATAACCTAATCTTAGTCCATGTAAATTGCAAAACATGAGCAATTTGTATGGACTCAACACTGAGCATAGACAACATTTGCCTTAGTCCAAACTTTACAACCATAGCATTTTGGACTTTAAACCCATTTCAAGTGAGCTACATATACGACCCATACCCGACTTCAACTAGGAACCCTCGGAGCTTCACAAACTGGGCAAGCTTCCCTTTGCCCACGCCACTGTTCAAAGACTCGCACTAAGACTCCTTTTAGTAGAGCGTAAAACATTTTCAACTGAAAATGGTTTTCCTTGGAAAACTTTTTACAGTGGAAAATTCATTTTCATGGAACTTTTATGTTGTTTAGTTGCATGGAAAATGATTTTACATTTAAACATTTTCCTTTGTTTGGTTGAACTGAAAATCAATTACTCTTATTAACTTTTATAATTGTATTCTCTTGTCGTTTTTTAACTTTTTTTCAATTGTATTTTTTAGTTGTTTGTCGTTACCTAAATTTGTTATGCGATAACAAATATTTTTTTGTATAAGTTCTACAATATATTTCTCTGATCTATTAATAACATATTACATTATACAAAATATCTCCATAAAACCATAAACCCCTTAAAAATTTGGTTCAATATTATAAAAAGACCTTAAGCTAATTAAAAATGAGTATTCGCAATTGAATAAGCAAATCAACCAAACAGGTTAATATATTCGCAATCAAACAGGTAAACCAATCAACCAATTATAATATAATAGTTTGTACTTTTACATTTTAAATTCTAACAAAAAGAAAAATTCTACTCTAATTTCAAATAAACTATTGATTGTCCATATTTCATGAGAAACTTTTATGGTTCAATCGAATCGGGGAGAAATCTAGGTTTTTTTTTATTTTCGACTAAAATGGATAAAATTTATTCAAATTCTTGATATAGTATGATAATTTAATAAACAAGACACGAGATTTGATAATAACATACTTAATTGATAATATTCAAAGAAGATGAAAAGAAAATGTGGATTTTTACCCTAAATTTTAATAGAGAGAAAATGTGGAGCAGAGAGAGGTTGTCGAGACGATGAGAAATAAAGAATGCGTGAATAGAGATAAACATGGGTCGGGCCGGCACGCAGGTCGAGCGGGCACACTTTTGGCACTATACGACATGAGCACGGTCATGGCACGATATGAAACGACATGATGCGGATGACAAAAAAGTTTAGGCACTAGCACGCGAGCAGCGCACCAATTTGACACGAAGCACTACCCAAAACACGTTATTATTTAGTATTATTTAATACTATTATTAGTAGTAATATTATTATTACTACTAAAATTAATATTATTATTATTTTTAATATTATTATATTCTTATAATTTATATTATCTAAAAATTATTTTTTTCAATTCCATTATATACTTTATTTTTATTTTTTGTTAAAAAATTAGGCCAGTACGAGGCATGACACGGTACATCAAGAACGTACGTCATGCTAGGCCATTGGCCGAGTTTTAGGGAAAGGTATCATGACACAGCACGACACCACCACAATTAGGCACGGTTCAACACGACAAGAGGTCAGGCACGAGCTGACACGGTCCATGACGGGCACGGTATGACCCGTGTCCACCTCTATGCATGAGTTGGTAATGCGTGAGTTGTTTGTTAGTTGGTATTTTTTTTTTGGAGTGAATGGATGTAAAATTGTTTTACTCCCAATTTTGAAGGAAAATGTTTTCAATAGAGTGTAAAATAAATTTACATTATAAGTTTTACATCCTATATTTTACTCCAAACCAAACAATGTAAAATGGAAAAACAGTTTTCAAGGAAAACGTTTTACACCATACTAAACGCAGCCTAAACTCGCAACTTTTGCTGGTAATAGGAGCAATTTCTAGCCACAATGGGTCTAATTTGGACTGAATTTCATAAATAATTCGGTTTGATTTCAATATATACGAGGATTTCAACAATTTAATCATGAAATTCGGATTTTCATACCGAATTGGGGAAACAACTTGGGTTTATATTATCGAGTTTTTTGGAGCAAAGTATTCGAATTCATGACTTGATGTTTAGGGCAGCAGATTCGAATTAGCTGAGAAATATTAATAAAATTATAAATATAAAAATTTTTGAACAACAAAAGATCAGAATTCTAGCATTTAAATAAAACTTTTTTTCGATGCAAAATTAATAATGCAAACTGTTGAGTAATAAATTAAAATTTTGAAATTTAATCTACATAATAAACCTATTCAAATTGAATCAAAATAATTAAAATTATGTGTACAAAAATCATAGCTTTGATCAAACTTAACATTTGTAAGAGGCAACTAATACCACTATGGAATAATAATGTGTTATAGCATAATTTCATATAATATATTTTTTAATGTATACACTTAGGATACTATGCATTATTAATAACGAACCAAACGAGTAATTAAATATACCTATATAGCGCATATTCCTTAATAATTAGGATCAAATTAAACAAGAAGATTAAAAATTTCAATTGTGATTTCTCTATGTAATTCACACAAGTACATAAGTGAATCATTTTATGTATGTCATTCTCCTAACCAAACTAGTGTTAGTCAAACCCATAAGCTTTAATGATCTCTTATTAGTTTGATCCAATTCAGTCATCAGCGGCAAACCCAATTCATAATTGAATTGCAAATTATTATTGGTTTATAGCTAAACATTACATTTACCAAAAATCAGCTGAATTAATATTTTTTTATTATTTAATCCTGAAAATTATTAAGTAGCCTAAACGCTTCATCTTCATCGTAGGGCATACAATTCCTTCATTAAGACACTAACATACGTCATACTTATTAGAAGGCTTACTTGACATTTTGTGTGAATAACGTGGGCATTGTAAAGAGGGAAACACTATAAAGTCTACAACGCTACATGTTTAGGTAAGAAAAAAATCAAACAATTTTATTAATACGAATTGAAGGATTGAGTAATATCCCTCATATTTTCATAACACAATTTTTTTAATTGTAATTCATTGTATATTTAGCCGTATTAACACTTTGCAAGTCGAATGTTACAATACAGTCGCACCATTCCTATTTTGGCTTATGCATGATATAGTCAATTTGCAAAACTTTAGTCATAAGCGATCATATCTATAGCTATTACTAAAGTAAAATTTGACGTTATACTTAACATGTGCCAATCTATTATAAAATAGAATTTTCGCTTTTTTTTTTTTAATGATGTCATCTACTCTTTTTTTTTTTCTTCCTACTTTACATTGATATAAGATTGGAAAATTTTATATATAGAAAATTATGTGACTATATAAATTTCTAAATCATTTAAAACTACCTTTATTTTTCCCTTCATTTCATGTTTCCTCTCTATCTTTTTCCATAATAATTTTTTTATTTAATATGATAAAAATATTATTCCAATTAAATTTTCTACGGTAATTCTATAAAACCTATAAGGTTTCACCAATAAATGAAAATATTCTTATAATTAAAATATTTTATAAAATATTTAATTATCAAAACATGTATCGTACGGGACTTACCTAATAATTAACAAATAATTAACCTATTACTTCACATCTAGTATCTAGAGTATACAAATAAATCATTCACGACTTTCATGTTTTAGTCTTACAGTGCTCGATCCATTATTTTTATTTGCTCAGTACTCTCTCTATCCCTATATTTTTTCCATTTAACTCTTTATGTTTCTATCTCCAAATTTATAAGATAAAAAAAAATACAAAAACTTGATATTTTAAAAACTTACATTGAGATGAATCCAATAAGATCTCACTTAAATATATTTTGTATTATAATATAATTAGAATTTGTGATCAAAATTTTGAAATTTTGACTTCAAAAAAGAGAATATAGCAAACATTTAAAGGCGGAAGGAGTACAATACAATATTACGTAACCCTACGAGAAAGAGAGACATAATAGGCTAAGCTAATGAGGGGATGGGATATTAAATAAGATAGGGGGCCGTGTGACATAAATGCTCTGGTCCTATCTTAGGGGTTTTGGTAGAGGGGGTTGTTTAATGCACTCTCCTTCAACCTCCCTTCCTTCTTCTCTCCTTAAATTTGATCGAGACATTCCCTTTTCTTCTCACATTTTCTTCCCTTCTTTCTCCCTCTTAAAATTCCACCAATATTTTTGAAGTTTGGAAGGGCCATTGTGATGTTGGCCCGGTTCACTCAAGAGATTATGTAAGAGATTATATTTTCTATATATTTTGTCTTTTTGACAGAAAATAAAATTAAATCTATCTCTTCGTTTTGTCTTTTGATTGAGCCGTGCCAATATCTTAGTGCCTCTTTCATATTATTAAATATTAAGCGCTTGTTTGGTTGAACTCTTACGATCTTTACCACATCACACAAACGGTGAGGTTCATTAATTAATTTGTACCTCTTTTTTTTTCCAACTATATAAATTTATCATAATTTATGCTATCTATAACATGGTAATTTTATTTTCTAGTTTGGTGCAATTGTATACTCTCATTTTTCATTTCAAACACAAAGTAAATAATTTTAACATCATTTTTCCTTTTCTCAATATAAGAAATTAGGTCTTCATAGATATAATTCGTTGTTTTTGGCTTTTTTTTTTATGTAATCATTTTTAGTCTTAACTTAAACATAAAATGGAAGAATATGTTCAATTTTAAGATTAATTGTAGTAATTACTATTTAATTTCCTGTTTCTTGTTTTTTTTTTTTCACATCTGTCTCTAACGCATCATCACAACTAATACTTGTGTGACTCACAAGGAAACAATAAATAGATATAATTGACATGTCAACCAATATATTCATTTTAGTTGTGGATCCACCGTGAATATTCTTTCGTTTCATTTTTTTTTTCGTATAATATATAGTGTGATCATACACTAATATTGTTCATATATTTTACTAAAGACCTTCAAATTGTGGTATTTTGTAAATTAGATCACGTATTATATATGTTGATTCATTTTTTTTAAAAAGTAAATTACTGCGTTGTAAATCACTAACAAGTTAAATTTATATAAACCGAAATGCATAGGATAGAGCTAGGTTAGTTTTATCCTAGCTCGGTCTCTAAAATGTAAAACAGAAGTTATTAGCTCTCTCATGCAAAAAGTCGTAGGTTTTTAAGGCAACATTTACGATGCGATCATACATGTACATTATAATATACATTGCCAATAAAATGTATGGAGGTGATGTTATTTTTGAACTAACTTTGGCAATACTATACTTATTGCAATAGGGAATTGAATATTCCACCTATGCTATTTCGATATTTTCATTTTTGCCGTTTCCGTTACTCTCACCCCTTCTTCTTAAACCCTGGCCTTTTCCTTCCCTTGATCAAAAAGTTACTTTCAGTAGAAAAAAGTACTTTCTTCTTCGTTACTTTTTGTTTGACCTGTTTAGAATATTTCAATTTAAGAGTGAAAAACTTAAATACGATTTTTCGTTAATATATATAACTTAAAACATATTTATATGAAATCTTACTAGATTCTTCTCGAGGTATATTTTTTAATATATAAATTATATATTTTTAATGATATGTCTTTAAAGATATTGTAGTTATAATATGTGAATTGAAAATTGTGTAAAAAGTAAACAATGCCTGGAACTTCTTTATCTCAATCTTTTCCCCCTAATAATATGTTATTTTTACTAAAAGTTATACATGAAATTTACAACCTATTAGATTATTTAGTATATTATCATACGATTTCAACATTATAGTGTGATATTTACTTTTTTTTTTTTTTTTGTGTGTTGGGAAAGGAAAACACTATAGCAACATATATGTACAAAAGAGAGGCTACAAATTTTGGTTTGAAACAAATTGGTAATGGATATGCATGTGAATAGAGCAATTTTAAGTGTAAAAAAGTATCATAAATGGGTTATACCCGAAGCTTGGAATTAATATCCATTTATATATAATTGATATTTGTGTCTCCTAAAGAGGAAAAACGGGAAAAGAAAAACAGAAAGTAATGGAGTTTACTGGACAATGAGAGCTGCAGCACAACATGATACAATTGTACTTTATCATACCTTAATTTGCCAAAGCAGCCTCATGTTTGGTAACTGTTTCTTGTCCTCATATGGCATTCTTTTTAGCCATACATTGTGTTGTTTTTATATTTACTCTATTCTTTCCTCTCTTCCGTGTGTCTAAGTCACTATTGAATAAACAAGAAATATACAAATTCAATTATTTCAGATTTTTTTACAGTACCTGGTTTTGCTCTTTGTATTATTTCAATCAATGTACAGAGTTCCATGTAAGAAAATGATAGAACTTTGTATTTTTTTTTTTTTTTTTTGACATGAACAAATCGAGCGAAGAAGTGAAACAAGATAACCTAACACAGACTAAGAAAACAGGAAAGGCCAGGAGCAGTAACCAGGAATATAAGTGGTTTGTCCATGCCAATTTGTTGTTGTGTGTGCCTTGTAGACCTGTTCTCTCGGGACCTTGGTGATAGTACAAGTCTTGACCAAAAGCTCTGTCTTTGAAATACGGCTTTAGGGTATGTCAAATATCCATCCGGTTCCTGGCACCTTGCCGGTATGCAGTGACCAGGATCGTTGAGTCTTGTTGTAATATTTTTTTTGTTGTTATCAATTTATCATGCATCATATCATGCCATTCCTACGTTTATCTCATAAATATTTGGAATTTCTTGTTCAACTCTACATTCAAATGGCGAAACGTTTTTTTTTAATGAAAGGTCCCACTATATTGATGGCAATTAATTGGCAAATCCACCTTCTAAAAGATTTTCATGTTTTCTTGGATGGAATATCTATTTTAAATGTTATGGTTACACAGAACAGACAGTTTAAATATACTTCGTATCATTGAAATATATGAAGTATAGTTTTAACCAATGATGATTTATCTTTCCCTGCTAATTTTTAAAAACATTGTAATTTCAAAGGTGGTAGAAGATAACATATTAGCGTGGTCTACTCATGTAGTGACCTGATTTGTGTAGTACGTAGCAAGAGAAATTTTATACTGCCCTAACAATGTGACCATTTTTTTTACATCGTAAACAAACCGAAATCGTAAACAATAAAAAAATAGTAGAAAAAAAATAGTAGGTAACTAAAGAAGAGTAAGCCGAAAGTCGAATTTAAAAGTAAATAATGTGACTTTTTAACCAAAAATAAAAGCATGTAACATGAGATAATAGATCTTCTTACTTTGATTTGTTGGGAATTTTTATCCTTACTTTTTAATGATACATGTGCGCATAATTAGAGTGTTATAAATTGTGATTAATGAGAAAGTTATTACATATTTCTGGACCACGATTTTAACTTCTTACAACTAACAATAAGGGATTGCCGGATTGTCCCACTCTGAATATTAAATTTGTCATCACCTTATTGAAAAAGGAGATAGTACATACTAATATATAAGAAGGACTAGCTATTACTATGCAAAGATGTTTTTTTTAAACTGATGGGCTTCATAATATTTGGAATATACTCAATATGTCATAAAGTTTACGATATATATATATATATATATATATATATATATATATATATATATATATATATATATATATATATATATATATATATATATATATAATCTATTCCATTTTCGATTAGAAAAGATGGGTGATGTAAATAATGGCTAAAATTACGTACTTATTAGGTTCAATACCAATGAAAGTATGGTCTTATTTCCATTTTTTTTTCTTATGCTCCATGTTCCTTACTCCAAATGGTTTAATTAGGTACCTGATGATATTGTATTTTGCTAGGATTAGAAGAAAAAAAAAAAAGACACATAGGGGAGGTATCTAATGACAAGTGTGCTTAAAATGAGAATGATAAGAAGGGATTTTGACCCTTTAAGAGGAAAGATCTTACGAATTAGATTTCACGTAAAAAAATGTTACTATAACAATAAAATAGGTCCGAAAAAAATAACTTGGTTACTATGAGTTAAAAAAAAAGTTACTATATGTATGTGAAAAAGTCACTATGAGATAGATTTAGGAGATAAAGGGTCAAAATGTCTTCTCATCATTATTATATTAAAGACTAGAGACTATTATCATTTTTACTTCTACCTTCCTTATATATGTATGCATTTTGTAGGGTGTGGCCAAGAAAGAGGTTTTTCACTACTATATGTTCGTTTGGTACCACGTACTTGCATTGATCAGAATAAAAGCACCCATTAATTAGGATGGGACCATGGAAGAGTTCCAATTTTTGCTTCATGACAAAATTCTTCAGATTGAAGAGTATAACACTTTATGGATGTGGATGACTTTGGCAATATTTTTTTTCTTAACATATGCAAATCATTACTACGTCCTGCTAGCTATTTGTATGCCGCATATATGTCTCTTCAAGTTGATCAAATCCTATATAACAGTGTACTTAAGCTTATAAATTGATTACAGATCATTTGAGTTGAGCCTTGAGTATGACAATCTTGTGTAGGTCTTAATTATAAATAGTTCCTTGAGCATAGTACTATTTAAAAAAAATTGTGATTTCCTCGTAACAAACAAAGGATATCCGAAAATATACTTGATATAAGTTGTTCATATATCGATGAGTATGATGGTAATTTCCGTAAGACAAAATATTGGGTTGAGAAGTTACAAATATATTTTCTAATAGAACAACTTTATTATCGGTTAGTCTTTTTACAAATTCTGTCAATAATGTTTTATCAATAACTTTTTGTTTCCATCATGTACTAGCCTTTTGTTTTTAATACTTTTTTTTAGGGTTTGATATAAGTAGACGAACTTATATCCAATATATTTTTGGAATTTCGTGTAACTATATGACTGATTTATATCTATGCTATCTCCAAGGTGTGACGAAGCTTTCACAATGCCTCAGCTTACCTCTTAAGTAACTTAAGGTAATCCTTAGGTTTGAGTTTTATTCGATTGCTATTTGCAGAGATCTAATCGAGGTTGGGTACTTAACAATTATCTCCATTGATTTTCTTACTTCCTCTAATCCGATTATGTTTTTACTATTGGAACTTTATCTACTAATTTAACATGGGCCTTAAAGTATTTGGCTAAGTTGACTTTAATCCGATCAATAAAATAGGTTTCTCATAAACTAAATTATTCAGAAAATCTTATATTTATATGGGATATAATAAAATTATTGTATCCCAGCAAAATTATTGATCCCTTGAAATTACAAAAGATACCTTATTAAAGTTGATTTTCAAAAGATACCCTATTAAAATTGATAAAGATTGACATATGTTGTGAGGAGGGATAATTTTTACTTAGAATTTAAAACCTTTATTATATATCATGTGTATATAATATCTGTTGAAAAGTATTTCATATAAGTTTAATGATTATTAAACTTAGACTTCATGTTGCATTAGTTTAATGGTCAAGGTCTTACTGTTTATCCGAGATGTCATATGTTTGAATCTTTTATCTTTATATTAAGAATGTTTTTTTCAATTTAAAGGTTGAAACGTGAAATGAGGCCACTTTGAGAATAGAGTGTCATAAAACACATATTACTTAATGATGAACGTTTTTTTTAATTAATTAGCATTATAGATTGAATTGACTTGTACTGTCATTTCATTGTTTGTTAGACCTAATGCCTATATCGTTACAGCTAGGTTGTAGCCGGTTTCCCTACCCAATACGAAACCCTAGTTTACTTCTGAATGAGTTTAGATCCATGTTAATTTTGAAAGACCATCTCTATCGTCATTACCAGTTTACCACCATATCCCCGTTTACTTTAAACTTAACTTTACATAAAACCATTTGTTTCTGAAAAATATGAACTTATTTATCTTAAACTACGTTTTCCGATACTAATAAGTAAATAAAAACTACTCCTTTCGTTTCTTTTTATTTGTTATATTTATTTTTTGCATAATTTTTAATGCACATTTTATAGCTATAATTTCTATAAATATACATATAGTAAAAAATATAAAATTTATATATTGATAAATTATACTTCGAGACGAATTAAATAACATCTTGCATGAATATATTATAATGTATATATATATATATATATATATATATATATATATATATATATATATATATATATATTAATAAAAATTATATTTAAGTTTCTCATTTATCAAATAGAATATTTTAAATAGGACAAATAAAAATAAACGGAGGAACTAAATGAAGATGAAACACATAACTACAGGATCTTAACTTCTTAAGTACTTCGTATGTCCTATAAGGTAACGTGACATATAAAACAAAATGACTGAACGAATCAACTTAACAAAAATTTCTACTACCTTATGACATTCCATCCAACTATACAATAATCTACATTATGTCGTGTTTGGTTTAACTTATTAAATATTTTAAACTGTTTTGTTATTTTCTATGTAGGTAGTAAACGAAAATGTTGTTTAATTTTCTACTAAAACATACGGAGTAGAAAACATACTAACTACATTTTAATAAATCAAGAAAAATAAATCACGCATATAAGTAGTTTAGCCAAGTATCCTTCTCGAACTTCTCACAAGCAAAATACTCCAAGAACACAATTCAATAAGGTAAAATGGTTAACTAGTTTTTTTTTTTTTTTAAGGAAAACAATAGTTAGCTTGTTTAGTTAATCTTACTCGGACTATAAATTTAGATGTATAGGGTCTTTACCAGCGGAACCTCGGGATTCGAGGAGTAAAACCAAATACTATGTCCGGATATGTATCCATCCCGTAGTTAATCCATATTGTTTCTTTTTTCTAATTGACATCAGTATGAAAATATGTACTACTCTTTATTAGATTGAATGTTAAGACAAAGACGTATAATACATGAGAATTATAACTCATCAGTTACAAATACAGACAAAAAGTAGATATTTTAATTCAAGAAGTAAGGAAAGTGTCGAATACATCAAGCAAAGGTTGTACGAGAATAAGATAATTTGTGTCCCTTATTCCTGTTAGAATATTAGAAAATGTACAATAGAGAATTTGAGTTTCTCATGCTTTATTTTTTAAGTCCTGAAGACTATTTCACTACTAATGGGATGCTCTCAGTTTTTTTTTGGCAACTTATAAAAGAAAGCAGAAAAGACCATACCCACTAGCTAGGATATGGGCCAAATTTACAGAAGACCGAGAAACTTTAAAACAGGCAAAAAAAATCTAAACAAGAAGCTTCTGAGCGAATGTCCATGATCAAAGGTTAGAGCTTCTTAAAGGCCATACCAGGATTCTAAATTGCTCATACCGCCTCAGAACAGTCAGAGCGAATCATACACTGATTTCCTCTTGTGGTGGCTTCTTTGATCCCCTTCCAGATTGCGAAGAGCTCCACCTGAAGAGGGATGAAAGCCCGAACCCTTTCTCCTCCTCCCTCATTTCCACCGTCACTAGTACGTATCATCCAACCAATACCTGCCAGAACTGTTATGGAAGTTGAGCTTTTTATGACATTCTTCCAAGCCCCATCTACTTCAATTATGAGGAGTGAATTTCTCTGTAAACTTCCCTTGACCCAGAAAATTAGGGGTGAATCAGTGGGAGCCTGCAGCTTGCAACCTTTTTATGAACATCCCTAATGTGAATGCATGCATGGAATTCTTCTAAGCTAGTTGAATCCTATTCCCTCTATGCATGCATTCACATCAATCTCGAAGACAAAACTTGGATTATGGAGGCTTCCATTGAAACAAACTTCATTTTTGCGCTTCCAGATACACCAGCAAAGGATCAGGAATTGGGCCCCTCTATGTTGTGTTTGACCATCATCCTGGATCAAAAATGATAACCCGTTCCTTACCCAATCTTCAATTCTTGAGTTAAGATTAGAGACCGTAATCCCAAGAGAGGAACTTTGCCAAATACGCTAAGAAAACTCACAGTCCCATATTAGAAGTTCCGGAGTCTACCTGCTGATTGCAAATTGAACTCTCTGGTTCAAGTTGGAACTAGAAGAAAATCATTTAATTGCTTTGGTACAAATACTGCGGTTATTTACAATTTGAAGCACTTAATGGTTTGAAATATACCTTAATACCAAGTGCTGCGGTTTTTTTAAAAAAACGAAGCACTTGTGACTCACTATATATACTCTTTTTCCAGCACTTTCAGTATCATTTCAAATACGAAAAAAAACACTCATTTTCATCTTCTTTAACCCTCAACTTTCCTAACCCTAAATACACATAACACTTAGATCTCCTTAACTTATGACCTTAACTTCTTTCTAAAGTCCCCATAATTCATTCTTCCTAATGCATTTCGAAGCCTACTCTTCTCTCCCACTCGTGCCTCCATTGATATGGCGTAGTGAAGCGTGTTGAATCCTAATCATCTCTCCCATTTTAAAGAATTCTACATACTCCAATGTTTGAAATCTAAAGGTTTACATATGCCCTAAACCCTAGTAAATGTTTTATTTTTATTTTTTTCGTTAGTTGTTATACATTAATGTAAAGACAAAAAACCCTTTTGTATTTATATTTGCATGTTATATGTTGTGTTCGTGAAGGAATTTACCCTTAAAAATCAAATTCATAGATTATATGGCGTTAGAGGCTTTTTTTTGGAGAAAATAAGTGGAGTCCCGTAGCAAATTTTATGGCTTGTCAAAGCTTTTTTTCAATATCTTAAATAAAACATCACTGAGGGAACTAAGGAGCAATATGGTTGTGTAGTACCTCTAAAATTAGGGGGTTTCAAAAAAAATTACGTCGTTCAGACTACCAGCCTAAGAGATATGGCTTTCCAAAGTTTCCAAAACCTCAGTATACACCCAAAATCTATGAAGAATGAATTGATTGTTTGTTTTGTGTGTAAAATATTGTATATCGTAATTTTGTGTGCCAAAACGAGTGGTCATAATAGAATTTTGGATTTATATGTTTCACGGTTGATAAATTTTTAACTTTTCTTATCTTTTATGACATATTATTTCTAACACAATTTTGAGAGATATGTTGTGTAATAGTATATAACAATTAGATTATTTCTTAACTTAGACTAGATTAGATTATGTTCTTGATTGAATGTGGTGTAATAGTATATAACAATTATATTTGCAAATATAGCAATTTTGAGAGATTTTAATTATTAATAATAAACTTTTATATGTAATTAGTACGTAAAATGACCTATTAAATTTTTTTTGATATGTAAACCATCAATTGCTGCAGTTTTCTAATATAACCGCAACATTTAATTTATATGTGTTGCGGTTATATTAGAAAACCGTAGCACATATAAATTTCAGAATTAAAAAAAATAAAAACAGAATAAAAAAAAACCCATTATATGCTGCAGTTTTTCCAAAAAACCGCAACATAAAAAAATATTTTTTAATTTTCTTTTAGAAATAAACTGCAGTTTTTTGGAAAAACCGCAACACTTGTTGTTTTCCATGTGCTTCGCCTATATGTGTTTAGTATCAATAACTGCAGTATTTAAAACTAGAAAACCGCAGCATACAAACATTTCTTTACTAGTGATTCCTCGTTTTCGTAATTCCATCTTTACTACTGGTAAAGCTTTATTGAGTAGCTTCCACCCAAACAAAAAATTCTCGGCATTACTTTCATTTTCCAAAAAACTTTCCAGAAATTCATAGGACCTCCGAAAGAGAGCTAGCGAGGATGATCCGAACAATATGTGTGGCGCAAAAAACGACGTCCAGACTTGATAGTGAATCAGGAATATCCCTTGGGCTAATATGGATATTCAAAATGTCAGAATGGGTTTCCTTACTAAACAATCTCCAAACTTTTCTTGCATCCCAAGTCTTCTGAATCATGAGCTCAGCCACCCAATTGGGTCTTAATTCCCCAGGTAACAACTTTGAGGATGATAAAGAAGCTTCACCCTGGAAGAGCCATTTGTCTCGCTCAATCCTAATGGAGTCCCCCCTACCGACCACTTTTCCAACCCCTTTTTTCATAACATTTGAAGTTGGGACAAGATTTATGTAAGCCCATAAGGCCGAGGTGATCTTCCGCCCTTTGCTAGCAAAAGTCACAAGGAGATCTTTATATCTACCCTTGATGACCTGTGCACAAAGACTTTGTGGTTGATTCTGAAGTCTCCACACTTGCTTGAAGAGCATAGAGATACTGATGTGAGACATATTCTTCAGACCTATTCGTCCTTGCCATTTTGGGCACTATAAGAGTGTCGTTTTCTTCTAATAACTGGGCTTCTTCTCACTCAAGGAACTCTAACAGAACTTGATAAGTGTAAATTTATTTTTTTTTCATGAATTTCTTGGGGAACAGATATATCATCAAAACATGTGAAGCCAAAAACACCATAATAACATTTATACGAAGAGCTTTCCCTGCCTGATTGAGATTGCAAAATTTCTATGATGAATTTTTTTGAATGATATGATCATGAATAAAATCAAGCTTGGAGCATGACCTACCATCAACTTCCATTGGAAGCCCAAGGTATGACTCAAGACCTTTCTTCTGCTTCACCCCAAGAGGTTTGCGCATGATATTCATGAATCTAGGGGGAGTATTGGGAGAAAAAATGATGGACGATTTCTCCGAACTAATCATTTCCCCCGAAATTTCATAGAAATCATCGAGAATCTCTTTCATCTTCTTGCAAGAATCCGGTGTTGCTTTAAAAAAGAAGAGAGCATCATTCGCAAAAAAGAGGTGATTAATTCTCGGAGCTCCTCTCCCAATTTTAAAACGTTTAATTACATTACCTTCATCCAAACCAAAAAGCCGAGAAGAAAGAACCTACATGCAAAGGATGAACAGATATGAGGAAAGCGAGTCACCTTGTCTTATCCCCTTGATGGTGAAAAAGTTTTAGTTGGCTTGCCATTGATGAGAATGGAGTACGAAACCTAAGAGATACACTAGAAAAAAAAATCTCACCCAAGCCTCGAGAAACCCCATATCTTGAAGAACTCGAGTAAGAAAATCCCAGTGAATTATGTCATAAGCCTTATTGAGATCTACCTTTAGAACTGTTGCGAAGTCCTTCTCTTTCTCTTTCCTTTTAATCTAGTTCATCATTTCGAGGGAAATTGGGCAGTTATTAAACATAAGTCTCCCTAGCACAAAGGCATTCTAGAATTGACTAACAATCTCTTTCATGACATGCTTCAGTCTGAGAACCATACACTTGAAAATAATCTTATAGATTGAATTGCACAAACCTATAGGTCAAAAATGATTCACAGACTTTGGCGTGTGGCATTTTGGAATTAGTGCACTTGGAAATAATCTTATAGATTGAATTGCCTATGATACGTCATTCCCGATTTCTTTCCAAAATTTCTGAAAGAATAAAGGCAGAATCCTATCGAGTCCAGGGGATTTAAGAGGACTAATGCTAAAAACAGCTTCCCGAATTTCCTCCTTAGAAAAAGGTGTTGTGAGGAGAAAGAAATGATCTTAAGAAATTTTAGGAATTCCTAAAAACGAGTCAAATCTGCTTGGAATCGTTGCCTGGGAGACATTCTCTACTACCCTTGACAAATGTGGATCAAAATACAGGTTTTTGAAGCACTCCAGAAACTATGCTTTGATTGTAGAAATCTCAAACGTACTAAAATCTTCACGTATCTTGAGGCAAGAGATTTTGTTTCTAACTTTCCTTTCTTTAACTGATTTAAAGAAAAAAGGAAGTCATGTTATCACCATAAGCATCCCATCGTGACTTTTCCCTCTATTTCCAATACCACCATTTCAACGATGCATCAGAGGCAACAACGTCCTTTGTTTTCATGGCTTCCTCTACTTGGTGAAGAGAGGAAATTTTGGATTGATTATGAAGAAGCTTGTCGCCAATATCGTTCCAGCATATTTTCTTCGTTTTTTTATAATCCAGACACCATCTTTTAAGTTTCTTCGAAACAAGCGTACACTTTCTTGAGACACGCTCCATAGGATCCCTGCATTCCCCGCATCTCCATGTGTTTTGGACGATGCACAAGACTTCTTCAAACAAAAGAGCCCAGGCTTCAAGATGATAGGTTCTACCTTTCTTCTCATGCGTAGGGGAGGTATCAAGAATGATTGGCCCATGGTCTGAGAGGAAAATTGGCAAATTGAGAATAAAAGCTTCAGCAAATTTTACCCTTTATTCACTATTGCAATAGTAACCCCTATCTAATCGCTCTATTATACAAGAAGAGCCCTTCCTGTTATTTGTCCATGTAAACTGGGCTAATTTTTATTTCTAACCTTTCTTTTACAAATATGTCAAAATTAACCCCCGTTCAAAACGATTTAGAAAAATAACCTTCGATTTAGAACCGTTGTCACTGACAACGATTTTAATCCTATTCAGCATTAACCCTTTTACCTAGTCAGTATGAAACCGTTGTCAGTGACAACGATTATAGTGTCAGCATAGAACCGCTGTCACTGAAAGCGGTTTCTCTTTGGGCCAGAACAATGGGAGAAAATTATATTAAGTACATAGGCTGCTTAAAACCGCTATCAGTGACAACAGTTTTAACTTTATTTGAAACTGTTGTCACTGACAGCGGTTTTATGCTGACTGGGTAAAAGGGTGAATGCTGACTGTGATTTAAAACCGTTGCCAGGGACAACGGTTCTAAATGGAAGGTTATTTTTCTAAATTGTTTTGACCGGAGGTTAAATTTCGAAATATTTGTAAAAAAAGGTTAGAAATAAAAATTACACTATAAACTGAGCACCGTTAGAAGCTAGGAATCTCAAGAAGTCCTGCATGAAGTCTCCAAGTTGAGAATTGGGTCGCCCCTCTAATATTATGTGCCTTCCCAACTTCTGATTATGGTACTCTATTTGATTGAAATCCCCTAATAGACAATGGCTGCCTCCCGTAGTAAGAATGAAATTTTGAATCATATCTTAAACCTGAGCCCTTTGACTTATTACGTGGGCACCATAAACAAATGGCATATTAAAAACCTCCTTTTCATTCGATTCTACCGTACAAAAGATAACATTAGGGCATACTTCATGGACAATCACCCTACAAGAGTTCTTCCAGCACAAAATCAACCCTCCAACACTACCTACAGCATCCATGCCACAGCAGGAGGGGAACCCCATTTTCACAAAAGAGGGAAGAACATCTTATACATTACATTTGGTTTCACTTAGAAAAAATGACATTAATATTATAAAAAATACTACTTCTACTAAGAAAAGGAATTGTAGGGGATGAGGAGGCATTAAGACCCCTACAATTCCATGCCCAAATCTTCGAATTTTTTATTTTTGAGCCAAAAAAATTAAAAAATTCGAAAAATAAGCTACTGTTTAAAATAATTTCAAAAATAAGCCAATTTAGGTTCGGAAACAAAACGCTACCCAAGGCAGCGTTTTAACTTGAAAAAAACGCTACCCAGGGCAGCGTTTTGCATGGGGTTGGGTTTTAGGGTGAATTCTGGGTCAAGAAAAAACGCTGCCCAGGGTAGCGTTTTAGGTAAAAGAAAAACACTGCCATGGGCAGCGTTTTTTCTAAGGCCCAATTTTTTTTTTAGTTTTTTTTTTTGAGTTTTTTTTTAAAGAAAAACGCTACCCTTTATTGAGGCCCAGTTTTTTTTCTAACCTATAACGCTGCCCAGGGCAGCATTTTTTTATTAGGTATAACGCTGCCCGAGACAACATTTTTAGTCCGACCCTAAATTCAGCTTATTTTTGAAAATAGTTTGAACAATAGCTTATTTTTCAAATTTCTTTAAAAAAAAAAGCTTAAAAATAAAAAAAAATCCCAAATCTTCATCCTTGAATCGGTGGCTTTTTAGGGTCAGCCACTGGACCCGTTTCAGCAGCCTTATCAGAGAAGTTCACATTCTTCATGGTTTCACTCAAATCATCTCCTAGTTTATCTTTCATGCCATATATGAATGCATCATTATCGGGACAGACCAAACTTCTTCGAGAAGAAACCCCTGTAAACTTTTGTTATCTTGATCTTCTTCTGCCTGATTCTCTATTCTGGGAGCCTAGACCTCCTAGGAGGATTATTAAGCACTTGAAGGTTCAGTCCTGCTCCCACAGTTGCCAGAGCATTATTCAAATTATCACCCATTGGCCATTGCATGAGTTAGAATCCCTGTAGCTTTCCATGAGCCCTTAACCTTCCTTGCCTTCCTTACCGTGTTTCTCTTTGCCTTTGTGGCCATCTTCCCAGTTGAGGAAGATTCTCTCACTAAGCCAGTAGAGCTCGAGGAGTTATTCTTTGAGTGAGAAGAGGTTGGGGAGGCTATTCCTTTGAGCTTAAAGAGAGGTGATGCATGCAGGTCTGGGTTCATTTTTTTCTGAGAAAGGGTTAGCATATATGCTTTGTAGAGATGAACTTCGTAGAGACGAAGAGTTGAGTTGATACGGAGTACTTCTTCAGTTTCAAATTAGTTTTAATACTTATCATTATACGTAATTTTAAGTGATAATTTATTATTTAATTGTTAGAAATATTTCTATGTACGCCACTCATCTTCATTGGATTATATCATTAGAAATAATTTAATTTTCTGATTGATAATTGAACAAAATAAACTATTTAAAGAAGATGGACCAATGAGAATAAGTCGTATACAGGGTGGTACATAGAATTTGAACTGATTAAAATAATATTGGATATTTTCTAAAAATAAAAATATAAAAACTAATTTAAAACGGATAACTAAAAGAGTAAAATTAATTTGGAAGGAGAGTAATAAGCTATGCTCATCAAAGCTAACAATTAAATTAAGTGAAATTCAAGTAAATGAATTTATTTATTTATTTATTTTACAAGAAAAAAGTAAATTGTTTGTTAAAAGAGTACACTTTCTATATTGCTAAATAAAGAAATTAGGCACTATCTCCAGTCATAATTTTTTGTCCAATTGATTTTTCACGTTTTTCAATACACAACAAAAAATATTTTTATCTCTAAATTCGCAATATAAAAAATATAAAAAAAACTTCATATTTTAAAAATTTATATTAAAATACTTTCGATGAAATTCCATTTGAATATATAAATTTACATTATAATATAATAAGGATTTATTGTCAAATTTTTTAAACTTTTACTTTATAACAAAAAATGAAGCAAATTTAGAGCGAGGGTCGATTTATTCTTGGAGATTTATCACTTATAGTAGTACATAGTCGAGTTGTTGAGAAGAGTAAATGAGAAGAATGGAGGAGCGTTGAGAAACAATAAATAAAAAAATAAAAGAGTTGGGAAGAAGAAGTAAATTAGATGGTTGATATTGATATAGTGGGGAATCTGGATACCCTTTGTTATAAAAAAATCGAGGGCGACTGTAACAGTAAGTCTGTGAGTCTGCAAGTCTTGCAGTCAGACAAAGATTCCTTCCTAATTTAATTCATCCTTGGCTGTTTTTCTCCATTTATTACCACTTCCACACACTTGTGTTCGATCGCTTTTCCTCAACTCAAGTGCTAAATGCAAAATGAAGTTCCCAAATACAGGATAATTTAATGTAATAAATATATTATAAGACTAAAGTATCTATATTTACATTATTTTTGTTTGGAATTTATAGATTATAGAGTAAAATTTTAATTATAAATTTTTTTTAATTTATAAGAAAAAATATAATCATATGAGATATTAAAAGATTCGTTAATTTGCAGTATACATTTTTCTTTTGCTGAGAATTGATGAAATACCAATTAATGTAAGTGTCATGGTAAGTTAACATATGAATATATGCATGGTTGCTTAATTCGATTTATTCTCCCAAAGTTTTTTCTTTTTTTTAGTAGTGTAGGAAAGCAAAAGGCTAAAGCCCTCTTTTTGCTATAATTGCAAGATTATTGGCTCTATTAACTAAAAATCTAGAAACTTTAACTAGAGAGACAAAATTAAAAGACAAAGTAAGGAAGTTAATGTCTCTAGCCAAGGAAGGTGCATCCTTCGTAGCCTTCTTGCTAGCACACTATCTGTTGTCACGATCAATGCCTTCTTGCTAGCGCACTATCTGTTGCTCAAAGCTCAGCATGAAGTAGTGATGATGCAAAGACTCGCATGGAGTGTTCTTTTGTACCAAGAGCTCGAGAGTAACAGACTCATCCTATCCTTCTATTCGACTGCACTTTCGTCCAAGCCCCGTCCGTTTCTATGGCTAGAGGGGGACTCATCCTATCCTTCTATTCGACTACACTTTCGTCCAAGCCCCATCTGTTTCTATGGCTAAGGGGGAGTGTTCCTAGTTGGCCCTTAGTTCAGCAAATGTCTTCCATGCGCAGAACCTGGTGTATACCTCCTGTTTTTCCAGATAAAGATGGCCCTATATCAGAAAGGGGTTGGATTCTGCTGCACCAATCTTCAAGAATATTTTCCTTAAATTTTTTATGCCCAATTGGTTGAGAACCAATACTGCTGTTCAGTAACCATGGAGAGTTACTGGTTCAAATTGTCGGTAATATGTGCGTGTGTTATATTGAAGGTAAGCAAAAAAATTATTGAAATAATTAATGAGAATAGGAGAAAAACATTAATCCGTACAACCTAAGAAGCCCTTAAAACTAAAAAGACAGAAGGCAACGGAAGAGGAGAAGCTAGGACATTATTTTATATTCCTTAGTATATATTATGCACATTAAAATATTAAATTTGTTGAACTATTAGGAAATCTTTGATATTCATTGGTTTTTTTTATTGTTATTGTAGAGATAAGTGGAAATTAGGGGATTTTTTTTAACAAAAAGTGTAGATTTCCTTAGCTTTTTTTTAGTATATTTCCGTCACATTTGAAGGAATAACTATGAAAATTCACTGCTCTGTTATGAATTTTAACTAATTTCAGATGGCTAAAAAATGCTGTTCACACATCAAAAGTAAATTTTACAGAAACCAAATATGTAAAATACATGGTCGAAGTGTGGTCGAAGACATGGTCGAAGTTTGACAAACTAGAAAATACTTGCTAGCAAAAAAACAATAGCCCGAGATAGCACAAGACAGAAAGCCATGTATCAAACTGTGTTACACGCAAGACCTTCAGATACAAAGAGAATTCTGCCCTGCTTTCGCTCAGATGCAGATACATAGCCCTGAAAATACTCAAGTCATGCAATGCAAACTGCAAACGATCATAAAAACCATGTTGCACAAAGATTGCTGATAAAAGTCAGAAAAACAACCAGAGGGGTTGAACTAGAACTATAAAAGGTACCAAATACATTTTCTAGACTCTAAGAAGTTAGATAATAGTCTGATTCATCTCCAGATTGCTTACAAGTATTTTCTTATCTTCCGTAAACACCAGAGCGACGCCCATATCCTCTGTCTGGGCTTCCATAAGGAGAGTATGACCTTGAACGGTACCTCCTTGTCCTTTCAGCATAAGGGGAACGACGAGGAGAATAACCTCGACTTCCTCGATAAGGCGAACCACGTCTTGGAGATCTCCTATGATCATAGTCGTCACGACCATATCCACCACGATATTTGCGACGATAGCCTGCCAAAAGTCATTCAGAAAACAGAATTAGAAAAACAATTAGCCAGAGCAAAATTATTAGAAGCCAAGCAAGAACAGAGAATTAGTGACCAGATTTTACCCAGTCCAAGATATTGTCCAGGTGTTGGTGTCCTTGGTCGTTTCCTTCTTGACTGAAAATCAAGACAAGCACCTCACACTATCTATTCCCAAAGCAAACTCATAAAACAACGATAGGCATGAAAGCAGAAAAGGAGAACTATATGTAACTCAAATAGACATTGGCATCATACAGCACAGAAGCATATGAGTTGAATACAGAGAATAAAGAATGAAATCCTGCATTGAATGAGTTGCTTTCAGGCACTAACTTAAGAAAGAAGTCACATTGATTGCAGATATATAATTCATTACCCCACACAGGAATTTGTTCCTTTCATTCCCTTTCGCATAATCACCATGCTCCTTCCTCAATCCTATAATAAACACCTCTTCTCTTATCACCCCACAATACCACCTTGACAATGCCAGTCCTACACAATCCTCTCATTCCTCAGGCACTCTCAGCTGGTCAGCCCTCTACTGGCCATTTATAATTCTTTCCTCCAAATCCTGTCAACTATGTAGTGAGAATATCTCATCCCAACACACCTTGCAAATGTCACCTCAGACTCCAAATCGTGTAGACTAGGACATCATCTATTTATCAGAAAAAAATTGGTTCTTCCTTGATTTCTGCCCTTTTTACAAAATCACACCATGTCTGACCAGGTAAGAAGAGTACAACTTGAGAATGACAAAATTGGGTGAAGGATACGGATAGACATACACTAGCAGGACATAGTAAAAGAAGTACGTATGGGAATTTGATAAAAAAAACATTAAAATGAGCGATCTACACTGACACACAAGAACCAAGGTTGCACAATTGCAAAACCTTAGATGTAACATCAACGCACAGATAAAGCAGGATGGCTCTCTAATACTATTACTGAGACTTCCAACTTATCTTCTGATGGTCCCATGTCCAAGACAGAGATGTAACCAACAACTCAAGTGGATAAAATCAATACAGATCATCAAGTATAATCCCCAGCAACTAACAGGAAAAAATATTCATGCAAGACACTTCTAACAACTACAAGTTTATTACTTTGAAGAATTCGAGAGATTGAGCCATAGGTAGTCAAGGGCGAGGGGAGGGGAAATAAATGTAAGAAAACAAAAACAGAACATTGAGAAAACACTGCAAACATTTCCAAGCTATGAGGGGAAACCGGGAAAACCTAACAACACTTAATTTCTTAACAAAAAGGAGAGATGGATCTCAGTATGTCAAACTATAAAAACAGGAAGAAACTGCAGAAATAACAGAGTCAAAGGTATCAAAACCCTTTCCATGGCATTGACGACGAGTAAACGCACAATTGTGACCAAATAAATGAATGCATAGCAAACTATATCAGCAAGATTGGAACAGCAACCAACCAAACAAGCCTTACACTATACAAAAATAGCAATACCAATACATGGCATCAAGTACCATAAATGCTTGTCTAGAAATGTTGATAGTTGAAATATCCGTTGATTAGTTGAGAGTTGATGGTGAGTGCAGTTGTTAAGTTGTTGGGCAATATTTGCTATGTTTAGTTGATCAGATGCATGAGATATGTGTTTAGCTGGCCGTTTGATCAAGCAGTTTGTCTAAAGTTGAGATGGATGAAACTCATTATCTTTGATTGCTGCCAACAAAGCTGATGCAATGTAGTCTGAATGTAGCCAAAAACCTCCAAGTTAACGGTGAAGGTCGATCATATACCTCTTCACAATATAATGCTCCAAATATAGGAAACATACCTTCTCAACAGTGATGTAGCGACCTTCAAGAACAGCTTGATTGAGGTATTTGATGCAACGGTCAGCGTCTTCAACAGAATCCATAGTCACAAAGGCAAAGCCTCGGGATACGCGCGTACGTGGCTCAACAACCAAAAATACTGAGCTTACCTGAAGTCAGTGCAATTTACTAAATTTAAAGACATTACGACATAATTTCAAGAAAAATATAACTCCTACATAGACACAAAGATATTCTTGAAATCTGATTAATCCTTGGATCAATACAGACCTATGATATACAACTAATAAACAATTATTATCTTTGAAAAGAAATTGAGTATAAAGCCAAAAGGAAAAAATAAAAACAGTTTCATGGCTACAACCTGCAAGAGAACATAATTCAAATACATCTGGCACTCACCTTTCCTTCCTTGGAAAAGAAATCCTCAAGCTCTCTTTGAGTAACTCTGGAAGAGAGACCAGTCACAAAAAGCGTATTTCCAGGATTTGTCTCAACCCTACAGATAGCAAAGAGGGTTCATCAGTCTAGCACAAAGGTGAATAAACAAGTAATTTATAAAATTCACTCACCTGCCACGGCTCGCAGACCTTGACCTGGAACGAGAGTGAGACTGGTATCTAGGAGGAGACATTGACCTGGACCTGGATCTAGACCTGGACCGCGACCTTGATCTTTCTTTACGAGGTGATGGAGACCTTGAATACCTACAGCATCCAACAAATTATGTAAGCTGAAACAGAAGCTCAGGACTTCTATACATCATCTGACAGAAGGACAGTCAAAAGAGATACTTCTTGGAAATCATCATCATATACAGTATACATCACTAGTAAAGACATGGTATATTATGATTGCAATTATTCATTTAACAGAAGCTCTAGAAGAGAATATAGAAATCCTATATGAATTAAAGACTACACATATTTCCGATGTATGCTATCCAAGAGCAAGAATAGTGATTCCCGTTTAGCTTCCTCTTAAAACTAAGAGGTAACTCTTATGAGATAAATGACAATCTCTTAGCTCCCTTTTATTTATAGGTTAATGGAGACTACCTCCAAATAACAGATAGTGCACTTAATAAGAGTGTGGGCCATGTGTCCACATTTGCCTTTTAATATTTATTTTGGCAGTTTTGTTAGATTTTTAAAAATAAAAAAGAAAATTTGAGTAAAAGTGACCAACAAAGAGATAGACCACATCTTGGTATTATTTATTGAGGACTCTTATTTAGAGATAGCGTTGACGTAGATGATGAAAATTACTAAGAGGGGGCATCTTAAGAGTAAACCACTATTCTTGCTCTAAAAACATCAGTTTTGCATCAACTGTGCAGCTCAGCATATACCTACAAGAGGTCAAACCTTACAAGGTACTGCACAAATTTTTCCATAATTCAGCACAATACATAAAATGCATCAACTTGGGTCAGAAAAATGCATCATACAAGAACAACATACTTCCCCATAAGAAGCCTCCATATCCCTATAGTTTCATAAAAAAATGGCTGTGCAATTCTAACATCCTCAACAAGCCAGCTCCTCATATCTCACTTAGATCAAAGTAAAGCATTAACCTAATCCCAATGCCATACTACATAATTGATAACAGGAGAAAGGCAAACGAGGAAGCCCTTCTACCTAATTTGAACAGCCTAGCTAAATACCACAAGGAAAACAGAAGATGCAAAACTGTAGGTGACATGCATGATATCCTCAACAAGTTTTCCAAGGAAGTCGACTGATATTCCCCACTACTCATCTTTTCCGTCTTGTATGTTTCTCATCTTTTCTATGCAGAAAGATCATTACAACCTTCCTCTCCAACAAAGACAGACAAAAGACATCATCTATCATTAATTTAGTTAAATCTCTCCTTTAACTTAATATTCACAAAATTCAACTTTGTGCCAGATATAATCATTAACTCTTTCACATTTGACAAATCTGACCCAAGAAATCAACTCCTTGTATCATATCACAAACATCTTTTCATAGTTCATCGTACAATTACAACGACAATACCTGGTCAGCAGGGAAAGTTCCCTCGCAACCAATTTCAATTTCGGGCGAATTCAAAAGACAAATTCACAATCAGCAAACAACCCGAATTCAAAGATCAATCCATAGACATAATAATCAAAAAATACCAACAATTCTTTTCCAATTAAAACAAGATTTAAACACTGAATTCAAGAAATCCAACCCAAATCGATAGAATTCAGAAGCATAAAAGCGTAACAAACAAGATTAAGACAACCAACCCAAGAACACAAATGCTGAATCAATAACATCAAATAGAGCAGACCGAGGATATGGGAACATCAAATAGAGCAGACCGAGGATATGGGAACATCAAATAGAGCAGACCGAGGACATGGGAACATCAAAATTAATAAAAAGAAATAAAAAAAAAACAGCGACAATGTCGAATTTGAAGGATCTAAGTGAAAAAGATTACCTTTTGCGCTGAGAATCAACCTGCAAAATTGAAAAGGGGGAAACCAATTAATTAAACAATCAAACAATTGAGATGATAAAAACAAAAAAAGATTTGAGAAAAAGGGGGTAAGAATTTGAGGGAGATTTACCATTCTTCTATGAATTGGAGAGAGAGAGAGAGAAAAGGAGACGAACGAAAGGAACAACCCAAGAACTGTAGAAGAACAGAAAGAGGCGTCGAATTAGGGTTATACGGTTAGGACTTGTTTGTGATGTTGTGCACAACTTTATACTTGCAGGGTTAGGGAATCGCTCGACATTCTCCGTTATTATTTATTGCATGTATTTTATATTTTTTTATAATATTGCTCTTATATACATTACTAACCTAATTTAACCTTATTCACTAATTATCTAATATTTTAATTAATTAACCTAATTTAACATTTACCAATTTATCTAACATTTAAATTACTAACCTAAATTACTAATTATCTAACGTTTTAATTTACTGACTTAATTTAATCCATTTACTCACCTAATTTAACTCTTTTTTCCTTATCACTTATAAACTCATCTACTACCTACCTTTCTATACTTTACAACATTTTACTTCTTAAACACACTCAAACTCTCTCAAACAACAACAACTCTCTCAAAGAATTCACCTCTTTCAAAAAAATCAAATTTTCTTCCAAAAATTCACCATGTCAAGAGCGGGTAAAGAAGCTAGTTGAAGCTTGAGTGGAAAAATAAGCAGAGTTGCTGGTAAAGCATTACGAGGATTAGCTAGTTCTTCATCTTCAAATGTAAATGTATGTAATATTTTGATTTTTAAGCAATTTTAAGTTAATTTTCATGGATTATGTTGATGTTTAGAATGATTGTTGTATTTTAAGCAGTTGTTTCTTCTGCCATAGCTGAATTTCGGTAGTGTAGAAGCTTAGATTTAGGAAAATGATGAAAAAAGAAAAAAAAATATAGGAACTGTGTGGTAGAGCCGTCCATTTTGGACGGTTATACCTAGGTGAAACCATGTATTTTACACAATTTTCTTTTTTCTTTACTTATTTTTATATAAATGATTAATATTACGTATTATTTAATATTTATTAGTTAATAAGTTAATAATAATAATACATATAATTAAGTATACTAATTTAATTTAATATTACATATACTAATTAAAATTCCATATTAAATTAGTTAATGTTATATTAATTAACTAAGCATATTAAATTAGTTAAAATTTAATTAGTTAATTAAAATACGCATAATTAAATTAAGTATAATAATTTAATTTAATATTAAATTAATATTAAATATTAGTTAATTAATATTTAATATTACGTATACTAATTAAACTTCTATATTAAATTAGTTACAACGGAGTATTACATTACTTAACTAAGCATATTAAATTAGTTAATAATAATACGCATTATTAGATAATATTAATAATAATATATATAATTACTATCTAGAACATATTAATTACATTCCGTATTAAATAAGTTTATATTAATAATAATTTGTATAATTACTCATAATTTCATGTGTATGTTTTATCCTTAAATTATGTTAATAATTAAAATAGTTAAATCATATAATATGCTTAGTTACTATGCTTTTGATATTTATGTTTCTTAGTGCATATTATGCTTTTAATCTTTATGTCTATTTCAATATTAATATTGTAACCTAGTAATTAAAATTTCATATTAAATTAGTTAATATTACATTACTTAACTAAGAATATTAAATTAGTTAATACTTAATTAGTTAATAATAATACATATTATTTTCTTATTAAATTACTTTAGTTAAATCTTGTTTAATAGTTAAATGAAGATTATTAGCTTATTAACTACTTTATATTCAAGTTTGAAATTCAGGTTTAATATAGTATTAATTAGTTATAATTTATATTTATTTATTACCTATTATTTACCATTAATATAAATGGAATTAGGTACATAAAAGGCATGGAGAGGGTGATTCAGGTTCGAGACATTCATGATCCCATGGTATCTCAGCTTCTGCACGGAGGGAGAGAGAGTGTGTACGATTGCAGCAGTTACATGAGGATGAGGTTGACGAGGATTTTGATGATGATTTGGATAATTACGTGATAGATGACAAGGATTAGGATGATGATGATATCCCAAACTGTGATTTGGGTGCTACTAGTGCTATGCCGGAGGAACACTTAGAAGAAGAGTATGTTAGAGTGCGCAAAGGTGTGGATGGTAAATTTTCTAGTGCAACGACATCGGGTTCTTCAACTGTTTCTGGCCCGAGTAGTAAGAGGAAGAAGGTGGATGACTCTTGGATTGTGAAGGGTGGAGTTCCTGGCGGCCCAATTGAAGGAAGCGTGATTTCTAGCTTTCTAGGGAACATTGCAACAAATGTTTGGGTAGGCAAGGAGTGTGAAAATGGTTTATTGAAGTGTCAAAACCGTGACAAGATGTGCTTCCTTCTCACTAAATGGGCTCGTACTAAGCTGGATGGAAGTCCAATGCAACAACGATTGTTGAATTCTGGACTTCTCTTTCTACGGAACATATGTTCGATCCCATAGATGCGCCATTGATATCTGCTTTTGTAGAGCGTTGGCAACTAGATACGAATTCCTTTCACTTTCCATTTGGTGAGAGGACTATCTTACTTCATGATGTGGAGGCCATGCTTGGTGTTCGTGCAGAGGGTAAGCTGGTAGATGATTGTACTGACATCTCCTCCACGCACTAAGTGAACTTTTATGTGTTGACCCTGCTATCCTCGGAGAAGAAGATCCCAAGAACATATATTGTAATGGTGGTGTGAAACTTATGTCTGTATACAAGGGATGTAGGAGGATACACAGTTATCAGCGTGATTATTTTTAGCACTAGGTTACACCTTGTTCATAGATAAGAGTGATGATAGGGTTAAAAAGCAATGTTTGCATCAGGCATTGGAGCCGGATTCTATTTCTACATACTCTAGGGGATCGGTAGTCCTAGCGAACATGTATCGCCAATTGGGGATTGCCAGCCGGATCGATTGTTGGGAGCATGACATTGTTGCAAGCATGGCTTAATGAGTACTTTCCACCTTTTCGGCCTCATAGAGACCCGAAGTATGCTGTGACCTAATTTACTTAAACCAAGTTGTGGGGATGTCAATCAAAGAAGAAAACTTTGGAGCGACTGATTGAATATAGGTGCCAACTTGACACCATGAGTGCGTGTGAAAGGCATTATCTATTACATAAAATACTTATTAGTACTTGTTAAAGGCCTCGTGTTTAATTTATTGCTTGATTACTTGATTACATTCGCAGGTTGATTGGTTGTCATATTGCCCTAATCCAATTATTAATTGTCAAACGACTTCTTATACAGGACTTATTCAATATAAGGACGTGATAGAACCTTATATGCCTCAAAGATGCATTCGGAAGCTCGGTTTCATTCAGATTATCCCGCCCCCTACAATGTGGCCCGCAAATGCCTTTCATTTAGCTAAATTAAAGGAATACAAGGTGGAATGGCTGAAATGTATAGTGAGCTTGTTTTGGGATCAATTTCGTGTGACGAGACGTCTTGATTTGAGTTCGTTGATCCCAGCAATGCCCGGGAACCATGGAGCATTTGACGTGAAACATTACATTGATTGGTACTGCATGCGTTCCCACCCCATACGTTATGAATGTAGGTGTACGCCCGGTAGGAGACGGTTGGCCGCCATGGACAACTAGTGGTGTGGTATATTCTTGAATAATTGATTTTGTTAATTTGTTTTCGAATATATATACATTACTAACCACGCTTTATTTTGGTGTGATTATGTAGTGGATGAACTTATTTATACTGGCTTCTCAAGGTGTCATCGAAGAGAAGGAAGGTCTTACTAGTGATATGTCCACGTTTTCAGTTGAACAAATGGAGGAGATGATTAAGAAATGGAATAGTATCTTGTAATTGTTAGATTGTATGATTTCATGCTTGAACTTACGGTGGACTTTAGGGTTTAAGATTTGATGTTTGGATTATGTTTGGGATTGTTTGTTGTAGGAATTGTGTTTGGAACATTTCTATGTTTTTCCAGGTATATTATTAATCATATGTCGATAACTTGGATGTCCAAATTACAAAGGAAACTCAGCTGAGTTTGACACTCGAACGCAATAGAACATAGAAAACCTTTCCCAAAACCAAGCCTGCAACAATTAGAAGGAAGCCCAAAGATTAACTCTCCATTATCTTGATCGCCTAAACTATGAATAACACTAATCTTACCCTTCAACAACCTCAAATGCCTATAAATACTACGAAGAACTGCTGGTGCCAATGCAATGTGATTCCCTCTAGACAAAGCACAATAACTTGAAAACACTCTTGTTTTCAGGATTACAAGTAAAACGTTTAGTCATCTAATAGCCAATTATAAGTCATTGTATTCGGAAAATAAGATGAACATTTTAAATTGAATCAAATAAATTTGCATGAAGATGAAGAATCTCCTGTAATATAATGCAATTTCACATTTACACATAACAGGAAATAAACAAATACAGTTAATAACGCAAGTAATAATTCGAAGTAAAATAATACAATTTCTTAGGTTAGCATTATCATGGTACATAATTAGCTAAATCATTCCAAACTGATATTCTCCGAGTGTAAAGCTGGTCCCATCCGTCAACAGTGGCATTTTGCACGTCCTCTCATAGCCGGTTTATCGGAGGAACTGAAAAATCAAGGGATAGGTGTAACCGAATGAAATACTTGTAAATCCCCACATGTGCAATTGCCAATTCCGCAACAGGTACAATGTACGCCGAAGAAAAATACCAAGGTAGAACTGTAGTGGGTATGATGGATAAAAGGCGCGCTCATGCAATCCAACTCTAAATAGCATGATTGTACACTTGTAAATATTAGCAATTGCGAATAAATCTGAGCTTACCTCCATCCAGTGATTTTCCCCGCAATGTTCACTTTCCCAGTTAATACGTTGGAGAGCTTGATCCACTTTATTGAAATAGACGGTAGAGTATCTGTTATAGTTTGCTACCATTTCATTGTACATAAGCCTACGTAAAATAGGGTAGTTTGTCTTCACCATGGTGAAATGCATCGGCAATACATCGGAAGTCATAATTTCCATAAGCCTTGGCATCATTCCACCCTTCTATGTAATTCAATATAATGCTTGGAACTCTGTCTTTGTATGGTAAGTTTTCCATGTCCATTCTACCTGCAGCTTAAACAAAAACACGTATTTAGTATAGAAAATCAAAATGATACACAATACGAATATTAATTGGTACAAGGTTTAATTTACATACTTGTTAGATGAGGCATGTTCACTTAATGTGACGAACGACAAGATGATTGCCCTGATTGTCTTGAACGAGTTTTGACGTAGTTTCACGTCCATAAGCGTACTCCCATGAACATTGGTCATATCGTGAAGGTCGACCTTGTGTTTGTGCCATCGACTTTGGTTCTTCAAGGTACAATCCCTAAGGCTCCTACATGCCATATAAGTAGTGTAATACCCCCAAATTACTAACATAATAATAATGATAGTAATTTTAGTAACTTAGGGGTATTACCGCCATGTGTTACCATGCTTCGGCTGTGCTAACTAATTACTATATTGCAGCGGAAGAAAAACTTGACTTATTTATATAAAATAATAATTTTGATTATCCAAAGGTATAAAAATTGATTAAAAAAATTATGAAAACTCCTAACTAGTATGTGCCCCTTGATGTAATGCTCTCATGCATATTTATTCTTGCAAACCTACTCACCATAAATGATAAGTAGGGCGAACTAAAACAAATAGGAAAATACGTATTAGTGTAAAAACACTGTGTACATATATATGCTAAAAGAAATACTTTGACTTTTAAATTTCTTTTATTTCAAACTTGTCTTCTTATATATTAATAAACTTTAAACATTTCTTTATAATAATCCAATACAAATGGAATTATTAAAACACTTAATAAAAATAATTTCCTCTTCTTTTATCCCCCCCTCCCTTGATCCTAAGTGTCACACTTCTCAAGTTAGTTATCCCATCACGGATCTATCCTTGGAGTTTCCATTTATTTGCCAACAAGTGGACTTTGAAGCATGAACCCTTCTTGATTATGAAATCAAGCGGTAATGTATAATAATAATAAACACGAACCCTTCTTGATTATGAAATCAAGCGGTAATGTATAATAATAATAACTCTCCTTTTATAACTCCTTTAAATAAAAATACCTTACTTTAATTATTAAAACTCATTGAAAATACTTAAATCTCAAATGTCATTCGGCCCTTGTGAAACATGATATATATATTAAATAAAATAAGATAAATAAATATCATCACTTTTTTTTAAATCGAAATTTCAAATAAATAACCATATATATACATATAAAAAAATGGCGCATGGATAAAATTTAAATTATAATTTATTTAGCAAAATGCATAATAAAAATATGTTAATACAATAGAATTCAACAAAATATTTAATTGAACTAAAAAGATTTAACACATATACGTACCTTAAATTCTAGTACTTCCTAAAAACTTTCTACTAAACTTCAAGATGATATTCCTATCAATTAACATGAACTAATCAACATAATGCAATACAATAATATGCATAAGATAATAAAACTTTAATTAAATTTAGAAATAGTTTTAAGAACTAAATAATTTGTAAAATAATTAAAATAGTTAGAGAAAAAAGGAGGCTCACGATGGTTGGTGGTTGTTGGTGGTGCAAGGTGACCGAAGGGATGAAAAGAGAGATTAAAAAAAGGGTGAAAGTTTAAAAGAAGTAAAAGGTTTTAATGATTTTTGTGTGAAGAATTATGTGAGTTTAAAGGGTCTATTTATATTAGAAATTAGGATAAATTTTAGGATTTAAAAACACTAAAGATAAGTTTAAATTTAAAATGATACTTATCCTCTAAATTTTCAGAAAAATATTTTATTTTTAAAATAATTTAATTATTAAATAGCTTAACCAATTAAAATCATTTAATTCAAAACAAACCAATTAGAATTAGTTAAAAAAGATAAAATTATATATTTTTTTTCTTGAAATATCAATCATAGTAAAAGGATATGATAAGGTTAGAATTTATTTTTATTTTTATTTTTTTGAAAATCTATTATTTTTAAATTAAAGCTATCTTTTCAACTAAAGCTATCCTTTAAATTAAGATAAAATAAATATAGTAATAATTTTAAATTTTTTTTAAATTCTAATCATGGCAGCTTGTCATGATAAGATATGGTCGAATTTTTTTTATTTTTTTATTTTTGGTAAATATATCCAATTCTTAACATTATCGGTTTTAAATAAAAAATAATCTTTATAAATATCTTAACTGATTTTTTTTTTCTAATAATAATATTTTAAAATTTTATAGAATATTTTAGAATAAAAGTGGATACTTGAGATATTTTTTGGGATATTATGGAGGGCTTTTTGGGAATTTAATGGAATAATTTAGGAATTAAATACTTATTTATGAAATTAAATAGTTTTCTTTATAAAATTATAAAATATAATATATAAATGGCGGTCCATAATTATAATTGGGACAACATACTTTTTAAATTATTTAATTTTACTAAAACGTTCTAAAAAATAATTTTATTTAAAATGCTAATATATAATGTACATTTAATTTTAAATAAAACTTAATATATAAAGTTTTTAATATAATTTCTAAAATATGGGGTGTTACAAGTAGCACGAGGCATCACGTACTCGGGAAGGGGTTGAAGAAGTCACTCTATCGAACAGACCCCAAAATTGATTTAATTCTTACTCGGATCGGTCGACGTACTCAGAGTCTATTTACGGTACACCAATGGTTAACATTCTCCAGAACGGGTGGATATCATCTAAAAACAGTGACGACTTCCCTATGATCATTCGATATATAACACAAGCACATGGGAGACCGTGTTTAGCCATTAAAAGACACCCACAACTGCTCTCAACTTCATCGATAAGCCTCCTCATTTGTTCTGCCTTGTGTTTAATCAAGGACAAACAATAATGAAAAGCATGATCATGAAGTTGGTTATATATGAACTCTTGGTACAAAGTGCCATGACGACTTTGTGACTGCTCGAGGTTGTATTGTACATTCTATCGATGGGTCTGTATATGCTTGTGGAAACGCTCAAAAAGCGTACCTAGTGCACTGGTGGAGGAATCCAACCAATCCTTCAAGGCACTGTGTGAACTCTCAACTCTGCATGTCGTCCTATTCCCCAAGTGAAGGAACTGGTTGGTATAGTACTTCACAAACCGCTCAACATAAGGCAACCATTGATTTTCCACATACTGCACTAAAGTAGGGCACCACGCATAAGAATCCTAGAATCGCATCACTGCGTTGGTGTACTCCGCTTCTGTCTTCACATTCAAAATTCTACTCCATTTACCCATTTTGACATTTGTAGTGTGCCCCTTATCTTGCAAAATGTCGCATGTCTTATTCTCAACACAGTTGTTGATGTGTCATGTGCAAAGTAAATGGTGAGATTGAGGAAATAACTCTGTAATGGGACGAAATAGATCTCCCTCACAATTAGTCACTATCTATTTAGGGTGCACGTTGAAATCAATTTATCTAACACCCGCCAGTAACTCTCTGATTTCTCATCCTTCATGATTGCATAACCGATCATGAAGTTCGAATTTGTTGGAGTCATTCCAACTATCTAAGCCAGCGGATATTTATGTTTGTTTGTTTTGTATGTTGAATCAATTAGAATCACATAATACCACGTATGTAACATCAAGATAGATTCAAGATACACCATAAATACACGAGTCAGTTGAAATGTCTCAGTGTTAGCATCAAACAAAAATTCAAACTCATATTTCTTCGCTTGGTTAAACATCTGTTGGATGGCGTTTCTTCCTTCAAAGTTTTCCATCCTCGTCTTAAATATCTCATTATAAATGCGTCGCACATTTGGGTTGTCTTCTGGAAATTGGTCCATTATTGATGTCAAAATCTTTTTCGGTTTCACGTGTCCGTCACTCATTCCTCTTATGATTTCTTTAGCTGTTGGACTTAAGCCACTTACCTGTCAATGCCCCACTGGATACACCACCAACTCATGGTTATGAAACCCCCATTTCGGAATACCCTCAATATACCAACCATCACGCTCTGGACACTCCAGTGCCTTGACCCTGAATTTGGAACCACACCCCTTCCTCTTCATGTTAAACCTCTGCGCATTCAAAAAATCCCGATCCTTCTTCTTCACGTATCGATCGATAAACAACCACTTATGCACAGGACCATTAGGTTGAGGTTTATGTGTTGCGCGCTGAAACCAACATAAATCCATATTTCATGGTTTTTTCTTGAGCTCATATTTTAGCATCCACAAACGTAGCAAAATCTTGTTCGTGACCAAAAATCACGCTGTAATCAATTCCATCCCTGTCAAAGTCTTGAAATTTCATATAGAGAACACTACATTAGATATGTAACTCTAATACGTAATTAACATCAATAAGCAATGTTCATTTAAATTGGCATTAGTGATGGATATTTCTAATTGATATTTCTTCTAACATTCGATTAGCAATGTATATCAAATTAAATTAATTCATATTAATAACTTTAATGTTATTACAATGATATTAACAATTTTGGATTTTATTTAAATAAAAACAACGAATCAAATCTAAGGTGTTACAACTATGATATACGAATTAGACTAGAAATATAAGTATTTGTTGTTTATGTTAATTTAAATAAGAATTTAATTAGCAATGCTTACTAATAATACTTAATTAAGAGGGTATTATGTTAGGAAAAATCGTCCACATAACCATACAAATAGTCCAACAAAATTAATTGGATGGTTATAAAGTGGATTATAAATCGTCCATTTTGGACGGTTTAACGGTGAAATCTCCGTCCAAAGTAGCCGGTTTAACCCTCTAAATATCGTTCATTTTTCACGTTATATCCATCGTTCAAACGTCTACCTTTTACAGTTACTAAAATTGATAAACTGTCCACTTTAGACGACAAATACATAGTATAAACGTCCAAAATATATGTTTCTCTTAATTTGCACGTAATTGTATGTTAACTAACGTAATTTTACAATCATCACACGTTTCTTAAGCATAATTCTATATAAACTAACATTTATCACACGTTTGTTAAGCACACTTAGTTACGTTTAGATAACTATAAATATATAAAACATGAATTATAGTGTGTATTTCTATAATTTATGTATATAAATGCATGTATTTAAACTAATTATATAGTTTAATATTAAAATAATAAAATGAAATGAACTACAGACATTGAAATGGGCATAAGAATAATGTGTACCTCATCCGACGTGATTGAAATTGAACTGAAGGAATGCAATGCAATGCAATGCAAGTGATTCTACTGAACTGAAGGAAATGGAGGTAAAATAATGAAGGAAGAACAATGAAAGGAAAAGTAAAAATTAGTTGAAAGGTGAGAAATGAAATGTTATTGGGAGTCAAAAGTATAAATAATGAAAGTAAAATACTGAAATAAATCACTAAACTGAAAAACTCATAGTAAAATGAACTTATATTGAGTGGTAAAATTAGAAATACATTTAACGTATATAAATATGAACTAAGGGCAAATTTGGTAATTCATGTACTAAATACGGGCGATAGCTGGAGATTTCAGGGCAATGTTTAACAATGCCCCTTAATTAACTACCATCTCCCCCTTCTTTTATGTTTTTTTATAGTTCGGAAATTTGTAGATGATAACGAATTTAGTTGATCGAGTCTTGATTAAACATTTATGCAACTCTTAAAATGAAGGAAAAGTTAGAAATATAGATCAACAATAACTCTTGTACTGTAAAGTATACATCCGACTATCACTAATCTATTACACAGAATAAGTTCCCATCTTAAAATACATTTACTTTCATGTGAGTCACTTATTTACTAATTTTATAGGTTCGCTTTTATTAATTCCTTAACTTGAATCATGGTTTTGTCCACAACACATTTATTAGCTCTCGTCTAACGTTCTTACCCGATTCTAGTTACGTTAAGCAACAATCACAACAACATATTTATAGGACACAAGTACTTGCACGTACCTATACTTTATTAATACATCTCACATAGATACATATGCCTCTGTTATTATCAACTAGTGTAAATTACTTTATTACATAACTTTACCATGAAAGAATCAATAGTCAAGTATTCACATTGTCTAAAGATACTTTATACTTAGTATTCTTATACGTATAAAATACAAATACCAATTAAATACATACAAATATATAGATACACTTAAACACATAAAAATGTGGATACCACTTAAATATATATAAAGTACGATACTATTATCAAATATGATATATCACTTCCATTATTTCTATAAAATTTTCTAATTGTATTCTCTTGTCATTTTTAACTCTTTTTCGTTGTTTTTTTTTCCTAATTGTTTGTCAATAGCTAAATTTGTTATGCTACAAAAAAAAAAATTATAAAATTTATAATTTTATTTTTATTTCAAGCAAAAAGAAACTAAATAGTCATTTTCATAAATAAAATTTCAAAAGTCTTTACATGATAATAAGAGGCTACTAGGATTAAAATAGTTCATATCCAAAAATCTTTCAAAACACCCTATAATTTTCATCACAATGACATTGGTAGAAAAAAAAAATCAATTTAAAAACCTGACAAAATCCTATCTACCTTGTATGTCTCAGTTAATACATAGAATTATGGAACCAATGACTATTCATCTGCTACTTGTGAAGTATTCAGACACCCTGTTAAAATTAGTAGTCAGTGACATCTACTAAGTTTGCACAAATAACTCAAAAGATGATATTATTGTCAATAATTAAGATTATTTTTATATAATTTTCCTAATTCTAAAAAACACTTGCCAGTATATTGGACTCTAAATTACTCACAATTGAAACAACCATTTTACTTGCAGAGGTATGCAATTTGACAAAAATTTAGTTGTTGCAAGCATGAGCATACATATTTATTCTTCAAAAAAACTAACCTGAAAATTTTGATAAAATTTAAGTCATATCTAGCAAACTTTGGGCAAACAAAAGATTGATGAACAAACTTTTAAAATATGGGGATAATCATATAAATGAAGTACCAAATGGTGCCAATCACTTTTTGGCAACCTAAGGCCTACAACACCAATACACATACCCCAAATGCCTCATTTAAACCGGGATACTAAATATGCAGATTATCTAACACAATGAATATCCAGATAAGATGGATACTTGAGGAAATTTAAGACGGGTAAGTTTTTCCGATGATATACAAGTTCAAAGAGCATACGAAGTCACAACTATGAGCAACACCTAACATCTTTTAGTAATACTTATTAGGTCACTTTTTCAGATGTCCAAAATGAAAAGCGTCCTATTTCAAATCCACATAGTCCCATACCAAAACCACTTTCAGTCAATCACAAAACAACATAAACATGAACTAGTTCAACGAATACAACTTGTATAGTATTACTGATTAACTAAGAACACAAATACACGATCAATACTGAAACTAACATTACGCAACCTCGTCCTCTATCGTACTTGCTAAGAGAATTCCTCAAAACCCTAAACACAATTTCACAAGAATAACACATAATCCAAAACTCAAAACAGGAAATCCTAAAAACTAAGAGAATTACACAAATTCCACAATTACAATGACCAATACTTCTTCAAATCTAAGAATACACTAAAAAAACTCTCTATCACAGCAAATCCCTCTATTCATTGACACAAGATAGTGTGTCGATAACTAGAACACAGACGCCCAACATCAACAAGTTAACAAGAAAATGTACTAAATTGATGAGATTTGAAGAAAACATATCGAATTGATGAGATTCAAAGAAGATGAAAAGAAATTATGGATTTTTTTCCCAATTTTTAAGAAAGAGAAAGTATAGAGTAGAGAGAGAAGCTACCGAGAAGAAAAGAAATGAAGAATATAATGAGAAATGAAAAATGTGTGAGTTACCGAGTTGGATGTAATTAAAATTATTTTACTCCCAATTTTGAGGGAAACTATTTTCAATAGAGTGTAAAATGAATTTACATTTCAAGTTTTATATTATATATTTTATTCCAAACCAAACAATGTAAAATGGGAAAAACAGTTTGGAAAACGTTTTACACCCTGCCAAAGGGAGCCTTACTTATTAATGTCACCATATATAGAATCTTTTCATGCACCAATTTTGTGGAAATCTCTGTCAAGAAAACAATTTTTAGGAAAATTTTACTTGCTACAAGACATTTTTTGAGGGGAAAATTTTCAAAATCCGTAACTAATCCAAGTTTTGCCAATGTACATACATAAATACAAGTAGAATAAGGACGAAACCCTTATATACTCACACTCTTGTATAATACAGAATACATTTATGTTACTGCATCATTAACAAATATTGGAGAAGTATAAATAATCCCCTAATCTTCACAACCATCACCAGAAAAATCACACGGAAAAATAAGCAAGGATAGCATCCTATATCCTATTCCTCTGTCATGTTTTAATGGTGTAAGGTCAGTTTGTAGTTTGTACACAGGCCAGGTTATAGTATGCACAACTGCACGAAGGGCATCTAAGCAGAATGGGAGTTTCAAGTTGTGAGTTCATCAGGAAGGGGGTTAGCTGCTCCTAGCACCTTACCACCAACATCGGGAAACTCTTCGTGCCCACTCAATGGCTGAACCTTTCCGTCCTTACCCACTTTGACAGGATATCTAAGGAGGTGTCCTTGCATTGGGGAGTAGTCTTCTGCAATGAATTTCTTCCAGTTCTCATCAGCTATGCTGTTTACAGCCCTGATGCAATCTAACTTTTCGGCTTCTTTATACCGACAGTCTAGGGCTCCTAGGTGCTCCTCCCATAATGACATTCTGTACCCGTGTATCTGGATTGAAATAATGAGTATACATTGATGAACGAGGGTTTTCCAATTTATATCTAACCAGTTTCATTGTTCGTAAAGTTGTATTAATTGACCATGATATTGTACTATTAGAAAACGAAGTGAAGTTGTATTAATTGAACATGATATTGTACTATTAGAAAACGAAATTATACAAGTAATCAACATTTTTCGTGGGCCAACATTTGATTTTTGATTTTTTTCCTTTTATTTTTAAACCTGATATATATAACTATTTATATATATCGATCAGATTTAAATTCAACATTTTTGAGCAAGGAATTGGTTCTTTGTATTATATTGAATATGAGAAATTTCTAATATATATCTAATAATATCTATTTTTTATATATGTTTTACTCTATTTTATAACTTTTATATTTTTACATCTGATATAACAATACTTATATCTAATCTAATAATAACTATATTTGATATAACAATATCTATATCTGATATTTTAATATTATAATATAATTTATATTAGGTATGAATTAGAAAAACCTCAATTAAATACGCTTATAAATAACAACTTTGGTTTTCCATATTTAATAGAATGTATACTTGGTATGATTGTTACCAACCTGGCCAAATGGATGTCTCTTCTTCCTACCCCAGGTGTAATGCGGTTGACAAGCACCCATAGCTATCTCGGTGTCCCTTGAACCAGCCATTGATCGCTGGTTAATATTGGCAGACCCCAATATAACATACTCGTCATCAACTATCATACCTTTGGCATGGACATATATCATGAATCTTCTGTACCTTTGTGAAGGTAAAATCTGGGAAAGAATGGCACAAAACCTATGAAAATTTTCTTGTCGATGAATGGTATTTGATCAAGGTTTTAATTAGTTTTACCCCATCACCATTTTTGGATGACTGTGGACCAGAACCTGTCGAGGCCAAGAGTGGTTCACGATTGCCAAGACAATAGAAATTCAAGTAGTCTTGTGGGTGTGCATCCTGAAGGTTCATAGCTTTAATCTCCTGCGCTATTATGTTGTACATCATTTGCCTGGTTTCTCCCTGCAAAATGCTCATGCTTACGATAAAGAAGTTCATATCATATCTGATATAAATTATATTAGGATATTAAAATATCAAATATATGTATTGTTATATTATATATAACTATTGTCACATCAGATATAGAAATATAAAATATAGAAAAATATAGAAAAACGTATATTAGGTATTAGATATTATAATCTAAAGTATATAAATGAAATTACAAAATAACATCGATATATTTATATCATGTATAATTAGAAATTTCTCATTTATTACACGGTTCCGTAGGTTTGATATCCTACCTGCCAAAATAGAATTTCTTGGACAGAAGCAGAGGTGGGAACACCCTCAGGCCACATAGGGATGACAACATAAACTGCAAATCTCTCATTGGCTCTAATCTTGCTTGTAATCTTTAGTGCCAACTCCATTGGTATCAAATGATCAGCACCTAAAAAGAGATTAATGGATCAACACAACACGATCGAGGAAACGAGCTATTGAGTCCAACAGGATTATGTATGCACATATACTAGGCAGCTTCAAAAGCAAGATTGCTTAAAAAAACTAAACTGGTAAGTTCATACCAGCATTTCTGTAAGTTGGCCATGCATACGACGATCCAAGGAAATACTGGTTTTCTATATATATGAAATATTGAGCAGATCTGATAGCTTCAATGTATGCTGTTTGGATGCTCTTATCTATCATCAAATTCTTGTCACAAAACAAGTTCTGCAATAGAAGCAGGAACAATGAGTACAAATTTGATTTCGAATTTGTATCATAAAAGTTAGTATGATAATATGTTGTTGACAAACCTGAGTGTTAGCCTCCTTAACATCCTTTGGAAGTCCTTGTACAGACCCTGAATCTATAGACCGAAAAACCTGCATCACCCCAGTATTAAGTAAAAAGTAGCAGGATCATAACAATAATTATATATTATTTATGGAGTCCTGTTTAACTTCTCAAAATTAGGCCTCAGCTTGAACTTGAGACCTCTCACGTAGAGTATAAGTATTAAAATCACTGATCTAACTACACTTTTATATTAATATACAAAATTAATATAAATATATCTGAAATTTGAGGCCCTCAAATTTGGGGACTCTGTTCCGTCGAGCACTTTGCCCATGAATTGCCTCTGAAAGTAGTAGGACCTCTAGGGCTCTTGGTACTGCATCCATCCTTCTAGAAGTTCCTAGTATAATTTTTCATTTCAAGAAATTTGGCTAAATTTTATATAAAGTTGTCAAAAATATGAAGCAATGCGATTTTTACAGATGGAAATACTGAAATTTGACTTGAATAACAGTAAAAAAACGAGCAGGATGATTTTGGTAGGATGACCAAGTTAATAGCAACCACTACGTCTACTTATATAAGCTAACATATAACGTAAACTACCTGAACTTGCCAACCCTCAGGATTATTCTCTTCACAAGCCCAAAGTTTTGGGTCATTAGGTGAACCGGAAGCACAATTAGCAGGACTAATTATCCTAGATAGACGGCTTATGTTTAGTAAGGTGTCGTCATGCCGGGGAGAAATGCTCTTGATCTTCCGTCTAATGGAAGACTTGATGACTTTTCTCCAGCGCTGCTCAAAGTTTGTAAGCACATCATATGCAGCTGGTCCTTCGATTTTGCAGTGAAGGTCATGCCATGGTTCTCTAGGGGCGACATTTATATTCATTCCCTGTCACAACATATATATATATATATATATATATATATATATATATATATATATATATATATGTGTGTGTGTGTGTGTGTGTGTGAAATCGATCAGATGATTAGTCTAATGAAGTGATTAGTCAGTTACTGTTCCTAAGGAAAAAGGAATCACTGCAACATAAACTCACATTAAGTGAAGGATTGTAGTAGTCATCATCAAGGTGGCGAAAGAGGGGATGCCCCGGGGTATCATAACGTCCATCACAAAGGTCTAAACCTCCTAAGAAAGCAGTTATCTTCCTATTACCCTCAGGCGCTTGTGAATCTACTATAACACATTTCTGATGATGTGTGTACAGGGTACCAACAACCTGAACTCAAAACATCATCATAAGCATCAATCTCAACTGATTTGTAAAATCACGACGGAGCTTAGAAAACGAAAGATTCACCTATTTCAAATCACAATTCAATCTTATGGAACACGGAGAAATCATTGGTATTACATAAAAAGTGGTACTGATGTGTAACTGACTGATTGCATACTTATCAAGAGCTTGCATGGTTTTGAGGCTAGGCTGAAAAATCAACTAATGATCTGGAGGAAAAGAATAGAATTTGAGCTATTGAAGGGTTATTTCATGCTATTCTGTCACAGGAATGAGTAAACACAGTAACAAGAACCTAATACCGAAAACAGTTGAATGATAGAAAAACAGTATCCAACAAAAGCATGCCTGCTGCCTGATTATGCCAAGCTTACTACTGGGATAACGTGGTGATAGCTTGCAAATGACAGAGGAATGCTTGAAAAACTTCCTCGTCTCTTCACCATGCGTTTGCATCACACCTTGCTGCAACGTAAGAAGGTATAAAATTATGTGAAAAATCAACTGGCGAAGCTATTTCTGAAGCACATAAGATACAACTTCAACATCTAGCTAGCACTCTACCAGCAGTCAATATGTAGGAGTATGAAATCTTGAGCACATTCGATAATTACCGGGTTGATGAAGCATGCACTATAATAAGAAGTCTTATCATACCAAACAAGCAACAACACCCTGACACCTTCCTGGGACTTATACCTCAAAAGGTCCCCTAAGCTCAAGTCCCCTGCATTAGGCAAAGGTGGCCTTCCTGGGGAAGACACTCTAACTAGCTTAACCTTATGGTACACAGACCATCCTACAATGTACACCAAGTGTTGTGCCTCCAATATAGCATGGCATATATCCTCCCAACATTTCCCCTGTTGATACTCCATTCCATTTTCCAGCTCGATCCTTCGCAGCTCGTTTTCCCCCACATGAGCATCCTGGTACAATGTCACCCTTCCCCCTGGCCGTGCAGGAAAGTAGCTCCGCCTCACCCCGTGTTCATCCTCTGCATTGCCCACATTGGTGTCACAAGGGATGAATCTGAGAGCATTTTGCAAAGAATGAGTAAGTCTTTTTGTTAAAACCGTTTATTGCCGCATTTTATTGTGGTGCAGTCTTTCCAAAAGTCCCATAATTTGAGCAAATGTTCGTCCCCTCCTTAATGTTTAACAAAATGTAGTCAAACGTTAAAGACTTAACCATAATATTTTTGCATGCGCTACAAATTAGAGTGAACTGTTAATCTGAGAAATTGCTATCAAATTAGCTGAGTCTCCATCTGACATCTTTTAAGGGACTAAGGGTTGTGTATGCCAAAGGATGTACGGCACACCTAGAAATCTAAGGAATATTCGATGATCATTTCAAAATCTATCGTGCATTGCCTTCGATAGAGTTTTTTGCTCTACCCTTTGATGTTACAAGTGACCAAATTACGTTAAATTTATATAAGACATATGTTTTGTAAACATATATCAGATTTTAAAAACAAAACATGTTAAAAAAAAAGTGTATAAAAAAGTAAAAGTAAACAAATAGGGCCAGGCTAAATGCGAAAATATACAATGTTATTTTTTAATAGTGTAATTTCATATCTATTAATATAAATCATTTGCAAATTATACGATTTCAATTCTATATAATACAACTTCTAAAAAGAAAAGGAAAGATCCACTATCCAATAAATCAACTTAAATTCTTAATTGTATAATTTGTTTAATTCATTGACCCATTTTACCCTTAATATTATATATATATAAGGATATAAATTAGAAAAGTTTGTTAACGAGGAAACTCAAAATTTAAAAACTCCAACTTTGGGGTAATTTTTTTTTTGACCTTTTTAAAAAAAAATCGAAAACTAACCCTCACCCGAAAGTATTTCAAAATATGACCTTCTTTTATAAACCGCTGTCACTGACAGCGGTTTTAAGAGAGTCAATATATTGACTTTATGGGACTTGAATTTACCTGGTGTAAAACCACTGCCAAGGTAAAACCGTTGTCCTTGGCAACGGTTTTACATTGGTGTTTAGACATTTTTTGATGATGGGAAAATGAGGTCTGGAAATTTACTAAGTGTAAAACCGCTGTCAAGGAGAGCGGTTTTAATTTATTTTTTTTGTAAAACTGCGGTTTACAAACGGAGGTGATATTTCGAAATACTTTCATGTCAGGGTTAGTTTTCGTATTTTTTTTAAAAAAGTCAAAAATAAAAATTAGCCCCAACTTTGGCATAAAAAACAGTAGCTTATGCAAGAAGTTGTGTCCATAAAATAAAACAGTAACATAGCTTTCTAATCATTTTTCTTAATTCTACATTGACTAATATCATTCTCTTCGGTTCTTCGCATTCGTTTCACATTTTACTAACACAATTTTGCACACATTTTCGAGTACATATAAAAAATTCTACATTTATAGAGATTACGCCTAGAATTACCAGAAACAAACCTGAGCCGTAGGTGAACCGCTGCTTTAGGATTGAGGAGTTCCCCGTTGTCTCTAACAATGGAGAACCATTGGTCGATCTGCCTACCCGACAAAATCTCCGAAGCTAGAACCGTAGCGGTGCCTATCACGTCAGGACTATGAAGATCACCATCCTTCACCTTAAACTCGATGTCAGCCACACCATGAGCTAAGGGGATACTAAAATGCTCATCCCATTTCGGATTGTGAGAGTTCGGGATCATAGACGTACATGCCACGGTCACCCCGCCTATATTGACCGTTACGTACGGGTCAATTGTGATGATCATTTTATCGGGGTCGTGGTTTTTCCCTTGCGAGGATATTTTCCTCCTGCAGAAAGGAGCGCCACACCAGGCAAAAACTCGTTGAATCTTGCCCGAAAAGAGGCCTATGCTCTGGAGAGACCGTGCTTCCAAAATGCTTAGGTCGAGATCACCGTGAAGGTAACTCCTACTGCCATTGTCCATTATAATTCAACGGTTAGTTTATACTATCGCCTTGACAGGTCGCCGGTGAATGGAGGCCGGTGTCCGGTGGAGATTGATGGAAGGAAGAGGTAAATTTGAAGGGAATAATTGAAGATTAATGAAAGTGCATGTTATACTTTGGGTATAGTTTATGTTTGATGATTGGGTACGAAAGGCATATGTTGAGGAGACGTCCAGAGGAAGAGATTCTGAATTCTCTATAAGCTCTTTACCCTCCCATGCATGCAGCAGTATGAGCATGATGAATTTAGACCTCGCGACTTTTGTGCACCCTACATCAATTCAACTCGCATGACATTTGATTCCCTGAATCCCTAGATTGTCCATAACATATAGTCCAATATCTAGTGACATATTATTTCCAAGCAAAAGTTGTATCAGATCACGCCAACAAGTGTAGATTCTTTTAGGGGTTGTTAAACACCGTCCCTTAATTACTCCAACCGCCCCTTATATTTCCCCTTTTACCCTTATCTTTCCACTTCTTCATTCTCTCCCTAACTCTCTCTATCCCTCTCTAACTCTCTCTATCCCTCTCTAACTCTCCTCCACCGCCGCCAGCCGGATCCCCTCACCCACCGCCGCCTACCGCATCTTCCACCCGCCGGACGCCGCCGCGCCGCCTCAAAAAGTCGTCAGAAATGAGTTGTCGTCCCGGAAAAGATCTTGCATCCACCGTAGACGGAGAAAGATCACCGCGTTCAAGGGTATGTTTTTTTTTAAATTTTTCGGCGAAGAAGCTGTCTTAAAATTCTGGCCAACCCTAGGGGGAGTCGTCTTAAAATTCTGGCCAACCCTAGGGGGAGCCGTCTTAAAATTCTCGCCGGATTTTTTGGATGGCTCCCCCCCCCCCCCCCGCCGGAATTTTTTTTAAATTTGTATTGTTAATTTGTTTGTTAATTATTGTTTAATTATAAATTGTTGTTGTTAATTTTATTATTTAATTATTGTTTAAATGTTATTATTGTTAATTAATAGTTTAGGTAGTTTTAAATTATAATTATAAATAATTAATAATTAGGAGTATTGATAATAGAAAATAAAATTGACTTTTAGAAAATTAGAAGTTAGGAATAATAACTTAGGAATATGTTAAGTTAAGTTAGGAAAATATTAAGTTATGTTAAGTTGGAATATGTTAAGTTAGGAAAATTAAAATTTATGTATTTGAATTTTTAAGTAAGTAGTTAAAGTATTTGAATTAAGGAAAATAATATAATTTAGGAATATCCACTTTAATTAGGACATTTTAAGTTAGGAAAATAAGAATTTATGAATTTAAGAATATTAACTTTAATTAGGATATTTTAAGTTAGGAAAATTAGGATTTATGAATTTATGAATATTAACTTTAATTAGGATATTTTAAGTTAGGAAAATTAGGATTTATGAATTTATGAATATTAACTTTAATTAGGATATTTTAAGTTAGGAAAATTATAATTTATGAATTTAGGAATATTAACTTTAATTATGATATTTTAAGTTAGGAATATTTAGGAATTAGAATTAGAATTTAAGAATTTAGGAATATTAACTTAAGAATTTAGGAATTTAGTTAAGAATGTTAAGTTATAAAAATGAGTAAAGTTAGGATAAATATGAGGGACGTTCAGAAGTATTTTTAAAAATTATGTTGTTATTTATTGAATAGAGGGTTACGGGACATGTCATTCCCGATTTTATGACCACGGACGAGTTCTCTGGCCAGCGCCACACCCGGGCTCGAGGTGTTGACGCTTCTGTTAGGAGGGCAAGGTCTACACAGCCACACCCACAGCCACAGCTTGAGCTAGCGCATTCGAGTCTCTCTTCCCCAAAAACTGTCTGAGCTGTTGTTTGTAGGGCTTCTGGTTCCCGTCCTTTCGACAACGAGGATGATGATGATGTTGATGAGAGTGATCAGGATTGGCAGGACTTTACTATGGAGCTTAACCAGGAACTTAACGACAAGTTCGTGCCACGTCAGTCACAGGGTCGTCGTGGCCCATCTCGGTCGAGGGGTCAGTTTGTTAGGGTAGAGACCACTAGCACTAGCACAAGCTCACGTAGTCACAAGCGCCAGGCACCCGCAGATGACACCTGGCTTGTACGTGGAGCGATGCCGGGCGGGCCGCTAGATGGTAGCATCATTCCTAGCTACGGGAGTCACGTAGCACATGGGATCTGGACTAGATCGGAGAGAGGGGTGCTGAAGTGTCATGGTAGGATGAGGGGTTATGCCGTATTGCGTTCTTGGAGAGAGGACCTTCTGTCAAGGGAGTCAAAAGCTATTGTTGATAGTACTGGACTATCTCATTTGCCGTATTCTCTCTTCGAACACCTGGACATGGCTTTGATTACAGCTTTTACTGAACGTTGGCCGCCTGACACGAGCTCGTTCCACCTCCCGTTTGGGGAGATGACTATCACATTGTTGGATATGTGGCACATTCTACGTATTCCGGTTGAGGGACGTGCAGTCTCTGGGATGTTGGGCCCCGATGATCTGATAGAGGAGGCTAGAGAGTTTATGGGATTTACGTTGCCACAATTTACAAAAGACCATTGCGGTAAGGGAGGTGTCCTTATGACTTCCATTGTCGATACTTGTCGTGTCGTGGACCAAGGAGATAAATATTTTGCTGAGACTGGTTGGTTGTTATACATGTTTGGGTCCACATTGTTCATGGACAAGAGCGGTAAAAGGATGCGACCCCAGTTTTTACATGAGCTCCGACTCGGATCCATACGTGATTTAGGGAGTTATGCTTGGGGTGTTGCGACATTGGTTGCGTTATATTGACAACTAGGTGAGGCGAGTAGAGCGGGTTGCAGACACATTGTAGGTTGCCTCACCCTTCTACAGGCATGAATATACGAATACTTTCCCTCACTGCGTTATAAACTAGACAAATTCCGCCAAAATCTTAAACGTGCCTCATACAATTGCTCCCAACCTACAACCATTTGATCTCGTACCTGAAACCACAAAGTGCATATGGGCGGCATAGGAGAGTCACGAGATAGAGTTAATCTAATGTAATGCTTATAGTTACCGAGGTGTGCAATGCATATCTCTCTTTGTGGCCAACTAACGTTCACGGGTGCAGACCATGGCAATACAGTCATGCAAGGATAAAGAGCTCCATCTAACCCAACACTAAGAAATATGACTACACTGTTCCAAAACTACGCTATTGGAAATAAGTCTTATTGGACCTCCATCCAATGTTCCGTCTAGCAACTCCCTCCATACCATGTAATACGAGTCATGGCATTGTCAACGCCTTTGTAGAAGATGGATAAGTAAATGCCTCGGTTCGCTAATAACTCACTACATATGATCTTTCGCGCTTCAATCCAATTTTCCTCGCTACCTAGGAATAAGTCTGCCACCACTCGGAAACCATAATTACCATCACCTTGGACGTCGAGATAGTCAATTACGTATTCAAGCATGATCGCCGGAATCTTATCTACGTTCGGGTATGCTGTAATATCTGCATGACAAGTCGACATGTTCACAGACGACATAGAACGTCGGCCCTGGCTAGACGTCGTATGCGACCCTCGTCCACGCCCTTGACTTGAGTACTCCCACGAGGATCGTTCACGGCATGTGCTTGGTCGTCCACGGTTCGACATCCTCGGCTTGGATTCAATGTAACCCGAATCCTATGGATGGAGCTGTTCATGGATAATCCTTGACACGTGACGAACAATAGCAGGATCACTTTCGGTAACCTCACTCACGAGCAACTGGAAAAATTGCACGTCTTGCGTTGGAGAATTAGGTTCGATAAGCACCTGCACGCTATCTCCTTCATTCACCTCTATTGTTCTCCAAAATTGATGGACTTGCTGCAATTTAAAAAACTGGTCGTCCGCAATAGTATCGTAAATCTGACATGCGCACGGTATCCCATGGCTTGTCTGGTACGCACAACCACATAGATCATGCACTTCATTACCCAATGATTTCATCCGCTTCTCTTCCTTAACCAAAAACTCCAAGCAATAATGGGATGTTCGTCCACACAGATGCTGGAACGGAATGTGTCGATACTGTTGTCCATGTGAGCGTCTCGATGCCTCGAGGGTTTTTCGAATCTCTATTAGCTGTGCATCAATGGCTGTGTTAATTTTACGCCAAATAGTATCAAACGACCCGTTAGAGTATGACAACCAACTCTTCAGCATAGAATGAGCACTCTCAACACGACAGTTAGTTGTATTCCCAAAATAAAGGTTCTCATTTGTCCACCGCTTCACGAACTTGTCGGCGTGAACAAGCCATGAACCCTCCAAATACGTTATAACAGCAGGGAATGCAGTTCTCCACGACCCATGAAGAACTCCTATGGCATGGTCATAATCTTCTCGAGACTTCGCTTCCATGATACTCCTCCATCTTTCTTGCTTAAATCTCTCCCCGGCCTTTTTATCTCTACAAATTTTACCAACCCTATTCTCCACATCAATGTTGATGTGCCATGTACATAGTAAGTTTGCAGTTTCGGGAAAAACCTTACGAATAGCAGCCATCAGCCCTAATTCTCGATCAGTGACAATTGTCGATGGAGACAAGTCATTGCCATACAACATCTTCAACTTATCTATCACCCATATGTAGTTACCTGTAGTCTCATCAGATAGGAATGCATATGCAATCAGGAAATTCTTGTTGCACGAATGACACCACATATCTCAAACAAAGGCATCTTGTACATGTTCGTCTTGTAAGTGGAGTCCATGCCCAAAACTCATGGATACGTACGTAACAAGTTCGCAGAAATAGGATGCGCCATAAACGCATGGGTGACAACATTCCTTTCAGGATCAGAGCGCAAGAACTTCACGTACTTGCTATCAGTAGCAAGATGAAGGAATTGACTAATAAAATCCTGTCCGCCAGCCTCCTCCCGTTTCATCCTATCTCTGAAATTGTAGATATTTCGCGCATTGGGATGATCATAGGGAAACTGAGAGTTCACCGCAGCCAAAATAACCTTGGGCTTTGCTTCAACCGCAGACATATCTCGCACCAACTTCTTCGCTTCAGGGCTAAGACCACTCATCTATCGATTTCCCTCCGAATAATTAATCATTTTGTGATTGTGCTTACCGTTATCCTCGGGACCCAATACTATCAACCACCCCTCTACAGAACATGAAATCTTAATCAGAAACTTACAACCACAAGCTTGAGATTTGGTCCCCGGTCGTTCAACTTTCTCTAAATCTCTATTCATTCCTCTGTTTCTCTCTCCCCGATTGAATCTCATGTACAAATTTCCTCTTTTGTACGATGAATGAACCAATTGAAATCCGTGTTTTATAGCAACCGATTTAGCCCATGCAGAAGCCTTATCTTTCGTCGGAAATATTTCCGCAATCGTAAAATGAGGGTTATAATTATTACCATTGCCGCCAAAATCTTCTGTCGGAACCTATGGTTTTTTTAGACGGCTAACCCACCGGCAAGGCCATTATTCCCCTTATCTGATCTCGAACTATGATTTTTATCTGCGACGTTGTCGACAATGGCTCATCCATAGTTTTCGGTGAATTCCGGCGTCCCGGAGAGCGGTTTCCGTCGACTAAAACACGATTTTCCGGCCACCGCGAAGGCCAACGACTGGTTGTCGGAAAATTTAGTGGAGTTCGTTTTTGTTACGTTTTTACGAGATAGTGAAGTGAGAAATAAGAATTGAAGTGTATGATGTTCGATTTTATTAAAAACGAGTTAAAAGGCAAAGTTGTCAATAATGGGGGCGGCTGCTCCACTTCTTTTATTATGTAATCGTTGTGTTGAAGCCCGATTAATACTACATATGTCTCTCGTCCCATTTCACAGTCTATAAGATACAACTTAAAACGTCCCATTTCACAGTCTATAAGATACAACTTAAAATGTCCCATTTCACAATCTGTACACAAAAAATTATGAAAACTATTGTAAAAATTTAATTGAAATGCATCTAACAAGATCCCACTTAAATATATTATTTCTTATAATATGATTAAAATTTTTAAATTTTGACTGCATAAATAAAAATAGAGCAAAAGTAAAAAGACGGAAGAGATCATCAGCTAACATGTATCGAATGCAAATGGAATGGTCTTCATTCCTTTCTTAATCCAAGTAGCCCCGCCCATGAGGTCTAGAGTAGGTGATTGAGAAGTCTTGTATATAATAATCATGAATAATGTACATTTTGTACTCAATGCGATGAGAACCATCCTTGGGCTCAATTAATAAAATCATGGTATCAGAGTAGGGTAAATATTTATCTACACTAAAATTATCTCCCCTTGCATTGTAATCATTAGCCTAGTTCTATGCATAACTTAATTTCTAGTTAAAAGACATTAATTTCTTATTAAACTCAATTCATTACTGATCAATCAATTTTGCCTTCCTCTCATTCTGTACTTCTCTATTTGCTTGATGCTCTCTGCTGTTGTTATTTTCCCATCTCAAGTCGATTGAATTCAACACACCCTACTCATAAAGTTTGATTTTACTAAAATGACTAGTTTTACCTAATACTATTTCCTTAGAACAATTACTTAGCAACGAGATTTTACTAATTTATACGTATTAATCGTTTTACATATATTAAGTGTTATTTTTGCAAATTTGTTTTTTTAAATAAGATGGTTATTTTCTTTTTACCTAAAATATTATTTATACCTATATGATTATTTCATATATTTTTATTATCCCATCAATTTTAAACAACTCTATACACACGGGGGGGTGGGAAAAAAAACTTATCCAGAAAAAGGCAGGCCCGCTGGTTTCGTAGTTTGAAAGATAGCATTCTCCTTTAACATCTTCATCTCTTTGGTTTTCTCACTTTCTACTTTGACTAGATCTTCCCCTTCTAATTGTGATCTCCGGTCGAATCGTCGGGATTCAACGCCGTCTACATATCAGCCGCAGGTGCCGCCTCCTTCCCCTTTCCGCTTCTCTCTTTTCTTTAAAATTTGTGGCTGCTTCGGTGGTGGTACACTTATGATATTATTGTTACGCTTTTGTTTGTGAATTTGATAAATTCAACGAAATTTGAATATGTAAAAGCAAATGATTGATCTTTGAGCTTATGAACGTATACCCATACTAATTTGAAGTTAAAAGAGTGTATTTTTTATGATCAGTGTATTTTTTATGATCAGTTGATCATGTTTTTGCAGATCTAATCATCTAATTCGATGTTTGATTTGGGTTTGTAGTATACATTACATGATCTACTTGCTGAATTTCATGTGCCTTAGTTTATATACTATGGTCTCGAGTGTGATTTTGGCGTTTTCATGAAAGAAATTGGGCTTATATAATTTATGTCATAGATTTGCTATTCTTAAATGCTTATGAGTATTAAGTTATCATAATGTGGGTCATTTCTATATAATTCTCCCTACATTTTTGCACCCCCTTCCATTATCTATAAGCTTTGGTTTATATAGAGTTTAGATTAATTCTTGGGGTTTGATTTGATTTCCATGTATAAAACATATAATGTGACATGCATTGGGTGACATCAAACTAGGTAGATGAGAGCAGATTCGAGTTTGAAAGTATTATTTTTTCTAAACACGGAATATGAAAATTAGGAACTGAAATCAAATGTGAGTCCTTAACATGGCCTTAGAGTGCTCGAAATCACAAGATCATTTTTGGTCACTTTAATCCTTCCTTCTTGTGGAGAGCAAGGGGATCTCTGATTTTGAATTGGGAATTCTCTCCTGAGCATTATTAATGCAACCCCTTCATTTAGTTAGGTTTCTTCCTTGCTATAACTTTTATGTAATTATTTTTTATGCAGATATGTTTTTGTTGGTTACCTGTTATGTTTTAAAACTTATGACAGGTGAAATTCATATCTACAAATGGCTGCTATGCCCGCTGTAATTGCATTGTTTGATGTTGATGGGACACTTACAGCTCCTAGAAAGGTGGCATTATTTATCCTTCTTATCTTTTTTACTTCCAAACTATGGTTTTTTTTTTTTTGACAATGCAGCAAATCAAACTATGGATTTATTGTTTTGGATTACTGTACAGATTTTTCATTGGTGAATTTTTTTTCCGTCATTATGAACCAAAAAATTTCCATTGTGGATTGTTGCTGTGTATAATCTGGTTCTAACAAATGAATTTTTAAAAAAATGTTTTTCCTATGATTTGTCAGTTGTCATTTAAGAATTGCATCTTTGAGATTGACCTTTATGAAAGTATCCACAATTTTGTATTTCATGGACAGGGGGTTACACCAGAGATGTTGGAATTCATGAAAAAACTGCGGAAGGTACATTCTTGATTTTGTATTTACTCCAAAGTTGCACTGCCTGTAAGCTATATAATAGGTGTACACAGTATAGTATATTTGCGTAAGAGTTTGATGTTATTCAATGTGCCGATTGTGCATTGTGTTCTGAAGTATGTTATTGGTTGAAGTATTTATGATCTTTCTTCTATTATTGCCTAATATTGTTATACTATACTTTATATGTAGAAAAATTATATATGGAGGTTTATGCCTGAACACCTTCGAAGTTGTGTAGCTGTTTGTGATGAAGCCATTCTAGATGTAAAACTATGTTTTTTTAATGGCTTGGTTGGAGGGGGGATAAAGTATTAAGGTGGTAATAAGTAATGTTATAAAACAAAGGGAGGAAAGATGGATGAACTTAGTGGTGGTTCAAGGAGGGTCATTTGAGGGGTGAAGGAATATGCTTGGAGGCGATGGTGGTTGAGGGAGGAGGAAGGTGTGGTGCGTTAATTATTACCCTAATTTGATGGTTAACACTCCCCCCACCCCTTCTCCCCCAAGAGCCCAAACCACCACCACAAATGTTGGACATAAGCCATGTTGGCATTTAGGCTGAACAGGCCCAGCCTGCACGCTGATTGTGGCGTGGGCTGTGCTTCGTACAGAAAAAAGCACGAGCCCACGGGTGGCCCGGGATTTTGGCCTGCGCGCCAACCCGTAGGCACGACTATATTATTATTACTATTATGATTGATAATTGTCCTGAAATTATTTTTCCCTATTAAGTAATTTGTTTTTTTTTCCAAAAAAAAGGGTTAGCCTGAGGCCTGTCTGGCACATGAACCATTACTTGCTGTGGCTGAGGTATGGGACTGCTTGGCCTGCTGCCCATGCCCACCTCTAGCCATTACACCTCTATATATTTTGTTTTTCCTTCTTATTTCACCCTTGATGCTTTACCCCCAATCCTAATATTCCCTAAGAATTGGTTTCCCTTGAATCAAATTAATTTAGCACTTTTTGTCGATTATATCTTAATTCTTAACCTGCTGCATGTTGTTGATGGATAAATGTGGTTAGTGTAACAAAGTAAAACAGTCATGGTTCCATTAACAAGAATATATGTGAAAATTTTCACTAGGATTCACCTTGCTTCTAGATTGTGTTTCTTGATTATGCATATGTGTTAAGCTTGCTGTCTTTCAGAATATTAAGGCATGTTTTATTTTTGAAGAATTAATAAAAATAAAAATGTGATGTTGGTGATGATATCCAGATTCATTAAGGCTCCTTCCTCCAGCATTTTGTTTGTAAACAGAATAGGGTTTCATTGGTCTTTCTAATCTTTCAAAGTCAAAGTGAGTTTGCCCATACCAAAACCATGCATATTGAATTGGAAATTGAAATAACCTCAGGCTTCAAAAGGCAAGGGAGAAAAAGATAGCCTTGTAGGCTCTGTGAAATTGTTTATCACTGATTCTGATTTAGCAATAGTTAAATAAATAAGTAGAGAAACTTCATATAGTATAATCAATGGCTTATTACAGGTTGTTCCCGTTGGTGTTGTTGGAGGATCTGACTTTATTAAGATATCAGAGCAACTCGGAAAGACAGGTCAGCTTCTTAACACATTCCTATTTTCTGCATTCATTCTCCACCTTTTATGATGGTGTTGTGGAGAAAGAGTGGTACTATTGCAGGGACTGCATAAAATTATTGCTTTGACCTGTATTCTTATACATTTTCATTTTTTTTTGGTTTGTTTGTACAGTTATTAATGACTATGATTATGTTTTTGCGGAGAATGGACTTGTGGCTTATAAAGATGGCGTGGAGATTGGTGTCATGGTAATCATCTACCACATGTGTATAGTGTATTTATTGAATCTAATATGCTACTGGAAAAAAGAGTTTTGACCTTGCTTCTATCTACACTAGAGTTTGTGAAAGGCTTAACCGGAAGGATCACATTTTTTATCTTAACTTCTTTTATTTGAACAAAAATGTTTTCATGTTGCAATCTAGATTTTATTTCTCTTTTGTTTACCTTAGTTATTCTGTTGTTATCCTTTAAGGCTTTAATTACCGGGCCTTCATTAGCATTAATTTCGTTGAATGTTGGAGAAAATGGAAAACTCTTGTTTATATGTATTCATTGCCTAAGTTGTTTTGTAAGAAGTCTAAGTTCTTATGAATTTTCTTTTTGTAAAGAAAAAATGCTTGATTCTATTAATTTAATATAATGTTGTTATTATAAATAATTAAATAATCAAAAAATTGATGGAAAAGTTCAGTTATTTTCACTGATTCAATGTTGTTACTGTTCTCTAGAGTTACTGATTTTTACTGAACAGAAATTACTTTTATTGATCTTAATTATTATAACTGAATTGCAATCATTTTTATTTAATATTATTTATTTAGGTTGAAGAGATTAGGGCCTTATTCTTTGCTTGTTATTTGCATTATCTTCGATATGTCAGGATATGTTTGTGTAGTTTCTTCAAAAAAAAGGACACGTGGCATTCAAGGGATATTTCTTTTCAGAGTTGATATTCTGTAAATATAACAAGATTACATTGTTCATTTATTCTTATGCTTAATGAGTATGTGTTTTTGCAGAGCTTAAAGAAACATCTGGGAGAAGAAAAGCTCAAGGTAAGAGTAGACGAACATTGTATAAAAAGGATACATGTTGTATTTGATTGAGGGCATATTTGGTTTCTAATTTATTACAGCCAAATTATGAATGCTTGCTGATAGAGATGGACTAAAGAACACCATGGTTAGGAGCGTTAATTTTTATTATATCTGTATCGAGGTTGATTGATGGATATTTTGCAACTTTAGTTAAGGTTTAACATCAGAAAATCTAGGCAGTTGGAGTGTTGGATTTTTCTTGTCTTTGTGTTATTGCACCATTCTTCTATGGACTTATGGAGTTTATTGTTTAATAGATTTCGCAATTCAATGTTTCAGGAGTTCATCAATTTTACGCTAAAGTACATTGCAGACTTAGATATTCCTATAAAAAGGTATCTACAGATGTGTATGAACCTTTGTTGATATACCTTCGTGCTTTTGAAAGAGCTCTACTCATTGCTTTTGCCCATATCTGTAGGGGAACATTTATAGAGTTCCGAAATGGGATGATTAATGTTTCACCTATTGGGAGAAATTGTAGCCAAGAAGAAAGAGATGAGTTTGAAAAGTATGACAAGGTAGTGCCTTATTGTGTCTATGCATATATTCTTTTGTATGAATAAGATGTTTATATGATTGTCTTTGAGTAATTATACAACTTCTACACAGGTCCAAAAGATACGTTCAACTATGGTATCTGTATTGCGTGAGAAATTTGGTCATTTTAACCTGACATTTTCAATTGGAGGGCAGATAAGCTTTGATGTGAGTAATTCTCGATTGTTTTTAATGTCGTAGAAGTTACTACGAATATAAATTCTCATTTAGGTCGTGCATTTTACAGGTTTTTCCTCATGGTTGGGATAAGACCTATAGTTTGCGGTACCTTGAGGATTTCAGTGAGATTCATTTTTTTGGTGACAAAACTTATGAGGTGAGGGGTTATGTGTACTAATGTATACTATTATTTTTTACTGCATTAGTCTTCTTGATCCCAAATGTCTCTTATCTATCAACTTCTGCTGTATATTAGTCTGCTCTTGATTCCCATTTTGTTCTGTGATTTTCTTTGCAGCAATAATGTGAAGTTTTGGCTTTCAGCATGTCATATGATTACTTTGTAGTTGATAGTCATTGCATTTTGGCCGCCATGTTCTAATGGAACACTCCCTGTATGATCGATCATAGAAGGAAGGCTTGACGTTGTGAATATTCTGCCAATTAGCCTCCAATTACCCTACCTTGGCCAATAGCTTGTTTAGCATAATGATACTGTTTATATATTGTATGCCACGTGTTGACTAGCTTGTTAACCATGGAGTCATGCCGCATGTACTGCCTAAGAAGCTCCTAGCTATGTGAAGTTAGGTTTACCCCAAAGATGGTGCTGCAACTCCTAAAGTTTCCATTTACTTATGCTTATGTTACTATAAAAGTAACTTTTGTTTATCTTGGCTGCGCCATATTCATTAAAGAAGACTCTTGATATCCCACTAACCTTGGATTTCCCCTTGATTTCCATACTCACCCTTATGTTAAGAATGAAAGATGATGGGACTATGTGATGGTTAGAGAATGAAGTGTTCAACTTAACTGTGTGGAATGCTTTGAAATGAATTTCAGTCTCTTTATGTACAAATGAGCCTTTACTTGCTTATTATAGAGGTTTTGCCCTTCCTAAGGAGTGAGGGGAAACTAAGCTTAGTGGCAATACTTTATGTATACACCATTCTTCCACACAAGTTTCATGTACATGTCCTAACTCTAGACTGTCCTGTACCAATTAATTTCTGGCGTTTCCTGATAGATCCGTCAATATTTGTACACTAAAATCATGCATCATAATTACCTTCAGTGAATCCTTTTATTGTCTACATCCAGCTGTCCTAACTCCTACAAGGCTTTTCCTGAAACTTCCAATAGTGCATGCTCTGTATGTTGAAACCCTGATTATGCGACTGATTTACCATCCAATCAATATCTCCATTATTAAATTGTCCATGCTTGGAAAATTTGTGTCATGGCACTAACAAGTGAACTCCCTCTGGGTATGTTTTTGGCAAGAGGCAATTGTAGCACCCTGCCGGTTGCCGCTGTCAAGGAGTTGAGTCTGTTGACCAATGATTCAGAAAGAGTATATGAGACTCATGACTTAATCATTAAGATCTAATCTGCTCAATATTCATATCATGGGTAAATATGACCTACTTCTCAATCTAAAGAGCCTTGCCAAAAATTGAACTTTCAGAAGTTGATAGTGTATTATGACTATTATCTGTTCTGGTGTATTGAATTTCAATTGTATTTTCTTGAGAAATGGACTTTTGCATGTCTCAATTAAGCGTTAAATTTGGCTAGCAATAGACTTCTTCGAATTGAGAGTATATGAGACCTGAACTGATAACATTGTTCTATTTCATGGAAGTTTCATCACCAATAAATCTTAATTCTGTTTCCTCGATAACTTAGTTTTGGTTTCATCTGGCAGGGTGGAAATGATTATGAAATTTTTGTTTCTGAGAAGACCATAGGTCATACAGGTGAGCTAATCCTTTTTATTCTTTGATGGTTATCTTGTTGTGGGGTTTCATCTCCTAATGTTTCCGTGAAAAATATTGCTCTTTGTAATTATCAAAACACACACACACACAAAAACACAGTTTTCAGTTACCATCTTGTTAACTGAATTCTTTGGACTGAGTTATACTTAATTCTGCCGCTTTATAATTTTCAGTTACCAGTCCTGAGGATACAAGGGAGCAATGTACAAAGATTTTCCTCACCAAGTGAGGTTGAGTATCTGCAGTCTACATCATGTGTTGGCACTAAGATCAGTAAGCCGATTTGAACGATGAATTTAAACTGAATGTAAAATTAAACAAGCAAAATATTCATACAAGCAAAAAGCTGCAATTCATAATATACCTATACTATTCATATCACATTATAGGAAAATGGAACATTTTTTTCTGGTGATTGGCATCAAGGGGTTTATGCAATCCTTGCCAGTTTACTTTTTGTTTTTCATTTCTCGTGACATATCAGGCTTTGTTAAGAGATGAGAGAGGGGGTTAAAGCAAGAGTATTGCCAATTTTCTATTTTATGGATGGAAGAGTTGCCGAGCAGGCGGCATAATATCCTATGATTATATTTTTTTTTTGTCGCTTTAACAAATCAGATTATCAGAGTGATGGATGTGAAAGCAACCGGCATGTATGATTGGGATTTTGGTGTGGGTCATCGAGGTTGAAGATTGGAGGACTAACCATCACAATCTTTTCCCTCTTTATGTACAAGTAGTTTCTCATTATGGCGAACTAAGCGTCTAAGCTTTCTTTAGTACATAGTATTTGAAGTACTTAAGATAGCAATTCAATCCGAATCCAATTTGACTCGGATCCGATCCGAAGGAAAAAGTCTGATCTAAAACCGTTTAAAAAAACTCCGATCCAAACTATTTTAAAAACTCCGAGTCCGAATTCGATAAAAAAAGTTTGAATTCGAATAGGAGATGGATTGGAATCGGACATTATACTACATTCGACTGAATATGATCTGAGTCCGACTCGAATAAAATTCAGCTCATATTTTCAATTTTTTATTTATTATTTATATGAAAAAATATTAATTGATTATATATTTTTATTATCAGTGTTTTCCATTTTGTAAAAATAATTTTTCTTAATTTCATAATGGCTCATTATATAGCATTAATGCCTAATTAGAGGCTTTAGTTTGATCAAAATTTCTTTAAGAAAGCCCTTGTTTTTATATCTTGTTTCTTCTTTATCATTTTAATCATAACCATCGATGTATTATTAAAATTAATCCTTAAATTAGCAAGTTTTTATCTTATTTCCTTCCAAACAAATTTTTGTTATTTTTACTTAGACGATAGGTTTAAAATTTTGACAATGATGGAAAAATGTCAAATATTATTATGTTTTAGTTTCTCATTTCTATCCACTAATCTTAATAATCCACATTGTAATATATATTTGATCATCACCATCATCAACTAATATTATCAGTTTAATAAGAGCACAATTAACTATTCTAATTTGTCAAATAAATTATAAATACGAAGTATAAATCATGTTTTTATTGTCTATGATAGCAAATTATATTCCTCTTCCTTGATTGTTTTTAAGGCATACTATTTTTTTTCTATTGAGAGGAAGGTGGCTAAGCTCTCTACTTATCTTTGATCTAGTAACGTGACGCACATTAAAATGAGAGGCACTATTTAAAGCTCAAAGAGTCCCACATTGAATAACTAAATGGGTGATATTATAAGAAAATAATTTTATAAAACCCTATATTGAAAAATGGAGGTTTTACTATAAAATTCAAGTGTCTCATGTTGAAAATTTTTTAGGAGATAGCATGAGAATGACTTTATAAAACCTCATATTGAAAAAGAAGGTAATATTATAAAACTCAAGTGTTCCATTAAAAAAAAGAGTGGGGGATAGTATGAGAAACTAAGTATATAAGTTTAGAATAATTTTTTAAACCTAAAGGAAGTCTTTACCATAAAACTAAGTGTCCCACATTGAGAAAATAGTTTTATAAACCCTACATTAAAGAAGGATTTTTTTCATCATAAAACTTAAATGTCCCAAATTGAAAATTTTTGGGATTAACATAAAAGAATAATTTTATTAAGCCTTCAAATTGAAAAAGGGAGGCAATATTATAAACTTAAGTGCCCCACATTGAAAAAATTTGGGAATAACAATGAGAACATAGCTATATAAACCAACTTGAATTCAACTTTTGGTTTATTGGATTATAATGGATGTCCAATGAAGGTCAGATGGATTGGATCAGATTGGAGGTCCAATAGATCGGATTAGGTCAGATCTGGACTCTATGGTTTTGGGCTCGGATTCGAATTCATATCCAAAATGAAGATCCGAAAAATAGGTAGATTGGAGTCGGATTTTGCTAGGTCCGACCCTACTCCAAGCCATTGCCAATCATACACAGGATAACTAATATAGACCTCTGAAAAATGGCATTATAAACTTTTCTACCCAATACCTTTAGTAAGCATAATGTTGGAGTGACTCATGAGCAACCTTGTTTAAATTTTAACAAACAAAGGCCAAATTTTCTATCATGACTATAGTTTTAAGTTCAAACCTTTATAATGAAATACTATTTGTTACGGGAGTCCGATCATATACATGTCCGATCATACAATATTATCTTTATTACATGAAAAATGTTTTAGATTATTATTCATATACAAAGTATGTTATTTTTCACAATATTCACCCTGAAACAATTATATATAATATAATATAATATATCTAAAAGTTACTAAAATGACTAGTTGATGTAATTTGATCACTCTTCACTAATATTAAGGTATCAATAGTAATCAAAGTCAATTAGTGCTAAAAACTAAAAATTAGTTTCAATTTGAGAAAATAACTTTCAATGGGGTAACAATAATGTTAACACAAAGTATTATATATATACGGGACATAATAAAGTTTAGTAAAATGATCTCTCAATATAAAAAAAAAGTTACTCTCACAAAAGTTGATAATGATTGACGTATATTGTGTTGAAGGTTAATTTTTGCTATATTGAGTGGTCGATAGGGACACAATAACTCTATTGTGTTCCGTAGATATATAATATTTTTGATAATTTTAATCACCTAACAATTGAAATTGAGATAAAATAAGGTAAAGTGAATAAAGCTCACTAACTTAGTTAACTGGTCATTATGGAGATAATTAAAGGTTGATCACCTTATCCTAGAATTTGTTATGTTACAAGTGGTAAAATTCAAGAATATAATGAATTGGATAATTCAACAAAATACATTTTGTGAGGGTTTTATAAATTCATGATCCTTTAAATTCCGCAAAACCCTTAAACCTCCCTTCATTGTTCCTGGTGGCAAACCCAAAACCCATCGCAAAACCCAAAGATGAACAACAGCAGCAGCACCACCCCTAACTTCGACAACCTCCTCCTTCAATCTTTGATGGGGCGCCTCCAACTCCGCCAACAACCACCACTTTCTCTCCTCCACAACAACACTAACAATCTCCCCTTCCTCTCCCAATCCATCGAAGACCTCCTAATAGACGCCGACTTCTCCTTCTCCGACGACGACGACGAGCCCGAATTCTCCGACAAAACTCAGCTCTCCAAGGAAGAATCCAAGCTCGAGAAGGAGCTGATTCGGGTCATTCTTAGTGGGAAAATCGATACCTTGAAACCCAATTCGGGTCAGGCCGTTGCGATTGGGGAGCACCATGTTTGCGTCGGGTTTCACGAGGAATCCGGATCGGATTACCGGGTATGGGAGTGGCATGGGCATATCATGTTGTTTGATGAGGAGAATGGGTATACTCCTGAGTATATCTATGGGAATTACTTTGAAAGGTTGATGATTGGGAAAGCGAAGAAGGAGAAGGAGGTTGTGGTGGAGGAAGAGGAGGAGATTGAGCCGATGGTCGAGAATTCAGGGGGTTTGAGGGAGTTGATCGATGACGGCGATTCGGTTGGGAGTCGGATTCTTCATCGGAGCCGGAATGCCAGTGAACTCAGGTAATTTTTTATTTTTTTATTTGTTATGTTGTTAGTTTTGTTTTGTTGAAATGAATTTGTGAGTTATTCAAAATGCAAGTGCTTATTGATTGAGTGTGAAATTAATGTTTTAGTTTGTCAAAGTGCAAGTGATTGTGTGATGTTTAGGATTTGGAGCTGTTAAAAAGGTGTTATCTTTATATGTGAAAAAGACATACAATGGAACAAAGTTGTGTAGTTCTGATTTCTTATTGTTTATGTTGAAGTCTTGTAATTATGTTACAGTGATTTAGTGTGGCTGTTGATGCTTTAAGGGTGAGTAAAATTAGCCATTAATATACATGCTTCTTTAGAGATAATTGAATACGGAGTAGATTCCAATTTACCAAATGAAGACGTTTTCAATAGTTTGTGAGTGACCCTTACTAAGAAATTTTTTGATGTATTGGAATGTAAACCTTCATCAACCTTTTCTTCCTTGATGAGTTTTTGGATTTTCACTTAGCTGCTGTTGTGGATTCTAGGTGGATTCGTGAAAGTCATTTTGTAAATTGTTGCAACCTCCTCGTTTTCCACCTTTCTCCACCTTATTCTAGCCACAAACCTTGTTTGGAAAGCAAGGGTGATTCTTAAAATGAGAGCTTTTAGTTGACTTTGACATTTGGTAGGATTAATACTAATGGCATCCTGGAAAAGCAAAGGTTGGTATTTGCTCATAAATCTTGTTCACGTGTATTTTTTTACATAGTAACTTGGGCATCTGACAAAGATTCCGGAGCTCCATATGAGATTTTAAGGATTTGATGAGGATGAGTGATGTTAATCATTCTTCTACTTAGTTTGCATTTGCTTATATTTTATCTAATACATTTTTTGTTATACTATAAGCAATAGAACAAAAATTGTTTACTTATTGATGCGCGATCCAAAACTGATAGTAGCCGTGTTGTGGTGAACCACTGACCTAAAAGACGATTTCGCGCTTCCTCCTGGTGCACTAGACAAGAAGCGGTCGCCCTCCGGAATAAGCACGGCGCCAGAGTTTATTTGCACTCACAAACCCGACTGGAACTCATAATATTTGCCCTGAAAACAGAGAATAGTGTTTAGCTTTTGGGAGAAGAGAATGAGAGTGTTAATGTTGTATATTTTGGCTGAAGAGAAACCGAGCATAAACAGGCAACAAAGGGAAAACGGCTAGAAGGAACTTGTTTAGCCAGAAAATCGTCTAAATAAATATGCAACAATAAACAAGGGATGTTACGGCCAGATAAAATCCTAACAGTCAAAACTATAGTCAAAGAATTAATTGTTGAAATCCCATGGTCAAATCCGGAATAAATAAGGAATATTCACAGATAAAATTTCTCAAAAAAAAAAGTGACCCATGCCCGCGCATCGCATTCCCCAATATCACAAAGCCTGAACCCACCCCGACTCGGCTCGGTGCGCGCGCTTGTGTGTGTGTGTGTCACAACACCCACCTTCGAGGCATTCAACTAAGTAGTGCTAAGACACTACAACATATAAACAAATAATAAACTCTCCCTCCAATCAATGTGGGACTTTTTGTATTCTTCCAAGTTCGAACACTATCTTCTTATAACAAGAACTTCCAACAATCCCCCACAAGTTCGAAGATATGAAAAAGAAAAAAAAGTGATTCTGGGCAAAACAAAAAAATAGCATAAGTGTCAATGTCTTGCGACTTGAATTAACACATAGTGGTTGAATTAACACATAGTGGACATCAAGCTATGATTCCTCACCTACCAAATGACTTTTGCCTTGAACTCAACAGGGAGTTAAGGACCCGTCACTTTAAGCCACACAATTGAACATGTATAATATTATGAAATTCCGCAAATAAAGGTGACGCGTTGTACGGGCCATATGTCCAAGCGTGGATGCTCATAGGTGCTCTAGAGTATAAGCCCACGAAATACTCATAGGAAGCGACCACATTTCACACCTAATTAGGTGAATCCCATCAAGTGTGAGCTACAACACACCTCCAAAAATATGGATATGCGTTCATTAATAGCCACATGCTTAACCTTATTCTCATTTGTAGCTAAGCACAAACCAAACATCTAGAGATGGACAAAAATAAAAACTGTGCTTCTGAATTATTATATAATGTTCCCTTTTGAACTCATAATTAGTAGTAGTTCACCATTTCACGATTCATACAACGAACTTAAGCCCCATCTCTTCCGATGTTTCCAAAACTAGTTTTCTACATAGGCCTTTAGTCAACGGATCCACAATGTTCTTTCCAGACTTAACATAGTCCAATGATATCACCCCTTCGGACAACAAATTTATGACGACCTTATGCCTCAGACGAATGTGTCTCTTCTTCCCATTATAGGCATGGTTGTGAGCAACAACAATTGCAGCTTGCGAATCACAATAAAGTGCAACCGTAGGAGCTGGTTTCCCCCACAATGGAATATCAGCAAGCATGTTCCTCAACCATGCCTCATGATCTGCTAATTCAAGAGCAATAAACTCAGATTCCATAGTAGACATAGCAGTACAAGATAGCTTACAAGTACCGCTCCACCCCCAAGGGTGAAGACATAGCAACTTGTGGAGTTAACTTCATCATTGTTGGATCCAATTGGCATCACAAAAACCCTCCAAAACTCTAGGAAATTTGGAGTAGTGCAAACCCCAATCGATAGTACCCTTAAGGTACCTAAGCAATCTCCTTAGAGCAATCCAATGATCACTGCTTGGGTTATGAGTGTACCTACTCAACCTACTAACAGAATAAACAATGTCAGGTCTAATGTAGTTCATAAGAAACATAACACTACCAATAATTCTAGCATATTCAGACTGATCAACTGAATTACCATTATTTTTCTTGAGGTGGAAGCTTGGGTAATACGGAGTCTTAACTGGATCAACATCGAAGGAGTCACACTTTTTAAGAAGTTTTTCAACATAGTGTGACTGATTAAGACAAATGCCTTTTGGAGTTCTTTTTATTTTTACTCCCAAAATCACATCTGCCTCACCCATGTCTTTCATTTCAAAATTCGAACTCAAAACTATTTTGTCTCATTTACTTGATCCAAGTTAGTCCCAAAAATTAACATGTCATCCATATAAAGACAAATAACCACACAACCAAGACTATCATGCTTAGAAAAGACACAAGAGTCACCTTCATTAACATGAAAACCATTACCAGGCATAGTTTTATCAAATTTTTCATGTCATTGCTTTGGAGCTTGCTTAAGCCCATACACTGACTTGACTAACTTACAAACCTTGTTCTCTTGGCCCAAAACAATGAACCCTTCAGGTTGATCCATGTAAATCTCCTCATCTAAGTCACCATTCAAAAATGCAGTCTTGACATCCATTTGGTGAACAATAAGATAAAAAATGTGAACAAGAGAAATTAAAGTCCTAATGGTTGCAATTTTAGTGACAGGGGAGTAAGTATCAAAATAATCAATGCCAAACTTTTGAGTAAAACCCCTTACCACTATCCTTGCCTTATGCTTGTTTATGGATTCATCGGCTTCCAATTTTTTCCCAAAGATCCATTTACAGGGCTTACAACCTCTAGGAAGATCAACCAATTATTATTAAGAATTGATTGCAACTCACTATCAATTGCTTCTTTCCAAAAGGAAGCATCAACTGACCTCATTGCCTCATGATTGGTTTTTGGATCATCTTTCAAAACAAAGATATGCACAAAATCATTATCAATTTAGGAAGATTCGGATAAAAAAGAAGTAATAAAATCAAGACCAAAACTGATGTCCTTTTGAGCCCTTTTTCTTTTCCTTGGCTGCAAAACAGAGTCATTGTTAGTAATAGGAGCATTAGCAATAGAACAAAAATTGTTTACTTGTTGATGAACCACTGACCTAATAGACGATTTTTGCGCTACCCCTCGGTCCAGTAGACAAGAAGCGGTTGCCCTCCAGGATAATCACGGCGCCGAAGTTTATGTGCACTCATAAACCCAAGTGGAACTTAGAATATTTACCCAAAAAACAGAGAATAGTGTTTAGCTTTTGGGAGAAGAGAATGAGAATGTTTGTGTATATTTTGGCTGAATAGAAACTGAGCATAAATAGGCAACAAAGGGAAAACGGCTAGCAGAAAAGAAGGAACCTGTTTAGCCAAAAAACCGTCTAAATTAATATGCAACAATAAACAAGGGAAGTTACAGCCAGATAAATCCCAACAGTCAAAACTATAATCAAGGAATTAATTGTTGAAATCCCAACAATCAAATCTGAAATGAATAAGGAATATTCACAGATAAAATTTCTCCAAAAAAAATAAAATAGAAGAGACCCACGCCCCCTCATTCCCTGAGGCCCGAGCCCGACCCGACTCTACTTGGCGTGCGTGTGCGTGCGTGTGTGTGTCACAGCACCCACCTCCAAGGCACTCAATTAAGTAGTGCTAAGACACTACAACATATAAACAAATAATAAAATGTCCCCCCAACCAATGTGGGACTCTTTGTATTCTTCCAACACTATCTTTTTATAACAAGAACTTCCAACATTTTTAACATTCCCTTGTTTGCGTTTTTCGTATTTTGAGCGTAGTTGTTTTCTTAATTTGAGTAGGATTTGAGTTTGGTTTTAATTCCTAATTGGAGTAGGATTTGTCTCCAAATCCTATTCGGAGTATGATTTGTCTCTAATTCCTAGTAGGAGTAGAATTTTACTCTAAATTTTAGTAGTATTTGTCTCCAATTTCTAGTAGGAGTAGGTTCCGTCTCTAAATCCTAGTAGAACTGTAGAAGTAGGGTTTTTTTATTTTTATTTGGAGTCCTTTCTCCGGTAAAGATTAAAATCTGACTTTTAGTTCCGACTTGTATTATGAATCTTTTAGGCGTGCGTTTTCCTTGTTTTAGGAGTCTTTTAGGCATGTGTTTTCTTTGATTTAGGAGTCTTTTAGGTGTGCGCTTCCTTGCCTATATAAGGCGGGCATATCATGAATAAAAATCAAAGTTTGAAAAAATTAAGCTTCTTTGCTTTTGTTTTGCTAAACTTACATATCACTGGTTACAACTTGTTATCATCTTCTGATTGCGATTAAGAAGAGACCCTCTAAATTTGCGATATTAGAATTTTATCATTCACTTCATCACATTTTATCCCATCCTTGTTACGTATCAATAAGGAAAAGAAGCTGTAGCAGTGCAAAATTTTGATGACAATCTTTTTTGTGTCTGGCTGGAACAGAATTCAAGTGTCTTTAGAAGTTTCTTCATCTTCTCAATTTTTGTGGGACAGTCACATTTTGGCTTGGTTTAGGCTATTGAACTTGGGTTTGTTTAAAGTAACTCGTACTCAATTGGAGAGGTTCAAATTAACTGGGTTTATCTTCTTTGTTTTGGTACTTTTTTTCACTGGATTGACATATTAAGTCACTATCAAAATTAAACTTACATTTCAAATTAATCCAACGTGGATGTTGATGCCTTGGGCTGAGTTATGCGAACCATTAAGATGCATGCTTCCTAAGAGATTATTAGTTAGATTGTTGCCAATAGATTTCAATTCACGAAATGAAGACGTTTCCAATAGGTTTCAACTTGCGAGAGACCCTTAATAACCTTTTTGATGGATTGTAATTTAAACCCTTCATGAGCATATGTTAAGTGAGAAGCTGATAGTGGCAAAGTAGGTATAAGAGCATCTGCTGCAGTATTTCAAAATAGAATACGAAAATAAGATTTTACTCTGTTTTTTGGGGAAAGGGTGTGGGAGAGGAGATGGTAACTTGGTGAAACTTTTAGTTGAGATTATCTGGTATATATTTGTTTCTTACACGAGTTATGTCAAGCCCTCAATGCTTATCAACAAGAGTCTAGTTTAGCATGATAGCTAGTGAATTTGGTGCACAATTGAGACCTGGCTGGTAAAAGATGATGGAAACAAAGTGGAAATGTTAGAACCTTGGGGCCCCATAGAGCTTGCAGATGAATTTCCTTTAGGGAATTTACATTTTAAAGCATGTTTCTCTTGAGGTTGATATTTTGAGGGAGGGTCAGCCATTTGTGTTTGTTTCCTTTGGTTATTACATTCGTCTTTTCTCCATAATGCACTGTTGTCTGGCTTTATTGCATTTAAGCTTGGGATTTACATTTTGGAAAATCATTGCATGATAGAGAATGTGAAAAGCTTTCATCCCTTAACCGAGTTTTGGATTTTCAATTAGCTATTGTGGTGGATTCTAGGATGAAGATGGAAAACTTGTATATTGTTGCAACATCTACTCATTCTAACTTTTCCAGCAGCAAACTTTGTCTGGAAGGCCTGGGTTTTTCTTTAAATGGGGACTTTTGAGTTGACCTTGACATTCGTAAAGCTAAATTTGGTATCTGCTAATAAATCTTGTTCACTTCAATGTCTACATTATAGATTGGTCACATGGCAAAGATTCCTCTGGAGAAGGTTGTCGTCTTTGCATTAGGAATCTTGTGTTTCCCTTTAGAAGTTGTGGATTGGCTGCGTATTAGATTTCTTGGATTAGGTGAGGTATGGAAGTTGAAGTGTAGTGGCACAATGTTTTGATGATAGTCATGTTGTGTGTGTTTGGCTGGAACTGAATTCAAGAGTATTTTAGAAGTTTCTTTGCCTTCCCAATTTTTGTATTTGGCTTTCTTATGGGCTATATGGGGATGGGGGCATGGGGCTTTTAAAAGTTACTCAATTGTGGAGATCCAAAACAACTGGGTTATTACATAATTCTTCATTCTGTTATGAAGATGATTTATTTTCTTTGTTTTGGTACTCTTTTACAGCAGATTTATTTAATATTTTATTAAAGAAATTAAACATATACTTCGAAGTAAATTTTTTTTTTTTTTTTGCAATTCGTCCATCTCCCACCACCAATATTCTGTGTCACTACCACTCCCTGCCCATCTACGGCTCTACGCTGCCTCTGCCAACTCTTCTCAACTCACCTGGACAACCACCCATACTAGTAATAAAAGAAAGGTTGATATTGTAGATGCTCAACAACAACCACCTCATTTTTTAAGTATATATGCTAGCAGAAATGGATGCCCAAGAGTTGTAACTGGTTAAAGATGCTTGGTGCCTGGATGAAGATGCTAGAACCTTAGATAAAATTCATTCAGGAAGCTTACATTTCAAAGTACCAGCCATTTATGAAGATATTTTGAGGGGAGGGCCAGACTTTAGTGTTCAGTTTCCTTAATAATTCGATTTGTCTTCTCTCTTCAATGCACCAGTTTTTGGTTTATATTGTAAAAGTGCTGAAAATTTACATATCCTAAGACCACTACCTGATAGAGAGGAGCTTTCTTCCTTATTGGTGATTTAGCTGCAGTGCGGATTCTAGGGTGTGGCCATGTGGATGGGGGACTTTTGACTCAAGCCCTTCAGTTTTCATCTATTAAGGCAGCAAACTTGTTTTGGAAGATGAGGGCTCTTCTTAAAGTGAGAGCTTTTTTGCCACCTATTTCTTTTGCTGCTTCTCATCCATCTCTCATTTTTTCAATCCTTGCTTTCATACCACCCCTTCTATGCAGCCCACACCTATTTGGACGACCACTTGAATATGAATAACAAAATAGGTCTACAAGGCCAGTCTAAAAACCACGCCTTGGATCTCTTCATATATATTTGATTTAGACTAATGATTGTTTGGGGCATTAGAGTTCTTTATTTGGTACTTTTATGGTTGAGTGGACTCTGGCATTGGGTAGGTAATTCTGACATGCTCCTAAAAGCGAAGGTTTTGTTCACCTGTATTTCTACATTGTGGTGTGGCAAAGATGCCTCTAGAGGAGGATGTTTTCTTTGCATTAGGAATCGTGGGTTTTCCCTTCTTAGTGATTGGCTGCATGCATGCATGCATATTAGATTTGGAGGTTTGGTAAAGGTGTGTGGTAAAAATGTTGTGGTACAACACTTTGGTAGAAATGTTGGGTGGGTGTTGTGGCTGGAATATAAATCAAGGGTCTATTCCGAAGCCTGTTTGTCTTCTCAATTATAATGTGGGATTAAGTCACTTATTTAGCTTTGTTATGAGCTATGGCAGCTAGGGGTTTAAAAGTTATTGAATTGGGGGTTTCAAAGAAATTGGGTTAATTTATAATTTGATTTGTGTTTAGAGAACAACTTGCCCTCTTTGTTTTGTACTCTTCACATTTACAAATTTTTTCTTATCAAAATAAAAACTTAAGTTGTATCTTTTTGCCATCTATTTCTTTTGCTGCTACTCATCCATCTCTCATTTTTTTCAATCCTTGCATTCATACCACCCCTTCTATGCCACCCACACCCATTTGGACGACCACTTGAATATGAATAATGAAATAGGTTTACATTACCAATCTAAAAACCATGCCTTGGATCTCTTCATATAAGTTTGATTTAAACTAGTGATTGTTTGGGTCATTAGAGTTCTTTGGTCAACTTTGGTCATTAAAGTTCTGAGTTTGGAACTTTCATGGTCAACGTTCAACCACAAAACTTCAAATTTAGAAGTGGTTACGAGCGAGGAGAGGCAGCAGGGGAGGGAGGGTGAGAACTGTGGCTGCATCTGAAAAGAGGGTTTTTTTTACCAAACATGTAGGATTAAAATCTGTGAGTTTGAAATCTAATTTTGGGACACCAGATATTGAACCAGGCACCATTTTAAATATTGATTTCTGGAATTTTTACCATTGATTTCTATGCCAAATTGATTGTTTGGTGTTAGATTTTTCGTTTTCCAGCACTCCCTCTTGAACCATTAAGTCAAATTCTTGAATCGAACTCCACTCCACCATGAGCAAACATGTCAAATGAATCGTATTTTCCCATTTTTGCTCATTGCTTCCCCTTAAGAGGTCTTCCACTTCCATACGAAGTATAAATTATAAATGAGTGATGTTTCATAGTTGTGATGATGCTGATGATGATGATGGGTGCTACATTCTCGCTTATTCATCTAAAATGTGCTCTAGAAATGAGAGAATTTTCAATGGGTGGTCTAATGGTCTTTCACACATCTCGTAATGAGTCTTTGCCCATATCCTTGTGGATCTTCTACCCATATCCATGTGAGCCATTGTAGTCATTTTCTTGATGTTTGAATACAACAGTCAAGCTCTTTGCATGGCTTAGGGTTCATTTATTATTTTTAATCCTTATTCTGATCCATTTGCTTTTTGGGAATAGGAATTATTATCTTCGTCAGGATGGTGCTCTAGTAGAATTGTTGTTTCTCTGTTCACCTTAGCAAAATCTTTGTTTTTGCACTTAAGGTCATTCCAAAATTTGTACCTTCTGCCAGATTTGGATGAAAATGGTCAAACTGGAGTACTAGACAGGTGAGTTGAAGTGGGACAAATTGAGTTATAGGGGTAAATCGTTGCTTAGTGACCAAGATAGAAGATTCTGGTTAAATGTGGAAGCTAACAGAATTTGTCGCACTAGTGAAATTTACTATCAACTGTGAGGGATTTAAGGGTTTCAAGTTAGAGTATTTAAAGAGATAAGACCTTGATTCGATTTCTTAATTGCATCCTTGTTGCTCAAGGGGGACATTACTATGTAAAGATGCTGATAAGAATGTTTATATTTATTAGGAACCCAGTGATTTATTTAAAAGTACATTGAAACCAATGGCCCTTTTTGGTGAGTTGGGTTATTTTGATGTTTCAAAACCTCTATTGCATGGCTTTCATTCCATCTAATTTTTTTTTTTTAATAGTTCATTTCATCAAAATAATTGATAACAACTTTGATGCTGTATAACCTTCAAACTAGCCATTTAAATGTTTTAACTTTTATGCCCTTTTTCTTTTATGTATAACTTTTATTTGACTATTTAAGGAATTGCCTGCATGTGTTTAATTACATCATTATTGACAATTTTACCATTTCTTCAATGTTGGAATGTTTTTTTTTTTTTTTTAAGTAATAAAGTGAAAAAAGGAATTTTCATGATTAAGAAGGGAGATTGAGGAAGAGAACTTTCAAGAATTGGGACAAAGGTCATTTGATGGCACCAATTTAGATTCCTTCCTTATAGGGTGAGAATGGTCTTCCAGAAGATTACGTAATTATTCAGAACATAAAGTTTTAAAAGAGCTAGCTTTGTTTTTTTTTCTTTTTCTTTTTTGAAATCTTTGTTATAGTGTCAGTAAACCATAAACCCTGGTGTTCTATTCACATTTTATTTTAGATAAGGTTATGGTGAAATTTTCTTGAAAAGAAACTTAGTGGAATGTGAGGACCTGACCTACTGCAAGAAGTTTACTTGAAGAACATAGCTCTCAAATAATTTGTGCATGTAATTCCTTGGCTTTGTAAAGGGGTAAATGTTGATATTTATGCTAAAGTAGGTAACTTTTCAAAAATCTCCATATTGACTCCTTAAAGGCAAAATTTCAGGGTTGAATAGTGATCGTTTATTTAGGAATAAAAGTTTCCCTACCTAAGTTTTGGCTTAATTACAGAGTAAATTTTTTTGTTATAAACCCTCCACCGCCCTCCATGTTGCGCTCCACTTTATCATGACAGTATTGATGTGTCCACGTCCATACTCACCACCACCGTACAACTATCTTCAAATTTTCACTCTCAAGTAGGAGTTCCATTTTCTAGCAGTTCTTTACACCTCCACTTAATCTTAGCATTCTTTCTCCTTTCTCTTTCTCTTGCTATATTTCCATCTTGAAATCAGACATTGATTAGCTTTCTGGGGGTGATCCACTCTCTTCTGTAGTACTTCTTCATCTTCTGCAACAAGATATTTCACTTTGCAATGTGTGACTTACACAATTGTGTGCAAGTGGACTATCATTTTGGGATAGAGAGTAATTCTTATGGCCTTATCTGATTATTTAATAACTAGTTATTACAAAATATAAACTTAATGGGACTGTGGGAGTAATGTTTTTAACAGATCCAGTTATGGAGAAATATGGGAGATTATGGCCTTGTAGCACATGTCTGCACATGTGAAATATGATTAATCATGGATAGATCTTGGATATCATGCCTAGTGAAGAGATCTTGGATATCATGCCTAGGAGGTATCAAAGCTGTCTGAGATGGCAATCATGGTACCAGTAGTTTTGGCAGTTGTAATTGCTGGTGATGGAGTAGTTTTTTTAGTGGTGATGGCAGAGGAAGGGTTTGAGAGATTGAGGAAAATAGTTACTTTCAGGGTGATGTTTATGTGATTGTTTCCTGTAAAATGGGATTAATGACTGGACATTATGTAATTGATCTCTTTCCAGCCAATAAAAATGAAATACTCCATATAAATTTACCTACTTACACAGGACAAGTATGGGTAGGACTTTGGTGGTAATGGGGCAGGCATGTGGGTTAGTGTTGAAACCTCAACTGGTAGTTCGATGACAATGGATTCTAAAATAATTTGCTCTATACCCTTACTCTCCATAACCATCTAGCATGTTTCTTCGCCTTAATGAAGCTATGATTGACATAAGTTGAAATCATTCAAATTTATGTTTTCCCCTTTATTTGGTTTATAATTCTCCAAATTTTGGAGGTTTGTATAGGGTGTATTGGTGGGTAATATACAACCTTAAGATGGTGGGATGGGTATGATGTAGATTTTGTTACTCGGACTCGGGTACCTATGTTGGGCACTAGTATGCTGTTTTATGAAGACTGATTTTTGCCCTAAATGAAGTGTCGGATTGTTCATACCCATTTTGCAGTGCCAAGGATCAGACATGGATGCTTGAGATGAAATGAAGAATCTGAATAACATATTTATGGACTATAGAGGTGGATATGGGTATATGAAAATCATCCCCTTCCGCCTGTCCCATTATGATCCCTACTCTTCCTATTTAGCCAAACTTTTTGAGTCAATTACAGTGAACACATTCTAGCACAAGCACTTTTTAAGTGATCGCTTGTTATAAATTCCTTCCATTTTGATGATTAATGCTGGGTTTTTCGTCTTCTAACACTGCTTATGACCATGGGATACTTTTATAGTGCTAAGAAATAATGCCTGTGTTCACTGTTAGGCATACCTCCAGCAGTAAATGTGATGTCATTAAGACTAAATGATAAGGAAGGTAAAGGTCATACAGCTTAATGGTGTCTAAACTCTGAAAATCAAGATTATGTTGATGAAGTGCAGTTGATTTTGGTGATTCTGTCAAGTTGGTATTGCCAACCAAAGACAAAGCTATATATGCTAATAGTATTCAAGCTGTTGTAATCGCCAATGTTTATCTAGAAATCGTTCCCCATACCTTGACTGTTCATTAAAAACATTGATTTCCCGCAGTATGTGTTCCAAAATAATTGAAAGATGTTGGAAGCCACCTCTGATGACCTGTGTATTTGGCGATTTTTGAGTAGTTCAGAGTTCTTGGATGATATGGCCCCCTTCTATTGATTTTCCCTTCTTCCTCTTTAAGCACGCCTTCGGGTACATACAAAAAGCTATTGCAATCTTCAATTCTATTGGAGTAATGGATAGCTAATTTGAAGAAATTCCAAGTCACTTCGTTTAGTGAACAGGTAGGAGCTTTTGGTCATTTGAGTGAGCCACTTGTTATTGTTGATCCTATATGACTGGCACCAACGCAATTCCCAGGATAGTGAACTTTTAATATACATATGTGAGTCATTTGACTAGTTGGATCTTATTGAAAATGTCTTTGTTGAGCCTTTGGTGTGTGAACCACGGATCTTTAATTTAGTCCATATATATCCATTTAATGCCATTTCAGCCATCATGATTCATTTTCTGCAAAAGTGCCAGCAGTTCCCTCAATGGCATTGTAGTATACTTGTCTGCAAAGATATTGATTCCTTATCAAATTTCTGAGTCAGTACAGTTCAGTTCGTAGCTGGTGTATGTGGTGCTACATCTCACTTTGATAATTCCTTTGACATTCAAGCCCAAGTATTTATATTGTTTTATCTTATTACGTGGAACATGCTAACAATTTGGATATCGTTTATCATAAAACTAAAACAATCATTATTATCATCACCCCTCTTTTCTCTGAGTGAATATTTACAAAGTACTTACTATGTTAAATGTGCAAATATTTGCTTGAAGCAGGTATCTGAAAGGTACAAATGGAAACTGAGATCCTATAGACGTGGACATCATCCAATAATGTCTGAAAGAAGCCATGGACAACCTCTCTTGGACCGAGTTTTGGTTTTGATATCCCATCGATTCTGTCACTACACTCGAGTTCTTTTTTTTTTTTTTTTTCGTTTGGAGGATCCATTTTGGAGAAAGGTAAGGTCTGCATTGTCGATCAGGCTAAACTGGCAGCAAACGAGTGTAGTTATTATCATTTAAGTCTATATGCCCCCATTTTTCCCCACCTCAAAGAAAAAGAGGTTGCATGCCTCTGTTTAGTCTTAGTGATACCTATATGGCTAATAGTTGGCCACTATCATAAATTGTGTAGCCGTGTGGGTGCTAGGTGCTAGGTGCTAGGGCTCAAATGTGCTACTGTATTGTATTGAAAACAACGTTCATAATTTAGTAATAAACAGCTGAAGCGTGAAGGATATAATGAAAGGCTAGCTGCCATCACGACCAAAGGATGCTTCCGCCCACTTAAAAACAGCCCTCCAAGAATCGTAGTAGGGGTTGTATCCTATACCCGGAGGAAGGTACCCTTAGGGGTAAAATTGTAAACTTGCACCTCTTTGGATATTAGATTGTAATTTCTACGTTCCTTTGACATGCAGCCTGCCTTCTCTTCGCACTCATTTGGATGCATTCTTCAGACTTCAGCACGCTGTCTCTCTACCCAATTTGATGCAATTTTAAATTTCTACACAATTTTCTATCACATTCTTTAAAATCTAGGGTTTTGTGAAATTATATTTTCATATAATTGCCAAAATATCTCATGCTTTTTTGATCAATTACAACTGAGCTCTACAACAATGGGAGAATCGATTTCAATGGTGAATTATACGGAAATAATCAATACATAAGTTCATACACGTATTCAAGATTATTCGTTTAAATCCAATACATTATTATTTTGTTTTCTTGGTTTTGTTTGTTAGGTTTTTTAAATTACTATATTTTTTTTTGGGGTCTCTCAACTTCTTTTTTGTTAATATTGCTCATTTTTGTTCTTTATGATTTTATTAAAATACTAATGTTTTCGAACAAGAATTTGTTGTAAATTTTTTTTACGTCAGCTTTATTCACTTCATTTTATCTACTTTTTTTTCAATTTCTGTTAAATATTGTTCATTTTTAAGCATTTAAACATTGGTCATTTTGTTTTTTTAATCAAATTAGTTCATTTATGTTGAAATTGTTCATGTGTGACATCAATTATGCCATAATTTTTGCTCATTTATGTCATTAGCCATGCCTTATTTTTTGCTCATTTATGTTGGCAGTCTTGTTCATTATTTCAACATTTGTTCTTTCATAGCAAAAATTAGATCAGTTGTATAACAACACATGCTTTGAAAATTCTATTATTCATAGCAAAGAGGTCTCTGAATCATTGAGCAAGTGAACAATCAGTGCAAAACATGGGCCTAAAAAATTAGCATTGTGCTTCTGAAACCCAGTGTTGTTGTGCTATTGTTGTGTTTCTGAGGTTGTGTAGATTGGACAGAGGTTGTGAGGTTGATGGTTCTTTATTTTGTGTCTTCTCTTTAGCAGTTAACCCATCATTGCATGTTAAGCATTATGGCCAAAGCACTGACATTTTCTGCACCTAACAGTCTTGGACCTCTTTCCTTTTGCTTTCTCACCTTCTTCTTTTCTTCTATTTCTAGTAGGCATGCATATTCCTCTCTTCATAGTAGGTGGCCCTATAATTGGCAAGTCACTCTCTGGCCAATGCTCATGATCTGAGATGGACTTAATGTTGCTAGCATATGTGAGCTTGTACCTCTTGACAGAATACTACTCACTCACAAACTTGTTAGGGTCCAATCCCTCATGCAGTATGGCTCTCATGACATGCTTACATGGCAAACCAGACAATTGCCATGAATTGCAAGCACAAGTATGAGTGTTTAGGTTCACGGACAACACTGACCTATTCTTTATAACCTCATACTCCCCATCACTAGATAACAAAGCACTTGCATTTCCTAGAATCAGTAACAATCTTTTGCAGCCTTTGGATTATGTTAGGGCATATGTCATCCCTAATCTAGTCTTCACATGCTTGCTTCCTCACAGCTAATCTAACCATTGTCATCCTTCTACCCCTAAACTCAAAAAGAACAAATATTATTAGGATGCTAAATCTTATGATAATTTAGAATACATAAGTGTTTATATTTATGATATTACCTTCTAACAAAGTTAGCACTGGTCTGTATCTATCCACACCCAATGTGGCATTAAAACTCTCTACAAAATTGGTATTGTTCACATCACATTTAATGGCGGGGTTGAACGCAGCCATGTACTCTATTCTCCTACTTCAGAGAGTCAAATCAAAGCTAAGTGATTTACCTCTTTCAACTATTTCATTGCCTTTTTGAATATGAAAGCATTATAAGCTCCACATGCTTTCCAGAACAACTGAAACATTAAAGACCAGGAAATGATGCTTTGAAGTTCTTACATAGATGTTTGCAACAGTGTATTCTTCCAACTTTAGGCCAAATCTTGTTCAGTGTTAGATCAATACCCTAATAATGTAAGCAAAACACATATATGATTAGAAGAGGAATGTTACTTTAGCTCAAAAATTAGGAACGTATATTTATTAGAATAATTTGACCTTCTACCTAGCTGATATGATGTACCATTCATCACTTGTTCCACTAGTTGATAAGATGTGTTTCAAATGCCATAGAAAGTACTCCCAGCTTTCTTGATCTTCACCAGGTATAATGTCCCATGCAATTGGATATATCTCATTATTATCATCCAAGGCAATTGTAGACAACAATACTCCTCCATAATTTCCTTTCAAATATGCTCCATCCACACCAATTATGCTTCTATAACCAGCAATTAAACCATCTATTGCACCCTTCATTGATATAAAATTTTGGAAAATACTAAAGGCCTCTCTAGATGATCTTGTGGAGTCCATGAACAAATTGCCGGTGAGCTAGGGTTCCTACCCTTCAAGAGCTCCACATACCTAGGCAGCAACCCATAGGATTCATCATGCCCACCATGAATCTCCACCAATGCTTTTTGCCTCACCCTATACAATATAGACACAATCATCTTCACCTGGTATCTCTCCCATAATAATTCACTCATTGTATAGGCTGGAATGTCATTGTTTACCCTAATGTCTTCTAACAAAACTCTCTTAACCCAATGTGCATTAGCCATGGTATTCCTAGTTACTAATCATGTACATGTATGGTCTGGGTTCCGTATTGACTTAATTGCCCAAGATAGCCCATCAGGTAGCTTAGAAGCATGTAATCTCCAACCATAATCAATGCTAGAGCACTTCATATTGTATCTACAATTATTAGCCTTCTCCACAACAATTAAGAAAAGTTTTGAATGCAGTAATCTCTTATAACATCCTAACATGTTGTTTATCAGTGAAAATTTGTCATGACTTAAGTACAACGCTTTCCCACCCTTCATCCTTATACATTTCCCCATTGCAATATACCTTAGCAAAATAGTCATCTTTAGCATATTTGATCTCATCAAAACATGCACCCTCAAATGGATCAAAATTATCATTAACCATAGGAAAGTACTCATCATCTGAGTCTACCTCATCATCTACACTCTCTTAAGTATCAAACACATCCACATCCACAGGCATATAAGTCTCTTCTTCTTGTTTATCCAACTCATCATTACCTTCAGCCATACTCTCAAAAAATCCACTATGCCCAACTAATCTCCTGGTGCTTGAAGTTCCCTCACTAATACTAACAGACACCATTATCCATTTCCTTCTATAGTGGTTCTAGGTATCCTCCTCTTACCCAACCTAGACACCTTATAAGACAAGGTTGTAGTAGGTTATTCTGGTACTAGTGTTTGCCTCTCAGTTTTAGTTTTAGTTTCATTAATAGGGTCAGTTTGGGGTGGTTCAACATTTGCAAAGTTTGTTTGTGACACTTTAGGTTGTGTAGGGCTATATTCTGGTTGTTGTGGTACTATGGATTCAGTTTGAGGTGGTTGAGGTCGTGGGGGGCAAGGTACTTCATTTGAAGCTACCTATGGGGATGGTGAGATATTGAACCAATAGTCCATTGCATTCCCTCTATCCCTACCTCTCCCTCTCCCTCTCCCCCTCCTACCTATGCCTCTTCCTGTCCTAGTTTTGCCTCTTCTTGTCCCTCTCAGATCACCAACTTCTAACACATCTTCACCATCCAGACTTTGATTAGCCACATTTTGATTAACTTGTAACTCCACATTCAGCTCATTATATTGATTAGCCACATTTTGATTAACTTGTAACTCCACATTCAACTCATTACATTGATGATCAACACTTAGATCAACCATATTCAACTCAGCTTCACCTCTAACTTCAGCCTTACCTTGTCTTCTAATGGGTAGTTTAGCTCTATTACATGTTTCTTTATTACCCTCTAACACCTTACTTGCTAGAAGTGATTTTGCAGTCTTAACTACATCAGTATACCTCTCACCACTACCAGCAAAAATATATATAATCTTTTGATTAGCTAATTTAGAGAACATACTAATTAAATCAACATCACTTAGCAATTTCACATGTTGCGTTTTATTAGCATATGAAAAGTGGAAAAAGGAGGTGTCCTTAACTTCCTTTTCTTAACTACGTCCCAATATTATATGATCAGATCAATCATATTGGCCTAATCAACATAATCTACAACTACATCACAATCCTCCCTCTAATATTGAAAGTTCAAAAAGATCTTATCACCCATTGAGTAAACAACACTGCATTAACACACAAAAAGGATGACATTACTGCATAAGCCCACTGTATTAAACCCTAATTGTACAAAAACAAACTCAACGATACCACGTCAATTACAACAAACTCAACGATAATTCTACTCACAAATTAAGCATTATTTCTAACATATTACATCTATTATAACATTAAAAGGGCAAAAAAAAATCCATAATTAACAACCATTTAAGATACAATAGGGCACTCAATGAAATTTTAGAGTAAAGCTTTAAATTCAAACACAAAACTAACTTAATTTCCATAAATTTAGAACAAACATAACTTGACCAACAATAATTCGCACAAAATCAACAATCTTGCCCCTTCTGTACTCGCAATTCACCGACAATTCATTTCACTCTTCAATTTCTTTAGTGTTCTTGTTGACTTTCTTTAGTGTTAGAGGAATTTTTTTTTCAGAGTTATGGGAAGAAGAGTTTAGAGAGAATTTAATGAGGGAGACAATAGTTGGTGGTTTTAGTTGAATTGAACGTGTTTCAGTTGGTGCGAGGGAAATGAAGAGGGAAAAAGGCAAAGTCTTAACCATGGTTAATAAATACAAAGAAATTTCGAAAATCTGTCTCATTAAGACCACGAACAAAAATGATAAAGAGTATAGGGTTACCATTGAGAATGTCTCAACCACGTACGTAAAAGCACATGGTTACCGTTGAGAATTATAACTAAACAAACAAGTAAGAGTCAATAAGTGATAAACTAATAATAATTAAACATAGCTTTCGACAATAAGTGACCCAAAGAAAATTGGACCTCGACTTTTTTGGAGAAAAATTGATCAAAGTTAATACCAAGTGATAAATAAGGTCCAATATTCTTATGAGTCATTTAATTATCTAACAAGTCATTAAATTATTGTTCGGCTATAATAAGTGATAATAACAGCTACAAATGATCTGTTGAAGGTTGGCTGCAGCAATCATGCACAGGCTATCCAGCCCCAGCCCAGCTACTATCAAGACTAGTATTTTAAAAGTTGACGGATCCAACGGACAGATCACATATAAAGGGTTTATCATATACCCGGGAGTACATAGATTCCGCTTAAACGTTCAAGTTTATATGCTTTGCATATGGACATGTACAAAATTTTATTTGAGATAGAATATCTAAAATCTAAAATCTAAATATCCTATAAATATGGACCAAGACAAAGATTCATTACATAATATATTATGGATATTCCATTATTATTTAATTAATTACAGGTCTTTGTGTTGTAAGTTAGCACGTTGCATTTACATGAAGAGATTTGTATTGGTTTTGTCCTCATATTAATCTTAGTTAATTATTAAACTTCTATTATGTTGAATGAATCATTTTGAATGTCATCCTTAATCATGTGCACTCTGATCTCTAGTTGACATTTCTCCTAAAATATACGTGGCTAGTAAAACTAACAATTAATTCATTGGGATGCATAACTTAAAGGATAAATAACATCTTCATTAGTAACTCTGTTTTGTGCGTGCTTTTGTCATATATTTTCAACTTACTCTTATATTAAAAAAATTGCATTAACTTTTTATTTGTAATCGTATGGTTTGTATATATTATTACCCTAATTATAATATATTACAATTTGGTTAATTAGAATATGATTAGATCTCTGATCATATTTAGTATAACCCGACTCAACCCAACGCCTTAAAATTGACTACGGTAGCCTCCAAATGGCATGATACAATGATACGTGACTAGGGAGATGCCTCAAAATGATATCTACACTATAGTAGGTTAGAACTTTAGACCTTCTCACATTCGCCTATGCAGCTATGCCCTTGTGAGTTATGATTATTGTGATGTGGATAATAGTCAGTGCTCACTTATTCTTCAATGCTCCTCTTATTACTTAAATCCATGTCAATAGAATTGTTCAAATTATCATATGCCACTCTTCAGAGTTAGTAAAGACAAGTAAGAAGAGGGGTGTTTTTTTTTTTTTTTAAATGTAAAGAGAGTCACATGTGACAAAATGAGAAAAAGAAGTTTGTTTTTAACTATTCAACATTAATTATGCTAATACGCTCCATCCTAGTACAACAGTTTTAAAATTTTATTAATGTTTGGCGAGCGCAGAGCCTTTCTAGTGGGACCCAGATAAGTAGACCAACTGGCAACTGATAATCAGATTCTGGACTTCGCCGTAGTTCTAAGTTCATGCTAATTTATTAATGAATAACTCTAAAACAAATCTTGTCTGATGCCGAAATTTTGAATATAATAGATCGATCGAGCAAACACCAAGTCTGTACTTGATGTTGTTGCTCTTGCCACCTATGCGGGAAACTGTGCGAGTGCAAAGCAACAACCACGAGATGTGCTTATAGAATTCGAAAGGGTCCAAACTAATCAATCTTAAAAGTTATTATACGTATTATTTTTGAGATATTTTCAAAAAAAATTAAAATTAGAATAAAGATAATAAATGCTTTTTGGGTTATATTAATAAGTTTTGAACCATGCAATACTTTAAATCAACTCCCTAAGGCCCTAAAACAATTTTAGGACAAATCATATTATACAAGTTTTGGAAAAAGGTTGAAAAGGGTGTTTAGAGACAAACTTGATGGTTCCACTCACTCATATGACTTAATACGAATTATAAGACTCCTGTATGATAAGTATATCAAGTTGTTCTCTTACCAAATTAAATTAATTAAACCTTTTTTATATATATTTTCGAAAAAAAATTTGAAATAGAAATACATGAATTGAATTTTATCTAGGATCATATGAATAGGTCTGGGCTTCTTTGATACATTATATTCAATCTCTTATAGCCTTAAAAATGAGTTTTGGATGTATCCAATAGTAAAAGTTTTGGAAATCGATTAAAATGAGAGTTTAGAGTCAAACCTAATATGACCATATATGACTCGTACTAAGCATATTAGCGTGTTCACTCATCGCGTACGTAATTATCCAAACTAACTAAAGTTTGAGTGTTATTATACATTGTTGTTGAAATAATTTTTAAAATTTTTCAATGTGTAGTATTAGATTTTTCATAGGATCGTACGAAAAGGTTTTTTAGAACCATATACCCTAATTGAATCTTAAAATGTCCTAAAGATGGTTTTAGGACTTATCCAATTATTGGAGTTTTAGTAATCAATTGATATGATTTTTAGAGTCAAAGTAGATTATTTCAATCATTCAAATATGATCCTTGTAAGACTCGTGTTAAGCATATCAAGAAGTTTTCTTGTCGGGTCTTTAGTTATCCAAAATAACCTAATTTTGAAGGTTATTATACACTATTTTGATATATTTTTCAAAAAAAAATTATGAAATTGAAATAGAGGTCATGGATGCTTTCTAGAGTCATATGAGAAGATTTGGAACCATTCAATACATTATAATTGCATAGCCCTAAAGTCGAGTTTATGACGTATCAAATTGTATACATTTTAAAAATCAATTGAAATAGGTGCTTAGTAGATAATTAGATGATGCATATATCTGTTAATTTTAGACATCTAAATAAAAGAGGTTCGGATTCAAACAAATCTATGAATAAAGTTGCTTCGGTTTAAAATATTAAAAATAATTTTAAAAAACAGAAAATCAGATAACAACCACATTCAAACACACGATTAATAAATTTCGAAAAAAAAATTCAAGATAAACACTAAAATTGGGGAATTAGGTAGAACTGGATCAAAACCTAAACTTGAACAAATTGCATTAACTGTATTTTTTTCTTCATATATAGACATCTAATTTATAGAAAATAAGGCAAAAAAGAGTTATTGATCTCTTTTATCAAGGAGAAATTTTATTTAAAGCTCATAAAAAATTAAGAGCAATTTATCGGTCTTATAGTACCTTTATGTTTTGTTACACATTAAAATTTTCTATACTTTGATAAATTAGGTTACAGTTTTTAAGTGAATACATGCTTAGTTTAATGTAAACATTTCCTTCTTTGGGTCGGGTCAGGATCGGGATGAGTCACATACAAATGGGTCGGGCCAAAGAAGATATAACACGGACCAAGTTGGGTCGCACCAAAAAAGATACAAAACATGCCAAGTTGGGCTGGGCTGTCCAAAGAAAGTATAGTTTTAATATATAAAGGTGAGAGTTTGTCTGCATCACCTTTAATCTTTAGCAGGGATCATCAGCAAGTAAGTGAAAATAATTCATTACTTGTTGGTGTTTAAAAGTTTTGGAAACTTTTGACTCATTATTGACCCGACTCGACTCACTAAAGACCCAATAAAACATGAATCTATGAAAGATTGACCTAATTAAGTTTATAATTTATTAGACTCTTTTACAAACGGGTCGGTCAATAACCCTTAATAGGACCTCTCCTATTTGAATAAGTCTATTTAACATCTCCCAACCAGTTTTTGCTTAACCTTAGTAATAATTCATCCATACTCTATCCACCACTACCAAATATTTACTTATAAAACGAAAGCATATTCAGCAACAACAACCACCAACAACAACAACAACGGCAAAAAGACCCTTGTAGAATCAAGGTCTTATGAGAATGAATTGGTTATTGCAAATCCCTAATAATTCATTAAAATAGTTTATAATTTATAATAATTCTTAATAATAACATATAACAACAATAATGATAATAATAATGCCAATAACATTTCTAATAAATAAATAATAATACTAAATCAAATAATATACTTAATAATATTTAATAAAAAATTTAAATAATAACTAATAATAACAAATATATTAACAAAAAATATATTATATATAGAGGAGAAAAGGAAGGAGTCATAAAAAAAAGTCTAGTTCCAACTCCAAGGGATCTCCAAATCAAATGGCTAACTATGTCCCTAGTCGTCTTTGTTAGACGTTCAATCTTAGGGGAACTTATTTTTTAAATGGCTGCCCCTTCAGTTACTCGGATAAATTAGACGTCCCCTTCACTGGAATAATTCTAAACTAATAAATAATGTATTTAAATCATTGGCGTTCCCAGTGGTTGGGGTGCGGAGGCGGTGGAGGATGTTGGAGTAGTGGTAGAGGTTGGTGGCAATCAGAGTGGCAGCGGCGACGGTGACGGCTGAGGTTGTGGTGAGGATGAGCAATAAAGGAGTAAAGAAGACTAGAGGAGTGTGAAAGGGGTGAGGGATGGGAGTAAAAAATGGAAGAATATTTTAAGATAAGATTTGATAAAAATTGAGGCAGTATTCGATGAGTAATAACCAAAAGAAAAACTATATACGAAAAAGGAAGAAAAATGAAGGAGCACTAAATGCCAAAACACAGAGAAAAAATGCAATAGCAAAAGTAACATACAAAAATATAAAAACAAAAACAGAAACACACACTTAAAAAGAAAAACAGTAGTTCTCCTTCCCATCCGCAAACTCTTGTGTCTCTTCTCCAACCTCTTCTCATTTTCTTCATCTCCAACTTCTTCCAAAAACAATGGATTCCATGGCCCTCATATGTACAGTGGGCCTCCTCTTCGGAGGCCTATACTGGTTCGTCTGCATCCACGGCCCCGCCGAACAGAAAGGCAAGCGCGCCGTAGATCTCTCCGGTGGGTCTATCTCATCCGAGAAAGTCCAAGACAATTACGACCAATACTGGTCCTTCTTCCGCCGTCCCAAGGAGATCGAGATGGCGGAGAAAGTCCCGGACTTTGTTGACACCTTTTACAATCTCGTCACCGATATATATGAGTGGGGGTGGGGCCAGAGCTTTCACTTCTCCCCTGCCATTCCCGGGAAGTCCGACCGAGACGCCACCCGAATCCATGAAGAGATGGCGGTGGATCTCATTAAGGTTACCCCGGGCCAGAAAATCTTAGACGTCGGGTGCGGTGTGGGCGGGCCCATGAGAGCCATCGCCGCTCACTCCCGCGCTAAGGTTACTGGGATCACCATCAATGAGTACCAAGTCAAGCGGGCGAAGCTCCACAACAAGAAGGCAGGGCTTGACTCGTTGTGCGACGTCGTGTGCGGCAATTTCCTAGAGATGCCTTTTGAAAGCAATACATTTGACGGGGCGTACTCAATCGAGGCCACGTGCCACGCGCCTAAGCTGGAGGACGTGTACGCGGAGATCTTCCGTGTACTGAAGCCCGGATCTCTGTATGTGTCTTATGAGTGGGTGACTACAGACAAGTACAACGGGGAAGACAGCGAACACCGTGAAGTTATCCAAGGGATCGAGCGTGGGGACGCCTTGCCTGGGCTGAGGAGCTACGATGACATTGCCAAGACTGCGAAGAATGTCGGGTTTGAGGTGGTGGAGGAGAGGGACTTGGCGGCTCCACCAGCCAAGCCGTGGTGGAACCGCCTTAAGATGGGGAGGATTGCCTACTGGAGGAACCACATTGTGGTCACTGTTCTTGCTGCTATCGGCGTTGCACCCAAAGGAACGGTCGATGTTCATGATATGTTGTTCAAGACCGCTGATTATCTCACTCGAGGCGGTGAGTCTGGTATTTTCAGCCCGATGCATATGATCCTCTGTAGGAAGCCTCTTGATGCTATTTCTGTGGACAACCCGCAAAAATGATCTCTCGCCCTTGGATTTCCCTCCTGATTGATCATCATCACCAACTACGGCTGCTGATGCTTCGTTCTTGATTTTGATGGATGATGAGGTAATTATTTCTGATCAAAGGGAAACTAAATTTGGAAAATAGTCGTCATTTGTGTTCTTATCATCGGTACTCATGTTTGAATCAAGTTAGCTTTTTTTTTTTTAGTTTATTATATTTGGTTTTGTTTTTTTTTTTGGGTTATTTAATTATATTAAATTACATGTCGTGGTTAATTTTAATTGACTTAATTGAGTTTAGTTCCTATGATGTTGTTGCTTGTATTTAATTTTTTTGATAAATTTTGGAATTATGTTTGGAGAAAACATTATTTAATTGAATGATTGAGGTAAAATTAACTTTTCGTAAAAAAAAAAAACTTTAGTTTGAATTGTTATTCATTTCCAGTAAAAAAAAGGCTAACTAATTATTTGAATCTGATGCTACCTTCATTTTTGGCTTTCTGTTGCATTGTGTTTATGTCATGAATTGCGACTATTTTTGAAGATTGGGGTTAGAATTTCTTGTGTCATAATTAAAGTTGGATATTTTTGACAAATCTTAGAACATGACATATGTGATATGTCTGGAGTAGTCTATACCAGCATTGTGGTCGTGGTGCATTAGGAAGTCGTCGTTTTGATTATCCGTATCCGTATCCGTGTTTATATCGGTGTAACGTAGGGAACTAGTAGTAGCAGTAAGGCAGAAATTAGATTTTAAGATTTGAATTGAGGGAACAATAGTGCGTATGAGATTAGATAATATGGCTTGATAATGTCTTCTAAAACCATACGAGCTAGACTAGGCAACATTTACAATTCTACACAGGACGAGGTAGGTAGAAGGAGAAGGAGGATGCTGAAGACGAGGAAAAAACTTTCACCAATTTTATACCTAGAAAGTATGCTACATAAAGAAAAGGAGGTGTGCTATGAGAATATAAAAACAAATGTGCTCCAGGAAAGATGAGTAAAAAATGAGAGAATTAATAAATGTTTTTTGGTAACTTTGATTATTATTTCAATTTTATTCCCAATATATAACCGAACATTACCATATTTGTATCTTTATTTCTAGATGAGAAGGATTTATGGAAAAGGACAAAAGGAAATTGATATTTTTCCATATTTTTATTCCAGTCTCTAATTTTTTTATAGTTTTTTAAGACACAACTTAAAATACTTTTATTTTTAAACTCATATAATAAAATATTTATACAGATATATTTGATAATAATCTCATGACATACTCCCTTCTTACCACTAAATTGACACATTTGACTTTTTGCGGTTTTCAAGACACGACTTTAAACGTTTTTATCTCTAATAAGTAGGATAAAAAATTATTGAAACTTGATATTTTAAAAATTTATATTAAGATGCATTTAACTAAATTTCATTTAAATATATTACTTCTTATAACATGGCGAGAATGTGTGATTAAACTTTAATTCTAATTCTATATATAGAAATGGACAATCTTAATGAAAGGAAGGGAAGTAACGAGAATTTGTTATAAATTTTTTAAAAATTTTAGGACTAGCGGTAACTAAATCATAATAAAACTTATAGATGGAAGAAAGAAAGAGGAGGCAGGTTGAGTGGGATCACACGAGGGCCACATGTACAACAACAAAATATCGTGCTCATCTTTGTCACATGCAAACTCCCTCCTATTTTTTATTTTTCTGCGTTACTTTAAAAAAAAAAAAAAACTTTTCGTCAGCTTTCTAGGTAGTGGGTGGGTTACTGAGATGCAAGGAAGGAGACGTTTTATTGTGGGACCCACGAACCTCCTGTGGGGACCAGCTTGTCCCCTGTTTGGATCTTTCATTTGTGCGAGTCTCATACATGTTCGTTTGCTGCGCCTTTGTGAACTGGCCTGCTGTCTTCTGTTATGCTGGTGTCCCTGGCTTTTGTACCGGTCCTGTCACCAGACTATTCCGTTAATTTTCACACTTGCGAGTTACATCTGGTCCATTCATTTATACCGTGTGAAGGTCCGGTTAAGGACCCTTAATCGATTCGTTTATAAAATGGTGTAATTAATTATAAGTTTAAGTGAATCGATCTTTTAAAAAGTTATGTTTTAATGGGTTTTTAAAAGGAAGTCGAGCCAATAATAAGTCAATAACTTTTAAGGCTTTTAAACACTATCAAATATTGAATACTTCACACTTGTTTACAATGATTCACAGCCAAAAATTAGAGATGATATATGCACACTATCACCCTCTATAGATATAAATATACTCTTTTTGGGTGGATCTGACCCCACTTGGCCTGTTTTGCATCTTCTTTGTCCGGCTCGGTTCGTTTCGCATCTTCTTTGGACGCTCATTTTGTATGTGACTCATCCCGGCCTAACCCAAACCAATAGACAAGTCTACTCTGGCTCACCTGGCTTATTGACTTATCCAACCAAACTAAAATATTAGTTGGATTAACATTGATCAGTTTGTTACGCAAAATAGGGAAGCTCATTGATGAATATGATGATAATCTCAAACTTAATATGACCTAACCTCAAAATGACTCAAATGATGGATGACTCGGTGATCTTTTTATGTATCATCTTAGGCTATTTTCTAGTAATCTTTATATGTCCAGTAAATAAATTAACTCTTCAAATAATACATTGGTCTTGCAGTCTTAGGTTTCTTATATGTGATGTAAAATCTAGTAAAGGGTACTAGAAATTATAGGTTTCCTCAAATGAATCTAAATGGATTGGAATGTGTTGGGGTTGGTTTTATGGATAAAACGTAGGCTTTTGGTTTATGGGCAGCTTGGGGATGAGTTTTTGGACGTGAAAAATGGGTGGAAAAGAACGTGGGGTTTGGGGGGAATTGGAATTGAATATGAACGAAAATAACTTGAAAAAAGGGTGTTTGCAAGGATTACTTATTTCAACAAATAAGATATGTAGGCAAGGAATACTCACTTAAAACTATTGTTGTAATACTTAGGCAAGGAATATTCTCTTAAACCAATATAACCACTCAATTTGTGTGGAAGGAATGCTCACTTAACCACTCAAACTAGGGAAAATTACTTAGACAATTTCAGAAATTGCTAGGCAAAAAAAAGCTTTTTTTTTTTTTTTTTTTTTATCATTCATCAACAACTATCTCTATTACAAATGCTTCCCCTATTATAGACTCTAAAATCTGACCTAGTAGACCAAAAGACTCGAGAAAAAAAAAGAGTTATAATCAAGTTACAAGGTTTAGCAAGAGATCCGAAACTAATCAGATTAAAACCCCTACACTAATTAGCTACTTAAGTCCAATTAAGCAACGAAACGGACCAGTAAATTAACACTTAAAATACACTTATTAAGCTAATAAATCTAGGGAATAAATAGGGAAGTTTCGGAAGTTTGAACTTGATTTGATGCTCTTCAATTTCGCATTCAAAGGGTAAATGACGCCTTTATTTGCTGGGGTTTCACCAAATAAATCATCCTTTTAATACCCAATAGCCAATACTCCCTTCTTAAAACTTGCTTCAAAGCCCTTTGAAAACCGTCCTTTAAGTCTTCTTAAAAACGTGCACTGAATGGAACTCTTAATTCATTGAATTGTGAGCTGTAAATCTTGTACTCCAGCCCTTGATTCGTGCCCTTTTATTGCTGGTTTTAAACCCTATAACTCATCCTTAAATCAGCTTAATTGACCCATTAAAACCCCTCTTACACTCACGCCAGCCATCAGGACTCACGCCATTAACCATCCTCAATTACTCCTTGGCTTCAATTACTCAAACTAATTTATTTACTCCACTCCCAACTAATTTATTCATCCTAAATGAATTCATACATTAAATGAATTCATACGAAAAAATGAATTCATACGAAAAATAAATTAAGTGCATGCTTAAGTAAAATAAAGTTAATTAAATGAACTCTAATTCACTTATGCAGCAGTATTAGAATCACCTTGGATCAAAATGAATTGTCCATGCACACTTACATGGTCAATCACGAAATTTTCATGCAACTTAAAAAGTAGAATCCTCTTTCTAAGCCCATGAGTTCGAGTTAATCCTTTAGACCCAATGATCAACCCTAGGTAAAAATAAGGATTTACATCCATAAGTTAATCAAATTAGCCTAATACTCAATACAAAAGTCAATGGTAGTGGACAAAAATGGTGAAAATATTGAACATATGGATTTTAAGTCTAAACAAAGCTAACACCACTTCGAATTAGACTTCGAGTAAGATATTTTTTTTGAACTTTTGGAAGCACCAGTACACACGTGACACGTACGATTGGTTTAATGATCTCAAGCTGTCAAACTTGTCTAAATTTTCTTTTTCTTCTTAGAATTGGAACATTCTACCGATTCTTAATTTATACTTTTCCTGGCGATACCAACCTATTAAACGATTTTGGGGAAGTAAATTCCTGTTTTTGTTGTCAAAATTGAGGATGAAATAGAAGGTGAATCGCAAGATAAAAGTGAGAACCAACCCAAAAGCACATATGATGACGAACCCAATCCAATCTGATCCGATTCAAAAGCACAAATGATGATATTCAACTTATAAATATTACCCCAATCCAACCAACCAAAGGGCACAAGATGAAAGTATCTCTTATTGTGTCTATCTGGCTATGGAGATCAGTATCACTAATGTGGAAATACGTTGTGTACACATGAAATACAATAAGGGTATTATTTGGCCAATAAAAGTTATCCTTCAACATAATAAAAGTTATTCCTTAATACAATAAAAGTCATCCCTCAATACAACAAAATATACCATGATTTCATTTGATAAAGATTGAGATAAGTTTGAAAAAAAATATACAATATATTGTACGAAAGATACCCTTAATAGAGCATAAGTCACCTTTTTATAAAATTTGTTATTCAATATGATTTATATATCCCGTTTTACTAAAATTTTCATATACTTTCCCATCCGGATCCAAGGCAACCCAAAATCACAAGATGAAAGTATCTCTTAGCGATCTTATCTCATCCACAACTCAAAACGAGTGGTCATTGACAATTCATATGTATCTCTTCCTCCAATTGGTTCAATCATCCTACCATATCAAACCAAACTCGTCTAACCTTGTTCAACATCTCTTCTCTTTGTCTTAGCTTCGATCATCTGAAAATAATGGCATCTTCATCTTCATCACTTCAAGCATCCTTGTTGTCCAAACCACCTAAATCATCACTTCTTCCCCACTTCTCTCCCTTCTCCTCTTTCTTTGTCCTCCCTAAACAACACTCATCTCTCAATACCAAATCTCTCAAAAAGCTACACCTCTCCCCTATAAAGGCCAGCACCGCAGCCTCCTCAAACCAAACCTCCAACGCCGCCAACAAGAAGGCTCAACGAGTCCAAAGAGTCCGCAGCATCGACGAGTTCGACAACGCCCTCAAAGCCGCTAACGACAAGCTCGTGGTGGTTGAGTTTGCTATGAGTGACAGTGATCAGAGCAGCCAGATATACCCCTTCATGGTTGAGCTTAGCCGGACTTGTAACGATGTCGAGTTCATCCTTGTCATGGGGGACGAGTCCAACGCAACTAAGGCCCTCCTCAAGAGAGAAAATGTAGAGCAAGTCCCACACTTCACGTTCTACAAGTCTATGCAGAAGATACACGAGGAGGAGGCCATAGGACCTGACCAGCTTGTAGGGGATGTGCTTTACTACGGTGACAGCCACTCTAATGTGCTGCAGCTGCATTCTAGGGAGGACGTCCAGCGTCTGATCAACGACCATCGAGACGATGGGAAGCTGATTGTTCTTGATGTAGGGCTCAAGCATTGTGGACCTTGTGTTAAGGTATACCCTACGGTGATCAAGTTGTCTAGGCAGATGGATACTGTGGTGTTTGCTAGGATGAATGGGGATGAGAATGAGAGTTGCATGGAGTTTTTGAGGGCTATGAATGTGATTGAGGTGCCTACTTTTGTGTTCATTAGGGACGGTGAGATTTGTGGGAGGTATGTTGGATCTGGCAAAGGGGAGCTTATCGGAGAAATTTTGAGGTACCAAGGAGTAAGGGTTACTTACTAGCTTTATTATATTTATTTTGCTAGATTAGTAGTATGATTATAACATTATTATTATTATTATTACTTGAAGATGATTAATATGGTTGTGGACTTGTGGTTATGAAATCTTACTTCGTCAAGGATCCCATACTATACTTTTGTACTGTCTACTGTTTGTTTAATTTGATACATGATTAGCAATCTTGCTTGTTGGACACACATTAATTGAAGATAATTTCAAGTTGTATAATTGCTTACCTTGATATTTTTGCGGTGTGGTTTAATTTAATTTGTTGGCTTTGTCAAGCCATCACCGTGTAAAGATGTAGAATAGTACAAGGGATTTAATTTACGTGATCAATTTTATCTATTTTGAATGAAACTTTTCTAATTCATACCTTATATAAATTATATATTAGGATACTGAAATCTCAATTATACATATTAGTATAACAAATATAGTTAATGTTATATCAGATATTCATATTATTATATCATATATAGAAATAGAGAAAAACATATATCAGATATAGTTGTATGAGCTGGAGGTGTCCTTATTGTGTTCCTTCCAAAATTATAGCAAGGAAGAATGAAGCAAGCAATTCAGGTCTCTTTAGATTCACAAAACTAAGAAAAAATAGTAGTGGGCCGGTATTTATCTCTTGATGGCATGCTACCTTCATTTAAATGGGAAGGAGCAAGAATCTTTTCATAAAGATCCCTGACCGAAAAAGTGAAAATACTGAAAATAATTTTTTTTTTTCATCCTAGCTAGGGGTAGCCGAGTCGAGGTTGGCTAAATACGACTCGAATTCGATAACTTAAATTCAAGTTCGACTCGAGCTTGAAAGTTCGTGAACCAAAAAACCAAAGTTCGAGCTCGACTTAAAAATTCAATTCTCAAACTCGATTAAAACTCGAGCTCATTTTCAACTCGTTTAAAAGCTCAATAAGGTTAGTGCTAAGCTTAGGAGTTGCTCAACTCAATAAGCACCCCTAAGCATAGCAATAACCTTCCTAGTTTTTTAATATACTTTTATTCACATAAAAAATTTCCATTTGCAAGCACAATAGATGTAACATGTGTACGAGAAAGGAGAACAAAGGTAAAACGGTAAAAACTACATATAGAAATGCCAAAATCTAACCCGATTAGCGCAATTGCCTAATCGATCTATACACGACTTGCTTATTATGACCTGAGAAGTGAGAATCGTAACTCGACTAACCCTAAAGTGATTAAAAGTGTTATAAAACTTTGAAAATCATGTAAGTATACACTTTACTGATTTCATTAGTGTAACGTACATCATAAACTAACCACAATCTTTTAGTGACAATTAGGAATTTAGATATGCCATAATAGAATAAGAAATAGATGATTATTAAATGAATTCGTTCACATTTATCCTACATGCTCATAAATATAAAATAAATAAATAAAAGCTTCATTAATTATTCGAGAAAGATGGTAGCAATGTTAAGGAGGATATGTAAATTCAAAGTATGCACATAGTCATTATATTATTTTGATTTATTCATGATATGTATAATTCTATACGACTACATTATTACTACATATTGAAAAATTTGTTTGATCATTGATTTTATCAAATTTTACTAAGTAATGTAATGCTATAGTTTTGTCCAAATAAGATATAAGGGTAATCATTTTGTTCGTGTCTTTATCAAATATAGTTTACTAAATTAATAAATTTATACTTTTATTAACTTATCATGCCTATTTACTTAGTAATGAAAGTGATGGAAAGTTTGGCGTGTTTGAATTAAAAGTAAGAGAAAGTGGATGAACCAATAGTTGGGCTCTATTAATTTTCTACTCCTATTCTAATAGGGTTGCTTGCTAGATCAGGCACATTGTACTATTGAAATGAATGGCTTCGATTCTCAACTACAAATATCAATGGCAATGCTAGCACTTAATTTTAATGAAAATTCTAGACGACTATTTTTTACAAAAGGAAAATCAGTTCAATAAATTATATGTTTTTAAGGAATAATATCTTTTATTTTTGGAGGACATCCCTAGGAATATTTTTTTTAGAAATGACCACACATCAATATCTTGATTTATATATATATATATATATATATATATATATATATATATATATATATATATATATATATATATATATTCTTCTCTTGGTATTGTTAGTTCTTACGATGAATTCTAAAAGTTTATTGGAAAAATAATGCACAAAGCTTCAAGAATTTGTTGTACAACATACAACGAATATATCATGCTGATAAAATCCAAAATTTATCGTACAGTGTACACAATGGTTCCATCACCAGCATAGAGGAATATAGGTTCATTGCATGAATACATAAGAAAATTAATAATGTAGGTTCATTGCATAAATAAGAAAATTAATGTAGAGGTTCATTGCATTCATAGAAAAATTCATTTAGATTTAAGTATACAATTCATGCTTATTATTAGTATGTAGTGTCATTAAGAACACTCATACAGTGGGTTTGTTTGGTAAAAGGTTTTCAGGATTGGGTAAAAGGTAGTCAAAAGACTCAATCCCCTAACTACTTATCTAATCAATTTCTAATTGCTATTTTGTATGAAGTATAATGAAGAGACCTATTAAAAAGATTGATACACATCATAACCATATAATATAGCTTGTTGATCAAGTTTTTGCACAATGCAATTGCATAGTGTTCCATGATTTCCTTGCTTCAAGGAATTGAAGACATCAAATTTTCGAAATCGCAATATATATATATATATATATATATATATATATATATATATATATAATGAGAAAGATTATTTAAAAAGAGAATGTATTTAAAATGAGAATGGTACTTAAAATGAGAAGGATGCGAGATATCTTAGCCTTTCAAGTGCATTTAGAACAGAAAACTTAAGATGAAAATACAAGCTAAGAAAATGCTAAAACTTAATGAGCACTTCATTAATTATAATAATGATAAATTGTATATATTATAATTTGATCAATAATATAATTACATTAATGATCATGATCTAACCTTGGAATTCAAAGCAAGTGGGGGAGGTGGAGCCATAGTCCTCCTCTTCCAAAGATTGACTTCTTTTCTTGGATCAAATCGTAACCTTTTTCCCACTCCATCATCATCATCACCACCACCAGCACCACCACCACATCTAGATTTGCCACCTACTAACGTAGGCGCGGAGTATGGGATAATTACCTCTCTCTCTCTCTCTCTCTCTCTCTCTCTCTCTCTCTCTCTCTCTCTCTCTCTCTCTCTCTCTCTCTCTCTCTCTCTCTCTCTCTCTCTCTCTCTCTCTCTCTTCTTCATCATCACTATGATCTCTTCTCCTTTCTTCATCATCAGAATAATAATCTCGATCATGATCCAAAGGCGCAATCTGATCTATTCAATCAAAGTTAGCCAACCTTCCACTAGCAAACTTGTTCATTTGACCTAAGGAAGGCACAATGATCTTATTGTTAACCTGTGCAACTCTCCTACCATTCTTACCATGTTCCTCATTTGTATAGCACTTTGATTTCTTCACTGTTCTATTGAAAAACTTACTTAAGGCTTATCTTATACCTTGCTTTTTTAGATAAACATCTACAAGTGTATTATTTTTTGAAGCAATTTTTCTTAGTTTTTTTTTTCTTGTTGATCTGCCCCATGTAAGAGACCTTTGGTGAGGTGGGCTCATGGGCTTCAAAGCCCCCATTATTGTTGGGCTTTTCTCGAGCCTCGTCTAGTAGATTGGCAAAGTTTATTGGGTTGGAGAAGCCTTTGTGTGCTTGGACCTTAAGTTTCGAGGAGTGGGGGTGATGATGATCTCTTCCAGGGCTTAGTTGAGGGTTTTGAAAGCTTACTACTAAAGCTGCTTTTGGTAAGAGCTTGAGAAATAAACTCTTTTTCTACTCCATGCACAAACTATTAAGCACTTGACCATATGCATGTATATATGTTTATTTATATATGAAGATGGGAGGGAGCTAAAATAATTTTTACTAAAGTTTGATAAAGTATATTTGAAGGAATGGTAGGATAGGTGGTGATATGAATAGGGAAATAATTGACCTTTTCATGTTAGGAAAGAGGTAGAATAGAAGAGAAAGTTTGGAATAGTCAGAAGATTAAGAGGTTATGACTCAGTAACTCATATCTACTCCTAACATTGATGATGAGTGTTTACTTCTTTACTTGTAACGAAGCAAAATGAATCTGAGCCAAAATATACATTGGGGATCGGGTTCAGTTAATGTTTCACGAGATTAGATTAATAATAAATAGTACATGGAATATAATTTAGAAGTTTTGGAAGAATTAGGGATGACGATGAACTGGAACGAGGTGTTTTTGCCTATTTCCACACATGCTTGCCCAAATGTATTGGATCCATTACCCGTCGTCCCACCATTTGTGGTGGGTACAAATTTTATGCTCTCACCTACTTTAAGCATGTAAGAATCCAAATCCGTACTCGTCTATATTCATTTCTACCCACCTTATTCAACCAAAAAACTTATTTACAAATGTCCAAGAAATTAAAGCTAGCACTCATTTCATTGTAACTTTCAAACAAAAATCATGTTAGCAACAAAGAACGCTGTCCCATTTTATAACTACCACAAATTTAATAAATACTCACATGGGCATTGATTTTCCTATGGTGGTAATTGCACATATAAACGTATTTGACAATAAGAGTTTCATGATTGACTCTTGAAAAAATAATCAAAGGTAGGAGTAGCTAATGATTCAACTTGACGGTTATTTACTTCTCTAATTAATTTCATGAATCTTTACCCTTCTAATTTTAAGAAAAAAAAGAATTTTACAGGGAGAGTCTTGAGCAACCTATTGGTGTCCTTTCATTCATGATGAATCAAGCTAATTATAAAATCAATTAGTGTAAACTTTGTAACTCATCCTCATAAGTCACTTCCCTCTTTTTCATCTTCCTCAACGGTTTCATATAATTATATACTATCTTCCATCCCATAACACCAATACTCTCTCCAAGCAATTGCAACGACATACTCTCAATCGATCGCATAAAATAAATTAGTTGAGATTAATTTGCTAACTCAATAATATCATTTTTCTAAAATGGTATTCGAAATAAAGACCAATCAAGGGTAATTATTAATAAGAGTATATTATGCATACCGGTATTTGCAGTGATATTTTGAGTGGTATATTAGACTAATTTGACTACAAACATAAGAAACCAATTGCAAGAGTACTAATAGTTTTTATATATTTTACGTACCTATGAGGTAATTATTGATGTCCATTAAAATCCTAAGATGGCCTTGTAGGATAAATACTTTTATATGACTGTATGGTATATATTTGGGCGTAGCATATTCCCTCAAGAGAAACAAAAGATGAGTTATGTGGCTTCCAACATTCAATGGCGGTTACTTGGGGTAACTCATGGTATAAATTCTTGCTCGAGACAAAAACTAAAGATCTGCAACACCAACGAGACACAAGGCCAAATTTGGAGTTTTGTTGGAGAGTCTTTAGGAAATTGAAACTTATGAGAAGATGTCTCTTGTTTGGATGGAAGTTGACTAATTCAGCCCTAGCTACCACCTAAGGGGACCTTGCAACAAATAGGGATCCCTTGTGATCCTGTGTGTGTACTTTTGTCTCGAGCAAAAGGTAGAAAGTGCAAGCCATCTATTTAGAGACTGTGAAGTTGCAAAAGTCATTTGGGCTACATCGTGTTTGGGGATTCTAATCAATGGTTTGGAACCTCTAGTGAAAACCAAGATCATGAATTCCATATCTTAATTGTTGAAGTTGGATAATCAAGGACATGAAAGGGCTATGGAAATCATTTTGATTTGCTAGAGCCAATGACTTCATAGGAATGAGGTCATTTAAAAAAAAAACAAAGCCTCAACTCAAGGAGTAATTTAACAATCCTAGAAGAGTAGTCCTTAGAGATACATATCCTTGCAATCTTACCCATTAACATCAGGAAAATTCTTTCTTCTATGTGGAGAGGTAAGGAACTCACCCGGGGCAAAGGAATGTTAGGGAGTAGATAAGCAGGAAGAATCAAAGTTGATGAAGCATAAAACAATAAAATGATTCAAGGGAGGGGGCAAAGCCGGCATAGGTTGAATAATTCTCTTTGGAATTGATCTTAGTAAGCACAAAGAACGAGTCAGAGCATCCTCATTACTGCAGACAGAATTGTTAGCGCTTTATTATGTGCCCAAGGAAGCTCAGCAATGGGGAGAAGTTTGATCAATTAAATTAGATAGCGAACACGTAATCTTGGCCCTAAAGGACCTTAGATTGACAAACACTAAGTGAAGGCAACTTACCTTTAATATCCTTTACATTGCCTCTAATCTTCATATCTCTGTTTTAAAATTAGATAGAAGTCTTGTATTATGGCAATAATGGGAAGGAAAGGTACCTAATTTGCTTTACTTATATTGTGTTAACCCCCAAATATATTGCATAAAAAGTACAATTTTAGGCCTTCCCTACTTCCGCTCTCTTGATCTCTACTTAACCAAATAATATCCGTCAAGAGAATAATTAGTTGAAGCACGCAAGGACTAGTAAATTTTTTATGAGAACAAAAAGTGTATTAGATTCAAGTATGGGTCAAATTTCATCTAGTTCCTACCAGTAACTAGAGTTGTCACATTATAACTTGACGAATTGACTTAACAACACAACCCAAGTATCCTTTTATTCATAGTTAAATGTTATGAATACAATAACCACACACAAAATAGTACACAAATCATTATCTGAAGAAACATGAAGTGACTAAGCCTAATCCCTAACCTAACTGTGACCTAATTTGACAATCCTCTAATATAATTCCTATCATGCATTTGGCTACAGGGGTAAGAGTAATGTTTTGCTCATTTTAAAATCAACCAAATAAAAAGTTTATCAAATGAGTAAAAAAAAATACTCTTTTTAAAATATACATAAATATATTCTTAAAAACGCGAATATTTTATTTTATAATCCTACTTAGAAATTGGGCCTTTTCGCATCGAAAAGGCCCACCTCGAATCTTAAACCCAACACATTTGTATAGTGGTGTAGTTGAAGTAAAATCATTAAAAAACTTCAACAGCATTCACATGTTCACAGTCCTCGCCTGAGTGAAGGAAGAATCTTGGCATCTTCATCCCCTTTTGTCTACTTCCAGGTACGCTTTTCATTCACGCTATTTCTCTATTCTAATTTACATTTTATATTGCTTGCGAATTCATGCATTTGAATTTGTTAATTTTTTTGCATTTTCTCAATTTTACATTAATTTGTTGTCTTTTTTAAAAATAAATAAATTATGATGTAGTTTACTTTAATTTTATGTGAAATAAATTGACATTGGTGGTTGATCATGTTGATTAATCAATCAACTTATAGTAATTGAATTAAGGAGGGAAGGGTTTGCTATTCTGTTACAGTTTTTTGCATGAATAATGTTAGAATAATATATTTTGATTAATTGATGAATCAGTGAATCACTTCAAGTGTTTCTTTAATGATGGAATGACAAAATCAGACGTTATTAATTGTTGATTATGCTAATATGCAAGGCTGTACTAATCATTATCTTTAATCATTCGCCAGTTGTAATTCTTGCCATTTTGGATTGTAATTAGGCTCGTGATTTCTCTATTGATAGTTGCAATTGGAGCTTTTGCGTGGTTTGTGGATTAGACATCGTATTTGTTGTGTTTTTTCACGTATGTTTCGATTTTGGTTGGATGTTGGTTAGTAATTTGTATGATCACTGCCAAATTCTGGATACGGGCTTAGGTTTTCAACTTAATACTTGTCTGTTTTGACATCATGGAAGTAATTTGTGTTCCTAATTGCTATATGTGATTGGTTTTTCGAAGTTAGTTCGTGGTTTTACTGTGTAATGAGGGAATGATCATCTAACTGCTTCTATGTTCACAATCATGTGTAATTAGAAAACAGAGAGATCAGTTAGCTGGTTTGACTAAAATTAATCTCTGTTACTGATCAGTTGAGACTATGAAGAGTAAAGTGAGAGATTGATGCTGAATCTTGCTTGAAAAGAGAATGGAATTTTAGAGATTTCGTTGTCAGTGTTGTGGAAGGTGCTCGAGTATTAGGTTTGATTTCAGCATGGGCTTTACATGTTCCATTTGTGGTACCTGTCCCACTAGTCAAAATTTTTTAGAAATTTTGGAACGGGTGTTTACAAGGTTTTGTATTTTGAAGGGTGACGCCCAAGTGCCCATGTCCATTTCAAGTGTTTGAATTTTGTGTCTGACGTGGGTGGCAGTGCAGATTTGGAAATGAGTGTCAAGAGTGACAGAATGTCTAGATATGGACGATGACTTTTCAGTCTGCCTCTACCTGTCTGTCTCCTTCTTTCTGTGCCAAACCCAGATGTCTCTGATGGCTGGAATTCATGTGCACCCATCACAAATTATGTGTGTACGTGTACTAGGTGTTTTCCTCAGTACTCATGGGTCTTTCATTCATTTTTGTGTAGGGGTTGCCTCTTGTCCAAAGCCACTTAGCTTCTCATTGCTCAACTTCTTAAAGATTGAAAGGCATTGCTTCTGATGGACACTCTAGATGATAATAACATGGAAGGACAGGGTGAAAGTGATCCTAGTGGGAAAGGCAATGAGTCAGCTGGTGCTGGAACCACAAAAAGAAAGGAATTACACGGGACAATTCGTGTCCATGTCTTATCTGGTACTTGGAGGGATAACCCTCATGGGGCTGTATTCCATGTTTACAAGATTGATTTTGCATGTGATAGTGAGTCGTACTCTGGGTTTGTACTATTGACTGAGTCAAAGCTTGATGATGATGTAGCTAATGCCAAAATAGATCTGTATTTACTTGATAAGACAGCCAAATCATCAGTTATTCCATGTGGAGAGGTACATTTGGGGTTAGACCAAATAAAGCGGGCAATGTGTTTTCATGAACTTCTCTTCAATGGATTGTATGGGAAACTGTTTCAGGCATCCGAAGCAAGTGGTAGCAATAGAGAGTTTCTCCTCCAGATAGACAGTGATCTTCTGTGGAACACTTCATACATGTATTTGATCTTACCAATTGAGTCGTCAAATGTTGTAGATTATGGTTCTTGGAGAATTAATTGGAAGGCGATTGATTCCTGTGTCTCTGTGGTAAAATTTATGAGACATTCTGCTTGGTTGAGTGCTGAGCAGTCTGCAAGCAATTATAGGAGTTTGATTGGTGACCCCAATTCGGTAGGGGGTACTGGTGAGGATGATGACCATACTGTTCATCTTGCTAACTGTTCATTGCCTGTAGGAAACTTGGAAGAAACTGTTGTTATGTCTATACATACTGGCAGGATATATTATGTTCGAGAAGTCTTGGTCAATACTTCTGCTGAGAGCCCTTTTGAGTATTCTACTGATGGAGCTCCGTCAAAGTATACTAGTTTTGCAGATTACTTCAACAAAAAGTACGGAATTGTGTTGGTCTATCCGGGACAACCATTGTTATTGTTAAAGCAGACTCATAACCCATTCAACCTTCTCTCAGATAGTGAGGCTAGTTCGTTTCGTCGAAAGATGTTGTCAAGTGGCGATCTGGTTGATTCAAAACGTTATAATCATGTTCATATGCCACCTGAACTTTTAGTCTATATCGATATCCAATTATCAACTTTGAGGGCTTTGTATTTAATACCTTCTTTGATTCACAGGTTGGAGTCTCTGATGTTAGCCTGCCAGCTAAGGAAAGAGATTGGCTATAGTTTGGATAATTTCCATATGCCCAGCTCACTAATTTTGGAGGCACTTACGACTCTAAGATGCTGTGAAGATTTTTCTTCAGAGCGTTTAGAGTTGCTTGGTGATTCAGTGCTGAAGTATGTGGCGAGCTGCCACGTCTTTCTAAAATATCCTGAGAAACATGAGGGAAAGCTATCTGGTCAGCGCCAAAATATTATTTGCAATGCTAACTTACATAAATTGGGAACCAAGCGTAAGTTACACAAATACATACGCGATAGTGCATTTGAGCCTCGTCGTTGGGTTGCCCCTGGGCAGCTTTCAGTCCATCCTGTTTCTTGTTTACATGGTGTGGACACATCTGAAGTGCCTTTAGATAGAAGATTTTTTACAATTGACGAGACTATTATACTTGGTAAGAGCTGTGACAAGGGTCATCGTTGGTTAGTTTCCAAAAGCATAGCTGATTGTGTTGAGGCAGTTATTGGAGCATACTATGTCGGCGGCGGATTTGTGGCTGCTCTTCATACAATGAAGTGGCTAGGAATTGAAGCTGAACTGGGCCCCTGTTATGTTGAGAAAGCTATCAGTCTGGCATCTGACCGATCTTGTGCCTTAAAAGTTGATCAGATTACAGCCTTGGAATCCAAACTTGGTTATGACTTCTCTACCAAGGGACTGCTACTCGAAGCTCTAACACATTTTACAGAACAAGAAACTGGGGTGGGCTTTTGCTATGAGAGACTGGAGTTTCTGGGAGATGCTGTGCTCGATGTGCTGATAACATGGCATCTTTATCAGAACCACACGGATATTGATCCAGGAGAGTTGACTGACCTACGTTCAGCTTCTGTGAACAATTTAAATTTTGCTCATGTCTCTGTTAGAAGAAACTTGTATCAGCATCTTCAGCATTGTTCTGAGTCAATCTCAAAACAAATAACAGAGTATGTCTCGTTGGTTACGGATGCAGAAGATTCTAAGTCGCTGATTGGAAGACAATATCCCAAGGTTCTTGGTGATCTTTTGGAGAGTATTGCCGGGGCAATACTAATTGATACCAAGCTTAATGTTGAAGAAGTGTGGAGAATATTTTTACCACTATTGTCTCCCATTGTAACCCCTGATAATCTTGAGTTGCCTCCCTACCGTGAACTAATTGAATTGTGCGGTTGCCTTGGATACTTCATGAAAGAAAATTCTGTCAATGATAAAGATATGGTACTTGCAGAATTGAGATTACAACTACATGACATCATATTGATAGGTGAAGGGATTGGAAAAACTAAAAAAGCTGCTAAGGGACAAGCTGCTCGTTATTTGCTGAAGGGTCTAGAGAACAGAGGAATATCATATGGTAGATACGTTTTGAAGAGGAAAAAACAGGAATCGGGTGATGTCGGTTCAGATTCGTTAGATGTGAAGTTTAGTATCATAAAAGTCGCTTCTCACAAGAAGCTAAAGGTTCCTCAGTTGCCTTGTGGAGATAATGGAGCTCCAGATGCTGCTATTCCAGTTATTGCAGCCATTAAGGCAGCAGAGAAAGGGGGGCCAAGAAACTCACTGTATGAATTATGTAAAAGATTGCAGTGGCCTATGCCTAGCTTCGAAACCACTGAACAAAAGTCAAGGTTGCCTATTGAATTTGGTGAAGGTTCAGATAAAAGAACTGGATTCAATTGTTTCACATCAAAAATTTCCTTGCTCATTCCTGACTCTGGTGTTATGGAGGCCACAGGGGAGCAAAGAGCTGATAAGAAAAGCTCTCAAGATTCTGCAGCATTGCATCTGCTCCTTGAACTGGAACAGCAGGGCAAACTTGTTATCAGTTGTTATTAAGGTGGTTGTAGCAGCTAGGGAAACTCAATGAAATATAATGGCAAGCTTTCATAGATGTCAGTGGTGTTTGGTGCAATTAGAACTTTTTCCAAGTAGTAGGCTTTGATGGTCAAAGACGAGCTATGTAATGGAAACCTTAATTTCTACTAAGGAGACATTTCCATGTTAGTCTAGATGAGTATGACTATGGTCCTGTACATTATGGTTATTGTAACTCCGAACATCTTTGTTACCGTGTCTTACCTGTAACTTGATCATCATTGTTAGAAAATTTGATAATAGATGCTTTTGTAGATGCGGCCATTTATTCTCGTCTCTCTTTCCTTTTTTACTTCTCTAATCTCTGTCAGATAGATGATTTGTTTCTAGTTTAAGTTTCTAACAGATTCTACTATAGTAAAATGTAAGATGTTGCTTTGTATGTAATTACTGTCACCTGAAGACACCTGGAGGGTTCCATAGTCTTCTTTTCTCTGTTAGACTGCAGATTACTCTGGGATAAGGATCCCCTAATGTTAATTTAACATAGAATAATATGATTGCAGCAGGTTGTCATGGGCGTCACGCTTGATTTACAGGATTTTATTCGCCGCGCTCGGGTGCTGAAGCTGTATAGACAGGCATTGAGAACAGCTAGTCGAGCCCCTGGTCATTCCAGAGGTCTCACTCTCTCTCTCTCTCTTTTCATTCAGTATGCATGTAACAGGCCACATTATTTTCGTCATCAACACTTTTTACCGTTGGTCATTAATTTCTCTGATTACATTATATCAAAAAAATCAATATGATCGTGAACTTCTTTTTACTGGGTCAGTTCAAAAATCTTATTGCCTCACCGTTACATATACAACTTTTGAGAACTTTGTCCAACTAGCAACTTTTATCTGGCAAAAATATTTGAATTGGCTCTTACATTATAACCCGCAACAAAAATATTTGAGTTACAGCAGAGTTTTTTTTTTTTTTTTTTTTTTTTATCCCGCAACAAAGTTAATTAGTCAAGTTTTACTCCTTGCAACTGCAGTTGAATTGCAGCAAACAATCAGGCAAGAGATAGAGAAGAACCGGAATTGTCAGGACAAGCAGGAGATTCGATTCCTGCTGAGTGAAGGGCGAGAGAGATTGAAACAGCTAGACGAGATGCTCGATATGCAGGGTCGCTGATCATTCTTAATCGGTAATATAAAAGTTCACTGGCTAGCTGGCTGGAAGACGCGTCAACTGTGGCTCAGGCATCATCTGCTGTTTCGGAAGGACATTATTTCTTTGTAATTGTATGATGACATTGTCCTTAGATCTTACGATTCCAAATTGACAAAGGTCTTAACTCGCAATTAGGTGGGTGTGTTGGATGTCCTCTTTAGAGCGCCATCTGCAATTCCTTGGTTCTTATTATTACTTCTATTTATGGGTTTCCTCAGAATTGACCTAAAATACTGTCCTGCTTTACTTCACTCTTTTCTAAAAACAAAATTGTATAGTAAATAATCTCAATTAGAAAATTTACCACCTTGATTTCTCTCATTCAAAAACCCTAACATTTCCCAGCCGCCTTCCTCCACCTCCCCCTATTTACCACGCCATGAACACCACCTCCAAACCCCACTCCACCTTCCTCTCCCTCCGTCATGCTCCCCCTCTCCTCCCCTTCTCTTCCCTTTCCCTCCTATTATTTCCCTCCAAACAGATTACTTTAGGTAATCATAGGACATTTTATTGTACAGACAAGAAACGACTAGTCATCAACTATATTTCAACGATCTCAAGCCTTTCATGGCGTCAACAACTGCCATCACAGGAAAATTCTAAAGCTTAAGATTCTACATTTACACACACAGGGGTCGATAGGGCATCAATGCCTCCAAGGAAAGTTAAGCATTGGCCATTGTCTGCACTACATGTCTGCATCCACACAAAAAAATATTCAAATCTAACTAAGAGCAATGAGTGGCATATGATTGTAGGCACAATAATTGTGGACAATGGAATTGTTAGTACTTGCAGGACATAGCAGACACAGTAACCAAACAAGCCAGCAAAATCACAATTCCCTGGCGCCCATCAAGAGATTGGCAAGAAGATATGATTCAAGGTGATGATTTTGAAGATTTGATTGAAGCTACTAAGATTTTAGGCCCAAGCCACGTTTAATGGTTAATTAGTTTTTCTTTTAGTGAGGGACTTGGTACTCAATAGCAAAAACTGAGATCATTCAATTTATTTGGATGAAGGGGCAGATCGTAAACTCATATTTTCCACAAAAACTTCTTCCAAGCCTCTCCACTGGGAATGGGCTAGTAGCCTAGTACGAAGGACGACCAAGCTATAGCCTCTAGCAGCGGGAAGCACCACGAATCATCCTCAAAACAGTAAAAGACTGAACATGGTGTCATCAAATAGGCCGGGTAACCAATCCCTTGCCAACCATTATCTCTACCAACTCCTCATGCTTCTTAAGTTGCCCTGCGTTTCTCAACTCATTCAAAACCATGTTGTAAAGATGCAAACTTGGCACCAACTTCTTCTCCACAATCATCTCCTTGAAGTACTTGTAAGCATAGGACCAGTGCCCCTTTCCACAATACATTGAGATCAATGTCTTATAAGTATTGACATTAGACTCGACCCCGTTCTGATCCATCTCCTTCTTGAGCTTCAGAACCATATCAGTCGACTTGGACTCCACAAACATCTTCATCAGCACATTGTATGTCACCACATTAGGCTCACACTTGAGCTCCTTCATCATTGCAAAAAGACGATGAGCAGCATTGATATCCTTGGCCTTGGATATACAAACGAATATCGGGTTAAAACTACCCGCATTAGGAGCACACCCCTTGCTGGTCATTTGGCGTATCAACTTAGTAGCCTCATCCCGATTCTCATCCTTACAGTGACACTCAATCAGAAAGTTATAGGTAATCACATCAGGGCTAAACCCAAGCTTCTTCATCTGATTATAAACCTGTAACGCCTTTTCAGTCTTCCCCGCCTTAACGTGCACCCTCATCAAATTATTGAAGGTCACGGCGTTCGGCTGACAACCCCTATCAATCATCTCCGAAAAAACATCGTGGGCACGAGTGATCTGCCCGTGCCTACACAAAGCATCGATAACAGTCGAGTAAGTATACACATTCGGCTTGATCCCCGCCTCCTTCATCTCCCCGAAGACCCTCTCCGCCTCTGTAATATCCCCCACCTTACACCACCCATTAATCAAGCTAGTATACACCACAACATCAACACCAAACCTATCCTTAAAACTGTTGAAAAACGACTGAGCGTCAGCCGCCTTCTTCTTCTTGCTTAAAATCGAAACAACACCCGTAAAAGCCAACTTAGTAGGGCAGCAACCGTAGTCCTCAATTCGATTGAAAGTGTGTATTGCCTCGGCAACCATCCCTGCTCTAACATACCTCCTAATCAACACATTGAACACCTCTAATGGAACCGGTAAACCCCGCAATTTCATAGAATCCATCAAACTCCAAGCTAAATCGAACTGCCTTACCTTCCCAGCTAAGTCTATCATTTCAGCAAACACCTCAGCCGATACGTCACCGTTTTGCTCCCCAATCGCCCAATTGAAGAAAGCGAGGGCCTGGAAGATGGGAATATTAGCGCGCCCGTTATAACGACACCGTTCGATAACAGAGGTGACGACAACGGCGGAGAGAGAATTGCTTGTTAAAGAAGCCACCTCAGAGAAGGCGAGCGAAAGAGATGGGATGGTGAAATTAGGGTTAGGGTTTTGGTCAAACTTGTTTTTGCGGTAATGGTCTTTGATTAAATTGTGGAACATTCCGGCGAATTGGGAATTTGTAAGGGGGAGTTGGGAGGGTTCTTGTTGAGGAGTTTGAATGCCGATTTCCGGGTCAGATTGGTCGGGTCGGAGTGTTTCATTGGAGGAAGTTGTGAAGGGTTTAAGGAGGGTTTTGGAAAGGGGAAATGATAGTCTTGATCTGATTAACGCCATTTCGATTCGATGATTTTTGAGAATTTTCTTGGGATTGATTTTGAATGGAGGGGGGGAGAAATCAGTGCAGTATTCAGCAATGGAGGAACTGGGGAGGTCTTGTGGAGGCTTATAGCGTGAATTGAAATGAAACGACATAGACGTCGTCGTCTTGGTGGATCTCTTTTTTTTTTCTATTTTTTCAGAGAGTAAATGATGGTGATTGGTGAATCAGAGAAGCAAAAATTATGGTGCATGAAGTTATATAGATTTATTATTATAGTAGGAATAATATTAAAAGACGTTTATAAAGCTAATAAATTAATAAGCGTAGTTAATTAATGGATTTTATATTTTTATTAAAAATTATCATGTAATATTGCCATTAATTATCATGTAGCATCATTAAAGAATATAAACAAGGAGATATATCACATGTAGTATCATTGATAATGATTAGCAAAAATATCGTTAATAGTAGTAACCTAAATATCGTTGAAAAAAACTTTTTAAAATTACCAACATATATCGTTAATTTTCTGAAATATTGTGTTGATTATCATTGAAAGATAAAAAAATTTGATCGTTACGAATACATACCATCAATTTTATCAAATATTAATAAATGAAACTTTAAAAAATGTTCCAAAACTCTTAGATTAATCATAAGATAACAATTACCCGCTTATAATAACTAATTCAATAAACATATATCAATTAACTCTATTTAAACCAAAGTTTAGTATCCTACTTTGCAAGATTATATGTTAATTTGGGTCACATATTCTGATTTAGTTAATTCACCGTCGAAGAGAAAAGATTGCAACAAGTCCATCAATATCACAACTCACAAGCACCAGGTAGAAAAAACTCGTACTAATATCATTCTGATTAACTTAACTCTTTATAAGACATTGTTGGAAAGATGAAGTGAAGTTTCTTAATGTTGACTCCAAATAAAGCATCAAGGAAAAACTACTTAGGCGATTTTGCAACCGGTAATTCTGGATGATAGGCACCATATAAGCAATCTATATAGCCCCTTAATACTATATGTAAGTTGAAAAAAAAAATTCAATCGGGATTTTAATAGCTAATATGCTATGAAAATAAGCTACTTTGTTGATTTTTTTTTAATAGTATTTTGATTTTTCGAATTTGTACTTGTCCTTTTCTAGGTTATACAAAAACACTAAAGTCCCATTACTTTATTGTATTGTGCTATTTCATTAAATAATACTAGAAGAAACAGTCCATATAAATCTAACTCTATATAATTATAATTAAATAGAAAAACGTAACACATGTAAATTTTCTTTTTATTTTTCTCTCTAGTCATATTTAGAAATTGTTTCATACTTAATCTAATTTTCGATTTTTTTTTAAAAAAAAGGTTAAAAAAAATCCTAGAGGGGAATGCTGGTAAAGAATTTGAAGAGGCTTGATTCGAGGTGGATTTTGAAGTGAATACCTGATTTTGTATTGGTGAAAGAGATGTTCAAGTTGCTCTTGACAAGCTTGTTGAGAAGTAGAGAGGACAGATAGAAAAGGAACCAACCATGTAGGGGAAATGAAATGTGTACTATGTTCATCCTTGTAGGCTTGCACCTACCAGTGTCTCTATATAAGATATATGCATATTGTCTGTGATTGTAGTTTGTTCAAATGAGCATTGCTTATAGTTGGATGGATAGAGTGAAATTTGGTCCTCTTAATAGTCACTACTGCCTTAGCAGCCAATAGGCTATGGGTTTGATACTTCTTTGTGTCAGTTGCCAAACTTAATTTGTTGTAAATATTTTTTTTAATACATTTCTTAATTGTGGTATTTGCATAATTCAAAGGAAAGACTAGAGGAGCATAGAATTATAATGTAAAGGAGACGTTATTAAGGATGAAAATATGGATTGATTGATTTTGCTAATATTATAAGAGCCACTTTGCTCATTCTGCATCTAGTGATTAATATTGACTGACAACCGATTTGTCTTGATATTGTATTATTGAAACCTAAAGTTACATTTGATAAAAATCGATTTGAACTGACTTGACAATAATACAAACTAAGATGACATCTGACGTGATTAAAATCCGAAACCAAGTATGACATGAAATGTAATACCCTATATTTTAGAAATTATATTAAAAAATTTATATGTTAAGTTATATTTAAAATTAAATGTATATTATATATTGCATTTTAAATAAAAATATTTTAAGAACGTTTTAGTACAATTAAATAATTTAAAAATTATTTTGGCCTAATTATAATTATGGATCACCATTTATATATTATATTTTATAATTTTATTAAAAAAACTATTAATTTCATAAATAAGTATTTAATTCCTCAATTATTCTATTAAATTTCCAAAAATTCCTCCAAAATATCCTGAAAAATATCTCAAGTATCCACTTTTATTCTATAATATTTTAAAATATTATTCTTAGCAAAAAAATCAGTTAAGATATTTATAATTTTTTAATTTAAAACCAATAATGTTAAGAATTGGATATATTTACCAAAAAAATAAAAATAAAAATAAAAAAATTCGACCATATTTAATCATGGAAAGCTGCCATGATTAGTATTTAAAAAAATTAATTAAAATTATTATTATATTTATTTTATCCTAATTTAAAGGATAGTTTTAGTTAAAAAGATAGTTTTAATTTAAAAATAATAGATTTTCAAAAAAAAATAAAAAAAATTCTAACCTTATCATATCCTTTTTTATTTTTGAATTAAATGATTTTAATTGGTTAAACTATTTAATAATTGAATTATTTTAAAAATAATATATTTTTCTGGAAATTTAGAGGATAATTATCATTTTAAATTTAAACTTATTTTTTAGTTTTTTTAAATCCTAAAATTTCTCCTAACTTCTACTATAAATAGACCCTTAAACCTCATATAATTCTTCACAAAAAATTATTAAACCCTTTTACTTTTCTCAAACTTTCTCTCTCTCTAGTCTCTCTCTTCATCTCTTCGGCCACCTTGCGCCACCAATCATCGCGAGCCTCCTCTTTTCTCTAACTATTTTAATTGTGTTTACAAATTATTTAGTTCTTAAAACTATTTCTAAATTTAATCAAAGTTTTAATATTTTATGCATATTATTGTGTTGCATTATGTTGATTAGTTCATGTTAATTGATAGGAATATCATCTTGAAGTTTAGTAGGAAGTTTTTAGGAAGTACTAGAATTTAAGGTAAGTATATGTGTTAAATCTTTTTATGTGAAATTAAATATTTTTTTGAATTATATTATATTAAGATATTTTATTATGTATTTTGCTAAATAAATTGTAATTTAAATTTTAGCCATGCGCCATTTTTTATATATTTATATATATGGTTATTTATTTGAAATTCTGATTTAAAAAAAAAAGTGATGATATACATTTATCTTAGGGCCGAATGACATTTGAGATTTAATAATTTTCAATGAGATTTAATAATCAAAGTAATGTATTTTTATTTAAAGGAGTTATAAAAGGAGAGTTATTATTATTATGCATTACCGCTTGATTTCATAATAAAAAAGGGTTCATGCTTATTATTATTATTATTATTATTATTATTATTATTATTATTATTATTATTATTATTATTATTATACATTACTGCTTGATTTCATAATCAAGAAGAGTTCATGCTTCAAAGTCTACTTGTTGGCAAATAAAAGGAAACTATAAGGATAGATTTGTGATGAGATAACTAACTTGGGGATGTGCACACTTAGGATCAAGTAGGGGATATAAGAAGAGGAAATTATTTTTATTAAGTGTTTTAATAATTTTATTTGTATTGGATTATTATAAACGAAGATTTAAAGTTTATTAATATATAAGAAGACAAGTTTGAAATAAAGGAATTTAAAAGTCAAAGTATTTCTTTGAGCATGTATACGTACACAATGTTTTTACACTGACACGTATTTTCCTATTTGTTTTGGTTCGCCCTACTTATCATTTATGGTGAGTAGGTTTGCAGGAATAAATGTGCTTGGGAGCATTACATCAAAAGTCACATACTAGTTAGGAATTTTCATAATTTTTTGTAATCAACTTCCGTATAGTACCTTTGGATAATCAAAATTATAATTATTTTTTATAAATAAATCATGGTTTTCTTCCACTGCAATATAATAATTAGTTAGTACAGCCGAAGCGTGGTAACACGTGGCGGTAATATGCCTAAGTTACTAAAATTACTATTATTATTATTATATTAGTAATTTGGGAGTGTTACATGAAACACCATGTTATGAACCCGACCGTAGTGACTCGTACTTCGTTTTCTTCGATCCTTTGGTGAATTGATATGTTATTAATTGATTATAATCATAATGACCTTTGGCTTGATTTTGTATACCTCTCACTATTGTTGATCATCCTATCATTGACTAAAGTGAACATTAACTTGAAATAAAAAATTAATCCATAATTGACTGAGACAAGTTCAACTAACGAAAACTAAATTTAAGGGTTAGTATGTAACACTATATAAAATTATAACTTTTTTTTTTTGCCATAAAAGACACAAAATGAATGACAAACATTTATATGAAAATAAAGGGGATATATTTTATTTTTCGAAGTCAATATATTAAAGTTTATGCATACGTTAGAGTAGCAATTTTTATATAAAAAAACAACCATTAGACTATAATTAGGTCATAAATGATAGTAATCATTAAATATTTAAAATTATGATTTGGAATTGTAATTTAGTACATCATATTAATTACATTTTTGACTTTAGATAATTTTATTGGAATATTTTGTAAAGTTTTGTAAGGGATGCAATTTTTTCGAAAGTTTAATTTATCCGTCCTAATAGTCATCTGATTCAAACCTGACCTAATATGAAATTAGCTAATTGAACACCCCACTCGAATTATTTGACACGAATTTGATTGGAATTTATAATTATCTGATTAAAAATTAAAGACTTGATATTATTCGACCCACATATAACCCGAACCCAAAATAAACCATTTCAAGTCATATCTAAACCCAAATTAATACAACTCAAACCCAAAATTGAACTAGACACAAATTCGACGAATCAAACTTGACTTATACCCGAAAAGATAAACAACGAGATATAACTTAACAAAACTTAACCTGTCCCAAAAATCAAATTTGATCTAATATTAAATTAATTTGATAAATAACCCGATTCAAACATAATTCAAACGCGATTTGAGCACCCAATAACCGACGCTATCCATTTTCACCTTTGACCTTTCTTCCGCTTGCCGTGTTAGGACCCACGGGAAGTTGAAAACAAATAAATTAGAACACAGAAACCCAACAAAACCAGCTTCATTCCCAAAATACTACTGCGGATCTCTGATCAATCAACTCCCAAAAATTCATTCAATCTCTCACAAATTCATCCCCAAATTCCAATCGATCGACAAATTTAGGGTTTTAAGTTGAAGAAACTATACAGAATGGCGAAGAGTAGGCAAAGCAGAAAGCGATCATCGACATCAACGCTAATACTATCATTACTACTAATGCTTAGTGTTGTCTTACTTTTACTCCTCGCACTCGGCATTCTCTCTCTTCCTGTCCCCTCTGATCGCCCCGCCCACGATCTCAGCAACTTCGGCCGGAAGGTTCTAGAAAGGTATCTCGTTCTTGATTGTGTAAAACTCCGCTGCATTGCTTATTTGCATTAACTAATCTATATATTTCGTATAAACGAGTTACAATATAGCTAGTCTTAATTGTGTTAGGAAACTTAGCATAGTGTTGAATACATTTGCATAAGTATGTATCATAAACTACAATGTTATAGCTGATATCATTTCTCATATTATGTACTCTACCAATTGAATTGTTGTTGTTTTATGATTGAAGAGGTAAAGGCATTGGAAAGCGAGGCGAGCAGTGGGTGGAGATTCTATCTTGGGAGCCCAGAGCTTTTCTTTACCATAGTTTCCTGGTTTGTTTGAAACGGTTTTGTGTTTGAATGTGTATGTAAATTTCATACATGATTGATTGATGAAGTTGTGATTAGTTAATTGATGATCTGATTAACAATTTTTAAAGATTGAGGTTGCCTGTGTTTATAATTGATGTGATTACAGTATTATTTTTGATGCGTAGCATGTTTGATGGAGCGGAGTTGAGTTTCAACCATAGAAGGCTTGTATTCATGGGCTGGTAATGTAACTATATTTGTTGGATATGTTTGATGGAGCCGAATTGAATTTCAACTATTCGGAGGCTGAAAACGCAACTTATTTGTTAGATCTGTTGATGTGGCAAAGTTGAATTTCTATCATGGAATAAGTATATTAGGGGCAGAAAATGTTTAGCAGGTTAATTATCGAAAGATTTGTGTGTGATGATTGGGATTTGTCGGTCAGATGAGCCTTCTTTCTTGCTGAATTATAAATTGTATGTTGTTGTACTCCTGATCTTGTCTGTCATGCTGTGAATTGTTAACCATGTTGGGTAGATGAGGCTTTTTTTTTTTTGGGCATCTATATGTTGCATGTGTCATTTAAGTGAGTTGATTTCGTACAGTGGAATACATATATACTGTAGACCTTAAAATCTCAAATTTTTCTTGAGACAATTGATAAAGGAACAAAGAGGATCATGATGGACTGAGGAGAGCAATGTTTTAATTTTGTTAGTTGATTGACCCCATTCTAGCCTAGTTGCCACAAATACTTTGAATTTATGTACCAAGCCTAGTGTTGCAATTTATCTGAAATGGAAGGCATAAACTCTTATGTGATCTGAAGGTACCAGCATGGGCTGCTAGTCTTCTACTTTGTTTTTACTTTTTTCCACCATCCTAAACTGGGTTCAATCCAGACATCAGGAGGGGAGGAGGTGGTGGAAGCGTATCCCAAGTTCCAATTTTACACTAATTACCTATCTTGGGTTCGTGGAGCTTGGAGTTTTGGAGTAGTGTGAAACAAATGTCCCAAGGGCTAATAAAAATATTCCTCAAGATAATTAGAAAAGGGTGCAGATTTTGTCAAAGATGTATTTATTTTTCCTACTAGGTCACATTCTTCAGATTGTGAATGAGAAGGATAGGTGAAGGCCTATTCTTGGGATCGTGATCTAGTGACATGTCATTTATTCATTTAGACGTAGCCTTTCTGCTAAGTTCCTTGTAGCCAGAGTTAGGCATGCTTATGAGCCGAGTCGAGCTCGAGCCTGGCTGAGCTCAACTCGAACTCGAAAGCTCAGACTCGAGCTCGAAAGCTCGTGAGCTTGGAAATCCAAGCTCGAGCTCAGCTCGAAAATCAGATATTCGAGCTCGACTCGAACTCGAACTCGGCTCGAAGCTTGACTCGAAGCTCAAGCTCGAAGCTCGACTCAGCTCAAAGCTCGATTCGAAGCTTGAAGTCCGAAGCTCATTAGGCTCAAACACGCTCAAGCTCTAACTAGAAATCTTTAGGCTCGAACTCGTCTCAAGCTCGAACTCGTTAAGCTCAAGCAAATCAACTGAATTTCAATAGCATTTTTCAGTTTTTTACAAAAGTTAATTTATTTGTTGAAAGTTTAAATCTAAACTTGCAAAAATAATAAAATTTAATCAAACTTACCAAATTTTTCAGTATTTATGAATAGTTAATATAATAGTGACATTTTATGTAATTTTGTACAAAATGGATGGTATTTTTGGGATTTATGGGAAAAAATAGGGAGTATATTTGAAAATATTATTATTATATGCATTATTTGTATATAGTAATATTTTTAGAATTTCTCAAAAGTGGAGAACTTTTCATTTTGAGGTCTGACTTCAGTTGCTCTAAATCTTTGTCTTTCTTACTATGAACATAGATTTGCAAAAAATGGCTTATTTTATTTATTGAAAATTCACAAAGATAACAACGTTCTTTAGTTCCTTCTCAAGTGTATCCTGTTCTATCAAGCTAATTCATGCTCTATGAAGTCAAACTGTTGGTCTCCATTTAAAAGAGATGCACTAAAATAAATTATGGCTAGTATTTTAACAGCAACAGGTCAATAACAATCAAAACCCAAGAACAATAACAATTCATTAGAAACAATAAAAACCCAAGAACAATTACAATTCATTAGAAACAATCAAAACCCAAGAACAATAACAATTCATTAGAAACAATCAAAACCCAAGAACAATAACAATTCATGACCCATCAATCCAAAACAAACCTAACTACATAATCTCATACTCATAACTTAAGAGAAACAAGAGGGAAGGAGAAGGAAGAGGGAGGGGAGACCGTATGTGAGGGGAGTGCTCACCGGCCGACGAAGCTGTGCGGCGGCGGCGGAGCAGGGACAGCAGCAGGGGAGGGGAAGAGGGGTTTCCTGCGGGTGGAGGGTTTCCTTTTTTTTTCTCTCTCTTGCCTTTGGGGTTCTACGGGATGGAGTGGGGAATTTTTTTTTTTTTTTTTGACTTTGAGCTTTCTTTTGTGGGGGTTTCACTGGAAGGGTAGGGTTTTGTTTTTATATGGGTGGGTTTCTTTTTTTTTTTTTGTTTAGTAATTAGGTGTTTTGTAAAGTGGGGTTTTGTGAGAGAGTTTAGGTTTAGGGAAACTTTAAGTAAGATAGAGTTTTGGGTAGTGTAAAATTTGAGTAGGATAGAATTTTGGTAGTTTAGGCTTAGCGGGTTACTTAAGAAAATAAATAGATAATAACAAAATAATTGTAGAATTTCAGGGGATTACAAGAAACTTAGAAATATATGAATAATATAAGTTATATAAGTATATAACTCTAATTTTGTTTAAATGGTTTTATGTGTTATAAATTTCTTAATTAGCTGAAAGTTATGCTGTAAAAAATTGCCCCACCCAAATTACCGAAACAAACTATAACTCAAGACAACATGTTATAGAACCGACTTGTAGTGACTCATGACCTTTTTTTATTTTAAATATAAAATTAATCAAAAATATATTACTTTATGAATATACTAAATATAAAAGAACCGAGCTTCACATGAGCTTTTTGAGTCGAGTTTCTAACTAGCTTTTGAGTTAAGCTTCGAACGAGGTTTCGAGTCGAGCTTCAAACGAGGTTTCGAGTCGAGCTTCTAACGAGCTTTCGAGTCGAGCTTCTAACGAGCTTTCAAGTCGAGCTTCTAACGAGCTTTCAAGTCGAGCTTCTAACAATATTTCGAGTCGAGCTTCTAACGATCTTGATTCGAGCATCTCACGAGCTTTTCGAGTCGATAAGCACCCCTAGCCAGAGTTAGATTACAGGAAAGTGTATCTGTTTCTATTCTTGTAGTAAGCGAGTTATTTTTTCCCATATTGGGAAAGAGGGGGGGGGGGGGGGGGGTGGTTGATAGGGGTTGTTGACTGTTGTGCTTGTGAACTTTATGCTGCCAAATGTTGATTTCGGATTTTAATTTCTGCAGTCCCAGGAGGAATGCGACTATCTTATTGACCTTGCTAAACCTCATATGGCGAAATCAACTGTTGTTGATAGTAAAACTGGTCAGAGTAAGGACAGCAGGTTTGTTCACTATTCAATTTCACATGTAATGGTCTAGTCTTCAAACTTTTTTTGGAGGTCATTCACTTCCAGTAGCCTTGCTCATGCACTTTCTTTTTGAGTTCAAAAAGATCTAATTCGAATCTTGTGGCATTATGGCATTATGGTAGCCTATTTATTTTTTCTGTTTACTACTTCGTATAGCAGGAAGGAGAGGAACTCAGTTTTCATATTATGTAGTGTCTTACTGTATATTGACTACATTTGCATATAACATCTTCCATGATCGTGTGTGTAGGGTGCGTACTAGTTCTGGAATGTTTCTGAGAAGAGGTCAAGACAAAATTATAAGGGACATTGAGAAAAGAATCGCTGATTTTACCTTCATTCCTGTTGGTAAGGAATGCAACGGCTGCTGTTTATGTATAATTTCATTTTGCATAAAAAATTGTTCTCTCATTAATATGAGTTTGTTAGGGAAGTCTAATGTAAATATCTATGGGTGTGCTTGCCCACCTGGCCACCTTTTTCTTCACAAATTTCCATTACAAACGGCTAACACTAAAGTAGTAATTAGTGTAAACAAAATCTGGGGATGGTGCTCCATTACCATGGACATTGACATGAGACTTTTCTTACTCAATGCTTCCACATTCGTATACAACGCCTTTTATTAACTTATATCAAACAAGCTGTGAGTAATTTGTGTAAGATTAGGTGGATAAACATGGCTGGTGAACTCAGGACAAATAAACAGCATAGCTAAAAGAACCAAGAAAAGATAGGGATTCTAAGAACTCAGAAGTGTAAGAAAAAGAAGGTTCTGTTTAAAAAATTCAATCAGTGGAGCTTTATTTTGAGAATGATGCTTTGGCAAAGCTAACACCTTACAAGACCAGCAATAATGCAAGTTTAAGTTTTCTATTCGTGGATTTTATGAGGCCAACCTGTGTTACCTCCAACGAATCATGATAGGAGGGAGGTACGTACATCAAATGGAGGCTTTATATTATCGTATATACTCAATTGTTTGTAGTCAGAAAGCTACCAGACATGTTTTCTGACTGATTATATAATGCTTTAAAGAAAGTGGGATTCTGTCATGAGTCATGAGGTAGCCTTTGAACCCCTTATGCACAGCAAAGCAACTCCATGAAAATTTCCAGCAAGGATTGCAGCTTCTTGTACTTCTTGTACTTCTAGACTTCTGGAGTATCCTGACTTTCCAAAAAGCTGTAGATGTTGGCAACTTCTGAATACATCATTTTACTTCTAGTGGTCCTGATGAATGATGTATAAACCATTAAATGGTATTTTTAATGCTAGAGTTCATAAATATGAAAAATCAACTCTAATTGCCTCTCTTCATCTCCATTAATCTGTATTTACAGAGCATGGTGAGGGGTTGCAGATTCTTCACTATGAAGAAGGTCAGAAGTACGAGCCTCACTTTGATTACTTCCTTGATGAATTCAACAAAAAGAATGGAGGCCAAAGGATTGCTACTGTTCTTATGTACTTGTAAGATCTATATCCTGCATACCGCATTGGATGGATTTGACACCATCGTTCACCAGGACTGAACTTGTATATTTGTCCCTTTCTAGTGTTTTCTCATTTTGAATTCTCATTTCTTGCTGGCATTCTCAATGCAGATCAGATGTTGAAGAGGGTGGTGAGACTATTTTCCCAGCTGCTCGAGGGAATTTCAGTTCCCAGCCTGATCGATCTGAGTGTGGTCAAAAGGGCCTCTCTGTAAAGCCAAAGATGGGTGATGCCTTGCTTTTCTGGAGCATGAGGCCTGATGCAACATTAGATTCTTCCAGTCTGCATGGTTAGTTTATTCGACCACCCTCTGTAAACCAAAATTTACAATACCCAACCCCTTATTTCCCATCACAAAGGTAGTGCAGTGTGCCTTGAGCTATTGCTATGATAATCTATGTGGTACTTTAAGTAGTTGCTTGAGCCATTTTCGAGCTGATCACCCAGATGGTTCTGATACGTTTCAGGTGGCTGCCCAGTTATCAAAGGAAACAAGTGGTCATCTACTAAATGGATGCATGTTGAGGAATACAAGATCTAGGCCTGCCATTGAGGTGATTCACCATAAATTTGACTGTTGGATGCACTGTGTATCCTATCTTTGACTTTTTGTCGTAACAGTGAAACCTTGAAGTGTGGAGAAGTAAATTCGTTAATAGATTCGTCTGAAAGGAAGGGAAACTATTTGGAATTTATTACAAAATTTTCTGGGTTTCTTTAACCATTTCCACATGGTACATGAAAATTTTTAGAAGCCGATGAAAACTGAGAGATTTGCTAATATTTTCAAAGTTATACTTGTATAGTTGTAAGAAAAAAAAAAACAGAAAGGTCTTACTTGTTCTGCTGTACTGTTCAGTCCTATGCAATAAACCTTACTAAACTATAATATCACTTCAGCACTGCTTGTTGGTATACGTTTTTTTTATCTTTAAAATGAACAGTTGGCTTCAGATGTTCTTTAGCTAGATTTTGTTTTGTGGACTGTTTAGTCGTTATATGGAATTTCACTGAAGATCACGTTCCGTAAAGATGTGATAAGATGTACATTTTTTGTTATTAATGATTGAATTGGGTGATATCATTGTCTGAATACTCCTTTTTGTGCTTTATACTTCATAAGACGTGGTTTCTAACTTGCTAGTGCTGATTATTCACTATGGATGGCATTTTTTGGCAATTATAGCTGAACACAAGATTACTTTCCTGTTTTCTGCTGTTGACTTTACCTGAATATGTTTGTTTTTGTATATCTTATTGTAATTTACATAAGTGAAAGTTCTATGTACAACTTGGAGGCGCCATGCCAATAAGCCCAATAATATACACATTTTGGTGAGAATAGGATGTAGAGAAAAAATAGATGATCCCGACAAGAGTTATGTCAAGCTTTTCAACACCATTCATAGAAATGTGATCCTTTGGCAGGTTATTGGATCGTGCTAGCATTTCTGGTTTATATCTTGTCCAAGACCATTTTGAAGCAGAGTCTCCGAGTCTTACTGCACCAACTTATCAATGTTACTAACACACAGCGATTGTAGTGATGAAATAGAGGACTGTTTTTAACAAAATTTAAGATTTTACTTCTGATGCGGCATAAGGGGTATATACTATACGGTTCTCTTAGGTATATTGGTTTTTCTGCTGGTTGTACTCGTTCTATTGTTTTTGTGATACACCCAGTTGCTCCAATGTGAATTGTCATGTAAAACATTTTCTGAGGCAGGCTTTCGGTAGCGAAAATTTTCCAACAGAGTTCATGTTTATTCTGTTCTTCCTTGTTCTGGAGTGCTTAAATCCCTGCCTATATTCTGTAAATGATGCAGCGGACTGCTTTTAAGTTACTCATTAGGAAACATATATATGATTTTTGTAACGTAATCCTAGTCTAATACTGAGATTTAGTTATTTTCACAGTTCATTTGGCTTGTGACTGTCAAGTTATTGCTTTAATAAGAAGTCAGTGGGAGTGTAAATATAGATAAGTTGCTGGTCAAGTGGTCAACCAAGCTGTTTCCCTCAATTAAAACCTACTCTATTGCGTTTATCCAAGGCTTGTTAATTATTACCTTGAAATATATCAGCCTTTTTCTTGATCTGCATCAAATCGAATAGAACTCGCATATAGTGGATTCCGCACCACTAGTCCTAAACTCTAAATGCTCATCTTAGGTATGGCGAAGGATGGGTTTTGTCCTTTCCCATATATGCATATGCTTAAATTTATCGACTCCATCTTCCCTACACCCATTTACAAATTTCAATTCTGTTTTAACACCCGCTAGTAGAAATCTATATTCATATACAGTCAACCAATTCGCACCAGCCTATAACCACTAAAATTAAAGAAAAATTAAGTTGAAAATTACTCTTATACATGAGTATTTATGCCAACATAATAGTACACAAATTAAAACACATAAATTCCTACTTTATTAATGCATAAAACAAATAACGTAAATTAAATATGGAGCGCTAATCACCGTACCAAAATTAATGAAACCACCCCTCAAATCAAAACTGTCATTTTGCCCTTTCTCACTCCTTAATTTACATTTAACATGTAACTCTATTTTTCTTTTCTACTTTCTCCTCCGATCCTCTTTCCTTTATCCCCAAACTCCGGCCAACCACCGCGCCGTATTTTTTTTAAAAAAAATTTATTGAAGGCATTATGCATTGCAAGGATTATCTCTAATCAAGCGCCACAAGGCATTCATACGGAGTAGGATGTATCTGCTCTATTTCATGTCATAAATTTTTAATCCAAACCTTCAATTATTGCGTATTACTTGCTACTTCGTACTTACCACTGACTCGTGGATGGTTTCTGCTGGCCTATGTGTGAGAAACAAGCGTAACCACATAGAAGACAGGCCCGTGGACGATATGATGTCTGCTGGCCCTTATATGTAAGAAAGAAGCTTAACCACGTACAGTACAACACTATATATTGCCATTCTAATTAATATTTGAAGTCATTATTGCTAAACTACCAGACTAAGATATCTATGATTGTTCAATGTAAAGTCAATTTTAGTATGGATTTAATGGGTTTAACTGAACCCATACTAAAACCCAAAAAAATTTAAATAGTTTTTTTTAAAAAAATAAAAAATAACTCAAATACAATTTACGACATTTTTATACATATATGCACTCTCTACTTAAGTTGTAAAGCTCATCAAAATACATATCCTTGGATTCATATACTCCATCACTTTTTTCCGCTTCACTTATGACTCGTTCTGAACCCATAACGCAAAATTCCTGACACAGATGTCACCAAAAAATCTAGCCCACGTAAGTAAATATTCTAAGGGACCATATTATCTCTAGTGACCTTGTGGGTGAATGCCTTTTGCTGATGTCCATCAATAATACATATAGTCGTAAGTCGTACAAGGTTTTGCTTCTATACTCTTTGTGCTCAGTCTTATGATGATGCAAACAATGGAAGATGTGATTATGCTCTTGGTATATAGTTTACGACTTACCTTTGGGTAATTCTATGTTTGAGATGTAATTCATTAAAATATACTTCGTTTATATTAGGTGCGCCCGAGTGTATGATGATAGACATACAACCAATAGAAAGGCGGACCTTCGAAGACCTTGTTTAACTCGAGCTTGTTCCATTGTGCAGGCAGATGTGTTGACAAGCTTTTTTAATGGATCGAAAGCTCTAGAGATGGAGGTAGTCTATTTTTTTAGATTTTATATATTGCTCGTAATTATTGTATCGAAAATTTGTCCTTAACTTTTTTCCTTTTAGTTGCCCTGACTGAATTCGCTCTTGTGGTCAGATGGGAGTTCTAGAGGAATGTCTTGAGGAAAGCTTCAGTGAAATTTTAGAGGAAGACAATAACATCAGTTATGTATTTGCTGAAATATTACAAGGGACATCAATATATGAAACCAAACTCAGAGAAGGGGATGTCATTCTAGAAGGGAGAGGATCTTGTACCATATGTCTACAAGTATGTTGTCTCTTCAAATATTTCCATGATTAATATATACTCTCTTCGTCCCCTTTTATACAACTCAATCGAAATTCGAAACTATATATATTTTTCGCACGGAAGAGCTTAATACTCTATGAAAAAAGAAACATATTACTAGTCATCTCCAATGTTTAATTTTTTTTAATGATGTGAATTTTATTTCCCATTTATTGATTATGCTGATAACAAGCTAAGTAATTACCTAAAATTAAATCAATTTTCATGCTCATTGAACAGGACTTGGAAGCTGGCCAGATTGTGCAATGCTTTGTGCGATGCCATCACCAATTTCATAAAGTTTGCATAGATAAATGGCTCGCCCTGAACAAGTCTTGTCCCTTGTGCAGAAGGCATACCGAAATGTCCATTATTTGACAAGTGTCAAAGGATTTCCGGCTAAAGAACATGGAGTTGAGGAGCAATAAATTATATAGCAAAGCATGTAATTGATTAATTTGAACTCAATAGGCGATGGAGCATATATGTGTAGGAGGTTGTACGTACTTTGAGTTCATGACTTAGGCGTTGCATTCTTACTTGTACCACTGACATAGTGACATCTAATCTACCCTACTACCATACTTTCATTTTGTTCTTCATTTATACTGGATTAGGTTTTTTATAAGAACTTGTAGCTTAGAAGATGTTAGGGATATGAGATGTTAGCATATAAGGAAAACATCTCATATCCCTAACACGCTTCTATAATCGTAACACTAGCGTTACGATTGTAGAAAAATATATCTTATTTGATGAACTGTAGCTTAATTTTGTTAAAACTAATATGCATAAACTCTATGATATTGTCTTCTATATTCTTGAATCTTCGGAGCAAAACCATGTTCAAAATATTGGTTTCTTTTCAAGTAAAATCAAGCTCAAATAAGGTATTCAAAGTACAATAGTTTTAATGGCATTGTTCTTGAACTTCCATGCATTGTCCATGAATTTATTCAATTTTTGGGGTTAATTTAATTTTCTAATATATAGTGTTTAGTTGGCTAGAGTAAGTGTAACGCCCATATTCTAAACTACGATGTTCGCTTGTTGGCTAAGGTAGAATGTTATTCATTTGTTGAAAATATGATGTTTAATTGTAGGCTAGAGTATGTAAAATGTTCACTTGTTGGGATAAATATTTATTCTTAAATAGGATATTCATTTGTTAAATAGAGTAAAGTGTTCATTTTCTAATGAGTACAGTAGAATGTTTATTTTCTAATATAGAATGTTCACTTATTCGTTAGGGTAAAATAATTATCTCTAAAATAAGATGTTAATCTTTTAGTGAGAATGGAATGTTCACTTATTAGAGTAAATGTTCATTTCCTTAAATCAGATGTTCACTTAAATGCTAAGTAAAATGTTCAATTCTGGGGGTTAATGAACATTTTCTAAAATATGTTATTCACTTGACTAGAGTATAATGCTCGTGTTCACTTGTTGGCTAGTGATGAGGTTATAGCTAACCTATCAAAAATAACTTAACAATTCCTACTACTATGTAGTCGGTCATGTAAGAGTCGAATTCCATGAAGAAGGTGAGATAATGTATAGAATTGTTATTAATCTAATAGGTTGAAGCTGGTTGCATGCATGAACTATGATGTAATGAACTAAGACTATAGAAATAAGTATCCCCACTAATTTATACCAATGTAATCTTCAATCAGTCCCTAATTAATTAGATTATATTCAACAGGATAGACACACCATATATTGAAACCAAAAATCTCTTTTGAGACTTAATGATTTCATTAACAATGCAATCATCCATAATGTAGCTAGTGGACACATGCAATTTAAAGACACAAAACATATACCATCCCAAAAAATTTAGCGGGATCCATCAACTACTATCTTCATTACTTCTCTTATTTTAAATTAGGATTTTAGTCAATTAAGAACCAATTGTTATTACAAAACTAATCATATTTGTTAAAAATACTACGGCTAGTCTTATAACGAGAATAAAATCCATCGTATAATAAGATGAAGAATAAACAATTAAATTGGGGATAAGGATTAAATCATAACATCAACATATTTCTAAAATAATAACATTTCTTTAGCATAATTAAGGAAATAAAACAAAACGTATAATAGTAAGAGAAAACATAGTACTTGAATCAAAGCTTGAATAGTAGAAAAGAGAGAAAATGACCTTTAAAAACATATCAAAAGAGGGAAAAACAACCCCCAAACAAGTGCCTAACAAAAGCCTATTTATATTCCAAGAAGAGTTTAACCTAAAAACAAGACCCCTAAATCTACTAATACATGCCAAAAGCCTATTTCAAGGAGGGTTTTTTCGTTGTATCCCTTATGATCGAGGAGGATATTTCCTAATTGTATCCCTTAATATCGATTTGCCTATCAGAGGACACTTGAGGGACAGGTTGAGCTGGAGTGGCCATAACAGGCAAAGGAGGCATTGTAGTAGTAGAGGCAGGACCAGTAGTAACAACGGGAACACTAGGCTCATAATCATGTATTGGGCTATTGAATGGGCCTAATACATTTAAGATGGACTTTAAACCCACTATCAAGGCTCTAGTAGGCCCACCCAGAGCCCTACTCATCACAGTCACAACAAATGAAAGGCCCACCACTTGTATGCTGAGACACCAAATTAAGCTCATGTTGATGCTTTGTATGAAGTAATGACTTTGGCAGACTCTTGGCCTCCTCATCCATTTGCTTCTCTAGAAGTTTCAGCCTCGCCTCAGTAAAAGGGTAAGCATTTTCCTGGTACAAATTTAACAGGCACCTGCCTTGTTTTGTCACAGTTTTACCGTCTGGACCTAAGACAACCAAGCACGGGATCTCTCGCACGTCAAAATGCTTAGCGAGGTCCTTAGTGGTGCGGTCGCGGAATGGCAATGCTAACCACGGCATTGTATCAAAATAAGAGAGAAAGGACGCTTCATCAAGGTCACTTGATATGGATACTATCTCGAAGTTTTCCTCTTTTTCTAGGTTTTGCTTTATTTTTTTGTAGATGGAGAGTAACTTGGGGATAAACTCGACACACAGTAGGCACCATTGTGCTAAAAAGTAAACCCCTGCAAAGATTCCTGGGGATAAACTTGACACATGGTAGACATACGGCAGGAGAATAACTTGGGGATAAACTCGACAAACGGTATGTTCCTGCGACACACGGTAGCCTTGCAAAGATATCGCAGCAAGTAGGCATGCTTATGAGCCGAGTCGAGCTCGAGCCTGGTTGAGCTCGACTCGAACTCGATAGCTCAGAATCAAGCTCGGCTCGAGCTCGAAAGCTCGTGAGCTTGGAAATCCAATCTCGAGCTCAGCTCGAAGATCAGATATTTGAGCTCGGCTCGAACTCGAACTCGGATTGAACTCGAACTCGGCTCGAAGCTCGAGCTCGAAGCTCGGCTCGAAGCTCGAGCTCGAAGCTCGGCTCAAAGCTCGAGCTCGAAGCTCGGCTCGAAGCTCGAGCTCGAAGTTCGAAGCTCGTTAGGTTCAAACATGCTCAACCTCTAACTAGAAATCTTTAGGCTTGAACTCGTTAAGCTCAAGCAAATCAACTGAATTTCAATAGCATTTTTTAGTTTTTTACAAAAGTTAATTTATTTGTTGAAAGTTTAAATCTAAACTTGCAAAAATAATAAAATTCAATCAAACTTACCAAATTTTGGATATTAGAAGTGAAAATCATCAAGAAATGTCTAAAGTAAACATACAAAGGATTAAGTAAACGATTAAAACAACATAAAAAAAACTGTCCAACAAAAAAAATACAATATCAAATAATGTTCAACAATATTAGTTTCTCATGAAATTCTCATTTTATAATTTCTGTCGAAGGAATTGGAATGGAAATTTCCTTTGGTTGATAATCATCTTTATTCTGTAATATAAAAACATAAATATTTCAATAATGATAATAGTGATGTTATAATAATGAGAATGATGATAATAATAGGTAGTTTTTACCTTATTATTTCTTTGCACTCCATGGAGGGATCTACACCAATCACCGGTGCAAATCAACATTTGCACCATTTCTAGTGCAAGCCTAGATCTATAGGGATCTATAACACGACCACCGGCACTAAAAGTTGCCTCAGAAGCAACTGTGGTAATTGGAACTGCAAGAACTTGTGATGCTAACTTCATAACACAGCATGTCCTAGTAACATGCATCATTTATCACATTGACATACAATTAAGTAAGTCCCTAATTAAGTTTGATGGAGCCAATGGAGGAAATAACTCAATGAGAATAAATACAAGAAACGACATATATGATTTTGTAATGGAGAAATAGTTTCTTCAGATAGTGGGATTTGTAATGCATCGCCTTCCAATGTTCAATAAGTTGATTATTATGATTTTTCAACAATTTATAGTATTATAAATTATCCTTTTTTCTACAAAATAATAACAAAATTAGGAATATAGTTGATGAAGGTTAAGGCTTAACCTGGTCAAACCCGAATCAAATCTGGACCAAACTGATTAATTAAATAACTGATTGAACCCGATCCGAGTATTAACCCGAAACCGAACCGATCCAAAAATAATTAAAACCCGTTTCAACTCGACCCAACAGTACTGAATCCGTTAGTACCAAACCAAACACGTACCAACAACCCGAACTGACACCCCTATTGATCATCAATCATCATATTTTTTTAACTTTATTTAGTAGTACTTTAGGTTCATCACGGTATATGAAATATCATATGTATTTTGTTAAAAATTATAAGGTTAGAAACTTAGAAATATATGAATAATATAAGTTATATAAGTATATAACTCTAATTTTGTTTAAATGGTTTCATGTGTCATAAATTTCTTAATTAGATCATATGTGTCATCATAACATGACACTTGGCTGAAAGTTATGCTGTAAAAAATTGACCCAACCCAAATTACCGAAACAAACTATAACTCAAAGACAACATGTTATAGAACCGACCTGTAGCGACTCATGACCTTTTTTATTTTAAATATAAAATTAATCAAAAAATATATTATTTTATAAATATACTAAATATAAAAGAACTGAGCTTCACATGAGCTTTTCGAGTCGAGCTTCTAACGAGCTTTCGAGTTAAGCTTCTAACAAGCTTTCGAGTCGAGCTTCTAACGAGCTTTCGAGTCGAGCTTCTAACGAGCTTTCGAGTCGAGCTTCTAACGAGCTTTCGAGTCGAGCTTCAAACGAGCTTTCGAGTCGAGCTTCAAACGAGCTTTCGAGTCGAGCTTCAAACGAGCTTTCGAGTCGAGCCTCTAACGAGCTTTCGAGTCGAGCCTCTAACGAGCTTTCGAGTCGAGCCTCTAACGAGCTTTCGAGTCGAGCCTCTAACGAGCTTTCGAGTCGAGCCTCTAACGAGCTTTCGAGTCGAGCCTCTAACGAGCTTTCGAGTCGAGCCTCTAACGAGCTTTCGAGTCGAGCCTCTAACGAGCTTTCGAGTCGAGCCTCTAACGAGCTTTCGAGTCGAGCCTCTAACGAGCTTTCGAGTCGAGCCTCTAACGAGCTTTCGAGTCGAGCCTCTAACGAGCTTTCGAGTCGAGCCTCTAACGAGCTTTCGAGTCGAGCCTCTAACGAGCTTTCGAGTCGAGCCTCTAACGAGCTTTCGAGTCGAGCCTCTAACGAGCTTTCGAGTCGAGCCTCTAACGAGCTTTCGAGTCGAGCTTCTAACGATCTTCATTCGAGCTTCTCACGAGCTTTTCGAGTCGAGATGGAGTTTGCTCAACTCGGCTCGTTATCTTATCGAGCCGAGTTCGAGTTCGAATCGAGTCCACTCGAGTCGAGCTTTGATCGAGTTTTGACCGAGTCGAGCTCGAGCTGCTCACGAGTAGCTCAACTCGATAAGCACCCCTAGCAGCAACCTGTGATACTTAGCTTTCAAATGATCAAATGTAGTAAGTTACATATATACACTGTAAATCTTAAAGGTTTACAGTTCATAGTTCTAATTTGTTTTTAGTTACGCTGTTGTATACCTAGATACATTAGTCTTACCTCCACTAACAATAAAACATGGTTCCTTGAACTCTTGAAGTACAATTATAACGATAATATGTAACATGAATGTTGTAGTACGTAGATATTTTGAATTGATTTTGAACAGTTCATGATATTTTGTACTCTTATTGTTGTGTGTTTGTACTCCTTTGTCATCTAAATTCGACAACTCTATTGATACATCGTGAAAAATTGAAAATGATAGAGCATTACTCTTATTTACGGGCACGAGTACTAGTAGAAACAACTTATTTGCAACGATTATATGAGTGACGCAACTATTGGCGGAGCAAATGTCTCAGAGTCATTTGCGGCCATTACACAACCGAAATAAAAAATCAATTATTTGCGGCAGTCGTAATCTAAAAACTGCCACAAATGCTTAGATTTAATAGTGTTTTCACTTACTTTCTATAGTTATTCACTTACTACCCAAGCAAATAATTGATTTTTTTGCATCAGTTGTACGTGTAATCGCCACAAATGACTTTGAGACATTTTCTTTGCCAATTATTGCGTCGTCCAAAGAACAGTCGCAAAAAAGTTTAAATAACCATCGTAAATAAGCTAATTTCTACTAGTGGAGAACTATATGTATACTCTTAAATTATGTACAAACCGACATTGATGATGACAAGAGAAAATACATTATGCTCGGTATAGAAAATTTATGATAACAATTTAAAATTTTTGATAAAGATGAAGGTAAATGAATGGTGTAAATATATCCATGTTTACATGACGTACTTATATATATACTTACCCGGTAAAATAAAGGATCTTTGCCTAAAAGATAATCTCTATCTTTATTAATGAATTAACTAATATCTGCCTCTCTTCCTTTTCATAATGTTCCTTTTGTAACACGTCCAACCTATTTTTAGTAAAAGGGAAGGCTTTGACTCCATATCGATAGATGAGTTCGACTCCATCATGCATTGTTGCATCATCTTTACTGTCATAGTCAGGCTGTAAGAACACTAAGCAAGGCATGGCTTCTGCGTTAAATTTTGATTTAGGGCTCTTTTTGTTTCTAAGTCTGAAAATGGCCCCTGAAAGCCAAGGCATGAAAGCGCGATAGCTGTTAATTGCGTCAATATCTTCATCAGAGGAAACCAACACGATCTCAAAGTCACACCCTTGTTGTCTCTTAATGATAGATAGTAGATCAATATTATCTTTTGTAAATGTTATATTTACAGTATTTTAGATAAATGCTCAAGGAAATCTTCCATGACAATAAGCATACAAGGGCCATGTATCTAGAAGAGCAGTTCTCCAAACTCAGACTTGATAACTTTGCCAACATGTTAGATTATTGTAAACATATCAAACTCCTTGCAGATCAACTTGCCAACGTGGAGTGTCTGATTTTTGATCGTAAGATGGTCATGCAGTTGATCGCGGGTCTCCCAAAGGGTGAGTATGATACCATTGCTGCAATTGTGTCGCAATCTAACCCAACCCCTACCTTCAACAAGGCAAGATCTATGTTTATTTTGGAGGGAACTAGAAAAAGAAAGCAAGAGGAAAGCAACCTCCATGCTCTCGTTTACCAAAAACTAATTGACAACAACTCCACCCCCTGCCCACGCCGCTTCCTTTTCCTGATCATCAACACGATGGAGGACGTGGCGGTGGCCGGGGTCGAGGCAACGGAAGAAATGGCCGGGGACGTGGGCATGGAAGGAGAGAATTGCATGGCCCCGCTCACGTACCCCAACATAATTCTCAATGGGGAGCTTAACCTTGGCCTCAACGCAATGGGCAGTGGGCTTCACCACCCTGCCTATATCATACGGGCCCTTACAGACAGCAGAACCATGGCCACATATCTCTATAGCTCGACATTCTGGGCCCACGCCTACCCATACAACAAGCCCACTATGCCATCGCTTTGACTCCTGTTACAGCCCACTCATGACTCCTACCGAGCTTGGTCATGCCTATAGCTCTATTGATCTTCATTCCCCTGATGATGCATGGTACATGGTCATGTCTCACACATGATTCGGGTAATATCTCTAAATTATTTAGTTTAAGAACTCCTCATTCTACTTGTGTCGGTAATGGAAATCGTATTCCTATTTATGGTTTTGGCAATACCACCACTCCATCAAATAGCCCACCCTTTAACCTTAAAAATGTCCTTTGTGTCCCTAACATAATAAAAAACTTAGTTTCTGTTTGAAAATTTATTTGTGCCAACTCTGTGTCGGTTGAGTTTGATCCTTTCGGTTTTTCTGTGAAGGACCTCTGCTCAGGAACAATGCTAGCACGGCGCAATAGTGTGGGAGACCTCTATCCCTTCTCCCCCTCTTCCCCTTTTCCTAACAGCTACCACCTCTCTCTCTTTACAGCGTCTCCTTCAATCTGGCATCATAGACTTAGACACCCTGGTGATAAAAGAAATAGTTCTCAGTTTTGTTACTCTTGTCCTCTAGGAAAACATACTCGTCTCCCTTTCAAATCCTCTAACTCTATTACTTTTTCACTATTTGACATTGTTCATGCGGATTTATAGACATCATCTATTCCTAGTAAATTGGGACATAAGTTCTACTTGGTTTTACTTGATGATTTTTCTCACTTCTTATGGGTGTTTCCTATCAAATATAAATCTCAATTCTATGATATATTTATACACTTTAGATCATATGTTAAGACTCAATTCGAGAGGTATATCAAAACACCAAAATGGCAATGGTCAAGAATTTGATAATTCACTCTTCCATAACTTGTGTGCTCGTAATGGCATAGTTTTTTTGGTTCTCTTTCCCTTTCACATTTTCTCAAAATGGTAAAGCCGAAAGGATTATTCGCACAATTAACAATATGTCTCGCACTATTATCTTTCATGCCTCTTTACCCCCTTTCTTTTGTGTCTATGCAATACATATGGTTGCCTATATTCTTACTATTTTACCATTTACAACAATATTTAATAAGACCCCTACCGAAGTCCTTTATCGTAGGATTCCCACCTATGATCATCTTCGAATATTCGATTGCCTTTGCTATCTGAATCTTACTGCTACTGCATGGCATAAAAGTGCTCCTAGGTCTTTACCTTGTGTCTTCTTGGGGTATCCTTCTACCTATTGAGGCTATTTATGCTATTATCTATCCTTATCTAAGGTCATCATATTTCTCCATGTGAACTTTGTCTAAAATATCTTTCCCTTCTTTAACCTTCAACAGTTTCGTAAGGGTGAATATAATTTCTTGGGGTCTTGTAACACCCTTAACCCAATCCTTCTGCATGCTCTCTCTCAATCTAGGCTAGCTCATAACAAGGCCAGTCCCTCTCTAAGCTCATTCCAACCGACTAGCCCCCTTGTCACTAACCATTCTTTTCTTATCCCACCGAATTCCCCTAGCCCTAATCCCATGATCCAATTTGGATCTTTGCCTACCTCAACCCTGGACCCCTCTCCTCATATTTGGCCTAATACTAAGCCTTCACACTCAATGGCCACTCGTACCATGAGTGGAATATTCAAACCAAACCCCAAGTATCACGCCCTTGTCCCTGTCCCCTCAATTTCCCCATTACCCAAAAATCCAAAATTAGCCATGTTGGACCAAAACTGGAATACTGCCATGAATGAGGAATACAATACTCTTACTAAACAACATACTTGGGATCTTATGCCTAAACTGGAGGGGGTGAATATTATTCGTTGTATGTGGTTATTTAAACAGACGTACAGGAAAAAAGGTGAATTAAAAAGATATAAGGCGAGATTGGTTGTCAACGACAAGTCACAAGGTGTTGATTGTGATGAAACATTTAGTCCTGTGGTAAAACCAACTATTATTCGTACTGTTTTGAGTATTACTATGGATAGTAATCGGTCTATTCATCAGTTAGATGTCAAGAATGCGTTTCTTCATGGTGACCTCAAAGAGATTGTCTAAATGCATCAACCTCTGGGGTTTGTAAATCCCAATGCTCCTACTCATGTTTGTCGCCTTCATAAGTCTCTTTATGGCCTAAAGCAGGCTCCTCGTGCTTGGTATCAACGGTTGCTAATTTTCTATTGAAGTTTGGCTTTCTATTGTGTCATGGAACACAATTGGCGTATCTCTTACTCTATGTTGATGATATAGTATTCACGGCATTCTCCGAGAAACTGAAGTGCGAGATTATTAATCTTCTAAAGTCTGAATTCTTAATGACTGACTTGGGATAGCTTAACTACATTCTGGGGATTTCTGTGACCCGTCACACACAGTCTATGTTTCTATGTCAACATAAATATGTGGAGGAAATTATTCATAGGGCTAATATGGTTAATAGAAAACCAGTTCTAACACCAGTCGATACCAAATCCAAGCTTGGGGCTCTTGATGGCAAACCGATGAGTGACCCTTCCCTCTACGGAAGTCTTGCCGGTGCTATACAGTATCTTACTTTCACAAGACCTGACATTGCCTATGCTGTCCAACAGGTCTGTGAACCTCATTTTAACGCTCTAAAGCGTATTATTAGAAACATTCAGGGCACATTGGATCTTGGCCTCCACCTATACAAATAGGCTCCTACATGTCTGATTTCTTACACTGATGCTGACTGGGCTGGATGCCCAGACACTCGGCGCTCCACCTCTTGATATTGTGTTTTCTTGGGTGACAATCTTGTGTCCTGGTCCGCGAAATGTCAGGCCACTTTATCCCAACGCCGAAGCAGAATATAGAGGTGTCGCTGATGTCGTTGCTGAAATTTGTTGGCTAAAAAACCTTCTTATTGAATTACACTATCTTATCCAACAAGCATCCTTGGTCTATTGCAATAGTATATCTGCGGTGTACCTGTCTTGTAACCCAGTGCAACATCAATGCACCAAACACATTGAGATAAATATCCATTTTGTTTGTGATAAAGTCGCGCTAGGTCACGTTAAGGTTTTGCATGTCCCTTCATTATATCAGTATGCAGATATATTCACCAAAGGATTGCCACGACAACTTTTTCTAGACTTTAAATCCAGTCTAAGCATACAACCTCCTCCCGCTTCGACCCCTCCCTCTTAGACTGCGGGGGTGTGATAGATAATAGATCAATATTATCTTTTGTAAATGGTATATTTAGGGTATTTTAGATAATTGTGGAGTCTTATATTTTAGATAATTATGGACTCTCTTGGTTGTACCTAAATAGTATATATATGCAATATATGAGAAGTCTCCACCCAAGGAGAATTACATCATTCTACACTTAAGTTGCTCTTAGACATCAATTAGGAGTTCATTAAACTTTCAACAAGGAACGAACCAATTAGCTGAGAAGTATATTCCTACTACCTTGTCTTGAAGCTCAAAGATTTTCACCTATAGAAATATGCATGATTTGGAGCACATATGTAACATGACGCTATGAAATAATATCTCATAACATTCTTAATCAAAGATATGAAAATAGGCTTTTCTAATTCATTTCTAATATTATATTAGTAGATTTCTGATATAGGTATTATCAAATATAGAAATGCAGTAAATATAAAAATACAAAAAAATATATATTGGTTATAGAAATTATGATCTCAAGTATAGAATTGAAATTACGAAAATATCCTCTGATATATTTATATCAAGTATAAATTAACAATTTCTCGATATAAAAACTGCGCGTTAAATCTTTAGAATAATGTTTTGTACTCCGTTCCATGCTAAGAAAATGTGATTTTTAGGCATTGTAATACAGTATGGAAAAGCATGTGTTTTTATAGAAAATCTTGTATAATACGATAAAATGAGGAAAATATATCTTCAACCAGCTTTGGGTACCCGGTCTCAATTAATTAACATCATATCAATCAAGCTAGCTAACTAACATCTAGATGCTACCTACGTACCTTGAGCTAGTATTGGCGTAATTAAGCTTGTATACAGGTAGATTTCTGACCAATGCCTTGCAAGTGATAACAACCCCAAAGTAAGGGCTCTTAATCTCATATATATATATATATATATATATATATATATATATATATATATATATATATATATAGGGGTGGGTTCATGTGAGAACCCCCCCTAATATGAGAACCCTTTTAAGGTGAGAACCCATCTAACACCACACATATTGACAGATCTAATGTATGGCATTTAACAAAACATAATGGCAAATCCGTAATTAACCCAAAAACTGACAAAAAGCATGTGCTTCAAAAATGTGACTGACACTTTGGTAAAAGGAAACACACATCACTTTTCATTCATTTTTCATTCACTTCGGTAAAAGAAAACATACTATAATGGTTAATTTCTAATTCTAAACGCTAGATAATTAGTTTAAAATAGTTTGGTGGGCATTTCCAAAATAGTGAACATCATGTTCTAAACTAGTGAACATCATGTTCTAAAGTAATGAACTTGATGTTCTAAACTAGTGAACTTGATGTTCTAAACCTTAATAGACTGAAATTACTAAATGTTTTATTTCCCTAATTCTTGACTAATGTTCTAAACTAGTATACATAATGTTCTATAAGAGTCAGCATAATGTTCTAAACTATTAAACATATAATTGTACACGTATAATTTCATAAATTCACTCATTTCAAAACGAACATAATATACTATAATGGTTAATTTAGAAAATATTTAGTAATCAACATAGTATACTATAATGGTTAATTTCTAATTCTAAACGCTAGGTAATTAGTTCAAAATAGTTTAGTGGACATTTCCAAACTAGTGAACATCATGTTCTAAACTAGTGAACATCATGTTCTAAAGTAGTGAACTTGATGTTCTAAACTAGTGAACTTAATGTTCTAAATCTCAACGGGACTAAAATTACTAAATGTTTTATTTTAGTAATTCTTGTCTAATGTTCTAAACTAGTATACATAATGTTCTATAAGAGTGAGCATAATATTCTAAACTATTGAACATATAATTGTACTCGTATAATTTCATAAATTGACACATTTCAAAACCAACATAATATACTATAATGGTTAATTTAGAAAATATTTAGTAATCAACATAATATACTATAATGGTTAATTTCTAATTCTAAACGCTAGGTAATTAGTTCAAAATAGTTTGGTGGGCATTTCCAAACTACTGAACATCATGTTCTAAACTAGTGAACATCATGTTCTAAAGTAGTGAACTTGATGTTCTAAACTAGTGAACTTGATGTTCTAAACCTCAATTGACTGAAATTACTAAATGTTTTATTTTCGTAATCAAGTTCACTAGTTAAGAACATCAAGTTCACTAATTAAGAACATGATGTTCACTAGTTTAGAACATGATGTTCACTAGTTTAGAACATGATGTTAAGTAGTTTGGAAATGACCACCAAACTATTTTGAACTAATTACCTAGCGTTTAGAATTAGAAATTAACCATTATAGTATATTATGTTGATTTTAAAATGTGTGAATTTATAAAATTATACGAGTACAATTATATGTTCAATAGTTTAGAATATTATGCTCACTCTTATAGAACATTATGTATACTAGTTTAGAACATTAGTCAAGAATTACTAAAATAAAACATTTAGTAATTTTAGTCCGTTGAGATTTAGAACATCAAGTTCACTAGTTTAGAACATAATATTCACTGTTCAGTAGTTTGGAAATGTCCACCAAACTATTTTGAACTAATTACCTAGCGTTTAGAATTAGAAATTAACCATTATAGTATATTATGTTGATTACAAAATATTTTCTAAATTAATCATTATAGTATATTATGTTGGTTTTGAAATGTGTGAATTTATGAAATTATACGAGTACAATTATATGTTCAATAGTTTAGAACATTATGCTCACTCTTATAGAACATTATGTATACTAGTTTAGAACATTAGTCAAGAATTACGGAAATAAAACATTTAGTAATTCAGTTTGTTGAGGTTTAGAACATCAAGTTCACTAGTTTAGAACATCAAGTTCACTACTTTAGAACATGATGTTCACTAGTTTAGAACATGATGTTCAGTAGTTCGGAAAATAAGATATTGATGCACAATAATGAAGAAAAGGATGAAACTATAAAGAAATAAATAATGATGAAGAATGAAAAGTGCCAGCAAAAGAATGAAAAAAGTACAAAGTTTGTCTGAAACACACTGCCAGCCAACGATTTTTTACACAATGTCTAGATATTTACAGATTTGCCATCCTTTTTAAAGCATTTTCAGCCCTAGATCATCAAGCATCTAAGGGTGTAAGATGGGTTCTCACCAAAAAGTAGTTCTCACATAAGGAAAGGGTTCTCACATGATCCCTCCCCTATATATATATATATATAGGGTGGGTTCATGTGAGAACCCCTCTAATATGAGAATTCTTTTGTGGGTGAGAACCCATCTAAAATCATACACTTGCCAGATCTAACGGATGGGATTTAACATGAAAATAGTGGCAAATTCATAATTACCACAATAACTGACAAAAAGCAGTTGGTTCAAAAGAAATAACTGACACTTCGGTACATGATAACCCGCTTCACTTTTTTGATATGTCAAATCATTCCTTCACTTTTCCAAACACTTTTCGTCTTTCTAAACTAATGAACGTAATGTTCTAAAACGGTTGGTTGGTTGTTCTAAATGCTTGTTTATTAGTTCTAAATAATTTGGTGGGTTATTCTAAACTAATGAACATAATGTTATAAACCTCAATGGACTGACAATTTACTAAATATTGTTTAATTTCCATAATTCGTGACTAATGTTCTAAATTGTACCTATATTGTTCCAAACAAGGCATATGTTATTTTAAGTTCAGAACCCGTCATTCTACATAATGTTCTAATTAGTTTGGTAGGTTGTTCTAAACTAATGAACTTAATGTTCTAAAACGCTTGGTAGGTTGTTCTAAAACGTTCTATTATTGAATGTACAATAATGAAGAAAACGATGAAAATATAAAGGAAACCCATAATGATGAAGAAAAATACAAGCTTAATAGAGTGAAATGTGCCAGTTGAACGAAAGCAACTGACATTTCGTCTCACTTTAACTGTGCCAGGCCTGCCAGCCGAACAAAAAGCAACTTCACATCCCCATATTCAGATATTTATAGATTTGTCATTGATTTTTAATGTCATTACAGCCATAGATCTTCACTCACCCAATGATCTTAAATGTTCTCACATAAAAAGGGTTCTCACATAAGGGGAGGGTTCTCACATGATCCCTCTCCTATATATATATATATATATATATATATATATATATATATATATATGTATATATATATATGTATATATATATATGTATATATGTTACATTTTTTCAGATATAGTTTTTCAACGACAATTGATAAAGAAATAAAGAGATAAATAGTATTTGTGTATATTTTCAGTCTATGAAGATTTTGTTATAGCTTTCATAATTATAATGACATGTTTTCGTATCATTTGTAGCCCCGCAGTAGTATAATGGTGTGGTGGGAATATAGTACGTTGATTAAGTAAAAACAATATACTTCACTAACAAAAGAGAGCAATTACATATGACAAAAAAGAAAAGGTGGGCAATAACCTTTTTTTTAAAAAAAAAAGAAAAGAAAAGAAAAAGTAGGTTAAGATAAACCCCAAAAAAGTATATTCTTAAGTATATATGCTACTATATTCTTAAAGAGATTTTTTTAATTCATACCTGATATAAATTAAATTATATCAGAATATTAAGATATCAGATATAATTATTATTATATCATATATATTATATAACTATTATTATATTAGATATATTAGATTTATGTATTGTTATATAAAATATAGAAATATAGGAGATATAAAAATACACGACATTATGGTATCAGGTATAAAAATAAAATTACAAAAATACTTTCTGATATATTTATAGCATGTACTCCTATAAATTAGGAATTTCTCTATTCTTAAGTATGCATGCTAATTTGTATATAATTTGAAAAATTAATAGTCAAAATTGAATAATAATATCGGGCTAAAAAACCATTGAAGCATAGACGGTTTAATTTTGTAATTGAGGTGAATAATGAATAGCAGAGTTACATTGTTATTGTCACTAAAAGCTTAAAATGAAACAGAGTATATATTTTGATGTGGTTTCCTTGAAGTGCTACTGTAATCTTTACAAGTAATAACGTATTAATATTTTTATGGAGTATATTATCCTTTATTTATGCTAGTAATTTAAACGCACTATTCATATTGGATAAGTATGGTCTATTGATTAAAAATATTGAATCGAGTAAGAACATAATTTCTTTTGTACAAAGTAGTAGCAATAGCTGCAAGCCTGCAATAAAAGCCCTTCTTAATTGAGATTTTAGATTATTTTGCACGCAAAAACCGATCCAATGCCATATCCGAAAGAGGTCACAATCTATTGTCTTAATCCCCAACTATCTTTTGATTATCTGTATGCATTGTTTGCTGTACATAATACACGCACTCAAAGAACAGGAGTGCATGAGACTCACAACCCCTGCTCACAGATAGCACTCAACTCATTCTTAAAAAACCTCTGTCTCGTCTTCAACATCTCCAAAATGGGCCAGTCATTGGAACTTTTTTTTTTTAACCTTTTAAAAAATAATTTGAAATATAACCCCCGCACCATACTATTTCGAAAAATGAACTTGAATCTAGGTTTGGTATTATATGTGAAAGTCGCTTCCTCATTAATATTTTGTTAAATGAAAATAAATTTTTTACAAAAAAATAAAAAAATTTACAAAATAATTTTTTATATATTTTTTAATAAAAAAAATTGTTTTTTTGAAGTCGTCGTCCCAACCATGGAAACACTCTATGCTTAGGTAATTGGGTATTCTTAAAAACTGAGGTTAATAGCTAATTGATAGGGTTCGTACCGATGGGTCAATTTTGCATGGCAAGCCTCATATAATCATTACTTACAATAGAAAGGAGCAGGGCAAGCGCAACAAGAACAAAGTTGCATAACATATGGCAGTGGAGCAAAGTAGAGCAACGGAAAACGGTTATTGAGTCAATAAGGAATAAATGTAATTAGTTACAAGGAGAGAAATGACAATATCGTATTAAAAGGAATCTTACAAAAGTTGTTACACGGTTACTAGGGAAATGTAATATAAAAATAGAGGAGGAATGTATTAGGGATGACAAGAAAGTAATACAAGAAGTTTTTCCTTAGAGACTCCTACTTCTCGAAGTGTAGGTTGTATTCTTCTTCCTTCTCTTGTGCTTTGTTCTTTCTTGTTTGTTTTTTGTTTGTTTCCCAAAAATCCATCAACGTGAGCTTATCAAACTGGTATCAGAGCCAGCGGCACGCTCCAGCTTTATCAGAATTTTTATTTTTCCTAAAAAAAAGTCAATCACCTAAACCTATACCAAACACGAGTCTATGACACCCACCTACTCCCAAAGGATGAATCAGATCAAGAGTGACACTAAGGCCATGCGAGCTAAGATGACAGAAAAATGGCAAAGATTATGGAGGGAATAAAGAAGATGGAAGGTAGCCTGGAGAGAAACCGAGTGGAATAGGAGGAAATGATTAAGCAGCTGAGGGTAGATCAAAAGGAGTTGTGGGGGAAGTTAGGGGAACAACAAAAATCCTCAACCGATCATGAAAATGAGGAGGAGCCCAACTCATTCCAACAAGGAAGTAGAATAGGGAGTGATGATAATGCAGGGCAAGGAGGAAATTGGAGATTTAAAAAATTAGAAGTAATGTTGTTTGAAGGGAGTAATCATAATGGGTGGATTCTCAGGGCGGAGAGATACTTTGAATTCTACACGATTAGTGAAGAGGAGAAGTTAGAAGCGGCAGTGGTCTCATTGGTATCAATGGGTGTATAAATATCGAACCTTGAAGAATTGGGAGGAGTTGAGGATGATGCTGTTGCGTTTATTTAGGGAAACTGCCATGGGCTCTCTCCAAGAGCAATGCTTAGATCACAAACAGGATGGAACGGTGGGATAATATACAAGGAGTTTCATTGAGTTGGTGGTTCCATTGGAGGGTTTGACCGAGGAAATCACGAAGGGGAAATATATCTCTGGTCTGAGAGAAGAAATCAAGGAAGAAATGAGGTTGCTCGATCCTGCCAGCCTAGATCATGCGATGGAGCTCGCCCTAAAAATTGAAGACAAGATTAAATGGGGCCTGGTCAACCGTAGGAGAAATGGGCCATACACACCACAACCCCAAGGCCCAAACCCGGTAAGTCAGCCTATTTCTTTTACTCTAAGGGCATGCTTGGGATTAGGGTAATGAATTACTATGGTAATAAAAGTGAAACTCAAAAAAATGAATGTGAATCTAAGAAAAAATAAAAATTGATAATGTATTTGCAAGTTGATTAAATATTAATGGTGTAGTGGGAGGTTGAAGAAGAACTATTACCCTCATTTTGAGGGTAATAATCACCCACCCTCCCCTAGTGTAATTATTTCCCCAAAATAAGGTAATAGTTCCTATTTATTTACTTCTTAACACACCATTACTACATAATCTACTTTCAATCACACTACTACTATCTCATTTTTTCTTGTATTCACATTTATTTTCTTATGTTTGACATTTTTTACCCTAGTAATATATTACTCTCATTCCAAACATGCCATAAGAATGTTCAATTCACCCCTCTCATATTAAAGAGTATCTCCCCATCCTACCTTATCCCACTCCACTACAAACTCTTCACCATTTGTTAACAATTATCAGAGCCTTAACAATGATCTTATGAAACCAGGGGAGATTCGCCGATTAACTGAGAAAGAAATTCAGGAGAACAGAGCTAAAGGTTTATATTTTAGATGTGATGGAGAATGGAGTCTCACTCATGGGTGTAGCAGAAGAAAGTTGAGTGTGCTTATGGACAAAAGTGAAGAGGGGGCAGATGAGGAAGTAGAATTGGAGGAGTCCATTGATGAAGCGGAGAACGAGGAGGAACCCACCAACCCATCTATTTCATTAAACTCGGTTATGAGAATCTCGAATCCGGAAACATTGAAGTTACGAGGTGGGTTAACGAGCATGATGTGGTGGTTATGGTGGATCCTGGTGCCACCCATAACTTCATTTTAGTTGAAGCACTAAAGAGGCTTGGGATTAAGGTAAAAACACTCCAACTTTTAGGGTATCTCTAGGTATAGAGGAGGTAGTATAGGGGAGTGGGGTTTGTAGGAGTGTTATTCTGCAGCTATCTGGCCTTGAAATTATTGAGGATTTCCTTCCTCTATCTCTAGGTAACTCTGATCTTATTTAGGTATAGAGGAGGTAGTATAGGGGACTAATCCTATCAATGTGCATCCATAAAGATACCCATAGGCCCAGAAAGACAAGATTGAACGTTTCGTTCAAGACATGCTATAGGCTAGCATCATACAGGTTTCCTCGAGCCCTTACTCAAGCCTGCTTCTCTTAGTAAGGAAAAAAGACGGCTCCTTAAGATTTTCTATTGACTACAAGGCACTCAACAAAGCCACGATGCTAGCTAAGTTTCTAATACCTGTCATAGATGACCTATTGGACGAGTTAAGAGGAGCTACGGTTTTCTCAAAGCTGGATTTGAAGTCTGGCTATGATCAAATATGTGTGAAGCAAGAAGACATTCCCAAAAACGCATTTTGCAAACATGAGGGGCACTATGAGTTCCGAGTAATGCCATTTAGGCTCATGAATGCACCAGCCACATTTCAAGCCCTAATGAACGATAGCCCTATCTTAGGAGGTTTGTTCTTTTTTATGACAATTTAATTTCCAGTAAAACGAGGAAAGACTATCACCAGCATGTAGCAACAATATTGGATACCTTGGCCAGTAACTCCCTGTTCGCTAATAGAAAAAAATGTGAGTTTGGGAAGTCAGAAATCGTTTATTTGGGCCACGTAATTTCCAGCCAAGGGGTATCGATTGATGAGGAAAAGAATAAATTCATGGTTCTTTGGCCACTACCCAAGACCTTGAAGGGGTTGACAGGATTTTTGGGGCTCACAGGGTACTACAGGAAGTTTATTGCTGGCTACGCGACTATATCAGCTCCTCTTACTAACCAATTGAAGAAGTACAACTTCAACTGGACTCCACAAGCCTTGCAAACTTTTGATCATGTGAAAGAAGCTATGACAAAGGCTCCAATCTTGGCCCTGCCTGATTTTCAAGAGCTTTTGTGGTAGAAATTGAAGCCAGTGGATTCGTGTGGGTGCAGGTCTCCTTCATCATGAACTTCACATTGCGTTCTTCAGTAAGCTTCTGGGAGTGCGGGCTAGGGCAAGATCCATATATGAAAAGGAACTTATGGCAATTATAATAGTTGTCCAAAAGTGGAGGCATTACTTGTTAGGGAGACGTTTCCTAATTCGAACAGATCAATAGAGTCTTCATTTTTTAATGGAGCTGAGGGAGATAGGACTGGAATATCAGCGATTGGTCAGTAAAATTTTGGCTTTTGATTTTGGTATATGCTATAAACCGGAAGCATCCAACAAAGTGGTTGACGCTCTCTCAAGATAATTTGTTGAGCAAGCTGAGCTAGCCTCGATGGTGAGCAGTAAAAGCATCGCTTGAGAAGAAATAAGGAGGAGCATGGAGGGTGACCCATTTATTACAAAGCTGAAAGATGATGCTAGAGCCAATATTCCATTGCCCAAGGGATACTTTTGATCATGAGATTCTGCATTTCAAGGGAAGGGTAGTCTTACCTTCTTCTTCATCCATTATAAAGGTACTCCTCCAAGAGTATCACGACTCTCCTATGGGTTGACACTTGGGGGACTTCAAGATAAACAGGAGAGTAGTTGCAGATTGGTTTTGGGTAGGTATGAGAAGGGATATAACTAAGTATGTCCAAGAATGCACCATTTTCCAGCAACAAAAGTACTCAACTTTATCTCCAGCCGGCTTACTACAACCGTTGCCAGTCCCTAAGCAAGTTTGGGAGGAAGTCTCAATGGACTTTATTGAAGGATTGCCTAAATCCTTGGGGCTGAATGTAATCTTAGTAGTTGTGGATAGACTGTCAAAATACACACACTTTATTGGCATGAAGCATCCTTATATTGCTAGCTCAGTGGCAAATCTGTTAATTAGGGAGACCATTAGACTCAACAGATTTCTAGCAACAATTGTCTCAGACAGAGATCGGATTTTTATGAGTGTTTTCTGGTCTGAGCTCTTAAGACTTCATCAAACAAAGCTTCACAAGAGTACAACGTATCATCCCTAGATGGATGGCCAGACTGAGGTGATAAACAGAGGCTTGGAGACATATCTTTGCTATTTTATCAATGGGGTACCGAAGACCTGGGCTCAATGGCTTCCTTGGGCACAGTTGTGTTACAATATTGCCTCCCATACATCCCTAGGTTGTTCGCCATTTAAAAGCAATGTATGGAAGGGACCCTCCCTCATTATATAAGTATGAAAGAGGAAGCACTAATGTCCAGTACTTGGAGGTACAATTATTAGAGAGAGATGCCATGCTTGATGATCTGAGAGGACAACATTTACGTGCTCAGCAGAGGATGGCCATGCAAACCAATAAGCCCAGAAGGGAGGTTCAACACAACATAGGAGATTGTGTTTATCTCAAGCTACAACCTTACCGCCAACAATCATTGGCCAGAAGACCTTTTGAGAAGCTCTCTCCTCGATATTTTGGCCCTTTTAAATTATCCAAAAGGTAGGCGCGGTGGCCTATGAGCTGGCACTCCCATACACTTCAAAGATACATCCTATTTCCATGTTTCACAGCTCAAGGACGCAATTGGGTCACTCCAATCAAATCCCAGTATACCTTCAGTAATGAATTCTAATCTGGTTTTAGAAGTGGAATCAGAATATATAATGTCCTCAAGGAATGGGAAGGCCAACAGATAAGAAATGCATGGGCTAGATGAGTGGCAATTGATTTGACTTGTTTAAGGAGATCAGACGAGGTAAAAAAAAAGTATTACCCAGCTGTTACTACCATGTGGGGGTGATCTGAAACTCTCCCTAACAATCATACATAATGTATGCTTTCCCTAACCCTTACAAATATTGTAGTCTCCATAAAAAACAACCGTCACAATGGTCAAACAATTACACCAAAGATTCCTTAAAGCAGCAAGACCATTCCCACACCCTACAGTATGAGACTAAGAAATGGTTTTCTCCAAACTTCATAAAATAGTAAACACAGCCTTACCAAATGGAAGTAGCTAGTAGTCCCATAACAAATGCACTAGAATTCCATCACTCTTGTAACACGTTACATTTTATTACTAAGAGTAAAAGATGGACCCATTTCAGCCATGATAGCTAGTTTATGTTCCTTATCAACAAGATATTCCGAGACTTTAAAACACACTAAGAATAATATCGTTATCATGTATTGCAACACATTATAGTCCGTACTAGATAGAGGGCAGGGCAAGAAGGGTAAGTTGTGTATATATCATATTCACAAAAATAACAGTTTCGGGTGTCCGATAGAAAGTCGGACAGGTTGAACCAAATTTATGTATGGCCGAACGATCTGACAGAGTAATGAATATCTTACGGTTAATAAATGTGGAAGTGAATGTTATAATGAATGTCCTCATAAATGAGGCCCTCATGTCTATTCGTTTATATAAATACGAGTGCTTGTAAATTATATTTGGGTAATATTTCCATTCTCTACTTCAGTTCTCCTCCTTCGATTCCCTGGGTCCCATGCATGATACTAAATTATAAATTGATCCAGCTCCCCGTACAGGGTGATCCGGATATGCCTGCCTACCCTTTGGACCAGTTCCACCTTTTAGAGTAGCAGATTGATCAAAGCCTGCAGCATCAATAGGTTCCGTCTCATGCAACTCTGGATACCATAGATAAAGTTTGGCGTAAATTCGAAGGTGCACCCGTGTGCACCATGCTCATGGTGTACCCTCTCCAAAAAAATGTACATCACATACATGAAAAATATACATTACGTACATGAAAAATGTACATAGTACACATGTGAGTTATGTGAAATATACATCACGTATATGGAAAATGTACATCACATACATGGAAAATGTACATCACGTACGTGAAAAATGTACATTACGTACATGAAAAATGTACATAGTACACATGTGAGTTATGTGGAATGTACATAACTCACATGTGTACTATGTACATTTTTAATGTACGTAATGTACATTATCTATGTGTGTGATGTACATTTTTTTTGAAGTGGGTGCACCATGCTCATGGTACACCTGGGTGCACTGTCCACCCATTGAAAGTTTGGGGACATAGCCCGGAGGATGTGAGGAGAGGAGATTTTTTGAGGAAGACAGTGATTTTTAAGTTTACGGATTTTCCAATGGATTGTTTGGAAAAGATCTTATATATGCTTACGTGCATTCCATAGTTATATTTCTTTTTCAACTTCACTTCGATATGTACACCAATTAACTAACTGATTGAATTAAGAAAGTATCACTACTTGCCAAAATAATTGTGAAATTTCTCCCTTTATATATATTCAACCAAATTAATTACTCCCTTCAACAAGAACTCCACCGTAATGACATATTAAAAAAATAGTTTAAACTATCCACAATGCCTACATCAGTAACATCATTGCAACAAAATTTTCATCATTCACATTACCTTCATGTAATTTAATAACAATTCAATATTCACTTATTCAATAAGAAATCTAGCTAATTCAATTTCAATAGCAATTCAACAAAATTTTATTCAATAAGACTAATTTAACAACACTCAACCATCTTATAAATAAATAAATAAATATAAACCAAATTTAGTATAGCCCAAGAAATCTTAATGTTAGATTCAACCTAAGTTAGACATGTTCACGCCCCCAAAACACTCAAAAAAAATAGTATAAATCGAAATTCCCGAACTTAAAAGCCAACTAAAGGTAAAGCATATAATATATGCTTTGTGTATATATAAAATCATACAATTCCATTCCATTATATATGTCAATGAAATAGTCTCCAACAAAATATATCCATTGGAATTACGCAATGTTAGACTGTATATATTTTGTATAGTGCATTTTCAGTTATTAGATGATTTTGGAAACGATATATTTATTCTCCATGATCTTAGGAAGCTATCTAATCTACTCCTAGATTAGTGGCATAAATATTGTAACAATATCCTAGATTAGTGGCATAATATATACTTGTAACAATATTCTGTATATATTCCGGTTGACTATGGAATGGAAAGCACGCACATTGGCACATAGCTTCTTTCACGCAAAGTAACAGGGACAGTAGACGTTACTGAAAAGTCGCCAAATATCGGTCGGAATTAAGCAACTTCAGTAATTAGAAATAAAATTGGAAAATTTATGAAACTATATATAAAAAAAATACCCTAATGGAAGTTAGAGAGGAAGATGTGATATAAAGCCGGAAATTAATCCGATTGAGTGGACTGAAATTGAGAGGAAGAATTGGGTTGAAGGGAGAGCAAATGGCCATTGTGGAGAGAAAATGGGTGGTAAATTTGAGGAAGAAGAAGACAAGGGTTCGTAGAGAGATTTTGGGCCAAGAACATATTCAAGGAAAATCGTTGTAGTTTTTAATTAAGTACGCCGAAGTCGTTATTCTTGACAACGATTATCTTATCTCGATCGGGTACTCAACCCAATAGCCAAGCCCAAATCTCCGTCCAATCTAAGTATGTGTAAGGGAACAATTTTATTAAACTAAAATTGTTGCATTTAATAGCGATTTTACACCAAACTAAATAAGAAGGTCATTTTTCGAAATTATTTGGTCTTGACATTATTTTTCAATTTTGGTTTTTTTTAAAAAAAAAAAAGTGGCTAAAAAAATTCCTTGGTCTGCATGCACTTCAAAATAAAGGAACAAAAAATCTAAAAGAAATGCAGCTGGCAGCATTGGTGTACGATTGCATGCGAAAGCTCGTGTCAAACTTCAGTAGCAATACTCACCTAGCTAGTGCCAGTAAAGTTGTTTTCTTTAGTGCTAGAAGATAAAAAGAGAGCATTTGGTGGTTTCCCTTATTTAGCTGGCTACCACACTAGTTTGTCTTGTTTTTCAAGGCTTACAATTTACACTACACTTACATGCATCTTTGTAAGCCAGCTCTTTTAGTTTGAGCCGTGCAATCATGCATGCATACGAGTGACCGAGTTTTTGTCCTTGAACGTTGAAACGCAGTCCACTTTGTAACATGGTTATTTGTCATGTTACTCTTTTTTTTTACCATCTATAAAGTTAAAATTTTAAAAATTTAACCGTACATTTTCGTCATGTTATAAGTAATAATATATTCAAATTGAATCTTATTTGATGCATCTTATAATATATATTTTTATACCTGATTTTCATAATTTTTGTCTTCCAAATCTAGAGATAAAAATGTTTTAAATTGTATATTGAAAACCGTGAGAAATTAAATGGGACAAATTATTCGTCGCAGAGAGAGTACAACTCAAACTGATCAAGCCAAGTAATTATCAACCCCTTCTAACAAAGTTACTTTCATATTCCCTCAATTCCTATTTATTTGCCTCATTTACATAAACTTACTTTATTAATTTTTAGTTAGAAGAACTGATGAAAGAGAAATTTATTATAATCATATATTATTGTTATGAAATTAAAGTTAGTTAGTAAGTGGTCTAACTTTATCCAAAAAGAAAGCACATACAGGTTTTAAATGTCCTCCATACATGATGAATTGACGATGAAGTTGTAGTTCTAGTTGGCAACACATCACTGTCTTAGCTTTTTATTAGAAAAAATTTACCGTGGTACTTTAACAAGGACTAATTCCAGTGAAATTGTCACTGAAGTTACCCCTTGTCGGGTTAATTTTTAAGTTCGGGCATTCTATTTTCGAGTAAGGATATATTATCAACTTGCTCTCTACTCATCTAAATGGCGAAACACTTAATAAATATTGTTAATTAGAATGTAAATTTTAATAACCGTCATTTTCTACTAAAACTAATGTTTTTTTTTTCCTAACTACTAAAACTAATGTACATGCGAAATTATTATCACCCATTTGTACATTAGAAAATATCTTTGTAATTATTGAAAGGCTTATCTAAAAATCCCCTAATCAAATTCTTTCATTGAAAGTAGTTTAATACTATTAGGGGCAAATTTATGCCAACATCTTATTAAATTTAGTACGTTAATATTTTAGTGTAGCAAGCAGCATAAGTTGTCCTTAATTATCAGCCATAAATCAATGACTTCATCATGCACTTCGATTTTTTTTTTAATCTATTTCGTAGTACTCCGTAAATCATTAATATGGCTCTGGGATGTATTATTTCATATAACATGATAAAATTTTATAATTAAATTTTTCAAATTTTGACTTTATAAATAATAATTGGGCAATTTTTGAGAGACGAATGGAGTAATCAAAATAATATTTGTACCCATTTTAAATAGTAGGCCACTCTAGACAAATCAATACAATTTGTTTTCAAGTTAATTAAGTACATTAACCATTGGGAAGAGATTATAACTAATTACACTAACTTTTAAAAAGCTTTCAGTTCCAGCACTGTTTCAAAAAGAACTTGACTTCTACAAAACACGGCATGGAAATGGGAAAGAGAATTAAATGAGACAAAACCCAACAGAAATAATTTCACGCATTGAGTAATCACCTGATGAATGTGAGACGTATATTTGGCAACAGAACCACTTCACTTTTCGTATGAAATTGTACATTGCCACGTCTCTTAAGAGTCAATACAACGTGGATCCCACCTTAGTTTGTGTTGCATCTACAAACATATATTTAATGTTGCAAAAAAGAAAAAAACATATATTCAAGGCATGGAAATATTATATATCTTGCGCCAATTGTATTGTATGATTTGGAACTTTATTGGGTGTATTTTTTAATAGAGGTCACGTATGATTATTTATTTATGGAATTTCTTTATACAATGACAATATTAATAATAAAATCAAACTTTGATTCCAAGAAGAAGAAAAAAAAAAAGTAAGGTTGGATATATAAACCTAAAATTTATCTCATGTAATTAGGTAGAAGAATACTTCTTCATTCTTTCCTATTTAGAGCTATATTTGATATGTTTCGATCGTATTCAAGATTTACATAACCCTAACCTTTCACCATCGGCATCAATGCATTTAATTGCCTCGGTCACATTCATCTTCTTACAATGCTTCTTATCAAAAGTCCGGCACTTCAATCCATGTAATAATATTGGTTTGATTGTCTTTCTATACAACTTTGATTTTAACTTCAAGAACTTATTTCGATTATACAACAGTCTGATCATAGTTCTCTATTTGAACCACGCACCTAGATTATATTGTATGGTTGACATCTCGATAAATTTTGCAAATCACAGCTATTTCTTGTGATCTTTGTTCTACTCCATATACTCATTCTCATGTGTAAACGTGAGTACTGACCTCATTGATCCCCTTAGTCTTGGTAAGTGAAGCTTCACATAGGGAATATCATTGTGTACTCCGTATACTCTTAATTAAATCGAGTATATGTATGTATGTATGTATGTCTAGGATAAGGACCTCGCAACTCTAATACCAAGCTAGAATTACAAATTGAGTAAATTTTTTTTCTGGTTCACCCGTAATATTATATATCTTAAAATTGTTTGATCATGTAGCTAAGAAAACGAAGCAACACCCCTGATCCTACCCTGTGTCCCCCCAATCAAACTCCAATGGCTAATCAACCCTCGTTTTCAATTATATCAAAGATGTACACCCGAGTGTATGATAGATAATCTCCAAGATTTATTGGTAAATATAGAATTACTCCTGGAGTCAATCACAGGTGGTAACATTTTGCTGTAGATGAGTTGGCAACCCCGCTCTTCACTGGACAATCACAAATATCGGTCAAGATCTCAGCTTTTCCACACAAATATTTATCTAATCTGACTATCAATTTTTTCAATAATTCCACCTTTCATGATTCGTGTCACATACATTTTGATCATTTTCGAGGTCCACTGATTTTTTGTACAAATGCGTCCCTAATTTTTGACAACAAAAGTTACGAAAATTTAATATTTTATTTTAAAAATTTAAAAATAAAAATTTGTATAATGTCAGATAAAAAATAAAATAAAAAGATTTTGGAAAGTATATGAAATTGCAAACCCCAACTCAAAAACATTTCTTTTAGAAATAAATTGCAGTTCAAAAACAGGTTCATTGAATCAAGAAATTCAGATTTTAAAACAGTAATGAATTAATAAAAGAAAGTTGGGGTTTCAAAACTTTTAAAATCGATATGAGAAGAATTAAAAAAAAAAAAAAAAAAAGGGATGATATGAAAATCGGAAAGCGAGAAGAACTCAGAACAACGAACTCGAAAGATGTAATGCTAATGTATGGAGAATAATGTACATACCACTCATGTACAAATTTGATTGCAATTCTTGGGTAAAAATGGGATCAAAATTTTGCAATCAATTAAAAAAACAGAGTGAATTTGAGAGATACACAAAAAAAAAAGTTACTACTATGTAATAAATTAATCAATTCACATCTCTACAAATGAGAAGAAAAAAAATGTTAGAATCATAACAAAGGAAAAAAACCTAGCCTAAAAGTCAAAAAAAAAATAAAAATTTGTGTGAATTTTAGTTTTTTAATTCCTTTTCATTTCCATTAACATGGGTTTTGATTTAGAGAGGATTCGAAGAATTCCGGGCCAAGTTTGGTACGACAAACCGGGCAAACGGGTTGTTTAGCAAGCCAGGTATCAGCACAATGGAGATGAAACCCATGATTACAACCGGGAACAATCCTGGCCGGTTGATCGCCTTCAATATCATCCAAACAAACAGCGCACTCATTTCCATGGACAAGCTGGTTACCCGTAACCTTAGGAAGCTTCTCGAGCTCCGCCGCAGACAACCCCTTTTTCACAACGGGTTTGACCGGGTCAGACGGCGCGTGACTAGCCGCGTACCATAGTAAACAAATGTAAACGATAAAAACGACGCTCATGCCGGCGCACGGCAGGAACAGGGCTAAGAAGATCGACAACAACATGTTACTAGTAGCAGCCAGTTTTTTGGTGTTGCTGATTTTGTAATGAAATAAAATTTTGCGTTTGTAGAATATGGTTTTGTTGTTTTGTCGTGTAAATTAGGGAGGGTTGTTATGGAGGAGAGGGGGCGCACACAACACCATTGCGTTGGTTGAGGGTTTTTACTTCTAAGTGGGGGTATTTATATGAAATCACAACTAATCAGGAGAGAGAATAAGGGACTGTTTGGGGTGGCGGGAAACTGAGCTGGAATTGGGTTGTTGTGTATCAATGTATCAACCAGTTTATAGGAATAGGAACTTTTTTTTTTTTTTTTTTTTTGACAAGAGAAAATCGTGACTAGGGAGACTTTTTTTCCTCTTTTTTTTTTTTTTTTTGGGTAGTATGACATAAAAAGGGAGGAGGTTATTAATAAGACGCGTTTGGTGATGGGTGTAGTAGTGAATATTTAAATATTTATATATATATATGTATTTTTTTTTCTTTTGTTATTAAAAATGGAGTACGGACGTTATATTTATAAAGAGATAGTATTTGTTGGACTAAGGGTTGATTTTATTGTTGTATAATTGTATAGATATAGAATAGGGAAAAGTTTCGTTTAATGTGATAAGTGTGGGAATGAATGAATGGGAAATTGGGTGTGTTTTTTTGCTGGTTGATTGCGTGATGTGTTGGGTGGGTTTTGGGAATTATGGTCAAGTTTCTCCTTTATTCATTCGGTTTGGTTGATTTGTTATTGTTGTTTGTTTTGGTAATTGAAAAAAAGCATAACTACTAAGAGTGATAGGTTTATAAAAAAAAACATTTCTTAGATAACTACTAAATTGTTTTATTATATGAAATGAGAAAAGTATCTAACCCTAATTTAAGCTCACCATAACCTCAATTGATATTCAAATTGAACTAAATATTCATCTTATTCAACATGCCTATATCATATACTCAATAATCAAGACATTTATGGGATAGTGGTCTTATGCAAGCACCCTCTTCCTCTATGAGGGGTGATCAACCAAAATGACAAAATCATTTAGCTTTGCTAAGTTTTATAATATAAACAAAATTACTTCACTCAAACACTTGTGAGATGACTTTGTTGAAATCAAGATATAGGATCTATTACTAACCTATACACTTTTCAAAAAAAAAAAAAAAAAAAAGGGTTTCAAATGCATGATTAATTTCTCAAAATGGGGCCAATATGATAGGAGGAGCTACACCGTTCTTTTGATCATTGTTGCTCTATGGATTGTTTTTTTTTTCATATTAGTAAATAAGACACCATATGCATAGTAGCACACTAGTACTCTACAAAGTCACCTTTTTGGGTTGGAAACTACCAATTGTTACTTTTCTTGATGATACCTTTTGCTTTATTAAGGAGGGGTTTGAGTGTTGTGCATTTGAAGAGATGCGATCAAGTTGTACGAACCAACACAAGAAAAATGACTATTAAAATGATTGGTGCTTAGTTGGTAGGTTGGTTGCCTTCAAGTTTTACTACTCTCCTTTGAAATCTTCTTTCATTGGTCTCATGGTGCGCCCTATAATATCCTTTTTCACACTAAAGTATCTAGTTTTTTAATTGGTGAAAATACATGCTTTGCTAGAGTATCTCGTTTTTGTAAATAGAGGCTCTTAGTATGCCACTTTTGTAATCTATTACTCTACCGTCCCACTAATTTGCTACATCTGACTTTTCGTGGTTTACAAGATACGACTTTAAACGTTTTTTATTTCTAAATTCGTAATGCAAAAAATTATAAAAACTTGGTATTCTAAAAATTTACATTAAGATGTATTAAATAAGATCCCACTTAAATGTTCATTTTTTTATAACATGATAATTTATGGTTAAACTTTTTGATCTTTAACTTCACATATGAAAATGTTGCAAAATTAATAGGACAGAAGGAATATTTAATGGAATATATCAGCCAAAATAATGGACAGTGGTGGATTTAATGACCCAAAAAAATTTAATTCAGTTAATGCAAGTAATTAATTGAGTTAAGTCTCTAGGGTTTGGAGGTCCGAAGAGTGGCGGGTTGGTCACCGATGTCACCTAATCGAACACTGGGACGGTGCTGTCGTTTTGGGGCGAGTTGAAGTTGGGTTATCGGTGGCTGAAGGTGGGGGGAGATTCTGGGATGCAATTCAGCTGCCATTAATTGAGTTTGATTAGAGAGAGAAGATTGTGTTGGGGAATTTGACTTACCTAAGGGGATGGGAAGAAGGGGACTTGGATTTTGCAATTTAACTTGAACTCGATTTCTTACATACTTCATATTTACATTGTCCAGACCTATTTCTAATGAGGGCTAGGCCTATGGGTAGCTATTATAACATGAAATACAATCAAATGGATTGTAACATGAAATACTATCAAATGGATTGCTTAAGCTTTAATTTTGTATTGAAATAGAAGCTTATATAATCCCCCGTTTCTTTTTATTTGCTACATTTATGGGCGGATTTGGTGTTCTAGTGGGTTTCACTAGTCGACTCAAAAGAATTATTTGAACATTTGGTTGTATTTTGTATTATTTGAACATTTGATGTACTTTTCAGTATTATTATTTAGTTTTTAGTAAAAAAAAATTATTACATATTTGATTATTAAAGGTGACTCACCAGGCAAAAAATTTTGAATCTGCCACTATATGCAAACATACGCATTATTGTCAAAATGAACTCCATTGTTGGTAAGCAATGAATGAATCTCACTTGTATAAATATACTCCTTTGCCCCTTTATTTTAGCTACATTCATATTTATAGAGTTGAATTTTTTAGAAGTTTGACCATAAATTCTCATTATATTATAAGAAATAATATATTCGAGTGAAAGCATTTCAATATAAATTTTTAAAATGTCAAATTTTCGTAATCTTTTGTTATACGAATTTGAAAATAAAATGATTTAAGTGATATCTTGAAATAATAAAAAGCCAAATTAAGACTTGTATCTTAAAATTAATCATTAAAAGTATCCTAATAATATGAATTGCTGACTTAATTTTATTACAACAACTATCTAGTGGTACACTCAATCATTTCACATCAAATGAGATAAGATATGATCATGCCCGTAAGAAAAGGTATGATCATGCATGAGACCAAGCAAACTAAGATCAAGCCAAATTAGAAACAAAAATAAAAACATCATAATATCGAACTAGACCATATATTATACACAACAAAAAGGACAATCCAATTTAGAGAATTGGGATAAAAAAAAAAAAAAGGAATAGAGGAAATATATGACTATTGTTCGTATAAGGGGAAAAGTTACATACTAACTAGAAATTGAAGTATATTAGATTTGGTTTCATGTAAACTAGAAGATGCAAATACAATTATAACATAGGTAGATTATGTTATGATCTATGGTTGACATTTCGAGTCATGATCTATGGCTGACCTGCAATTCGTTGTGTGGGCCAGCTCGAGCTACTAATATTACATAGGTAGATTATCGACTCTTTTGACTTATTTACGTATTTTAGCATAGAGACAGATCATTCTGTGAGGGGGTTTTTTCATCTCAATAAAACTCAGCGCTTACTATTTTGATCAATTTATGTGGATAGAGACTGAGATGGTAGTTTACGAGTTAAATACGAATTTGGGTCACATTCGTATATAAGGTATGGGTCACATTCGTATATAAGGTAGTTTATTTTTTAAAATTAAAAGAGTTTTACCTTAAAATCATACGCCGATAAGGGAAGTAGTCCCTTAACATTATATTATGTATATTTTTCTTATTAATTTACCAATATGAGATACTCGTATGTAATATTTTATGGGTTTTGAGTTTCAACCGTTTCGACTGTAACAAAATGATGCCCTGTATCACAAATATTGAGAACAAAGATGTATGGGCTATGAACATCTCTAATGGTTTATCAGGGAACGCATGGGATGTTCAGAAAGATTTTCGGCTGTGGAGACAATTTTGATGGACTGGCAGTTAATTTTGACTTTGTTCATAATAATAAGTTCGTTATCAACAAACTTCACGAACTTTTGAGAGAGGAGTTTTCCCTCTTGTCCTTTGGAACAGAGTGATTTGTGATAATAGAGAAACCCTGAACTTGTGTTCACTGCATGGATAGCTATCCATCAGAGGCTAAGTACCAGAGACAGACTCATCAGGTGGGGAATGCAGTTTGGTCTTTGATGTGCTTCTATGTTGCACCGATACAGGGATGAGGTCAAAAATTGATGCAAGAATGGGTACGAAAAATGGCAAATATGAAAAGTACTAAACTACGGGTACGATTCACTATTACGTGATGTACTCATATATCTTTATTATGATGACGTATAGGGTATAAGAGACGACAACCAAATGAAGTATTGAATAATTCTATACCTTTATTAATTCAAAATTTTAGTACTGATATCGTACGATAACTTACTAATAAATTAATTTTACTATATAAAAAAACTAACGTTGAAACTTATTCAAATAAAGTAAGGAAAATAGCCCATAACCAGGTGGGATGTAAGATGGTGCGAATATTTTCCACTCTTTTAGCATTAGAGTAAGATATAATGGTGGGTTTAAAATCACAGATTCTAAGAGTTCCTATGGTCCTCCCATTTGAATGGAGGAGAGCTTCACCTTTGACGGACTACATACGGTGGTAGGAACCAAGGGATTCAAAGATTCATGCGTGAATAATAACATGGCACGTAACTTTATTTATCATTTAGTTGGAGGCAACCAAAAATCACACTACACAATACAATAATTTACAGAAGAGTAGTTGGTCAAAAAGAAGTATTGAAAGAATTAAGACGGTCAACATATCTGGAAACACATGGGAGTAAAAATAACATAAAATATCTGGGAAAATAGCCACTCGACCTCGGACTCAGCTGTTTGGTCGGGAATTAGTTAGTTAATAATAATTTAATTTTATGTGTACACACTAACACACTTGTTTAATTAGTAGGATTAGTACTCTAAGTTTAGTAGAATATCTTCCCACTATCAAAGGTGGAGCACTCCCATACTACTGTCCTGTGGATCTGCTAAGCTTCCTCTTTCCAAGTTATGGAGTAGTAAATACTTAACTTACTTTTTTTTTTATCCCTAATTGTTTAGGTTAAAAAAAATGACTGACAATCGACAAGTTAATAGTTTATATCCTCCTTTATGAGATTTTTATTGCCTTATGCTAGAGCGTGAGAATAGATATTCCTTGTACAATTGACAAATATAATTTTAGTTTTCATAACAAATAAAAACTTATTTCATTCAATGTAATACATCTAATGATATTAAACTAATAATGTAATACTTTAGTTATTAATTTTCTTATGAAAGTGCCTAGCATTAAAAAGATATCTCCTGTCATGCATATTCATAAGGAGAATTGTTTTTTTTTTTCTGTCAATTTGAGATCGATGCAAAATTATTAATAATCTCATTAATGTCAATGTTTTCCACCATATCTTTCTTAATTGATAAAGTCGTCAAATCATTCAATAGTTCTTGTGACATAGTGACATAGTCAAAATTCTAATTAGACTTATTCAAAATTTCAGATGTATCAACCTAGCTTTTTTAAAATCAAGGGCTCCATGCTATGACTTAATTAGTTGTTCAACCTTTTTACTTATTCCTTTTCTCACTTCCTGATTAGTGTTTTTTAAGCAACATCTTAACATGAAATTTAGCATTCAAGTTCAAGTATTCAATGAACAATTGGATTTAGATATTGCTAATTATTGATATGCGTGTCGCATACCTAACAAAAATAAACCTATTAAGACTACTACTATGTAAAAGGGCAAGTAAGGGTCGAATCCCAAGAGAATAATGGTTCAGTTTGCTAGATTGACTTGAACTAAGCTAAGCAAGTAATCAAAGTGAATAATAACGATTTAATCTAAAGACTAAAATGAGCAAGAACGATAAGAAATAATCAATTTTTAAAGGTTTCTAGGTTAAGTATCCCTACTAACATGAACTAATGCAGTAACAATTCTTTCTTCCCGTATTCAATTACTAAACAACTCATAGGATAGATATGTCCTAATCAATACCAATGACTTCTTTTGATCAATCAACGACTTCTTCAACAATGCAATCATACTTATTTTCATGGAGTCATGCAATTCAAAGACCTTAAGCATAACATCTTAGCATCCTAACAAATTTCATCAATACTTTTGTAATGATTTCCTTTATCTTAAATTAGGGTTCTAAATTTGATTAAGGATCAACTTTCGTTGCAACCTATTTACATTGAACACATACTATTTCTAGTCATTCATCAATAATAAAACTAACCCTAAAATAAATGAATTGAAAACTAATCGAAATCGGGATTTAGGAATCAATAGCACATCAATCCATGCTAGGGTTCAACCTAACCCTAGAATAAAGAAACTATTCTATCATATTAAATAGAATAACAAATGAAACATTGATTGAAAGCATGGTTAACAATAATAATAAGAGAAGAGAAGAATAACAATACTTGATTTAGATTGATAGAAAATATCAATTGATTGTTGAACACCAAAGCTTTGCTTCCATTAGTTCGGAAAAGAGAAAGAACAAAACCAAAACCAAAACCAAAACAATGAAAACTAAAACTAAGAAAAGAAAATCAGAAAAATTCCTCAAGAAACCCCAAAAGTGGCGTGCAAAAGCTCCCCCCAAAAGAAGTCCAAAGCCTCTCAAATTCTAGGATCTAGCTAGTACCTAATGACTAGGTTTTAGGGCTACAAAATAATCCTCTCAAGTGGCTTCCAAGGTATTGCGGAGCGGGGTGAAGGACCGCCATTAAGGTGCAGTGTATGCTGTAAAAATCACTCTTTGCTTGTAAATATTCACTTTCCGCACCTTACATGGATTGATCGATGACTAGCCAAGGCCACGTAGCAATAGGTCTTTAAAAATCCCAAAGCAAGGCTACTAAACGATGCGTAAGCTCCCAACAAGAGTCGAGTGATTGAATTTAAGAAATTATGAGAGCTCTTATTACATCAAAAAGCTATAAAAAAGCAACATATACCTGAGGAAAGCAATATCAAAATATATGAAGTACAAGCCCATAAAGGAGGAAAATGTAGAAGAGAATTGATAAAATGAGATCAATTAAGGCATTAAAACCATGAACAATATCATGTTATCAATTGTATGACTAAATTCTTAATTTCCAGAGTTGAGATAATATCAAAGAACATTGAACTTATATAATGTCAATTGTAGTAGTTCAAGTGTCTATCCAATTCTAAAGTCCAATTACATGATAATATGTTTACATTATATAATTTAAAAATCTTAATGAATAAAAAATCTGATATAAAGGAATTAAAAAATTAAATAAAATCATACATGATAATTCAAATTAATCAATCTATAAAATTGTAAATAAATATGATAATTAGAAAATATATAATTGGAGATTCTAAAAACAAGCTATATGACTCGAACTTTGATTTACAAATTATAATAAACACGTCACATAAAGACTAATGAGAATCTTTCATTGCAGTTAGAAGTCATTTGATTGACATTTACTTGCATGAGTGCTTCATATAGGATGAAACTCAACTATAGCTATATAATGTAACCATTAGCCCTTAATGACAGACCCTCCCCCATAGCCAAAATACAGCTACAATAGATGACTACTGTAAAAGTTGATAGAAATTATGTTAGCATAGCTCAGAACCTAGCCTCTCAAGCTAGGAAGGGGATTTCTTTTTAATGTTCTTAATCATTTCCTCTTTCCAAAAAATCTAGATGATTTGAAAATATTTATGAATAATAGCTACACATCATCAGCTTGGGATGTAATCCTATAAGATTTTCCTGATATCATAGACAAACTTGCAGCTTCCGGTTTATGGTTTAATGGGAAATTGTTTCATTAAATTTTTGTTTGAAGTGTACAAGTATATTTATAGTTGCATATATCAATTAACTTGTTCTGCCTAGAACTCTTCTAATGCTTATCTTGTTTCTATGTATTTTACCTATCATCAAATTCTATGATTACGAATGGTATCTTTTGATCCTAATTCATAGGACCATTTTTATCTTTTCTACACTCCCCCTTAAGTTAGGTAATGGGATCCCCAATTCCTAATTTGCATAATACATCTTCAAATACACTAACTCCTACTGCTTTAGTCAAAATATCTGCCATTTGTTCATTTGGTCGAACAAATGGAAGATCAATAACCTTAGACTCCAAATTATCCTTTTATAAAGTGTCTGTCAATCTCCATATGCTTCGTTTGATCATGTTGGACTGGATTATTAAATATACTGATCGCTGCTTTATTATCACAGAAGATATCACAACTTCCTTTCGGAGGAAGAGCAAGCTCAACTAGGAATTTCCTTAGCCAAAGAACCTCCACAATTCCTTTTGTAATTCCCCTAAATCAAGCTTCAGCACTTGTCATTACCACCACTTTCTACTTTTTGCTTTATTTTCCAAGTTACCTGGTTTCCTCCAACCAGGTTAAAGTAGCCTGAGGTAGACTTCCTACTATCTTGATGTCCAGCCTAATCTGCATCTAGATAAGCTTTCAAGTTCAGATGACCATTCTTCTTGAACATCACTCCCTTACCAGGACTCTTGTTTAAGTATTTGAGAATTATGTACATGACTTTAAGATGTTGAACTTGAGGTCTATGCATGAACCTACTGACCACTCTTACAGCATACGCAATATCAAGATAAGTGTGTGATAGATAGATTAATTGACCCACTAATCTCTTGTATTGCATTTGATTAGGAGATTATGAATTTTCATCAATTTGCAACTCATGATTCACCATAACTGTAGTATCTACAGGTTTACATTCCATCAACCCTACTTCTGCTAAATGATCAAGTATGTACTTCTTTTGGAAAATGAAGATATCCTCTTATGATCTAAGTACTTCAATTCCCAAGAAGTATTTAAGCCTTTCCAAATCTTTCATTTCAAATTTTTGAAACAGCTTCCTTTTGAGTCTATAGATTTCTTTCTCATCATCTCCTGTTATAATCATATCATCTACATAGATTATGAGACATGTTATTAGATCACATTTTCTCTTTGGAAATAAGGTATAATCAGAATTACATATAACCAAACTTATTCATAGCCAAACTTCTAGAGATTATGTTATTAGTTTCTATTAAGGGTTCAAAGTCAGAGTTAGTTACCTCAGATAATTGTAGGTGTAAATGTTCGTTCTTGAGAGATATATCTTGCATTGGTACAGATGGGAAACTAGACTATTCTATAGTCAATTTTGTAGGGTTATTAATTTTATCAATACCACCATGGATTAGCCAACTAAGATCGTCCATAACATTATCCCCTAACATCGAGGTTGGGGTAGAAAAAAGCATTTTCAACAAAATCACAGTCCATAGTGGTATACAAGTGGTTTAAAATAGGGTCGAGGCATACATAACCCCTTTGATTTATACCATATCCCACAAATACACATTTAGCTATTTTGGGTTCCAGCTTATTTCGACTCCTTTTAGGCATATGGACATATACAATGCATCTATATATCCGGGGAGGAAGAGTATGGAAGGTAGGAACGTCCATCTATTTACAAAGAACATTGAGGGGTGTTTAGTAATGGAGAGATTTTGTGGGAAGTCAGTTAGTGAGGTAGTTTGCAACAGCAATAACCTCGGACCAAAAATATTTGGGTACATGAGAATCAAACATCATAGCCCAAGTCATTTTGAGCAAATTTCAATTCTTCCGTTCTGTAACCCTGTTTTGTTCCGGAGTATCAGGGTAAGTGGTTTGGTGAATGAGGCTATTAGTGAAAAAGGTTTTCATGTTATGATTAATGTATTCTCTCCCATTATCAGATCTAATAATACACATTTTGGTATAAAACTGGGTAAGGATCATTTGATAAAAGGCAACAAATATATCATAAACTTCTGATTTAATTTTTAAAAAATAGATCCAACTCATACGAGTTCAATCATCAATAAACAAAATATAGTACATAAGACCATGACTACCAAGTTTTGGGGCAGCACCCCACACATCAAAATCTAAATGAAAGGGTTTATTAGTTCGACTCATGCTCCAAGGATAATTATGTTTATGACTCTTTGCAAGAAAACACGCTTCATAGTCAAACACAAGATTTGATCCAGCAAGAGAGGGAAAAGGATGTTCAAAGTACCCTATTGACGGATGTCCCAATCAATGGTGCCTCATTTGGAGTTGCTCTTCAATGGAACTATTAACAATTGTCGCGTTGCCTTTCTGGGAGACATCATTAATATAGTACAACCCGTCCTTCTCAGTACCATGCCCAATGATTTCCCGAGTTTGAGCATCCTGCACAATATAGAGATCGAAAGTAATTAGAATGTTACAATTCATTTCCCTTGTGAGATGACTAATAGATAAAGGTTTATAGGAGAGATCTAGAATATAAAGACAGTTGCTTAATTGAATATTTTCTCCAATTTTAACTGTCCCCGCTCCGGAAACTTCTATACATTCTCTATTTGTAGTCTGAATAAGGGTTTTGCAAGGTTTTACAAGGTTTAAAAAATCACTCTCATAATTGGTCATAGTGTCAGTTGCCCCACAGTCAAATATCCATCGGTTTTTTGGGTTGATACTTTATGGAATTGCAATCGGGTTTTTATGGGCTAGTGTTTGGGCTTGAGCTAGGGGTTGGGTTAAACCCGAAGTGCAGTCGTGACTATTTTGAGGCTTTTGGAAATCGTGGGCTTGGTTTTCTTGGTTATAAAAAACCAGACTTAAGCATTTTAGGGTAAGGTTTAATTGGGGGCATGGAATAAAAGGAAAGTTTACAGGGTTTTTAGGATTTCAGGGTTAGATGCGTTGTTTACTTCATTACCTTCCTTTTCCCTCTTTTCTATCGCTCTTCTCCCTTTTTCTCAGGGTTTTTCTTCTCCTCTTCTATGGCCATGGAAGCTGCACCTTTCTTCTTGGCCTCTTCTCCTCTTTCGATTCCCTTCCTCCTATTGTCCGACCACCAATCATGATACCCAATAATTTTAAAGCATCCTTCCTTGGTATGTCGGGTGCCACCACAATGGAACATTTGAGGCTTGATTTGTCTTCCTTGTTCCTCCGGTAAGTTCTCTTCTTTGACAAGTTTCTTGTGGCAAGTCCTCCTCCTATACCGTCGGCCACATGTAAGTGGGAAGGTAAGGATGTCTTCATGATTTCCCTTCTTAAAACTTCCCTTCTTAGGGCATTATACGCTACTCCAACCATTGTTAATGGATCTAGATTGACTTGTTCCCTTCAATCTTTATCAAGTGTTTCATCTAAACCGGCCAAAAATTGGTATAAATGAGTTTGTTGTGTTAGTTTATTGTGAATTGTTATAACCTTTGAGCATTTCATGGGGTTTGGCATTCAACGATCTATTTCTTTCCAGATTGTTATGAGTTTACCATAGTAAGCTTCAATTGTGTCACGACCTTGCTTGAATGTGTTTGCTTCAGTGGTGAGATCAAATATTTGTAATATGTCTCTACCACTACTATAAAATCATTCGATGCCTTTCCATAGTTCTTTTGCTGTTGAAAAAATCTAAGAAATGATTGATTAGATCTGGCTCTATGTTCTCAACGATCCACGTCTTGACCACAACATCTTTTTGAGCCCATTTGGTGTGGTTTTCGGTGTCTAGTGATGGTGGATGGTCGTGATGTGCTTGAGCCTCTCCCTCCCTTCGATCGCCATTAGCATTAACAGTGGCCACTTTGAGTAGTGTTGGGTGCTCAGTTTCTTTGAGATGTTGAGAGGGCCACCATTAGATTCTTTACTCCTATTTAACTTATCTAGAAGTTCCAATAGTTGAGTCATAACTATGGTATTTTTCACTCAGATTCTTTGGTGGTTCACTCATCCTCACAGGTAAGGATTGGTAGGTGACGAAAACTAGCTAAAAAACTCTCTCAAATCCGCCGACTCTGATACCAAGACAAATTTACAGCTTTCAGTTTATGGTTTAATGGAAAACTATTTCATTGAATTTCTGTTTGAAGTGTACAAGTGTATTTATAGTTGCATACATCAACTAATTTGTTTTGCCTATGACTCTTCTAATGCTTATCTTGTTTCTTTGTATTTTACCTATCATCAGATTCTATGATTACTAATGATATCTTTTGATCCTAATTCATAGGACCAATTTTATATTTTCTACAATCATTTACACCACAGATCCCTTTTCTAAGAACATGAAGAATGAAGCATGAAACATCAATTACAACAAGAGATTATACATAAGAAAATCCAAATATTTTCAACAAATCAACAATAAAAGCACTAACTATGTTTTGAGTACTGTAAAAAATATAGAAACTATAATAGCTCAATTTAGGTACTTAAGAAGATACTCAAACCATACATTATTATAGTTATGGTTATTTATTATTCGTTATAATTTGCGCTCATATATGTACTTCCATCAGAATAGCCGCTAAAGAGTGATAATCGGGATAAGAATTAAACAATTTCAAGTCTTATCAATAAACAATCCGTAAAAGTGACATTAAAACTAAGATAAGTCAAAATTATATAGCATTAGCTCTAAACACTCTAAAACTATACTAAAATGCATCCTTACATGAGTCTAAAATATGGTAGAATTACGAAATATCAATTATACCCATGTGTTTGTACAATTTCCTAGACAGCCCACGTAGAGCACACTAGGGTGTGATTAGCAAATCTCTTATTCTAATTTACTCCTCTGTTTAAGGATTACAGTGGAATCTTTTTGATCATCTCATGGGAAAGCAAGCAGTGATGAGGTTTTGATCACACAAACACCCATGCATATCCGTTTGAATAACAAAATGAGTCCCAATAGGCCAATATTAATCTTGGTACATGACACGTAGGCTTCCACAAGGGAAGGTGGACATTTTCTTTCCAATGCAATTTTACTCAATCTTCGAATCAAGCTATAGTGTCAGCCCAAAATCTGCTCAAGAAATGATTAAAATATATAATGAAAATGTTGACTCTCCTATTGAATCCACAGTAAGCATCCATATATTTTGACTTCCATACATGAATTGGTTCATGATTGCTGAAAGCACCATAAAATCTTTAAAAGCTACATTAAAGCACAAACAAAATCATTTCCCCTTCTTAAAGTTCATTATTAGCCCCTTCTTATTCTAGTTTGACAACGTTAACTTTAACATACATCAGCAACAAATTCATTACAGATAAAGCCATAATTATATGCCCCTTGCAATAAGAAGAAGAAGAAGAAAAAATGGCAGCCATTAATTAATTTATAAACATAGGAAAATACATTTACTTACATTGTCTATTGTCCTAAGAACGAATTGCATTGCATGCTTGAAACACGTCTTTTTCTCATCTTCGCGTCAATCGAGTCATCTAGCCAACTAGTAGAAGGAAGAAATTCAGTCTAGAGTGCATAATAGACTATTTTATGTATAGGGACCCCATCGATGAGACTCAAGGCTTTAACTAGAAACCATATAACTAAGTCCGGCTCTGGTCCATTTGGAACCGAAGGAGAGTATGAAAAGAGTACGTCAACATTGCCTGTATTAAGGCAAGTAAAAATACATATGCTCTTATATATACAGAGGAGTCTATATATACAGAGAAGGACCTCATTTATAAGGGCCTCATTATTAACACTATTTTCCACAATTGTTAATTAATGTCAAAAATACATAAGATGTCAGAGCGTCCAGCCACGCCAGAGTATCCCTCCACGTTTGAAACCACTTCGGATCGTCCGACCCTCAATCGGACCCCCGAAACATTTTACACCCTTGAAACACAAGTACAAATATATGCATATTCCTACATGTTGTGGCAAATTGCTTAAACCATTAACCTAATTAAAGTGCCTACTTCTATTACCACTACCAAAACACAAGGACCCCTATATAGATAAGATAATAAGTAAAACTCATACTAGTGAACCAATCAGCAAAGCTCAATCCTGCCCATAATCATTCATAGGTGATAATGAAATAATGTAGAAACTCATAAAGTTCCCAAGATTAAACTTGTCCAAAACATATAATGAATTTACTAAAGATGGTTACATTATGCTCAAAACAAAATTAAGCAACCAATTTATTAAACTAACCTATGAATCTGATATTGAGGTTCAAGCAAGAATAAACACAAAAATTTGAAGCAACAAATCATGGTAATACAAGGTTGCATTGAAACTCATTCAACCAATAATAGCACACTCCCAAATGTACCAAATTAGTGTATACATCGGTATATAAGCTTGCAAGCAGTTGTTGAGTAGTAATGGGTCACATCTTCGCAGTCGAATAATCTTTTCAACTACGAAACTCTTAAAGGAAGTTAATTAAATTGAAAGTCAAAGAAACCCTAAGGAAGGTTAATTTCGCTTGAATATTTCCTTTGTTTTTTATTCTACTTATTCTAATGTATGAAGAAGTAATAGTTGCGATAGTAAAGTTTTTATATGTCGAGTTTTGAACTAAGTTTTTTCTTAGTGGTTGTATGAAGTTATTTATTATTCTTGGGTTGTACAGTGTATGCTCATGTTTCAATGACTTCCTTCTTTGAACATGTCGTAGGGGGCAGACTTATGAAGTTGTTGATGAAAATTCTAGGAGAAGTTTTCAAGTTGTAATCTTTTTTTATTTAAACTTCTGAATATTTTTTAGGTCATTTATCATCTTCTTCTGGAATATTCTTTCCGAGATGAAATGGAGACTTATAAGGCCCTTCCATGTATTATAAGTTATTTTATTCTACTGTATATTATAGTTAATTATGTATAATTACGGATTAGGGCTCTTTATTTAAAACTAGTACAAAGTAGGTTGTTACACATGGTATCATAGGAACCCTGCGACCACATGCTAAGTCTATAACGGGCCAAGATGCATAGTGGGGGAAAAGATCTTTGGAACGATTGTGGTGGAGTTTAGGTTATATGAGGTGAATTATTTGAGGATGATAATGTTATTTGAAGGATCAAGGTGGAGGAACTATAGTTGTGATTTGGGAATTAATTAATGACTTAAATATGGATTTGGGATCGAATGAAGCGTCAGTTTGATCAAATTGAAAGGTTATTCTTTGAGAGGTGGATTGAATAGATGAAATAGTGGATTAGATATAAGTATGATCTTGAAGTTATAATTAAGTAATGAGATTAGAAATCAGGAGATATGAATAGGGTGTGGTTTGAAGAAGAACAATATAATCGAATTCGTATGGATTACTACATTGGCTACTTTTCATAATTACGAACTAGGGCACTATTCCTAACATAATCCTTATTATTTGTCGATCACAACACTGCTTGGATTGTGCTACATACATATAACTCATATTTTCTGTTAAAACTCTTAAGCCCATAGTACATTACATGTGAGTATCAAACATTGACAAATTAATAGAAAAATGTCCAATATATACGTTGAAAGACTATTCCTCTTATAGTCATATGTTTTAAGTTAGAACTATTTGACAAATATTGCTCAAATCCGTATTTAATAACATTCCCCTGATCTCTCCTCTCAACTAAGAATCCGTGGCATTGATCTGAACAAGGTATAATCTAATCTATTTAGTATTCTGATTATTAATCATTGAATAAGCAAATAGTGGAGTAGGTACCATCAAAAGCAATGATACTACCAAAGTTTATAAAAAACATATCCAAGAGATAAAAAGCTCAATGTAAAGTACAAACAGATAGGCCATTATCTCAACTAGATAAGGCACTAAAAGATGATCAAATTTGAATGTCACAAACTTAAAAAAAAAAGTAGACCAGTAACATCATAGTGTATACTATATGGTGCCACAAAATTACTCTAGATTGCTAATATAATGGCACTATGGACCACCAGTGACTATAAATAATGAGAAATTTCTAATTTATATCTAATATAAATATATTATGAGGTATTTTCGTAATTTCAGTTCTATACATGAGACGATAATGTTTCCACCCGATATACGTTTTTATCTATTTTTATATTTTCTGTATTTCTATATCTAATATATCAATACTTATATTTAAAATAAAAATAGCCATATCTGATACAATAATATAAAAAATTGAAATTTTAATATCCTAATATAATTTATATCATATATGAATGAGAAAAACATCTCTAAATAATAGCTCGTTTTATGGATCGATGATGAAATCTTTGTGTGCATCCAATTGCTGTGATGGGGGAAGTGCGTAGGCCATTATTTCTATCCTCATCCTTCTTCAAAAGCTCGTCGCATCTACTTGGACTTTCCTGCCTTAGATAATGATTCAAAGCGTATGACAAACAGAAAGATTGTTTATAGAAAAGATTAGGAAATATCTTCAATTATACTCTTCGACTTTTGCAACCTCCCAAAAGTTAGATTACGGAAACACTCTACGGAAAGCCATATCCAAAGCATATTAGCCATCCACATTATTATTTTGTTAGCTTGGTTTAAGGCTCCAAATATTTATGTCTCTAAGTTCAATTTCTATCCACATCTATGACTTCATCAACACAGGTGCGAACTCCATTGAATTAAGTTCACCTTCGCTTCCTCGTTCGTGCATGTAATTTTACGCGTGTATTATTACTCTCTGATATATGAGAAGTGGTAGGTTAACAAAGTCTTGCCAATATCTGAGTGTCATAGCACAAGGAGATGGTTCCTACAGACCAACCTTGAGTTGTTTAGGTTTCACAGTGTGTGGTTTCTGGTTTTGAGTTTCTTATCTGGCTCAACGCATGTAGTGTACTTGTGTTTGTACCTAAATATTGGTTTAATCACAATGTGGAAGCCCAACGTAAGTACAGGATGTAATTACTACAGATACGTAGTAATAAAAAGGAACTATTAGTTGCTGCACTAATATTCAAAATTAACAAATACGGAGTACCCTATACGTACTAATTTTACACATTGATTAATAGCATAAAGTGAAAATATGTCTATTAATAGTTTTATATAGAGACTATTTTTTACGTAAAGAGAGTCGCAAACAACAATGCAACAACTGATATATAAACTATATTAGCGTAAGGTTTCAGTTTTCAGCACTTGACTAAGAGTCTAAACCAAGTTTGAGATAAGTGGAATTTCTACCAATTTCAAATAGCTGGATGGGAATTCCCGGCTTGCATAAAATATATTTTCAAAAGAAAACTGACTGGATAATATTAATATAGTCGCTGCTTTTGCCACTTGATACCATTGACAAATTAGCATAAAAATAAAAGGACATTGAAAGGACACCTTCTAAGAGCAATTGAACTGGTTGATGTGGGATAAGCATGAAATTTTCACATCAATACACATCAAATTCACAGACAAAGAAAACGGAAAAGAAAAAGTTGGTACTTTCTTACCTTAACTACATATAGCAAAACATTATGTATATTCAGATAAAGATTTGTCTCACAAAAGATGATAATGAGAGGATATGCATCATGGCAAGTTGGCAACAATATCAATACTGAATACAATAAGTCACCATCTTAGTATCAGGACACAGCAAATGATTCTTGCCTAGAGGATTCTTCTCCACTCAAACCAACAGTAGTAACTATGATATAGTAACAAGTGTAATTGAAATCTGTCTACAGCAACCTCAAGATAGAGCGCAATAACTTGCAATATAGAACCTCAAGTTGTTCCAGCAGCTGCTGAATTCTGTACTTAGGAAGATAGGCTCTGTATAAAAATGAAGTACTTGCATTGAATGGGGTTGCTGATAGACTGCTCTTGCTACTTCGTTAAACAAAGTTGCTCCAACATATGTAACTAAATATGTAAATTGAGAGTTCCTGAATCTTGCAACCAAATATAAATGTGTTAGGAAATCAGAGATTTTAGGCCTCAAACCTGAAGGATATTTTCAGATCCCTGATGAAAATCTTGTAGAAAAGCAAACAGGAACTTCTATCAGATTTAAGGAGAACATTGGTGACTTTAAGTGGAGTAGTACCGAATTTTGTGTCCATCTTCTGCTATAATGGATTAAAAGAAGTTTACAAGCCTTTTCAAATAAGTTTCTGGCAGATTAAAACTCAGTGATACTCAGATCAGTTGGAAGACCAATAATCTAACTCATATCTGGTAAAGGAGTGTGGTGGGTTACTATGTTTGACTTCATGAAGTACAGAGAGTGATAACACAGATGGATATTTACAGTGTCTACCTCCCAGTGGCTTTTAATATGTCCAAAAGTACCCTGTAAGCATAAGGAGTTCAGCCCCCAAAAAGGCCATAAGGAATATGCAATTGACCTTGGACTGCTCTCTATATTTAAAATTATGGTACAAGTGTATCATTCAGATATGGTCAATTATTACCTCCAAACCTATACAACTAATGCAGAAGATAACGCAGAGCTCATGTCAAAGAGTATTTTTAAGAAAGCAACTTCATTTACAAGATAATATATTTAAAAAGCCGAAAGCACAGGAAAAACAGGTGAGAAACTAAACATCTCTCCAAACACAAAATTAAAGCATTTAACATTGTATAATTTAGGAATCAACCAAGCGGAGAGAATAAGTGATAATAACAGAAAGTCAGAGAGAGGAAGAAAGAAGAAAGAAATACCTATACCGAAGGAGTATCTCTTAGATTTAAAGCCTGAAGTCACAATAACAATTCCAAGAAGAGGCAGTTTTTATCATTCTATGGCTGAAAAACTAGACCATGTTGCTCCTCAGTAGAGAGAGAGGTACTGGCAACATTTGCTATACAAGGTTGAACTCTAGATACTGCAGTATCAGTATAAGGTGTACTTCTGCATCATAAAGTAGAAAAAATGACGATTCTTTAAATAACTTATAAATGAAACTTTCAACTAAATGATAGTACAATAATATACGAGATTTCTATAGTTTTATAATAAATAAATAAAATGAAGTGTTGTGCCATTTATCTTGTGGTAACAACAATAGAAAAAGCAATACATGAATAACAATTATCCAACTATCTAACTATGCTAACTTATAACTAAAACTGACAACTCCCAAAATTTCTGTGAATTTATAGTTAACATCTAACAAGCTCCAGTCAATATCTGATTAAAAGCAGAACGCATAGAAGTACGTATAATCATACAAATGGCCCTGCGTATATACAAAGGCTAAGAGAGGCTTGCCTTCCAAGAGTTAAGCCAGTCACCCTCCACAATATTTCTTGCAGTGTATGAAGCACACAATTGTGTACAACCTGTAATTCTATAGATGACAAAAGGTACTACTGAATTTCTTCACTAAGTTATCTCTTATCCGAAAGACGACGATGTGATTCACTAGTGATACCCACAGGAACATTCCCCATCTTTGAAATGATGAAACCGATTAGTAACCCTAACGAAAATTTCTCGCTTTTCAAAGCCGGAAATAAATTTAATAACTGCATGGTAATCGCCACATATTTTAAGGTTTTAAGTTACACGGAGAGGAAACCCTGCAGGTGTATTTAAGAGCCCAAAAGCTACGGCCAACATCTGCTCCTTGTCCTCCTCCTCGCCATCTTGTAGCGCATAATCAATTTTAGGATCCAGACCTGCCTTCTTCATTTCTTTGCCCAGTATTTCCAACTTTTGATTAATTTGGGTCATTTGGGGGATGTGTTCTATCCCCAACTAGAAGCATGTGAACTTTGTTCTTGATCTCAATCCAACTGCATCCAGGGTTTTTCTTCAAGCCTGTAACCTTCATCAAATCCCTCACCCTGTCAACATCACCCCACATGCCTTTTGAAGCATACATATTCCACAGAAGGACGTAGTTACCAGGATTTCAAGGTTCTAACGTAAAGAGCCTCTTGGCCACTAAATCGCCTAGCTGTAAATTTTTGTAGGTTCTACAAGAACTTAGCAGAGCTCCCCAAACACAAGCATCTGGCTCAAAGGGCATTTTAATTAAAGAATAAGCTTCTTCAAGCTTACTAACATGACTAAGGAGGCTCACCATGCATGCATAATGCTCCATTTGAGCTTCAAGACCATGCTCTTTATGCATGCTATTAAAATAACGCCAGCCCACATCAACAAGCCCTTTTTGGTTACAGGCAGATAGCAAACAAGTAAATGTTATAGAGTTTGGTTTTTGTCCACTCCTGAGCATCAAAACAAACATCTCAAGGGCTTCCTTGTCTTTTCCATGCATAGCATAACCACCAATTACCCCCTTCCAAGTTACTGGGTTTCTGGTGGGCATCGGATAAAAGCTTAGCTAAGAATCCTTATGTTGCCATACTTTGCATACATTTCTATGAGAGCACTTCCTACAAAAACATCATGGTTAAATGCCTCCTGATAGAGAAGCATTGTGCTGCTTTACCATGCGTTAATTCTGCAATATTGCCACAAGCAGGTAGCAAGCAAGGAAAGGTAACGGCATTGGGCTTCACACCAGCGAGCTGCGTTGCTGTGGAAAGCTCCAAAGCCTCAACATCCTTTCCATTTTGGGAACAACAACCAATCACTGAAGTCCAAGAAACAACATTCAAGTCCATCCCTTGTTCTCGCATTTGGCTAAACATGGCTAGTGCATCATCAAAAAGACCATCCCGAGCAAGTGCAGAAACTAAGGCATTGCATGAGCCTATTTCCATACAACCCATTTCGTCAAATATTTTTTTCATCTCTGAGACGCAAGAATACTTACCATACATATTAACAAAAGAACTAATAACCCATACGCCACACCCGAAATCCCTCTTGATCGCATAACCATGAAATTGAACTCCAGTATTTAAAACATCCAAGTCCGCTATTGCCGCTAAAACACTAGAAAAACTACTTTCATCCGGCTGACAACTTCGTAAATGCATATCAAGAAACACATGAACAGCCTCCAAATACCTTCCACTTTGATTAAACCCTGCAATCAAACCATTCCAAGACACCAAATTAGGCTCCATCCCCACCTTCCCCATATCATCAAGAAGTCTTTTTGCCATACCTACGTCGCCCTTTCTAGCATAACCAACAATAATAGCACTAAAAGCAACAATACTTGGTTATGGGAATTTCATTGAGCACTTTGTGTGCAACAATCAACCGATCACATTTCACATACATAAGAATCAACGACGACTGCACTACGACATCCGACGCACACCTATATACTAGTGCAAGCCCATGAACCTGCCTGCCAAGCCGGAAGGCCGAAAGCCCCGCACACGCCTTCACCGCGGCCGGTAAAACATAGCAATCAACAACATTCTTACATAACATTTTTCTAAACAAATGAACAAAATTGCAAAAGAGATAGAACTTTGACAATGCATTAATGACAATGGAGTAAGAAACCGAAGTGGGTTCATCGAGGGTACTGAGAAAGATAGAAGCTTCGGCGAAACAGCGGTGATTGGCGTAGAGTGATAGCAGCTTGGAGGAAAGAGAATTGTCATTGAGAAGGCCGGTTTTGAGGATATGGGCGTGAGCTTGACGAGTTCAAGCTGGTGAAGTGGTTGCGAAACTGAGATTGGTAGGGATTGTCAAGGTTGATCTTCTCAATCGGATTGCTTACTGGCTTGCCATTGTTCTTTCACTTGCAAAATTTTGCTCATCATCTGAACATGAAATGTATTGTAACTAGTAACTACGTATAAAAAACTAATTAATTTGTCAGGTTAATAAATACTGCCTCCTCTTTTTTTTTTTAGATTTTTGCACTACTCACAAGTTTGGTTTTGATCGACCTTATTTGATGAATTATCTTTAAGAATAAATAGTAATGTGAGATCTTATTGAATTCCTCTCAATAGATATTTCAATATATAAATTTTTTATAATTTTTTGTCAAGAGTGTCGAGAAATGTTGCAAGTAAAAATCATAGAGGAAGTATAACTTTTGAGTTTATAATTCAAAACAACCTAATATTGAAAAATAAGAGAAGATTATTATCAAACTAATAAAACCTTTTACTTCATATTTTACACAACGATGAACAATTAAGGGACAAAATATTATCAAAACATAAGGTTTATTGGGACAATATAATTTTCCCAAATTTATTTATATCCAAAAGGCATTAATCTAGCAATATAAAGGGCAACAAAAATCTCCATCTTGTCTTACATGAGATCACACAATTGAATTAAAAGACTTGCAAAAATAGAAAACAATAATACTTAATTTAATGAGCTTATTACGGACATTAGAGTGTCAATAATTAAACAATACAAGAATTAACGTAACCATAGAAGAAAAAAGGGTCTTGTTACTATGAAAATCATGCACATGGGATGATAATATGCACTCATTTTTTAACATATAACATATATGTTCAGTGATATATAGTAGGACAATTTGTGCAGCACACTACTTCGTATTATCTTGTAAGAGAACGTACCATTTTACCTACACTTCGTACTAAATTAATAGACGGGTATAATTCTATCAATTTTTAAATCAATATCATGTGTCTCCTTATCCAATTTTAATTTTAGCTAGTCGAGTGAGTTCTGAGCCTTCTAGCCCCCATCAAGCACAATTTCAATGTTCGAAGTGTAGTTTTGAAATAATTTATCATGGTTCAAGTCACATGATTCAATAATAACGTGTTACCTATGTCCACATGTAAAAGGAGAACACATTTTATTAATATATGAAGAGTCGAAAATACAAAAACCTGAATATTGAAACTAGGGTTCAAATAGAATCCCTATAAAAACACAATTAGTCATGAACTGATTACAGAACTCATAACATACTAAAACTTTGGGGGCGTTGCCCCCAAATACCCACCAGGGGAGTTCCGACCCCTCAAAACCCCGTTCCCGGACTTTTGCAAAAATCGAGTACATGAAGATATAACTCATATTATGACATTTTTGACAAAGTGTTATTATCATAAATCACATTATTCAGTTTCGCTAGTGGGGTGGGCCGAGTTGGATTTGAGACAGTTGCAAATGATGAGTGCCTCGTTGTGCGTATTCATATGTCGCGTACACAATCATTTATGTATGGTACTAGTGGTCTAAAGGACTGCTAGACTTCATAGTTCTTACGTTCACTCCTTTTTGTAACCAATAACTTTCCCGCCCATAAAAGCATATATGCATCAATCACTTAATCTTGTTGTTATATAATTTGGACAGAAAAAGGGTGTAGACAAGTCACACCAATATGTCCACCCTCTTCACTACTGCACTATGCGCAATTCTTTCACTTCTTTTCAATATTGTTAATCATCCTCAATCAAAATGTGTAGTTCAAGCACTGTTAGTTCCTGTGAAATTCGACGGGTTTGTGTATGGTAATCCCATGATATTTAACCCGGAGAGTATTCTCATTGAAGCTTTCTTTGATCCAGTTTGCCCTGATACTCGTGACTCATGGCCTCCTCTCAAACAAGCCCTTCACTTCTATGGCTCCAAAGTCTCCCTTGTCGTTCACCCCTTCCCTCTTCCGTAAGTCTACTCCAGTTTATAGTATCAATTTTACTTTTCTATATGCTATGATGCGTCACGCACTCAATTGATGACCGTATGCTCATGTTCATGTTCGTGTTCTATGTTCATGTTCATGTTCTATGTTCATGTTTGTGGTTTGAATATGAATTTATTGTTAATGTTTGACGTGGGAAATACATTCCTATTAATTTATGAAAATTTAAAGTCATATCTTGAAAAACACTTAAAAGTTAAATGGGTAAATAATTAGAGACACAGGGATGGAATTTGTATTTTTTAAGAAATTTTCCCTATGGTTTGTTTGGTTCACTTAATCTATTTTTCATGTTTTGACCTCATTTAACCTTTCTCTAATGTATTTCAAAAACTTTTGAAGGGGAAAGAAAATAATTTGATTTCCCATATGACATGTTCACCCCCTCATTGGTAAACGACTTCACATACTATATGGAAAATCGAAATTTTCATGGAATTTCAACGTTCCCAATTTGTCAAAAATATCAAACTAATTAAACAACTCTTATTTCTTTCACTTCCCATGAACCTTTAAGTTAGGTATGTCAACCAAACAATCACGAATTGTGACGTCTAATATTTAATTAATTTTAAAATAACATGAAAACATGAAGCTTTAACAAAGGAAAACAATAATTCATGAAAACTTTCCTTAGGTTCCACGGTCGTGGCATTTGAATTTGTAATAACATATTACTTGTTGATCCATTTAAGCCAAAGTATATGAGTTTATTGGAATAGATGTGTTGTCAGATAAAAAATTCTGTTGGATAACCTTCAACTTCATACTCTTTAATTAATATGTGATGCTGATGTTCTTGTGATTGTATTTAAGGTACCATGACAATGCGTTTGTAGCTTCTCGGGCATTGCATATTGTTAATGAGTTGAACAGTTCTGCAACATACCCGTTATGGGAAAGTTTCTTCAAGGATCAGGTAAAAATTTCATGGGTGTTATTGTTGCCCTAGCCTTCTCATAATTCCTGATTATGATCTTGCGACTTGGCAATTAGCCTGATTCTCTGCCTGAATTGCTGGTAATAGAATGGTTGTATGATCGTTTTTGTACTGTTTTATTACGTATGTATTGTAGTACCCTCTTAATTTGAGCATTTCTTTGCATTTTTATTTTATCTTCAGATGCTTTCATGATGTGGGGATGGATTTGCAGCTTGCTTTAGTTTCGTGTTTGGCATTTCCATTCTTCAAACTTGGTCTACTATCATAACAATATGTTTTCTGGCTATTGTTAAGTAGGTTTGGAACATGCAGGATATACTAAGGTTAATGTATCCTAATAAAAGTTATCTCTTAATGTAACAAAAGTTACCCCTTAAAAATTGATAAAAATTAAGATATATTATGTTAAGGGATAACTTATTAACTATTGTTATATTCAGAGTAACTTTTATTGGGTACAATAATTTTATTGTATACCACGTGTATAGAATTAGCGATGATTGTGCAGTGCTGGTTGAGTGTCTCCATTGAGAGTTAAGGCCCTAGCCTTTGCCCTTTTGTGGCTGGAATTTGCGGTTGCCTTGATTTTGTCGTTAAGTCAATTCTAAGAGGCATTTAACAGTGTGCAGATCAGAAACAGAAGTACAGGAGACGCAAGAGGCATTTAGCAGTTTGCGATAATATATGGTGACATGGTTACATGCAATTTGGTTTATTATCTTGTTACACAACCTTTATTTCATTTGTAAAATGAGTTATCTAATCTGCACTTGGAAACCTGGGCTACGAGTGAATGCCACTCATATATTTGAACATCTTTATTTATAACACATACCGGAGATGTGCAGCGTTTGGAGTTTGAGATGTAAGAATCAAATATGCAATATGATCTATGTAGCACAGATTCGCATATGACCAGCCATTTTCTCTATCCGTATTTCAATTTGTATCAGTGCAATATTTTACTAGCAATTAAATGATTTTGTCATTTTTTATAGTCGAACCTGTATCGGTATCTATATTCGAATTCATATATGTGCATAGACTATGATTCGTTATTTTCTGCCAACTACCTTTTTGTTATATGTTATGCAGGAGAAATTCTACAGCAAGTCGACTAGTAACATGACGAAAAACGAGATCTTAGATTACATGGTAAACTTTGTAACAAATTCAGTCAGTCATGCCTATCATTCTGATGTAAAATCTGGCCTCAGTGACAGAAGTACTGATCTCAAAACAAGGATTTCATTTAAGGTATATAAATCAATAAACAATAATATAATTTTTCAAGTTTTTCCTAGTTTATAATAGTACTATCCATCGCCAAAAGTTCTTATCTACAAGTATATTATACTCCTGTATCTCTGATTTTTGTTCATAATGTTGGAAATTATGTGTGCAGTATGGTTGTTCAAGAGGCGTCTTTGGAACGCCGACTTTCTTTGTCAATGGTTTTCCTTTGCCTGAAGTTGATTCTTCCCTAGAATACCGTGGATGGAGGAAGATTATTGATCCACTTATTGGTTCGAAGAGCAAACATGAATCTAAGAACTAGGAATCTTATTATTAGAATACTAAGTGCTCTACTATGTATGAATTTGTGTATGTAGACTCATCATCTTCTAATAATGTGGTCATTATCTTCTAATAACGTGGTCATTATCTTCTAATAATGTGGATGACAAACTATGAAAAACATTTCCACTAGTCCTTTCTATACTAATGCATGCAGTATTTGATAGACACTACATATTTGTGAAGAACACTCAAATATCATATCTTTCAATTTGCTTACAAACATTATGTGGTTTCAAAGGGAACCTTTGATGTAAAAACTAGTGAAGGAAAGCTGGAAATTGCAAGTTCCAAATGGATCTAAAACAGGTTGGGATGCGTTTGGGTTGGGTTTAGGATGAAAACATAGGCTTTTAGGTTTAATTGTAGCTTGGGGATGAGTTTTAGACGTGGGAAAATGGGTGGAAAAAGGAAATCTGGATAGAAATATGGACGAAAATCAATGGAAAAAGTTAAGAAAGGGGTATTTACAAGGATTATTCACTTCAATAAACAAGATATGTAGATAAGGTTTACTCACTTAAACCTACTGATTGTATTACTTTGACAAGGAATACTCAATTAACCAATAGAACCAATCAATTTTGTGTGGAATGAAAACTCACTTAATCACTCAAACTCTTAAAGTAAACTTGGAAAACGTACTTAGACAATTTCAAAAATTGCTAGGCAAAGAAAGACTTTTGTTTAATCAACAACCTATTTTCATTACAAATGAGCTCCTTTATATAGGCTATAAAATCAGCCTAGAAGCTTAAAAGACTCGAGAAAAATCAAAAGACTCAAATAAACCTAAAAGACACATAAAATCCGAAACCTTAGGACTAGAAAACTTATCAGCTATTTTGCTTAATTACACACATTAGAACTAAGCATCTATCAACCTAAATAATGAAGATGGTTTAATGTTTTGAAAGAAGCTTGAATGACAAAAGAATCCAAAGGGAACACATAATTTCATTGAAGAAGATGACCAAAATGTGTTGGACTTCAACTGCTAGAGTTTGAAGCACTTAAGACAGCCAATTACTCCCAAAAACGTCCCTCTTCATTAATCCTCTCTTAACTCATCATTTTAATGCAAAAATCCAATGAAAATCAGACCAAGAACATGCATTAAAACATCATTTTTCAGCCCTCCAAGTTCTGTAACTTCGGCCTTTAAACTCTCCCTTGAATCTCCCCTTTTTTAATGCTGGAGTTTCCTTGAATCAGCCACTTTAAGGCTGGAGTTTCAGACTTGAAACTCCCCTTTAAAGTCAACTTAAATGACCCTTAAATCCATGAGTTACAAGGCTTTAAAAGAGAATTAATTCACACCCCGTAATGAAACCAGCAGGATAGCTTATAACTCCACTATATTTAAGGTAAAAATGTTGGAAATCCCTTAGACCAAAATAAATTATTGTCCATGGAAGCCAAAATGGTCCAACTCGTCATTCTCATGAGATTTAGCAAAAATAACTTCTTGTCTAAGCCCATGAGTCCAATTTGAGTCATTAGACCATTAATCAACCCTAATTGAAAAGTAGGATATTTACATCAACCTTTAACTTAGCTCGTGTTTGGATTAGATTAACATACATTTCGTCCTTTTTCTAATATTTAATCCATTATTTTATGGATTGTCAAAAAATAAAAAGAAGTGTTTCAGAGAGTCTAAGTTCAATTTTACAAGCTTGATGTGTTATTTAGAGACAACATTTCATGGTTTTATTTGTCAATCACACTACTCGAGTTTTTGTTAGAGGGTTAAAGGAGTATAATAGTCATGTTCAAAATCGTGAAATCACATACAAGTACTTTTTGTACAAAAAAGAAAACCCTCAAATTGCATATGCCTACCTATTTTTCATGAAGTCAAATAATCCAACTCATGACTCCAAGTCTCCAACCTACCTAAGCAAAACGCCAACAAAGTGAGGGATATCAATTAATAGTCATTCCGTGTTTTGTGTCACATTAATTTCATCCGTTTAAAGAAGGTTGCAACTCTTGCAAATGACACATGCATCTTTGTGCATCACTAGTCACTTGACTCATATGTGATGTAGCCGTGCACTGTTAGTTGTTACCTTCACGCCAGTAGCTACCTCGGTCTCTAACTTTTTGTGATTTTCAAAACACAATTTAAAACGATTTTATCTCCAAATTCGTAAGACAAAATTATGATAATTTAATATTCTAAAAAGGATAATTCTTATTGGTCACCTCTACTTTTTGAAATTATATTTGATCAACTGAAAAAAAAAAACTCAACCAATAGTAGCATTTTCTTTTTTAAAATTATTGTACATGACCTTCATTTTAAAAAATGTTCAATTTTATTAAAATTTGGTACAATAAATTTTTTTAAAAGAAACTACCAATAATAAAGTTATTTTTTTTCACTCGATCAGATATAATTTTAAAAAGTTAATTGTTATAATATGAAACAATATTTCTAACAAAAATTTAGAAATATGACAAAAATTTAACCACATTTCTAACTATAAGATCGTCCAAATTCATCTTGAACCTGGGCAGAAAAGTGGGCATAGAACACACTTAAAAACACGACCACACTTCGAAACCTGGTACTGTACATCAAGGTGTAAAAATATGCGGGCACATTTCCTAATTCTCCCATTCCTTATTCTTCTCTTCAATCTCCATTCAAAATGGTCAGTTGAAGCGCTGCAAATTCCAGCAAAGTTTGATGGCTTTGTGTATGGAAATCCCAACAAATTCAACCCAGAGAGTATTCTCATTGAAGCTTTCTTTGACCCAGTTTGTCCTGATTCTAGTGATGCTTGGCCTCCTCTCAAACAAATTCTTCACTTTTATGGCTCCAAAGTTTCCCTCGTTGTTCATCCCTTCCCTCTTCCGTAAGCCTATTTCTTTCCAAATTTAGTGTTTATAATTCACATTTATTTTCTGGGTGTTTCTTTGATTTTATTTAATTTTGTTGATGGGTTTGAAACTTTGAATAATTAAATGGGGTTTTGTATATTTGAGTTTTGTAATGTGTAATTCAATGAAATTTGAGCATTGGGTATTGGGATTTGTTGTCAATTTTGAATCTTTGAGTGTGTAATTTGAAATTTTATGAGATTGTGTTGCTTGGATTGTTGGAAGTGTAGATTTTTAATGTAACTTAAAGGACAATCTTCATGTTGGATTGTTTGAAATGTAGATCATTGTCGATTACATTGGAATGATTATGCATTGGACTACAAATCTTTAATGATTATCTCATAAAATGATTAAATGTAAACTTAGAACATAATCTTTAAAGGACAATCTTTAATGATTAGATGCAACTTAGAACATAATCTTTAATGATTATCTCACAAGAGGGAGTGTGGATTAAAATGATATATGTTCGAAAATTTAGCTCAAATTACAATTTTATAGAATAATGATAATCTATTGAAAGGCCATCATCTTTGTTAAAATTGAGTGTTTAGGGAGGATAGAAGTGGTGGAGGGGAAGGATGGAAGCCATTGAAGAGAGTTGCTTGAGTACTGAGCAAGGGAGGAAGAGAGTAAGAGAGGAGAAGAGAGAATAGACTGATTTTTATTATTGTTAATATTACTATATACAATTACAACGTATATGTCCTTTTATACTACAACTAACCTTGACTAATTCATAAACTCCAACAATCTTTAGATGGACTTATTTGTGATGATGATGTTCTTTTGATTGTGTTTTAGGTACCATGATAATGCGTTTGCAATTTCTCGGGCATTGCATATTGTGAGTGAATTAAACAGCTCTGCTACATATCCTTTATGGGAAAGTTTCTTCACGTATCAGGTAAAAAGTGGTTGTCTTGCATATGTTTCTTGTCTCCAGTCATGCTTTTTCGTTGGTCTGGCTATCTCTCTGTATTGTGACTTATTAATGTGTTGTTTCTGATTGTATAACAGGTATTGTACCTTTTTTTTAATGTATATTTCGATCTCTATGCATTTTGTTCGATTTTTGTTCCATGAAAACTATTTTGCTGATTTGTGCATTTTGCGTATGTTGTTTCTGAAATTGTTTAGATCTAAGACCCTCTAAACATCTACAAGAAACATGAAAAGTACTTTTCTTGCTATTGCTTCATAAGATTTAGATTCTGCTTACAATTTACAGAACACTACACAGCCCTATGTGATGGTAATTGACTCTGGAAAACGCATTAGATGAACTCTACCCTGAAGAGTGAATTTCCTCGTAACTTTCACAGGCTCACCAGCTCCTTCAATTTATTTTATATACCATTGCTGTCTAGCAGATTCAAGCACATCCCAGCTCTATCAAGTTCTTGCTCCGCACATCTGCAGAAAAGAGACACTCAAAAAATAGATCATGAGCTGTCCAAAGAACCATTAAACAAACTGCAAAATGGACTGCAGGCAACCTTCTTCTGGATCAGCCTGTATGAAGTAGACAATGTGTTCTGGATGGTAGGTCACAGTGATGTATTAACTCCTCTGACTTGCCTTCTTGTTGCACATAACCCTTTCACAGGATCATTATTTGAAAGAACCAGTCTATACATTTTTGTCGGCTGCATGCTAAGATTGCTGACTTCCGGAAAGGTTGCACATATTGCCTACAGCTCAGGATTTTTCTCCATGCTTGCTCGGTGTTGTTAGGACTTAGTAACTGATGTAGTAAATTATTTATCAATTTTATGAAATAAGGCCTATAGAAGTTTGGAGACAGCAGCCCCATTCTAAACTTACAAGTTCTTGATTTTTCACCCCTTGCTGTATTAGGATAACCCATTTACTCTCATGCTAAAAGTATCTCCTGTTCAAAGAAAGAGCCAATATTATGATTAACCTATTTGAGCACCTTTTCAGGCATAAGAAAAATCTGACACCAAAAGGTCTGCATGGTTAAAAGGATTTTTTTTGAGAAGCTGCAGTCCCCAGCATAGTTCACCTGTTTGACAGTCCAACCTTAAGCCTTTGCAAGAACCCTGTCCTCTAGAGGTTTACACTTTAGGAAATAGAGGAGTTAAGATAATCTGCTTCAATGTGAGAATCCTTTCAATCCCACTTGAAATCCACTCATCATCCAGCCCTTTATTGGTACAGTAGAAGAAACTATCTTTGCTTTTAATCTCGTAAATAGCAGTATTTGTCCAAAATCAGATAAGTTCAAAGCTCCATTGATTCTGTCTATATTATCAAGAACTGCATTCACTTGAAATGAGCCAAGGATGGTGAGCAGTAGTGTAAACCACCCTAGCAAGGCTTGCCCATAAATGCTTCCTATTTTCTTAGTTGAAGCCCACGCACAGTAGTGAAAAAAGCACCTTAACTTGCCATTCTTATCACTGTGCATGAATTGCTTATGGCCTTCTTGCCAATGCTTAATAGTGAAAGAAACTTTGATAGGCAACCGGCCAAGCCAAATTCTTCTCCTGTCATTACATTCATAATTTCAGTCTCAAAACCAATGCCTAGTTTCCTACCAAGGTTATTTGTAATTTATCAAGTTTCTAAAATAGACACCGCATTAATATATTTAATATGCTAGAACTAGTTTGGGGCCCTACATTTACTAGAATTGTTAAAACCCTCAGGATTGTGTAATGAAATAGGAATTTATGCTGAAATTTTTAGAGAAGAAAAGGAGAATCTGGAGTGAAAGAAGAGACATATTGATTGAAACTATAGGGAGAAGAATAGAGAATGCAGTTCATGGCTTTTGACTAGTTCAGGTGGCCAAACTCACATAAGGAATGGCATTGAGGATTTACTTCCTTCATGGATTCCTAATTTCTGATGTGAATCTAGGTATAAGAACCTTAATTCATACGAAGGATAGAAACTAGACTATGAACCTTATAAAGCAACGCACCAAAGACTATAATCTATGGCGAAAGTTTGGAGAATTGATTAAAGATACACCCTTAATTCTTCTCACTTCCTCACGTGAACTTAAAGTACCAGCTCACAAATATTTGCTACGCACAAAGAATAATAAACTCTCAAAGTTTATTGCTTAAAACAAGAAAACAAGCTCAAAATCTGATTTTCCTCAGCTTGGGCACACGTCTATTCATACCCTAAGCTTGAGAGTTTGAATCACATTGAAACTAGGAATCCTACTTCTAAAAGGACTCCTAATTAATGCCGCCTATTTATTACATAATCCTACCAAAACTCTAATACTATCTTATGTTAATTAGAATTCTGTCCTACCTTTAAAGGTAAAATTACAAATTAACTACTCTTAAACTATTTAAAGTAAAATACTAAATATTCAATCACATGTGTATAGCCACGTCCATGCCCATGCCATGTCACTTGTCATGTCACTGAAGTTGTAATAAAGCACCGACAAGATGTAATAATCACCTTCCAATGTAATAAGGCACCTCCCCTTGTCTTAAATTTTTTTCTTCTTGGTCAAAATTTTAAATTTATAAGAAACTCTTCAAGTTTGAATCTTTTAATCAAGAAAACTTCCCCAATGCTCTTTTCCATGGCTTCCTCGTACAATATGATGGATAAGACTCCTACTGAAAATAAAAGAAATAAATCGTAATCCAAGTAGGATTCGTAAATATATGATGAATCCTAGAGGGAATATGATTCAACTAGCTTTAGAGAATTCCATGCATGAATTCACATCAATTTCCCTCCCTTATTGATACTATTTTCTCTCTCCCTGTTTAATCTCTCTATAACTGATTTGTAAGAGCATTCCCCCTTGCTGATCACACCTCTGCAGTCAATGCATGCTTCCCTTGTAGCAGAATGAAGGTGACAATGCTATTTACTCTTCTCCTTGCATTTGGAATTTGTGAATGTGATCTAAGGCTTAGAATAATTAGTTTGATCCATTACATATTCTGTGAGCTTATGAACATCAGGTTAATAATAGTGTTCACAAAGTATGAGGGACTTGGAAGTAACTCCTCAGGTTTCTAATCCGAATTCTGGAGTGAACAATAGCAATTCTGGATTGCTGGGCTGGGTGCAATAGCTATCTTGCTTTTGTCTCTGCTTCTTAGTGACACCACTCCTCCATCGGCCATCATCAAAATGGATGACAGCAGTAGTCTCCACTGTGATGACAACTGCATTTGAGTGAATTTGTAGCTGCTGTAGTAAATGGATTAGGTTGGGCCTTAATTTTTTTCTGGCTACTGTTTCTTAGCCACTTGCTTAACAGTAATAGTGGCCTTAGATTTGGGATGAGCCCTCCAAGCTACACATTCATCACCAACTACACCACATAGTTGACTAAATGGAGGTTTCCATTAAAAGTAGAATTTTCCATTAAGATCTTCTATCAAAATATGGAATGAAAGAGGTCTAGTAACATCCATTTGTATAAGTGGCCTTGCAAATGAAATTGTAAGATGTTGAGTGGTACATTCACCAATATGTAATGGCACCATCACCAAGATTCCAATCTTGCTTAATGAATCATCTCCCCAACAATTAAGAAGAAGGTTAAGTAAATGTGCCCACAGAAGAGTGATAAGAACCTCATGAAAATTAAAATCAACAGGCCATTGCTTGGTAATTGTGGGTTTACCATAAAATAATGAGGACCTGCATATGATCTCTTCTCTATCTTCCAAGGATGCTAAATTGATAACGAAATGCCCTTCATCATGTAGGTAAACTTCAGATTCTAGGCATAGCCACATAATCCCATTTCTTAGTTATGAACTCCACAACAGATACTATAGTTGAGATTTTTCCTATCTTTAACAGAAATATAGCATAGACCAAATTTCAGTAAACTTACACACCTCTGCAACTGTGCCAAAGCCTTCCTATCTTTTATAATATGAGCTACAATGTTCTGGGCTAGCCCTTTTGTTGCCACTTTATTTTTGTACCATGGCTCAACAAGTTGTGGTTCATTAATGGATATTGCAGTATATTCCAAGGTTACTCGTTAATGAACTTTTCCACTGTGATTGAGTTTCAGATAAGCTAATTAAAAGAAGCTTAATCAGATTCTAGTTGCGAACATGACATTACTGTCTTCTCTCTCCTCAACTATGGCAGACAAAGGTTAATGGGGAGAGGACCCTGTCATATGCCAATCTTAATGGAAAAGGGAGATTAGGTTTTTATGCTGAAAGACCTTGTTGATCTTTCTATACTCATGCATTGTGGTTTCTAGTGACCCATAAAATTTTGGGGCTTGTGGAAGGGGAGGATAATGTCTGTGAAAATTTTACAAAACTAGGCTTTTCTTTGAGAAATTTGGTGCTGGGCTTCAAGCCGAAGTGTAGCTGCTACTCCTTTCTATGATAATATCTAAGAATTTAAATCACATTTGGTTTAAAGAGCTAGAACTCCACTAATAGTCTTACCAACTGATATTTTGAACCAGGCCTTGGGTATGATGTGATGTGTGAAGGTTATATCATCTATGCTAATTGGTTTATTTTGTATTTTTGGGTTATATGGCTTCCTTTCTTTTCAATATCCTATGTTGTATCGTTGCATCATTTTCTTCCTTCTATTTGTATGGTTATAGTTTTCTGATATGTGGTTAGAAATCTGGCCAACAATTGAGCGGGTTATATATTATAGCATCTTTATTTCTAGGACATAAATTTGGAACTTTTGAATGTAGAGCATCAATTTGTTGAGTCTTGCTAACTTATCAATGCTATACCTTGTGCAGGAGAAATTCTATAACCAGAAGACGAGCACCTTAACAAGAAATGAGATTTTAGATCACATTGTTGACTTTGTAATAAAATCTGTAGGTCAAGCCTATTATTCTGATGTGAAATCTGGCTTCAGTGACCGGAAGACTGATCTCAAAACAAGGATTTCATTCAAGGTATGCCAGTAGAGCTCCTCAATTTTTCTAGTTTATATTTATACGATTAGCTGCAAAAAGTTCATCTGAACACACCTGTATATGGCTTTATCTCTCTGTTTATGTCTCAAACTATTTATGCAGTATGGTTGTTCAAGAGGAGTATTTGGAACACCGGCTTTCTTTGTCAACGGTTTCGCTTTGCCTGATGTCGGCTCTTCCGTAGATTACAATGGTTGGAGGAAAGTAATTGACCCTCTTGTTACTTTGAAGAGGGAAGATGCCTATATGTAACAGGAGTCTCATGTAATGTATGTTTCTATGTTATTCTGAAGTCATCTTTGATGAAGAACTACTTAAATTTGATGTTTGTCCAAGTTCATTATATGCTAACATTGTGGATGAAGAACTATGTAAATACATCTTCATTTACAGATTCCCTCGTGTAAAGTAGGTTTCCAACCGGAATTTCTGTTATATCTACATCATATGCATATCTATGAGCCTATTAATATATATGCACCAAAAATGGAATGTACACAAGTAGGCTGCTTTTAAACCAGATTAGATAGAGTTTAAACGTTGACATTAAAAGGTTAGAGAATGGTAGGGAACAACTCTCAAATTTGAAACATGTAAAGGCCATTTTTCAGTTAAATTTCTACTTTTGTGATTTGTATAGACATAACTGTGGAACAAATTGGCCCCGCTTAATTGGTTAAACCTAGGTAGATCTAATTGTCTGGTAGATTTTATTAACGTTTAAGGTTGTTTTTAGGTAGATGGTGTGGATGAGGTTGTTTTGTGAAAAATACGGCTGCTTTGTTGTTGTAGAGATGATTTTTCTTAGTGGTTGTGGAGTTTTCTGGTGGGTTTTTGGTGGGGGATAGGTTGTTCTGGAGGTTGAGGTGCGTAGGAGGTTGGTGTTAACCCGGGTGAATTAGAGGAGTTTGGTGGTTCAATGTCAGTGGTTGAGGTGGTAATGGTGGTGCCAACAATAGCTCGGGTGGTATTGTGGTGCTTATGAATTGGTCAAGGATAGTCAAAATGGTAGTTATATTAGTTGGACGAACAAGAACTTGAGGCTTAGGATGAATTATTGTAGAAGATGATGGAGTAATCAATGGGCTAAAGGGAATTATAACAGTTGTGGTCCAACCGGAATTTCTGTTATACCTACATCATATGCATATCTATGAGCCTATTGTTGAAATCCCCACACTAAACAATCCCAAAGTAACAAAGAATACAAAGTACTTAGTATTGATTCCGTAATTATTGTGTAATTTTGTTTGGAGCACATTTCAAGGTTAAGATAGTAGTATAAAAGTCAAATACCAAAAAGTGCAAGGAAAAATTTACTGAGCTATTAATTTTTTATTTTGTGATTATGGGTAAGCATGTTTGACTTCATCTTTTATAGTTGTGATGTAAAAACCTAATTATGACTCAATCTATGTATGAATAATAAATCTTTCCGACATTTCAACAATTAATTGCGATTCAAAAGTCATTTTTTATTCTCATTTTGAACATTTGCTCCCTCATTAGCCACCTTTAAAAGTTTTCATTTTTCCCTTCTCACACGGTCACACCCCTCTTTTTGCCTTGATTTTTTTCTTTCAAAGAACCACGAACGAGTCACTTGACGGATTGTGAAATTCACACAAAACTTTCACGCTTTCTAAAAATTAAAGCATTGTCATGACTTAAATTGTGAACCAAAAAAGTGAGATTAATGTAAAAGCTAATTCAACGCGTGAAGTAATACATTTCATTGCTTAATAAGTCAACAAACAAGGCAACTCTAATCACAAACATTTCAAAAATTAATCACAATTTTTGACTTACACGTTATTTTACCTCACACAAACCTCCTTAATTATGTACAAGCGCAACCATAATTGAAAAAAGAAAACACACAAAAAAGGTGGGAGTGTTACCAAAAAGCAATGAATGAAATCATCCCAAATTGAGCTCACCATGCAAAGTAAACAGTCCTCTCTAAACATAAATTACTAGAAAGAGTATTTCGTAAAAGGGACATCAGACAGTCAATAGTCAATAGTCATTAGGTAAGTTCCGAACCGGGGAAGTGGAAAGAAACACGAACCGGGGTGAACCGGATATTTTTTGACAAAAGGTAAACCGGATAAAGAAGGTGGTTAGGGTAGTTTAGGAAAGGGGACTATAAAAGCAAGAGGAGAAGACAGTGAGCAGTTTTAGGGCGGAAGGAAAACGAAGCATTCAAAGCCGAACGACTTGAGTATTTAGAAAATGGAGCAATACGTAAAGGTGGAGAAGCCCAAAGTGGAGGCGCCGATTGATGAGAATGAGATTCGCATTACCAGTCAGGGCCGTATGCGCAGCTATATCACCTACGCCATGACTCTTCTTCAGGTCCGCTTCCTTCCGTTTCTTTTTGTTCTTCTCCTTTGAAATCTATAAATTTTAGTCTAATTTTGACTATAGATTCTTCATAATATATGAGAAACATAATTATACGGGTATTAAAAGATTTGTGTTTTCCAAATATAACTTTTTATGATTTTTGCACACAAGCGAATAATTGAGAGATATTTTAAATTTAAGTCCCCTGAATAGACATGAAGAACAAAATCGAACGGAATCAGGAATATATATTAATTACGATTTTTATTAGTTTTGATGAGTTTATATGTGAATGATAATTATAATGATAACATCAACTGTAGGTGTTTGGAGGGAGGTTTTTGTTCGGAATTGACAGTTGCGTTGATTAGTAATCTATTGCGAAATATGTCAAATTTTTTGGCGTTGTTTTTGAGATGCAAGAGTTTTGTAGACTTTAGAATCTAGGAATGGTTGGTTTGAGGTTGGAGGATTTGTTAGGGTGTTGGACGGCAAGGCGGAGTTGGGTTTTGGTGTGGAGACAGAAACGGAGGCTTAGGCTGAAGAGACTTTATGATAGATTCGGGATTGCTTTAGGGTTAAAGAGAATGAATTTGAGGTTTATATTGTTGTGAATGAGCCTTGTTTGTTTTTGCCGATTCGGGTCGCTACACAGTGTATGCTTTAGTGTAAGCATTTGATTTATGAGTTGTTGTTGGGGGCTTGTAAAGGGGAGAATTGTGTCCTAAGATCTTCACTTTTTGTGAATATCCACTTTTAGTTCTTGAGACTCAATTGAGACTTGCAAAAGTTGAACCAGTGAGCTGTGCTTCTGGTTCATATAATGAACATTGTTGTTATGGTTGCTTTTTTTGTTTACGGTTAAGCTTCTAGACTGGTTATGGCCTTATGGGCATACGCTATATCTTCTTTTTTGTCACCTTTTTTTCCCCTCTGTTTATGGTTTTTTGAAAGAATTTTGTGATGTTTCTGGTATTTTGTTCTGTAAAATTTCACCTTTTGTTTCTTGTGTCTTCTGTTCAGGAGAAGGGTTCTGATGAAATTGTGTTTAAGGCCATGGGTAGAGCTATCAACAAGACTGTGACAATTGTTGAGCTGATTAAGGTATTGCCTTCTTCATTCGTAATCTTTTGGGTTCAATATACTGAAATACTTTGTCACTTCAATCTTTTTTGTTTTCCTACGCAGAGAAGGATTGTTGGTCTGCACCAGATCACGTCAATCGGATCCACAGATATCACAGATACATGGGAGCCGTTGGAGGAAGGCCTTAATATGTAAGAATTCTCTCATCTGTTTTGAGCAGAATAGTTTTGTCTTTGTTTGTACTTTTTCCATTACGTGCAATTATTTGCATTGCCTGAGCTTTGACAGTTACATTTTGTTATTGCAGTATTGAAACCAAGAGGCATGTATCAATGATTACCATAACTCTTTCAAAGAAGGAGTTGGACACATCTGCTATTGGGTAAGTTGGCATTTGCTTCATTGTGTATTTGTAATATTAAGTGGTGGTTTAAGATGTTGTAACAAAAGGTTGGCAGGAAAGGATGATAGTAGTCTATACTCTATAGCAATGTATAGCAATTGGTGATTCCCTACTTTCCTTTCTGTGTTATTAAGTTTCATTGGTTGGTATTCTACCCAACGGCTTGAGCTTCTATCTCATTTATTTCTGATGCTACAGCTAGTGAAGTGACCATGTTTGAGTTCTTTTTATTTTTCCATACTACTCCATGTAGTGGTGAAAGTACTGTGTGCAAAACCCGGAGTCAATATGAATAATCTGGTCATAGGATCTATTTGGAGTCTTATAATATCTCTACCAGAAGTTGTGTCTGAACTTGTTTTGGGAAAAAATCACAAAGATTCTGGAGTGTTGTCTTTCCTTGACTTCCTTTCGTGTTTTTATGCGTTCCATGGCATTAGGAAAACTGTTTGTATTGAGATTATAGAATGGGTAATAAAGATTAAGGTTCTCGTGGATTTGGATTATTTTATCATATGGTTAGCTTATGACTTCTTTCTTTGTAATGTTCTATAGGTATCAGCCTCCATTGCCTGCTGACCAAGTGAAACCATCAATCGATTATGATTACGATGGAGGTATTATTTGTCTAACATGAACTGTCTGTCAAGATCAATTTATTGAATTCCTGATGCTTATGAATCTTGAACCTAATGTTTCAGAGGGTTCACCAAATGCTCGAGTACGGGGTCGGGGTGGAAGAGGAAGGGGAAGAGGCAGAGGCCCAGCAGGTATGTATTTTTGCATTATTTTTTCTGTATATTTTTTTCTTTTTGGCTTTGACCTTTGACAGTATCATATGACTCTTTACTCTGAAATATCTATTATTTGGCGTAAATGCCTTACTTGATTGTTATAATGACGAAATTATTTCTCTAGTTCCATTCTGGTTGTACAAGTATGTGTTAAAAATCTGTCCTCCAGTGAAGGGACTGTTGCACATTAACTTTTGTGTCTTAATTGTATCTTCTGTTTCAGGCAATGGCTTCGTGTCTGCTGATTATGATGGTGGCTGGGATCAGAATCAAGGCTATCCTAGGGGTAGGGGCAGAGGTAGAGGCCGTGGTTTTCGTGGTCGTGGAAGGGGAGGGTACATCTACAATAGCCCTATGGTTGATCCCCAGCAAAATGGAGGTGGTTTCAATAGAGGCCCATCAGGTCCAGGCCGTGGTAATTCTTCCTTGTTTACTCATTAATTTGTAACTCCTTTTTGTTTGCCAAGTTGGACATTAAGTTGGAGAATGAATTTAGTTTACAACTATCGAGTTTGGAACTTGTTGGTGGTCATTTAATATGTGATTGTTTGCTCTATCTTCTCATTATTGCACATATGGTTCAAGGTCTGTGATTGCTTGTGGATTCTAAATTGAGGGTTAAGCAATCATTATAAAATTTTAAGCTGTTGTATCTAGCTATAATAAAACAGGAACAGAGCTCTTTGTTCACTTCACATGTTGTCTTTTTCTACTTCTGGGCAGGATGGGGTTAGACGTCGCTGTTTTGGTTAATAACTTATACTCTCTGCAGTCATCTGTTGGGAATGAATACGTTGCTCTTAAGATACTTATAAGGTTTTTTGAGAAATGATTATATATTTTCTGCATTGTAGGCCGTGGCCGCTGGAGGGGAGGAAGCCGTGGTGGAAGGGGTGGCCGTGGTGGGCGCTCCAATGGTCCTGCTTATGCTGCTGCTGGAGATGCTTAATTGCTCTTCATTTGAACAGAAAATATGCAGGGGATCTTGTTTTGAAAGTGTAAAATGCCTGCTCTGTCTCTATGTTTGACATTGGTTCTTCTTTTTGTTTTGTCAACTAATTGTACCTTTAGTAGGACTACATGGATGTGTACCATTATAGACTGTAGTTTAGATTAAAGCTTCCTGTTGTCCAATTTGTGGCAATTTTTCTTCTTTCCTTCTTAAGGATAGGTCGAGTTTGCTTCGGTAATTGTAATTTTGTCCCCTTACATTGGCGAGCAGTGCATTCTTTTATTTGTTTATGTTTTGCAGGGTTCTGAACTTCTGATCCTTGTTTTCTTGCTCTTGCTTGTTAAACCAATTAACAACACCCCCTTTGTACTAGGTTTATGCTAATTTTAGGTAGTAGGTGAAAATACTTTGTAAGGTCTGTCACTGGTAAGGGTCGTCTTTCATCGACCGGGCCTCAACTTATATCGGCTACCTTTAATGTTGCTGATTTGAGCCCATTTTATGAAGCTGACGAATATTTGCCAAGGAGGGATCAAATCCCAGTATATGTAATCAATCCTTTAGTTTTGTATTGAAATCTCAAACTTTGCTCGTAGTGTTCTCCACATCTTTTACCCTAGTAAGTGCACGGATGTTCCATTAGTTCCTAGGATTAGGGGTCTTAGGACAATAATGTTGGTGTCTATTGGTTAAACACTTGGATGAAGCCAGGCTAGTGATTAGTCGATTACTTAATGCCTTACTTTCCGGTTAAGCATGGGTGGATGTTGCAACGTAGTACAAAATCCACAAGCCTAACAAATCCTATTCGGATTTCGGATGACAAGTGTAGATTGTATAAATGAGACAAAAAGAATCATGTTACCTTTATTCAACCGTCTCTCTTTTACAAGACATGCTCAGCCCAATAGAACAGAAGATTATTCCATTTTCTTCGTGGGTAATGTTACACCATTTATTAACCAATTTTACTCTTACAACAATTATTTATAGTCTCGTTAAATTTCTCTTTCATCCATTCTCCCAACTAAAAAGTAATAAAATTGCTTTATGTAAATGTGGCAAATTGGTAAGTAATTAGGGATCGAAAGAATATAAAAGATATATAATGGACTAATTTCTCAAGTGTATTAATGTTTGCTTGAATTGCACTTTCATGAGCAACCAAATTAAAGGATTTATTTATAAGTTTATTGAACAAATGGGTACAATAATATAACGAAAGACGTGTGTGATGGCCGATAAAACAATTCAATTTGCTTCTAGCGTTTTTGGAAGGTAGAGTAGTGACTTGGTAAGTTAGTAGCCATAATATTGGCTTGTGTTAGAGCCATCAAACCTGGAAAAATCTAGCTTAGGAGCATAGCCCAAACGTTGCTGCCCATTCCTTTCTTCCACTCTAGGGTCCTGTTGTCAACAATAACATGCGTACTTTCAGTGAGTAGGTGCATCTTTTTCATCAACTCCTCAATTTCCTGGTTGGTCAAAGCATTTTGTTCTTCTACTCTCTTTTCCAATGCGACTAGTTGACCTTCCATTTGTGACATGCTCCTGGTGATCGGTGCCAGACTAATCCACACGATGAAACAAAGTAATGCACGTGAGCATGTTCTGATACCACTGATAAGGCAATGGATGGATAGTGCACCCCCATGGTGCACCTTCTCCAAAAAAAATATACATCACGTATTTGAAAAATGTACATAGTACACATGTGAGCCATGTGGTCCACATAACTCACATGTGTATTATGTATATTTTTCATATACGTGATATACATTTTCCATGTACGTGATGTACATTTTCTATTTACGTGATGTACATTCCACATAACTCACATGTGTACTATGTACATTTTTCATGTATGTGATGTACATTTTTTTGGAGCGGGTGCACCATGAGCCTGGTGCACCCGGGTGCACCTTCAAATTTGCGCTGATAAGGAAGCTTATGTTGAAGCTTTTGATTCGGATTAAATGAAGAGAAGAAGCAGAAAAGAAGAGGGAGAAGAGATAGTGTAATTTTGTTATATATTTCATGAAATGTATCTTGTCATACAAGCATCATTATGCAGTAGTGCATATGCAACTTCCTCCTAGAATCTATTTGACATTACCACTGATTCTTGCTGCTTGCTATTTGACATTACAACCGAATATTATATTTGCTATTCTTGCTGCTCCACTTGCTACCCTTATGCGTATCACAGGCAAATTGATCGAGATTTGAAAATACATTAACTGAGTTAAACCAAAGCATGCAAATAGTTATAATAACTCAACAAAATTAGAGACGTTAAATGTTACATTCTTACGGGCTAATATTTATAAAGTAGGCATTTTTTCAAGCAAACATAGTGAACTTATAAACTTGTAATATAATACATTTTGTATAAGATGTTTATAATTATATGTCGTTTGGCAAGTTATATTAGGAGATTCATTCTTTCTCTCCTTTGTTTTTTTTTTTTTTCCTGTTTAGCTCCTGCATACATTTTGAACACCACACTTGCCTACATCAAATAGTAATACACCATAAAACAGTTTACTACAAAGTTCGAAGAGGTTTACAATTAACAAAAGTTAGTAAAAAGTTAAAAACCGGATAGGAATTCATGTTCACCGTAGATAAATCGAATAAGATTCCACTTGAATATATTATTTCTTATAATATGATGAAAATTTATGGTCAAATTATTTAAACATTGATTTCAAAAGTAAAAATGGACTAAAAATAAAGGGAGCGGGGAAGTGCAATATAACTCCATGCTATATATGTAACAAACATTTTTAGCAATGCATTGCCTAGTTGTTAGCCACTTGTTGTGGAACCCAAACAAAAAATCCAATACCAATCCTAGCCACATTTTGAAGGGTTCAAAATATCAGAGGACAATTACAAATGCAAATTCTTATGACGACATAATTTCATCAACACGAGTTAGCAATTCAGCTCGTCTGTGCACGGGTGCAAAACAATAGATACATTGCACCATAGTATAAGTTAGTTTTTATATTTTAAATTGCACCAAATATTTAATGTTTTTGGTACCACCCTCTTAAATTATTAATCTTATGACATTTTACCATAAAACTACTATTGGATGTCAATATTGTGTAAGGAGAGTTGGAGTTTGGAAAACTATCCTTTGAACATTTAAGTGACCTTGTTGTTATAAAATTGTCTTGACTAACAATAATCTAACTATGTGAGTTACTTACGCAAAAATCGGGTCATTCGGGTGGTGTGCAATGCACATAAATTTTTGCACTATTTGGTTGTTAGCTCTATATTGCGGAGCTATATATGGACCATCATCGACATCTTTTTGCCCTACATTTAATATGACTATCTTCCCTTTTATAAAATAAGATATATTCGATTCGTTTCGTTCTTAATAATTTGTCCATTTTCATAGGTTTACTTTATTAAATTTTGATTCCATAAAATATTAATATGATCGTAAATTACGTATGTGAGAGTAAAAGTATGGTCCTTTATAATTATTTAAGATATGAGACAATCTTTTAGGAAAATTTATTATTAGTATATAAAATAAATAATTAGACCAGATGGAGTATTTATTTTTTTTATTTTTTTTTACGTATATTTCAGCTCAAAAGTCAATCACTTAATTTTTGAAAAATTAAAATTTTTTTAAAAAAAAAAAAAAAAAAACCCGATTGATTAAACCATTTTCTTGTGCATGGTGTGGTCCGTTAGTTGAGGGTCCAATAAATCAACAAACTTCGTAAATGGAAAATACCTGATCTCTAGCATATGGTGAAGAGTGAAGAGTGAAGACTGAATGAAGAGTATGCCAAATTGCAACATATCGCTGTACTTATGACAAATCTTAATTTACATAGAGGATAATAATATTATTCATCTTGACAGATCAACATCATTTGATTTCTCTAACTTTTTTTTATATTTGACTTACTCTAAGTTTCACAACAATGTTTATGACAAAAAGCCATTGAAAAGAGGATATATATGAGCATGCTATAATATGTGGAGTGCTTTCTCATGAGCTCTCATTTGATTGACTTTGGTGTATACTAATTATACTCAATAATGTTACACCATCAAATCTGGATACTTGATTTAATTCTCTCCTATTAAAAAAATAACAAACAATTTCATCTCTCACGTATAAAATACATCAAATTTATTTGTAACTTAGTTGGTATCTGCGATTTTTGTTTGACGTAAAAAGATGGAAGGATTGATACTAAAAATATTACTATCTCTATTCCTTTTTGTTTGTCCTATTTAAAATATTTTATTTGATGAGTGAAAAAACTTAAAATGATTTTTCATTAATATATAAAAGTTAAAATATATTCATGTAAAATCTTATTTGATTTATTTCAAAGTATAGTTTTTTAATATGTAAATTTTATATTTTATTTAAAATACATATATATAAATATTATAGTTATAATATATACATTGAAAATTGTAAAAAAGCAAATACGACAAATAAAAAGAAACTACTTAAAAACTTTCGCAGATAACAACCAAGTTACAATCAAACTTGACGTTGCATTAATTAGAGATATTGTATTATTTAATAGGAGAGAAATCAACCAAGAATCCAAGTTTGATGCTGCAACATTAGTAAACACATAAATATGCACCAAGATCAATTTTTTTTTTTTTTTTTTTTTTTTTGAGAGCAAGTCAAAAGCAGTACACCAAAATATGGATGCTCATTTGTTTGCTTTTAATAGCGTTGTGTCAAGTATTATTGTAAAACGTAGAGATTGCAAATAGTGAAGAAGAAAAACCATCAACGAATTGGTCTGCCTTGATAAATAAAAAAATTATCAACTACTTAAATTTTGATTGATAAATCATCTATAAATGGCGCACCTTAATCTGGTCTTAGGAAGCTTGAAGAAGGTGTAGACAACAGCATATAACAAGCCTAACCTTGGCTGATATTAGGATGTGTGAGAGGTAAAGATGGAATGAATTGTTCAATAAATTAATTAAGCATATATATATATATAGGGGTGGAGGGACCAATATAGAGAAGTGGGAATGCGAGAGGGATGTCGCCAGAGTGAGTTAAGGAACCTTGAAAAGCTGGCATGTTGCAAGGATGTTGCCATTTTGTGGTCAATCTATCGCCATTTTATCTTGGTTGAATTTGAGGTTTTTCTAATCCACACGTGTATAAATTATTTTATATATATATTAAGGGTTATTTTTGTAATTTTATTTCTATACGTGATATGATTATTCTTATATATGAAATCGTTATTTATGTATTCGAAAGATTTATTTCGGTAATTTTATTTATGTATATGAGATACTACCACCTATATATGACATAATAACACTTATATGTGATATCTTAGTAAATCAATTTTTCTTTTGCTTTTTTTTTTACAGTGATATAAGTTGTTGGATTTATGCCGGGTATTAATTAAAAATTTCTCATTTAAACCTTTGTTTTTATCGGACTAAACTCGCTCTTTTTCTACCATTCTAAACCTTAATTTGGTAGGGAGTAATAAATGACATTAATCATTATAATTACACGAAATATATAGTAACTTAATAATGGTAATGCTTGGAAATTCTTGAGAATAATGATCAAGAGCGTAATGAAAATGAGTAAAGAAAGCAAATATTTGGGGATGATGTCATTGATATTATAAAGACATAAGCAAATTCATTATCATAAACAACATTTTGAACCATGTAGCCTTTAAAAATCAACTACTTTATACGGAGTAGTTTATACCACATTTCATATGCATACATTCCATCATTGTACCGTGTTGAAAGTATGTACTAATGTAGTTGAACATGAATATGAATATGAATATGAATATGAATAGGAGCACCCTTTCTCTGTCAAACGAGTGGAGAGATGGATAATAAAGTGGATCAAAGAATGACACCACAAATATGGAAAGAATTTTCTAAAGCTTACAAAATCAATAGGACGCAAAATTACAAAATAAATGCAATCAAGCCTATTATCTTTCAATTGGCATTGGCAACAAGGCATCGAATAGCAAGTTGTTTCCATCCTTTTCTAGCAAAGAGTGTTTGAGTTGAAGTAGTGAATTAGGGTCCGTCACTCCCATACCTTTCCTTTACTTGACTACTCGTTTAGTAGTTTATGCCCTTGTCAAAGTACGAGGAATATTTTAAAATATGAAATTAATAAATCTTTTAGCTAAAATTATTATTTGTTGTCGTATTATTAAAATAAATAAAATTTAAAAGGAATAAATATATTGTTTATTTATATCCTATATTTGGAAGCAAATATATGAAATTAATAAGTAACAATTTTATGATTTGAAAAGTCATATCAGTTTATGATACAAAATATGTCGATCCATATATCCCAAATAGCTTTTTAACACATCTTTACTTCAAATTACTTTCACAACTCAAACTCATCGTAACTTAATTCTTGATTAAATTTCAAATACAGTTCGACTTCATTTCTTAACAATTACAATACTCATTTCAAATAAGGTGGGTCAATAGATGTGTACATTCACAAGGCAATACTTCTCCTTGAAAATCTTGACGGTTCATTCTTGTTAGCTCCAACCTTTGAACTCGAAAGAGAAAGGAGTAACATCATTATAATGTTCTTATTTTAAAAATCTAACTTATTTCAAAACTAGCGTTTAAAACTTCGTATCTTTATCTAATGTAATTCATAAACTCGTTCCAGTAAGCTCATAAGTGTACATAAGCATTAAGTATTAGAAAATATGTGTGAGACATGAACAAACACTTAATTTATATTCATAATGGATTTTAAAACTATGCATTAGTAAATACTAGAATTTTAAGTTCTTAAAGGAGCTTAGAAATTTAGTAAATGATATTAGATTAGATGCTTATAATTTTATGTTCTTTTCATGCTTTAAAGTTTCTAGAACTCTTGTAATTGTTATAAGGGCTGCCCATAAGCTAGCCACGGTGGCTAGAATAGGTCATATTTCTTATTTGTAATTTTTATTTCTTCTTTGCCAAAAAAAAACTACTAGAATTTATAATTGTTATAAACGAAACTGCAAGAGAATAAGAACAATGTTGCTGAGAGTATACTGAGTCGCGGACTATGTCTTTATCTTTAGAACATTCATGACACTACCTATAAAAATGTGCAAGCAGTCACAAAACACCGGATGCTCTCTAGGATAAAACATTCTCTCAAGTAAAGTACCGATGAATTTGCATTGAACCACTGGGCTAACAAAACACCCAATGAAATGTTACTACTACTCGAATTATTTGAGAGAAGAGAGTAAAAATGAGAGAAGAGAGTAAAAATATTACTGTGTACTTTAAAATTACTGAGCCAATGTTGTATATATAGCAAAGCCAGAACGAAAAATGTCAAAGAGTTTAAATCAGAAAATAAATGGGAGGTTACATCATTAAATCAGAAATCAAAACTGATTTGCAAAGATCCATTTTATCATTTAAGGGAAAGTTATCGTGTAAGCAAATCAAGGCTCTTAATTAACATAACTGTTAATCACATAAAAGATGTTCTTTAAACCATGACTTAAAACGGTCCAAAAAATAAATATACCATACTCACTTAGTAAAGACCCAGCTCGGCTCGATTTGGCACGGCGTGCGCACGCATGTGTTGGGACTCCTTGTTTTTACAAACTTCAAACACTTAAACACATAAGTTCCAACAAACACCCACTTTGAATTTTAAAAACATTATCAAATAGTTTCTTAATTCATATAGATCACACATATACAACAATGTCTTTCGACTTGAACTTTTGCATAGTGTGTACAATTTAGATTTAACTAGGGTAACTCATAGTTTAGAACCCTATCTCTGACAATATACCATGCACAATCTATTATGTGTGTTGTCTTTAGACCCGTGCAAATACGACCATGCACGTCTATCCCAGTATGGTGAAATCTCTAGAAATGTGTTGCCACAAAATATTTCATAGGAAGCGGCTTCACTCCCATAGTCAAATAGGTGAGTCTATCAAGATGACCCATGTATTATCAAGAGTACCCTTGTAGCTCGGTACTCCACTCCAATAGGATTATAGATCTCATTAAGAGTTTCTATTAACTCATCCTCAATCGCTTCAAGAATTTATGCTTTAAATCCCATAGCATAATCCATATGTATCACTTTATAACTTATTATCCATTGAACTTATTTCTTGGGATCTCCAGTCTATAAGTTGGGTTACCATTATGTGTGCCTCATCTTAGTGGCAATAGCCCCATTCTTTAAGAAGAGTTATGGACTTTCTCTCTAGCTAATCCTTTCGTTAAAGGATTTGCTAGATTATTCTCAATGCGTACATGATCCACTTTAACAACACCAATTGATAGGTATTCTCTCACAGTGTTGGGCTTACGATGCATTTTTGTCTCTTATCATTGTAATAACGGTTCTCAACTTTAACAATAACTGGGTTCTATTGCAATAGATCTACACAACTGGCAAAGGTTTTTCCCATAAGGGAATCTCACCTAGCAGGCCTCTTAACTAACCTGTTTCTTCACTTGCAGTAGCAAGTGCTATCATTTCTTACTCCATGGTGAACTGAGCCAAAATAGTCTATTTCTTAGACTTCTAAGATATATCTCCATTAGCTATAGTGAAAATATATCCACTAGTAGCTTTCAAATCATCTGATAAGGTATTCCAGTCAGCATCTCTATACCCTTCTAGGCAAGCTAGAAACCTCCTATAATGTAATCCTAGGTTTAGGGTCCTTTTCAGGTACCTCATGACCCTCTCAATAGCATGCCAATGCTCTATACCAAAAGAAATTGTATCCACGACATAGGCAATGTCAGGTCTAGTATAATCAGTGGCATACCGAAGGCTGCCAATGATGCTCGCATATTCTGACTGCCTTACTACATCACTAGTGTTCTTAAACAATTTTACACTAAGATCGTAAGGAGTACATGCAGGTTTATAGTCATAGTAACCATATTTCTTTAGAATTTTCTCAATAAAATGAGATTGATCTTAAGAAATTCCTTTTTTAGACCTGGTAATCTTAACTCCAAGGATTATACTCGCTTCTCCTAGGTCTTTAATATCAAACTCTAAACTCAACAATGACTTCACATTATTCACAACATGAATATTTGAACAAAAAATTAACAAGTCATCAACATATAAACAAATGATAGTGTAAATGTAATTCTCAGATTTTATATATATGCAGTTTGTCTATTATAACAACTACTTGGAATTGTTCATCAAGGGTCATACCTTTAGAAATTATCTCATGGGCGATTCTCTAAAGTTCATGAGACTATACTTCCACAGACTTGTCATCAATCATTGAAACTTCAGGTACCTACTGATAGCATAATTCTTGGCTCCAGCTTCTTCAGTATGATATTTCTTTTGTAAGGCTTCCCAAAGTTCCTTAGCAGAATTCTTCAAATTGTAATAATCATACAAATTATCACACAAACCGTTAAGAATATAGTTATTTCACATAAAGTCATTTTCATTCAAGATTTCTATATCCTTAGTTAGTTTTTCTTTTTCAATTTCATCAGCACTATCAGGAATAACAGGTTTAGGTACAAGTGTAGAATAGACTTTATTAACAGTTAGGAAGAAGACCATTTTCTGTTTCCATATTTTAAATTGAGCACCTTCAAAACTGAATGGTTTGTTGAGGTCGTTGGACATAGTCAGTTCTTTAGTAGACATTTTCTTACAAAAAGGCAATAAAAACTGTCCTAAAATTATTATAAACGAAACTACAAGATAATATGAACAATGTTAACGGGAGTAGACTAAGTCGCGGACTATGTTGCTCTCTTTAAAACATTCACGGCACTGCCTATAGAAATTAATGTGCAAGCAGTCGCAAACCATCGGATGCTCCCTAGGATAAAACAACATCTCAAGTAAAATATTGATGGATTTGCATAGAACCACTAGGCTAGCAAACATCCACAGAAATGTTACTAGGATAAAATGTTTCTATGTACTTTTAAATTACTGAGCAAATGTTGTATATATATCCAAGCCAAAACGAAAATTGTCAAAGAGTTTAAATCAGAAAATAAATGGGAGGTTACAACATTAAATTTTTACTTATCTCGATATATAGTTTCAATATATCTATTTTTTATAATTTTTACTTATCGTTGATCTTGTTTGGTGAGTTATCCTGAAGAAAAAATATAGTTATGTGGTATATTGTTAGATTTATCTCGATATATAGTTTCAATATATCTACTTTTTATAATTTTTACTTATATATAGTTAGAGATATTAACGATTTAAGATGTGCATTGACAAGAGTGTTTTGACACCTTTTCTTTTTCCAAAGTTGACATTTGTAGATAATTAATCAAAGTCATGAACAAAATCAATCTTCAATAGTTGAAATAACGATGTCAAAAAAAAATATATAGTTGAAAATATACACCAAATACAATATGCAACATACACACCACGATGCTCTGCACACTAGCTTTTAGTGAAATCTTTGTAAATGTATTTATTATATTATGAAATTTCATGCCTTTCTACCAAAATATAGAAAAGGAGAAAAATTCCAAGTTAATGATCTAAAGGATGCATGATTTGGTATTTTTGATTAAAATAATGTGTTTTATATTGGAATTGTTTACTAGTGCAAAATCACAAACTACAAATTTTATCACATCTATCTATACTAATCTATTAAAGTGTTTCTAAGAAAATATATGTAAAATGTGCCAATCTCCGTAAGTATTAAATCATGTCGTGTCATGTTATAGAAAGTAATATATACTTTTTTTGACAAAATATTTATAGAAATAAAGTGATCACACGAAAATTTCATTTCAAGACCAGTAAGTAATGGATTCAAATCTTACCATCTTATCTATTTATTTCAAGGGGTCTCTTAATCAAATAATAAATTTCTAAGTAGGATAATATGATTGTCAATTTGCACTAATTTTTTCCAAGACAATGTAGCATCGAGCTGCAATCCTAATTGTAGTTGAAGCAACGGATTTGGCTTTGTTATATCCTATAAGATAAGAGAAGAACTAGTTGAAGAGACCTCCACATACTAAGTAGGTGTTCTATCCTTTTGATTCTTCTCCTTTTTTTTTTCTTCTTAGATTTGGTCATGGAGTGATAAAAATTCACCCTCATTTTGTTGTGCTCAACATAGGATTCAAACTTTTTTGTTCTCATGAAATATTTCTTCAATATAGCAATTTAGTTGTGTCATTTCGAACTTATGTTATTTTTTTCCATATGGACATAGTTTTTTTTTTCAAAACTAAAATGAATTCATTATCAAAAGTCATACAACATTTTTACTAAATAAGTTAAAAATCAAGAAATTTAAGAACCAAATAATATTCCACTTTGAAAAAACCATGATAGTTATATATCAAATATAAAAATTATTCATATCCTCTTTCACATTCTTATTTGATACACAACGTTCAACTAAGATTCAAATTATCTAGAGTAGTTTTGAGGTGGATAGTTACATAATTTAATTGATTGTAGATGTAAATTATACCTTTTTTTGTGAGACCGCATGAACTTATTAATTAATCAATTTGTATGCAGACCCATAAAATACAAATCCTATATTCCTATGAGGAGGGAGAACAAAAATCCGAATATGGGTTAAAATACTATAAATAATGGAGAATTTATTGAAAATCACAAGCTGAACAAGCTAATAAACACACAACAAAAGGGGCTTACCACCATATGAAAGGCTGGTGGCAGCCCCAAGATAAACAAGAGAAGCTAGGAGAGAGTACTAGTTGATATATTTTAAAACGTATACCACACATAGAGTTATGATTCTTTTATTATTATTATTCAAGAGTCAACAGTTATTGAACATATTCATATCATAACATATATACTATCACTTTAGTCCTCAGTTCTAAGGACTTATTATAGCAACAAAAACTAAGGACAAGTAAAAAAAAATCTTTTACTTTTAGGAAGAATCATATAAATACAACTATACAAGGGATGATTAAATATAATAGGGGCCCATAAAGTGGGGGTATGAGTTGATTAAATATTGATATATTGCCATAATAAAATAAAGTAAAAGTAATTTTCAAAACGAAATGAAACAAAAAATAGGTAGAATAAGAAAAAAAAGAAGGTAATTTTAGACTAGATGTAAATCTCTTACTGAAAACAATTAAAAAATCATTAGTTAAAAATTGCATCAAATAATTTTTTTATTTTATTTTATTTTATTTTATTTTTATTTTATTTATTTTTATTATATATTATTATCATTATTATCATGAGGTTTTTTACAACCACCGTAATGGTGTTGCCATAAGCGCAGGGTCCACAACCACCTAGCCCATAGAAGGATTAGTTTAAGCAAGACTGTAGGGGTGCTTATTGAGTTGAGCTACTCGCGAGCAACTCAGACTCGACTCGGTCAAAACTCGGTCAAAAATCGATTCGATAGATCTCGACTCGAGATCGAACTCGACTCGATAAACTAACGAGCCAAGTCGAGCAAATTGAAGCTGACTCGAAAAGCTCGCAAGAAACTCGAATTTTTATTTATAATATATATTTATAGAAAAATATACTTAAGATATAAAAGATAATTTGATATAAAAACCAAAAGTCCCACATTAGATTAAAATGAGCTTTAATCAAGCTTTAATCGAGCTTGAGCTTTAAACGAGCTTTAATCGAGCTCGAGTCGAGTTTGAAACGAGCTTTAATCGAGTTTGAAATGAGCTTTAATCGAACTCAAGTCGAACTTGAAACAAGTTTTAATCGAGCTCGAGTAATTGAGTTTTCGAGTCGAGCTCGAGTTTCGATTTTTTAGCTCACGAACTTTCGAACTCGAGTTTTAATTATCGAGTTCGAGTCGAGCTTAGCCAAACTTGAGCTCGACTCAGCTCATAAGCACCCCTAAGCAAGAGTTTTTGGGGCTTAGAATATGACACACATACTAATTCAATTCCTTTCTTTTTATGGGTATAGTTCTATTCACAAAATGCCTAAAAACCATTTTTTTTTTCCAATCATTCATATCCCTATTATAAAATTCATATCCCTACTATAAAAAGATGAATTCTTTAGGCTTGTGTGAAAGTGCGATATTTAATGACACAAATATTCAACAAATATCACCAAAATATAATCCAACTAAATGTAGACATCTCATGCAAGATGTCACAACAGTGATTATAGAGCTCTATTTTGAAAAAAACATTTAAATTCAAAAGAATTGTTTAATTTTTGTTTTTCAAGGACTTTCGACATTATTTTTGCCTAAAAACTATTATAACATACACAATTCCTCTTATAAAAACTTAACATTTACATCATATCATTAGATTCATATCAAAAAATACTTTAGAATAAGATCAATTATTAATGATTTAAAAATATATTAATACTAACCTTTACTAATTTATTAATTTTTACCCTATTTTTTCAATATTTCAAAATTACCACAATGACTATTAAAGTTTTCTGTTAATAATTGGTTTTTATCTATAAATAGTCAATCAGATATAATTTGAAAACCCGAAAGTATATCTTTTTTTTTTTTTTTTTTTTTTGCAAAACCCGAAAGTATATGTAACTCAAAACAACAAGAAACCTGAAACTTGTCCTAAGGACACACACTAACTAATGATTAAAACCTATATAGCCGCGCCAATAATAGAAAAATAAACGAACTTTGTGAGGAATATTTGCTTTAGGACTCTAATTTCATCCGCAGCTTATGAAATGACTCAATAATTCATAATTACCATTTCCCCATTTCACTATAAATACTGACAACATTACCAATTACTACGAAACCTGTTTTGGTCTTGATGACCATTGAACATTACAAAAAACAAAAAATAAGGAGTAACTTTTGTTTGGGATATTATAACCTATGATATCCTCTATGCATATAAGATTTTTTATACATAAAAATCTATCGAGACTTTCCTAATTAATTTATACCTGATAAATTTATATCGGGATATTGATATATCAAATATATGTATTGTTATGTCTTATATAGAAATATAAAAGTTATAAAAATTTATAAAAGCGTACATCAGATATAGATATTATAATCTCAAATATAGGAATGAAATTACGAAAAATATCCTAATATATTTATATAAGATATAAATTAGAAATTTCTTTTAAAACCTATCTCACCTTATAGTTAGCCTCTAGCATGGTACTTGAACACATGGTCGAGTACCTCCAACGGCTAGCTTGACCGTCCAAAGAAGGCTTTTGGATGGTCGCAGCTAAGGTTGGCAGCAGTGGCAGCACAGAATCACAGTACACGATACCCGTAAATACATGACTCAGACACTCACTAATGCTTACTGCTGCAAACCCTTGCTGTGACCGCCGAAACAGCTTTCTGTTTGAATATTTGACAGGCTATATGTTATTCATGTCTCAGACATATTTTAACTTAGAATTATATATATATATATACGAGATATTATTTTGGTTGGAAAGGCTAGAAAAGATAATATAAGCTGGATATATGTTTAAGGCTAGCTGACTGTTATGGTTAATTTTCGACTTCTTAAGACATGGGGATGAACTTATATATCTAGAAAGTTCCTCCCCTCCCCACTCCCAAGTTCCTAATGTCCCACTAGGCCACTAGCTAGGATATCTCAAAGGTTAGGTTGTTGTGGATAATGATATAATCCATGATTTTCTTTTTTATAAATTTTGTGATAAACTATCTTTAAAAAATTTTATTATTGTAAGGGACTATCTTATGATGAAAATATTGTGGGAAATTATCTTATAAAATATATGATTTTTGTTGCAAAATAAGAGTAGTACTTTTTATGGTTTCGTTTTTTGACGTTGATTTTTATCTTATTTTGTACATCCTCTTTTCCGTTTCTTCAAACTTTCACCCAAAATATTCATCCAGGCATTAACATCTACTTTGTTTTGCACATTTTTCTTTACCTTTCTTCAAATTATCACCCAAAATCACTAATAGTAAGGGGGAGGAAAGAAGAAAAAGGGGAAATGAAAAAACTTTTTTTTTTTACATCCCATAAACTTGTATAAATTAAACAGAAATCATTTATAACTTAAGAAAATTTAAACTATTACACTCTAAAGTACATACTAAAACATAAGGGCCGGGGAGGGGGCATAAAACTTTTTACACCTCAAGCACCAAGAATCTTCCAAGAGACACGATGATTTTCTTTTTGATTCAATGTTGTACCTTCAAAACATAGATCTTTTGGTAAAAGATGGTTTTTTTACCCTTCAAAAGGCATGTATGTCTTTGAGTTATGGAGAGAAGAGAAACTTGGATTGACTTTCACTTGGATGAAGCAGATTAACAAACTGGAAGCTTCAACAATAAAAAAGAAATGCTACACCTGAAGATTGCACTTAAGGAGGATCATATGATGGCACATGAGAGAGCATACTAGAGGCAAATTCATCGTTCGTCAAAACTGGAGCGACTTCACACCTATTAGACCCTTTTCACAAGGGTGACTAATCTCCATTGGAGTATGCATAACTCAATTACCAAGAAAATTTGTCGAGTTTGACTTACCTAAAACTCGAATGCTCATCATATTCTTATGGGATGAACAATAAAAATGTATTGTTCTTCCTGAGGCAACCACTCCATATATTGAAGGACTGATAAGCAAAGAGGAATCTGGTTGCTTTCGATTCGAAAATTGCAATGTGGTTCCTTTGAGATTTGGGGTTTCGTCTGAAGTGGCACTAATATCTTGCAAGGCAAATCCTCGATCTATAGGGTGTGTGGTTCTTCTCCCCTCTCCATCCAAATATTCACTGATCGACCTTAGACTTTTATAAATATTAGAGAAAAGTAAGTAATAAAATTTAAAAAAACACAGACAAAATCAAATCTACCAAAATCCAATAAATTAAAATGTACCATTCTGCAACAAAACTAACTTTATAAAATAGTTTGTTCACAATATTTTTTTGTTTTTACACAAAGTATTATATACACATGGAAGACAATAAAGTTATTGTATTCCTAATAAAAGTGACCCATTAAAATAAAAAAAAGTAAGATAACTTTTGTTATATTGAATGATCGCTTTTTATCGGGGACACAATAAAGTTAATATGTCATGTATGTATATAGTACTTTTTTGTTTTTACAAGTTGGTTTCTCACCGGAAAAGATTGATAAAATAGTTTTTCACAAAATACCTGTTTTCTAATACCTACTTGATAATAGTAATTTTTTTTTTTTTAACTTCTTATCTACAACGTATTGGAATTATTTTCGTGGACACTAGCAAGTTTCCTAACCCCACAAAGAAAATCGAACCCCATTGTCCTGGTTTACTCCCCTTTCTCACTCTACACGTATGAGTTGGGCCGTATTAAATTTGGTCTCGCTATAAGCAACCCACTAAGGTATCCTTAGCATCGTCATTATTATTGTAATTCTAATGGCATATACACATATATGCATGGGCGCATGGCCATATCCCTTGTCAATCCCTTGATTCAATGAATGACTTGACTAATTATTAATTAATAGCAAAACCTTCTTCTTTTACCCGTTAATGAAGTCATTAATTCAAGGCATAAGCTAAGTATTCATGATTTGTACCAAGCAATTCTTTTTTGATACTAGCACCATCCTTATAACATTTCATTACGTACTTCCTAATTCAACAACACTAACTTGTCAATTTCAATTGATCAAATTCATATCGGGTTCGTTATTCCTCATATTTACGTATTTTCGGGACTTGATAATAATATTTATGACAGCCAATTGAATGGAAAATACATGATATATAACATGCGAAATGGTACTTTCCAATGCGTTTCCATGTTATAAACTTCGGTACACCTACATGCATTTAATAATGTTACAACATCGAAGTTGAATAATTGATTTGATTCTCTCCTATCAAATAATATGATCTCCTACGTGTAAAGATGTCAAATTTGGTAGTGGCTTGGTTGGTATCAACGACTTTTAGCACCACAATCAGAAAAATAATCGCCAGAGTAGTCAGATTATTGTTGATTAGTTGCTTAATAATGATTACGCATAAGCACCACTAGCATATAAAATGCCAAAGAAAAGAGGATGCCAACCAAGCCACAACCAAATTTGACATCTATACACGTTGGAGATCAAATTAGTTCATAGAAGAACCAAAGCAAGTACTCAAATTTGATGCTATAACATTATTAAATAATACACATAAGTACACCGAAGCTAATAAAATGAAAAACGCACTATTACCATTCAGTTATTATATGCTGATGCATTCCTTGCATTGACACTATCAAAAAATTATTATAAAGTTGAGGAAATATTAAAATATGAGATTTAATTAAAATTTTATTCTTCGTTTCTACAAGTACTCCCTTTGCTTTCAGAGTTACACATCGAGGCTTTCCTAATACATACGTGATATAAATTATATCATAATATTGGAATTTCATATATAAGTATTAATATATCAGATATAGCTATTATTATATCAGATATATAAATATAAAATATATAAAAATAAAGAAAAATATATATTAAATATAGACATTATGATATTAAGTATAGAAAAATTAAGAAAAATATCCTCTAATATATTTATACCAAGTATAAATTAGTAATTTATAAAAATGATTATCAATATAGTTGAAGAGCACTTTACCGTGAAAATCCGACATCGAATGACGAAAAAATGTAACGTAGATGTTGAATAAGCACCATATTGAGCTAATTAAAGAGCACATTCCATATTTCCCCCTCGGCCTCAATACTACAATACGGTGCAAAACTAAACCTTATATTATAATTTTCTCAAGAGAAAGCAATAATCAAATTACAACATGAAGAATATATTTGAAATTCAATGTATCATACAAGAACTTGAAACCAAAATATATAATGGCAATGGAACCAAAAAAAAGTGAGGTTTGAGAGAGTTAGTATGTCGCCAAAGTGAATCAATAACCAGGAAAAGATGGTGTATCTATTTGAAAGAATGTTGCCATATTGTGGCCATTTTTGAGTTAGAGGATCTCATTTATATTTGTATCTTCATCTTAACATGACACCTTTTTCAAGTATCCCATGTAACAAATATTGACATGTTACTACGAATTGAGAGCACACTTGATAAAAAAAAAAGTTTGCCAAATCTTATATGGGAATATTGGGATGGATGAAAAGTGTTGAAATTCTAGATCTTTATTTTAGTTGGACTTACTTTCATTATGTAATCTTATTCCATTATAATGAATTTGTTCTAAAGTAACTAGTTTTTTACCCGTTAAAGCATGTGTAGGTTGAACATCAAAACATATGTGAATTGGTGAAATTATTTATTCATGACTTTTAAATATAACCTTCAATTTATCTTATTTTGAGATTTTAATATATATATATAGGGGAGGGATCATGTAAGGACCCTCCCCTTATATGAGAATCTTTTAGAATATGAGAACCTATCTCCCACCATTGATAAAAAAATCTAATAGTCTAAAATATTTTAGCTTTTTTATGGCCAAAGTGTAAATTATTAGAACTTTTTTGTACTCCCACTGTCAATGTACAACACATTTCCCCTAACTTTTCAAAAGCCAAGATGTGCGTCTAGTACCTCGTTTTTCGTGATATTGGAAACTTTTCATCTACTGATTATTTATTCTGTTATTCTAAAAATTAGTACAGATTATTCCAAATATTTATTATATTATTCTAAAATTTAGTACTGATGTTCTAAAACTTCTTTTCTATTATTTTAAATGATTGTTCTAATATTCTAAACTTCTGCCTATTGTTCTAAACTTCTACTCTAATGTTCTAAACTTTTATTCTAATATTCTAAACTTCTGTTCTATTGTTATACAGATCTGTTCTATCGTTCTAAATTTATATTCTATTGTTCTAATGTACTAAATTTCTGCCTATTGTTCTAACTTCTATTATAATGTTCTAATCTTCTGTTCTAATGTTATAAACTATTGTCCTAATGTTCTAAAATTATATTCTATTGTTCCAAACTTCTATTCTATTATTCTATCATTCTAAACTTCAGTTCTATTGTTCTATCATTCTAAACTTCTGTTCTATTGTTCTAAACAATTGTTATAATATTCTAAACTTCTATTCTATTATTCTAATGTTCTAAACTTCTGTTTATTATTTTAATGTTCTAAACTTTTGTTCTATTGTTAAAAAGTTTTAATGTTCTAAACTATTGTTCTAATATTCTAAACTTCTATTCTATTGTTCTAAAATTTTGTTCTATTATTCTAAAATTTTGTTCTATTGTTATTAAATTTTGTTCTAATATTTAAAACATTAGGATTAGACCTTACAACACTAGTATTAAACTTTAGAACATCAGTATTAGACCTTAGACAATAGAATAAATATTTAGAACATATGTGTTCATCTTAAAAACAATAGAATACAAGTTTAGAACAATAGAATGAAAGTTTAGAACATTAGAACAATAGTTTAGAACAATAGAACAAAAGCTTAGAATATTGAAATAATAGTTTAGAATAATAGAACATAAGTTTAGAACATTAGAATAATAGTTTAGAATAATAGAACAGAAGCTTGGAATATTAGAATAATAGTTTAGAATAATAGAACATAAGTTTAAAACATTAGAAAAATAGAACATAAGTTTAGAACAACGAAACAAATCTTTAGAACAATAAAACAGAAGTTTAAAACATAAGAACAAAAGTGTAAAACATTACAACAAAAGCTTAGAACAATAGAACATATATTTAGAACAATAAAACATAAGTTTAGAACAAATGTTTTGGAGAAAGTACAACTGAAATGATGTTAGAAAGTACAACTATTTCCTAGGATTTTGCAAAAAGTGGTTTTGTCTCAATATATTTCTGAAAATGGGAAAACGTGTGTCAGTTTTTTTAAATTAAAGAAATGTGTCAGTTTTGTCATATTTACGCTTTTTCCATTCTTTTTCACTCAACCTCATCCGTTGGATTTGAGGATTATAAGGTGTAAGATTGGTTCTTATTTAGCAAAAGGTTCTCATATAAGAGGGTTCTCACATGAACCCATATATATATATATATATATATATATATATATATATATATATATATATATATATATATATATATATATATATATATATGTATATATTTGTGTGCTTGCGTGCGTGTGTACTAGTTCTATTTGTAAAGTTTAGGCACTCAATTAAATCTAATCTTTTAATTGGGATTGGGGGAGTGGATGATGTGGGCTCATATCATCATGATATGTGAACTCACTGTTCATTAACTATTAGTATGGATATATTTAGAGCTGTCAAAAATTGATCGATCTGAATAGTTAACCAAAATTTGTAATTATTTGAATTCAACATGCACCTGTTTCATATGTGAATATAATAGTGACTTGACAAAAACACAAATTCGAACTTGACCTAATGACCTAGACTTGACACTACCCATCAGAATCCCAAAACCATCCCAACTTAGTATAATCAGAACTCGAAATTAAACCAAACCTGAATTGGACTAATTGAACCAAACCATGCTTGTACCCAAAACGATAAACAATCTGACATGGTCAGAACAGAATTCACTCCGACCCAAATCCGAACTTGACCTGATATATATAACAACTTGACTTGACAAAACTCGACCCTGCATATATGAACAAAAACCCAAAACAACCTTACCCAAATTGATAACTCTAGATATACTCCGTCTCCATAACTCTGTACCAAATGTTCACATTCACTAAGAAATGATATTTTATTCTTTTATTTAAATATTTGTTTGAGATAAATATTTGAATTAATTTAAGGACACAAATTAGACTTCAAGTCTATTGCCAATAGTCCTTTATTTCCTTTTTCTAATATAAACACAATTTTACTCCATGCATTCCGTGAAAGTCTTCTTTCATCTCCTTTTTCTAATATAAACACAATTTTACTCCATGCATCCCATGAAAGTCTTATTTCTTTTCAATTTCATCTATATCATGGGTATCTAAATATACTCCTTACTTTAACTTACTCCTAGTTACTTAGACACATATCTCCTTTCATTATCTAATAAATTCAACAATAATATTATAAGTTCAACAAAAATAAGATAAACTTAGTCTAAATAAGTAAACACGACAAAATAGAAAAAAATGATCAAGCTAAGACAAAGCCAATTTCCTCGTCCCATTTTCCTTAATTTCGACCATTTTATCATATCTAAGTGGTTTATTTTCATTTTTGCACTTTCAACCGTTTCCTAGTATGTTTTGTTGCTTTTTGTGCATTTCCATTTTCGTTGTTGTAAGTTGATGAATTGATGATGATATGAGTGAATTTTTGGAAATTTGGAGATCACAAGACTGGAGTGGATGTAGAGAATGGTCTATATGCTGCGGTTTTCTATCCTTAAATGTTGCGATTATTGATGTGAAGCACATATAGACGAAGCACATGGAGAATCAACAAATGCTGCAGATTTTTAGACGCAGCAATAAAAACAATAAATGCTGCGGTTTTTTGGAAAAATCGCAGCATATAAGTCTTATTGGAAAAACTGCAGCATATATTGTTTGTTTAATTAAAAAATTTAGTTTTTTCTCATCAAATGCTGCGATTTTTCGGAAAAACTGCAGCATTTATAAGACTTATATGCTGCAGCATTTGTGGTTTTTATTGATTTTTTTTGAAATTATCATTCTTAAATTTTTAAGTGATGCAGTTTTCTAATATAACCACATCATATGGAGATTAAATGTCGTGGTTATATTAGAAACCACAACATTTAATATTTTGATGCTACGGTTATAATAACAAATAACAACACAAAATCTTTTTTTTCTTTGAATATGAGAACCCATACATCAACACTTATGGGAACATAGATGCCAATATGAGAACATTGCTACCAAATATATTTATGGAAATGTGTTAAAATATTTATTATAAGTTCTCACAAAATTGTTATTAATTACAAATCTAATCTAAGCTACTTGGTCTAAACTAATATTATTTTCATCAATACTTAATGTTAGCTTTTGAGATCCTAATCAAAGAAAAAACCGGCCAATTGCTCTACTGGGTGCTTAAGGTCCCGAATGGATTCATTCCATCCGTGCAAAGACCTAGCATAAGATTTCGATCTTCTCTACCAAAATCCGTGAACATCCTATGGATGTTTTTCCATTGAGAAGAATCAACCGGATACCTTAACAAGCCATCTTTCTTCCTCCCCTCGGCATGTCACCGCATCAATTTTGCATTACTATCATCTGAGTAAAGTCGCTTAAACCTTGGTATAATTGGAAGATACCATAGAACCTTAGCCGGTATCCTCATCTTTCTTAAATCGAGCTCATTGTGCTTCTTCTTATAATGGAGAACTCCACATACTAGGCATTCATCTAGATTCACATACTCGTTCCGATATATAATACGATCATTTTGACACGCATGGATCTTCACATACTCCATTCCCATAGGATACATGAGTTTCTTGGCTTTGTAGGTAGAAAGTGGCAGTTCATTGCCCTCAAGAAGCATGTCTGATATAACTTCTAATAAGTGTGTGAAACTCTTGTCAGTCTAGTTGTGGCGTGCCTTTAAGTTTAAGAGTTTCATAATAGCGCTCAATTTAGTGTATGAAGTACAACAAGGATACATAGGCTTTTCTGCAGCTTTAAGGATTTCATCAAATATATAAGGACAATCTATGAAATCATCCTCATAATCTTGCATCATATCATCTATTCTATCCTCTTCCACTCTATCCTTATCATTACCCTCATCATATACCTCATTAACATTCAACCCATCTTCATTACAAGGTGTCTTCTCCTTATGAGCGCAGTTGCTAGTGCTTGCCCCCAAAATCTAATATTTTACCATGCCAATTCCACGTCCTATAATCTGCTCCAAAACCTCAACGAATTAGATGATCTTTGATTTCACTAATGTCATGATAACCCCTAGAGTTGTTACAATCACAACAAGGACAAAATATTATCTTTGAATGATTGTCTACTTGGTGTCTTAGTGCAACTCTAGAAAACTCCTCAACCCCTTGTATGTATTCCATTGAGGTTTGGTTATCGTACATCCAAATCTCGATCTATTTTGAATAACTTCTAAGAAATAAACAAAAAAACTTGAGTAGGTAGTTCAAGGTAATGTATTATCGAAAACCTTATTTTATATATTAAGAAAATTGTTTCAATGCCATATCTAACACTTTTCACTAAAAAAGTAAAATACCACAATAACTAGTACATCCTAATGATGACCTGTGCAATAACTTTCACTAAAAAATTCGACAGAGTTTTTCCTATAATGGGACTAGTCCAACATATACTATCATTGCATCAAACCTATTAAATACAATGATTTCATATATTTATTTAACTCTAACTACTTGTATATTTATTTATGCTTTAGATAACGTCAAGAGAATAAATATAAACAAGAAAAACACCTTGAATTACAAGCCGATCCAAATGTCTTTAAGATGCACTTGGGAGCACGACAAAGTAATGATCAAATTGTCCCAAATTCGATCTATAAATTTCAAAAATAAAAGATACTAAACAAAGTGGAAAGCTTATATGCATAAAAATCAGAAAAATGAAGCTCATCTAATCAAAACATGATATTATTCTTGTTATACAAGTTTGCATACCAGACAAAGTCGCTAAAGAAGAGAAAAATGCATGTCTTATGCATAGTTTCTTTTACGTATCTTTGTAGAGAACAATTCATTATTATCTTCATAGCATTCATATATGATTCACCTATAAATGCTAATACAAGTTATATGCTGAAATAATTTTTTTTGCTTATTTGATAATGAGAAAGCAAGAACTTATATCAAGAGCAAGGTTCTATACATAAAACAACGAAAGGATAATCAAGATAGTAATAATTCAATTTTGTAGATAGATTTGAAGCAATAATTTGTTTATTTTTATTTGATTCAAAGATTAGATTATTTCAAGATGAGACACCCGAAGTTTAATTATTGAACTTGTTAGTTAAACATTTATAAAGTAGAAGACCATGATATAATTATATACACTTTGATTCAATTTAACTTGTGATGTGAGATAATACAATTTATCTGTCTGGGTGTTCAATATGCTCACCATACGGATCTTATTTTAACATAAGCCTAGAATACACACATATGGATAACACGAGGTGCACAATCCCAAGGCCTGCTACATCCCCTAATAATTGTCTATCAATGTATTCAACTTGGAAGGAATTTCAAGTAAGTTTTACAAAATGGAGACTAAATGAATCGTCTAAACATATAATGCCAAGTGTCTAAGACATTTGAAGTTTACTAAGCCTAAATGGGAAAAAAGGAGACGTGTAGTTCACAAAGGACCATGCAAAACCTAAGCTCGAAAAGCTTGGAATAAAAGTATGATAAACCCTAATCAAAGATCCAAGCAAATTTTCAAAAAAAATAAAGATAAGAAATACCTCCAAATGTCAAATATGCAAAGAAGACCAAGAAATTCACGAAGAGAGAAAGGGCCGATGTGAATGCCAAACTCGACTATGCCATGGAGTCTCGTACGAAGAGAGAGAATGTTATGGAGTGGGTGATGTGGATATATGAGGTTAAATGGGTAATGAAGAAGGGTTAGGGCTAGAGAAGAAGAATGTAGGTGTTGGGAGTTTTTTTCGTGCGCTGAAGGTCAGGGAGTGGAGATGCTAAAAGTTTGGGAATAGGAGTGCAGTGAAGATGCTATAGTTCAAGTCTTTTGTGTTTTGAAATGACCTGAAAAAGGAAAGTCTTCAGATTATATTAATGAATAAGTGATGCATTTTTATAAAATAATGCAACACTTATAACCACAAGTGATGCGGTTAAATAAAACACCACAACATTTGTAACTAATGTTGTAGTGTTTTATTTAACAACAACACTTGTGATTATAAGTGCTGTGTTATTTTATAAAATCGCAATACTTAAAGTAATGCTATATTCCATATATTTATGTGCTTTGAGTTGTATTTAATCGCAACATTTGAGATGAAACAATTAAATGGTTTTCTACTAGTTAATAGAGTGCCCACTCAGGGCATTAAAATTGGTCTGGGATGCTATGCCCTTGCGTGGATGAGCAAGCAATACTTACATAACGTATCCCTACATGCAAAACCCTAGATCTTATTATTAGTTTTATAGAGAGCGAGGAAAATCAATTGATAGCATATTTTTCTGATAATGTAGTGATGAGAAGAAGACTTGACGATTCAATGAGTTTTTGTACTCTATTATTTTTTTATGTTTCATTAATTGCATGCTATGATATGTTTAACTTTTTGGTTGGATTGAATTGTGATATTAGGTGTAGATTTTGATATTAGGTGATTGTTGTGGTTAGGATATAGATTGAATTTTATTTTTATGTTTAGATTGATTGTAGTATTTTGATTAAAATTATTATTTGGATTTAATTGTGATATTAGGTGTAGATTTTGATATTAGGTGATGTTGTGAATTGAATGTTGTTAATTGTGATAATTTTAATTGTGATATTAGGTGTAGTTGTGAATTGAATGTTGTGTAGTGGTTTAGATATAGATTGAATGTTGTGATATTTGTAGCTTGTGGAGTAAAAGAAATATTTGGATTGGATTATATTGGATGTTGTTATTAGGTTTAGATTGATTGAAATGGATTGGATTGGATATTGTTATTTGTATGTTGTGTAGTATATTTAGATTATTTGGGTTGAATTAATATGTGATGTTGTTATTAGGTTTAGATGTGGATTGATTGCATTATAGACATATGAAATAATCTATTTCATTTGGAGGTGGAGATAGCTTTTAAATATGGGCAGGATGGGATATTAGACCAACGCTTATTAGTGTTGTCATTAAATCTACCTTTCATCTTGTAGGCATTATGGAAAATTCAAAATATCCTTTGATTTGTCGTTGGGGAGGAACTCTTATTGAATCAAGTTCTAGTGTTGAGTATAGAGGTGGAAGTTGTAGTATTATTCTGGCCAACTCCGACAATTCTATGAAACATTTAGTTGATAAAGTTTATGATTTGTGTGGGTTGGATCGAACAAGGGAGGTGAAGTTGAAAATGAAGCATGGGACTATGGCTATGCCCCTTAATGATTCTTACTCATTAGAATGCATGTGGGCATGTATTAGAAGTTTCCCAAACTTCCCAATGGAAATATTTGTTGAAGAAATGCGTTCCACACCTAATGTACAACAAGCTATGCCTATTTCACAATCATATAATGAAATGCTTCAAATGTATACACAAAATCAAGTCTTCGATTCACAAACTCATCCTTATCAACCGATGATGGTTCCTTATCAACCACAAATGCCTAATCATCAAGCTCAAATTCATCCATCATGCTCACAAATGCCTAATCATCAAGCTCAGATTGTTCGTAATGATAAAGCAATTACTGAATTTTCTTTGAATGAAGATGGTTCGTATGTAGCGGAGTCTTCTCGCTGTTTAGTTCCCCTATTGTGGCCTGATGATGACTGGAGTGATGAAGATCCCGATTTCATAGGAGAGGATGTGGATGATGATGAGGAGGAGGAGGAGGAGGATGAAGAGGAGGAGGAGGATGAGGGAGAGGACGATGAGGAAGAAACAGAAGAAGAAGAACAACATGATGATGTTATGAATGAGATTGTGGAATCAGTTCCCTTCTACGGCCATCTCCAAGATTATGTAAACGATGGTAGTTGGTGTATGACTGGAGGTGAGCCTTCCTCCACACCCGGGGTTGAATTTGCAAAGAACATGGAGTTTGCATCCAAGAACGAAATCATTCATGCTGTTAAATTGTTTTGCATTAGAACCAACCACTCCTATTCCACTTATAAATCAAGTAAGAGACTCATTGAACTGGTTTGTAAGAGTAAGTGCGGTTGGAAGCTTCGTGCACATCAAAAGAAACCTGTGGACCCACGTTGGACTATTGTGACCTACAAGGGTCCCCATGCAGTTACTTGCATTAGTGATGCCCATTCACGGGGGGGGGGGGGGGGGGGGGGGGGGGAAACATATAAGTGTCGACTTAATAGGCAATTATATCAAGGATTGTATACGGGTAGATCCCACACTTAAAGTTGCTGTGATTATGCAGATGGTAAGAGATAAGTTTCACTATACCATTACTTATCATAAGGCTTGGTATGGTAAGCAATCCGCTATCGCAGCGGTATATAGTAGTTGGGAAGAATCCTATGAACGATTTCCGGCGCTCATGCAAGCCTTGAGAGATGTGCACCCTGGAATGGCAATAGAATGGTGTCACAAGGCCGAGTACGGTGGAATAAATGTATTCAAAAGGGTATTCTGGGCCTTTAAGCCAAGTATTGACGGCTTCGAACATTGTTTGCCAGTGATAACTATTGACGGTACTCACCTATACGGGAAGTACATGGGGAAACTCCTAATTGCGATAGCTATTGATGGTAACAACCAACTTTATCCACTTGCTTTTGCCCTAGTTGAAGAGGAGAATGGAGATAGTTGGTCTTGGTTTATGGCTTGTATTAGACATCGAGTGACCCAAAGAAGAGGGTTGTGCGTTATTTCTGACCGACACCCTGGAATCATTCACGCTATGAACGAACAGAACAGTGGATGGACACCACCGGATGCGTACCACCAATTTTGCATTCGTCATGTAGCATCTAATCTGAACATTGCCGTTAAAGATGTGGCAGTCAAGAAATCTTTCATTCGGACTGCATTCCAACGGAAAAAAACAAAGTGCAGAAAGGGTTTGCGGAACATTGTGCAGAAATCATTGGAAGCTACCGAGTATATTAAGGATATGATGCTAGAAAAGTGATCTTTGGCACACGATGGTGGACACAGATTTGGCTATGCAACCACTAACATGTCTGAAGTGTTCAATGGGGTTATGAGGGGAGCTCCATTCTTATCGGTATGTGCAATAGTTGAGTTAACTTACTACCGTGTCAATAAATGGTTTGTCACGAAAAGAGATGCAGCAATGAAAAGAGTTCTGAACAACATGCCTTACACTTCTTTTATAACTGGGAAGATTGAGGATAACTTAGCAAAGGCTAGATACCACACAGTAGTGCCATTTGATCTTCAAAGAGGTGTGTATGAGGTAACTACTGGTAAGGGTGATAGGCTAAGGCAGAAGGGAGGTAAACGATATAAAGTTCATTTCCAAAATGTGACTTGCACTTGCAACAAGACTAAAGTTTACCATTACCCTTGTTCTCACGTCTTAGCGGTGTGTGGGCAATACAGCTTATCATATGCCCCATTTGTGGATATACATTTTCTTTCAAGTTCGTACCTCACTGCGTACGAGCCATGTTTCGTACCTCTTCCTGATTAAGCTGAGTGGAGGCCATACAGTGGAAACAAACTCATTGCAGATGCAACTCGCATTAGACCTAAAGGACGTCCTCGATCTAAAAGATTACGAAATGAGATGCAACCATTGAGCTGTACGTTATCTATTTTCCACTAATCAAATTATTTGTGACTTAAATGACTAGATGGTTTGGGACCCATATCCCAATGTCGTTGACCAAGATGAGTGGCGTTCTTTCACTCTGTTGATCTGCTACTTTATAGTGGAGATGCATCTACCCGACCGAGTTATGCGACAGTTTGGGTTACGACAATACATCCCCGTAGCAGCTCTAACCTACCCTCGTTTGCACGAAATTGATCTTCGAGGGAGGTCCACGACGGATTGGGGGGCTTTGTATGCTGAGTGGATCGGGGCTTGGAACAACAGAAACCAATCTATTGTACAGGGACATCCCATCCAGGGACCTATGGACTATTACGATCCATATCTTATATGGTATCGTAGCATTACACGCCTCTTCATTAGTCCGTCATTCGTTCCACCACCGCAACATTTTCATCCGTCAGGGATACCTCTGCACGTCATGGTATGTTGACTTCATTATTTGCAAGTTGATTTCTTTACTTTATTTATCTGATTCTAACTGTTTTCTCCTTTGCAGACTCAGCAACTGTTGGTTATTCATGACTACTGTCACGATAACCAAAATTTGCCTGGTCCTACTATTGCAGCTGGAGTGAAGCAGATGTGCGTAGGAGGTCTGGAGCTAGTTGGCCAGGGAGGATTACTGCGAGTGCACCATGAGTCCGGGAATACAGACGATGCACAAGTCACATCGGGTATGCCTTCCTCTTCCCAGACCCATGAGGCCCCTGAGATCTTGACCTTCGAGAGGACTCAAGGTGCATTCGGGTCCACCCAGGGTGAGTCGTCGCAGTATACCTCTCCTCCATATCCATTCCGATACCCAGCAAGTGGGCTATTCTCCCAACAGAGCCAGAGTTCCACTTTTCCTCGATTAGACACTGTTGATGAGGAGGACTGGCCTAGTTTCTAGAATTTTTTATGTTACTGGAATTAATGTAAATATATTTCAAACTGTATTGTATATATATAACTACGATTATTGTAATTTATTATGTTTCATTTTAGTTTCATTTATATCAATCTGAAGATTTTTGTTCGAGATACGAGAAACGCTGTGGAATTGACACAAGCATGTGTTCAAATTGTATCGAACTTGTGTTCGAAAATGATGAATTTGGTTGTTGGATGTTATCATAATGTTTTAAAACAGGTTTAAAATGGAAATTAGATGGGTGAAATATTTTGCGTGTTTAGGCAATTTTAAAACCTCTGTCACTGACAGCGGTTTTAAGCCCAAACCAAAATTCTTACGTTGTGACTTGGTCAATGAGAAACCGCTGTCACTGACAACGGTTTTATGCTGACATTAGAACCGCTGTCAGTGACAACAATTTTATGTTGACTGGGTAAATAGGGCTTTGCTGACTTGGATTGAAACCGCTGTCAGTGACAGCGGTTTTAAATGGGAGGTTATTTTTCTAAATTGTTTTGAACGGAGGTTAAATTTCGACATATTTTTAAACAAGGGTCCTAAATAAAAATTCCACTGATATTGTTGCATATGGACATAATGGAATTGATGTTGTTGGAGTTTTGTTGTCTGGTTGTTGTTGGATTGTTGATAATAGAGTTGTTGCTGCAACAGAGAGAAGTGACTATGATGTTGGAGAGACTGTAAAACTAATAACAATCTAACTTATAGATATTCATACTACTGATAATGAAGTCGAGAGATCTAGACTTATATCAAATCATAGTGGTGATCCTAAAACGATTACCGTAGGAAAAGTTAAAGGAAAGTTGAAGGTTACTCGTGCATTTGGTGTTGGATACTTGAAGAAGAAAGTATTGAATGATGCACTGATGGGAATTCTCATAGTTCAACATTTAACAAGTCCTCCTTATGTCTCTGCAAGTCCTTCTGTCAATGTTCACAGAATCTCAAGATCTGATCGCTTTGTTGTAATGGGTAGTGATGGTTTGTTTGACTTCTTTTCCAATGAAGAGGTTGTTAGATTGGTCCATTTGTTCATATCAAAATATCCTTTAGGTGATCTTGCAAAGTCATTAGACCTGCAGAATGTGCAGTGTTTTTATTATGACCCATGAATAGTCTATTTTGGGATCCTTTGAGATCAATTATGAATTTTGTGGCCATAGAGGCTTGAAACCCATAGTTTACCATTTGCCTATAGAGGCTTTGATTTTGAGACTCATAGTTGGTCATTTTATTGTGCCCATAGAAGCATTTCTTTTGATACCCATAGTTGATCATTTTATTGTGCCCATAAAGGCATTTTTTTGAGACCCATAGTTGGTCATTTTATTGTGTCCATAGAGGCATTTCTTTGTGATCCATATAGATCATCTTTTATGACCCATAGAGGTTGTTTCTTGTGTTTTTTTAGGTTCAAACTAAAAATGTTTGTTCAACCATTTCCAGTTTGAGGGGGATGTTAGAGTTTATGATTTAGTAGCTTAATTGTAGTAGTATAAATAGACAATACACTGTAATTGTTCATTTTAGTGATAACAACAACAATAGAAAACTCTTTTCTCTCTTCCTCTCTTTGCTCTGTGCACAACAACTTCAATGGCTTCCCTTCTCCTTCTCCACCTCTACTACCCTTCATAATTACCGAATTTAACAGACACCATAATTCATTTTCGAATTCTTACTGTAGTGTCACTTAAAAAAATCACCAGTTTATGAAGAGGTGTAAGTGGTCAACCGATTCATGTTGCTGCATGGGGACGTTGCTACGTAACGTTAGAAACAACCTTTTCAATGAAAGAAAAGGTCTACTTACATTTGGATTTTCACTAGATTTATAGGTCTATCTTACATTAATCTTACATTATACAATGTACCTCTATATTATATGTAATGTCATCTGGCTGCATATGACAACTCGTAGCTGTTTTAGAATCTCTTCATCTGCCAACCACGCCACACCCAAATTTCTCTTCTATACAAGTTGGAGATCTGTTGACTTTGTACAACATCGAGACAATTAGCCAAATTTGATGCTGTAACATTATTATTTTAATGTTTGACTAGAATTAAATATTTAAAATTCTAATTATTTACTTTTTTCGTCTCTAAATAATTTTAATTTCACACTAGATACACTTTGTATAACTCCATATTCATGAACAAAATAAATATTAAAAGTTACCCTAAGAGGTGCAAATAATGAGCTAAAACTAGAGATGTTTGGAACTGTTGAGCATGATTTGTGAGAAGAAAGTGAAGTAGTCATATATTATTCTAAATGAACACTTACAAGAGGGTGCAAATTGAAAGGGTATTCGTTAAAACTTCATGCTTTACAATTTAACTGATTGCGTCCTATTCTTTAGAAGTTGCTATTATGCCAACCAAGCCACAACCAAATTCCACCTTGACTCCCTCTCTAAGTGCGAATCTAAATAAGTATCCAAGTATATATGATACTCCAACATTTTTAATATACTCTTTTCCTGTGGCTTAAACTACATTATTTATTATGTAATATTATATATAATTAACCAATCCAAGTAATTTTTTTCAACAGTAATTCGACTTGTTTACCTTAGATAAAATACACCTTTCATCAAAATGGTGGTTATGGAATCTTCTTTGTCTGTTTTTCTATCCTCTTGTCACAAAAAAGTACACACCTTATGTAATTGAATTCTTGAAGAATATCTATCACCAAAGTGGAAGGATTTTTTAATTATAAAATCCTTTTTTAAAAAATTATTTAGAAAACTAACCTAGCTAGCAAAGAAATTTGAAAAATAACTTCAGGTTGAGCTTCGAGTATAAATCGCTACTAAGGGATTCGATCACTTAAACTCCTAAACATGACTTTAAGTTGGGTCAAAATAAAACCGCTGTCAGAGGCCACGGTTTCTGTTTAAGTGAAACAGTTACCCTTGACAGCAGTTTTGATCTGGTTATGAAAACCACACACAACTTCCCTAACTAGTGATGAGAACTTGGCCAAGACTAAACTAGGGCAATATAATGGTTTCATTTAAACAGAAACCGCTGCCTTTAAAAGCAGTTTTAATTAGACCTAACTTTTCAGCACAAGTCTAGCCCAAGAGTTCAAGTGAAACCACTGTCTTTGATAGCGGTTAATACCCTAAGTTTAGCACGAGATCATTTCTCGATTTACTTTAATTTGTCAAAGAGATTAGTTTTCAATTTTTTTTTTAAAAAAATTAAAAAAAAATTCATAGGGGAAGTAACATTCATACGCCATTGTGTTAATCAGACGATATAACATTTTGTAAAGATTATGGGCATGTTAGAAATTCCACCTTTAACAAATAATAATCTGATCTAAATCGAAAATGAGTTGAAGAACTCATCATCCGAATTAACCCGAACTGAAATAACCCAAGTAAAACTACATATCCAATTATCACTACATTCGTTAAAGATCCATCAGAAAATGATTGGCTAGCTAGCTAGAATGGCATTTACGCTATGGAGTACTAATAAAGTATCCAACCAAGTCAAACCAATGTGGTTTTCACGATCTTGTAGTGACCTCAGCCTTTGAGCATTTGTGCTTGCTATATATAAGGAAACGTACATGAGTAGAAGCATATCTTCCATCTCCTATTCAGAATCTTGCATAGAAATGTGTCCCAAACAATGCAGCCATCTAACTAAACACCTGCAAACTTGATCTCCTCAGCACAAAGTTATGAAGCAGCAGGCGTCACATTATAGCCTTAGAAAGCCCCGTCCAGCGGTCGAGCCAATGTTTGCACTAGTGAGGTCGTCCTACCAATTTCGTCTCCTCGCTAGTGCAGACCTTGGCTTCGACCACCGGATGGCCTTCTTATAGGAGCATGTGTGGCATCACCTCATTTACCAACCTGCATTGTGCAAAATATTAAATTTCTTTCCAAGGTGCCTGATTTTAAGAAATCTACTTTGTTTCAAGTAACGTACTAAGAATGGTGCTCTCGAATCTCTTCCACTAATTTATGCTGTTTCATGAGACGATTGCTTACAAAGTTTATGACTATGACTAATATATGTTCTCTTCTGATTACAGCTGGGACTAAGTGTCTCCCAAGCTTCGTAGGAAGCTGCATTAAAGACAGTCAGACAAGAACGAGACAATAATTGCATATTATTTATGGTACCCTTTTTAACTTCTCAAAATTGATCGAGTCCTCTATTCAATAAATTAAATATCCAATTTTTATTTGGTAAAAAGAATTAATGTCATACTGTCCATTTTATATCCCAAAATATAAGAAAATTGTTTGAATTCAATTACTCTTTTATGTTATTATACAAAACTAATATAAATATATTTGAATTTTAAGCACCCTGCTCCTGTCAAGAACCGCCTCTGATTACAGATATTGCTATGGCAGGGATGACGGACAAGGTATGCAAATGTGACGACAAAATGAGCTCTCCTAGACTCTCCATTAGCCCTCACCATTAGATTGAATTTTGCAGAACTCAAAGGCAGACTAGTTGCAATCTCGCTCCTGTATGTTCAGCTCAAACCAGTACATCAAACTGCATCCTGCAGAAGTAAAGTCCACATTAGAAAACACAAAGCAGTGCTAGATAGATGCCCCAAATGGACATACAGAAAGCCAGAAACCGATCTCGGGGGTAAAATGGTAACTTCATGCTTCTTGTTACAGGTATTTTTTACACAATACACTGAGATTGGTGTGTTGTAAATATTCGAATATTCCTTGTTGATCGGAATAGCTGTCTTAAGCTTTGGCACCATCTGTGCTCACTACTATCTTATAATGTTATGGAACGGCTTTAATCTGTATTGAGCATTTTGAGCTACTACAGCTGTTAATCCTTAGACGCTATATATTGCAATCTGTAGTTCCAACTTCCAACACAAAGTCCTATCTATCATTCTTCCCTTTTATGTACGACCTAATAGCATAATTCTAAGAACTCTTCGACGTTGTTCTAGCATATAGATATAGGTAATAAAAACAAAAATACCATACATGGACATTTGACCTATGTTGCACGGATTCGCTTATAACCTACTGTTTTCTACACCCGTATCTGTATCCATATCCGCGATTCGTTTTTGTGCAACATTTTACTAGCAATTAAATGATTTTGCCATTTTTCGTACTTGTATCCATATCGGTATTCATATCCAGATTCGTATTGGTGCAACATAGCATTTGACAATGATGACAAGACAGGCCATGAATACAGATGTAGGTTAAGCTTGCTTAGCAGGCAAGCGCCTAGCATTCATCGCTCTCGAAAATGGCTCCATCATCATGCCCAAGGTACACACCCAACAAACTGAAATCCTTACCTTCAAATGTATTGCTCTGGCTTACTGATTGGTTTAACCATAATGGCTAAAAGCTTCAGAAACCAATCAAAATGCTCGTTGATCTGCTACTAGTCCTCTTAGGGTTTCCTGATCGACACAGACCTGACAAAGTAGACCACTGTTTCTAGATTTCATATCATTTCAGATGTACTTTGGGCTCATTTTGTATCAATATGAGTAGTATGAGGAAGATAAATCCTACAAAATCATAAACGATGAGGAGTAAATACCTTACACCATTGCATAGTCCATCAGTCATGTGGGAAGACAAACAGAGCCATTGGAAATATGTTAGCTTCGTGGTGGGTTTTTTTTTATTGGTGTGTCTTGATTTTCACACAGCAGATTTCAATTGTGGCAAGCTCAGGAAAATCTGATACAGCTTCAAGAATTAAAGCATGAAGCCATCAAATACTTTTTAACTCGCTGAGAACCACCATTGGTTAGGTTGATTGGTTCAGAAACCACAAACCAGTAATTTTTAGCTAAGTTACGTTGATCAAGTATGCCAGTATTTGAATGAAGCAAGCACCCTTGTTTCAATAATGGTACGCCAATTGCAGGCCAAAGCTCATTTTTATTTGAGCCAACAAGGCTATACCACACACAAGTAACACAACTATCCCATTTGATAATACACTATAATTTTCTCAATTGTTCTCAAAAATCAATTTCACAATCAATACACTATTAGTCCAAAAGGCTGCGGTGATCTTTGCAGAACTACAGCCACAGTTATATCGAGCAAAGAAAAATACTCTGCTATTGTCCGCAAGTTTTCCTGAACACTTATTATGTTTAGGCAACGTGTCAGAACTTTGCCAATACCCTGTGCTGTAAGACCCATTTCGTATAGGAAATCAACTGTTGACATTAACTTGTGCCTGACTGCCTGCTATAGGTCCCAAGGGGCGAAAAACTGTATAGCCGTTTTGCCCATTTTTCCACTGTCCAACCCATAGCTCTCCAAGAACTTCATGGTGGGCACTAGGTTTTCTGAGAGACTGAGTTTACATAGTTGTGGCCTCTTACGAAGAATAATGGGCGTTCAGATTTCGGAACCCCAAGTTCAAGAAGAAACTCAACCACATGCCTGACTTTTCTGTCCAAACTGTAGTAGGCAAAATCTGGGAATTTTCGAGTAACCTGCTGGATATCCTCGAGTTCCATCCCTACTTCAATCAGATAAATTACATGCCGGGGAAGCTTCTCTGTTGGGACGGACCCACTAACCCGTTCTATAGCCTTAAGCTTCCGGTATTTCATAGTTACATCAGACAGCTTTTTAGACTTTAAAATTACATTTGGGGAGACAACTTCAGCAGTCATTTTTTCTTTAGCAGGCCTATTTGGAAAGTTCACCATGACATCAACCAGATTACTCCCATGCTCTTGTAGCAGATTTTCAAGGTAAGGGATAAGAGCATCTCTAATTTCTAATGCTGTCAGCTCCCTAACTGCAAGGATGAAATAAGCAAGTATTTTCAATCAATCAGTCGTCTCATTGATATATGCTAAAGCAGTAGATTAATACATAAACATGACAGTTTCACTGAAGGCAAACCTACAGGATACCGAGATTTATGAATGGAGCGTAGCTGGGAAAAATGAAAAGATCCGACTTGTTTATGATTCTTGATGCAGCAGCACTATCCAATCCCTGTCTTTTCGGGAATAATGTCAAAACAGCCTTGGCTTCTTCCTCCTCTGCTGCTAATAAAGTCAGAGGCACTCCTTTTAGACTCACAGCACTATCTGTTCACATCACTCTTATTTTCAGTTCACAAGACATTGTTACCATTACAATGAATGATTAGATGATGTACATTAAGCATGTAAAATAACAATAATAGTTTACCTCATTTTGCTCGACTACAGACTAACTATAGGCAGAGTTTGGAGCACCAAACACCCATTGATAGACTTTAGGTCATCAGACCACTAGTGAAATCTTATTCTGTTAAGCCACGAGTCCATGGACATTCCTATGTTGTATAGTACTTCAGATCTGCTATGTGTCATAACATAAGAACTACATGTTCCAGGACGTCCATCTTACTTTTAATTCTCTTAGGATTTAGTTTAGTAAGATTCAGATTCCCAAACAATGTGATAATTTTTATCAAGTCTAACAGAACCGTTTATCTTCAGTTTTATTTTAAACTGATTGCAGGAAGGTATGTTCTGAATCAGTTTGCAATCAGAGCCAGCTGCGTATATAGAGAAATGCAACTGTTAAACTGTTAAGATATAAAAAAAAAAACACATGTTCCGGGACAATTGGCCCCAAGTGTCCTACATTGATTAAATGAGTGATAGTTAAACATTTTATAAAGCTAAGAGACAACATCTCATATTGTCATATGATTTTAATATGGAACCCTCTTAAACCTTATAAGTGGACCCTCTCTCTTGGTGTTGGGTGCGACTTGAACTCGTATTTAACATGACATCAGAGCCAGATTCACGGTTTGGGACCTTTAATGAATTAATGTACATTGGGCTAAATTGAAATGGGCTCACATGTGATGGAAGTGTAAAGAGATAAAAAAAAATCCAAATGTGAGTTGGGACCAATTATACCACATTGATTAAATGAGTGAGAGTTAAATACTTTATAAGGCTAAGAGACAACTTCTCATATAACCATATGGTTTTAGGATGTAACTCTCTTGGACCTTGTAACTGAACTCTTTTGATTACGGGTACAGCCCAAACTCGTATTTAACGTAAACAGTGTGAAACCTTTGCCAACCCACGCCAGCAACCACTTTAGAATGTCAGTGGCGCACATCAACAGGCCACAGGCACCAACAACCCTCACATCTGAAACTGATGAGTATTGAGGAAGAAATTCGAAATCATTTAATATCAAAGTTACTCACAAACATATTAGTTTTAAAGAAAGATATCTTGAGGTTTAAAATGAAATAGGACCCTTGCAAGAAATCCATAAATAATATAACCAGTTCGATAATGTTGTTGCGAGATTAGCTAAAAATTTCAAGGATGAAGAAAAAAAAAAGAACTCGATGTGGTTGGCTTCATTACGAAGTGCTATGATACCACAGTTGATTTTGTTTGCAAATGCACTTCCTTAACCTCAAATGAGAATAGTAAAGACAAGGCCTACTAGCTAGATTACACTTGTATAAGATTATGACCCTCTTTCATGCTCTATTCTTGATATTGATTTGTCTCCTACATTAAGAATTTCTGAAATCACCGGCATAACTCTAGCCTAAAACGAAATCTCCAACCACTCCAAGTATCCATTCCTAAATCCATTTTCTGAGAGCCCTCATGACCTACATAGTTGTCAATTGTTAAATACATGTTTGAGCCACATCTATCTATTGAAGAGAATTCACTTTATAAGATATCAGGTAAGTTTCGTGCGATGCACGGTTTGACAATAAATTATTTTTGTCAAATATTTCAATTATAAGAATATTTTTATTTATTGGTGAAAACTATAGGTTTTATAGAATTACCGTAAAAAATTTAATTGGGATAATACTTTTTTATCATATTAAATAAAAAAATTATTATTATTATAAAAAACGGTAGAGATGAAACATGAAATAAAAGTAGTTTTATAATCCCACAATTTTCTATATATAACAATTTTCAATCTAATATTAATGTAAAGTAGAAAAATATGAGATGACATCATCACTAAAAAAGGCAGGAAATTTTTTAATAATAGCTTGATACGTGTTAAGTATGACATATGTAAGGGTTTTGTTTTAGTAATAGTTATAGAAGAGAGTCCACCTTAAAACCACAATAAGGGAATAGTACCTCGACTTTATATAGTGGATACTCTCTATTAACTTGGATTCTCATATGTAATATTTTATAAGCTTTTTAAAGTTTCAACATCAATGTCTACCTCAAAAGATCATCATTTTGAGCAAATATTTAAACAGAATTCCCTCTTCATTGTTTGATTTATCAGTTCATATCTTACTCAACAAGACAATGGAGATAAACTCTCTACTCAATGTAAAATCCACATGATGTCAAACGCAAAGATCATAGTGCAGTTCCAGATTGTTTAAACATCTAAGACACAAAAATAAGTTTCAGAGAGTGGTTACCTTCATCAACAGGAGCAGCAGTGTGCAGACGACGGAAGGCTTGACAGCTGCAGTTACACGCAACGCAAAAATACCGCGGCTGGCAAACAGAGTTGGCGACCCGTAAAGATGCCCTTGGTGGCGCGTAACAAGCATTGTCAAGTGGGCATTACTCACAACAGCACGGCAAGATACGGCCAACATCGCTCCAGGCCGGTTTCATTGCCATCAATGTTGCAACTTGCAATGATGCTAAAACAATTAAGAGTCTACAATGTGCAAATTTTACCAACCAATTTATACCATCGTATAATAATACTCTTCAATATGCAAATATAACAAAGACTATTATTAATTCAAGGGTAATGTTATATACAACCCCTTGACTATTTCTTAAGCTTTCTTTTTTTCTTCTTATAAACATATCATTATGCTGAATTTAGTGATACGACTTAGCCCTGAGAGGCCGAGACACATGCAAATGGTGAGTATGCCCTTAGTATCCTAAAAAATATATATAACTTCCTCCATAGTATATTATAGAGATATAATTAGGTAAAAAGACTACTTTATACAAATTGGTAGAAATCTGATACCAATTGTTAAGATCTCTCAGCAATGAAAATGTAAGTTCAACTAAATAATTTAAAACTGATACCTCACAAATAAACAATATATCGGGGAAAAACAAACAACCACTATAAATGAATAATAAATATATCGGAAGAAAAATAAACTTTTCTTATATTAAACTCATATGATGTGAATTATACAACACTAAGTTTCTATATTAATATAATCTTTTAAATATATTTCTCTTATCCTTTTATTTCTCACAATTCTCAACCTCTTGCATAATTTAAAAACATTCAAAAAAAGAATTGGATGAACAAATCACGTAATTCGTATCTGGTTGCACCATTTTTACAATGATTGCTTGCATACCCTCGACCACGATCAAACCAATCGTAGTTCTAGTTATTTCTCCATGTAATGCCTAACAAGGGATAGTATTTAGCAATTTCAAATAATATTGGAACTTACTTCCTCATATAACCTTAGTTAACATGTTTGCAGGGTTCTCATTTGCATGCACCTTCATAAGAAAAACTCTACCTTACTCCATGACATCTCCTATAAAATGATACCTTATATCTATATGTTTGGTACGAGCGTGATAAACTTGGTACTTGGCCAAGTAAAGAGCACTTTAGCTATCATAATTTAGATTCACATTCTCTTGCTTCAACCCCAAATCATCTAAAAGTCCCCAACACCACAATGCTTCCTTAACTCTTTCTGCCATAGCCATATACTCGGCTTCTATCGTAGATAGAGCCACTGTAGCCTGTAATATTGATCATCAACTAGCTAAAGTATTATGTATTTTAAACACATAACCGACAGTAGGTCGTCTTCTATCTAGATTGCCAGCATAATTTGAATCAACAAAGCCACACCATGGCATCAACAAATCCATGAATCTACTAACAACACTTACTGCTTGTGAAATTGTACACAATGTTAAGAGATAATCAAATCTCCTTGTATATAGCTAGTAGTTATCCTCTTCCCATATTTGTAGCTCTTATATTTAGCCTTTCTTGACCTTTCTTACGGTCAATCATATTTTTTGTAGTTAATAATTCTTAGCCACAATTGTAGGCATAATCCTTGATTATACCGTGGCCTTAGTTTCCTTTGGTAAGTTATTTGCTTTCTCTATATATAGTTGTAAATACTTACTTTGATATTTAATACAAAGTATTCAAACTCTAATACACAATACATCTAAAATGTGGAGTCAATGGTGTTACCACTGACTTAGCACCTTTCAACCCAAACTTTCAATAACCCATTCAAGGTAGTCTTTTTGGCTCAAGAACAATTTCTGATTTGATTTCTCTCTTCTAATCTCCATACTTAGTATTTTCTTTGTAGCGCCCAAGTCTTTAGTCTCGAACATCATTTTTAGCAAGAAATTACTAGCAATTAATTCAAACTAAGCTAATAGCATTGCAAAGCCCTGCTAAAGCACTCCTAAAAGAAGTAAAAAAAATCAATAAAACATAGGTCAAAAGATATGAGCTTTAGCGATTAGTGCGACGATGATGGAGGATAGAGGTGAAGGTCCGCGCAGTGAGAGGCAGTGGTTGTGATGGTGGTGGACTGGTGGTGATGATGAGAGAATATGAGGACTTTAATTTAGGAGGGGTGTCTGAATTGTGAGAATTGTTTGGTTGGCTAGTGGCCACTGGCCAGTTGTGGGAGTCTAGAGTGAATATCGGCCAATTCAAGGGCTAGATTTTTATATTAGCAATAATATTGTAATCTTTTTGTTTGTTGTATGCTACTCTACAGTTAGATCATTATGTGCTATTCAAGTATACATGCATCTAACCAACTTGATTAGGATTAGAACTATCAAATCGGACACTACAATTGAATTTTATTTGGATTCAGTCATATTGATCAATAGTCATTTGTCCCTATTAATAGGTCATTTATTGATCAATAGTCATACACTTATACTTTCTCATTTGAGTTATATACAAATTACTATAACTGAGTAATCAATTTAATTTAATAATTTCACTAATTATTGCCTTATCAAAATTTTATTATAATGAATAACAGATGATCTGAATTACCCAACACTGACCAACATGATACTGATGTGAATACGTGATGGAAAGAATGAGACAATAACCTAGCCTTATTACAAGCATGTATACTGGTTGTAATATAATAGACGTGACTTATAATTAAACCCATACAAAAGTGACTTGAACTAAAGTGAACTTAAACTCAATTGGGCATGCACAAATATGTTTAGAACTTGATCTAGAGTGAACTTAAACCCAATTGACATGCACGATATGTTTAGAACTGATTCATGTTCACCTGAAACTAATATGGTTAGATCCAAATATGACTTGAGGCAAACTCGGTATATACCCAACTAATACCTATCCAAGTGACCTAGACTTGACCCGAGCTACTTCACAAGGATAACTTGGCCCGACTCAATGTGCTTCAACTCGAAACCCCTTTGATAACCTAAATCACGTTGTTGACCAAAATGACTAGATCTAAACTCCTCTCTCACAAAATTTCGAATAGTGTTATGTGGGTATACTGATTTGAAATTATGTATGCAAATAAGATAGCAATTTAAGTAGAACGAAAAGTCTTTGAAACAAAGGAATTAGGAATCCAAAAAAAAAAAAAAATCGGGTAATTTTTCAGAGAAAGTGGGAAAGGGCTTGGTTTAGGTTGATTTTGGGTCACTGTATATGGGTATAAAATTAGTGAAAAAAAAACATTTCAGGTCGATAGCAGCAGCAGCTTGCAGAGAAAGAAAGGAACCAGTGTGGTGAAGCGGAAGCAACTAAACCCAAAATCACTGCAAAACTCAGGTACATTCTCTTCAAATTTCATCTGTATATATATGTTTTAGATTGATGGATGACAGAAATAGCGAAACGTTTTGAGATTTTAACAAATCCTCAAAGTTTCGACGCTTTTTTTTAACAGTTTCAAACGCCGATAAAAGAAATGACGCAAGATGTGGAGATGAAGGATACTCAACCCCACTCAAATTCTCTCTCCTCCGCCGATCCACCCACTTTGAAGCGTATGTCTTAATCCAATCCTTTCACCCCAATTTGATTTTGATTTCGATTTTCCCCCAACTTTCTAGGGTCTTGTATTTTTGTGGCAGATTTAAAGGAGATAGCGTCGCTTTTGGAGACGGGTTCTCAGAATAAGGAGACTCGTCGGATTGCTCGTGCTATTCGTCTTGCCTTTGTTGTTCGTCGTAAGCTTACGGCCCGCGTGCTTAGTTCCTTCCTTGATTATGCTCTTGTTCCGGGTTCTGAGACCCATGGAAAGATCTCTGCTTTTCTTCCCAAGGTGACTTTGTTTTCGATTTTTCTTTCCAAGTTTGATTTCGTGTTTGATGATCTGCTCGCGACAATGCCAAACTCCAAGCGAAGATAACATATAATATCTATTGCACTTTCTGTTCTTTATGCTCCTTCGCCTTAATTGTAGCGGTTTCGGGCAGGTTAGAATGTTCTATAAGATGGATTCCAGTGTTATCTGGTTATCTTATCAAGTATATTTCATGAATCATTTAGTACATATTGATATATCATCTTTGGCAGAGACACTTAGGACTATATTTTTGTCTGAAGAATCACTCGGCTCAATTATAGTGTGGATTGAAGAATCAATAGGAAATAAAATATGATCAATATACTCTAGAGGGGGTGAATAGAGTATGGTCGTTTTTCGTAATTAGGCTTTCAAAGTTTTGAAACGTCTTTTAGATGCGGAAAAATAATAAAACGGGTTTCAAGGGCTTTGAAATAGGTTTCAAGATTTTGACTTGAATAGACTATTGAAACAAATACGAATTAAGTAAAGCAAATTAAGTATGAAAGAGCAAATGTAAAGGGGACGAGTATTTGTTACGAAGTTTGGCAATGTGCCTACGTCTCCGCCTAAGGTTTCCTATCCTTAGGATTTAACGACTTTTATTTCTTCCCTTAGAGATCTAAAGCCACCTCGAAGATATTCACCCTATCTTCTTTATCATAGCTTTCCCTAGCTATACTTTAATATCTCAATTCTTAGAAATAAAAATCACCTTACTTTTTCTAAACCTTTGAGTATTATAGTTTCTACTCAAGGTTTATCTCTCTTTTCTTATGATCTTTCTTTTTCACACACAAGATATGCTTTGATATTTCTTTTTCTCTCAAATCTAAATTACAATAAAAGAGTAAGTGCTAGAGAGAAAAATGTGTTTTAGTTGCTGTAGCTTGATTGTTGTATTTCGTTGAAGGCTTTTATGTTTTCAATGTTTTAGCTCACTCTTATTTATAGAGCCTTTTGCAACGGATAGACTTCATAACAGAATTTTCTAAGAGATGTTGCTATTGAATCTGAGTTTAGGCTTTTGAGTGACTCCTTCAAAGTTGTTCCATGATTTTAGGGCAGTTGCTCTTGAAGTCAACTTAGCCGTTTTGAAATGCAACAGATACGACTTGGAGATTTGAATTTCGTTTGAGACGATCTTGTTGTTTGAAAGTCTTCTATCGTTGCACGTCCAACAACTATAATCATCCATACATATCTTTGACTGATTTGTTCAACCCCACAAACTTAGGAAGACCAAATGATTCAAACTCATCTTGTTAGAAGTTTGAATTCTTCAAAGTCCATAGCATAACCAACTCCACAAAATAAGGAAGTATTTTAAACTTGAGTTGTTATACCTGAAAAACAAACCAAGTAATACAAGGAATACAACAAGTAATAAACTATTGTTCCATGCACATAGAAATTATTTTGACTTCCATCACCTACAAAATAAAACATGTCAGATCACATCAAGGTGGAGTCTTCATGGATATTGATATATTACTTGATAAGTATTATTGTAGGCATTAATATTAAGTACGGTATGTGTAGTGTGAGCATCTATGAGAGAGGTTACTGTGGAACCTGTGTAGTGCTCATTAGTTTATGCTACTTGAACATGTTTGGAGCTTAAAATATTCCTGTGGGGGTCAGGATCTTGAAAACCTTGATTTATTGGTAAAGAATGCCAAAGTGGGCATAGGTAGTGTCAGAAAAGGCGGCAATCTTTCAGGAGTAATTTGCTCATGCTTGACTTTTAATTCCATGTAACATGAATAGCTTGAGTGTTAAATAGATTTGGAATTGTATTCATTTCGCTAGTATGATTTTGAGTAGATCATTTCTCCACAAGGGATGTATTCATGCCTACAAAAGCAGGAAAACTTTTAGCATCATAGACTAGAAAATTAGACCTTTATGCTAGCCAAATTCATTTTGAAGGCAGAGGTTTCAGGTGAGAGAAGGTTAGAATTTGTTTGGAATTAAGCTTGGGTAAGAATCAGCTGGAATGATCTGCTTTTGAAACAATTGTAAGGGAGTGCTGTTTTTCCTCACATTTGCTTACAGTACTAAGCAAAAATTTAGTCTTGCTTGTATTTCTCTCTTCATCCTGAGCTGCCATGTTATCTTTGTCTTCTGAATATTAGAGAGTGGATGCAATTCCCGTATGTGGGGTTTGGAAAGGGGAAGCGGTAGGATTTATGGCAAAATGCTGCAAAGTTGACGGCTATCTCGTGGATCGTTTGTCTAGAACAGAGAGTGCATATTTCCTATCTAGAATACATGTCCTTACTGCCTGGGTTACTGAGGCTTTTAAAAACCAATCAATTGTTGAATTACCAAAGATTTGGATCAACTTGTAATTTTTTTTGTTTTTGTGAGGACACCTTGATCTCTTGTTGTCTTTCTCTGTTCTTGTTTTAAAAAAGATCATTGCCTTAAAAAAGAAAGCTAGAGATTTGAAATCAAGAAAAAGAAATCAAATGATAGATCACTTGAAAATGGAGGTTTAATCAATAACACAATATGTAAGTAAAATTAGTCAATAACAGAAGTTCAAGAGTTCAATTTTCACAAACACTTCAAATTCTTTTTATATACTAATCCGCCCCCAAGTTTTTATTCATGTGCCCATTGTTTTTCCTAGTTTGTTCAATATATTTTCTCAAGGTAGTGCCTAATCTATACTATTTCTTGGTAGATTCAAATGACAATAGTTTACACTTTACAAATAAGTAATTATCCTTGGGTATGAAAAAGAGATCTGAAAATTTGTACTGTAATTAATTAATAGGAAACTACCTACTGTGGGGGCTGTATTTTTTCCATAGAGAAACTGAATATAGGGATAAGAAGGAACATATTAACTTGATAGAAAATTATTTATGGTACATGACAAGAATATTAACATTGTAGGAGAATTTTACTCTCACCTATCACATTCTCCTCCTTGAATCTCTGTGTAGTAGTTGCCCCTAGTCTCTGTGTATAGTCTTGGATGGCTAGCCTTTTCTCTTAAGTTACTGTAGTTAGAGGTTGTGGGATTTTGTTATTTTAGATTTTTAGTTTTGTAAAGGAGTTCTCTCTTCTCCCAAATACTTCCCCATGCCAAGCATTAATATCCCTGCAAGGGTTTCTGGTAGTTGGCTGCATTCAAAGCCTTTCCTCAAATTGTCCTTGCTTTCAACCAAAGGTTTGTCAGTGTGTTCCTCCTTTTCATCAATTGATGCTTTGTTGTTAGCTCTAGGTTTCCAATTCAGTCAATAATATGTAGCTGATTTCTAATCATAGAATCAAATATAGGAAGGTCTGTTCATAGATTAAGCCATGTGTGTACTGTGTTTATTTCCCGTCTAAAGATTGGGGCCTTTGTCTCTCTTCCAGAGTTGACCAATATTCTTGCTTGTATCTGGTGTCTATTCTGGTGGACTGAGATATGGTCCAGTAATCCATTATGCTTAGGTGGAGTTGCTAGTGGTTTCTTGTAAACTTGTTTGATCGGATGCAGTTAGCCCACTCTTTTGTCTCCAATGGGCAATGGGCCATATTTAGCCACATAGTAATTTCTTAATTTATCTTCTTCCCCAAAATATCAATTGGTGTGGGAGAGATTGGATGCTTAAGGTAACTTTATACATATCTGATGCATAATTAGATTGCACTTTAGATGTAGGCGACATATTGTTTCTTAACGTCTTACTGACACTGCCTCTTAATGTTTTTTTCTCATTTCGGTTGGGGTTGAAGATTATGGTTATTCGTATAATGTATTAAAAAATCATAGTGGATATAGAGAGAAAAAAGAGTAAAAGCTTTGTATGGAGTTGGAAATTGGGTTGATGTGATTTAGAAAGAATTTATTATAAACTCAAACTGAATTTTCTGGATCAACCACAAAATGTTACTTGAGTTTTTTTGACTGCATGCAAATTTTTGTTTCTTACGTCATGCTCCCTTTCAACATACAATGTCAACCTTACTTTGCAATGTTGGTCATAGGAAGGTGAACATGAGATGGAAGTTGATACTGCAACATCAGCTGTACAGACTTCTGGAAAGAGCACTTTGCCGGAGCTGGAAATGTTCTGCTTCTTGATTGTAGTGTTGTTTTTGATTGATCAGAAATTGTACAATGAGGTGTGTTTTGTTTTAATGCAAAGTTATTCTTGTTCATTATTGTCTTTTGAGTTTTGAGCTTACTCTGAAATTGTTCAGGCTAAAACTTGTGCTTGTGCAAGCATTGCTCGTTTGAAATCATTGAAAAGAAGAGTTGCTGATGTTCTGGCTTCAAAATTGTATACCTTCTATTCATTGAGCTATGAGCATACTGGTGATCTTGCTGAAATCCGTGGGTAGGTTCACAATTTCTCTATATCTCTCAGAATAGCGATTTATCATGGCATTTTATGTTTTATTTATTTTTTATTCTCTATCACAAGCAATCTCAAAATTTGGATCTTAAAGTTATTGATTTATGGTACTTCTACTTTCTTGCATTTAGCTTATACTTTTTTCTTCCAGCGAACTCCTTACCTTGCATCGGTTGGCCACATTGCACCATGATGAGCTTGGTCAGGTTTGTATACTGTCAATGAGATAATTCATTAATGGCTTTTATTTATTATGTTTCTAAATTGACAATGGTATTTGTTTATATTCCTGTATACTGATAAGTTCACTTAAATATGATTACTTATAACACAGGAAACACTTCTAAACCTGCTGCTTCGCAATTATCTCCATTACAACTTGTATGACCAGGCTGAAAAACTGAGATCCAAGGCACCTAGTTTTGGGGCCCATTCCAATCAGCAGGTATCCTCAATGCACCATAATGCTAGCAATGTCTTCATATGATCTTGTATATTCTTATAGTAGAGCAGAATTTTCCCTATGAAATTGTAATCCCATGATCATTGTTTCACATTTTGTACCCTTTGTTCTAATGTTTTAAGAAGCTTGATTAATGGAATCATTGCAATTTGGTTTAAGCAATATTGGTTGTTGTCACAGTCAAAAAATGACTCCTAGTGTTTGTTTGGTAACATAGGAATTAAAATTTCCTGGGAATTTAATTTTCCCTTATGGACAATTATAGTCTTGCTTCCTAGGAAAGTTCACAAACTCCTTTAATTAATCATAGGAAGTAAAACATCCCATGGGAAGTTCTACTTTGGGGGATTTAGAGGATCTGGTTAAACTACTTCCTCCATTTTGTGGAAATTATTGAATTTGACAACCAAATAATTTCAGTTTAATCCACATCCTAGGATGTCTGCTACATAGTATTTCAGTATCATATCAACCAAATATAGCCTTGTAATTTTTTTTCCTATTGAAGATTTGTTTCTGGTTTTGATTTCTGGATTGTTCTTGAAATTGTAAGCTGACTTGTTTGTTCAGAGGTGGAGGTAGTTTATACGAATCTGGTACGATTGTCGTGTGTCTACCAAAAATAAACCTAACTCTCAACTCCTAAAAATGTAGTAGGGTAAGCTAGGGTTGATCCCACAGAGAATTGGATTTATCAAATTATTACTTGTATAAGTTAGAAACCCCTGTTTTGAAGACAGACTAATGTGATCTAATATATAGGCTACAGACTCAGAAAACAACTAAGTTTGGAGAAATAAAACTAACAGTATTACTAAATGATCAAAATCAAGAATGACAAAATAAGGATCAGGAGATATAATAAAGCATTGGAATATGGATTGATCATCGAATTATATAAATCATGTTTTTATCTTAATGTTAACCAATGAACACCAACAAGCATTCGAAACTTCTCTTAATTGCAAATAAACCAAACAAGCTCTTGGAGTATTGTCTAACTAACTAACAATCTAGAACAAGCTCTCTAGACTCGATTAATTGGCGGCATTAATAATTAGGAAGTAGCTAACTTAAGCAATATATCTCACAAGCTTGGATTCGTGCACCTTAAAGGGTTGATAATCATAGGCATTCAGACAAATTTTAGTCACCTATCAAACACCTAGTTACTACTAAGGAATACTAACCCGGACAATTACATATCACAGATTAATATTCTAGCAATTAAACTAACAAATTATACTAAAGATGGCCTGTCTAAATTATAATCTGACTAGTTCATATTAATAAAACAGATTATCAATCCAATCAAGATATAAACATAATATCTAAGAATTAAAACATATTCATTCTCACAATACAATAATCCAATGCATATCTCCCTACCCACTGACAATCTAGCATGACATACTAAAAATCAAGGTATCAAAACTTGGTATAAGAAAGCTCATAATCATTTAATAGTTATAGGTAACAAACCACTTATATTATAAAAATAACTAAGTACTTATTCAATTGGAATCAAGTTCGTAAAATAAATGGAAAAATACTACTATGTAACTGGAAAGCAAGTAACCTGAACTCAAATATCCATTACTAAATTGCAGACTATTTTAAAAATTAAAAATGAACTAAAAAAAATAGAACAAACAAAATACCAAATGTTCCAGAAATCTACAATAGGAAGAACACACTCACACAGCCTACAAAGGACTTCAGCCTTCCTCTCTACTTCTTCTTCACTGATACTACTTCAGCCAGGATATATCCCCAAAGTATCCTTGTATTCGGATCTGCAGAAAAACAGCTGGTTCCGGAGCAAATGAAGAGCTACAAAACTCAGACGACCCACCTCGGTTTCTCAGTGCTGCTGTTCTGCTTTCCCGAATTCACTGCTAGTTGATTTCTTCTGGTTTGGCACTGATTATTTCGCTGCCCAGAAAGTTCTCCAATAAAGCTTCTATTCTCCCTCCCCTTTGCAATTCAGCACACCCCCAAAATGTATAAAGCTACCCAAAAACAAACAAACAGCCTCTCCTTCAAATTTTTGCTGCCCATAAACCCCAAGATCTGAACATAACCTCCTAAAACTAACTCCAATTTTCTTGTTCCCATGATTATCCACTTTCATCCCCATCATCTTATTTGAGAGTAGGTTAACCGCAAGAGAAGTAGCGGAGCTGCTTCATAATTTTTTCTTTTGTTTTGGCCAAGTAATGCTAGCATACTTAGCTTGTTCACATATTTGATGGGTTGAGACATGTGTGAGATGATTGGGCTTGTGGGCTTTGCCTCATGTAATCCGAGCGGTGTTAAAATATCACTTTGAAACTGTAATCTTCCTTCCTGAAAACAAATAAATAAAATAATAGTAGCTTGTGTCTTGGGAAGAAAATTACTTAATATATCTTTAAAACCATTAAATATCAATATAAAATCAAGAGTTTAATATATATAAATATTATATTTTTTGACCATATCAGAATCTTCTGGAATGTTGCTTGTGTCATTCTAATAATACTTTACATTGTTGGAATGTACGGCCTCTTGAATCTTGCACATGTCCAAAATTTCCAAAACCTACCATATGTGAAGCTGTAACTCAATGGCCCAATCCAAGGGTCTAAAAATGGACAAGGTTTATGCTTCTTTAAATGGAAATATGCCACATTATTTCTTGGGCAACTGTTTAGTAGGACCCTATTCAAAGAACAAGGTTTGTACTTTGGTTTGACCCCTTCAAAAAACTTCTGCATTTTGATCTAAAGTAAGGTGGAAGCCAACTGCTGGGTTGTTGGAGGTGCTTACCTGCAGCTATTTGTAGGTTGGGAGTTCTTTTGTTTCTGCACCTAACCGGATTGATGACTTCACTGTGTGCTAGATCATTGATTAACTCAGGGAAAATGTCTTTTTTGTTGCTTGTACGTAAAGACGTTGCTTACGACTTTGCCTCTGATTGCGAAGCAAAGGCTGTAAATTGAAGCCCCACCTTCGTAGTTCACTCAATACATTGATCGTGTGGTGGCATAATAACTTTATATAAGATAGGGGAAATAGGACTTGAACCCCTTGAATCACATATCTCTTCTATTCTTTTTGATCTGGGCTAATTCTTTGTAAAACTGTAAAGGTTTGATAATAATTGTTGATTGCTTTGCTTGGGGGTGAAGGTGGTTGGGCGTTCCTGGATGGAGGATTTTTAGAGAGGCTTTGTCTCAATCTTTTGTGTTGGCCTCTTATTTAGGGTTGTTTCATGGTCCAAGAGTGGGGTAGTTGGAACATGCTAGCTGAAGTAGGTGTAGATCTTATGTGTTTTCTTTGTCAAGTTTTTAATGAATTTCAACCGCTGCTGTATTTTGCCTAGGACAACTGAATTTTTTTTTAAAGTAATTTATTTTTATTTTGATTATGGTGTTTGTTGCAGCATTGCCGACATCTCTTCTATATTGGAAAGATCCAGACAATTCAGTTGGAGTACACTGATGCAAAAGAGAGCCTTCTTCAGGCTGCTAGAAAAGCACCTGTTGCAGCCCGTGGCTTCAGGATTCAGTGCAACAAATGGGCTGTAATAGTGCGTTTACTACTTGGGGAAATACCTGAGAGAACTATGTTCATGCAGAAAGGCATGGAGAAGGCCTTATGTCCGTACTTTGAGCTTACAAATGTATGGGTTCATGAATGTCATTTATTTTCAGCATTTGCCTTTAACCTGTGAAGATTGTTACAGAGGAAACTTTGTATTTTTTCACTTTCAATTTAATGCTGATATTTTTATGTTGATGGTGGGTTTGTAGGCTGTTCGAATCGGTGACTTAGAGCTGTTCAGAGGAGTGACCGAAAAGTTTACTACTACTTTTGACAAGGATCGCACTCATAATTTGATTGTCCGCCTTCGTCATAATGTCATTAGGACTGGGTTGAGAAACATTAGCATCTCCTACTCACGCATTTCACTTGCTGATGTTGCGAAGAAGCTGAGATTAGATTCTCCCAACCCTGTTGCAGATGCTGAGAGCATTGTGACCAAGGCAATTCGTGATGGTGCAATAGATGCCACATTGGATCACGCAAATGGGTGGATGTTATCCAAAGAGACTGGTGACATATACTCAACAACTGAGCCGCAATCTGCCTTTGATTCTAGAATTGCTTTCTGTCTTAACATGCACAATGAGGCTGTACGGGCTCTACGGTACCCACCGAACTCACACAAAGAAAAGGAAAGTGCTGATAAGAGGAGGGAAAGACAGCAGCAGGAGCAAGAACTTGCTAAGCACATTGCTGAGGAGGAAGAGGAGGATTTCTGATGAAGCTCACAGTTTGTGGTGCTTTCCTTAGCATTCCCGGCTCTGTTGATCCTTCAAGCTCTAGATGATGATGATGATCGAAGTCTAGATACTAAGATTTTTCTCGCACTAAACTTTTAGCAAACTATAGTTGCTCCTGCATTATACTTGTGTTTGTAATGAGTTTTGAGTTTAGTCTCTCCATTCATCAGAAATTCTTGATCTGATATTGAGCGGTCCTTTGCCTGAATCATGTTCAACTTATAGTACAAATCTTCATGCTATTTTCATAATTACTTTCCTAGGAAGAAAATACTAAATACTATGATCCCTTTGTTACCATCTTTATCATTGATGCTGGCTCAAAAGATTCGGACCAATTTTCTATCTGTGGTATGAGGTCGAGAATTCGATAGAAAAAAGTATGGATATAAATCGTCATGAAAGGCAATGTGTTGAGTGTTTAGTTGCACTAAGCATGTAGTCATCAATGGTCATAGTTACCAGTCAGTTATACGTATTGCATACCTTGGGCTTTGTTTCGCAATAGGGTCTTTCTCGTGTCCTTATGTTTGCTTACCTTTAATAGGCGAAAAAGAAAGAAATTCTCAAACCCGTCTTTCTAATTGTATGAAATGTTTGACCACAAATTAGATGAAGTGATAAACTTCTGATTTAATACAATGTCAGAGGTACGCTACACTGTGTTTATACATGATTTGATCATCCATTGTCTATTGGACCATTTGATCAGTGATATTGCGTTGCGTAATTACCACTCTGTAAACATAGACAGTACTTATGTTTTCCGTTCATGGCAAAAACATCAGTAAAATCAACCAGAAGAGTAGAGCTTAAGTAAAACGAAGACCAAATTATGCTCTTGATAGTATTAAATCTATGATATGGTACGACAACACAAAGTAAAACAAAAGATATGTATATGGAGAAAGCAACGAAATTATTTGCTGCTTTCTGACTTCATTAAGCCATTGAATACGTTACAAATGATAGATTAGACGGGCTGCTCCAATGACAAAAACATAAATAAAAAAGCAACGAGCACGCCTCTGCCTATCATGGACTCCCCCGCTTAAACGCATACACTGCAAGCGGCCTCCATGGTATTACTTGAACTGTACATTACTCGAAAAAGTTTGGCCAAATTTCCAATAAGCAGGTATAACATTGTTGAATGTTCGTGTTTGGCCATCGGTGGCAGTGACTCTGAAGGAAAGGGATTGCCCATTGAGGTAAGCCAATGACTGCCAGTTAGCCCCCCAGTTTCTAGACATCGACATCCAGTTGGTTTTCGATCCCTTGATCGAAACAGATTTGATGGATCCTGCTCCACCTACATTGCTGATCAGTACTAGCTCAAAGTAGTCCCTTCCATTGACAGTAAATCTCACTCCCCCACGTTTTATGCAAGGAACCCTGCATCAGAATGGAAAACATTCAATATTTTTGTACACTGAGAAATCTATCTATCTATAACTATTACTAAAGCAAAACACATGATTACGTTATATTTAACAAGTGTCACGCTATTATTAAAAAAGTTTCAGCCTTTTTTAAAGATAATGTCATTTATTTTTTTTCTACTTTACATTAATATTAGATTGAACATAGAAAATTATATGACTATAAAATACCTTTATTTTTTCCTTTTATTTCATGTTTCATCTCTATCTTTTTCTATAATAATTTTTCATCTAATATGATAAAAAGTATTATCCTTATTATATATTAAATTTTCTACGATAATTCTATAAAACGTATAAATTTTCACCAATAAATAAAAATATTCTTATAATTTAAATATTTGACAAAAGTAATTCATTATCAAACCGTGCGGGACTTACCTAGTAGTGGTCAAAGTAAATCTCACAAAGTTAACATATCCAATTCGACATATGTGTCAAAGACTAGGAGAAAAAGCCCTGAAAATATATATTCGAGGATCAGAATGATGCTCTAACCTTTGGTACATGACAGGAATGATTCCACCTCTATAGATACCGATCTTCTCCCAAATAGGCTGAGCCATGTCAAAGTGCTGCCGAGGAGGGTTACACCAGCCTCCAGCATTGTTTGGCAAGGCATAGTTTGGAGGGCAGAAGTTGGTTGCTGTAATAGTGACAGAAGATCCTTTCCTGCACCATTTTGGATCTGTCTTATAGTCGCACATAACCCTGTAGCATTGGCCACACGCAGCTCCATTGTTGAACAATGCAGTACTCAAAGCTGCGGTGCTAGTCCCATAACCAGTGGAGTACAGATTCCCGTATCCACAAGCTCCTCCTGCATAACCAGCATAAGCAATAATTAAGTTCAGTCCTATATATGTCTCTTCAACTCATTTTGTCACATTTTCAGATTTTGATAATAAGCTACAGTTGTTTCTAATCTTCTGTTGTCACTAGAAATATAAATGCCATAAATTCATAAAATATGAGTTCTTATTCTGCTCTTGTCATATGACTTTCAAATTCTTAGAACTAAAAACTAAAAACAAACATTCAATTATATATTTGATGAATTATACGAATACTGACATACCCATAGTTCCAGAAGCATCACTACCGCCGTAGAAAGTGGCATGAGCCTTCTGCCACCCAGAAGCCACAAAGGCATGAACATCAGTGTGAAGGAAACATAAGACTAGGAGAGTTGCTAAGGCTAAGGCTACTTGACTCATTTTCTTAGCACTTCAAAAGCAGAGGAAGCAGCTAAGAATGAAGAGGTGGACTACAGGAGTAGAGGATGTTATTGTATTTGCTGTAATGTACGTTGGAGCAACGCTCCCCCTTTTATACACGAGGTGTATGCATGAAGCTCTCTTGTCTTTCGCAACCACCTCACATGGAAAGAAGAATATCGTTACATAACACAGATATTAAACAAATATAATACATATATATGTCTGTTTATAAGTTAGTATAATCTCAAGTTTGGAGTTAGCGTTTCAACTGATACAGTCTTAGATATATTACTTCGTAATTTTTTTGTTTTATTCCTCTCTCGAACAATCTCAATTGTACAATCGGTTGTACCATCAAAGATTGCCCCGAGTACGAAAAGTAATAAAGTTAGAGAGTATTATAATATGTGTCCATAGTATTAAATTATTAATGTATTATACGTATGAAGCGCTATTGAAGGCCAGCTTTTAAACCTCATGCTCCTAATAAACTTCCATTATTATACTTTAGTATATGTTTGCTTGTACCACGTATTAATCTATCTTTAATAAATGAAGGTTTTAATATGTTTGCATAATTGCATTGATAGTTTGATACGTCCTGTATCGTACCAATAATAGAGGAAAACAAAACTAGCTTATCTAACTTGTACCAAACTGCCCTATCATTCCTTAATTTCTGGTGATTCATAATTATTGATCTTAAATTGAAGATGAATTATCTAATTTATACTAATGGGTTGGTGTTGCTAATTATAATTTATAAGTTCATGATCTACTTTACTAAGCTACTCCCGCTATTTGTTTTTATTCTTCTTATTTGCTTTTTGCATAGACCCTAGTGCAAACTCAAACTCAAATATATTAAGATTTCACATAAATATAATTTTTTTTTTTTATATAGATTGAGGAGAATTCATAGTTAATTTAAATTTGTCTCTAAAATCTATAATATTACAACCGAGAAGGAAAAAAACGAAGGGGGTAATTGATATCTTGGGATAATATGCAGTAACCAATGACTTAATCAATATGCATAATTGCACATTGGCATGTGCTTAATTATAGCATGATGTTGAGACTTGAGCGTTAATCAAGGAATTGAAAGAAATTGAAATATTATTGTATACATGTAGTAGGTCGTTAATTGTCAAGTTGCAAGCTTCAACTGCCTCTCTTTGAAAGCACGTAAGCACTACATACGGACAGGTACAGACGTACACTTATAAACCAATTAGCAACGTATCAGATCGAGTACTAAGTTAATTGCCGCCATTAATGTTCCAAATTAATGTAACCCATAGTTTTCAATTCATATGTCTAATGTACTACACAGTGCTGTTAAATTAGCTGATTCGTAATTTAAATTAGCATTTTCTATTAAATTAACTGATTCGTAATTTGAATTAGCATTACCTATTAAATTAGCTGATTCGTAATTTGAATTAGCATTACCTATTAAATCAGCTGATTCGTAATTTAAATTAGTATTACCTATTAAATTAGCTGATTTGTAATTTAAATTAGCATTACATATTAAATTAACTTATTCGTAATTTGATTTTTGGAATGACAATCTTTTTTTTTTATCAAAAGTTAGTTGACAACGTGACATTTGCTAGTATATCTTGCCCTAATTTATGGTCAACAGTTGATGAAAAATAAAAAAAAAAATGTTAGTCACGTTAAGGCTATTATTCTTACACCGATTCGTATTTCCCCTTCCCCATTATACGGATGAATTTTCGCCCTATAATTCAAAATACGTGCATGTTTTAAGTCCAAGTGCCAAAACAAGTTGATGCTTCATCATATCATTGGCTTCAAATTAACTAGCTTAGCCACCACCAAGTTAGGTCAACCTATAGCAACAATTTTTTATTTTTGTAAAGATGTTCATTTTAATGAACAATCTTCCCATTCCTTTGACTTTTTTTTTATTGATAAATTAGTAGTTTAACATTAATAATCCAACTTCTTTAATAAAAAAAAAAACCATTGATTAACACTTCTAATTGTAAGAGTGACTCCTCCACCAACTCTTAATGAGGTGTTAGAGTTGGTGTCGTAGTATAGGTTCTAAGACCTTACCGCTATCCCTACTTTGTAGTGTGTATTGCATCGTACCATAAATAGAAGAAAAAAAAAAAACAAAGTTTAGGTAAATTATACCAACTGTCCTTTCGTTACTAAATTTATAGGGAATATATTAAAATGATTTCACATAATCTATAGTAATAATGGGTTTGAATTGATGATAATGAAGCTTAAAAAAATAGTTTGCAATAATATGCATTCAGTCATCAATGACATAATCAATATGCATCAAGGCAAATTGGCATGTGCTAATTATAATTAGACGATGAGCCTTGAACGTTAATTAAGAAAAGTACATCATTATATATTTGTTGTAGGTCGTCAATTTTAAAGTTGCAAGCTTCAACAATCTATCTTTGAAATCACGTAAGTAAGAACTACGGAAAGGTACACACAGTTATAATCCACTTTGCATAATATTGGATCGACTACGTAATTAAATACTGACATTATATTTCAATTCATTTCAAAAGTACATTTATATGACATTACTATCATGGCCATGTTGCACGGATTTCATATGACCTGCCGTTTTCCGTACGCGTACCCCATATTCGTATCTGTATTCGGATTCGTATCGATGCAACATTTCACTACGAGTTAAATAATTTTGTCATTTTCAGTACTCGTATCTGTATTGGTTTCCGTATCCAGATTCGTATCGGTGCAACATAGATCATAGGCAAGCTAGTGGAAAATAGGCAAGCTAGTGGAAAATTATTTTGTAGGAAATAATTAACAAACTTGTTTTGTGCAAAGTTAATTGACAACATGACATTTGCTTGTGTTAAAATATTTTGCCTAATTTATGATGAAAACATTGATTAAAGGAAACAGTAAGACACGTTAAGGATAGTATTATAACAGCGATCACTTGTATTTTTTTTGCAATATACGTAGCACTTACATTAGACCAAGTACAAAACAAGAAGTTGGTGCTTCATCATTGCATATCGTTTAGCTAACAACCAAGTGTTTTTTTTTTAGGCGAAATCAAAGACGTTCTACAATTATTGGCTACATATATTAGATAACAACTAACTGTAGTCAACGTATTAACCGCTACAAATTTATATAAAAGATAATGTTTATTGAGTGAATGATAATGTCTTTCATTGATAAATTCCTAGTTTAAGAACTGCAATCCAACTTGTTTGACGAAGAAAATTTTAAATTAATTAAGACTCCTAATTAGTTAATGAGTCGCCCACTCTATCTTTATATCGGCAACAAAAGGCGGATGACAGTTACGTAGTATGGAATACTTTTTAATTTCTGCATTTCTAGTTTATAAATTTTCCCTCCTTGCTATTATTTTACTCATCGCAGTTAAAATAAATTAACAGTTGGCTCTCTGGCTTTACAATCAATTGAAGGTTAAATTTTGATTTAACCCTGGCCTGTTTACAAACATAATTATGGTTTTTTTTTTTCTCTGTAGATCACGTACATCACACGGGTTCACTCACCTTGATTAGAAATGAGTTAAGATTGAATTTTGAAAATGATAAAGTGTTGCGCATAGTTAAGATTGTATGAAATTCGTACCAAGTTGGATCAATAAAGAGTTAATGGTGTTTTGCATAAAGAACAAAGACGAAAGGAGTCTTATGTCAATCTTAAGGAAATTTGGCTCAAGTGAGTCAATCTTATTCAAATGACTTTTTTTTTTTATGAATAAGGAAGTAAGGAGTTAAAGAACTAAAATGTAAAAGCAATAATATACCCCATGTATAGGAGATGTTGTCTTGGATAAACCCAAAGTGCATATACCCCATGAAAATAGGATAGTCAGGAACATGAACCTATTGAAAGAGTTAGAGGTTAGCAAAAAGCCATGAAAAAAATTATAAAACAACGTTATATTTTTATTTTAGAGTAGTTGCCTTTGGATTTGGACCATTGTTTGTTCTTTCTTTATCTTATTTTGTGTATGTTGATGATCATATTTTGAAATTTTAAAAAAAGTACTCCCTCCATCCTATTTTATTTGTTACATTTGACTATTTACGGTCTCCAAAACACAACTTAAAACATTTGTTTCTTAAAATTTGTAAGACAAAAAATTATGAAAACTTAACATTGTAAAAATTTACATCGAAATGTATCCAACAAGATCACACTTGAATATATTATTTGTTATAATATAATTAGAATTTATGGTCAAAGTTTTTAAACTTTGACTCCCAAAATAGAAATGTAGCAACTAATATGAGATGGAGGGAGTAGTATTTTGAAATTAAATGCTCTAGAGTTTTGGATAAAGTTATATCAAGGGAGTTTCGTAAAGTTTTTTTTGGAAAAATACAAGGCAGAATATTTTTGGGAATCGAAATATATAACAAATAGCTATCGTTAAAAAATTTGTGTGCTTATATTTACTTATTTTATTTTTAAGTCATTTACTAGATCGATCATTATAGTTGCAGGACTCTAGGAGAACTTTGTCGAGTTGTAATCTTTTGTATTTAAACTTCTGAATTTATTTTTAAGTCAAGGAAATTTCTGATTATGAGCCCTTCCATGTATTATAAGTTATTTAATTCTGCAACATAATTTGAATTAATTATGTAGAATTGAGGATTAAGGTTCTTTATTAACAGTTGAAAAAACAAGTTATTACACTAATAAATACTATAAACTTGTTACAAGCATCTAAATCTTCCATATCATGCCAATTGTACCTACACTCGTGGACTCATACAATCTAAAGAGGATAAACATGGTGTCCTTAACTTCATAATGGTATGTTTTACCTACTCCCATAGAGTTTTCCAAATCATCAATTGAATTAAACAAACTGTGTCAAAACATAAAGACAAAGAATTAACAACAATGCAAATTGACGTCTTAATCTAACATTAGAGTTAAATAATTGATTAAATATTTGACATGTAAACAATTAAGTTGGGGGGTCAAACATCAATGATTATTTTCCGGAAATCTAAGAAGCAGGGCACTATTTCAAATTCTTCTTCTGAAGCTGAGAATAGAGCGATGGCAGTAGTAGCTTCTGAGGTCATTTGGTTATTCAGATTATTGGATGATCGCCGTCTGAAAGTAACTAACTTGAAGCATATAGTATAGCCTTGTTTTTTTTTCTAACCAATCTGCAATTCATATAGCAAAGAATCCCGTGCATCATGAACGAACTAAACATATTGCAAGATAATCGAAGGATTGCTTGAGGTCATATATATTGCTACTGGAGCTCAATTAGCCGATGTCTTTAGTAAATCACTACCGAGTCCTTTGTTTCAATCTTTTCTTGGCAAGCTAGGATGGACTGTTTCACAGTGCACCCCTAGCTTGGGGAAAGGTATTGGAGATAATACTCCAACTGCCACAAACACTATAAATACAGCTCCTTGTAACAGAATCATAACTTAATATTACATTTCTACACATTTCACAAATTTCAACAATTGTATCACTGTAAGACAAGAATTTGAATACAGAATCAAATGCATTCATTGTCACTCATTACACAAACAAACCAAAAGAAATTACACAGGTTGTATATGCATAGGTAAGAGCAACATAGTAAATACTAGTTGCTTAGTAAATTGACTTTGCCAGTAATATATATTACAAAAATGATAGATTTGGCGGGCAATGCTATGAGCACACCTCTGCTTATCATAATCCTGGCTTAAACCCAACACTGCAAGCATACGCTCACCATGGGATGTTACTTGAATTGCACACTGCTAGAAAATGTTTGGCCAAATTTCCAATAAGCAGGTATAACATTGTTGAATGTTTGTGTTTGGCCATCAGTGGTAGTGACTCTGAAGGATAGAGACTGTCCATTGAGGTAAGCCAATGACTGCCAGTTAGCCCCCCAGTTTCTAGACATCGACATCCAGTTGGTTTTCGATCCCTTGATCGAAACAGATTTCAGGGATCCTGCACCACCTACATTGCTGATCAGTACTAGCTCAAAGTAGTCCCTTCCGTTGATAGTAAATCTTACTCCTCCTTGCTTTATGCAGGGAATCCTGTTGCAAATTTTTGACATAAGTTCAGTGCTTTTGTGGGTAATATCGACAGAATTGATGTGCTAAGGCTAAGATCCTCAGACAAGATAGTTAAGGATCAAATGTGCAAACCTCTGGTACATGACAGGAATGATTCCTCCGCGATAGATACCAATCTTCTCCCAGATAGGCTGAGCCATGTCGAAATGTTGTCTAGGAGGGTTACACCAACCTCCAGCGTTGTTAGGCAAGGCATAGTTTGGAGGGCAGAAGTTAGTTGCAGTTATAGTGACTGAAACTCCCTTCCTGCACCATGTGGGATCAGTGTTATAGTCACACATGATTCTGTAGCATTGCCCACATGAAGCACCACTGTTGAACAAGGCAGTACTTAGAGCTGCAGTGCTCGTCCCATACCCAGTGGAGTACAAGTTACCATATCCACAAGCTCCTCCTGCGTAGCAATAATAATCGATGTTTAATCATATGCATCACTCTTGGATTCATAATGTGGCATAACCAGTGAAATATTCACGTTCCCGTAAGATCTTTTAATATGTAAATTTAATATTTTTTTTGTAATACATATATATAGATATTAAAACTATAATACGTGCCTTGAAAATTGAGCAAAAAGCAAATATGACAAATAAAACGGATCGAAGATATTAAAAAAAAAAAAAAAAACCTACCCATTGTTCCAGAAGCATCACTACCACCATAGAAAGTGGCATGAGCCTTTTGCCACCCGGTAGCAACAAAAGCATGAACATTAATTGTAAGGAAACATAATGCCAGAAGAGTTGCCACTAAGGCTAAGGCTTGTTTGTTCATGTTCTTATCACTTCAAAAGCAGCAAAGAGGAAGAAAATAAGGAAGCGGCTAAGATAAAGGATGAAGTTTGGATCAGAGGATCTTACGTTGTTGTATTTGCTGAAGTAAACGTTGGAGTTATGCTCCCTTTTATACGCGAGATGTTGGTGATCTCTCTAATTTTTTAAGCCCTTTGCAACAACCTCACATGGAAAGAATATTAGGGTATGACTTAGAAGAGAAAATAATTTAGTAATCCATCAATATACGGAGTAGAAAATTAAATAGGTAATTGGGAGGCATATTGGAATGTACTTCCTCTGGTTTTTTTACTCGCAATACGCATTTTTAACCTTTAATATATTTAATTATACATGAGTAAAAATTATAAGAAGTGAAACTATATTGACAAGATCCCACATAACTATAGTTTTTCTTAAGGATAATTCACCAAATAAGGGTAAAGGCAAACTTGTGAATAATGCAAAAATTAAAGTTTTACAAGCAAAAAAAAACGGAGAAAGTAACTTACTAGCAAACAAATTAACACGTTACATTTATGGCAGGCTTAATCAATTAATCTGAGTTTGGAACTAATATGAGAAATCAATCTAAAAAAGACTAAATATAAACCAATTAAACTAAGGGGATTTGATGATTATGAAGACAATTAAGATAGCTTGCAATAAATTCTTCAGTCACCAAAGATTTAATTAACATGCACTATGGCATGTGCTAATGATACATAAGTGGATGCTATGAGTCTTGGACGTTAATTTAGGGAGAAAAGTACAAAATATTGGGATCAAGTATATTCGTAGGTCGTTAATTAGCAAGTTGCAAGCTTCAACTACCTCTACCTTTTTAAATGCAAGTACTATACATACGGAAAGGTACACTCCTTTATAGATGTACGTATTAACTTAACGACACTAATCACGTACTAATGATCCTAATTAAGGTCACCCATGTTTCCAAATGCTGTTCAGGATCATGCATTAATATTAATAATGCATGTAATTAAGGTCGAATTCATGCTTTAATTTGATAATTAAGATACCCTTGCACCTCCTCATGAACGTAAGTATAGATTAGAGTATATTAATAGTGCATCTAAAACAGTTCTATTAACAAAAAGAAATAAAGTATACAAGTTCGGACCATATACAGATATACTTGTACATATATATTAACTTAACCAAAAATCATTAAATAAGTAATACTCTATACTTGATAGTTAGTGATTCTAGCATATTTTAGACTCAGCATTTTAGTATAAATTTAGAGCATTTAGGACTAATATTGCATGATTTTAACATATTTTAGTTTCATTATCACTTTCGCATGTTGGTTGTTATTTTCATATGAATTTTGACTGTTTTAGGCATCTAGAAGGATATGAGAATAGTGACTCAAGGGTAAGGTTTCAAAGATCGTACATATCATAATCCCAATGCACTTTTGAGTCAAGGTTTATGCAAGGGGATTAAGGAAGCTACTTGAAAACTGATTGTATTTCACTATTTTGACCATATCTAATGATTTCAAAAATATATGATATGATTTTAATTTGGTTGGAAATTATACTTCAATATCTATCCAATGACATATCACATGCCTCAAATAAGGGTTGAATCTCAAGTTATGGTTATTTTAATATGAGTTGAGCGACATATATGCCTCTGCTAGTCAGGATGCAGAGGGGATTATGTCTAGTCGGGTTGGCTAGTTTTGTTTCAGCTCTTGTTTATTTTTGCTTAGCCTTTTAGGGTTTATAATTACTCATTAGCTTTATTATTTTGAAGGGGGACACCCTTTATATCATCAAGGAGACTTTTTCTCAATACAACTCTTAGGTTTTACCTTTAAGGGAGAGAAATTAAGAGATTGTCATTATTCTTCAAGATCCTCAACCATAATTCAAGTATTATCTTTTCTTCTCGTTTTCTCTTATATATTCTTTAGTACTTTATTTTATTCTTTTAAATGGCTAAAGTAGAGTTATTATTCTAGAATTTCGTTGAACTTTAATATGTAATTGTGCTATTATTTAATTTCTAATTTAATTATATACTATTCTTCTTATTGTAGGATTAGTTTTATTCTTATCATTCGATTAGACGTAGTATATGTGTAATGAATGTGATCAGGTTCACAATGACACTTAATTCTTAATTGACTTTAAAAGTTAAAACCATAATTTAATGTAAAAAAAGCCATCACTACAAAAGTTGATGGATCTTTCTAGGATTTTAAGAATGTTATGTTTAATGTCTTTAAATTGCTGACTTTACGAAAGTTAACCTAATTTACATAACTACCTTATGCTAAAAATATACACAAATATTGTCTAACATAAATCACTAATCGCAGATTATTGACATCCATCTTATCAACGAAGATCGTTGACAGTTTTTATTTGGGTGCAAAGGACAGTTGACAACTTGACTTTTTCTTGTATATATTATCTAATTTATGATCCGTTTATTAGAATAATGTTATTTGACATATAAAGAGTAAAGCAGTAATCTAAGTTAGATCACCTGCAGTCCCCCTATTTACGCATGAATTTTCGTGCCAAAATTCAACATCCGTAGCATTTTTAGTCAAAGACAAGACAAGTACAAAGCTACAAGAGCTCATGGCTTTAAACCAACAAGTAACAACCAAGTAAGGTCAACTGCATTAATTTGGTAGGTTATTGTATAAATATGTTTATAGTTTGAATGATCTTCTCTAGCCTATGACTTTTCATTAATTAATTATATTACTACTTTATTATCCATATATAATCCAACTTGATTAGTCAAACACGTTGATATATATATATATATATATATATATATATATATATATATATATATATATATATATATATATATATATAATTGAATCGCCCACCTTTTTTTCTTCAATCAATTATCGGCAGTGACTCATGAATTTGTTAGTAAGTTGTGGTTTTTTGGCTTTTGTGGAGCATGACCTTAGACGTGATTAACAACTTAACACCCCTCCCCTTTTTCAAATAAAATTGTGTTTAAACCACCCCCTCTTAGCCCAATATATTTGGATCGGGTTAGTAAGACAGCCCAAAACGATTTCTTTAAGAAATGATGCCCATCTTTGTTGAAGAACTTGTTTCTTAGGGAGGCACAAGGTATCTTGGTCTTCACTAATTTGAGTTATTTATATGGTCGCTTAAACAAAATTGTGAAAATATTGGCTGAAACAGTCGCATTAAGTGACTTTTCAACGTGTGCGATTTGAAAAACAAAAGTTATGACCTCAGGCATATAATTTATGATTTCAAATATAGAGATTATGATCTCAATTATATAAAATATGGTCTCAAGTATAAAAATAATGTTCTTAGATATAGAGTTTATGATCTCAGATATAGAACTCATATTCTCATGTATAGAAATTATGATTTTAGGTATATAAAATATTATCTCATCTATAGAAATTATAATCTCAGATATATAGCTTATAATTTCAAGTATTGAGATTATGATCTCAGGCATATAAACATATGCTCTCATGTATAAAAATATAGTCTTAGGTATATAAATTATGATTTCAGGTATAAAACTTATGATGTCAAGTATATAAAATACACTCTCATGTATATAAAATATGGTATCAAGTATATAAATTATGATCTGAGATATAGAGTTTACAATATCAGATATAGAGCTTATAATCTCAAGTATCAAACTTATGATTTCTAGTATACGAATTATAATCTCAAATATGGAGCTTATGATCTCATGTATAAAGCTTATGATCTCAAGTATATAATATATTATCTCATTTATATAAATTTTGATCTCAATTATAGAAAATATAGAGATTATGATCTCATGCATACTCTGTCATTTTAGACCTTCTTGCTTATAGTTACAACTTATTCTACCCTTCTCTCACCTTTTAAGTCTTTTACAACATTATAAACAGAAGCTACATAAGCATCAAACACATAAAACATTCCTAACAATCACTAAATTAAAATTCAAAATTTCGTTAATGGCTTATGTAGCGAAGAAGGTGGGGGATTTGTACTGTGGTGATCGTCGTGAAGGTGATGTTAGGATCGGAAAATATAGGGAATAAATATGTACATTGAGAATAAAAGTAATAAAGCCTAAGTCATGGTTTAAATCAATCAACCTCTACAACTTAATAGGTGTAGAAGAAGGTGGTTACAACGGAGGTTGTCGTGATGGCAATTATTGAGATGGGGGTGGTGGAAATTGAGATGGGGGTGGTGGAAATTGAGAAGGTGGGATGAGAATGGAAGAGATGAGGTTGATAGAGTACCTTGTCACACTAATAAGATAGTATGATATGGCTCATCTAATACTAACTGGAAAAAATTATGTTAAACTTATAAAACTATGAGTGTAAAGCATAATTAAAATGTGTAACAAATAAACTATTAGAATTATAAAATATACTATTAGTTTGGATAAAATATAAGAGGGTTGATGGTATAAAGTAAATATTGAGTTTACTTTCTCGCGTAAAAAAAAAAAAAAAAAAAAAAAAAAAAAAAAAAACTAAGAGAATACTAGAGAGATTTTCACAAGGATTGAGTCATTTTTGTGCCTCATATGGCTCTTCGTTGAGCCAACCGATCACGGCAAGAGGCCTAGCACAAAAATTTCATGCCAGATTGTGGCTTGGTCGGGCTTGTGGTTGGTTGTTCTTTTTTCATGGCATGCTGGGTGGGCATACGAGATAACCCAGCGCAGTGGCATCCTTGGTCATTTTTGGATGATAATTACATGTTAATCACTATTGTAGCATGTTACAGTATTACCCGCGTAGAGCACAAATAATGATGAACAAAAAAGTGGTTTGTGGTGAACAAACCATTTTTTTCTCTCCTTAATGGTAAAAAAGAGAGTTCATGCTTGAGTGTTTGTGGGATAACTCGTAAAGACGTGTAGTTTAATGAACAAAATGTGTGTTGAGGTGGATGTAGGCCCCATGTATTTTTTGGCTGAAAACAGATCAAAATGCTGTATTTTGATATGTTCTTAGCAAAAAAAAAATCGGATTTCGAAAGTTGAGAGCGCGACACTTGGCCCAGTCGCGACGGAGTGACACGCGTACTGACTATTGGGGGTCTAACGTTACATTTTTGTAACGGCTTAACTTAAAAAATACAGATTCATATGATATGACGTATGAGTAGGATAATAATCCAAACTTAATTGGGCGTGCAAGATCATATGTGGATATAGTTTATAAGCATTTAATGTAATTTCTGCACATTTGATCCAGATTTACATTGTCAAGTGATACAAGTAAGCTACCTAGCTAGGCCCAATTCAGTCACTAGGGAGTCCAAGGAATCAAGGCAACACGAGGCCATTCTTTTCAGTTTTCATATGGATACCCGTACCTTATCCAGATTCGAATTGGTGCAATATAAATCACTAGCAATTAAATATTTTTACCGTTTTTTCGTACATGTATTTGTATTCAAATCCGTATGTGTTCGTATCGATGCTTACATAGTCCTTGACTGAATGCATGAAAAGACGCCCCCTTCTAACATTTAAGTCTATTAGACTTTCCTTCATCTATTGTCAATTAATTTAGAGATAGAATTGTATTACACTGGCCTCTGGGAGAAAAATAAAAGGATTTCCGATCCTCACGTTGGAAAGTCATTAGCTTGGCTATTTCCCCTAAGATCTCTTCCTCGATGACTAACCTTATTATTAAGATGGCGGTGATACGTACGTATTATCCAAATTATGTGCAATCAATACGATCAACCCCCCAACGAGCTGAGGGTATAAAAAACATACAGCTAATATCTATCACAATGCAATAAGATTTCATGTGCATAACACATGAGGATTTGAAATGACGCACAACATCACATAATAAGGCCAGACTACTACCATGTGAGGTTCCCACTAGCTTGATCATATGCATGAATGTAAACACAAAATATACATATCATTTCATACGTAGTATATGTTAACAAACCTAACCATTCCACCCCACGAGTTTATGTTTAAAGAAACAAAAGATATTGTATACATTGAGAATTGTGTTTCCCATAAAAGTTACCTCTTAATATAACAAAAGTTACTCTTCTCAATATAACAAAAGTTACTTTTCAACCCAACATACGTCAATCTTTATCAATTTTAAAGGGTTACTTTTGTTATTTTAAGGGCCGTATATATACAAGAATTTGTGTTAAAAGAAATTTCATAAAAAAGCAGCAATTTGTTGGTTTATAAATTTTGATTTTATTTGCTTGGAAATCCATGTGGGTAGTGATGAATGAGGAAGAAAATGTTGAATTGAGAACGTGGAAATAATTGAAAGGGGATCAGACTTTGCAGGGATAATTCCTAAACTTATAATATCCCAAAAATGTAAATTTAAGATACAAAATACTTTTTAATTATTATAATTTTTGTTCTCACTTCCACCTCTATATTGGTTCCATGTGAGGTGGTTGCAAAGGGTCTAGATACTAGATAGGTACATCTCACATATAAAAATAGAACATTACTAACATTTATTTCAGCAAATACACCAACGTAACACACCTATCCTCTAATCCATACCTCTTCATATTCTTAGGCTCTTAGCTGCTGCTTCCTCATCTTTATCCAATCCTCTACTTTTGAAGTGAAGAGAAAATCTCTACTTTTGAAGTGAAGAGAAAATGAACAAGTTAGCAGCTTTAGCTTTAGCTACTACTTTCCTAGGATTATGTTTCCTTAACATTAGTGTTCATGCCTTTGTGGCTTCTGGATGGCAGAAGGCTCATGCCACTTTCTACGGCGGAAGTGATGCTTCGGGTACTATGGGTATGTTTTTTATACTTTTACTACTTATGTCAGTATCCATGTCATCTGTTTTAGTTATAAAAATCGAAGAGACATAGGACTGAATCTGCTGCTTGTCTACAGGAGGCGCTTGTGGATATGGTAACCTATACACTGCTGGCTATGGGACTAGGACAGCAGCTCTGAGTACTGCATTGTTCAACAATGGAGCTTCATGTGGCCAATGCTACAAGATCATGTGTGACTATCGGACAGATCCTCAATGGTGCAGGAAGGGAGTTTCTGTCACTATTACTGCGACTAACTTCTGTCCTCCCAACTATGCCTTGCCAAACAATGCTGGAGGTTGGTGTAACCCTCCTCTTCAACACTTTGACATGGCCCAGCCTGCTTGGGAGAAGATTGGTATCTATAGAGGTGGTATCATTCCTGTCATATTCCAAAGGTCAGAACATTTGATCCTTTTGATAGATTGGACATCTTGTCTTAGTCTAACACAATTTTTACCAGTAAAAATGAGCAAATTTTCGGTATAAGCTGAGCTCGAACAATAACACAAGGCACAAAATTTTGTACCTCTTCCAGTGTACTACCACAACCACCTAAAGTACAACAAAAAACATACACTACAGTTGTAAAATGGAACACTTTTCGTGTCTCATAGCATTGAACTTTTTGATTTTGTGACAGGGTCCCCTGCAAGAAGCACGGAGGAGTAAGATTCAGCATCAACGGAAGGGACTACTTTGAGCTTATTTTGATCAGCAATGTAGCTGCAGCAGGATCAATCCAATCTGTATCGATCAAGGGATCGAAAACCAACTGGATGGCAATGTCTAGAAACTGGGGAGCTAACTGGCAGTCATTGGCGTACCTTGATGGACAATCACTCTCCTTAACAGTTACTATCACTGACGGCCAAACCCAAGTTTTCAACAACATCATTCCTTCTAACTGGCGATTCGGCCAAACATATTCGAGTCATCTACAATTCCATTAACAGTATGGGGCTGTGCGCTTGCAGTACAGTTTATGGGTTTCAACCAGGAAATTTTTGATAGGCAGAGGCGCGCTCATTGCTTTTTCGCCATTGAAGCAGCCCGCCAAATCTATCATTTGTAATATAGTAAGTGGCATAAACTTTATTGGAAGATTGGTGATTGGAAAATGAAGTGGCAAATCCATAAACTCAAGTCTACTGCTAGTGCATCTGGAAGAGACAACTTAGGTGGGAACTTTAAGTGAACCATTATATAGTGTTATACATATCAAGTTGGAAGTGTATTTATGCATCAAATAAGAAAGCAACCAAGAAATTTTTGTTGCTTTCATTATATACATATAGGTTGCAACTTGTTTTGGTTTGTTGTGTGTGACTAGTGATAGACTGAGTGTACACTTTTGTTTCAGAGATCAGGATCTTATGTTAAATTAGTGTATTGAAACGGTTATCATGTACTACAATCTGGCTGATTTTCTAATGATTTCTTCATTATGATAATCCAATCATAATACTGAGCAGTGAGCACTGTGTACACATGGTAAATATTAATTACTGAAATGTGCTAGTGTCCACTGAAATATCTTGCATGCACCTTGGAATGTCTCCTTCCTAGCCCCACTGCACTAACTATAGTTCTGTTACTGCAGAGAGAGTTGGGTTCAGAGAAGCATACTATCTCTCCATAATTTTTTTGTACCATTTGACTTTTTACGGTCTTCAAAGTACGATTTAAAGCGTTTTTTTTTCTCCAAATCTCTAAGACAAAAAAAAAAATTATGAAAATTTGATATTTTAAAATTTTACATTAAAATACATCCAACAAAATCTAGGATCTGAATATTTTGTCAATGATTACTGATTGTCTTTTTTTTTTAATATTTTTTTGGGAAAAGTGGCAATGCTACATTACTGATCACAATGTTAAACCAAACATTTTTGCACCATAAATTGAGATGATTTCATTACATTCCTACTATTTGTTATACACAAGTGATGCATATATGGATCTTTTGTGGGAGGGTCAAAAATGAAGACACTGACGTGACAATCCGTATTTTACTTTCTCTGTTATTTGAATTTACCTGTAGACTGTCCTTTTGCAGAATGCACAACAAGCATTGATTTCATCTGCGGAGTATCTGATAGTTGCTGCGAAGGCAGGAAATGACGATGTGTGCACTTGGAAACCTTAATTTCTTCACAGGAAGCCAGGAAGCAATTAGATCAGCTACTGAAACTATGCTTTAAAATTTGTGTCATTACTTGTAACAGTTCGAAATCAGATATGCTCATCAAAAAAAGAGTTGAATTTTTTTATGCATTACACTACAATGTGGAAAAAGAGTCGAATCATCGAAGTAACCAAATTTCACACGAACTTTTGTTGTTTGTGAACCACAACAATGAATAAATGTCCTACTTGCTGATTTCTAACCAAAGAATCAATGAGCAGAGCCTGCAGTGCGAGCAGAGAAGGGAATCATAACCATTTCCCTTGCAGAGATTGCTGCCAATGCCATGTCAACTCAAAGGAGCTAGCACTTCTTGAAGAACTAGTCTCCTTGATCTATTTATGGTCAGGAAGCACAGGTAAATATGTTCTTCAAGCTCATCCAGCTGTTCTTGGAACCCTTGCTCATGCATTTGCATATCCTTTAATGCTTCCCTAATCACTTCACGGTTCTTCCTATTCCTCACACACATCGAAGCAGTCTGTCTCTTATGCTCAACCTCGTCGTGCAGCCGTGCCACAAGCCTCCCCACCGTGTCAAAGTCATTGATGAAGGTATAAATGCCTCTAGCCGCAACATCTAGTTGTGATCCTAGGTGCTTAAGGAAGTCTGTCTTGAGTGAGCCTCCACCTTTTACTTTCTGCATCAAACCCGTGGAAAATGGCAATAGCAGTCCTGGTGCTGCTATCAGTCCTACCATGCTATGCATCGCTAGGGCTAGCAACGCAACAGCTAGCACTGAGTATGTGATCACAAAACCATATCCAGCCGCCTTCTTGTATAACCGCGTAAATCTCTCCTTCCGCTTGATTTTCCTCTTCCTTGAGGTTAACTTACGAAGCAGATGAGTGTATCTATCATGGATCATACCGAAATCCACCGCCCTATTCTTTATGCTGGACAAAGGGTTGCTCAGGCTTGCAAAGGAAGCTAATTCTTGGAGTACTACTCCATGAAACTGTTCATCTGCGAACTTTGTCATACGTCTCTCTTCCTCTTCTCCTTGAAATAACTTGATCACTCCTTGGATGAGCCCGTGGTTGGACCGAGTTTTGTGAATCCCTCGTAGGAGCAATTCACATATGTTGCACGCCTCGAGGCTGGCATCAAAGTAGTCAACAAGAAGGGATTGGAGATTCGACGATTGTATGGCATCAATCACAGCCTCTTGGCGCGGCTCTAGAAGGAGATCAGATAGATGCATGTAGAAGGGAAGTGGAGACGATGAATCTGATGAACACGGACACGGAAACATTTCCGAAAATGAACAATATGTCGATGATGTTGAATGCTTGTCTTCATGTAAAGCTGTGTTAGGTGTTGTTCCTGTTAGCTGAACTTGAACTTTACTCCACATTTCCATGTACGATTTTGTCCGAAATACTCCCTTGTACTCTTCGTTCACATTTAGCCTCCCACACAAGCTACCTTCTTTCCCACCTTTCTTCCTAGAGTTTCCTATGTAAATTAATCGTAAACAAAAATTATATCAACACCACATTGTTGAACATCTATGGAAAATTTTGGAAAACATAAGTTTTTCTAATTCTTCATTCATCTCTTTTTACTTGAGTTTTTCCTAATTCATATCCGATAGAAATTATATCTAAATACTAATATCTCAGATATAGCTATTGTTATATTAGATGTAAGTATTATTATTTTATTTTACAGATATAAATATTATTATATCAGATATAGAAATATATAAGAAAAAAACACAGGAAAAAAATATGTAAGTAATCTCATGCATAGAAATAAAATTACAAAAAATGGCCCATAATATATTTATATTATATATAAATTAGGAATTTCTACTATGATTTTATAAAAGATTTCAAGGGAACCGAAAACATAATAAAAACATGTTAGATGTGAAGTTCTTACCAAACTTTGAAGGGAATGAAGACTTGAGCCTAGACCACCAAATCTTCTTGGTCTTAGAGGAAACCATATCGTTGCTCATATATTCTATATGAATGAAGATATATTTTTGCCACAAAACGTTTGGGATCGATCGATTCCTTAGTAGTGTTTGTTTGTTAGTTACTTACTAGTTAAGATTGTATACATGCAACAAAAGTGATGATTAAACTTGAGTTATATATGTTTTAGGTATAGAGAGAATGAAGTCGAAGAGAACAAGAAACTCGTTTGGCAGTTGTGTATAAAATACAATGATTTTTGATACACAAAATAAATTTGTTATGTGGCTTTGGTAACACGATAACGTCTACCATACGTCTATTATCGATCACCTATGTTTTTGGTGCATGTTTCTGTTTTATTCTCTTAGGTTTTATTCTTTGTATTTTTAGTACTTACTCTTATGTTGTGGAGTATGGTTTTATTTGATTGAGGCTTTTGGACAAGCTAAGATGTTTTGTACTTCATATAAGGTATCACTATATCAAAATTATGGTTATTAATTGTAAGTGGAAGAGGTCTAAAGTAGATAACAAATAAATCTAAAATAACACAATAATTTTATTGTTTTCCGTATGTATATAATACTTTTTTAATATACAATTAAGTTATTGGTTGTATTAATTTTACAAATTTTTATATTAAACAGTCTAGTTAGAATTATTTTGTGAGAATAGCGTCAATTCGTTTTTTGTTATATAATATCAAAATATCATTAGTTGGAAAAAAAAAAATAGATTTATCCTTATTTAAACGAGTGTGCACGAGCATAGGGCGTTGACGATATAGAGTCACTTAATACATTTTGGGATTTTCAGCCATTTTCTATAAATGGGAAGCTATTTAATTTGATGATTTAAAATATAGTCAATCTGGACTCTCTGAAGTACAGAGTAAATTTTTTGAAACAGACTATCCAAAGTAGTTATATTGGCTGTAAAATAAACAAAAAAAGTCATAACAATATATTATTTCAGAAATTGGAAGGAGAAAATGATCCAAAAAACTAGTATATATACATCTAATTTACTAATTTAGGCTATGTTGTCTTCATTTTACTCCGCTAGTTTATAATTGTCAATCATTTTTTAATTAGATCCATAAGATTACAAATGTATATTGATCACACCAAACTATATCTCGTCTTTTCCTTAACTTATTATTAGATTTCTTATAATATGTACTATAGTAAATTATGAGCTATTTGATGATTAAAAAGTACTTTATTTCAAATTTATAAAGATCTTACATGATATTATTATTTTATAAATTTAAGATCAAGTTAAGTCACACTAATAGATTATATGGAGGTAGTCACGACCTTATAAGTTATTTTTTGCCGAACTAACAAAATCATCTCTTCAATCCAATGCATGATATTTAACGGATACATAATGATCATTTATTGGTCTTTTTGACATATAATTAGCCTTCTTTTCACTAATATAGTGATATTTTTTTAATATGATGGTTTATATATTGAATCTTACTACTTAAAAAGATTAAAAAAAAAATCTTATTCTTCTCATTTTAAGTGATTGAATGTTTATTTTGTTAATTCATGAAATCTAAGGATTAGTACATGAAGAGTGTTTAGTATGGGGAAGCTAACAAGGCACATGATGCATACACGTTCTTGTTATTACATGCTAATACGTACGAATGATAATGACAATGATAGTGATTACGATGATGATTAGAAGGATGGTGATTGATTGATAACTCCGTGGGATCCACGGCGAGCATAAATCTCCAAGCAAAAACTCTCGTCACTTTGACAAAAGAGTGTCCAACTATTATCCCTTGTTCTACTGGAGCCAGGTGTAGACCAGCTGTTGGTTCTAATTAGTAGTCAAACTACTAAACTAATTCCTTACGACCACATAGGAAATATGGAAATGGTACTCAACGAAAATAAAAGTTCATGGACTGTTAAATTGTTTGCTTATTACTCCGTTTTCATATGTTAACTTTGATTAAATTAATGAAAGAAAAAATTACGGAACTATAAGTTATATATTTGAGAGTAAAAGTATGATTCCCTACCATCATTTAAAATATGGGACAATTATTTATACAAACTGACGTCTTTAAACTTTGTACGTCTTAATTTTATTTCAAATTTATCTATTTTTTGGGGAGGAATAGAAGAGAATGTGGGACTTAGGATAGATTCATGGGGAGAGTTTTGTCATTGCTCTTAAAGTCTTGCATAAACTATATAAAAAGAATGTACTCTGTATGTTTTAATTTATTATGCTTAGCTCTAAATGTGAACTTTCTACAATCCTTAGATCATGGAGCAACTTATACATAGGTTTCACTTTTTATTATAAAAGAGAAATAAAATTCTAAAAGAACAAATCCATAAATGCAAGTTGATCATGATCCATTGCATGTACAATGAATAAAGTCCCAATCTTCAAACTGTTGTCCATATAAGTGGAAGCTATATCCACTAAAAGATTGCTTTATCATGTCTTGCACTTTAGTTTTTCCCTTAAATCTTGGAGAGTAAAGGGGAGGAGCTTAAAGATTCAAGGAACTTTAATTAATAGGATAGACACTAGTGGTTTTATAAGTTAAATGATAAGAAGTATCATGAAGCATAAGCTGAAGAAAGAGGCATACAAATTGCGTAAAATCTTGCATACACATAAAGTTACTCTTTAAAGTTGATAAAAAATAAAATATTTAGTATTATGGGATAACTTTTGTTATATTAAAGGGTAATTTTTGTTGGCCGTGATATAATAACCATATTATATACCGTATGCATACGAGATGTTTTCTGTAAATTAAGGACATCGCCAAAGTTTGGAAGGACTAATGTTGCTAAATAGATTGCTTGACGGTCCAAACTTTAGCCACTTTATATCAAAGGAGTAACATGTTGCTTTCACTCCTTAATGTCTTGGGCATAGCATGGACACGACCGATGTTAAGATTTGTTATAAACTAATATGTGTTGCATTTCCTGATTTAGTGATTTCTTTCGTTATCCGCTTCACTATTCAAGTTTCAACTTGGATAGCTGGTGGTTGCTATTGGGAAAAAGTTACAGGCTTACTGCTGAAGCTAAGCTAAATACAGCATTTTTTTCAATAAAGCATCTTAGTCTGAAAATGCAATGTTTTCTTTAGAATAAAGTACTCTATATTAATTAATTTAATTTTTAAAATCAGGAGTAATTTAGCTTAATGCTACAAGTCTATGGATGAGATAATTGTGAAAAATCAAAACCTTAGAAAAGAAAAACCTAACTCATTACCCGAAAAAGTTTTGTTCGAGTTTGATGCTAAAATCTATAAATATATAAAAAATAAGTACTCATGTAAGTTATATTTGGATCATAATTATGGAGTCTTTATCATTTGGTTTTATCTACGTAGTTTAACTTAACCCTCACTTCCAAATAAGTTTGATTCATGTAGCTATTAATGGGTGTCCAAGACATATTAAAGTTAATTCCCCCAAAAGTTGTGTCCAACTCCAACCAAAAGGTTCCAGTCCACAAATCAACATCTACAATTTTGAATTTCCTTCCAATGACAATAGTAACGATGACTATATGTAACACCCAAAAAAAATTACACTCAGTCAACCAAACATCGAATTTCCTTAATATTCTCAACGCTAATCACAAAATCAAATTAATTAACATTTCAAATTACATAACATTTACGAAAATATCCAAAATAAAAAATAAAACCTGAGAAAAAGGAGAAGCAGAATAAACTTCAAGAGACATCGAACAACGGCAACAAAAAACAGCTTGAAGAAGAACTAATGAAGCACTAGATAATAGAAATTAAAACCCTCAAATTATAACCAAACCCTAACCACAAATACAAATGAAAATTGAGATATATCTTAAAAGAATATAACGAGTTAATTGATTACACTAAATAGAAATAATAATTAATTTTATTTTATTTGATACTTTCTATACTCTTGAAAATTTTTTCTTTTATATATTTAGTTTGATAAATATGTAAAATAAAGAAAATCCATAATTAAAAAGGTCATCTATATAACCTGTTCTAGTCCCTTACAGATATCGATCCATTGTTGAAACGAATAGTAGAAGAATTTTGGCAAGATACAAAAACATTATATTAGCTCATTTAATTTATTTTTATTATTTTGAACATAATATGAGTAATTGAATATTAATTTTTTTATTAGTATATCAAGTATATATCACATAAATCGTAATAGATTTTATTCTGTAAATGATGTCACATGAAACAAAACTCTTCTATCCTTGGCTTACATATTTAATTAACTTATTCTGGTTGAACTAGCATAGATTTTAGCAATTTCTTTTTTGCCTATAGCTCTAACTCAGAAACATATAATACTACTCTTTCTATCCCCTTTTTTTTATCCCATTTTTTATTTTAGTCTGTCTCCAAAAAAATTACCCCATTTACTTAAAAACTTTCTATTTTGAATTCTAAGGGCAAAAAAAGGGGACAGAAACAGTAAATACGTACATTAAATTTTGGGGTATCGCTTTGGGCACAAATTAGTAATGATATAAAAGAATATATAATCTCCATAATATGAACTAAAGACATTAATCCATAGCGTGAAATAAAAAAAGGCAACATTTACTTAAAGTTCTATATATTCCATGATTGTCTAATACTTCCACCCAACAGTTTATGACAACATGCTCCCAACTTCACTCTTTACCTGAAATCGAAACAATTCAAACAAATGAGTAAATAATTTTAGAAATAAAAGTCTTGGATCCTAACGTTTAATATTAGAACATCCTGATAAAATATTTATTGATGATAATAACATCCTGATAGATTAGAACATAAAATAGTATGTACTTAATTACTGCAATGAGGCATGCCAATAACAACATATGGTTTGCCAAGATCATTTCCATTTCTCTTAGTAGGGTAGGACAAGCGAGGCAATCGCCCAAGCCCATAGAAAAGTGTATAATTTTTTTATTTAAGATAAAATTGAAAGGAGTATAAGAATTACTTGTATAAAATTTATCATGTTAATTGAATTGGATCAATAGTAAAGAGTTTTATATAAATGTCCGTCCAAATGCAATTTGACATGATTTAAAATATACTATTAAATCACAGGACTCTAATTCTTTATTTCGGCCCTATTTTTTAAAAAACCAATGTCATTTCACTCCAACGTGGTGAATTGCAATAATCAAAGATTATTATATATCACAGCTTTTTTGGTAATCAACTGACAATTATCCACTTCTCTTTAATAGTTTGATTAGTTACCCCTATGTATTTTGAGGTATAGGGAAGGTGGCCATAAATATTGAATAGACTGTCAAACACATGTATAGTTTTGTTTTATTAAATATATAAAGAAGCCAAATTAAGCCATTTTACATTTATCACAAGTTTCACCCCAAAAAACACCTCACTCTCTTGTGTATAGTACTATATGGGTGAGCTAAAAGCAGTGACAACTTTACATAGTAAAATTCGAACACTTGCTCACCTTATTTAATTTTGTAAAGTAACAAAGAAATGTAGCAATTAATACGGCGGACAAATTTAAAGTGTAGATGACTTGCCAGCAATGTCAATGACAAAGCGATAGCGAACGTCATTATTAGCAAGACGCTGAAGAGCCACATTAATTTGGTCCGGTGTGACCATCTCAATGTCACAAGTTATGTTGTATTTCCCGCACATATCCATCATTTCTTGCGTCTCCATCATCCCTCCGGTCATGCTCCCCTTCACTGTTCTCTTTCCTGCCAAATCATTTGTTCCATATAATCGAATTTTTATAGACTCGTTGATAGCGTAATTTGAACTAGTAATCTCGATATAATTTGAACTAATTAATAATCATCGATTGAGATATGTTGGTAAACTATAAGCGGAGGCATGTATGGTCATACCAAAAATAAGAGGGAATGAGGGCAAGTCCATTGGCTTGTCTGGGGCTCCCACAATGTGAAGGGTTCCATTCACTTTCAATAACTCTAAATATGGTCCAAGTGAGTGATGGGCCGATACCGTATCCAGTATGAAATCCAAGCTCCTGAAGTTTGCCTGTCAACGTGGACAACATCCACAATGGACCACATGAGATGAGATTATAGTCCAATTGAATTCTCCGTTTTTATTTATTCGTTATATTTTTATTTTTAGAGTCTAAGTTTAAAAATTTTTGTTATAAATCTAATTAGAATAACGTAAATTTTAAAAATATTAAGTATTTTATAATTTTTTGTCTTAAGAATTTAAGAGAAAAAAAAAAAGTTTAAGTTATGTTTTAAAAAAAATAAAAAATCAAAATAATTAAATAATTAAGATGGAGAGAGTATTAAAGTTGTTGCAACTTGATAAAGTTTGTTATAAATTTCAAATAATAAATTTGACTGTCATTTCTATATGAAGTGATATGGACTGTAGATGAAAAGAAATACCTTCATTTGTGAGGCGTCCGTGCTGACGATAAAATCATCAGCACCAAGCCGTTGCCTTGCCTCTTTTTCTTTGGAAGGGGAGGTGCTGATGATGGTGACATGGTGGCCAAACGCCTTAGCAAACTTGACGGCAACATGGCCTAACCCGCCTAGTCCGATGATCCCGACATTCTTGGGAGTTGCCGACGAGTCTAGCAAATTGCTGTCCTTCATGGGGCTGTACACCGTGATCCCAGCACACAACATTGGAGCTGCAGCATCCATTGCTAGGTTTTCCGGTACGCGTACCACGTACCTAACAGTTTTAGTACTATTTAGTAAGAATTATTCCAGTGCATCCCTAGCTAGATAAGTAGATAGCCCGTATTTATTTGCCACAGTTTTATTTATGAACATATTCTAATTATATTATAAAAAATAATATATCTAATTGGAATATTCATTTCATTTCAATGTAAATTTTTGTAATATTAAATTTTTTTAATTTTTTGTCTTATAAATTTAAAGAAAAAAAATATTTTAAATTATGTTTTAAAATCCGTAAAAAATCAAATATAACAAATAAATATGGGTAGAGGGAGTAACAATTATTTCACCTACATTACCATAAATGTCAATATAATAAATAACGAGAATGTAATATTCTTCATCAAAGATACTATATTACGGTTGATATGGGATAGTTCAAAGTTTTTAGTACGTTTAACTACAATAACACTAGTAGAATTAAATTCATTTACGGCTACGTAAAACATAAAAATTAGTACCTTTGATCAGCAACCAACATTTTAGAGTATCCACCATAAGTAATGCTACCGTCCCAAAAAATACCATTATAAGTGAACTGAATCTGATCACAGTAATTCTCCTGAGAAGTCTTGCAAAATTCACACTCCAAGCATGAAGCAGCTAAGCAACCCACTCCTACTTTGTCTCCAACCTTGAACTTCGTCACATCCTTCCCTACTTTTGTAATAATTCCCGTAATTTCATGCCTATTAACATAAGGACGTAAATAATGAGTGTTACAAATTGAGGACAAACATTATTCTTATTGTTAGAAGCTTTGAAAATCCCATAAAACAATACATGTGAATAACCTATATGGACAAATTAATAGAAAAATGTTCACTATACAAGGTATAACTCAAAACCCGTATTTAAAACTTATGACATGACATAATAATGTAATTAATTAATAAGAGTTACAATCAAATCTTACCCAGGAACACAAGGGTACATGGTGATTCCCCAATCATTCCTAACATGATGGAGATCAGTGTGGCACATCCCGCAGTACAAAACTTTGATGGTCACGTCATTCACTCCATTTTCTCTGTTTATGATAAATATTGAGAACAAAGTCTTATATGAGCGAGTTAGATACATAATATTGATCACATTTAAAAATAGATCAAACCATGAAATGAATCACATCAATAATCAATAACAACCCATCATATTGTTCAAACGAGAGGAAAATGTGAAAAGGTGTACATATGCACACTCTATGTACTATGGAAATTGACATATTGTCGTACTTATACAATTTTTTAGCAAAAGATTTTACGTACATATGATATATAATAAAGTTATTAATTCATATACTAACTTTATTATATCTCGTATGTATATAAAATTTTATGATCTTTAAGATGAGTCTAAGACTTTCTCCCCGGAGGGTTAACCTAATGGGCCTAATATACCTTGAATATTATAAAGAATGTTAAGAAAAGGCCAAGTAGAAAAGAAGACAGTACCTTCTTTTGAAGACAAAAGGAGTCATCTTTCCAGAGGAATCATGAGCCGCCCATCCAGATACAGTTTGTGTGTGGTTGGGAGTTGTTTGAGCCATTTATATGTGTGATGAATGCGACTCAGAGATACACAGAGGAAGAAGAGTATGTATTACTCTCTCTGTATGCTGCTGATAATGTGCAAAAATCAAGGGTGAAGTGAGTTGATTTTATAGGAGAGGGCAACCAAGCAAAATATATAGCCAAATACTAAAATGTGCAAGTAAAATTCACGGAAAAAGGTACTGAAAATACCGTGATAGTAACTGTACTATCGTATGGTAGTGGTTGGTCGTTGCAAATTATAGGGTGAGTGTCTTAGCAGTAGTGTATGTAATTTCCATGAAATTAATTTTCATCACACTTGGGGGACCTTTCCAACTGCCTAAATGCTAGGAAATTATACTGAAAAATCATTTATTAATAAAGCAATATGTGAGTACAACCTTACCTACTCTATCAGCTGGCAGAGTATCCAATTACTGAAAGTTCTGAAATCTCAACCACCCAAAATTTTCTGTTTTCCTGATGACTTCCTGAGGGAATGGACTGGAGTCAACTGGGTCAGTAATTATATATTCCGGCTGTCACTATATTTTTTGCTTATTTGACTTTTTTGCTGTTTATTAAATATGACTTTAAATAAATTTATCTCTAAATTTATAAATTTATAAGGCAAAAAATTATGAAAACTTAATATTTTAATAATTATATTGAGATGTATTCAACAAAATGTTATTTGAATACATTATTTTTTATAAAATAATGAGAATTTATGGTCAAACTTTTTAAACTTTGACTCTATATATACAAATGGTGAAAAAAAATTAAGACACCGATAGAGTAAATTATCTGTAGTATTGTTTACTTATTTTTAGTTAAGATTAGCATTACTTTGTTAGCATCACTTTGTTTGCTAACAAAAAACGTGCTGACGTTTTGCAAAATTTATGTAAAGACCAAGTCTTTTCTTTCTAAAATAAATTTCAAAGTAGCTAGAATTATTGAGGTTTTTCTTTGGGATTGTTGATGGAGATAGTTTAGGGATAAAATTTACCACCTATTGCAGGACTGGGTGGTTATGATTTGACAGCCATTTTCGTCAATTTAATGAGCAAGCTATTGCGGCCTAATCAATGAGCAGGATATTATCGGTTCTCATATTGTTTTGAGAACCGATAATGATAGTAGTACACACTAGTACAAGGTGGAAAATGACTGAGGGAGGCGGCGAAATGGATGACGGAGTTGAATAAATTGGTTGAGACATCATGGAAGTCGATGGAAGTGCTTGGACAGCTGCCTCTTAAGATGCAGGCTGCAGCTACTGCTGATGACATTACTCGGGTACCAGCGGAGCGTGAATCAAATTGTCCAGATTTTATTGGCGACTAATGAATTCTATGGACTTATGGAGGCGACAGATTGCACCTTGTTTTCCCTATGAATTGAAGGATGTCCATTTTATCATTGGTTAGGCTATAGGCTTAGAGGATGCTTTGGAGTTTCTCCATGATATTTTGAGCTGTTTGTTCTATGATTCTATCCCATAGTTGGCTTTTCGATCGTTAGCCCTATGGTGGGCGCCAAATTATTCACGTAATTTTGACACGATAAGCCTAGGTTGATTTTGAAGGAGTTAACGATAGAAAATACTAAGGTAGATTAAATGAGAGCAGAAATTAAAATGTTTGTATTATGTTTCTCGTGTGTTTCATGTGTTACAGAGTGGCCTAAGTGAAGGAATGTCCTCAACAAGTGTAACAAACTAGATATAATTATGATGAATTATGGAGATAATGAAATTCAATTATTTTAGATGATTATAGTGTTTTACTAGAAATCAACTATAATATGTATATTAATTAGATTAGTATACTATTAACTATAACTGAGTTCTATGAGGTCACACAAATAAGCAAGTGATTGGATAAATCTCAGATACTTATGTGAGAGTTGTAAGTTGATAAAATTAGATAATTGAGTCACTTTGAGTTTCTTGATTATATATATATATATATATATATATATATATATATATATATATATATATATATATATATATATATATATATATATATATATATATATATATGGGGTTGAAAACCCTAGACCTAATTTCAATACTAGCTCTTTCTTTCTCTCTCACATAACTCAAAAACCCTAAAAAGCAATCAAGAACGATTCTTGATTTCGTACTAGTATACGTGGGTAATCAAATCCTGCTTGTGGACCAATACTAGAGGAACTGCATTTGACGTTCTAGATTCTCCGTAAAACGTGCCCTTTTGCTTCGAGGAATTCACACATCAAGGGTATGTTATACTGTTCTGATAATTTGTATTATTATATGCATGAGATCCTGTTTTAGATGCTAAGAAATCGTTTCTTGAAATTCCGCTAATCGCATCTAAATTCCTACAGTAGTATCAGTTAGCCTCTTGCATATTTTAATTTGATTACGTATGAAATTGTGTTATTTTGATTCAATTAGGGGAGGTTAATATATAGATTAAAATTGCAAATTGGCTTTAATCAATTGGAATTGATTAATATTAATGCATTTGATGTTAGTATTAATCATTATTAGCACGTTTTAAATTGAAATTGTTTCTTTTACTGTCGTTGTTCCTCGCATCACGGTCGCAAGCCCCAATTCGAATTCATCAACCACGAAATTGTGAATTTCTGGTATGATTAAAGTTCAAAATATGATTCATTGTTGTTTGAATAACATGGATACACAATTTGATTGAGTTTTTGCATAGAAATTCATTCAACAATTTAGCAATTATATTTTCGGCTAAAGAACCCTAGAATTTGCCCCAATTGGATTAAATTGCTTGAAATTTGAGAAATTTCACAATTAATCCATATCAAACTTTGGTTATATGATAATCAAGTGTTTTCCCTTTAATTTTGGACACAAATGAGAGCAAGAGTTGCTCCAAAATCACTCCAAAATGCGGTTTTTCGTCGGGTGTTTGCGGCGTTCGTGGCAGCGCTTCGGTGGACGTCCGGCCGTGGACTTTGGTCTACTAGGCTCGTCGGTCACCGGGGACTTCTAGGGTAGGGTTTGCTTGTGGTGGGTCGCCGTGTGTAGTCGCCGGCGAGAGGAGATAGGGGCGTGCGTGGCTGCGTGAAGGAATCTTTGGCTGCTGTTGGGCAGCGGGCCACGACGGGCTGACTGGGTTTTCGGCCCGGTCAGTCATCCACATATGCATTATTTTTTTGTTTTTTGCAATTTTAATAAGTCTAATTAATTTGAAATTAATTAACGTTTTTTTTTAATTTTAATTGAATCAAAATAATTATATAGGTCAATAATGGTTATTGATGGAAAATTATTTAATTTGTTAATATGATTAATAGTATTAAACAATCAATGTCTTTAATTTTATTAATTTGATTAGTAAAATTAAATGATTTATGTTTTAAATTTATTAATTAGATTATTAAAATTGAAACTTTGTTAATGCCATATTTCATTTATTATTATTTAAATTTATTAATATGACTAATATATTTAAATAGTGTTTTTTATGGCATGTTGTATTGGTTAGATTATTATTTACTTTATTAATGTGATTAATAAATTAATTTTAATTGTTAATAGCATGATGTTTATTTTCTAATATAATGATAATATTAGTAGTTTCTTTTGTTAATGTTTAATTTAATTAATTTGATTAATTAAATTAGACTTAATATGTCCTTTTAATAATTTTATGGTATATTTTATTGGTTGGTTTATTATTTAATTTATTAATGTGATTAATAAGTTGAGTAGTAATTTCTTTTAGCATGTTGTTTTAATTTTAATATTTTTAATGACATGTTAAATTATTAATGTTTAATAAATGTTATTATGCATGTTGGTTAATAATATGTGATATTATTATTTAAATTTATGCTTTTAATAATATATGATATTATTATTGTTATCATTATTTTATGCAATTTATATTAGTTGATATTGTGATTGCATGAGGTGACTGGTATGACCCAAATTAGAATAGAAAATACGATCTGCGTATCGTTTGTATTTTTGTATCATATATACGATCTGCGTATCGTTTGTATTTTTGTAATTTATTTCAAGTTTGTTATTTTAAATTTCAAAAAATTTATATATTCACTATGGATGGAGATCCAAGGAGTGAAGGTCCAATGATTATCAAGGATGGTGATCCATGATGGTTTAATGACGAAGCCCATGAAGAGTAGTCTTTAGGGTTTAGGGGCCATACTAGGATCACATTTATTTTTCGCATTTTATATTTCTTTAAATATTATTTCTAAGTTTATGTTGCTTTATTTATGTTATGAGTTCGCTTTTAAATAAATCAACATGACTTAGGTCCCTATTTAATATTGAGTTAATATGCTTTTTCAAACAAACACCTATTGAAGCCTTTGATCATTAGTGATAGGTTCTGTCTAAGCATGGTGTTGTTAATGGTTTTAGGATAAATAGGATAAATTTGGGAAATTTACAAGTCTTGTTTGGTTATACTTAACAAAATCATCAAAAGGGTTTTAGGGTTTGAAGCAAAGGGATAGGAATAAGATAAGGGTTTTGGGTTTTGTAATTAGTAAAGGTTTACTTACCTTGATAAAATAACTTTAAGAGTAGGGCCCAAATCCGCTTAAAATTATTTTAGATAAGATTTTGGAATCACTTAATTCAAAAAGGGACATTTTAAATGAATTGAGTGTATGTAGCTTTTATTATTTAAAAGGTTTAAATACCTAAAGCTTATTTTGATACACATAATAAGTCTTGCATATTTTATTGTAGATATCATGTCTAGTAACAACAACAACAATTCATTGGTTTTCAATTTGCATAAGGTGAATGGGATACTCATTACTGCTGAGCAAAACATCCATTTTGAGCCAAAGAAAGATGTTCTTATGGTTCAAAACTGAAAAGGTTTTAAGAAGGTTGGGGATGGCAAAGAGAAGTTTAAAAATGGTAAACAAAGAGTTATTTCCAAATCTTCTGAAAAGCCAAATGCTACAGCAAAGCCAAGGGTGACTGCTGAAAGCAAATGCTTCCACTGTGACATGATTGGTCATTGGAAGAGGAATTGCCCCAAATACTTGAAGGACAAGAAGTCAGGTCTTTCTAATTCAAGTATCTATGTTATAGAAGTTAATTTAGCAATTTCTACTTTTTCTTGGGTATTTGATACTGATTGTGCTTCTCACATTTGTTCAAATGTGGAGGGACTCAAAAGGAGTAGAAAGCTGGCTAAGGGAGAGGTAGAAATGCGCGTAGCTAATGGAGCAAAGGTTGTTGCCACAACAGTTGGAATTTATTATCCACCTCTACCTTCTGGATTAGTATTGAAACTTAATAACTATTATTACGTACCTAATATTGATAAAAACATTATCTCAATTCATGTTTTGGATCATGAAGGATATTCGTTTACGATAAAGAAAGGTTATTTCTCTATCTATAAAGGTGACATATTTTATGCCAGTGCTAACAATACTAATGGGTTGTATCTACTTAACCAAGATAAGCCTATCCTTAACATAGAAAGCAAGAAATATAAGTCAAATGATATAAACCCCACCTATCTATTGCATTGTCGTTTGGGCCACATAAACCAAAGCCGCATTCAGAAGTTACATAAAGATGGGCTTCTAACATCTTTTGATTTTGAATCATTAGATGTATGCGAGTCGTGTTTGATGGGCAAAATGACAAGATCACCTTTTTCTGAAAAAAGGTGAAAGAACCGATGAACTATTGGGCTTAATACATATAGATGTATGTGGACCAATGAGTACAAAAGCTAGGGGAGGTTATAGCTACTTCATAATCTTAACTGACGATTTAAGTAGATATGGATATATTTACTTAATGAAATAGAAGTCAGAATCCTTTGAAAAGTTCAAAGAGTTCCAAAATGAAGTAGAGAACTAACTTGGGAAGACAATAAAAGCATTACGATCAGATCGTGGTGGTGAATATTTGAGCCAAGAATTCAGTGATCATTTGAAGAGTTATGGGATTCTTTCACAAAGGACTCCACTAGGAACACCTCAAATGAATGGTGTATCTGAAAGGAGAAATCGAACTCTATTAGATATGGTTCAATTTATGATGAGTCTTGTTGACCTTCTTTTATTTTTTTGGGGACATGCTCTCGAAACTGCTGCTTTTATACTAAACAGGACTCCATCCAAGGCAGACACCATATCAGTTATGGAGAGCAAGAGTTGTCTTATTTATGTATTTGGGGATGTGAGGCTTATGTAAAACGTTTACAGCCTGACAAACTCGCTCCCAATGCCAAAAAGTGTTTCTTTGTAGGTTATCTTAAAGAAACAAGGGGCTATTACTTCTACAATCATCATGAGAACAAAGTGTTTGTTGCTAAGGATGGTACCCTTCTGGAAAAGGATTTCATTTCCAAAAAGGTAAGTGGGAGTAATGTATTTCTCGAAGAAGTTCGAGAAGCGGAACAAACGGATATGGTTCAACCCATGTCAGAAGCAGAAGTACTTGTGCCATTGCTTGCGGTAGAGGTTGTGCATCCAATGCATGAACCCTCTCCCATGTATGACCTTGTGCTGGAGGAAGAGCATTCAATGTTTGAACCTCCTACTGCTCCACTCAAATCTAATTTGAGCGAAAATTCTCAAATCATAGAGAAGGAAATTTCTCCTATTGTTGCCCCTCGTAGAACAAGTAGATTAAGAAATCCACCAAAACGGTTTGTAGACTTCTTGTTAACTAAAAGTTTTGAAATAATGATTTTAGAACATAAGGAACCTACTAGCTACAAAGGTGCCTTGGCGAGTCAAGACTCCGAAAAATGGCTTGGAGCCATGAATTCTGAAATGGAATCCATGTCTGTGAATCAAGTGTGGGACTTGGTTGATTTGCCTGATGGGATTACACCTATTGGTTGTAAATAAATTTTCAAATTGAAAACAGACAAGGATGGAAACATTGATGTTTTCAAAGCTAGTTTGGTTGCAAAAGGTTTCAAGTAGATTCATGGTATTGATTATGATGAGACATTTTCACCAGTTGCGATGCTTAAATCCATTCGAATAATCCTAGCGATCGCTGCATTATTTGATTATGAAATTTGGCAAATGGATGTCAAAACCGCTTTCTTGAATGGGTTCTTGAAAGAAGATGTGTATATGACACAGCCTGAGGGTTTTGTGAATCCTGAGAATCCTAGGAAGGTGTGCAAGCTTAAAAAGTCTATTTATGGATTGAAACAAGCATCTCGGAGTTGGAATCTTCGCTTTGATGAGGCTATCAAACAGTTTGGTTTTCTAAAAAATGAAGAAGAATCTTGTGTATACAAGAAGTTTAGTGGGAGTAGCATTATCTTCTTGGTTTTATATGTAGATGACATATTACTCATAGGAAATGATATTCCTATGCTCGACTCTGTCAAAGAATGGCTAAAGAATTGTTTCTCTATGAAAGACCTTGAAGAGACTGAGTACATTTTGGGGATCAAGATCAATAGAGATAGATCTAAATGATTAATTGAACTTAGTCAAAGAACTTATATTGATAAGGTTCTTACTAGGTTCAATATGGAAAATTCGAAAAGAGGTTTCCTCCCCATGCAACATGGTTTATCGCTAAGCAAGACTCAATATCCTTCAAACATTGATGAGATTAGGGGAATGAGTAATGTACCTTATGCTTCGGCTATAGGGTATATTATGTATGCCATGATTTATACTCGACCGGATGTTTCATATTCTTTGAGTATGTGTAGTAGATAACAATCGAATCCAAGTGACGCGCACTGGAATGCTGCTAAGAATATCCTTAAGTACTTGAGAAGAACTAAGGATCATTTCTTAGTGTATGGAGGTGAAAGTGAATTGGTTTTTAAAGGTTACACGAATGCGAGCTTCCAAATAGACAAGGATGATTTTTGATCTCAATCTGGGTTCATTTTTCGTCTAAATGAAGGGGCAGGGGGCTGGAAGAGTTTAAAGCAAAGTACCATAGCTGATTCTACAACAGAGGCTGAGTACATTGTTGTAGCTGATGCAACAAAGGAAGCAATTTGGATGAAGAAATTCATTTCTAAACTAGGATTGATACCTAATATTAGAAATAGTATTGTCTTAAATTGTGACAATAATGGTGCCATTGCTCAAAGCAAGGAACCAAGATCGCATCAGAAGTCCAAACATGTACTTAGAAAGTTTCACATCATTCGAGAGATAGTAGAAAGGAAGGATGTAGTTGTTTACAAGATTCACACGGACGATAATATTGTTGATCTGTTAACTAAACTGTTGCCTCAACCCAAGCATGAAAGTCATACTAGGGGTTTAGGGCTTACTTATATTGGAGAGTGGCTTTAGTTGTGTACTATTTTATTTCAAAATTAGTCACAGACATAAAACACTTTGATATGTATGTTTATGTTTATCAATAAAGTTTTATTCTTGTTTAAATGTGGTTTGGATTTAGATAAAATGTCCAAAGTATTATATAACTCTCGATAGGCTTGGCAAATGCGTGATTTGATGAATGAAACCCTATTAAGTAAACCGAGGTTATAAAATATTGTTAGTCCCTGGTTCGAATCATTAACTTGGACATAAATGATTCATTCAAGGACTAGTATGTAAGTTGATTGATAGCGCAGTTTCATGGGCTATGGGGACACGGAGATGTCTAGTCATTTACATGGATATGTATATGGATACATATTGGATAGACCTACTTGATATTCTTCAAAATGTTTTAAGAATTTCATTTATTATATTTAGTGGATTCCTTTGACATGAGTATGACACTATTCTCATTTAGTGATTAGTACGTCTTTGACATTCTCAAACACCATGCCGTAAAAGGTGGTTATAAAGGGAATGTTCGGGATTGTTAAAAATTAAGTGGGAGTTTTGGTTGTACAAGATTGAATAAGTCCTCCTAATTGTTAGAATTAATGTTTTGGGCCTCTTGAAGAGTAAGAACCGGAAAATGCATGGCCGTGCTCAAATGGATTAAGAGTTAGTCATTTGTTTGGACAATTCAAACTCAGATTTCAAGAAATGATTGAATATTGGTATGGATGACATGAGATGTGATCATACTATCAAATTTGACATTAAGAGACTTAAGGAGTTTATGGTTACACACTTGTTTTCAGACAAGTGGGAGATTGAAGGAATGTCCTCAACAAGTGTAACAAACTAGATATAATTAGGATGAATTATGGAGATAATGAAATTCAGTTATTTTAGATGATTATAGTGTTTTACTAGAAACCAACTATAATATGTATATTAATTAGATTAGTATACTACCAACTATAAATGAGTCCAATGAGGTCACACAAATAAGCAAGTGATTGGATAAATCTCAGATACTTATGTGAGAGTTGTAAGTTGATAAAATTAGGTAATTGAGTCACTTTGAGTTTCTTGATTATCATATATATATATATATATATATATATATATATATATATATATATATATATATATATATATATATATATATATATGGGGTTGAAAACCCTAGACCTAATTTCAATACTAGCTCTTGCTTTCTCTCTCACATAACTCAAAAACCCTAAAAAGCAATCAAGAACGATTCTTGATTTCGTACTAGTATACGTGGGTAATCAAATCCTGCTTGTGGACCAATACTAGAGGAACTGCATTTGACGTTCTAGATTCTCCGTAAAACATGCCCTTTTGCTTCGAGGAATTCACGCATCAAGGGTATGTTATACTGTTATGATAATTTGTATTATTATATGCATGAGATCCTATTTTAGATGATAAGAAATTATTTCTTGAAATTCCGCTAATCGTATCTAAACTACTACACTAAGGCCTTCCTATTATATCCATGTCTTTAGTTCTTATGTTACAAATCATTAACCTATAAAGCACGAATTATGGCAGCCATATTCCCTTAATTCACGCCTTTGTAGTTATAGGTCATTAAACAAGCTTGTTACATCAATTTTAATGTAACCTAATTAACAACATAATTACAGCTTCCCTGATCACTGCCTCTTCACTACTAGCAGATGGCACAATGAACTTGCCCTATAAAGATTTGATAGCCCTGTATGGCATGATCTACTTTGCTTAATTTTTGCACCATAACACTATTATTTGCAAATAGATCTACTCTATGTGGACTGACCTTATAGTGGCTCACCAAGCTGTCAAATAGAAGCATCAACTCCTTTGTTTATCCCACCAACATGTTCAATTAACAATTCACAAGTAGTTAACGCCTTGAGAAGAAGACTATGGAGTGGTATTTGTAGGAAAATATATGTTAGAACATAAGATAGAGTTAAATAAGATAAGATAGAACAAAGCAAATACAAGAGTTAGAGTTAGAGCCAAAGTCTTCATAGCTTAGCTTGGGTAAATCTTGAGAACAAGAACAAACAGTATAAATATGGATCTTGTACAAAGTTCTGAATATATGAAGAAAAAAAAAACTTTCCTACTTCTAGCTTTCTTGGCATAAGGAGCCAGGCCTAGTTTCGGTGATTTGGTCGATTTTTTCATCATTTACCAAGATCTTACCTGAATCATGGATGAATCACCAAAAAACTCAAAAAACTCGAGAGAGGAGCATGTTACTATGGCTCAACTATTGCAATTGTTGGAAAAATTAAACAGCAATAGGAGCCAAGATAATCATGGGTCTTCATTTCATGTTGTCAAAAACTCAACAATCAGAAATATGGTAAATGGTCACGACTGATGCTAATGGCGATGAAGCAAGGCGACGGCTCATTCATATAACAGCTAAACCCTTTCCTGACACCAAAGAGTACAACTTGTGGAGCTAAAGGGATGCCATAGTCAAAATCTAGATTGTTGAGAATATCAAACCGGAATTAGTGAACCAATTCCTTGATTTCCCAGCAGCATGGGAATTATGGAAAGGAATTGAAGTTGTTTATAGCAGTGGTAGAGATGGACTACAAGTGTTCGATCTCACAACAAAGGCAAACACAATTAAATAGGGTCGAAACCCCGTTGGAGTTTACTATGGCAAGATGATGACAATCTGGAAGGAGATAGAAAAATGAATGCCAAATCCAATGGCATGCACAAATGACATCACAATATTTAACAAATTAACACAACAGAACCGGTTATACCAGTTCTTGGCAGGATTAGACGAGTCTCATGATAAGGATTGAAGAGAATTGGTGAATTAAGATCCATTACCAACGATTGATACAATATACAGTACAATAAGATGGGAGATAACAAGACGAGAGATCAAGAAGCCCATACCTAACAAACCCGGTCAAGAGGAACATCACTTTGGCAAAGTGATGACAAGTCCAACCTCAAGTACTCGTACTGTGGGGGGAACATGTCACACAATGGAGGGTTATTTTTAGTTAATCGAATACTCAAAATGGTGGTAAGACAGGAAGAAAAAGGGTTGAGAGACGGAGCCGCAGTGAAGATCCAAAGAGAAGAGGAAGCACTGTCATGGCTAGAGAGAGGCAGAGATGGAGAAGAGCAAGAAGGAAATAATCAAGGAAGAAGGAAGGAACTCGGGAGAGAAGATACGCAACCAAGAAGGAAAAGGTACTTGTGCTTTTGGAATTGTTTTATTAGGGGTGGCTAAACCTAACCCTAAATTAGGTTTATGAATGACTTCTTAAAACCTCTTAAACCACAAAAAACCCTTATCCAAATAGTAAATGGTGTCCACATGGAAGTTGTCGGGATTGGAAAAATTAAAATTAGATCTCATATATCTTTGTCTAATTTCCTTTACATTCCAAATCTTTCATATAAACTTTTGTCTATCGTCCAACTTACGAATAAGTTGAATTGTACTGTTTCATTGACTACTAGTTGACTCAGACAAGGAGGACCATTGGGTATGGTATTGAGAAAAATGGATTGTACTATGTGCAAGAGATGACTCAATCTAGAGACTCAACTTCTGATATGGCATTGTCGTTTAGGTCATCCTTCACTTGGGTACTTGAAACACCTTTTCCCTTCTTTAGCTAGATCAAATTTATATTTAAATTGCAAAGCTTGTCACCTTGCTAAAAGTTATAAACATAACTATCCTAATAGTATGAGTCATATAAATAAATCTTTCTATTTAGTACATTCTGATGTAAGGGGACTTGCCCTAGAGTTTGGTAAACACAATTTTTTATTTTATGTTCTTTTTATTGATGACTATACAAGAATAAGATGGGTTTATTTTATGAAGCATAAGTCTAAGGTGTATGATATTTTTTTTACTTTTTATCATATGATTCTTACGCAATTACAAACCAAAATTAGCATCCTTTAGTTAAATAATGGTGGAGAGTATGTTAACCATAATATGAAAAACTTTTTCCATATCCATGGACTTCTCCAACAAACAACCTGCTAGATACCCCAAAATAGAATGGAGTTGCAGAAAGGAAATATTGTACACTTCTCAATATGACCCAAGCCATGATGATTGAATCTAGTAAACCTACCTTCCTCCGGCCTAAAGCTATAGCAAATGAAAATTACCTAACTAACCATCTTCCTACAAATCCACTAAAGTATAAGACACCATTGGATGTCCTCTGTTCGCTTATACCTTCCTCATCCTTTCATTCCTTGTCACCATGGGGTTTTTGGCTGTGTTGTATTAACTCACCTACCCAAACATAGCCGCCACAAACTAGAACCCAAATAGTCAAATATGTCTTTGTTGGGTATAGGGTGTCTCAAAAAGGGGTACACGTGTTTTGACCCTAAAGCCAATCAGCTCTACACATCCATGGATTGTGAGTTTTTAAAGGAAGCATATTTCAACTCCCAACTTTGATGTCAGGGAAAGAGATCAAAACAAGAAGATCTAAGTTGGTAACTTGGAATATGATGCCTAAGTCCTTACAGGATGCAGGGTTTGTAAAATCTGGTACTAGTGAACGTGGTTAGATAATGTAGTCCATAATATCAAAACAAATTCCAATTGTTTCTCCATCGTCTAAAAATCCTATGACTGAGATGAGGTTTCCATCATATGAGAACTTATTGAATTCTAACATTATAACAACTGACGAAGTGTCACATGAAGGTGTTTATGAGAATATTAACAGGGGTTATCAATTACCACAAAGGAGTACTAGAGGCATCCCACCTAGATGTTATGATCCAGACTATGAGGCACAAAGGTTGAAGTATCCCATGAATGGCTTATCTAATACTGTTGTGTACTCTGAAAAGGTTCCGACAATAGTCAATGAAGCCTTATAGAGCGAGCAATGGAAAAAGGAGATGGAGGAAGAGATCGGTGCTCTTACTAAGAACGAGACCTGGGATCGATGCATTATCCCAAATGGGAAGAAAGTTGCAGGTTGCAGATGGGTGTTCACTATGAGGTACAAAGCAGATCAGAGTATTGAAAGATATAAGCGTAAAAGGGTATACTCAGGTGTATGGGATTGACTACTTTTAGACTTTTTCTCCTGTCACAAAATTGTTACGATAAGGGCCCTTTTTCAGTTACAGCAAATAAAGAGTGGACATTGTAATAATTTGATGTTAAGAATGCGTTTCTGTATGGAGAAATAATTGAGAAAGTATACAAAGAGGCTCCTATATGGGCTTAAGTAGTTTCTAAGAGCCTGGTTTGGAAGATTCATTCTTGCAATAAAGAGGTTTGGATATAGGCAAAGTAATTCTGATCATACGCTATTCTTGAAGAGGAAAGATGGTCTGACAACTTGTCTTACTAGAGACGATGAAAAGGAGATAAAATAGATGAAAGGTTGTTCCAGGAATTTGAAATGAAGGACCTTGGAGAACTAAATTACTTTTAGTATAGGGATCTTTATTTTACAGCAGAAGTATATTCTTGATCTATTAGTAGAATCTGGGACGCTAGATTGCAAACCTGCCAAAACTCCTATAATGGTGAACCATGGGCTACAAACAATTGAAGGTGCAATACCAACATATCAGGTGTAATACCAGAGGCTAGTAGGAAGATTGATTTACTTAGCACATACTAGTCCTAATATTACATATGCAGTAGGAGTTGTTAGTTGGTTCATGCATAAGCCCCAGGCTCCGCACATGGAAGCAGTGTATAGGGTCTTGAGGTATCTTAAAGGGCACCTAGAAGAGGAGTTATGTTTTGAAGTAATGGTCATTTAGATCTTAGAGTATATACAGATGCAGATTGGGCAGGAGATCGAGACAACAGAAAGTCTACTTCAGATTACTTTGCCTTAGTAGGAGGGAACTTAGTAACCTAGAGAAGTAAGAAATAAAAGGTTGTGGTCATATCTAGTGCTGAGGCAGAGTTCCGGGGAATAGCAAAAGAAATCACTGAAGCATTATGGCTGAAGAAGCTATTGGGAGAATTACGGCTTACTCTTGAAGGAAGTTGTGAATCATGTTGTGATAAACAGGTAGAAATAAGCATTTCGGAGAATCTTGTGCAACATGATCGAACAAAGCATGTTGAGATTGACAAACACTTCATAAAGAACAATTTGGAAGCAAGAGTTGTTAACTTGAAGTTTATTTGTTTAGAAGACCAGTTAGAAGATATTCTTACAAAAGGAGTGAATGATGCTTTTGTGCAAGTTGGGTGTTGTAAACTCCAAAACTCAACTTGAGGGGGAGTGTAGGAAAAGATAAGTTAGAACATAAGATAGAGTTAAATAAGATAAGATTGAATAAAGAAAATACAAGAGTCAGAGTTAGAATCAATGTCTTCATAGCTTAGCTCGGGTAAATCATGAGAACAAGAACAACCAGTACAAATATGGATCTTGTACTAAATTCTGGATATATGAAAAACAAAAACAAAAAAAGACTTTCATACTTCTAGCTTTCTGTATTGTGTTGTCCAATGACATGATGAAAGCCTTAGATAAAATGCTTCACATATAAAATAAGGAGAAGGTGTCCACCCTACATTGTGATATCTTGACAACAGTAGTGGCATTTCGTCAAGGTCTTCGAGATAAACATTTACTCTCAATCTCTCAACGTAGATGTGACATACATTATATACGTACATATGTTACATACAAACATACAAAAAAAAATCCACTCGGTTAAATCTTTATAAAATGAGATGACAACCACAATATATTGTAAAAACATATACAAAGTTTACATGACACACTAACAAGATGTTGATTGTATCAGATAAGAAGTTAATCATGTTCATTAGGTGTTAGTCGTCTCAGATATTATGTTAATAATTTCCAACATGTCTTCTTTTCAGACATGTCTTTTCTAAGATGTTATTTTTGACGTGTCTTTTAACAAGATGTCTTTTTGGCTAGAGCAATCTATGAGATGATAGGTCAAGATTAGTGAAGCGTCGAGATAATAATGAATATTGCCAATCATCGATGTCTATTACAATTGAGAAAATAAGGGGTATTAATTGTTTGGTATAAATTCACCACCCAAATTGATATGAAGTGCTATGGGGTTATGATTAACGATCATCTTCAAGGAGGCATTATTGTTAATTTTATGAGCAAAATGATTTGGCTAAATCAATAAGGAGGATATTAAACTAAGTTAATGCGGCGGTTTTGATAAGATGTATAGTCAAGGGAATATAAAACAAATTAGATAAAATAAGGAGAGAAATCAAGTACAAGAATATTCATTTAGCAATGTCATTGTAGCATGAACCAAGGAGGCAAGAATAATATTATAATGTTTTTTTTTATATATAATAAATAAAAAATAATAATTCTAATTGATGCATTTATAATTAGAACTAGTTATTAAACAATAAATAAAAAATTGTGATTCACTATAAAAACATTTACTTTACTGATTAACTAGGTTAGTCTCGTATAATACACTATTTGATAATAAATCAATTTGTTAAAATTTTCGATTATGAAAATATTTTTTATTATTGAAAATTTATAAACTTTTTATGTCATTATATAGTATTTTATATATTTTAAGATAAAGTAAAAAATTCAATTGATATAATATTCCAGTAACATTAAATAAAATGATAACAATTATATTTGGTGTTTTGTATTTGCCTCATGACTCAAGCAAACCAACTCTATCTTTGGTATGAAAATTTGTACTTAGTACTGCAGATGGATGCATCAGCTTTCGAATTCTATATATATATATATATATATATTGAAATAAAATTAATATTTAGCTAATTAGGTTGGATTATTCAAATTTTAGTTAATTACTTGGGCTTGGGACAACAATATTCACCGTCAGGAATTTAAGGCCTATATCATAATTTGGCTTCGATTGTTGGTGTGTTCATAGTAAAACAACTACTCCATAATATGTTTATGCAATTACTTAGATTTTAGGGGCATTTATTTACATAATTCTACTCACATGCTTTACGCATAGCCATGTAAAAGCATATGAGCTTCTTTATGTGAGATAAAACATAGGTGATATTGTGTTTCGCAATTAGAAGTACTTTAGGACTTATTGAAAGTGCCTACGTATGAACTAATTATAAACTAATTTTTTAAATAAAAGACATATATTTTTACAAACTAACTACTCCCTTCATTCCCTTTTATTTATCACATTTGCTTTTTTGCATAATTTTCAATATACATAGTATAGTTATAATATCTATAAATACATATTATAAAAAAATATAAAATTTACATGTTAAAAAATATACTTCGAGACGAATCTAATAAATTTACACATGAATATTTTTTAACTTATATATATCAATAAAAAATCATATTTAAGTTTATCATTCCTCAAATAGGATTTTCTAAATAAAACAAACAAAAAGAATAGAGAGAGTAATAAACAAGGATTTTGAATACTAACAAGAACTATAATTAGAAGACGTCGAAATACAAATTTAAAAGAATTTCTTATAGAGGACTAAAAAGATGGTAATAGATAAATATAAAAAACTAAATAATTGAAAGATAATTAATACATTTTATAATTTCCAAATTTGTAAAGAAAATATAAGATTAATTTTAATATAAAAAAGAGAAAAAATTTTATGGTGGAAAATATTATTATTTTAAATGTCTAGTTCTCTTTTATTATAATAGATATAAAAAAATAAGGGTAATTTGCAAGAAACTACCATGTAAAAACACCATCTTGTAAAAACAACCACTTAAAAACAAACTTGTGAAAAACTACCACATCAAAAAATCCAATTGCACGATACCACAACAAGATGATTGTTGACCTTTTGACACGTTTTTACCTTATTGACTTCCACGTGGATGACACATGTTAGACTAATTTTTTTTTTGTTTCTCTTTTACCTAGTCCATGTGGATTACATATGTGCAGCTATACTTTTTTCTTCTTCTTTTTTCACCTGTAGTTTATAATTGCTTTCTATGGCTTAGATCCCTTACCTTCTGCTTTATCTTGTACTCTACTCGACCTTCATCTTCTCCCTCTCTTTCTCTTATATACAAAGTCAACAATTGAACAATATCTATGAAATTCGACCAAGGTAATGAACAAAATCCCTTCTTATTCCTTTAATTTTCGTAATTCTTTTATTAATTAGGGTTTATATTTCTACAAATTTGAATCCCATTAAGCTCAGTCTAACTTCTTGCCTTTCACCATGATTCAACCCAATTTTTGTTAAATTTAGGTGTAATTTCACTATTTTTGGATTGCAGAGGAGTAGAGGAGGAGATAGTAGGGTAAAATTTACCTTTTCCCATTTCTACTTAAATGGGATGTTGACAACATTCAATACTTAGCAAATTTAATGCTAGATGCAACCTGCAATTTGATGTACTTAATCTTTTGCAAAAGAAATCGAGCAGTAGAAGATGAAGCAGAAGCCAAAAGGTAAGGGTCTAGCCATAGAGAAAATTAAAAGCTAAAGGAGAAAAAAGAAAAAAAATTACAGGTGGACAGAAGAAGTAATTCACGTGGACTAGATAAAAGAGAAACAAAAAAAATTTAGCCTGACACGTGGCAACCACGTGGAAGTTAACGATGTAAAAATTGGTCAAATGTTAAAAAACCACCTCGTGCAATTAAATTTTTTATGTGGTATTTTTTACGCAAATTACCCAAAAAATAAATGGAAATTCTACGTTATGACCCATACTATTACGTTTTCTACGTTGTGTCTAGTGTTTTTTAAAAGTCTACAATGTAACCCCAAGGTACCTTTTGTAAACACACTATAGCATTTCTTGGACGACTTAATTGATGGTCTTCAGCTCCGTTAAGTTTCATTAGTCTTAGTTCCCAAAATACCTCACTTTCATTAGTTCACAGTTAAAACACATGACCGTCTTCTCTTCCTCTCTGACACTCTATTTCAACCACCAACACTCAAAGGCTTTGATACCGGTGACAAGTTCAATACGGCCACCAAGAACACCGGCGACGAGTTCCATAGAACCACAAAGAACCACCATCGACAAGTAAAAGGCTCTACAACAGCGATAGTGTATTACCGGCGTCAGTGAAAGTAATTCCAATCCCTAGGCTGAACAAGACGGTTGGTAATTAAGAAAAATTGTTAAAGATTGTGAATTTAGGGTTTAAATGTTGTGATTTTTTTGAGATTGTGTTGGATTTAGGTTTTAAATGAAGTGAAGTTTGTGAATTTAGGGTTTAATTGCGTAATTGGCCCGGTTGAGTGTATGATTGTTGAATTCATGATAGTTGCTTGATTCATGATAAATGGTTGAATGTAGGATTGTTGAGTTCGTGTATTCTAATTTACCAAAATTACTTGGTATATTAAATAATCTAAAGTTCAAATGCAGGGGCATACTATTATACTGACACTCTTAACACTTTTAACTTTGCAGATGGATATGAGAATTCTAAAAATCCATTTTCGTGCCAATTGTGTAGATTTAAAGGTAGATGATATAGATAGATGTTTATTAATTGATGTGTTCAATGATATGGTTGATGAGTTTGGAAAAAAAGAGTATGAGTTGCCAAGGTTCCCTGCTTTACACTATTGTGTTGAGGGTAAAGCAGTAGATTTGGTAGATGATGCTTCTTTACTGAAAATGTTTGAGAAAAGGAGGGATAAGGAGATAGATTTGTGGGTTGGTTGTTTACAAAAGTTTAGTTTAATATGGAATTTAGCACAGTCTCTAAGACAAACATAAGTTGAACCCTTCCCACAAGAACCTAGTAGTGGCCAACAAGAACTTAGCCTAGTACAACCCAGGCTACAAGAACATGCCCCACAAGAACATGCCCTACTACAACCTAGCCCAAAAGAACCCAGTCCACAAGAACCTAGCCCAGAGAACCTAGCCCACAAGAACCTAGCATACTACAACCTAGCCCACCGCAACATGTCCCACAAGTAAATGTTGTTGTTCCATCTAAACTACCTAGACAAAAGCTGCCTATTAAAAAAGCCCAACCCGAAATTCAAAATGTGAGAAAAATCCCAAGGGGGTCACCTACATATGATATAAGCAATCAAGTGTCTAGGCTACCCAAAATGTTAAAAGAAATATCTCCTAGTTCCCCTCCTCATGACACAGTTTCTAGTCATAGTGGGGACTCCTACATGCATGATTCATAGTTGTCACCACCTATTGTGAGGAGAAGGCCTAGGTTGTTACAAGGTATGTCAATCCATAATCTTAAGGTTGGACCTATCACAAGTCAATCTTCACAACAAAATTCTGATTCATATGCATCACTTTCCAAAAAAAATAGAGTTTATAATAAAGCCATTAGTTTTCCTCATGGTAAAAAATACCACATGCCACTGCTAAACTTAAGGGTATTTCTATACCAAGAAGTCAATCTTCACAATCTTCTAGTTAACAAATTTCGGCAGTAGGTTAAGAAAGAGGGCAGCACCTATTGTGACTGATGATAGAAAGAGTGATTCAGGCAATGATTCTGAAGGAGATTATGAGCCTAGTGATTCACAAGAGGACTTAAGTGACTGTGAAGAGGAAGAGGGAGAGGAGGAAGAGGATGTCACTGAGTGGTTAAACCAAAAATATGTTGAAGGTGATTGGGAGCCATTTAAATCTAATGAAGTTATTTATGAAAATGACATTAGTTTTATGAGTAAGTTGTACAAGAATGGGAACCTCTATGATGATGGTGAATTAGGTAGGATTAGTTTAATGCCATGACAATTATTTGTTGACAAGAAGCACTTCAAACAAGCCCTAAGGGATTACTGCATCTAGGAAGGTTTTTTCTTAGTGGTTAAGAGGTCTTCCAATGAGAGATACACTGTTGAGTGTGCTGACATTTGATGTGGTTGGAGAATCCATGCAAGTAGGTTGAATGATGGTTGCACTTGAGCCATAAAAAATATAAACAATGGTCATGCATGTGACTTGAACATGGTATACAATCCCATGTGCAACTGCAAGTGGGCTGTCAAGAAGTTATTGGAAGACATTTGGGCTAGCCCTGATATTAAAGGGACAACTCTAAATAACATTTTGTTTGAAAGGTTTGGGGTGAGGATGGCCAAATCCACTATGTACAAGATGAAGGGTTTAGCAGTGAAGTGGTTCAGAGATATTGGACCACTTGAGAGATGGTCAAGATTCAAATTCAACCCTCAGTTGTCTAGTGATGACAACACAAATAATTTTGTGGAAAGCTTCAATAGTACAATAGGAGATGACAAGGCTTACCCTATATTATTTTTATTAGAAGGTAAATTGATGAAATTTTTTTTACTTGCTCACAACTTCTTACAATTGATGTTAATCATTTACTTGTGTACAATTATAGGAATTAGGAGGATTGCAATGGTCAAGCATGCCATGAGGCAGCAAATTGCTGATCAGTGGGTTGATGAGGGAATATGTCCTAATATTAGAGAGAGTTAGAGTTTTATCAAAAGATTCAAGAGTATGTCATGCATATCCATCTAGGAGGGGGGAGTATGAAATTTTAGATGGTACGGTAATGCTTCCTGTGTCACTTAATACCAAAAGTTGTGTGTGTGGTAGGTGTCAAATAAGTGGCATTCCATGTAAACATGGAATTAGGGCTATAATTCATGCTGGGAAAGATCCTTTAAACTATGTAAGTGAGTGGTATTCTGTATCTAGGTATAAGTTGGCTTATAATAGTAACATATTACCTATCCCTGACCCTACCCAATTGCCAGAATTAGATGTTCCTAAATTAATCCCACCACCCATTAAAAAAAGTGTTGGGAGACCTTCTAGGAATAGAAGGAGAGAGGAAGGGGGGCAAAAGAAAGGAAAGAGGAGCACAAATGTCAAATGCAAAAAGTGTAAACAATTTGGCCATAATTCAAAGACTTGTAAGGGTGGAGCAACTAAGAAGGAACTTCTCAGACAACAAAGTGTGAAGATGAAACAGTCTGCCCCCTAAGACAAGAGTGAACACAAGGCAAAGTAGTTCATAGTTGAACACTGAAGGCAGCCTGATTGATTTGATGATCAGTCAGCCAGCATCAACACAGGACAACCCTGTTGAATGCTCAAGCCAACCAGTGCATACGAGGAAGAGAATGAGGCTGGTATCCATTGGAGAAGCTTCGAGTCAACCACTACCAAGCAGTTCAGAAGCAGCTACAGATGGTTATCTTAGCCCCAAGACAAGGAAAATTATGCAAAGGATTGCAATGTTGGCTGACTGATTTTGAAAAGACTTTATTATGCTTTTGTATTCATTTTGGACAATATGCCTAATAGTACTACCAGTAAGAACTTATTGTAATAAATCCATTGTGATATACTGGGTTACTTGAATTTTGGACAATATGCCTAGTATTGTAACAAAGCATTGCTACCAGTAAAAGCAAAATCACAGGTTTAAGGAATATTGTATTGTAATTTTTTCTTGTGAATTTGCAAAATAATTCATCTTTAATAGCAAACACTTGAATTTCTTCATTCATTCCCAACAATTCGGGTAAATAACTTTGCAAATCATATTGAAAACAGAGTAAATAATTTAATATACTTCATTAATTCATCCAACCAATTGTACAACTAGTGTTCAGTAATGGAACTAAACTACCCTAACTACACACTAGTTTATACATGAACTCACCCCATTTTTAACAAAATAATTACCAACAAAATAACATACATAAAAACCCCAATTTTCACAACTTCCTTCATGTAAGATACAAAATCCACAAGTTGGTGTTGAACATATTCCAACTCGCTACTCTTATTCCCTTCCAACCCTCGTATATCACCTTCATCCAACCATTTGAAGAATCCGCAGTCATTGCACTTGAAAAATGCTTTCCTAGGATTGCGTGTAGTTGTTGATAGCTTAATCTTTGCAAATTTACGATTCTCACAATTACACCGTGGAGCTACAAATTCCAGAGCACAACTAGAATTCGATTTGAATGAGGAGCTCGACATTGGGCCAAAATCAAGGACGAAAAAATAGAGGAGGAAGAAGAACCCTAAACTAGGGATAAATGGGGAAAATTGAAATGGTTGGGCAAGAACCCTAATTTAGAGATATATAATAGCTGGGGCGAGGGAAACCAAACTAAGACTAACGACACTTAACGGAGCTGAAGACCGTCAATTAAGTCGTCCAAGAAATGCTACAATGTGTTTACTAAAGGTACCTTGGGGTTACATTGTAAACTTTTAAAAAACAGTGGAGACAACGTAGAAAACGTAATATTATAGGGTCATAACGTAGAATTTCCCAAAAATAAAAGATCTTATTAAAAAGTAGAGAAACAACAAGGGCAAATTACTAAAATCTTGTGCATAACATTGCTTGTGATTGCAACAAAGCCCATCAAACCCATCATCAAATCTTATTAAAGAAAACCCAACCCAACAAAGACACAAATTTGAGGTCATTTACGTAATTTTCACTACTATAAAAAACAACCTGAATACCTGCCAAACGAATGCAGAATTAGAGTGCGTGAGACTGTGTTTCGTTGGGAGAGAAAGAGAGAGGGAGAGATATCCAAGTGGCCGCCGCCTCTGCCGCCACCATCACCGTTCCATCTACGCTTCCCTCTAAACCCTAAAACACTTCTCCTCCCTTTCTTTTCGATTATATTTTTATTATTTTTATTGCTTTTTTATTAAGAATTTCTGCTATCCCTAATTTCTGAATGGCGGCGACAACCACGGCGACTGAATCGTCGACCAATGACGACTCGCCACGTAGCCCTACCTCCAGCGCCAGTGGCGTTCTCCCCTCCCTGTGGGCCCAGGTAGTTAAAGACGGCGCGGGAGAATTGCCGGAAAAGGATGATACACCTTTGCCGGGGAATATTCCGGCGAATGAGGGCAATGCTGGTATGAAACTTGCTTGGAATAAACCTGCTAATCAGGTTTCTCCTCTTCCTCCTTCCTCCGGTGTTGATCAGGGTGTTGTTATGGAGCCCACTGCTTGGCCCGCTCTGTCCGAGTCCACTCGCCTTCCGCTCAAACCGACGTCGTTCTCTGATTCCAGCAAGCATACCCCTAAAGTCTCTCCTCCCGTTTCTCAGGTAGTCTCATTCTCCCCTTTCTTGAAACTAAAACATTTTTTTCTCTTTAAATTGTAATTATTATGATTTTTGCATTTAATGTTTGTTTGATTTTGATATTAGTATGAAAAAGTTGGAGCTTTGTTCTTATTTACTGTATTAATTGCTGAAAGAAGTTTAGATTTTGGTCTTTTCGAGTTATTCGATATGAATTACTTATTTTTTGGTTATTTGTTCGATAGATGATTGTTGTATTATTGAATGTATGTTTTTATTGATTATTTAGAGATATTCTGAGTGTTTAGGGTTTTTGTTTGAGTCGGAATTAATAATGTGTAATTACTTTTGTGATGATTAGATTGAACATTGATTCGTTTTTTATCCACTGTTTCATAGTTTTCTTGGGTATTATGAACGTATACAGGTTTTTTGTGCAAAGCTTTGATCTTGTGTGTTTCTTTTGTTTGTTCTTTTTACAATGTAGTGAATTTGTGCTGGGTTCGATGTGTTTTGTTTGTTTGTTTGATTGGTTTTGTTGATCATTGTAAACCATGGGGTTATATTTGTGTTTTAAATATCAATGAGTGTGATTAGTGTACACCAAAGGTTATGGGTTTGTGTGTTTATACTGTCATTTGGATTGAGCACACAAACCTAGTTATTGGTCTGTTGTTTGTGAAGGATTAATTTTTGAGTGCCGTGGATTTTAGGGACCCATTAATTCAAATTTACATCAACATAGGCAAGGTAGCGCTACCTCAAGTCAAAATTCTAGCATAAATGGTACTGTACCTGCTAGACAGAGATCTATGAAGCGCGGTGGTGGGGGAAATAGACAAGGTGGTTATGCAGGAGACGCTCATCTACCTCCACCAGTGCCAGCATTTCCCGTTCCTGAAATGGTGCAGAGTAGTTACAGCAAAGTAGTGCCAGGAACAGGTCCGAACTCATCTTTTAGAGTGTTTAGGCCAGTTGGAGGGTTTCCGTCTCACCCAAATCCAACAAATGATTATTTTAACCAAAGAAGTTTCAGCCGGCGAGGAAATTTTGGGCAGTATGGCAACGGAGATGGGAGGAACAACTACCATAGAGGTCGGCGGGATCAGGATCGCAAAAATCATGACTGGGGTTCATCTTCTAGTTCACATGCTAGGGGATCATATGGGTATCCTCATAGGCCTCATGACCAGGGTTTCCTGGGTCTTGCAGGACAATGTGCTCCCCACTTTACTGCACCACAGAATGGTTTTGTTTATCCTGGTAAGCTTTAAAATCTGATACTTGACACATTCTTATATCTAAGGTTGTGGTTTTTCATTTGGCTTTTAATATTTTTGTTAGTATCTTAATCTTTCCCCCTGTTTTCACCTTGTAAGATTCTGGTCTTATCTGTTATTATCCTTCTCCTCCGCCGGATTACTTTAGAGCAACGCCCTACTACATCTCCGGTCCTGCACCTCCTTCATATCTTGTTGCATCAGACCCCTTGCGTATATCAATAATAAATCAAATCGAGTTCTATTTCAGGTACCATTGGCATCAAATAATTTCAGCTCCCTGTTCTCATTATCCGAAAATAGTGTGATTTACAACATTTCCTTTTTCTTTGTTTTTTTTTTTACTGGTATGCTTTTCTGCAGTGACGCAAATCTGGTGAAAGATCAATTTTTAAGGTCAAAGATGGATGATGAGGGATGGGTTCCCATAACTTTAATCGCCAACTTTCCCCGAGTAAGTTGCATTTGATTTAGTTCACTTTGGTGCTCTTTGTCACTAAGTTTCAGTATTTTATGATATTTATCTGAAGGTGCTTCACTTTCTTGCTATTTAGAGTTCATATTTCTACTTCATGCGTGGTTGTGCTGTGTACAATTTGTCTTTGTAATTTTAGAAGAAACTTATTCTTTAGCTATGTTTGCTATTAATTGATTGATGGTTTCTCGTATGTGACATTAGTCTTTAGTGTGCAGCTATTGTATAGTTTCATACACCTGCCAAACTGAAGTGTATACCATTTTGTTGCTTGTAAGTGAGCTAGCATTTCCTTAGCATGGTCTGATTATTAAAATAAGGAGTTGGAAAAACATCAAGATTAAAGTTCCTTGCTATCAATAAATAGTTGGAATATTTATTGGCTGGTTATATTTATGCAACAAGTAATCAGATAATTTGGTGTCACCTTTGTCTTATAGTCTCACAAAAATCCCATACCAGTCTCTATGTTATATGTTTTGAGGGAATCAGCTTCTTAACAGTTAGGAGAATTACAAATTTTTTAGACTGCTTCTTAGGTGTTACATAGTGGTCACTGGTCACCTGTTGTATACTCAAGGATTCTTGACAATCAAGTTTAATGCTATTGTAAGACATTTCTTAGACGGCCTCATGACCTTTGGCTGATTATTTTCTGTCCATTGTATAGGTTGAAATATTTTGAACTGGATACTTAAGGACCTATAGCATTGCAATTTAGTTTATTTTTGTGTTACTCGTACACAATTACAAGTGTTAGACATGGATATGTAACCAAGTGTCTGCCAGTTAATGAAATATTTGCACGAATGGTCTAAATAAACTGTCTTACTGGCATAAAAATGTCCAAGTGTTGAGTATCTGACACAAGTACTTCTTGAAAATTGAAGAGGCCAAGGAGCATATATTTAACCCAAAATTCATTAGTGTATGTCCTATATGAGTTCCTTGGATTACTACTGGCTAAAATTCTTAAAGCAAAAAAAATACTGATTTACTCTCAAAATTAATTACATATTGGTAGTGTTGTTTAGGTACATTTCAAGTTTAAACATGGACTTTAACTCTTCGTATGGTAAGGTGTGACATGTGAGAATGAGAATTATATCAGGTGTCCTTTGTTGGGTTTTGTTGAGTACATGGGCTTTAGGTTGGGTGCTTTGTGTTTTCTTTCTCCTGGAGATATTTTGTGCCTTTCGGTGTTTGGAAGTGTTAAACTTTTGTGGTGTATTAGCTATAACTATTCATTATCTTGTTACTCCGATACAATGGATTATATTATCATGTAAAACAAAATCTAGAAAATGATTAGTAGGGTTCATTGTAGGTGTTGTTTAGGCATTATTTTTTTTGGAAAGTAAACTCCTCACACTTTGAAACTGAAAAGGGAAATATTTGCCTAGTACTTGGGAAGTGTTTGGATTTGTAAAGGGTTAACCTCCTACAAACTAAGAATCATAATTCTAAATATATACAACTGTGTGAAATTAAAGAGTGTACCAGTTTGTTCTTCTTTAAGGGAGCAAGTATTCTTCAGACAGGAAAGGGTCTGACAAGGGAAACATCTAGATTAGAATTTGTTGATATCCCTTTACAGCTGGAATATTTATTGCCCAAGTATCTTGGGTGTCATCATATATACGTTGTGCATACAATTTAATTTGCTTGTGGTTGGTCTATTTTACTTCCTTTATTTACTAGTGGAAAAAAAGTACTATACACATTGAATTTCATCTGAAACTCCATATATACGTTGTGCATTATTATTTTCATACCAGCTACATGAGCACCTTAGAAACTTTTGCATTCGATTCGCTTTTGGTAGGCCTTTATGACTTCTATTTTATAGTGACTAATGGGTAAAAGGAAAATTAGTAATGCCTTAGTCTCAAAATTAGCTGCTTTTTTATTCAAGGGCTTATCCATCTGTTGGAGCTTATAATTGGGATGTTACTGTTTAGGTGATATTAATGTTATGTCAAAAGATCTAGCTGGTGCAGCATGATTGTTGGTGTTTTATTTTTCTTTCCTTTTTTTTCCCTAATCTAGGAATTTATGATGAAGAGTGGAGTTAGATTGTTTTAAGAGTTGACAATACCATGAATTAATCGTTTGTTTACCTGAAAATGATTTCTAATGTGTTGAGCTGTTGAACCTTACTTGATTTTCATTGATTTGATATTTTGTTGGATATTAGTCACTCTTTTTGCTAGGCATATATAGCCTCTTTTTGTATTACAATAGGCAAAGTAGGAACAGCAAAAAGATACAGAAGGAGTATACCGCTCCACAAACTTTTGTGGTACTTTCTCTAAATGATAAGGTGGTATCACATGAACCACATGCTTTGTGAGCGACGCTTGCTGTATTTTCTAAGCGTATTCTTCATTTAGAATCCTATGCATGCAACTGATCTATATTGTTTTTCTCATCTTTGCTTATCTGGTATTGATGATAATTTCCAAAACAATCTCTTAAATTTAGTAAGAAACATGGTTAAGTGGTTCCCCATAGGCCAGTAGTATTGTTTGCATTCATCTAATACACTGTGTATGATAATCTCTATGTAAGCGTTAGTTGTGACTAACTATTATTAAGTGTTGAGTCTTTGTCAACTTGTCTAGTAACTCTTTGGCCATAATTGTCAAGGCTTTGTTTTACCACTTATATTGTTCTTTTTTTTTTGTTTATTATAGTAATTTTGAGACACACTGATATATTGGATCTTTATATATTTCCTCGAGGTTTTCGTATTAGAGTCATTCTAGTTCCCTATGTTTGGAGTGCTCTCTTAAATTTCCTCATGTCAAGTTATTCCAAACACTATAGCAAGCTTCTAATTCCTTTTATTATTGTGGTTCCATTTTGTGTATATTATTTTATCATTGCTACTCTTTCATTCAATCTTAGGTGTATTCTTACATGTGTCATGTTTTGTATTCTCCCTTGGCAGGTTCAAAGTCTTACAGAAGACATTCCTTTTATAAAGGATTGCTTGGGTGGTTCTACATTGGTGGAAGTACAGGTTAGTCCATATTTGATATTTTCGCAATGTTATACTCCGTTACAATAGTAAAGGATTGATGGATGGATTGATGGTTTGATGCTTCTTTTCTCTATATGGTATATACTTCAAGTCTAAACTCGTATTTGCTTTCAAAGTCATTCCCAAAGAAGTTGGATGCTGTTGTCGGAGAAATTGTCGCACTCACGACAATCGTCTCCTGTTATTCTGAAGTATATTGATCATTATGGATTGAAACTAAGAACACTTCCTTTCCATAATCTCAATTAACTTGGCACAAAATAGTGTATTGCTTTCTAGTACTTCAAACAATATAATGGATATCATATAAGAAACCTCTTGTTGGTTCTCTTGATAATTGGATATAAGATATTAATAGGATTGCTTATTTTGTGTAGGGTGACAAATTAAGGAGATGTAATGATTGGGGGAAATGGATAATACATCAATGTTCACCATCAGAATCTGGCGCTCAATATTCCGGTGGTTCTTTTGATAAGTTGACTACTGATATTGTGAAAGTGTCATTAGAAGAGAAGTAAGATAATACATCCACAAGTACAATGTAGGAAGACTTGGGTAACAAATATGGAAGGGTCAATTTAACGCGGCTGTTTACTGTTCTATGTCCATAAATATGTTCATCAACTGTAGAGGTTTTTTTTTCAAATATTTTTATTTTTTTCTTTTTATTTTTCTTTTTATTTTTTTTTTGTTATTTTTTTATTTTTTTATTTTATCTTATGGAGGCTAAATTTTACCCATGAGTTTGAGAATTTTTACATAAATCTTTGTTCTGAACTTTGAATTTTTGCTAATTAGAAGCGGCAAGTAAAGTATTTGGATTTTGAATTGTGGTTTATTGTTCTGATTGTATAATTTTTCATTATATTTTGCCAAATAGGAAGTTTGTGTTATAAACTAAGGGGAAAGAAGAATATTAGAGAGAGATGTAGATGATAATTCTTTGTTCTTATATCTAACCTCTTTCAATCTAACCCTCTATATATATATATATATATATATATATATATATATATATATATATATATATATATATATATATATATATGGTATAAACAATGTAACATATGTGGATAATTAAGAGTTCATTCATAAAGGGTTACGATATGAACTAGTGACATATAGAGGTTACAAGGAAGTTAAAAGATAGTCATATTATTGAGGATGTTACAAGCAATAATGGACATACACAATTATTATTTTGTAACACTCCTCCTTGAATGCCCATTATTTAAAAGAGATTTAACGCGCTTATATGCTGCCTCATTAAAAACTTTTTCAGGAAAAATCTTGTGGGAAAAAACCATGGATAAGGGAGAAAGAGTATAACGCGCAATTACTCCCCCTCATTATTATATCACTAGAGATCTTTGAGACGATGCAATCCAATACGATAAACTAACTTTTTAAATATTGTGGTTGGAAGAGCCTCACTTAAACGAATCTGCAAAACATTTTTATCCCCATTCTTCTAAATATCACGAGTGAAGAAAAATTTGGGTGAGATGTGCTTTGTTCTGTCACCTTTGATGTATCCTTCCTTAAGTTGAGCAATACAAGCTGCATTAGCCTCATATAAAATTGTTGGTGTCTCTTTCCCATATGATAAACCACAAATGCTTTTAATATGTTGAATTACCGACCTTATCCATACACATTCACGACTAGCCTCATGAATTGCCAAAATCTCATAATGATTGGAAGAAGTAGCTGCAATGATTTGTTTCATAGAACGCCAAGAAATGGCAGTATCACCATATGTGAACACATATCCAGTTTGTGATCGAGCATTATGTGGATCAGATAAATAACATGTATCTGCAAAACCAATCAAATTTTCTTTGGACATCTCAGGGAAAAATAAGCCCATATCCTTCGCACCTTGAAGGTAACGAAGTATATGTTTAATCCCATTCCAATGCATTCGGGTTGGATCTGAACAAAACATTGCTAATAAATTAACTGAAAATGATATGTCAGGTCGTGTATGACTTGCAAGGTACATTAGTGCTCCAATTGCACTAAGGTATGGTACTTCAGGACCAAGAATTTCTTCATCATTTTTCCGTTGTCGAAAAGGATCCTTCTCTACATCAAGGGATCTTACAATTATAGGGCTACTCAATGGATGTACTGTATCCATAGAAAATCTTTTAAGAACTTTTTCTATATATGTTGATTGATGCACAAGGATTCCATTCTCTAGATGCTATATTTGTAACCCTAAGCAAAACTTTGTCTTTCCAATATCTTTCATCTCAAACTCTTTCTTTAAACAATCAACATTCACCGAAACCTCTTCAGAAGTTCCAATGATATTCAAATCATCAACATACACTGCAATTATAACAAATCCTGATATATATTTCTTTATAAAAATACATGGGCTGACAGGATCATTCTTATAACCTTCTTTTAACAAATACTCACTTAGACGGTTATACCACATACGCCCAGATTATTTCAATCCATAAAGAGATTTGTTCAATTTAATACAGAAATATTCTCGAGAACTAGACTTTGTTACTTCTGGTAGCTTAAAACTTTCTGGGAGCTTCATAAAAATGTCATTATCCAATGGGCCATACAAATAAGCTCTGACTACATCCATCAAACGTAAGTCAAGTCCTTCTCTTATTGCTAGACTAATCAGAAATCTGAAAGTAGTAGCATCCACCACAGGAGAGTATGTCTCTTCATAATCAATACCAGGTCTTTGTGAGAATCCTTGTGCAACTAATCGTGCCTTATGTCTTACAACTTCACCCTTTTCATTTCTCTTTCGCACAAAGACCCATTTATATCCCACTGGCTTTACACCTTCATGTGTACGGACTACAGGTCCGAATACTTCTCTGTTTCCAAGAGATTTTAACTTTGCTTCAATTGCTTCTTTCCATTTTGAGCAATCATTTCTTTGTCTACATTCTTAATGGATTTTGGTTCATGATCCTCTTTATTAACCATAACATCTAATGCTACATTGTATGCAAAAATATCATCAATGTCGATTTGATTTCGGTTCCATATAATTCCAGATATGATATAATTTGTTGAAATTTCTTCATTATCAGGTACCTGAATTTCTTCTTGTATCATGTCTAAAGTCTCTTCTAGAGGCCCTTTAGAAAACTTTTCTTCAATTTGATCATCATCAATCATTACTCCTTTTCTTTTATGAGGATTCTTATTTTTGGAACCTATTGGTCTTTTACGTTTCTAACGTGGTTTAAACTTATTAGCAAATTTATTTTCCGAGACATCTATCTTAAATGGAGCATTTACAGCTAGAATATGTGATTTAGTCACTCTTTTGGGGTCAGCAAATGAGTCTGGCAATTGATTTGCTAAACTTTGTAAATGAATTATCTTTTGAACTTCTAGTTCACATTGTTTGGTTCGAGGATCAAGAAAGGATAATGATAATTCATTCCATTTAATTTCCTTTTCCAGCTCTCTTTTTTCTCCCCCTAATGTTGGAAAAAGTGTCTCGTTAAAATGACAATCTACAAAACGAGCCGTAAATAGATCCCCTATTGTAGGCTCTAAGTACTTAATTATTGATGAGGATTCAAATCCAACATATATCCCTAACCTCCTTTGAGGGCCCATCTTAGAGCGTTGTGGTGGAGCTATTGGGACATAAACTGCACATCCAAAAATTCTTAGATGGGAGATATTTGGTTCCTGACCATAAACCAATTGTAATGGGGAGAACTTGTAATAACTTGTTGGCCTGATGCAAATTAGTGCTGGTGCATGTAATATGGCATGTCCCCATGCATAAATTGGGAGATTGGATTTCATAATCAATGGTCTAGCAATTAACTGAAGATGTTTACGCAATTAACTGAAGATGTTTAATTAATGACTTTGTCAAACCGTTTTGTGTATGAACATGTGCTACAGGATGTTCAACATTTATCCCAATGGACATGCAATAATCATTCAAAGCTTGAAAGGTAAATTCACTAGCATTATCAAGACGAATAGTCTTAATAGGAGTATCTGGAAAATGCACCCGTAACTTAATCAATTGGGCAAATAATCTCGCAAACGCCAGGTTACGAGTTGATAACAAGGACACATGTGACCATCTAGTCGATGCATCGATTAAAACCATAAATATATAAATGGTCCACATGGGGGATATATGGGCCCACAAATATATCCTTGTATATGTTCTATAAAAGTAATTGATTCAAAATTTATCTTAGCTGGTGATGGACGAATTATCAACTTGCCTTTCGAGCAAGCAGCACATGGAAAATTATTACGAAGAATCTGCTGGCTCTTCAAAGAATGTCCACATAAATTTTCAATTATTTTTCTCATCATTATTGAACCGGGATGGCCCAACCGGTCATGCCAAACAACAAAGTTACCAGAAAACTTCAGGTTTAATATAGCATGAGTTTCAATAGCATTGATTTTTCTGTAGTACAAACCAATGGAGAACGTAGGGAGTTTCTCCAAAACATGTTTTGTGCCTTAAGTTATATTCATGATTCAAAGAAAATAATTATCTTCTTCATTAATTATCTCAATATTATAACCATTATTGCAAATAGAGATGGCCACTAGGCTGGTTCAGCCCGGCCCAGCCCCAACCCGGCCCGTCTCTAGCCCGGACCAGACTAGCCCGCCTACGAACCGGGCCAAGCCCAGTTCGGCCCGCTAAAAAAGTGGGCCGAATCCGACTCCAGTTTTCCCAACCCTAACCCTATTCGATTCGGTTCGAGAAAAAATTCGATTTGGCCCACGATTCGGTTCGCCCCGCCTAAATCTTTTAGTTTTGTAAAATTTAGTTTATTTAAATGTATTTTAGTTTATATAAATGTTAGTTTAGTTGAACATAAATTAATTTATACGAATATTAATTGATTTGCATATAGTTTAATTTATATGAATGTTAGTTTATTTGAATATACTTTAGTTTAATTCCTATAAATCAATGAATGTTAGTTTAGTCGAATATAATTAAGTTTATAAGAATGTTAGTTTAGTTTATATGAATCAATGAATGTTAGTATAGTTAAATTTATTTTAGTTTATATGACTCATTAAATATTAGTTTAGTTATATGAAAGTTAGTTTAATTGAGTATAGTTTATTTTATATAAATGTCGGTTTAGTTGAATATAATTTATTTTATATGAATCAATGAATGTCATTTTAGTTGAATTATATATAATTTAGTTTATATTAATTAATTAATGTTAGTTTAGTTGAATATAGTTTAGTTTATATAAATTAATAAATGTTAATTTAGTTAAATATAGTTTTGTTTACATGAATGTTAATTTAGTTGAATATAATTTAGTTTATATGAATCAATAAATGTTAGTTTAGTTGAATTGTATATAGTTTAGTTTATATGAATCAATGAATGTTAGTTTCATTGAATATAGTTTAGTTGAATATAGTTTAATTTAGATGAATCACTAAATTTTAGTTTAGTTGAATCTTAGTTTAGTTTATATGAGTGTTAGTTTAGTTGAACATAATTTGGTTTATAAAAACCAATGAATATTAGTTTAGTTGAATATAATTTAGTTTCTTCATTATATAAATCAATAACTGTTAATTTATTTAGATTATATGAATAATGTAAGTTTAGTAGAATATAATTTAGTTTATATGAATCAATGAATGTTAGTTTAGCTTAATATAATTTAGTTTATATGAATCAAATATGATTATGTCTTTTTGTGATTCTATGTAATTTATGTAAATAAGTAATGAAAAATGGAAAATATTGACAAAAGAAATGAATGTGATTAGTCGAATATAAAAATTTACAACGAATGTCATTATGTGATTTGTGAATAAAAATATTTAATTACTTTCGAAACAATTCATTTCTTCTGATTTCTAATGGCATTATGTGAAATTCGGTTTGATTCGGTTCGATTCGGTTATGATTTGGTTCGATTCGGTCATGATTCGGTTTGATTCAGTTCGATTCAGTCATGATTCGGTCAGGATTCGGTTCGATTCGGTCACGATTCGGTTCGATTCGGTCACGATTCGGTTCGTGATTCGATTCGATTCGATTCGGTTCGTGATTCGTTTTTGATTCGGTTCGATTCGGTACCAAATCAAAATATCCCAACCCCAGCCCGGTTCGGACCGGTCCGGTCCCGGTCCCCTCCCCCCAAGCCCAGCCCGGTGCTAGGCCTGGCCCAGCCCGCACGGACTCGCCTTATGGCCACCTCTAATTGCGAATATCCTTAAAACTCAATAAATTTCTTTGAGACATTGGGGAGTATAAGGCATCAATTATTTTAATTTTAGTTCCCCAATGCAATTTTATATTGGCTCTTCCGGAGCCTTCAATGATATTTGTACTACCTGATATGGTATTCACATTAATTCTTTTCATCATCAAATGAGAGAAATATTTTTTATTTTTAAGTATTGTATGAGTAGTTGCACTGTCAGCAAGACATAATTCTTCACAATTCATAACAAATTGAACTTGAGTAGTATCCATGTTCTTCATGAAATAAAATACATGTCAAAAATTAAGCATAAAATTAATGATGATAAAATAATAAATCAATAAAAAAAACACCCAAATAGTTCATAAATTCATAAAGTATAAAAAGTCCTTATTACAACCATAGAAATTAACATAAGTAAATCACTAGGTTAAGTCTAATACTTAAGGCTGACATAAATTAATATAAATTTAATTATTTCCATCTGGGCTAGTGAAGAAATCAGCAACTTCTAAATGGGTTGTATTGCCAAAATCAAAATTATTCCTTTTCGGGGAAATAAGAAAATCGAAAACTTTTAATTGATTTGCATTGCCAAAATCAAAATCACCTTTACCATCTTCAAGAACAAGGTTTGCCTCAACTTTCTTTCCTTTCTTCAATGATTCTTGGTAAAGTTCAACGAGATATTTTGGAGTTCTACAAACCCGAGACCAATGGCCTTTTACTCCACAACGGTAACATATATTGGTCTCATTTCTCTCTTTATCAACTTTATCATCCCTACGTTCCCACTTCTAGTGAGAATGTGAATTTTTGAAATGACCTCCACGGCCTCTACCATATCCATGCCCACGACCATGATCGCGCCATTGGCCACGACCGTGACCTCTACCTCGACTACCACTACTGGAATGGTCTCTATTTTTAGTTTCTTTCCCATAATGGGTTGTCACATTCGCTTCAGGGAATGGAGTAGAGCCAGTAGGACGTGATTCATGATTTTTCATTAATAGCTCGTTATTTTGCTCAGCCACAAGAAGACAAGATATTAATTCGGAATATTTTTGAAATCCTTTTTCTCTATATTGTGTCTACAGGACAATATTATTTGCATCGAAATTGGAGTATGTCTTTTCAAGCATTTCTGCATCAGTAATATTTTCTCCACATAGTTTCAATTGAGAAGTTATTTTGAACATAGCTGAGTTATATTCACTAATAGATTTAAAATCTTGCAATCTTAAATTCAACCAATCATAACGAGCTCTAGGGAGTATCACCGTTTTTTGGTGGTCATACCTTTCCTTTAGATTACTCCAAAGGGTTTGTGGGTCTTTCATAGTTAAATATTCATTTTTGAGCCCTTCATGTAGATGATGGCGAAGGAATATCATGTCTTTAGCCTTATCTTGAGGTGTTGCCTTATTCTCCTCTTTGATTGTTTCACCAAGCGCTTTAGCATCTAGGTGTATTTCAGCATCTAACACCCATGATAAATAATTCTTTTCAGTAATATCAAGGGCCACGAATTCAAGTTTGGCAAGGTTTGACATATTTCACTATAAAATAATATTATAAGATAAGTATATACTAAACATTATTAGCCAAATTAACAACATGATATTGATTAATAAAGCCAAATATCATATAATCACAATATGTGCAAAAATGCAAGAAATTAATGATCATTGCTTAGCGTAAAAGAAAAGAACTAGAAAAAAAAAATTCAAGAGAAGTATTTATGACAGCATGGATGCTAATGCTAATGAAGATAAATCACTAAGTAACAATATCAGCAAGCATATCTAATAGCTACGAAAATAAATAGCTCATGTCAAGCATTCAATGGATCAAGTATAATTTGCCAACAAAATTTACAGCAAAATAAGTCATAATAAACCCAACCTTTTGCTTAGGCACTGATGGTGCCAGTCATACAAATAATTCAGACAGATACAAGCCAAAAAAAAAACGTGTCTCCAAATTTAGTAGACGAGAATATGATTCGACTATACTTGATTACGATTCCCAAGTTTCAAACATATACATTGCAGGTAAGTTATACTACTTTGATTTTGTAAGAACAAATGTTAAATATTACATATACATAGAGAAGGATCATACTTACGTGATGATATGCGATTTTCGGTAAATATTTAGTACTCCTACTCAGTTGGTTAGCAATGGTGCTGATAACGTGTTATAAACTAAGGGGAAAGGAGAATATTAGAGAGAGTTGTAGATGATAATTCTTTGTTCTTATATCTAACCTTTTTCAATCTAACCCTCTATACATATATATACATGGTATAAACAATGTAACATATGTGGACAATAAAGAGTCCATTAATAAATGGTTACAATATGAACTAATGACATATAGGGGTTACAAGGAAGTTAAAAGATAGTCATATTATTGAGGATGTTACAAGCAATAATGGGCATACACAATTATTATTTTGTAACAGTTTGATAATATATCTTGTATTTATTTTATAACATGATTAAAATAATTTTTCGATGCTTTTTACATTTTGTAATAAATAGTCACACTAGCATATCATTTATTACAATTTTGGACAAGCAAATTTTTCTTTCATTCACGAGGTTTAGCCCTTTAAACTAATCGTTACTTTGATGTTGCATATAAATTTGCCTTTATTAGTATGTGTTTCGGGAATTGTCTTAGTCCGTAAAATTAATCTTAAAAGGTTTGAATAAATAAGCCTAGTGATTTGTTTTATTTGAATATGCAAAATAACACTCTATAATGAATTTAATTTGGTTGTAAAATGCTTTAAACTTTTCTTTATTTTTGAATTTTATATATTCTAATCTATTAAAATTGAGATTGAGTATATTGAAACATAATATAAATGAATCTTATTTGAAAGTAATTTTTTTTTACTAATTTGCTTATTTATAAGGTGTAGATTATAACTTATAAGATTTTTTTAAAAAAGTTATTATCTTGTGTAACATCATATTTCATATGTGACATATATACGCTTAATTGATACGTGGTGCGACATTTGGCTATAATTTATATGCATTATGCCATTATTAGCTTAGTTTTGTATACCTATAAGTCGGATTGTATAAGATTAGTATTGTGTTTGGATGATGTCTTGGATTGTTGAATGGGTAATATTAATGATCTTTGACTTTAAAAGTAGCAAATACATCTGAAAATTGATGATTGGATTATGAACTTATTTTTTATTTTTTCTTTCTTTTATGATTATTTATATTTTATTTATTTGTGTGAGAATATTTATAAAACTACATTGGGTTATGTAATGTAACATCTTTCGTACTTAAAAGTTGGTGGTTCCATTGCAACATTTGATATGTACAAATGCATTCCCTCGCCTTTTCTAGTTCAAATGATCTTCCCAACTTTTCAAATATTTTAGTGCATTAATGTTTATGGTAGAATACCAAATGTCTAAGATATTATAAAGACAAATAAATTTTTAGCTACTAATAGAGATATGTAGAATAGTTATTTTGAGATGATTTAACATTCATCAAGATTTCATTTATTATAAACTAGGTAAGTCATTATTTTGTTAAATATTTTAATTATAAGAAATTCTTTATTTATTAGTGAAAAATTTATAGGTTTATAGAACTATCGAAGAAAATTTAACTAGGATAATATTTTTTATCACATTAAATGAAAAATTATTATACAAAAATATAGAGAGGAAATATGAAATGAATAGAATTAATAAATATAGTTTTAAATAATTTAGGAATTTATAAAGTTACACAATTTTCTATATAATATTTTCTAATTTAATATTAATATAAATTAGGAAATCAAAAGTAGATAACATAACTTTAAGAATAGACGATAATTTTTTTTATAATAGTTTGACATGTGTAAGTATGACATCATTAGGAGTTTTGGTTTAGTAACATAAGTTTATGATTTAGAAGTCCTAGTAGGTTTCAATTATCTACTACTCTTTATTAGTCTACTCTTGAGATACTCCCTCTGTCTTTTTTTTACATGCTACACTTTAGAAATCATCAAGTTTTATGAGGGTGTAATGAGTACAATGGCCCACAACATTAGAAGAAGGAAAAAAACTATACACTTTTGCTTTATGTCAGTATAATAGATTTTGGAGGGGAGTATAACAGAATTTCACTCCATAAAGTGGCGCACTTGAATTTCACTCCAAAAAGTGAAATGTTTGGCTCCAAAAAGTGGCATGTAACAGAATTTTTGGCTCCAACTTTTGAAAATGCTCCAATTGGCGTTCACAGCCATAATATAAGAGTCATAATATCTCTCAGATTCATTTATTGCTCCACAATTCCATCACAAACATGCAACTGGTAGGGTAAGGGGAAGGGGGAAATATCACTCTCAGGTTTTTGAGATTCATCATCGAGTGATTAGGGACCACTTACCATTAGATTATGATTTTATTTCTGGAATAATCAAATCATCAACTATAGAAATTATTGGAGAAGTCTAAGTTGCATCATGTCAAGCACAAGTGAAGCTGACAGAGCATCTCAGATTCTTCCAATTGATTCCACATCAGCGAGAAGGGTAATGTTTGACTTGAATCAACCAGCTCATGAAGCACACATGGACTGTAGTCAGTCAGAAGAGTAGGCAGGAGCCATTGACATTGACTGCAGAAACTCATAAAAGACAACGGTCTCATGTGGCTTCAACTGCATAGACTCAACATGGCAAGCATGAGCCTCTGGCTTCAATTGCAGTCACTCAGAAGGACAAACAAGAGCCATTTGCTTCAAATGTAGTCACTTAAGAGGACAAGCAGGAGCCAATAGCTACAACTACAATAGAACACAACTAGAAGCAGAGACAAAGGCAGTAGCAGAAGCCAATGGCTCCATTAAGAGGGTCTGTGTGCTTAGAAACAAGGACAGAGCCCATGTTGCTCAGAAGTTGCAACAATATTGCCAAGAAGATCACAAATTCAGTATAAAAAATTACAAGAAGCTACCAACATGTTATATCAATGAACTAGCTCAAGAATTCTGAGTATCAAGATGGACAATCAGCAGAATATGACACACAGTGAGAGCACAAATGGATAAAAATGTAGCCATCAATATGGACAATAACAAAATAGGTAGAGTGGGAAGGAAAAGAATATCAATCAATCTAGAGGAAATCAAGATGATCCCACTAAGAAAGAGAACATCAATCAGAGCAACAACAACAAGTATGAGCATACATAGATCAACCATGCATAGCCTCATCAAAAGAGGTGAGATAAAGAAACACACAAATGCCATTAAACCAAAGTTGTCAAATTCACACAAGGTTGCTAGAGTTTTGTGATATTTACAAGCAATAGTACCAGCATCAATGTCAACAATTCCAAGATTCTCAAACATGTAAAATGTAATTCATATGCATGAAAAGTGGTTCTACATGTCTAAGATCACTAGTAGGTACTACTTAGCATCAGAAGAGATAGAACCACATAGGACATGCAACTAAAAAAAGATTCATTGAGAAAGTAATGTTCATAGCAGATGTGGCAAGGCCACATATCATCCCAAATGGTGATGTAGCCTTTGATGGGAAAATAGGGATATTTTCCTTCACAGAATTAGTACCAGCAAAAAGATCAAGTAAAAATAGACCAGCAGGCACATTGGAGACTAAGGCTACAACAAGCATTACAAAAGAAGTGATTAAGGCAAAACTCATTCATTGCATTCTACCAGCAATTAGGGCTAAGTGGCCATATTGGGGGAGCAAGCACATTTGGATAGTTCAAGATAATGCAAAGCCACATATAAGCAAGGATGATCCAGATTTTATGAATGAGGCTACCAAAGATGGGTTTACTATAAATCTAGTCAACCAGCCAGCACAAAGTTCAAACCTAAATGTACTTGACCTTGGATTTTTTAGGACAATACAATCACTTAAAGACCAAACAACACCCAAAAGTGTAGACAATTTAGTGCAAGTGGTGGAGAATGTACAATGAATATGATCCAAAGTTAATCAACCACATTTTTCTAATTCTTCAACAATGCATGGTCGAAGTAATGAAAGTTAGAGGGCACAATAATTACTATATTTCACATATGAACAAACAATCACTAGAAAGAAGAGGAGTGCTACCAACATCAATTCATATATCAAAGGAACTCATAGCAGAATGCCAAGCATGGATTGATCAAGAGCCACAGGAAGAAATCAGAATGTGATAATCTTTTGTAATTCAACATGTAATGTGATCATCTTTTGTAATTCAACATGTAATTATGTAATTCAACATGTAATGTGATCATATTTTGTAAGATATGCAACATATTGGTAAGATTTGCATCATATTGGTACGATATGCATCATATTGGTAAGATATGCATTGATAAGATTAGTTGTAATTAAACATGTCATGTACTGTAATCATCTTTTATGTAAGATATGCATCATATTGGTAATATTAAGACACACAGAAGACTAGAACCAGAAGAACACAAAAGACCCAGACCTAGACCAAGAAGCACACACAAGTCAGAGACCACGAAGACCAGACCAAGAGATATTGCACTAGACTAAGAAGCACACACAAGTCAGAGACCAAGAAGACCCAAGACTTAGAGTAATTGCACCAGACCAAGAAGCACACAAAAGTCAGAGACCAAGAAGACCTAAGACCAAGAAGCACATATAAGTCAGAGACTAAGAAAACCCAGACCCAGAGATATTGCACCAGACCAAGAAGCACACACAAGTCAGAGACCAAGAAGACCCAAGACCCAAAGCAATTGCACCAGACCAAGAAGCACACAGAAGTCAGAGACCAAGAAGACCCAGACCCAGACCCATTGCACCAGAGACATCAACCTAGACCCAACCCCACAACACCAACAGTCATAGACCCAAAGACATCAACCCAGACCCGCAGATCCAAATCCATATCCCTAGACCCAGACCCAAAGCCATATACCCAAACCCGTAAGATCAACAATCATAGACCCAAAGAAATCGACCTAGACCCACAAACCCAAAGCCATATACCCAAACCCATAAGACCACAGATCATAGACCCAAACCCAAAGCCATAGACCCAGAGCCATCAACCCGGACCCACCGAGAAGAGGCCATACACCCAGACCCGTAGTCATAGACCCCAATCCACAAGACACGTAGTCATAGACCCAGACTCACAGTCATAGACCCAGAGCCATCAGCCAGACCCATAGATCCAAACATGAAGCCGGGAGACGAAACCGAGAAACAGAAAAAAAGGGGATAACAAAGCCAAGAGATGAAATAGAGAAGGACATACAAATCACACAAACTAAGATTCAACAACATCAATTACCACAAAAAAAAAATCAAAACACCCGTAGGAGTCAAATATGGAGTGAACTCAAGAATAGGGTTTTAGGGATTTCTCTTTATGCTCTTGTGCATTTGAGTACCAGTAGGAGTACTCAGACCAAGTTTTGAACCCCAATGGTGGGGGATCAGACCCACCGAGAAGAGCCATCGAAAAATTAACCGTAGAAGGAGCAGATACCTTAATGGATCAAGCTTTCTCCCGGGTTTCAACATCAATTTCAGCCAAGATTTGACGTAACCGTTTAATCTCATGTGGTGGTAAGGTGTCCTCTTCAAAACCTAAGAAACGACACTTACCAGTAGTTTTAGGAGCATTCCCTTCAACAGCCATAGCTGTGTACCCAAAGAGATTCAACAAAAACCCCACAAACCCTCAAGTGAAACCCGAAACAAAACCGCAAGAAATGGGTATCAAAATGTGAGTTGCAAAGAGTAGAGTATTAATCTGGTGAAAAAATCCAGAAATATTGAGTGGAAACAGGCAGATCTAGGATTTTAGGTTGAGGGAAAATGAAGAACAAAACCGAGAAGAGAGTCAGAAGTCCAGAGGGAGAAATGTGAAAGTAAGAGGTGGCAGTCAGAAATCACGAGGGATTTGAGGGATTTGGTGAGGTGAAAGTGAGAAGCATCGAGAATTAGGGTGAGGTGGTAGGTTAATAGGTAAATACATGTGCATTATAAGGGTAAACAAATAAAAAAAATTACCGAAAATAGAAACATAGTAAATAAATGAAGACGTTCGTAAAAGGAAAATGTAGCAACTAAATAAAGACGTAGGGAGCATATATCAAAGAAACTTGTTAAAATACAAGAATTTCAAATGTAATTCATATTTTTAGGTCAGGTCAATTCTAGTCAATATCCTTATCCAGTAACAAATACTCCTTTAACTGATGAATAGTGTCAGATTTTTTTGACAAGTCCAGTATCATAAGTCAATGAATCATCATTATTTGAATACATTAGGTTGGTTTGAATTGAAGTCCCCACGCCAACAAATTTGTGGTCTGAAATTGCTACCCATGCCAGCGTGGAGCAATACAGTTGCTCAAGTGTTGCATAAATATCAAGTACAGCAACCCCTTCTCACAACACATTAGTACACTTTCCTCACATTGTGGAATCCACTTCTTTCTCAAATAAAACTCAAAGCGCAGTTATCGTTCTGATCTGCATGCTCGATCCCTTCATCTACAAGCCTCAATATTTTGCAATGGAAGAGGTTTGGGATGGCATACACCATTCATCTTTCCATGATTTTCTTGCTAGAAATCCTGCAACTCTGAAGAAAGATGAGCAAGAAAAGCTTGTTTATGAAGATGAGAAAAATCACATGTTTAAGAGAGAGTTTCTAAGCAGCCTAAACACACCAGGCTTCATGTCTTCACTCAGCTCATCCCCTTTCGAGGCCTTGGCTACTGTTGCTGCTTCATCCTCTGCTTCATCCTTGTTGAGTACTACTCCTTGTTTCTTCCACAAGAGGGTGTCTAAGGATCTGAGCTTAACCGATGCTGACCCCACTGTTGATCGCCGGCATAAGCGTATGATGAAGAATCGTGAGTCCGCTGTTCGGTCTCGAGCTCGTCGTCAGGTTCTCATTCTTTCTTTTTGTTTGTCTACGTTGCGTTACCGTTACATTATTGACGAGGTCTTACTTTCATATATTTTACATACTACCTAAATTATAAAAAATTATCTTTTCACCATGTTTAAGATATGATTCGTTTTTTTTATTCCTAAATCTACAAGATAAAAATTATAAAAATTTATAAAATTTCATTTAATTATATTTATCATTATATTATTATTTTTTATAATACAATTCCGTTGTCGTACTTTTTAAATTTTAACTTTATAAATAAAAAATGATTCAAAATTAAAATAACAGAATAGATATATATTTTGACTTTCAGTCAAGAAAGTTTTTTATTTTTATTTTTTTTGGCAATGTTAATCAAGAAAGTTACTGCTTATAATTAAATTCCAAATAGAATATATTAAGGGGTATGGTTACCATAGTATTTGCACACTTCCTCAAAATTGGATGCAGGCTTACACTAGGGAGTTGGAGAGGGAGCATGCTGAATTGAAGGAAGAAAATGCTAAGCTCAGGAAACAACAAAAAATGGTGATTACCTTGCCTTGCTTAGCTTTATACTTTTGGCTCACTGCACCCTTAAATGTGAATATATATTGTTGATTTTGGGATGTAATATGGTCTTTGACATTCGCCCTTCAATGATGTGGGGACGTAACAGAGGATAGAGCTGCTTCTTTTACAATTATTTTGGGTAATGTTGAGTTAATAGATACGGGGTATTATATGTACGTACCTTATTTAAGGGCTTTAGGTTCACCGGACGGTAGTTAGATGGTAAGACTAGGATGAGCTTCCTAGCTTAATGAAATTTTCCACAAGTAAATGTCTAAGATCCAATATAAAGGATGGCTTGCATTTGTATTTGTACGTATGTGTGCGCGCGTGCGTGCTACGTATGTACTCAGCGCGTTACATGTGTACTCAGGATATGTAGGCTCTATAGAATGTTTTACAATGAGGTTGAGGCACTAACAATTTATGTTTATGGTGGGGGAATGAGACCTAAAAGCCAATAATCTAGCTTGTAAGCATCAATTATGAAAATTTTGGTCCATTCTTCTTACCAATACAAGTAAAAGTTTGAAACTTTCATAGATTTTGAAATTCAAAATCTTAAATTATTTATAATCGACTTAATACAAAAAATATGTCCTAAACTTATCCGCCTTATTTATAATTTGAGAATTATTAACTATTGAGTTTATTATTTATTAGGGTTTCTTGTGATAAAAGTGTTGAAGATAAATTGGACAATATGAATTTTATACTTGTAGTGTATACTCCCGTATTATCTTGAAAGTAATAGGACTATGATATGTTTGCGTTGGGCCACATTAGATTGATGGTTGTTCAATCTTTATTCTTTCAATAGAATTCAAGTTCAGAATCATAGTCATTATCTCTTGGGATGCGCATAATATTTTTAAGGTTGGATAGTCAATTCAGTGGCCAGATATTTTAATCATGATTGAATTTTTTTTTTTTATTCTACAACTCAACATCGTATTGAAATTTAGAAAATTTGGTTAGATTTCTTAATCATATAGACATATTATATCACCTTTTGGTTTTTTTTTTAATTTAATTTGCATATCAGGTGAATGAAATGATTTCCTTTTTTTTTTTTTAGATTCTATCTAATGTACGTTCGATCAATAATATGGTATCACATGGAAAATGAAATTACCAAAAGTCAAAAGGCAACGATAAAAGTTCTAACCCGAATCACGGCCTGCTTATAGGCATGACGTTACGTGCGTTACCTTTATACAATTAGCGATCTCTTCGTAGCCCGTAGGCATCAATGGGTCTACCTAGTTTGCTAAACACTCATAGTCTACCAAATTTATGATAGGTCCTAATTCATTCGTTTTTTTTTATTCTTTTTATTTATATTTGCATAGATCATGAATTAAAATTAAATTTTAATATTTTTAATCGTGTATGCAAAAATTATAAAAGTTGATACTTAATATATGTATATTGAGACGAATATTTTAAAATTCAACGTGATTATTTTTTTTATAAATTATGAAGAATTTATGGTCAAAATTTGACTTTAAAATTTATAATTTTCAAACGAAAAGAATAAAGAGAAACAGACGGAGTATCATATAAGGTTTTTAGTTGTGTTAGCCCTATGATATAATGTTAGAGATAGCGGGACCAAAATATTGTATGTTCAAATTTCATCCGCCCTTTCTTTCCAAAGTGGATTATGTAGTGTTAGTATGAAGAGGCCTATGTAGGCTATGTTTTATATGTGTTACTACAAGATTGAAAAGTGTCTCTTGAAATAACATTTTGGTGTACAATTTAGAAAGATGTCATAGGTAACTAGCTTGAAATAGACATCGATAGACTATAGAAATGGAATTTACAAATAAATTATATATTCTTACTGTTACTGTGGTTACAGTTATCGGTGTATGTTCCTGCTGAGGTGCAAAGAAAGCGCATACATAGTAGATCATCTACTGCACCACTTTAAGGAGTAAGAGAGCTTGTTTTGGGCTGGTTTCAGGGCAGTGGTAGATATAAAACTGCCTCGACTAGTTTTACGGATTAGGGTTGCTATAGTATTATGCTTTGTACAAAGAGGTTGGATTTTTTGGCTGATGAAACATAAACGAGCAGTATGTACTGTAAAATGTCTTCTACTTTTATGTCATTGCTTCATTTCCTACTTTAGTTTTTTGGGTTATAAATCAAAACATTCCACCGAAAACTATCGTTATCAAATTTTATAATTTTTTAATGTTTAAGTCAGTATATTTTAAACTTGAAAAGTGAAATGGGATAAACGAAAAATAAGGGTATTCTCATGCCTTTTTTGACAATTTTTTTACCATCTTGTCCAATGATATGAGGTGGTTGGAATTGAATTGACATCAAATTAATAATTGGTTGCTGAGTTTAGTCACTTTAAATGGCAATGGGGCCTTTAGAATATAGTCTAATTTTCACCTGTCAATATTAACAATCATATCCTATATATTGATTTTAACCTCCTCCAAAGATGCATATTCCCTCCAACTATAACAAATATATGAAAAAAAAAACTTGATAAAACAGTTAACATAAACAATATATTCAAAGCCCTTATAAATAACATGGTTAATTAAAAATTATGGGAGAGGTTATACCTTGATTGCCTGGGTTGAATATGAATTAGAGAGCGCGCCTTGAAATTGCCTGTGAGTTGTTGAGAATAAGGAGTATAGTACTTTGGTTAAAGGTGGCCACTAGGCCGGTTAAGCCTGGCCCAGACCGACCTGCCTAAGAACCCGGCCAAGCCCGGTTCAACCTGTGATTTTAGTGGGTTGAATACGAATCCAAATTTCTTAACCCTAACCCTATGCAATTCGATTCATGAAAAAATCCGACTCGACTCACTATTCGAACCGGATTGGCCCACCCATTCGGCCCGGCCCGACCCGGTCCGGTATTATTCGTTGAAAACTAGTCTTTAATTATGGTCGTTTGTAACCGTTACTAATGACCCTATATCCCTCCAATTCGGTTATTCATCCTTACAACACAACTCACAATCTCTCATTCTCTTAATTACTACTAAATATAATTAGCTTACTTATTAGTACTAATCTTCTTCTTAATTATTCTCTTAATCTTTATTAGGTATCTTAATTAGTTGGTTTATTATTCTTAATTTACTTTTTTACTACTGCATTTTATAAAAGAAATTGCTTCAAGATGTAGACTCAGTGTTATTAGCTTATACAAAAATACCGCAAATTACTCTCAATACTTGGAGGAACAACTTATCGGCACTCCTACTGATCAAGTTCCTCAAACTCCAATTTCGGAGATGCGTCTGCCTCCTTCTACTGGTCAAGGTTACTCTTAAACTTCTTATTAATTAGTGTTAATATGAAAACTAGTTAGTTCAATTAGATAGCTTAACTAGGTTTATAATGTTTAATTAGTCGATGATAATATGTAGATTAAGTTGATATATTGAGTATGTAATTGTGTTTAATTAGTGATGATATTTAATTATGTAGATTATGTTAATGATAATAATTAAGTAGACTAAGTTAGACTAGTTTAATGAAATTGATTATCTTAAATACTTTAATTAGTTGATTATGGTAATTAAGTAGATTATGTTGATAATGTTGAATTAGTTGATGATGTTAGATTAAGTTGATGATAATATGTTGAATTAGTTTAATTAGTTGATAGTGTTAGATTAAGTTGATAATATTTAATTAGTTAAAGATAATATATTGATTAACGTATTATGTTGATGATGTTTAATTATTTGAAGATAATATATTGATTAACATATTATGTTGATGATGTTTAATTAACTACATTAATTTGATGATGATAAATAAGTTGATTAATTTATATTAGTTTAATTAGTTTAATTAAATTGATTTAAGTAAATTGATTAATTTAGTTATATTAGTTTAAGTAAATTAATTTAAGTAAATTGATTAATTTAGTTAGATTAGTTTAAGTAAATTGATTTAAGTTTAGTTGATTAGTTTAGTTAGATTAGTTTAATTAGTTTAAGTAAATTGATTTAAATTGATTATGTTATATTAAGTTGATGATGTTATTTTAAGTAAATTGATTAGTTTAATTAGTTTATCTAGTTAAACTAATTTAAGTAAATTGATTAATTTAGTTTGGTTAGTTTAAGTAAATTGATTTAAGTTAAATTAATTAGTTTAGTTAGATTAGTTTATTTAGTTTAAATTGATTAATCTAGTTAGATTAGTTTAATTTGTTTAAATTGATTAGTTGTGTTATATTAGTTGATTATGTTATATCAAGTTAATGATGTTTAATTAGTTGATGATGTTTAAGTTAAATGGATTAGTTTAGTTTGTTAATGATGTTTATTTGTTGATAATGTTTAAGTTAAATTGATTAGTTTAGTTGGATTAATTAGACTTGTTGATTTTGTTATATTAAGTTGATGATGTTTAATTAGTTGATAATGTTTAAGTTAAATTGATTAGTTTAGTTAGATTAGTTGATTATGTTATATTAAGTTGATGATGTTTAATTAGTTGATAATGTTTAATTTGATAATTAGTATTTGTTTTATGAAGTTGATTATGTTATATTGAGTTATATTGAGTTGATTAGTTTAATTAGATTAATGATGTTAATTAATTAGTTAATAAACTAATAATGTTATTTTTTGTCTTAATGTTTATAACTTAATGTTTATAACACCCATTTCATTCAACAATCTCTCTAGCCAAACTAGTTCAGCAGCTGTTTGACTCTTACTCCGGTATTCACCTTATGTGGAACTTCTTCGTACAACATTTTGCTTCTTTGTCTTCCAGGATATGAGAGCATTACCAAGGAATATGCAATAACCAGTGAGAGATCTCCCTGGGTCTAAACATGTACCCCAATCAGCATCACTATAAGATGTGAGATTAAGGACTGAATTTGCAGAATAGAACAAACCGTGATTTAGAGAACCCTTAATATACTTTAAAACATGTATTACAACTTGGAAATGAGGAGTTCTGGGTGCAGACAAGAACTGACTGAGTTGTTGCACAACATAAGTAATATCATGTCTAGTCATGTCGAGATAAATGAGTTTTCCAATAATTCTTCTATATACTTCAGGATCAGATAGTAGTTCACTCTATTCTTTGCTCAATTTCAAGCCTTTTTCCATTGAAAATGAAGCTGCATTGCAATTTTCCATGTGTTGCTCTCTTAATAAGTCTAACACATACTTCCTCTGATTAAGCAAAACACCTGATGCAGATCTAGTGATTTCTATGCCAAGAAAATATTTGAGGTCCCCTAAATCGTTGATAGTAAATACACTGTGAAGATCATCCTTCAAAGCAGTAATCAGATTACTATCGTTGCCAGTAATGAGAAGATCATCAACATAAGCAACAACCAACAAAAAAGAGTTGTCTTTCTTCAAAATGAACATTAAATAATCCTATTTAGGTTGAACAAAACCCCAGTTAATCCAAAACTTACTTAATTCTTTGTTCCAACACCTTGAAGCCTACTTAAGACCATATAATAATCTTTTTAGTTTGCATACTTGACCATGTTTAGCTTTACTATAGCCCAGAGGAGGAGTCATATAAACTTCTTCATCAATATAGCCATGTAATAAAGCATTATTTTTGTCCAGCTGTTGTACAACCCAATTCTTCACAGCTGCTAATGCCAATACAACCCTCACAGTTGTTAATTTGGCTACACGACTAAAAGTATGCTTCTAATCTTTGCCTGATACATGTTTATCTCCTCTTGCTACTAATCTGCCTATACATCTTTCAATCTCTCCATTAAGCTTAAGCTTTGTTTTGTATACCCATTTGCAACCAATAGCCCTATTTCTAGCAGGAAGTTATGTGAGATCTCATGTGTTGTTATCTTCTAGAGCTTGTAACTCTTGTTGCATTGCCTCTACCCATTGAGGATATTGCTTAGTTTGCTTGAAATTAGATGGCTCAAAAGCAGTTAATACATTAGATAGCATATGCAAATTATTTTTAGACAAATGAGCTAAGGATGGTTCACATAAAACATTAAAAGAGTCTAAATCATATGAGGAATCATCATCAATTATTCTCTATCTAGGCATAAAAAGTATAAAATCATTAAACCTAGATGGCATCTGTCTTTGTCTAGTAGATACTCTTTGATGATTGTTATGTTCTAATTCGTGAGGAATGAAATCAGAAATATGTGAATCAATATGCTGATGAATAGAATGAGTACTTATCTATTCTATTGAAGATATAGAAAGTGGAGCAGATGACTGATCAACTGTAGGACAAAATGGATTAGATTATGGAATAGATTGATCTAGTGCAGGATTGATAAGAGGCATAGCAACTTCATTGTTTTAATGATGTTCAAGTCCAGATACAGATTTGTATGGAAACTCAGTTTCCACAAAATGCACATCCCTGCTAAGGATAACTTTTTGTGACTTTATATTATAAAGTATGTATCCTTTTTGAGAAGAAGGATAACCAAGAAAAATGCATTTCTTGGATCGAGCAGCTAATTATAATATGAGATTGCTATAATCTGGATAGCAAAGACATCCAAGCACTCTAAGATTGCTATAATCTGGATCTTTATTAAACAACATTTCATAAGGGGATTTCCATTTCGACACTGAACTCAAGCATATTTATGAGATATGTAGCTGCTAGAAGATAATCACCCTAGAACTTGAATGGAAAATTAGCATGACACCTCAAGTTCTATCTGTTTCAAGAAGATGCTAATGTTTTCTTTCTACTCTTCCATTCTACTGAGGGTTTCCATGTAAACTCTGTTGATGCACAATCCCAGTTGAAACATATAAGGATTTACACATTTCATGGACAATCTCAGTACCATTGTTACTTCTGATCATCAAAATCTCCTATATAAACTGAGTTTTGACATATTCAAGAAAAGCAGCAATTGTAGGAAATTTTTCCGTACAATAGATAAGTCCAGGTGCTTCTTGTGTGATCATCTAGAATTGTAAGAAAGTATACTACTCTAGAAATAAAGGGTCTAGAATACTTGCCCATAGATCAATATGGATTAAATCATAGGCAGCATTTGCATGAGAATTAGATAAGGAGGAATAAGGGAATTTATGATGTTTCCCAAACACACAAGCTTCATTGCCAAAAAAATGGAACTGTTAAATGTTTCATGGTATTGTGAGATGGATGTCCTAGTCTAGAATGAATGATTTCAACACTAGGTTTACTAGATGACATATTTGTGTTATGTACAGAATGTAGCTTATTTGGGATAAGAGAAGAAGAATACTTATACATCCCTGATTGTCTTGCACTAGTAGCTTTTATTTGTCTGATAGTAGATTTTATTTGTCTAGTACTTGGGTCCTTAAAATAACAAAGATATTGCTCAAATACAACAAGCAAGTTATTATGATCAAGTAACTTGCCAACTAAAAGAAGGTTATGATGAAAATGTGGTATGTAAAAAACATTCTATAAACAAATATCAGGGGTTAAATTTATTGTTCCTATATGCTTTACCAAGGTCACATACCTCACAGTTCCATTAGGCAAAGATACTCTTATTTGATTTTTTAGTCGTTTTAGAGAAGCAAATAAAGCCATATTCGAAGCCATATGATAAGAATATCCTATATCTATGATCCAATTATTATGATCAAAAGCAGTAAGAGAACTATCTATCTATATTATAGATAGAGCTTATACCAGCAAAATGCACTGAGGAACAGAGATGATTGTCTACATTAGCTGCAACTCCTCCTTGCTTTTGCATCATCATGAGCGATTCATCGTCAATTACTGATGCCATCACAGGATCAACATTGTCTTCAAGAGGCTTATTGGTATTCGTGATAGAGTTATCAGTTTCAACAGAAGCAGCAACCTTTGTGTTGTATCGAACATTTTTATTGCGATCTTTATTCCACCATTCAGGATATCCTATCAGATGAAAGCATTGACCCATTAAATGGCCTTTCTTCTTGCACACATTACATTATTCTTCTGCCTCTTTAAATATCTTTTCAAGATATAAGGATTTATGCTGAGTTTGTTTGGTTATTGTTTTGCTCACATTGAATGCACTCACTTCTGGTGTATTTTTTAAATCATTAATTTTGTTTCGCTACTCAATCTGCTGCAAAAGTATGATAGGCTTTATGAACCATGGTCAAAACTTAAGCACTCAGTAAATTGGTGATAACCTAATCATAGTTCTTGTTCAATCCACATAGAAACTACATGAGTTTATTGCGTTGATCTATTTCCATAAATTTTTTTAGAATACCACAAGAACGAGATCTCATTGCTCCACAAGAACAATCTTGATATCCTTCAAGAATTTGTATTTGATCCCAAATTATCTTCAACTTACCAAAATATTCAGCAAATGTAAAATCATTTTGCTAAATGGATGTCAAAGAACGATGCAACTCAAATAGTTTTGGAGCAGCTGTATGCCCAGACCTTTCAGCCAATTCACTCCATAGCTGATATGAAGTGTTAACAAACATGAAACTCTCTGCAAGAACTTTATCCATCAAATTTAGAAGCCAAGACATCACCATATAATCATTTCATACCCATTTCTGAGCATCTACTAAACCTTCAAATGGCATTGGCAATGTACCATCAATAAAATGCAACTTGTTTCTAGTAGTCAGCGCCATCTTCACAACTCTTCTCCAGTTTAAGTAATTTGAGCCAGTTAAGATACGAATTTCCATCTGCAAACCAAGATGATCACAATTGCTGAAGTAATACAGGTCATTAAAATTCACTCCAGAACTATTGCTCTAATTGAAAGAACTAGTACTTACTTCCATTGAATCTAGATCACGCTTGCAATATTATTCAATTACTCCAAATTTCAACAAGAGACAAGAGAAGATTAATACCTTTGTCCTTATAGCAATTGATCAAGAAAATAAAAAATGTGTTTCTTACCCACTTTCACCATTCTTCAACATATTCATCAATCAACAGAGTAGAATAGCACGATTCGAATGAGATACCAAACACAGGTATTGCTCTTATACCATGTACAAATCTGCTCAGGAGTTGATTGAGAGAGCACCGTAGAACAGAGGAAATTTGATAAAGCAAATATTCTGTATATTTCTATTATGTTCAATCTTCCACTAGTAGAGAAATGTCTATATGCTGCGGTTTTCTAGTTTTAAATGTTGCAGTTATTGATAGGATCACATATAGACGAAGCACATGGAAAAACAACAAATGTTGCGGTTTTTTAAACGCAACAATAAAAACAACAAATGCTGCGATTTTTTGAAAAAATCGCAGTATATATATATATATAATAAATATGGCGGTTTTCCTAAAAAACTGTAGCAATTTTTTTAAAAAAATTAAAAAAATGATTTTTTATCGTTATATGCTGCGGTTTTTCAAAAATACCGCAACATATAATGGGTTTTTTGATTTATTTTTTAATTCTGAAATTTATATGTGCTGCAATTTTCTAGTATAACAGCAACACATATATTAGAAAACCATAGCAATTGATGATTTTCAAATCAAAAAAAAATTAATAGGTCATTTTACATATAAAAGTATATTATTAATAATTAATATCTCTCAAAATTGTTATATTTGTAAATCTAATTGTTATATACTATTACACCATATTCAATTAAGAACATAATCTAATCTAAGCTAAGAATATCATGCATAATGTGTTAGAAATAATATGTCATAAAGGATATAAAAAGTTAGGAAATGATCAACCGTGAAACAAATAAATTCAAAATTCTATTATGACAACTCGTTTGACATGCAAAATCGCGATTTACAAGATTTTACACTTAAAACAAACAACCAATTCATTCTACATAGATTTTGGGTGTATTTTGAGGTTTTGAAAACTTTGAAGAGGCATATATCTTAGCTCGGTAGTCTAAATGGCGTAATTTTTTTTGAAACCCCCTTTTTTTAGATGTAGTACACAACCATGTTGCCCCTTAGTGGCCTCGATGACGTCTTATTTGAGATATTGAAAAAAAATTTGACAAGCCATAAAATTGACTATGGGATTCCGAATGGAGCTTATAATATGTTTAAACTGGGTATTTTTACGAGATTTACAGACTTTAAATATCCATAAGGGGATTTGTCCACTTATTTTCTCCAAAAAAAACCTCTAACACCATAATCTATCCTTCATAAACACAACATATAACATGCAAATCTAAACACACAAGAGTTTTTCATCTTTACATTAATATTTTAAGAAATTACGAAAACAAAAAAAAAATATATACTAGGGTCCAAGACATATGCAAACCTTTATATTCCGAACTTTGGAGTATGCAGACTTCTTTAAAATGGGAGAGATGAGTATGCTTCAAAACGCTTCATTAGGCTATATCTATGGAGGCACGAGTGGGAGAGAGGAGTAAGCTATGAAATGCGTGAGGAAGAATGAATTATGGGGACTTTAGAAAGAAGTTAGGGTCATAGGTAGAAAGTACAAGGGATTATGAGTGGAAGATCTAAGTGTTATGTGTATTTAGGGTTAGGAAAATTGAGGGTTAGAGAAGAGGGAAATGCGTGTTTTTTCGTGCTTGAAATGATATTGAAAGCGCAGGAAAAAGAGTACATATAGTGAGTCACAAGTGTTACGGTTTTTTTAAATAACCGTAACACTTGTAACTCTCAAGTGCTGCGGTTATTTGAAATACCACAACATTTATAACTCTCAAATGTTGCGGTTATTTGAAAAACCGCAGCATTTGTACAAAATGCATTAGTAACTCTCAAATGCATTTGTTGTTTCAAGTGCTGCGTTTTTTTTTAAAATCGCAGCACTTGGTATTAAGGTATATTTCAAACCATTAAGTGCATCGAATGGTATATAACCACAACATTTGCACGAAAGCAATTAAATGATTTTCTACCAGTGTCCCTTCTTACAACATATTCTATTTATTTATATATGCTGTAAAATGCCAGCTCTTCATTCTTCTAACTAATTATCTTATAATCCAAGTGGAATCGATTGGGTCTGTGGGGCTCTGTGAACCCTATATCTTAATTATGAGGCTTAAATGATGAATTGCAAATCTATATCCCATTTACAGGGCCTTGTGAACCTATATCTTATTTGTGAGATGTGTTTATTGGAAAACTTAATGCCTTGAGGGATTCAGCGCAGCAATAACTCGTCTGACTTTTGAATTATGGACGTTGTAGTACAAGTAAAATGTGCATTTTTGGCCAAAGTTAGCGATTAATGAAATGATTTTTTAACCCAAAAATTTCCCCATTCGATCAAATTTATTTTTTTTAAACGTAAAACAATAGTTGTAAATTTTGCCAATAAATCGGTTTCCCTTTTGTCCACTTGCGTCTGAAATTAAACAAAGAGCAATAGATGTAAATTGGGCCAATACATTTTAATCCATAAGCAAATATTAAGTTTCATAACTCAATACAATTCAACTTATTAAGTTAGATTAGAAAGTGGTCCGATCTTACTTAAAAAAATAAATGGATTAATCATGACATGATTCTTAGCTCTTTGTTAAGAAGGTATGGTAATTAAGCTATGTAAAAGTTGTTTGAGAGATAATGGGTTGTTGCCAATTGCTGCTCTAAATGACATGAATTCCTAGTATTTTATTGTCATATTCCACTTCTCTCAACTCTCAAGGTGTAAGAAGTGCATGAGTTTTAAGTAAAAAAACCAAATCAACCCTTTAATTTATATTGGATATTTTGAGTAGTCTCTAATTAAATTATAAACGCGGTGATATTTACATTTTTGCTAATGGCTACCCTAGTTTTTGGAATTTTCGATAAATTTATCCTATTTTTCATTTTTAATGTTATAATTATAATTATCAAACATAGTCTCTATTTAGATGGAATACAAAGAGGCTGGAAAAGATATTATTTCATCTGTCTCATTAAGTTTACTATATTTAAAAAAAAACTTATTTTTTTTAAAGCTAGGAGAAAAGTTGCTTCACTTGGGTTTGGGTAAATACCAAAATTATTTAATAAATGAAAATTAGGTCCATTAAATAAAACGTAGCAAACTTAGCGAGACAATTCAAAATAATAATATAACAAATACAATGGCTCCTAGGGACTATATGACAATTACTTGCAGGTAAAATAGGCCGTCAGGCTGCGTGAATCGTATAAAACCCTGTAGACCCTTAAAATCATAACCCGTACTCGGTATCTCGTCGAACTTCCATCTAGAAAACCACCTAGAACTGCTGAGAAGGGTTCCCAACCACATATAGCATATATTGGTGCTTAAGTTGGTTACCTAGCTTGCATTCATTCGTGTTCACATATCTACAAATTAAATATAAGTTATGCTTTAGCTTATATTGCATGAACAAGAACTTTTTTATTTTTTAACCTCTTTTTAAAAAAAAAAATTCGAAATATAACCCCAACAACAAACTATTTCGAAAAATGACCCTTCGTCTATGTTCGGTATATAATCGTTGTCCTGAACAGCGACTTTTATGTGAAAGTCGTTGTTCCTTATTAATATTTTGTTAAATAGAAATAACTTTTCAAAAAAATATATAAAATAAAAAAAATTATACCTCTTTTAAAAATAAAAAAATAATAAAACTCAAACCGAACGTAACCTGGTGTCATATTTCGAAATATTTTAGAGCCGGGGGTTATATTTTGAATTTCTTAAAAAAATAAGTTAAAAAAAAAAAATTCTCCCACGAATAACTACAGCAGAAGTATTCACCTAGAGTTAGTATAAAACTAAATAGTCACTCCGATCCTATCTAATTAAAGAATAATCTTATCTCCGTCACCTTCATGAACTTCCTCCCACCACCACTAATAGTAGACACCATGTTTATCCAGCATGAAGATAAGTATAATGGCGCACTTAAGATTAATTCTAACGGCCATCTTGTATTGGTGCTGTTTACGCATGCGCACTTTTTATATAAATGGCATGATAATGCATCCCTGATCCCTCCTTCTTCACTGCCGCAGTGCCACTCAACAACACTATATAAATGTGATGCGTTAGCAATATGATGGGAGGAGTGCATACATATTTCCCTAAGAAACGTTTCGTCGTTTCGTACAACTTTGACCATGAAAATCTCTCTTTCATTTGTGCTTTTCTACTACGTGCTCTTCATCTCTTCACATTTCATAGAAAGTGAAGCTATTGTGTCGCCAAAGAATGGCGACGTTTATATTGTTTACATGGGAGCTAACAAGAATAACCATGACATGCTTCTTAGCTCTTTGCTAAGAAGGTACGGTAATTAAGCTATGTAAAAGTTCTTGTACTTTTACAGTGTAATTTTTTTAACCTTTTTTTATTTTTATTTTTGAAATATTACCTCGTTGATGAAGTATTTCGAAAAATAAGCTCGTAATCAAATTCGTAGATAAACCGCTCCTATGGACAACAGTTTCACTTGGATATATGGGTTAACCCAAATTTGGGAATAATGGTCTAAGGAAAACTGCCACCCTTGTCAGCGGTTTTAATTTGGGCCCCGAGTTTTTGCCTAAAACTTCATATCTCAGTTCGCTCTTTACTGCTGTTGTTTATAGTTAAGCTAAAATCGTTGCCTTTACTTCGGCCAAATTCAGCCCTTATAATAAATTAAAACCACTGCCAATAACGAACTAGTATGAGATCATTTTTCGAAATACTTTGCCAGCGACAAATTTTTTTTAAAATTTTCTTTTACAGTTGGTATCTGTTTTGCATGGAAAAATAAGTTGAAACGTGTTTTTGCTGTGAAAATTTTGATGAATATGTGTCCTTGAACCAACACAACTATAGCTGTTCATGAGAACAGTTGTTTTACATGAAGATGGATTATTGACATAAATTTTTTTGTCGTAGGAATAAGAATGCATTAGTACACAACTACAAGAATGGGTTTTCAGGATTTGCTGCACATTTAACGGACTTGGAGGCACGTCAGCTGAGCAAACAACCTGGAGTTGTGTCTGTTTTTCCAGATCCCATGCTCCAACTCCATACTACTCGTTCATGGGATTTTTTGCAGTATGGAACTTCCCTATTGATCGACTTCCAATCGCGTCCTGCTCCAGTGCTAGCCACTAAAGGAACTGATACTATTATTGGCATCTTAGATACAGGTAAGTTTTCAGTTTTTTCATCTAAAGGACCAATCATTGAGTTCATTCTTATTGAATTTTGATAATTGTGATGGAGATTATGAAAAATATAGGTATCTGGCCAGAATCAGAGAGCTTTAGTGATGAAGGAATGGACCCAATCCCTTCAAGATGGAAAGGGAAATGTATGGAGGGAAAGAGCTTCACTTCTTCAGATTGTAACAAGTATGTTTGCAACAGCACATACATATTATTAAGTAAACAATGTCATCTATGTTCATATTTTTAAATAAACAATCACAACTCGTATTTGCAAGCTATATTAATAGAAAGATTTACCATATTTGTAGAAAATTGATTGGAGCAAGATATTACGATGATGAAGGCAGTGAGTCTCAAATTCACTCTGCTAGAGATGAATTAGGCCATGGCACACATGTAGCGTCAACAGCAGCAGGCGTATCTGTGGCAAACGCATCATACTATGGCTTAGCCAATGGAGCAGCAAGGGGTGGTTCCCCTACATCCCATATAGCTGTGTATCGTGTGTGCTTCTATGACGGATGCCCAGGATCTGCTATCTTGGCTGCGTTTGATGATGCGATAGCAGATGGTGTTGATCTTCTATCCTTATCTCTTGGAGCTTCATCTTCATTTAGACCGGATTTCTCCAGTGATCCTATAGCTATAGGTTCATTTCATGCAGTCCAGAAGGGGATCACTGTTCTTTGCTCTGCAGGGAATGACGGACCTTCTCCTCAATCAGTAGTCAATGTGGCTCCTTGGATAATAACTGTTGCAGCCACTACCATTGATCGTGACCTAGAGTCTGATGTCGTCTTAGGCAACAACAAAGTGATTAAGGTAAATATTAATTAGATTAGTTTGTAGTAAAATCTTATTCCGTCAATTAACTGGCTAAAAATGCAGTAATGATGTGCTCTTTTTCTTAAAATTGTAGGGTGAATCCATAAACTTTTCAGAGCTTGAAAAATCTCCAGTATACCCACTGATATCTGGTAGTGCTGCCAAGACTAAGTCTGCAACTGAAGATGAAGCAAGGTGGGTTTCTGCTGTTTTTTTTTTAAGTTTTCTATGAAAACATTCAGCATATCTATATTTGATGCACCATCTTTTGCAGGAATTGCTACCCAGACTCCCTTGATACGGAGAAGATAAAAGGAAATATAGTGTTTTGTGAACATTCAGACAGCACTGATTATAGCATGAAATCAAAAATGATGGGTGTAAAAGATGGTGGAGGTGTAGGAATTGTGATAGCAAATGATGAAACGCGGTTAGTTGCCAGTAACTCAGGTTCCTTCCCAATGACTGTGATTACCTCAAAGGACAGTGAGGAAATTCTTGCGTACATCAACTCCACCAAGTAAGATATATATATCCTTGAGTACTGCAATGTTTATGATTCCTTTTCTTCACATTGTATGATCTTAATGTGTGATAATTTTGTTCTAAGGAATTCGTTTGCAACAATCTTACCTACAAAAACAGTCCCAACATTTAAGCCAGCACCAACTGTTGCTTATTTCTCAGCAAGAGGTCCCTCTGCAGGAATCAAAAACCTTCTCAAGGTAAGGTCGCCCTAGCTTCTTGGTTTTGGTTGAACATGCAATATAACAAGTACCTAACAAATAATGTTTTCTCAAATTTTTGAAGCCTGACATTGCAGCACCAGGAGTAAATATCCTAGCATCGTGGATAGCTAATGACACATCAGGAGTAATCACACTGAAAGGAAGGGAATCTCCACGATTTAATCTGCTTTCGGGAACTTCTATGGCTTGTCCTCATGTTGCAGGAATTGCTGCCAACATCAAATCTCAGAATCCTGCATGGAGTCCTGCGGCTATAAGGTCTGCTATAATCACAACTGGTAAGTAATTTTTTTTTCAGGTTCAAGCATCATAACTAGTCTGTCATACATCTTAATAATGTCTAATATTTCAAAAAGAAATTGTTCACCCTTGGGAATTTTATACTCCGTACTTCGTATATAATAAAACTGGGAAAATCATATGCACTCTTTTACAAATCGTACTAACGAAATATGTCTAATAAAACTGGGAATTTTATACTCCGTACTTCGTATATAATCTGTTTTTCATTCCAACAACATATCATACGGGACACTATTAAAAAATGCAATTTTTGTATTGGTCATAAAGTTATGTATATTTGCTGAGTGTTTACTCTATTGGCAGCAATTCAAACCAACAACTTAAAACAGCCAATAACTACACACACAGGAGAGGATGCCACACCATATGATTTCGGGGCAGGGGAGATTAGCCCGACTGGTGGAATACAACCAGGATTGGTTTATGAGATCGAACCATCAGACTACTTGCAATTTCTGTGTTATTATGGATATAATGTCTCTACCATAAAGCTTATTGCAGCTGAACTTGCAAGTGAATTTTCTTGCCCGAAAAGTTCAAGCAGTGAAATGATATCGAACATCAACTACCCTTCAATAGCCATATCCATGAATGCTACCACAGGTCCTGTTACAGTGAAGAGAACTGTCACAAATGTTGATATTGATGCAGCAACAATGTATACCGTAATTGTAGATAAACCTTCAGGACTGGAGGTAAATGTGAGTCCAAATGAACTTAACTTTACGACTGATGCCAGGAAATTCAATTACGAGGTCACATTTACTCCCTCTTCTTCTGCTGAAGGGGATATGTTTGGGGCAATCACATGGACTAACAACAAGTGCAAAGTGAGAAGTCCCTTTGTTATAAGCCAAAGTGGAAATTGATTTTGTTTAGAATATATAGTATGCGCCTCTGATGTTGGTTGGTTGCCTTTTGCCAAAACGTCTTTTGAAGTGATGGAGTATCTCTTAAGTGAAAACTTCTAGTCGATCAGATCCAACTTCTTAAAATCAAAGTTAACTTAGCACATGCCTAGCTGTCACAGCATGCATGCCAAGTTTAGGAGCACTTTCGATCTGTATCAACAAAATGTAAATTTTGTGAAGTTTCCCTGATGTTGATTAATGTTCAGTAATTAGTACCTCAAAAATACTTGGATAGGATATGACGACTGATAATACGATATTATCCATGGTTTTAATGCATTGAGTGATCTCTTTTTATCACTTCTCCGCCATATTTTTCTCCTTTATGAGCTTTTATTTCACATATTTTGATATTGCTCTTTTTATATTATGCTTTCCCTCGTTTTGTAGGTTTCTGAAACTTTCTTTGATGTTGCTTAATGATGTTCAGTAAAGTTTATGTATCAACAAATATTTGAGATATTGCGAAACTCTCAACAAATAGACAGTGCAACAAGTTGCCAGTTCATGAGCAAGAACTAGAGGACATTGTCATATTGTACATGTCTTGATGTCTTTGGTTTACAAAGTTGATGAGCTAAGATGAAAATACACATGTACACTTTCACGATATATATTGTACTAGCTAGCTTAGCTAGCCATAATTGGAGCACATACATTAATTTGCAGCAAATTGGTGCCTTGATTAATCAGTAGTGTGTCAGGCACTCAATAAGATAAATGAACAAACTTGCATTAAATGGAAATGAATTCAACTATGGACAAATGTTCAAATACAATATGATACCTCCGTTGCAAGATTACAAATGTAGAGAAATGCTAGAGATGTCTTGTGATATCAGTGTATAATATCAAAACTTGAAATTTCTGGAGTTTGAATAATAGTTACTCCTTATATATTATGTGTAAAAAGTACTAAAGTGATTTACGATTCTGTTTTGATGGAGTACTAGTAGTATTTTATATACCGTCCGTCTTAATTTTTTATGAGAATTTTTTAGTCAAAGTGAGACGATTATTTTTAGACAGAGGTAAATGTAAAAATACATGTATATATTTATAACGAGTGATGATGTTTCTCCTATTTAGTAAATTTAATTTAACAGAGTACTTAATACTCATGGCAATGGGAATCAGTCCAAGCTTGTACTGCAATCCACCTTGGCATTTTTAGTAGGTGGGTAAGGAGTACTTACGTAGCAAGGGCTTCTTATGTCAAAAAAATGTAGCAAGGGCTTCCTATGTCAAAAGAATGTAACTAAGGGCTGACTAAAGCAAATTGTTGTCAAAGCTCTAAACTCACACGTGAGTATCCAACATTGATGAATTCATAGAGAAATGTCCACTATATAAGGTTGATGTATTACTTTCTTTATTGTCATATAGTTTAAAGATCAAGGAAGGAAGACCATTCTATCACAAATCCCTAGCTTGTTAATCAAATACCTTGTAAAACAACAAGAGCAAATTAGAAAGGGAGCCTCTTGAAGAGGATGAGGCAAAGAAGATGAACAGGAAAAGGTATTCAACAAAAACAAAGAAAGAGGTGAATCCATGATTCTTGTCTTTCTTCACTTTTACTGATATTTGTCTCGTCCAATTGCTCTAATCTCGTCATGTTCGTCTTTCTTTCTCTCTGTTTTCTAGGATTTGTGATCTACGAACAATGTTTTGCAAATCCGGAGTCGTGCATGGAGTTTTCCATTTTCGACTCGAACAATAACCTAATTGTATTGACCTGATTAGGAGTGACTCAAACTGCAACCCGAAATCGATTCAATCCAAAATCGACCGGATCAAAACCCAACCTACTCTTAACCCAAAGGGAAAAAATAACTCAATTTGAGACAACTCAACCCAATAATAAACATATATGTAACAACCAGAAACCGATTTAACCCGACAACAATCCGATGAAAGCTCAATCGATGATTATCCTTAATTCAATATAAGCCGACATGTTGTAGACCGAAAAACCTAAGTGTAAAATTTATCCGTATTTTTTATGATTACTATAATGCTAAAATGACTCGTAAACAATTCAAAACTTATTCAACCCAACAAATGCCTGTATCTTTTAGTGTTCCAAATTGACTTGGGCTTTTTAGACTAATTGATTAAGAGTCAGGATAAAGGGCCTTAACTCATTTATATCAGAATGAAAAGAAATCTTAGCTCTTTATCTCAAAATTCCAACACATGAAATTTTATGTATATATAATGATCCTTTTTTAACTCATAGTGACCAAATAATTTTTTTTTCACTTATAGTGACTATTTCTATTATTATAGGAACTTTTTTTTTATTATAGTGACTCCTTTTTCACGTTAAATCTCTAGTGTTGGATCTTACAATTTGAAGGGCCTTCAAATGGTAAGAAGAGATCTAGGCCATTCAAATGGCAATGGCAAGATTTAACACTAGAAATTTCATGTAAAAAAATGGTTACTATAACAATAAAAAACGGTCACTATAATAATAAAAAGAGTTACTATAACAATAAAAAAAGTCATTATAAGTGAAAAAAATTATTTGGTCACTATGTATACGTAAAATATCATTCGTTGGATTTAGGAGATGAAGAGTCAAAATGTCTTCTCATCTTTCTCATTTTTGGTATTCTTATTATTTTAACTTATATATATATATATATATATATATATATATATATATATATATATATATATTACGAAAATGTCCATGATATACTCATATCATGTATAAACATTATGATCTCAGATACATAAATAAAATTTAAAAATGTCCCTAATATATTTATAAAAATTAAGAATTTCTGATTTTTGTTATTCTCTTTGATAATGGACGATACATTAAGAATGAAATGTGGACTAAAATTAAACTAAATTAACCGAATCATAAATTCCTAGCATCAAAAGTAGATAAGATCATCATTAATGGCCTTAAAACTCAAATCTTGGCAAATCTTCTTGGATCACATTTTTGTATGATCAAATTATCATATAGGTTGTTTAGCAATCCACCCGTCTTGGTCGATAAAAGCTTGCGTGGTATACTGTTCAACTTCAGAACTAGAAAAATTCTTCTCCCATGGAACACGTTTAGAAATATCAGCCCCTGGACCGGTGCAATTGATTTCTGCATAAGTTACATCACTTCTGCATTTCAAACATGAAACTATATATATCAGTTATAGCTCATGAAAAAAAAAAAAAAAAAAAAAAGCAGTCCAAATAAAGTCGTAGCTCATGCATGACAGCTTGAGGACAAGTGCATGCATCTGCATGTAGCTAAAAACTATACGTACAAGTGCATGTGGTATGATATATTAGGAGTCGTGTTTTAGAGTTGGATGTAAGTTAGGATTGCTTCCTAATATAGCTTTCTATAACGCTTGTATGATACTTTAGGGTCATAACTCATAATAGGCTGTAATGTTGTATATTATATACATTTCCAGAAATTTCTAATTTATACCTGATATAAATATATCTCATAATTTTATTTTTATATCTCATAATTTTATTTTTATATCTGAGATCATAATACCTATATCTGATATGAATTTTTCTTTATTTTGATATCTTCTATATTTCTATATTTGATATAACAATACTTACATCTGATATAACAATAGTTATAACTATTATATCAGATATAACAATACCTATATTTGAGATTTCAATATTCTGATATAATTTATATTAAGTATGATTAGTAAAGCCTCGATACACTTTGTCTTCTCTTAACCTTTACATGGTGTCAAGAGTATGTTAGATTTTTGGGACCAACAATATACCTTGGGCACAATTACAAGGGCATCCGCATGTAGCCAAAAACTTATAAATTGAAAGAAATTGAATATGAAAAAACTTACTCGTGCCCAATTTGATGCCAAATGAACCAACCTTCAGGAGTTACAGCATTATCGAATACTGAATCAATAAACACAACCCTAGAAAATGCCCTATATGCTCGTCCTAATTTTGCATGCCCTGATCCTTTTACATTACATCCTCTAAATACATAACCACTTGTATCATTGAATGACTCTCGACCTTGTGCAGTAATGAATCCATCTCCAGTGACATTTATAGCACATTGCTGCGTTTTCATAAAGAGGACAAAATGCATGACTGTTATACTTTTTTGCATTATCTGATGTTATAGTTAATCCATAATATGGCACGGATATAATTTCTTAATTATATCACGAACATCGTATAAACACAATATATAATAAAGTTATTGTGTTCCTAATAAAAGTGATCCCTCAATATAACAAAAGTTACCCCTTAAAATTGATAAAGATTGACATATGTTCTATGAGGGGTAACTTTTGTTATATTGAGAGGACATTTTTATTGAGGACATAATAAATTTATTATGTCCCGTATGTATACAATAGTTTTGTAGTTATATATGGATAAGTTACCTCGTACACAGATTGACCGCTTCCCCATATAAAATCAACAGCCCCCTCAATATAGCAAGAATTGAAATAATGACGGCCTAAATCATCCCACAGTGTGTCTTGATATCCCACGAAGCCACAAGAATAAAACGCATGCTTATCGCCATAAGATCTGAGAGCAACTGCTGGTGCCGGATTTGGTTCTCCAAAAGTGTTCTACCATAATGGAAAAAAGATTACGTCTTTTAATTTGTTGAAGGAACTTTGATAGCATAGATCATAAGGAGATCATAATGAATACTCTCTCCATTTCACATAAATGGTTCTCGTTTTATTGTATACTACGACCTATGTTCCTAATTTTTTGTTTTATTTGACTTTTTACGGTTTTCAAGAAACAAATTAGAAAAAAAATTATTTACAAATTTATAAGACAAAAAATTATATAAACTTGATATTCTACAAATTTACACTAAGATGCATTCAATAATATTTCACTTGAATATATTATTTGTTATAATATTATAAGAATTCGTGGTCAAACTTTTTATATTTTGGCTCCATAAATAGAAATAGAGCAAATATAAAGAAATGGAAGGAGTACATGTTTAGAAATAGTAGTTGATTCCAATGATATGCGAATCTAACAAATAATAGTGCAGTAATAGTTTTTTTTACCAATAAAAAAAACTCATCATTCTTAGTAAAAATCTAAATATATTGTTATAATTAGCGATTAAATATGAAAGAAATAATGAACCACCAAAATAGATTAAAAGTGATACAGTAGCAATTAAACATTATTAAAAAAAATTCATTTCGACCATTGATATAATATACTCGATCATTAAAAAGTTTTTTTAATTTTTTAATGCCATGGATTTTAGAAAATTTCATTAATTATTTAATGTTTAACTTACTTGCATCATTTTTTTAATAGAATCTAATCTTATTTCTTGATTAATTTAAATTATTTTTATAGAATTTTAATAATATTTAATATTATATTCATTTATTTTCGGATTCCAAATAAGAAGAAAAAAAAGAGGAACTAGAAAAAAAAATCTAAAAAGAGTTACCTCAAATGTGACACCCGTAGCTACAAAGTTGTCACAGTACACAGCAAAAGTAATACTGTCCGATGTTGCATTATGAGCATCAAAGGTTATTTTTGTTGTTGTACGACCACTTCCTTCTAGAACTATGCACCCCTTATCGTTCTGAATTTGTATTTGCTCTCTACATGATTTCAAATAACCAGTCAAGTACTGAATCGATGATTTGAAATATTATACTCCGTACTTAATATTTAATTAGAATAACAGTACAAGAATATTTATGTATAAATCATCTAATATATACTTCCTATATCCCTTAATGTTTGTCCTATTTTAACAAAAAAAAAGGTTAAATTAGGGCAAACGTTAAGAAACAGAGGGAATATACGTCTATAAAACATATATATGTATATAGAAGATATAGTATGGACATTTTAGCGCATTTTTTGACTTACTTGTAAATTCCGGGGCTGAGCAATATTTTGATCCACTGGTTATTCCCAGAAGGAATAAAATTGAGGGCATCTGTTACATTGGTAAAATTGGCACCGCCTAATTGTGAAACGGTGATAGTATAAGCAACCTTCGACGGGCTTTGGCTAACGTTACATTCTATAGCCCTACAGACCATGAAACTAAATGATTGGAGACAGAAACATAACACCAATAATTGCAATACGAGCTTCATTTTTTAAGGGAGCTTAGGATGAATAAACTATATAGTCTTTGGCAACCAACCCTTAATTAAGTGCTTACTAAATCAGCTAAAAACTACGGCAAATACAATATCTTTTATGAAGACTAAATGTGTATAATATAAGATTCTCAAAGTATATATTAAGAAATAATCACGTATGTATTTTTTAGACTCTGCTTGTATGATATTTTATTTTATTTATAAGTTCCATTTATGTGAAAACGTCTACTTAATAAGTTCAAATAACTTACCATAACGTATGTGGATCTTTATATTTTATTTCTGTAACTTTATGCAATTGACTACTTTGTTAGCTAAAATTGGAACTTTCAATTCTATAACTCTTTTCTTAGCTTAGTGTATATGACTTATAAAATGTAATGAAAACGGTGAATTAAGGCTCGTCCGAAATTATTGCAAGTTTTAAATTAAGATGTTTTCAACCTTCTATGATCATAAAGATAATGACATATAATGTTTGATTTGCACCCGTCAATTGAGGAGCTGCTGAATCATCTGCATCCGCTAACTTCTTTAAATGCATTTGAGCGTGAGACATTTTTGAGACAATCCATTAACCCGTTTAATAAGATGGGTTTTGATCATAGGTCTTTTTGAATACTATTTTAAATTTTTATCTACTAATCTAATTGATATCCAGATCATAGGTCTTTTTGAATCTTATTCGAAATTTTAATCTACTAAGCTAATCGGTATCCAAATAAAACTATACCCAAATTGGGCCAATAAAAAGGCTAAGTTTTAATTTTAAAAAGCTTGATTTGGTTTTAGTTAAAAATACTATTGGGTTTATATATACTAATTGCTTTAAACCATCTATCATTCTTTTTCAATGTGGACTTTGAGTTTATGTAAGACTCTCTCCAACCATCTTTCATTTTAATCCAATGTGAGACTTTGTTTATATATCAAACCATCTTTTATCTTATTCTAATTTTATATATAAGTTTATTTTTCTACATATATATACTATAAATAAAAATTTAAGCTTTTCACGAACTTTTAGAGTCGAGCTTTGATTTGCTCAACTTGGCTCGTTAACTTATCGAGTTGAGTCCGATTTCGAATCGTGTCCGATATAATCGAGTCAAGCTTTGACTGAGTTTTGACCGAGACGAGTTTGACTAGCAGCACTTGACAGCATAAGACGTTAGCATCAAAGCAAAACAGCATAACACATTGGGATAACAGTGTCGTGTTAACCTTATTCATAGAACAACAAATCAACTCTTGGCTTAGTTTGGAAACATTCTTTATAGATAATTGCCACCTAGAAAATAAATACACCAAAAATATTGTTTGCAAAGAAATGTTCTTGAACTTTCCAAAGAGATAAAAATAGTATAAACGCTACAAAATTGTAAAAGTATTTTTTATATTAATTCATAATCAAAGAAGAAAATATAAACTCACACACATAAAAGATCCAATGAGAAGAGTGTTAAAATAAGAAGAATAAAAAGATATTTTGGTCATTCAAATGAAAGATGTTTCACATAAAAAATTGGTTACTATAACAATAAAAAATAGTCATTATAATAATAAAAATAGTCACTATAATAATAAAAAGAGTCATTATAAGTGAAAAAAATTAACTGGTCACTATGAGTTAAAAAGGATCATTATATATACATAAAATATCATTTGTTGGATTTAGAAGATGAAGAGACAAGATGTTTTCTCATCCTTCTTATTTTAACTTTATATATATATATATATATATATATATATATATATATATATATATATATATATATATATATATATGGGAGGGATCTAATGAGAAGGGTGCTTAAAATAAGAAGAATAAGAAAAGATTTTGGTCATTCAAATAGTAAGATCCAACCCTAGAGATTTCACGTAAAAAAATATAGTTACGATAACAATAAAAAATGGTTACTATAATTATAAAAAAAGTCACTATAATAACAAAAAGTGTCATTATAAGTGAAAAAAATTATTTGGTCACTATGAGTTAAAAAAGGGTCACTATGAGTATGTAAAATATTATCCGTTGGATTTAAAAGATGAAGACCTAAGATGTCTTCTCATCCTTCTCATTTTAAGTATTCTTTTTATTTTCACTTTTATATATATATATATATATATATATATATATATATATATATATATATATATATATATGAGATTTCTATATCCTGATATAATTTATATCAAGTATAAATTGAGAAAAACACATCTGAAAGTATCCTAGTATATCAATCTGGCTAATGAAAGCTTTCGGGTTTAGTCCAAAGCATTCGTAAGCTTCCTACTCAGTATACCTCATATTTACTGTGAAGAGTCTATCAAAGAGATTCGTCATTCACATACAAATATATGCAGTGTCATGGACTCAAGGGTTTCAATGACCACATACACCTAAAGCACGAGCTTTCAATGCTGCACCGCAAATACATTCAATCAAGAGGCAAGCTCCCTCTTTTTAAAATAACTTTCAATAACAAACTAGTGAGTGGCTCGAATAATGACCATTTTGTTTGGTAATCGTTGTCGAGTGAGGAAAAGATTATTCCCTATTATTATGGTTTTATGACTAAAAGTAAAAGAAAATCATTAAAGAAAAAATGAATATTAAAAAGAAAAGGTGAGTAAATAAAAAAGATTGAAGTATATAAATAGAGGGGTAATTTAAATTGATGGTAATAAAATAATAATTTATGAAGATAAAATAGAGTCTAAAATATGTCTATAATAGAGTTTAAAATATGTCTAAAATAGAGTCAAAATTTGTCTAAAATAGAATTGATTCAAATGGAAAAGAATTTTATGAAATTTCCCAATGAAAAATTTGAAAAAAAAACAAAAAAAATGAAGAGAATAACACATTGTTATATTTGCATTATAGTCGAATGAAAAATACTACAAAAATAAGCAGCTCTGAATTCATATGACATAGTCCAAGCAATAGTCGTAGGCTCGTAGCACATTGGTATGCTCGACACTCGTTTATAAATGGGCAGAAAACATATTAACAAAAGTAGGGCTTCAGGAATATCTAAAGTTTAGTAATCCCTCCATCTCTCAAAGATTGACTCATTTGACTTTTCGCGGTCTTTAAGACACGATTTTAAACGTTTTTATCTCCAAATCCGTAAGGTATAAAATTATAAAAAAACTTGAAATTCTAAAATTTACATTGAGATGTATCCAACAAGATCCTACTTGAATATATTATTTTTTATAATGTGATGAGAATTTGTGGTCAAAAATTTTTAAACTTTGACTCTATAAATGGAAATGAGGCAATTTTTGGGGGACGGAGGGAGTACATGATAAGATACTGGAATTGGTTGACTAAACTGGAAATCAAAAAGGTATCGGATTTAGGAAGGATTGGTCGGACGGTCTAATTTAGAAGGTGACATGATTAAAACATTAAAACTGAGACAAACGCCTTAAAAGCAATATAATAACTAGAGGTGGCCATGAGCCGAATCAATCCGGCCCAAGTCTAAATTGACCCGTTTTTTCTTCGTCTGGTCCAGTCCATGATAAGCCCGACTCGGTTTCGGCTCAGCCTAACAGTTGGGTGGGCCGAATACGAATGACCCAATTCAATTCGAACCATAAAAAAAATCAATTCAGCCCTAAATTGGTTTTACTCATCCCACATAACCGATTCGGCCCGCCTAAAACTTCTAATTTTGTAAAATTTAGGTTATATTAATGTTAGTTTAATTGAGTATAGCTTAGTTTATACGAATCAATAAATGTTAGTTTAGTTGAATTTATATATGAATCAATAAATGTTAATGTCGTTTAATTTAGTTTAGTTTATATGAATGCTAGTTTAGTTGAATATAGTTTAGTTTATATGAAATCAATGAATGTTAGTTTAGTTGAATATAGTTTTGTTTATATGAATGTTAGTTTAGTTTATGTAAATCAATGAATGTTAGTTTAGTTGAATATAGTTTGGCTTATATGAAAGTTAGTCTAGCTGAATATGGTTTAGCTTAAATGAATCAATGAATGTTAATTTAGTTGAATATAGTTTAGGTTACATGAATGTTAGTTTAGTTGAATATAGATTTGTTTATATGAATAAATGAATGTTAGTTTAGATTATATGAAACAGTAAATGCTAGTTTAGTTGAATATAATTTAATTTATATAAATGGTAGAATATAGTTTAGTTTATATGGATTAATGTTAGTAGATTCAAATATAGTTTAGTTTGTACGACCGTTGGATGTTGATAGAGAAAAGTGAGGATTTGGATGCTGGTGAAGGCGGATTAAGGAACACAACAAAGGTAGGCAACTACGTGGGCTTTGATTCCTTCCAGATATATAGGCAATTTCTTTATGAAAATTAAAATTTAATTACAAAATTAAATTTTGATTTTAAAAATTAAGTCCACTCCCCTTTTTTGATTCATTACAAATGTATATAAGTTTGTATTTAAATCCAATAAGTTTGATTTCTTCCAAATGTATATAAGTTTGCATTAAATCGAATAAGTTTGTGTTAAATCGAATAAGTTTGATTAAATTTATATAAGTTTCTATTCAATCAAATAAGTTTGTGTTAAGTCGAATAAGTTTGATTTCTTCCAAATGTATATAACTATATAAGTTTCAATTAAATCGAATAGGTTTAAGTTAAATCGGATAAGTTTGAGTTAAATCGAAAAAGTTGCAAAAATCGTCAAATTCCCTAGTTCAACCCATCCTCGCCCCAGGCTCTATATGGTTGGACCTACTGAACCGGCTCGAATAGCACCCCAATCTGCTTTGACCCCAACCCTATTCGCTACGGGCTAAGCTCCCCTAGCCCAGCCCGTATTCGAACTAGCCCGCTTCCCCAATCAAACCGGTCACAGTTCAAGTCAGGCCAACCAGGCCCATGGCCAAAACCGGCTCAACCTTAATCAGATCGGCCATGTGGCCACCCCTAATAGTATAACGAATCCCATCAAAATGCAATATTATTAATTTTTCACCAATGCAGAAAGGTACAAATAATACGAGAATTGTCAAAAACATATTCAATTCAACGTGAAATTGTGAATTATTTGAAATTAAAAGTGTACTAATTGTATAGCTTCTCACCTTCTCATCCCATAAACAAATTGTATTATTAGACCATGAAGTTATTCTTGTAGGAAATAAATTAACATCATACTCTTGGATATATGTAGCATATACCAATAGTACGAACAAGTGCTTCTACAAATCAATGAGAAAACAATATCACAGGAAGACTAGACATTACCATGTACATTAGACATGAGATTTTTTCCAACAATATAACAAAAAAATAAGCTGTTGCCGTCCTCATCGTTAGTCACCTCGTACCCAACAGACTGCATTTGTAATACTCCTCGTGATTTAGAAAAAGCGGTCAATATATTTGTCGATGACAATACCGAGTATAGTCTGATAGCCTCTCTCGGTGGGATGATAGCTATCCCAAAATAAGTATTTAGAGTTATCTGGACAAACTGCATCGAACTTATTGCATAACAATGAAACCTCAATCAATCCTGTACCACAACATCCTTTTACCACTTCTTCAAAGCCTGAACATTAGAAATGGAAATTTAATGTAAATCCTCGTAAATAATTAAAAATGAGTTTTTTTTAATTCATACTTGATATAAATTATATCAGGCTATTGAAATTTTATATAAAATATTGTTATTTTAGATATAGTTATTGTTATATTAGATATAGAAATACAAAAGATATAAAATATAGAAAAAACTTATATCATGTATAGAAATGAAATTACGAAAATGCTCCCGATATATTTATATTAGGTATAAATTAGATTTTTCTCAGTTAGAAATATAGAACTCAAACTCATTATATATTTCCATCTATAAACTTCACATTCATAGTGCAAATATGCATAAACTTTTAGTAGTTTTTGACAAAAATAATGTTATAACAACTAATTAATTTCCAACAAATTTTCCATTATAAAATTTATCGAACTTTTTCTTCTAAGTTACATATTCATTAACTTACAGGACATGTTTGCAGATGAATAATCTATGTAAAACAATATATATTTTCTTCGTACTTCAAGTTTCACTAATTAGTGTAAAGTTAAACTACATGCAAACTAACCACTTCATAGCTAGTTTGTTGCAAATTGATCGAATTTTCACTATAATATATGTCTTGTACATTATTTCACCACTAAAACACTAGTTTATGTATTCATGCCCTTTGATCATACCACCCGTAGTGGCGGACCAGGAAGAATAGGATAGCTATAGAAAAGATAATGTCGTGTAGTACATATGGAATAGCTAGTAAATTAGAAAGAAAAAATTTAAATTAAAAATAAAATTTTTGACCTATTTTATTGATAAAGATCAACTTTTAATTTATTTCACAAAAATACAACGTTTGGGATCATTAATATTTTAAAAAGTTCAATATAAAAATTAGCCGGCTAATTACATATAAGAAATGTTGAAGTGGCTAATCATTTATCTTTTTAAAATACAATGACCCCTGCATATTATATTTTTATGAAATAAAGTAAATATTAGCCTTTATTAATAAAATGGGTCAAATATTGTATTTTTTATTTCAAATTTTCCAATTAGAAGTGAAAAAAAAAAAAAGAAAAGAAAGCTAAGAGAGGAGTAAATAATCCTGCAACCACCTCAATATAGGTTTAATACAACATATTTAAAGTACCATCTCAACAAAATGACTTCTTGAAAATTTCATGTACGTAATAGAAACAATCTATACATTTTTAGGCAGATGGATGTGTCCAAGGCCCCTTTGCCACCCCCACAAATAAATAACAACTTTACCCAATCATATGTGTTTGAATGTCATGCATATTTCCTTACTAAATGTGGCTGTTACCAACCATCATTCCGTATCAATTTAACCAATTTTAAATGAAGTATTCTGTTTCAGTAGCGAAAGCTATTAATGAAAGGATTTTTGCATGCATATAGAAAAAACCACAACGTAAAAAACTTTTCTTGCAAAATCATACTCAAACTTAGTAATGGCATAGGCATGAGTATTATAACGTGAAATTCCTAACTTATATCTGATATAAATTATCATAAGACATTTCCGTAATTTCATTTATATACATGAGATCGTAATGTTTATACCTGGTATACGTTTTTCAGTATTTTTAAGTCTTCTGTATTTCTATATCTAATATAACAATACTTATATCTGATATGACAATAGCTATATCTAATATATCAATACATATATCTTGAATCTCAATATCCGAATATAATTTATATTAGGTATAATTAGAAAAACCTCATATTATAATTATGGACAAATGAAATGTTGAAGAGAGTAAAGGGGGTACCATATTTAACAGGATTCTGAATAATATCATACACAGGGCTGTAGATGTCAACATAGATAACCCTTGAATTAGGAAGCTTGTGAGTTGTAGAATCAAGTTTAGCAGAGAGCTTAGCATTGAATAATTGAGCAGCTTCGTTGTACTTTTCAGCGCATTCTCTCACTATTCCTCCTCCTATGGTTCTCTGTGATGGCACACATCCTATGGGAGGTGCACCAAATACTCCTATCCTTCTTGCCCCAAGTTCATATAGCTCCTGTTCGATCGTTAAAAGTATATATGTAAGACCCCTAATTTAATTTACACGCAGCATATCATTTCCATGTTGTATATGATCGACAATACTTTCTTCAGATTTTATTTTATAAACCTTACTAAACGAGGATTTTCAATTCATACCTAGTATAAATAATATCGGGATTAAGTGGTAAAATGAGATAAAGTATTAATTTGTAAGGATTTTGTAAGGATTAAGAAATCAATAAAGTATTAATTTACTTATTTGTTTACTTGAGGTAAAATGAGATCAAAATTAGGTTCGTGAACTATTTTGAATGTTGATTTGTTAATTTTTTTTTTTTATCAATATATAGTAAAATAAAAATGAGCAATTTCTTATTTACACTTGATATAAATATATTAGGGGTATTTTTATAATTTTATTTTTATATCTGAAATCATAATGTATATATATGATATAAAATTTTCTATATTTTTATATATTTTGTTTTTTTTTATTATGATATAACAATAGCTATACGTATGAATTAGGAATCTAATTAATATAATATGCACCTGGACAAAGGAAGATGCATAGTGAATCATAAGATCAGTGTAAGAATGAACATCATAATGCAGTCTTCTGAAGGGAGTGTCGAAATAAGTGTTGGAGATATCGTCACTTCCGGCTACTATAAAGTATATACTATTTGTTAGTATAAAGTTGGTCTTCTCCACTCCAACCAGTTTCTTCACCTTCTCTATGTATTCTTTGAAATATTCTAGTTGCTTAGATAATGATATCACTGACTGCATACATCCAACCATGTAAAAAATATTAGACAACACAAACGAATATATATTATTCAAAAATAAAGAGATGCAGGTGAGATTTTTTTGAAGCAATCAGGGGACCATTTTTTTTTAATGTAACTAATTCAAGGAGACTCATATTATTTATGGCCATTTTTATTTGGTGTCAATTAGATTATTACACTCTCAATCCAACACTATTGTACAAGTCTTTATTTTCCTTTAATTATAACACGATATATAAATAAATAGATTATTTTAAAACCAAAGTATTTGTTCATATATTATACTCCTTTCGTTCTTCTTATTTTCTTTCTATTTGGAATATTATAGATTTTAGAGACAAATTTTAACTATGAATTCATATCAATCTAGATGGAAAAATATATTTTTATTTTGAATCTTGGTAGGTTTGTCTCAATGTATATTTTCTAAATATGAGTTGCTTTTTTATTATTTTTACAAATACTTAATTATTGAACATATTTTAATATTAAGTTTGCATTGAGATTGCGCAATAAATAAATAAATAAATAATAATAAAAATAAAAAGAATAGAGGGAGTATGTGATTGACTATCAACCGAAGAAAAACAAGCTTTATTTTTTTTTATTAAAATATATAAAAGGATTTTATTGTTTAATTTTACCAAACAATACAATATACAAACAAGTATAAACCACAATTTTAAACTTTTAAGATTTGTTTGATATCATTGTTAATCCTTATTATATTTTTTTAAGGGTAATCAAAGTAAAAGAAAAAAATTTACTATCTTCCACATAAGACTATAAGTAAGGGAACTTTTACCGCAATTTTAGAAGTCAATGGGTCAAATCCAGCAGCTCCAGAAGCAAAACTCACGCCAGTAAGGAGATCTTCTGGACTTAAATTAGCGTCCAAATAAGCTGGAACATATTGCTTTATTGATAAAGCTTCCGCTGCAAAATGTTACCCCAAAATTCTATCATTGCTAACGTATAATATACAATTGAAAGCTCCTCTCATAGATCATGACCTATCAAGGCTACCATCTATAATCATAAATGCTTTTTTTTTTTTTTTTTGGTTTGTGACTGATTTTTAATCAATGCATTGAAACCCCACATTAATTACACAAACTTTGACATTTTCAACATATAACTCTGAATATATATTATTAAAATTTTCACATATTAATAGAAATAAACAGCTATTAATATTTCATTTATTCTTTAAAATACAAAAATTAACTAAAATCTTTGTATAAGATTAGATAGTGGAGAATAATACACTTATTTTTTTAATAACAAACGTTACGTTGCAACGACTTTAACATCGAGAGAGTAATAAGAAGCTAACACTTTATTAGAATTTCAAAGTTTTAGCTTTGTTTAAAACCATACAACAAATATCAAGTCCATATGGCCTTTACTTAAATTTGTCATATCGAGTTTGCAATAACTAAATGATTTCACAATTTGCCTTTCGAATCCATTATATATAAGTAGAAGTTAAAATGAGAAGGGTTTTTCACCGATAAGAACACCTAAGTGTAGGTTTGCAGTAAATTGTAAGGGGTGAAAATTCTAATTAACCTAGCAAGACGGTGATATGCATGCAAGGACCACTCTCACGTAGTCACGTAAGACCTGTGAGATGACAAATTTACATAAACCTAAGCTTGGATTATGGTCTTTTCATTTCCTATCATCAACCAACGCAACAATGCACTGATATGATGCACACTGAACCTCAAAAAACAAAAAACAGTTCAAAAGGGGTTGGATGTATCTGTCATACACTCCCGTATACGTTTGAATAGGTTTGTTATGCCAGTGTAAATATTGTGACTTTTCTTCGTAAACACGTATGGATTATTTACATTATATATTAAATATAAAAACAAGAAGTAAGTTGATGGACGTACTAGTTTAGACCTAAAATGTACCTTGATTATACGACATTGTATACTTTTCGATTGAGAAATATACTGATTAATATAATATTAACATGAATTTTCACTAGTACGATGTTCGATCTTATATGATTCCAAAAATAGCAACAACAAAAACAAAACCAACACACAGCAGCAACTATAGCGATATACATTTGTAATATGTTAAAGCGTATTATATCACCTATAAGATAAAATATTTTAGAGTAAATCAAGGTGAAGTTATCAATTCCAGTACTTGATACTCCCTTTGTCCTTTGTCCCTATAAGAAAGTTTCATTTCTATTTATAGAAATAAAGTTCAAAAATTTTGATCACAAATTCTTTTTAGGTTATTGGAAATAATATATTCAAGTGGAATCTAGTTTAATGAACCTCAATGTAAGTTTTTATAAATATCAAGTTTTCATAATTTTTTACCATACGATTTTGGAGATAAAAACATTTATAGTCATATATTGAAAACTACAAAAAGTCAAATGGGGATTTCTTATGAAAAAGCATGTTCATCTATCATGCTATATAACAATAAAATTAATGTTGCAATCAGTTGGTGGCTGTTAATTATTAGCTTGGTGAAAACATAAAAGTGATTTCATATTAACTTACAACCCCATACAATTTGAAGTTATCAATATAATTCAGACAACTCAAAATTTGATCATATTATATTGCTTGTAAAAAAAATAATCATAACAACAATTATAGAGTATTAATAATAATGCTGTAATTCTGATAATATTTTGTTTTTTCACTTAAATATAGTTGCAAGCGGTAAGGCGAATAGCTAGATAGGGTTTGATCCCAGATAATTCTGATAATATTTTGTTCGAAAGATTACGTATGATGTAGAAGTGGTATCTGATGTGATATGCAAGTTAAACATACCTAAAAAGTCAGTTGGAATTCTTCCATTGCTAAACCTGCCAGTAGGAACACCACCCATGAAATCCTTGCCGTAAGGAGGGAAATTACTCTTGATAATTGTCACAACATTATTATTGTTCCCCGGATCAATGATTGAATCTCCGAACCCAAAAAGCGCCGGAACCGTCGCATTTGGAGGCAGTTTAATGGCTGCCGCTGTTGGTGTGGTGGTGGAGAATATGATATAAATGTAAGACACTACACAAAAATATAAACAAGAGGTTGTAAGAAAAGAATGTTGCATGGTTCCTACTTTTCCTTTAAAGTCGGAGAATAATGATCCACCAAGATAAGATAAGATATATATATATATATATATATATATATATATATATATATATATATATATATATATATATATATATATATATATATATATATATATATATATATATATATATAGCTCAGAGACACGTAGAAGTATTTTTGATATAATGAATTACTACTGAAGATTAAAGATAATGTGATTAGACCTTATCTAAACTTGCAAGAGTTTAATTTTTCTAGCATTTCCTTAATCATTTTTAAAGTATCATATTAATTCATATATGTATAATTTAATGACTTTATGGTAGGCTCGTGATGGGGAAGTTTCTACATATATGACACAGTCCAACCAACTTGATGTGTCTGCTTCTCTTTGTCGTACGGAGTGTAGATCAGAAATCAACTATTGAATACACTATATTTCACTGCATCTAATTATATTGACAATAGAATTAATGATAAATATGGAGTGAAACTCTGTAATAAATATATTACGACGTATAAGTTTATTATTATTGTTGTTGTTAATGTTACATTGATTGTACGGTCTCTAAAACACATAAAAATCCCATAGACAACCTCCATATATATGACAATTAGAAAAACGACCTTTTGTGCTGCGCGAGCTATATATATGATGTATCATGTTATCATTCAAGTGATTGTAATATTTCAAGAGAAATGTATCCACAAAGCCTAGAATTTAGGACTCCCAATTAATAATATTTTACGTACATATAGTGACCTTTTTTTAAATTTATAGTGACCAAATAATTTTCTTCACTTACGATAACCCTTTTTATGTTATGTTGACCTTATTACATGACATCGTGTGCGTTGAATCTAACTACTTGAAAGTTAAAATTTCTTATCATCCATCTTATTTTAAGCATTATTCTCATTTGATCCCTCCCCTTCTCCTATATAGGTATGGATCCAAGGAAAATAATACTTAAAAAGATAAAGATAAGAAAAGATCTTATCCCTTTAAATTGTAAGGTCCAACACATGAGATTTCATATACGAAAATAAAAGTAGTGAAAAGGATTACTATAAGTAAAAAAAATAACTTGATCACTATAAGTTAATTAAAAGGGTCATAATGTGTACGCGAAATGTCATGCATTGGACCTAAGAGACGAAGAGTTAAGATATCTTTTCTCGTTTTGATTACCCTTCTTATTTTTAAGGACCTAATGAGAAGGAAGCCTAAAATAAGAAGGATGAAAAGAGATCTTGGTCTTTTAACTACTAAGATCCAACACATGAGATTTCATATAAAAAAAATGCATAAAACAATTAAAAATGTCACTATATATAAATAAAAAAAATTACTTGGTTATTGTAACTAGAAAAAATGGTCACCATATATGTGTGTAAAATATCATGCCGTATAATAAATAAATGATCAATATATCTTCTCATCCTTCTCGTTTAATTTTAAGCACCCTTCTTATATTAGTTTCTAATTATATTATCTTAAAACTAATAATGATTTATAAACTAATAAATAATTTTACTTTTATTGTTTATTAAGGAGAATCTGGAGTCTAAGGTAGTTAGTCTGCGATTTGTAAGATCAAGCGAGCAAGTAGCGGATATACTCACCAAAGCAGTAGGAGTTAGTGTGTTTTATAAACTATTGAGCAAGTTGGGTATTGAAAATATGAGACCCAACTTGAGGGGGAGTGTAGAAAAATAGAAATATACAAGGATTTTAATTACATAACAGATCCAAGTATTTAGGAAGATAAGTCTTTAGTTAGTAGAGTCCTACACAAAGTAAAACAAGTCAGTTAGTAGTATAAATACAACATATATTATAAACAAAAAAATTAATCAATCAAGAAAACCTTAAACACAATTCTTTCAGTCTTAATCTCTCTTCTAGCCTTAACTCAATCTGGTCCTAAGTTAACTATAAGTATAAAAAAATAACTTGATCACTAAGTTAACTAATAATGTGTACGCGAAATGTCGTGCATTGGACCTAAGAGACGAAGAGTTAAGATATGTTTTCAACCTTCTCGTTTTGAGTACCTTTCTTATTTTAAGGACCTAATGAGAAGGAAGCCTAAAATAAGAAGGATGAAAAGGGATATTGGTCTTTTAATTACTAAGATCCAATACATGAGATTTCACATAAAAAAGGTTCATATAACAATGAAAAATGTCACTATAGATAAATAAAAAAAAATTACTTGGTTATTGTAACTAGAAAAAATGGTCACCATATATGTGTAATATATCATGCCGTTGAATATAATAAATAAATGATTAATATGTCTTTTCATCCTTCTTATTTAATTTTAAGCATCCTTCAGATATTAGTTTATAACTATATCATCTTGAAACTAATAATGACTTATAACATGCTAAGACTTAGAATTAAGAACAAAGAATCACCGAATGAGTTAAAATAATTAGTATTTCGTAATGTACACATTACTAATTACAATGTACTATACTGTGTAATACGACATTACAACCTATTTATCCATCAAACCTATTATCTTTAACCTAGAAAAGAATTTGATTATTATAATAATTATTTCAAAATAAGAGAAAATATCATATTATAGAAAATCACCCGGAAATTGCCAACCAATAATTAGTCTTTCTATACGACTATATTTTTAAAAAAAAATATTTCTTCGAATGTCTATACATTACGTAACACCCTCCTTACCACACCAGCAATAGGCCACGTCATCCTCTCAATACCACGTCAAACATTGATCTCGCATCATGGCACGTGATAAAAAAAAAAAAAAAAAAAAAAAAAAAAAAAAAATAACTCCACCTAGGCTTGAATCCATAACTTGAAGTATGAGAGATTCAACCCTACTTGATGTCTGTTTTACATGTTTGATGTGCTAATATTTCCATCCAAAAATATCTTACCAGGAACATCTTACATTGCACTTTCTCTTCTTTTTTTTTTTATTAAGTTGACATTTGCAAATAATTAAATCAAAGGCATCAACTAAATCAATATAAAAGTTGAAAAATACCAAATATAATAAAAAAAAATACAAGTGTTGGTTGGATGCATGTCCAATTCAAGGCCTCCACGTGCACTGAGAGGTACACATTTTAGTGAGTGATCAGTGTTTTTTTTTATAAATAATTGTTAAACCTGCCATTAATTGTTTGACTAATTCTTAACCATGCTATATCATGCAAAAGTTGAGATTGCACAACTAATATCATAGGAAGTTTCTTAAAAAAGAGGTTTATGTTTATTAAACATTTTAGCCCATGCAGCATACTCAGCTGTAGTTATTAGAATAAAACCAATTGATCTTGTTGGTGAAGCTTTGTGATTTCTCACGTTGTCTAAGCTACTAATCTAGGAATTTATTCTATATATTGATATCGATCAACCCATATAACATAAATTATTTGTTATATTTTGGATTATATTAATTTTACTGGGACAGCTAAAAGTAAGAGGCTTTCCTAATTCATACCTGAAATAAATCATATCCAAATATTGAGGTATCAGATATAGGTATTGTTATATCAGATACAATTATTGCTATATCATATATAGGTATTGTAATATCAAATATAAAAATACAGAATACATAAAAATACAAAAAAAAACGCATATCATGTATTAACATAATGACCTCAGGTAAAATGAAATTACAAAAAAAGGCCCAAATATATTTATATCAAATATAAATAAGGAATTTCTCGAAAAGTTAAATCAATAAACTCTCAACACCATGCATCAAACGAATTCATAAATTACGAGTGGAACTCTTCATTCATTGAGCATATTATTCTATCATCAACATCCAACTTTATAAAACAACCCACATAATTGGGCATATGGTGTCTCAACCACGAAAGATAGTGTCATGTTTAGTAACTTGACCTAACTGGTTACCAAATACCAGTACACAATAACTAGCAAGTGTGGTTAACAGTTGATAGTTGGTGACGACTAATTGACACTCACGAAAATGACGAATTTTATCACTCTTCAAAATATTGTGATGCTACCGCAAGCATAGTATTTCGAAGCTTCCAAGAAAGGAACACGAACAACGTCAATACTTACTTTTAGGCCACAAAATGATCAGAGAGGAATGCGATGACAGGTGCCAATAATCTTTGTAGTCGACGTGTTCACTCTCGTAACTCGTGGTATAATGTTAGTTCAACAGCATTTTCGGTGACAACGCAACTCTGCACAACTTTATGCTACATCACCATCCATCCCTTTCAAAATATACAGCGGACAGATCTAGTATCTAAAATGAGAATGAAAACAACGGATTTCGACCTTAAAATCAAACTTAGGAGATTTCATGTAATATAATGGGCTACTGTAATAATAATAATAAAAAAATAATTTGGTCGTTATAAGTTATAAAGAAAGAGAAATGTCATGTGTTAGATTTAGGAGAAAAAAGATAAACATGTCTCCTCATCCATCTTAGTTTAAAGACCTTTCTTATTTTAAATTCTACCTATATATGTAAGTTATATTTTTTTATGTAAAAAGAGCACTAAGCGACAAGACAATAATTAATGTAAACGGGATTTGATCTCAAATCTTCTTATACCACCCTGCAAAACTTTAACCAACTAAAATAATTAGCAACTACGTGTGTATATATAAGTTAGGTAAGGAGTACATTTCCTTAGAATACCAAAATATTACGTAGTGCCACTTATTAAGCTAGTTAAGACTATACTTTAGAGATTTCTAGTGTCCACCCACAAAACAAGATCACACGGAAAATTAAATGCTAAACTGCAAGTTTAAAGAGATAAGTACGTTGACTAATTGATTTACATTAGTCATATATGGCTAAGATTATAAATGATTTTCCCTCAAAAAATAAAGTTTTAAAAGATTTGTCTCTGACAAGAATTTAACTACTTACACTTGTATATGGTAAAAGGCCTCGAGTATTTCAAATTAAAATATTGTTGGAAATCTGTATAAGTACTACTCAAAGTACAATAATTATTTCATGGTTATAAATATATCACACTTTGAATTGAACTAACATTTCTCATGTTTTTTTATTATCTTGAATTGTACTTTGTAGTATTTTGATTATGACCATTGAAAATTGAGCTACTTGAAAAAAACTAAATTACATAACTAATGAAGTACTTATCATTGTTTCATGTGTCATGCATTTTACACTTCTAATTAACAACTTAACTAGTTTGTGTTCATATTAATGCACGACAGTCATACCTAAAAAAGTTTAAAATCAATTATATTAATCACCTTTAACTAATAATTTTCACCCCCCTATCAAAAGTATAAAATCAATAAGAATTTTATTTTAAGTCCCATGAAATACTAATAATCTATTGGTTAACATTGTCTACTTACAAGCAATATAAAAATGGAAAATAGTTTTCAAAAAATCCACAATCAATGAGAAGATAAAAAAAATTGTTTAGTTATGTCCTAGGTAATTAAATGAACTGCAAAAAGTTGTACAATTTTATGTTTTGAGTATTTGAACGTCAAGAACAATAACAACAACATGAACTAATAATCTATCTCCCTTAATCATCCACAAAAATGATCCGCCTCCATTCTCTCTTATTTAGATCACATTTTTTTTTCTAAATTTTTTTTCTCCATATCTTTTCTAACTTCCTCCATTCAAGTCATCTTTGGTCTTCTCGGCGTTGGAGGCCTCCATTACCCCAGCCTTCCACCTTCCTTGCCGGTGCATGTTTTGTTCGGCTCCTAATATGCCTAAACCAACTCAACCAATTATCTTAACTTGTCATTTATATTCACAACCCCAATTTTTTTGGATATCCACATTTCAAATTTTATCCCTTAATTAAGGTGTTCTAAACATCTACTTTAACATATGTATCTCTACTACACTCATCTTCTTAACAAGCTTTTTTTTTTTTATAGTTCAACACTCAAAACCCTATAACAATACTAGTTTAATTGTCGTCCTATATAATTTTCATTTTAACATTATGGGTACACTGTGATCACACAATAGTCTGATAACTACTCTCCATTTGAGCCAACCAAATTTTATTCCATGATTGACATCTTAATTAATGTCTATTCTTTTGGATAACCAATCCTTTCTCCAGTGAAATATTCATAGAACATTCATATTTCACAAAAACCCTAATTATCGAATCTTCATCAAATTATAATTTTATACGGTATCAAGTTACATGAATGTACCTTGCACTAGCACAAGTACAGTCAACGCTAGAAAGTCTACTCTCTTGCTAAAATTCCTATCAATAACAAAAATCATACATATAATATACGCACTAATAAGAATTTTATTAAACTACGTACCAAACCCTAATTATTTTCCTTACCATAATTATTATAAATAAATAAAAGAGAAGAAGCCCACAGCCAAGGTGGCGTGTGCCTAACCATGGCAGCACGTGAAGCAGCAGTGGTGTCTACTGTCTAGACAGTGGAAGCAAGGTAGAGGAAAGGGCTCGGATCGGTGTTTGAGAGTTATATGAAACTATGTTGAGTAAAAGAATAGAATGTGTTATAAATTGGTATCTATAATCAGGAGTGAAATAACCTAACTAGGCATATCAGTAATAAGAAGTCCAAGTGCATTAGGAAAGATGTAAATATTCCTCAAAAATATCTTTTGATTTTTAAATTTTTCTAAAATTTTGACAAATTAAACTCACTATATTCAAAATATTGATTTTTAAAATATCTTTTAATAATCATAAAATGCGATTTAACTCAATATTTTTGAATTTTTGTAAATTAAAATAAACCCATTTCATTGTATTAACTAAAGTTAGTAATTTTAATTAAATAAAAAATCAAAGAAATTCAAACATTTAAGTTAGATCATGTCATAAAGGACTAATTAATGATCAAAATATTTTATAAAATATGTATTTAATTTAATAAATATTATAACAATACCCTTTCAAATAGTCTGAAAATACGATGAATAACATGATTAAATCGATCACACTAGATATTCGGATTCGAGGGTAAATTTACCAAGGTAGATGGAAAGTGCACAATCGCTATGGTGTACTTGTCAGCTTCTACTAATTATTTTTAAAGTGCAGATTTAGATAATAATGGCTACATATAATTACATGAAATTAATTAAGGGCAAAAGTGATTGCACAACATATAAGAGATAATGTTTAAGCCAAATTGTTGTTATATTAACTAAAAGAACCTACCATGCAACCAGATTATACTGTCCAAAAACTATCTAAATTTGTGATTAAAAGGTAAGTTTCTGTCGTTAATATAGTAACATACAAAGGGTGATGAAAGCTGCTCTAAAACATGCTAGAAAGTGTACGGATAAACTGTAATACAAACATATATAATTTTTATGTATTAAATACATATTTTCTAAATATTTTAATTATTTAAGTGGTAAGTTATGAAATGAAATAAATTATATGATTTATGCAGGGAATCATACAGGAATTCTGATGATTTTATGAAATTAAATTTAATAGGCTATTTTAATTAATAAAACCAAAATTGCTTATAAAAATTACAAAAATCCAAATATCATTTACGTAATTTGATAATTTTGTAATGATTTGAAAAGATATTTTGTAACCAATACTAATTTTTTCCCTCCTTGGCAAATTATTGAGAGAAGATTTCCTTTTGGAAATCAATTTTTTGACTTTTTCAAAGGTAATTAATTTTATTTAATTTTTTTTACTTGGTTATTAAGTAATCTTTTGTAAACCAATTCAATTCTTTCATATGATATATTTAACTCCTAATAAACTTTGAATTCTGTTATATTCGGTTCCTAAATCTATATAGATTAATTAATTTTTTCATAAATACCTAATAATTCTTTCTTTTACTTATTTCTCCACGAAAACTCAAATGCTCGCCTAAAGTTCTCCCAAGCACTGGCTGCCTTAGTCCATTGTCACCGCCACACATCCTCCTTAAGAGCCACCAACCCAAGGCCGCGCATGATTGCCATGCACCACCTTTGGCCGTGTTTTGTCCTCTTTCTCTTTCAATTTTGATTCCTAATTCTTACCATATTAATATAAATTATCCATTATAGTTAATAGAAAATATAAAGAAGCTCCAAAAATTAATATTCTGATTTTTAGAGTTAAAAGCAATTTTATAAATTAGATTTGTATTTTTTTTTTATTCTTATTAAAATCCATATTAATTGTGTTATAGGAAGTTGATCAAGGAGAGTTTTCTTCCTGGGGTGTTAATGTGTTTTACTATATCAAGGTATGTTAATGTATCAGTACCTTATAAAATACATGATTTAGAATAATTTTAGAAATAGGATTTTTGTGAATTAATAGTTTTTATAAATTATTGTATATAAAAATAATTATTTCATGAGGGGCTATAATCATTTTTGCTATATATATTATTGCTTTAGTGTTAAGAAATTTTGGTAAATGTTTGGAAATTATTTAAGTATTTTTGGAATTGATTTTAATGATTAAATTTTTTTAATTGTTGTAGCATTATTGCTTTATCAAGATACAATTATGGGAAAATTAGTGAAAAATATTGTGAGGGTTTTAATGAATGCCTAATGCTATATATACTATTTTGAAATTGTTTTTCTACAATTGAAATTTATTTGACCTTCAGAATTAATTATTTTGCAATGCTTCAATAACTATTAAAAATTAGAGATATTGGAAATTAAATTATGTATTATGTATTCAAAATATCAAAAACTTGTGAGGCTTTTAGAAATATTTTGCTACTATTTTGGGGCTGCTCTAACAATCCTTGGGTTTATTTTTGAGCTATGTCACTTGGTTTATAAAGGAAATTATTAAATTAGATATTTAATATCAAAGTGAAATATTTCCTCCTCACTTTATTGGAGTTGGTTTTTAAAATAAGATTGTGGACTATATATTACCTAGTTGTTGGTTTTCCAGTTCGTCGCTGTTCAACGATTTCGGTGAATCTTGGCTATTTAACTCCACAAGTTCCCTTTGGTGGTTGATCCCAATTTAATCTCTATCTTTTCCTAAACAACAACCTTTCCTAAGTAAAGAAGACACATTCTCATATATGTTCTAAACTTTTATTGGTATTCCCAAAGCTATCTCGAACGCCACCAATGAGAAATCTTTGATACAAGTAAAGTTAGGGTTAGAGTTTCTAATTTAGGTTGGAAGTGCTAGGTTAACTAAGAAGTATTTTTGCTTCTCTAATATTGAAGCTAGCCCACTTGTTATTGTCTTCTGTTTTCAAGAATCGGCGATCTTGACGTGAAAGGTAAAAAGTGAGTTAAGGATTTTAGTTTGATATTGGTATAATCGAATTTGGTGCTCCTCCTTTATGGTTTTGTTGTTCGTTCCTGTTGTTTGGGTTTAACTTTTGGTTGTTTAGGTTTTATATTTCGTTTTGATTAGTTTATGTTGTCTGGTTTGTTTGTTATCGTTAGTGAATATTGGAGGCTTGTCTCTCAAGTATATTTGTTCAAATGATATCCTTCGGGGCTCAGGATCGGTAATTGAGTTTGTCCTAATCATTGTTAAAGTAGTGTTAGTAGTCTCGATCCTAGTTTGTTGTCAGGATATGGATCAAAAGGCGAGTGTTGTAGAGCTCTATCGTTTATAAAACCTCCATTTGAGCCACTATTTGCTTTAAGTATGTATGGATGGAATGTTTGGATTTAGCAAGAATAGGTTATTTAATTTGTTTCGATTTGAAAATTCGATGGTTGATGTTAAGTTTTGTTAATTCTCATTTTCGATTTGCAATGATTTGTGTTATCGATGCTCTCAAAATTCCTTATCTAAAAACTACTCCCCAAATGAAAATTTTGGGGGTTAATGGCATGCTAATGTTTGAGTTTCTCAAGTTTCTCAAATTATGAGTTTCTCAACTTTGATTGATCATAAGGTCTTTGTAACCAATTCCTTACCCATCCATCTCATTTTTCGTCTTATAATTTTCAATGGTCATCCAAGTTTCATTTCTTTCTTTAAGGGAAAATAATTACAATAATTGTTGCTTTAACAAGTTTTAGTGTTTTGGGAATTGGCTGATTTGTAAAAGCGAATGAAACTCGTATTGACAGACTCGTGTATGTTAAAAGTTCGAATAGCCCTAATAGTATAACTTGTAATAATTTATCGTATTAATGTTTGTTTAACTTAATGTAAAAAAAACTACTCCATGGATTCCCTCCACCACTACGAGCTAGCTAGTCCAGCTTCAACAATAAGATCACCAACACAATTCCTTGAAGCAGGCTTTAATCAACAATTTATATTCAATATATAAACCATTGAGAATGTATCGCACAAATTAAATGCTAGTTAAGCTCACAAAGTCACTAATAACATGTGGAACTCTTCATTGATCCAACTTTATAAACAAGCTATATAATTCCAACTAACTTGATTAACAAGCTATATAATTCCAACTAACTTTATGAACAAGCTATATAATTCCAACTAACTTTATGAACAAGCTATATAACTCCAACTAACTTGATAAACAAGCTAAATAATTGGACACATAGTGACTCGGCCCATTTTGTAATCAATGTGTTAATTGTTAATTCAACGGCATCTCGGGTGACATCTCAACCGTACAACTTAATGTTACTTCAAATTACTAAGAAAATGTAAAAAAATTAAATATCATTGCCATAAATTAAATGAGACTTGTCGCACTCCTTATCCGTTATTCCTTTAAATTATATTTTAAGGCACCTTAAATAATTATGGATTGGTTGGTAAGCACCTTAAACTTTATTTAATGAGCTCTGATTAAGATGTTACTGAAGACCTTAAACCATTCCATTTCTTCTTTATTTTACTTACTACCTTTCCGATTTTAAGATATTTACCCTTTCAATTCCTTTTAAGCAGCTAACTTTGCTCCACGTAGCCTGAAAAGGATGGTTTCAAAGACTAAAAAGACATATGCGAGTCTTTATAGTTTAGATTTTGGGGATAATCCTTTCAAGAATTACAGATTTACAAAACCAAGACATGGAAAATTGACTGCCAAATATGCATGTTTAAAGAGACAATAGTGAGACTCTCTCGGTCTCCCAAAAATCATCTCATTTTCTATTTTGGGTTGTCTATCAAATATTGCCTTATTCCTTTCAAAATTTCTATTTTAGGTTGTCCTCTAAAGATTTTCCATTATTTTAAAAAAAATATTTTTTTGTATTTGAGGCAAGTTTAGGAAGATGAAAGAGTAATTGATTTAAATAACTAGGGGGTAGATATTGTCTGAGATATCACGCTACCATTTTGGCACATTCAAATTCTGTCGACAAGACCTATATATATCACACAGTAAACATGAGTAGGAGAAGCTTGTGAAGGTCATGAATTCCCCATGAGTGACCTTATGTTGCTCAAGGAAAGTGACTCACATAAAGTGGGCTATAGGTATCTACCTAAAAGCAATACCAACATTAAGTAAAATATAGGTAGAGGGTCCCACAACATGCTTATTTGACTGTAAATCACAGCCTAATTTAATGACTATTTTCGACATTTAAATATTTTTTTAAAATTAAAAATTACCAACGATCATAAAACAAATTATCTATAAAATGACACTCATTTTGCAATACTTTGCCACAACTTAAAAAAAATACATTTTTCTACTTATTTTCGTTTTTTAACATTATATACTTCCTAACTATTATCCTCCACATTTATTTTTACAAATCTTTGTTAAAGTAAATTTATTACTTATTGTCATATTTATTGTTATTATTATTAAAATGTGATAATTAAAAACGATAATTTAATACTCTATTTATGAACAATAACTATAATCTCTAGTTAAAAATATTAAGTATATTACAAATTTATTGAAACGCTAATTATGTAATAGTATCATTAATTAATTAATACCAATATAAATTTATTAATTATAATCACATTAATTAGAAACTTGGTAAAAGAGAGAAAATGTGGTAAGAGATTGGTGAGAAATTTTTAATCACTGTTGGGATGATATTTTTCCTCACCAAAAAATTCAAAAGTAAAATTGAACGGGTGAAGTGAAAAAGTGAGTAGAGAGAAATGATTGGGAAAATTTTGCCCACTAGTAGTGTAATGAATGTTGGTTTCAAGTTGGGACATTATGCACCTAGACAGCTAGACTTATTTCGTAGTTGGGTCATTATGGGGTATACGTACGGACGCATTGAACATATACATTTGTTGTGTCATATTGTCGTGCAAAGTACTACATATTACTGACATAGAAACAACAAATTACAATGACTACAAAGTTTCAGAAATGTTGCACAGGCTATGGATGATACACGGTACATATCCAGGAATTTCAAGCATTATCAACAAATTGAACCTCTTATCAGCAAAAACTCTAATATGAAACGTATTTCCATATTTGAACACCATTCGTAATTGTGAAGATCCTTAAAATGGGATGTCGGCAATAACATGACAAGCACAGAATTGTATAAACAAACATAAGAATCTCAGTTGTGAAACAACAGCTTGGTGATGCTTTCCAGAAATCAAAAAAAGGGCAACCGAACCTCATGTACAAACCCAGACACAGAATAACAGGAAACTTGAAGAAGAGTAGGAGGAAAGAGGATACCATACTACAAGTTATCAGTTAATTATTAAGCGCTTAACCAATGAATATATGAATGAAATACAGGACTTCATACGACGAGAGGAGATGATGTAAAATCAGTGGGCACTCACAAGAAATGGATGCTGACAAACGCCACACTCAATGGTTTCTGAACCAGAAGATGGAACTTGGACCTGTATAAGAAAAGAAACAAGTGCTAGTTTAAATAGGCCAGAGTTCCTTACAGTTGGAATATACAGAAGGTAAAATGTATGTATTACGACCAAACCTGCAAATGTACAGTGCATGTAGGACAAGCAACTTCTCTCATTCGCTTACCAGAACCTTCAAACTTTGAACCTGCATGAATTACCCAAGTCAGAATAGCATGTTTGAAGAGCTCAGCAAACTAACACTAAAGCACTTAATCTTTGAATAACTCTGCTGAGCCAAATTGTATAAAAATCAGTCATTGGATCTCTAAGGCAATATAGTGGTCATTATCTTCTGAGGCATTCAAAAGCATGAAGCAATGTTTACCTGATGAAATTTTCAGGTTCTTTTCCATTTCCTCCTGCCATGATCATCAAAAATACCCCCAGAAAAAAGTATTAGAGGATTTTCTAAGCAAGTATTAGAGGATTTTCTAAGCAAGTATTAGAGGATATTAGGACAGAATACAATAAGACAAAAAGGCAGACACAACGTATGCTACATTCCCCAAATATTGTGTTAATTATGATCACTCCATATTCACAATTATACCACTCAAAAGAATTCCCAAGCTACCTAATTTATCATCTGTTAACTACCCATCTAAAGGACAATTTCAGTTCCCTCAGTCCCTCACAGACCCTGCTCATGGCCCCTTCTCTCAGAAACTAAGAAAAACTGGTTAGCCAAATGTGACTTAGGAATATAACTCAGCTCTGCACATGCACCTCACCCCAAAAACAAACAAAAAGATCTGCTTTTAAATATACGCCTGACAATGCAGTCTAATAGTTGTAAGCAAACACTATTTTATATATATATATATATATATATATAGAGAGAGAGAGAGAGAGGAGGGATCCAATGAGAAGGATGCTTAAAATAAGAAGAGATTTTGGCCATTCACATGATAAGATCCAACGCTAGAGATTTCACGTAAAAAAATATAGTTACTATAACAATAAAAAATTATCACTATAATAATAAAAAAAGTCACTATAATAATAAAAAGTGTCATTATAAGTGAAAAAAATTATTTGGTCACTATGAGTTAAAAAAGAGTCACCATGAGTAGGTAAAATATCATCCGTTGGATTTAAGAGATGAAGAGTCAAAATGTCTTCTCATCCTTCTCATTTTAAGTATTCTTCTTATTTTAACTTTTACCTACCTATATATATATATATATATATATATATATATATATATATATATATATATATATATATATATATATATATATATATATATATAACCAATTCACATCAGCCCATCATTCTTTATTTCCAAGTCATGCAGGCAATTTGAGAAGGAGAAGGACCTTCAAAGTATCAATCCACTTCACGAATCACTTTCCTACTTCGACATAACATTAACTACATATGCCTGAAACTAAAAAGGCACGAGACAAGGGAAAAAGCACATATGACATAACTATAAAAGTGATTACCTGAAGCTTCTTGGCAAGGTCTTCATGACTCTGTAAAGAGACCGGTCTGTTTGCTGCTTCCTTGGCCATACTAAGTCTCTGAGTTACATGTGCCTGTAACATGAGGAGAAATCACTCCAATTATATAGCAAATATTTATATAAGAGCAAATATGTTCTTTTAGTAGTGACTAGTGAACTAGTGATAATCATTCATGTTTATCATCAATACTCATGTGTGAACTTTGGATTACATCACAGGAATTCATGGCAATGAGCTATTAATATACAATGCCTAGCACCAATACCCCTGCCCATACAAACAGGTGAATTAATACATTAATTGTACCAGCACCAGTACTCATGTGTGAACTTCCGTCGAACTATAAAAAAAAAATTGTAAATTTGGAATCAAAGGTTCCGATGAACGAATAGCTTTGTCACGAGAAGGGGATAAAAATTCCACAGACCAAGAATCCAAACTTGTAAGCAATGTGAGGGAGGTGACGACTCCATTTTCGTGAACAATTTCTAAAAAGCATACCTTTTTAATAACTTAACGTTAGCTTTGATAAAAAGCTGACAACAATTAATAAAGAATTGAAGTTAATTAGTTATTTGGATTAGGTTGATTTGTTTTGCTATTTTCTTCTTTTGATTAGTGTACACAGACGTTTATGTGTTTTTTTTTCGAACTTGTCATAGTGGGGGCAGACACTCAACAAACTGAGTAGAAGGTTGTTGACTTGCTCAAGAATACTTTTGCTTGTGTAATACATTACTATTATATGTACTTTTGATAAACATCCTCGAAATATACTATATTTCTGCGGAACAACTTTGTTTTGGACAAAGTAATTCAAAGTCTACTTCAATATTTATTTACAAATATCTGTGATATCATGACTTAGTTCGTTAATCTAAGTCGTGGTATTAAGGACACAGCTCATCAATAGGGTATAGCTTTTTGCTACATTATTGATCACTTTAATTAGTGAGATGTGATTAATGAGTTGTTACAATACTAGTCATTTCTACCTTTGCGCCCAACTCTCCTATCACTTCGTATTGCCAATTTACTACACCCAACTTTTAAAATAAAAACCTTCTCATTTCCTTAGCCCACATTCCTCAGGTCAAGGGCCCTTAGACTCACCAATCCCCCCTGGTTTAAATCCATTTTCCCAACCCACTAGCTCCCAACACCAAACCCAACCAACCCCTAACATAGTATCATCATACCAGGGAAAAATCGCAGAAATTTCTTCTCCATAGCAGAGCAAATGATTGATACGCAATTCTTCACTATTGAGAAGCTGTGTAGGGTCTCAATTTCAAGTGGCATAACAAGAGGGACCCAAAGCATTATTCACAAAGCTGGGATACTAAGCACCGATTACTAAGGTGAAAGTTTGGTGGGCCAGTAATTGAATGCCTTGGGTATTAGGTAATGCTAATTCATCTATCAAAATTAGCTCGGGATGGGGATATACTGAGCTGTATAGGCTCACTGAGTTTAGTCGAAAATAGTTGGTTTGACAAGTTGTTTGAATTAATTGTTTTTGTTATGGTAAACTGCTAATGGAGAAGAGCTGCTTCAATGGCTAAAATGACCAAAAAAGACATTTGCTAATGTTGGGTGTTTTCTGTTCATAAGGAAACAAATATAGTTTATAACATTTTACTAAAATTTAAATGTGATGACATTATTTTAATGTTGCAATCTCAATATCAAGTTCCTTTAAATGTTTATTAATAATGATCAAAACTGTGTACTTTAAAGGTTTGAATTTGTAAAAGAATATTCTACAATTCATTTTTATTTTTTTGATAGGAGTATTATCATACAACAATGTAAGGCAAGTTATAGTAATTCAAATTTGTTGACTAGCCATTTAAAAAAACAATGTTAGTTCCAAATGAAAAAGAGATATATATATTTTGAAATGGTAACTATATCAAATCCCAAATTATAGTACTTCCTCGGTTTCTTATTGTTCTTAATACTTATAGTAGGAAGTAAGAAAGAGGTAAGTGGAAAGTAGGTCGTTTTTTTGCTTTATGAATGGGAAAGAGAGATAACAAAAGAGAATTTACTTATCCATAAAAAGACTAAAGCAAAATTAAGAAGAACAAAATAAAACACCCTTAAATGGAATATAGGAACATTAAGGAATGGAGGAAGTTAAATTAGATTAACTTGAGTAGTAGCAAAAGAATCTCACATTAAGGAAAGGGCTATAACTACTAAAAATGAACCCACATACCAAAGGCTTACCCACCCCACATTCAACTCCTCAAAAAATAAAGGCCTATTTCCCCTTCTCTTGTTTATTTGTTTGAAAATAATTCAAATAAAAAAGCTCCTCTTTTCTCTTTCTTTGGAACTCTGCTTCTGATTAACAATTTTCATCCTCTCCAGCAATTCTTAGAGCAGCTGCCATTTGATTATATCTCATTCATGCAACAAGTGCAAGGTAGAACATATTATATTGTGTTTTATTTCTCATTAGATAGATGCAATGCGCTTTCTGACAAGGTTAAAAACTCAAATTTTATGAGATTTAGAATGCAAGATCAGAGAAATAATGTTTAATGACTTTAGAGTACAGGTATACACCTTTAATATTTTGTTGATTACCAATTCATAAATTACACTTTGATTTCTGTAATCTTTCTCAGAATTTAACAAAATTCCAATCCTCCCTTTTCTCATTTGAGTTTAATTTCCATGGAATTCTTCAGTTGATGTTTGGTTATGGCAAGTATATTAGTCTACCGCCAAATTTCTTTGCTAATCAATGTTAAGTATAATGGAGATAGGTTGGGTGGTCCAAATTGGCTAAACCAAGGGACGGAGTGGACAAAGTGGATATTTTTCTTCACATCACCAAAAATCTCCTCTTAGAGACTGCTATTTGGAGCTTTTAGAGAATCTTTAAACAGCTCCAAGCCAAACACTAAAATCAGCTCTTTGACTGGTCAATCAGTTCATACTGGTCAAACCCACTAAATTAGCTCCAAAACACTTCTAACCAAACAGGGCCATAGATGGCATCATTTTATTTATTTTATTAGCCGTTAGTGAAAGTTAACAGCCAATTTGAAGTCTGGGATTGTGGGATTGTAGGCACAATTCGAGTATTTAATTGCATCAAATTACATCTTTCCCAATTTTCTCGTCTTCTGACACATTCTGATTTTCTCATTTTTCTATTACATTGCACAACTGCACAGTCAATCTTCAACCAAGCATACATAGATGACAAGAATATCAATTAAAATAACAGTACAGAGATTATAAGTATTGAAAAGGCATTTCTCCCTATAAACTGAAGGAGAAAGCAAGAATAGGACAAGCAGACATCAGGAATTTCTACCACATTATTTAAAAATAACAGGAATGGTCCAAATAAACCAGGCAAATGCATACCATGCATCGATCACACACACGAACTGCTTGGGCATTGTCTTCCAAAGTGAGGGGAGTTCTACCCTGAGTACATTTGTCACAGAATATATCTCCACAATTTCGACAGTGATGCTAGACAAAGAATGCCATGGGTCAATCAAAACCGTCATTTATTTCACTAAAATAAGGAAACTGTTGTATCTTATACTCAATTCAAAACATACCCTACGGTTGAAGGCACTAAAATCTCCTCCACATCCTGTACACTTGGAAACAGCTTCATCAGGAACCTAATATAATGTTCAAACAAACAATTGTAAGATGAAAGGCCACGACATAAAGATAAAGGCATATCAATAATACAAAAGGTGGAAGAAGACAGCAATGCAACCATTGCTTCAACCTTATATTTTTAACACTCTTTTCAACCACCAAACCAAACGTTGACAAAGCAACAACCAACTGAACATGAACAAAACACAAAATTCATGCAGGCTAACACAAATTTTAAGAGGGAATCCCATGACAGAACAAAGAAGAGTGTCCACATAAAAATGGTAATAATAAACTATTACCATCATAGTAAGACATCAACTTCTAAATAATGCAATCACAAATTATCAGTAGAAACATCAAATTCAAGATAAAGAGAAAACCCAGAAAGTGTACAGCATCATAACAGAGAAACACCATTAGAGATAGTATCAGCTTACACTTCATAAAAACATCCCTTCAATTATATGTTGGCTAAAACACTATCAGGGGCATAATTTCAGCTTCAGCAGCAGCAAACCAACCCTCCAAAATTGTCAAAACAAAACAGATATGAAAATTAAAAGAAAGAGGGTAATTATTACCCAATGATCTTTCTCTTCATTAACTGGTTTCAGCTTGTTCATCCAGTCTGCAAATCCTTTCTTCTTATCTGCAGACTGCTCCAGGGCTTTGGGTGGCTCCGAAGACCTGATTCTCCCGCCCATCTCCTTGAACTGTAGTTGAACACAGAAAATTTTACAACTACATACACCACCCTCAAAAAAAGATATGGAAATGAATTCATTACACACTAATGTTTATTCCCAAAGACATAAATCTTGGTAGCCTAACAGGCAACACAACAGTGACGTAAATATGCTGTGAAACAATATTATACTAAACAACTATACCCATTGCATCTCATGAGATTACTGGCAAGACTTAGGTCTGTATACATCAAATAAATAAACTAAATTTAAAAAAGGTATTTATTAGCACTAGCTACAACTGGTAAGAGGTTGCTTCAATGAGATCCTGGATAATATTTGTCCCACATTACCCCCACAAAATTTTTATTGGAAACTTTGATACCACTCACCCCCTCCCTCCAAAAAAACAAATAAATAAATAAATAATTCTTGGAGTTGCCCAGTGTTACTCTTGAAATTGGACTAAGAAGTTGATGACTGAAAGGGGGAAGAACAAGAAGTTGGCTATTGTACAAAGGGAATAAAAACAAGCACCTTTTTGTAGTCATTTGCTTGATAAAATTGAGGAAGGCCCATTGTAGCAACAACTTTGCATATCAAAAGGAAAAGGAATGCAGATGAACATATATGGTTTAATAATAGAATTATAGAGTAAAATATTCGTTATTAGTATCAACTCAAAGTCCCGCACTAGCAAAGAAAGAAGGTTGTAATTAAAACAATAGGATGACTACTAAGGACATGGAGTATGAAACTAGAACTTCCTCTGTACTTTAAATATTGCAGCATTTGCTTTCAATGGAAATTTCATATTTATTGCAATGCTTTCTACTTTTCTAATGGTTTCTATCTCTCTCTATCTCTATCTCTCTCTTAATCACATGGGTACCTTTTTTGTTCCACTACATCTTTTCTCAAAACATGGGCTCCTGAAATACCATGCATCCCCTACATTTTCCAATAACAAAAGAACAGAAGTATAAAAATATAAAAGCTTAATGTGAAAATGATAAATAAAATATTGAACTTGCAGCACCAAGATTGATGACTAGTCTAATCTAAAACCTGAGATTGCTTTAATCTAGTTCATGACAAATTGTTCAGTCAACAAGGTGTCAATGCAATACCAGAACACCACTTTCAAATTTCAATCAAAAATTCACACCATAAGTGCTCACACAATCCAAGCAGCCAGTTCATTATTGTCCCCAACAGTACATTTCATTGCGCAACACTCGCACTATGAAAAGATTTCTTTCATTCTAGATCATGCAAACCCTAAAGTACACAAATCCATGTTTCCACATGATGTGCTCATAGAGTGTAAAGCTGGACAAAACTGAAAGAAGACAAGTAATTTTTTTAAACAATTGGTCTCTTTTGTAGATTTGTCACAATAGAGGGCACCATAGAAGATTTTATTTTTTTACAATTTAAAATTTGTAAAGAAGAAACTAAGAAACAACAATCACAATGTTGACAAAGTCAGCTCATTTGTTTATTTAAAGGTTATGCCCATCCGTTTTAACATAATATTGGCTCCTTTATTCATAAAGCATTTGAAGTTTCTATTCCAGGTTAGGCCTGTTCTGTTCAACAGGGAAAAATCCCTGATCCAACTTGGTAATAACCAGGTCAGACCCCATCCACTCTAACAACAGAGGCAGGTCTTAACCGGATTGACACTAATTTTTCAGCTGGGTAGGAAGGACCATTAACATGACGAAACTCCCCCACATTTTGAACAAAAGAAATCCCAGAAACCAAATGTCCCCAAACTCAACCGTATATATAAATGTTTTCAAACAAATCTCTGAATAAGACTCAATAACTGGATTGAAAAGTCAAAGTATGGAAAAAATATTATTTCTACCTACCCTTGCAAGTTTCTTGTTCCCAAGTTCTAACCAAAGCTAGCTCTTAAAGGCAAGTGTCCAGCACAGTTAGAAAGGAAGCAATTTTGTCACTTAAAAGCTATGGAACAAGGGTATGCACAAAAAAAGGAAAGAGAAAATAAAGTTATTTTATAAACTTGAGATCAGAGTTTCAAAAAGAACTAACTAACTAACAAATCCAACATTAAACGTTTATATGTAAGATAAAATGTCCAAGAAACAGTCATTCATAACCAGAAATGTGTTTCATGAATGCTGTATTGTATCCCCACAGCCCTGTTACCCAAGTCCTCATCTTCGAAACAATGTATGACAAATATACATATCTTAACACTTGCACAGGCCCATAAATAAGTAATGTGGCTTTAGAGATGTGAAGAAAGAGGAAAACATATTGCTTGAAATAATGTACCTGCACAGTAGCAGCTGTCACTGTGTCCAAAATTGTATTTGTAGTATAGCTATTCGACTGCATTCTAATACGTCTAGGCTCAAGGTCAACAGGAGTCTTTGACCAGAACGCAAATGTAGATGAGTCATATTTCTACATAAAAATTTAAACACAGAGAAGAACAAATGAGTCCATAAACCATCGCAAAAACAAGAATAGAACTCTCAATTTTCAATCGGCTTACATCACATCTTGTCACAGTATCAAGAGGATAAATCCTCAATGTACGACTTGTATTAGGATCAAGCATGCGTATCCCATCCAAACCAACCTGACAATGGATACAACAAAAATCAAATATCTTTTCATTAACCAGATAAAATTATGTCCCCACTGCATGTGCAAGCATAAGACACAAGAAGCAATTAAAAAGGTTCATTGCATGACTGTATACCCATGGGGATAGAAGTGGGAGGAAGAGAGCAACAAAAGGCTCTTTTGGTGTCCACAAGCAACTTTGAAAAGGTTATATCTATTGCACTTTTTGCATGAGTTGTGTGTGGCATCAGAGGAGATGAATGAGGAAAATTAGCAGGCATACAAACAGGTTCGTGTCTTTCTCACTGGTTCCTCAAATCAGGAGAAAAATATGGTATGCTACTTGCCGCAATGAATCAGCAAGTGGCAGATCCAAGCGGTGAGCAAGGGTACAAGTGTACCCCATTACATTAAATTTAAGGGATTGAGAAAATAAAGCTGAAACAATTCCACTTCATTTCATGAGTCAAAAGGGTATCATGTTGATAAAGAAGGCAGTTACTGGAGTTCTAGAACCCACAGAAGATTGTGGATTCATTTCAGCTTGATAAAATTTTCCCTATCTTTGTTTTCCCACGCTTGAACAAAACACAATCTTGAATCAATGCAGAAATAATGCAATTTCCTAGGTGGCCTTTTTTTAATTCAATGCGCATATTAGCATAGTGAATTTTTTTTCCTTTCATTCAATTAAAATAAACAAGAAATTTCAGTTTCATTGATTTCTGCTCATTTCACAAAATTTTATTAAGCTATTAAATTGCCACTCTTAATTTCAGCTTATGACCCGGACTGTTACAACAATAAATTCATCCTGATGTTGAAACTTGAAACAATGCATCTTCTATGTACCAACTTGCTAAAAAAAAACTATCAAATTACACTTAGACCAAGCAGTGTGTTGTTAAAAACAACATAGTGCTTACTAGCTTCCCTAGTCTCTTGATAAATAGGGTGTTGGTGGAAAGTTAGTCCCTTCTCTCTCTTTGGGTAGGAAATAGTAAGTCATTGATAGACATGAAAAGTTTCATAAAATAAGTTAATTGGACCAAAGTATTAGGGAAAAGGAGGCAAAGTATTAGGGAAAAGGAGGCATCGCCCGAAGCAATTACTAGTTATAATGAAAAGTGGAGTTAGTGGAGCACAATAATACTAAAGGATCCTTACCATATAAGGAAGTGTTGCAATATGTACAAATCACCAATTAAGGGCAAGTATTGCAATTAATACAAAACAGAGAGATTATTTATCTTTTCAAAAGGTACGTTTAACCTTGACGATATGGAAAATCAACCTACAAAAATGGGTTAATGGTTATGGGTTTTTTATTGGTGCAAAGACTACAACATCTTTTTTTTCTAGTCTAAGACTGCATAAATACAAAGCCTAACAAATTGGTGGACAGAATGAACAAGTCGATAATACGTAGTAGTGGGCCAAAATATGTTATGAAGTAAACTAAAAGTAAAGTGAATTAAAAATGACTAGTTGGTCTAGTATCAGTACCTATCAGCCCATTTATCTCTGAGCATCCAGATCTGCCTCTACCATTAGAGCAAAGGCTAAGAGATAGCATCAAAAGAAAGTTCTATACACATTTCTTCAGAACTCTAGCTAAGGAAGCAGTTTATTTCGTTGTTTGATTGACATAAAATGTTATTAGGAAGGACAACCTGTTTTACATCTATTTGAAAATTTTGACACAATTTTAACATTTATTTCATAATCATACCCCCTCCCAGATCTTACAAGAACACAATATAGAAAATTGGCATTCATTTCTAATAGAGCCGTGTGATGAGGACAGATATAGACTGAGGTTAAAAAAATAGTCGACTCTCTCAGGAACAAAGGAAGTATATTTAAGTGCCTAATGCACTCGGGAAATCATTTTCAAGTGATTAAAGGATTTTTTTTAGCCACATTGACGCATCACCCATGGCACCCCCAACTTCCACCATCAAGCTGGCAAGTTTTGCAACTTTATTTCTCACTTTTGATGCACCACAATTCCACAAGAGAACAATATAACCTCAAACAATATGCACAACCTATTCTACATTGTATTACAATTAGTGTACATCAATATGCACCGCCCTCTTCCCCCTTTCAGACACACTTAAGAAAATGGACATTATCCCATCATGTTAGGGTATTACAAGATTTCAAGTGGTAAATATTCTAAATTCTACTTCTTAGATCTTCACGGGAAAACATCAACAAACGTATCTCTCCAAACAGGTTCGTCAAACTTCATACCCAGGATTTGTTTACATCTAAGGTTGTAATCATTGAGATGAATTAGAAGTTGCAGGTCTATAGATATCAATCAAACACCAAAACTTTTGTCTAGCCAAGCATTATGGCAAAAATTAAAGAAATAACCATAAACCTGATCATGCTCCTGAGTTTACACTTGCATACCTAATCTAAATCCTCTACCATAGCACTAGAGCAGGCTATTTTGTACGAAGCATAAGCCACACTCTTCAATACTCAAGTCCAAAAGGCTACTTACACTAATAAAAATCCCCTTAACCAAAACAAAGTAAGCCCCCACAACTTCATCCATTTCCCTCCATTGCAATCCACAAAAATAACAAAACTTTCTCTTCTACACACTTCAATCAAAATTACAAAGCCTCACCTGACCATTACTCCACCATCTTAACTTATTTCATAAACGAAGTCAGCAATCCTCTGAAGGGAGTTTCAACAATTGATCAAGTCATTCAGCACTCAAACTCATAAAGTTTACTACACTAAAGCTGACTCGAACAAACTCCAAACCAATCAACCTTTCGACAAAAAAGATTCATCCAGCACAATCATCATTTGTTCCAAATAATTCTAATCACACTAACTAATCTAAACTACGAGACCTTGTTCTATAACTAAGCAAGACACTAAAAATTCAAGCTCACCAAGTTAAACCAATAAATACAACAGCAATAACAATATAGAATGCACTTGAACAATGACAAGAAACAGCATACCATACAAAGAACATCCATAACACTCTGGCCACCACTTTCAGGCAACAGCTTGACCCTAAACTTCTGAACTCCACTTTTACCATCGCTATTCGACTCCGCCTTTGGCTCTGCCCTCACAACCTTCAAAGAGCTAGGCTTTTCCTTCTCCTTCGTAGAGGAACCAGAAGGAAAGCTAATAGCCCTCCCATAATCATCAAACAACCCAGACCAATTCGAAGATTTCGACCCAGTCCCTCGAGCACCATACGGCTCCGATTTCCCCTCATAAGCATACACCCCATCATCCTTATAATCATACCCACCTCCTAAATTAGACCTCCCACCCCCATAACTCCCATAGCCACTTGAATTCTCATCAAAATAACCCGACCCGTAATTGAATTTCGGGGTGTTATCATAATACGCCGGGTTAGAGTTCAAATTAGGGTTGGGGTAAGTTGATGAAGGTGGAGGAGGAGGAAGGGGGTAATTAGGGGGAGCTGATTGATGGGGTTCGTAAGGTGGATAATACGGCGTCGTCGGAGGGTACTGTACTTGGGCAGGCGGAGGAGGAGGAGAGTAAAGCCCATGAGAATCAGGCCAAATTGGAGGCGTAGGTGGTGGAGGCGCGTAGTGGGATTGAGGAGGAGGAGGAGGAACAGCGGGAGGGAGTGGATCGGAGGAATGAGGGAAAGGAGGGTAATTTTGGGAGTACGGTGAAGAGTAATCGGGTGAGGCGGAGTTGGGGGCTGCGAAGGGTGGCGCAGAAGCGTAGGATGGTGGAGAGGGAAGGGGGGGGTCAAGGGCGGTGTAGTAAGGAATTGGAGGGGGTGGTTGTTGGTGGTGGTAATAAGGGGCGGCGTTGAAGTCTCCTTGATGCATTTGGTACTTTGGTATGATCGCCGGTTAGAATTTGATTCAAGTTTCCAGGCGATCAAGTGAGGTCGGAGAGAGAGAGAAGGGGGAATTGGGAGAGGCTGAGGAATTTTGTCAATTGTCGGCGGGAATGTGTTAACATCTTTGGTGTGGGCCCCCAGGAAGATGATGCTAATGATGCTGGAGAAGTGGTTGAATTTGAGATTGTTGACGCAATTTGTAACCTAATTCCAAAGTGAATCTCTAAAATATATGTTAATCTCTCCTTATTAATCATATAAAATACTACCTTCAATTTTTACTAGATGCAATATATATAGCTTTTAGGGACTCCAATGCAAAATTTGTTAATGATGTTTAAAGTAGATATATATTACTAAAGTGGATAATTAAAGGGGTAAAGTAAAAAATTGATTTTGATTTTTGGTGGGGGTTTTCCAAACTAGGTGCCAAAAGTTCATATCAAAATAATCTGAAATTCCCTCCATTTTTCCTTAGAAAACCGTGCAAAAGGGGTATAAGTAGAGCAAAAAAAATAGAAGTTGTTGCTTCCCACAGTACACAACCCCACCCGATTTAAAAACGTGGAAAGGGAAGAAATACAGAAGAGCATCACAGTACACAACCCCACCAAAACACAAATTTACATAATGAAATTTGTCATCAATGCTAGGAATCTACCATCAATACTCAGCCCCCATTAAAGTACAGTTAGGATTACAAAACAAATTCTACAACACATTAAAGGTAACATCTTCAAGCTTCAGTATTCAACCTTCATTTTCAAGCACCTCTTGCAAATCTAAAAAAAAAACAGAAACCACTAAACAGCCCATGGAAGCATATTATAATTCAAGTTTCTTTATCATTGAGAGGATACTTGCAAAAGAACACATGGAGTACATGGATGAGGCATTAAGGGACTCAATACATCATGTAGAAGATGATGAACAAGAGGCAGCAACAACTGAAACAGGGGGGTACATACACAATGCCAAACTCATCAACATCACAGAAAATGAAGGTCAGAACTGTCAATGGCAAGGAAAAGACAAATTGTTGATCAAATGCTTGCTCTAATGCAAAACGGGTCCTTACCAAGAGGTTCATTATCAACATTAACAAGGTAATTTGAGTTTCACAAGTCTACGATTACAAGATTGTTTCAAGAAATATACAAGCAAATGCAACAAGGGACTGTTATCGATGTTAGGAGCTAAAAGTTAGGCATGGTAGGTGTAAAAGCAAGAGAGTGCACAGACAAGTTCCTACAACCTCATAATAACAGAGAGAAAGTATGTTGCTGCCCTTAAAATTTCACATTCTACCCTTCACAGTTTTAAACACAAGAGGCATACTTAGAACACATACAAGTACCAACAAGCCCTGACTGACCTCTGATCATAAGATGGCAAGACTTAGGTGGGTTTTGTCACATATACAGCCAGCAACAACAACTACAAAACCCACCTTTGTTGACATGAGTAATGTCATTCATATTGATGAGAAGTGGTTTTATTTAAACCCAAAAACAAGAATATTTTATCTTTTGCCAAAGGAAGAGGATCCTAATAGATGTGAACAATCCCGAAAGTTTAAGACAAAGGCTATGTTCATGCGTATTATTGGAAAACCACTATACGATGCACATGGGAATTTGATACATGATGGGAAATATGGGATAATTCCTTTTATTTGCAAGTAATTGGCAAAGAAATCCAAAGCCATTCAAAACATAAACATAAACATAGATAAAATTAGGAAGATATTGCTAAAAAAAGTTATTCCAGCAATCAAAAACAAATGGCCTCAATACATTCCGAAGGATGTGGTGGTGATTCAATAAGATAACGCTAAGTCAAACCAAGTGCCTAAAGATGAAGAATTCATGCATGGATGCTACTACTGAAGGGGGGTTCAACATCAGATTTGTGTTTTAACCCACACAATCGCCTGATTTAAATGTGTTGGATTTGGGTCTTTTCAGAGTCATTCAATCTATACAACATCATTCATTTCCTAAACATTTGGATGAAATGGTTGAAAAAGTGAAGGAGGCATATGATGAATTTGAACCAACTGTGAACAAATACACTTGGATCACATTACAAAGTTGTATGATTGAGATTCTAAAAGTAGAAGGAGGGAACAAGTACAAGATTCCACATATAGGGAAGCAAATACTCGAAAGACTCCGCTTGTTACCAGAACAACTAGAAGTTAGTTAGGAAGTAATAGATCAAGCAGTGGACTTTCTCAACAAAAATTTCATTCAAACAAACCAAGAGCAACGAGGAGGAATTGAGTTTGAGGTTGATGTAGACTAGGTATGGAAATGAATAACTTAAAACATGACTGCCACACATAACCAACATTTTGATGTCGTATTGGGACTCGTAGTTTTAATTCATGTTGGTTAGGTGTACTTTTGTATTTTGCAATGTGTTGTCTAGGCAGTCATGTTACGAGACATTTTGTAATGGGAATCAAATGTGTAAATGTAATCTAATTGAATGAAGTCTTCATAATGGGAATCAATTTCTAGATGGGAATCAAATGTTGGCACAAATAAAAAGCGTCCAAAATTAGTAAAAGTTGCATCTTTTAAAAACCGGAGGTAGTACATAGTTTGAATATTATTTAATCATATTGTCCTTATATAGAATTGTCTTACAGTTGACGTGTTTTGTGAAGTCCATCTTCAAGCACTTCGGTTAAGGTCGCTGCTCTTTGAGTCTTTTGTAAGTGTGTCTAATATGCAATCATAAATGGTCGCAATAATCTAATTATTGAGGGTGTTAAGTTTGTGATGATTAATTTTTCATGGAAAATCGATTTATGTACATTTGAATTTATCAATGCTCAAAATTTTCTCCACCGATCATTTATTGTTTTAGAGAAGTAAATCACGTGGCAGATTTAATAGCGGCTAAATGGACTTTGAATTCAATAGACTTCAAAGCCCTCAATGTCTCTTTAGCATTCCTCCTCTAATCCTACTCTCTACCTTATTAGTTATTGTCCATAAGAATATTGTAGGTTAAGCCCAAGTTGAGGTGATTTTCTAGCCTTTTCGTTATTTTAAAAAAAAATCAAGAACCTCAAAAATTTTAGTTGGTTTACTAATGGCTAAAAATAGCACCAGACTAAGCATATGCATATTTTATGAAATTTAGTGGCAAATCCAATAATTCAATCCAGGGGAGGCAACATCACAATTATGATCAAGACAAAAAAATAAGTTAAGAGTTGATTTTAAAAGCCATTAACAAAAAAATTTACTACTAAAATAAGAAAATTTTCTATATATTACCTTTTCAACTAAAAAATGACAAACAAATTATTGCAATTAGCCTAAAAATATCTCCTCCACCATTTCTTAGTTAGCTCATCCATTCGGATCAAATTGCAACCTCTCAATATCAAATACAAAACCTATAGCTTTCTCTCCTTCACCCCTCAATGCTTCCTCTTCCTTGAGCTCCTCCCTTGCTAAAACAAACCACTTGAACAAGTTACAATGTCACACATTATATTAATTTATTAAATAATAATATAAAGTATATGATCCATAATTAACAATTTCAATTATCAAACAACCAAATCAACACAAACCCACATCAAATATACCATATAATTCTCAAATTCATCTATTTAGTGACTTATTTTTAGATATTTTTTTAAAAATAATTTATTTGGGGAGAGTTCCCCAAATATGGCCTTTTATAGCATCCATCTCTAATGAGATAGATCAGCATGTAAAAATATATAAGAGGCACAATATGTTATTATGTGTGCAAAGTTGTGATTTATATTTGTACCACTGCCACACTTTGTATGAATCAGTACGATGAGATACATTACAAGACGAACCAACGTAACCAGCAAAAAATAACCTATGCAAATTTACAAGTGTAGTTTCATTTGAATCACTAAGTGTGGTATAAATGATATACAAAAATAATATATTAGACAATCGTACTCCATGATCAAGGAGAACTTGGGTGTAACTCAAGGTTTTAGATGATATGTCAAAAAAAATCATTGTTTCTGATAAATTTCAAATTTCTGAAAATGTACGAACAAAATACAAGTCTACTATAAATACAAGTATTTGTTATATTGGAGGTTTTTGTTTATGTTAACAATACTAGAAATCTGCAAATTTATGATGATAATGTACAACCAAAATTTAAGGTCTACTATAAACATCGTTATCATATGCTCATCACACATTCACATGTTCGGTCTAGCTTGTTTTTGGCCATGAAATGAAGTTGGAGGTTTATGTTTGTGAAAAGTTGTGGGCAAAACCTGATGAAATCAGACCATTTCATAGGGGTAAGCCGAAGTGTAGAGGTTAAGAAGTGGGTATTATGAGTAATTTAGGCTGAGCCCATGTACAAAGTCTGACCCATTTTTGTAGCCAAGAAATGATAAGCCAATTGAGTGGGCCTCAACTTAGGACAAGTCACATGGTTGGACATCGTGGGATTTGTAGGTTTTTTTTGTTGAATATTGTGATTCTCTCTTGATGGAAACTTTTTCCACTAGTGGAAAAAATGACATATACCACTGTTTATATGCTCCGATTCTTCATAAAACCGGAGTATATATTTATGGATTATTTTTATATATTTTTTTCGGTGTAAAATTAAGCTTTGTCGGTTTATTAAGAACCGGAGCATATATCAACTTTATGCTCCGGTTGATTAGAAAACGGAGCATATTCCTTTTACCTATTAAAGAACTAAGCTAGCTACTGCTTCCCTTTTTGCCTCCAACCAAGCAGCACACAACACAAACTTCAAATTCCCTTTCTCCCACGAAACACATGCAGCACCTCTCTTCAAATTTCCATTCTCCTCTTCTTTTATGTCTATCCACTCACCACCACCGTCGCTGCCGACATGGTCGTCCTCGACATCAATGGCACTCCTCTCCGAACCGGCTCCAACTGCAACATTGTCCCAATTGTCTGAGGTCGAGGCTTAACTGTAGGATGTAGAAACTCTACTTCTTCATGCCCACTCTGAAACTCTACTTCTTCATGCCCACCACTAGCATTTTCGAACAACAATCAGTTAAAGGTATATTCAATTTGATGTCTTTAATTTGTTTTTGTATTCCCCCAATTAATTTATTGATTTGTTTAACTTGCATGATATAGATTAGTGAATTTTTAAACGATTAATGTGCACCGAATTTCTATTAATTTGTTCAATTGAATTTTTAGCGAATTTTTAGCAAATTGCATTCATTATATTATTGTTTTTGGTATACTAATATATATTACTATTTTATTTGTGAGTTTGGTTTGGGGTAGCCAATATAATAAAGTCTCGTTCGGGAATGGAGGATTATGATGATGGTGACAAGAAGCTGGAAAGGATGAGTTCGTTCGGGAACAAGAGGGTGAAGCTTGGTGTTGTCAAAGCTCGATCGCTTAGCATCTTCTAAGGGTAGTAATATTTACTATTACCATAAACTTAAAGTTTACTGGTTGGCACTAACTCGTATGTCTTCCATGTGTGGCTGTCAATTTTATAGGGGAAATGGCGCATGAACGATCGTCCATGGGGTCGGCACCACTGCCAGTGTTAATGAAAGTAAGTTGGGTTTGCCATGCCTGATCTGATGCCACCCCCCCCCCCCCCCCCCCCACTTTGTTTTAGACTTTTGTCTTGAATTTGTGGTTAATAGCTGCGTAGCTTGCTTGTTAATTTTGCCTTGTCCATAATAAAATCTTTTTATTTTCTTCCCACTTTCAATGTCCTCTTTTAAGTCTTAAAATATTAATTATTCAATTATCATTTCGTTTAAGTGGATAGCCTCTTAGACCAAAACTTGTGTTATCTTCTCCTTCAACTTATTAATCACTAATACCTGTATTTAGGTTAGGGATTCAATCAGTATATTCCCATCTAATATTTCTTATACAGATTCCACCATTAGTTGTGGCCCACATTTTGCATCTAATATAGAATCACTTTTTAATTTTTTTTATAACTAATCCATCATGTAACATAATCGACTGACAATTATGAAATGTCATATTTACGAAGAAATTAGTTAGAAATGAAGTACTGTTTATGTTGTTTATCATTATAGTTTATATAATTTTGGTTTTGCTGTAGGGGGCTAAGAATGAAAGGCAAGTATTTGAACACAAGTCTTAGATGTCTCTGTCAAAATTCCAACCCAATGGTTAACATTCATGGTTTATCATTGTTAGTTTGTAGCTTAGAAAATATTTTTAAAATGTTGAACATATCGACTAACATAAGCCCATTCCTTTATTATTTGTACGATGCTTTCTGCCTAAGTAGGAAATTGGAGAACCACAATCAGTAGATGTCATTTCCTTATTATAAGTGCAACTGTATAATAAGTAATGTCTATCTGAATATTTTATTGAATTTTTAGCTGAATTTTCTTCTCTTTCCTCTCTGTTTTTATTGCTTATTTTCTTCTTAATTCTATGTGTTACAATAGCATACTATAGCATAATTTGTGTAGATGTTTTTTGGTTAGAGTTGAATAATTCTGGTGAAGACATCAGATTTGATGTGCTGAGTCAGAATATGATGGCTAGAGATAGCACATTTCTATACAGTTTATCATAATGTTATAAAACCAACACTTAAAGTTGTCAATGAACTCTTATCATTAAAGAAGACATATTGCCTGTGCAACTATGGATTTATAAGGTGATATCAGCTGCTACTGATTTTACAAAGGAGAAGTTTGAGTAGAGAGCCTTCATAAACAAAAGTTATCAAATAATTATGATTACAAATATAATATTGCAGTGACGAGAAATCGAAAAGAATTTGAATAAAATATGGAATAAAAATAAACTTCTTATGTTCGTTTTTCATTTCATAAGGTATTAATATATGTTTCCCAACACTTGAACTTTTCACATGCTACTGTTGTTTCCTAGACATCTAAATACTTCGTACATGACGTTAAAGAACAGATAGGAATTCCTAGGTTCAGAACTTGTAGGGCTCTTGCTTACCTGCAGGACTTCAGAAACTTGATCCCTTTCAATATATAGGGGTGTATGAATACTTGTTTAAGACTTCTCATGATCTTACAAATGATTGTAAGCATGTAGATTGCTTTTTTTGTATTTCAGAACATGGGTCCTCCTATAGCTCTATGTTGAAGTAATGCATCTGATTGCTTTTTTTTGTTTGAAGTAATGCATCCTGAATCGTGAATGGCCTGACTGTTGTCTTTACTTACTCTTGGTTCAGGTTCTACCTGTTTTCCTGAAAGCTCTTCCTATAAAAGAAGATCATAAGGAGTCCACCTGTTCAGCGCTTGAACTATAAAAGGCTCAAGATGCATTATATTGTCGATGAAAGCAAATAACCCAGTTGACAGTTCAGCGCTCGTACATTGTAGCAAATTTCTATATTTATATCTATATATATACATATTTAGTTATGTATAATTTAGTTTGTAACTCTAATCATGTACAATTATATTTGAATCTTAGTTTTATATAAAGAGTATTGAAATCCTTTGAGCTTGCTTTGTTCTAATATTCGTATTAAATAATATTTCCAATAACAATAATTAGCATTTGCAAAAAAAAAAAAAAAAAAAAAAATTAGACTTTCTGCTCGGGTTTTTGGAAAACCGGAGCAGAAAATGCTATTATATGCTCCAGTTTTCCAAGAACCGGAGCATAAAGTCTAATTTTTTTTTAAAAAAGGAGACTATATGCTCCGGTTTTCCAAGAACCGGAGCATAAAGTTTCCATTATGCTCCGGTTCAAACCGGAGCATAAAGATATTTGCAATATGCTCCGGTTAAATCTACTTCGGGCCAAAACCGGAGCATAAAGCCTTCAAAAAACCGGAGCATATGTGGTTTTTTCCACTAGTGTTCATTCAATCAATTATATAAGAGGAGTACAACCTAACTTTGGAAAGTCCAAGTTTACCTAAAATACATAAACTATATCTTTACACAATATTCACAAAGATAATATTTGCCTATTATCTATCACACCCCCGCAGTTGAAGCGGAAGGAGGACTAACGCTTAGACTGGATCTAAAGTCTAGGAATAACAGTCGCGATAACCCTTTTGTGAAAATATCTACATACTAAGACGATGAGGGAACATGAAGAACCTTAATATGGCCCAAGGAAACCTTGTCATGTATGAAAGGTATGTCTAGCTCAATGTGCTTAGTACGTTGATGATGAACTGGGTTATAAGACAGGTATATAGTAGACACATTGTCACAAAATACTAGAGAAGCCAGTTAAATAAGACAAAGAAGTTCCAGAAGGAAGTTCCGCAACAAGTAGAGTTCGCCCACTACATTGGCAACCCCACGATATTCTACTTCGGCACTGGAGCGAGAGATAGTGGCTTGCCATTTTGCTGACCAAGACACCAAGTTATCACCCAAATAGACTCAATATCCTGAAGTCAAACTATGAGTGGTAGGGCAATTATCCCAATTAATATCCGTATATAAGGTAAGGTCCATAGGAGCAAACTTGTACAAGTAGAGGCCATGAGTTATCCTGCCCTTGATGTAACGTATGATACATTTTAGAGCATTGTAGTGAGGGACCCTAGGATCATGCATGAAAAGACAAATCTGTTGGATAGCATAGGCAATCAAGTCTGGTAAACGTGAGGTACTAAAGGGTACCAGCGAGGCTTCGATAAAGAGAGGGGTCACTCATAGGCTCACCATCACCAGCTCCAAGTTTCTCCTTAGTATCGATTGATGTAGCAATCGGTTTGTAATTATCCATGTTAGCCCTGTGAATGATCTCTTCTTCATACTTACTCTGACTAAGAAACATGGTATGAGGAGTGCAAGTGACTAAAACAACCAAAAAATAGCTGAGCTTTTCCAAGTTAGACATAGAAATTTCTGACTTAAGAAGAGAAATGATGTCACACTTCAGAGTGCCAGAAGAGGCAGTGAGAACAATATTGTCAACATAGAGTAACAGGTAAGCAACATGAACACCATGGCAAAGAATGAATAAGGAATTATCACTCTTGTTGCAAATAAACCCAATCCTCAAAAGATAAGTAGTAAACTGTTGGTTTCAAGCTCGAGGCGCCTGATTGAGGCCATATAGAGACTTATAAAGTTTGCACACATGAGTAGGAGCATTTGGATTCACGAAACCCGGTGGTTGATGTATAAACACAGTCTCCTTTTGATCCTCATGCAAAAAAGCATTCTTCACATCTAGTTGATGAATGGGCCAATCACGCCTCATAGCTATACTCAAATGGTTGTCGGCTTTACCACATGATTGAAGGTCTCATCATAGTCAACAACAACATGTTGAGACAATAAGTCTTGCCTTATGTCGCTCCAGTTCACCATTCTCCCTATACTTATGCTTAAACAACCACATGCAACATACTATATTCACTCCGTCTAGCCTAGGAACAAGATCCCATGTATGTTGTTTAATAAGAGGATTAAATTCCTCATGCATGGTCGCATTCCAATTATGGTAAAGCAAGGATAATTTTGGATTCTTGGGTAGGGGAGAGATGTCATTAACCAAAATGTGGGTTTGGTTTGAAAATACCACTTTATGCTTGGGTAGTCATGGAATGAGATGACAGGGGAATGGTACTAGGGAGAGGACTCATAAGTGGTGGTTCGGGTGGGCTAAGATTTGGCTGGCCCACGGTTGGAGAAGGAGGTGCAGGTGTGGTGGGGTGAAGATGGGCTGGATTTTGGATGGGGCTATGGGCTGGGCTAGACTCAAATGGGCTTACAAGTAAAGGGGATGAAGGGCATGATCCTCATTGAACTATAGGTAGTCATATTTGGTGGCATTAGTTGAGCAAAGGGTGGAAAAGGGAAAAGAATGTTCCACAAATGAGACATGGCAAGAAATGATGACTTTATTAGATGAATTATCATAGCACAGATATCCCCTGTGGTTAGATGGGAAACCGAGAAAGACACAAGGTGTCGACCGAGGTGCAAGTTTGTGGGGAATGGTAACACTAAGGTTTGGATAACAAAGGCAACAAAAGACACGAAGAAGATCATAAGAGGGCACCCGACGATACAAGACCTTAGTGGAAGTCTTGTTGGAAATGGAAGTAGAGGGTAAGATGTTAAGAAGATAGGCTACCAAGTGGGCTGCATAGACTTAAAAGGATGGAGGAAGATTGGCATTGAGAAAAATGGTACGAGACATATTGTTGATGGTGCGAATAATTCTCTCGGCTTTACCATTTTGGGAAGAAGTATGAGGACAAGAGAAACGAAAAACCATGCCACTGTCTTCACAAAATTTATGAAAGAGAAAATTATCAAATTCACGGTCATTATCACATTGAAAGGATTTTATGTCCCTTTCAAATTGTGTAAGGCTCAAAAGTGAAAAAATGTATCAAAGACCTGAGATTTATTTTTGAGAGGATACACCCACAAAAAATGAGAAAAATCATCCAGAAAAACAAGAAAATATTAATGACCCGTTTTGCCAGAAATGGGAGATTTCCATAAGTCTGCATGAACTATATCAAAGGGATATAAGGTAACAGAAGTAGAAGGCTTAAAAGAAAGTCTTACATGTTTACCAAGAGGACAAGAATAACAAAAATAAGTCTTATTTCTCTTATTACAACTAAACAAATTGTGTATTATGAGATGATTAAAGACAGAATCACCCGGGTGTTCAAGTCTGTGGTGCCATATTGAAGGACATATGTAGCTATTGTTGGTAGTAGTTGAAGAATAGGAAATTAAAAAGGGTAGAGGTCCTCCATACTATTGCACTTCGCTATAATTGCCCCAAAAAGAAGGTCCTTCCTTGAAAAACCAAGAGGATCAAACTCAACAAACAAAAACTGTCACTGGTAAATTTCCTAACAGATAAAAGTCTTTTAATAATATTGGGAACATACATGACATTTTTTAAACTAGAGGGGGGGGGGGGGGGGGGGGGTAGGTGAGGGAGTGGTTCAGTTGCCATAAACCACAATTGGAATACGTTTGCCATTACCATCTAGAATAGATTAAGGTGTGCTCAAATTAAATAGTGTAGAAATATTATCAGAATCATGAATCAAGTGAGATGTCTCACCCGTGTCCATATACCATCCATCATCAGTGGGCTGCAAACTCATTAAACTATTTACATAGCCTAATTTCGTAGGTGACATGAACTGGCCGTAAAGAGGTTGGGATGCAAGGTGTAATGGGCTTGATGAGGAGGTGTTGGGCGGGGGCCCAATATGGAGCCTGAGGTCTCGTGGGGCCGCTGGGCAAAAGGGACACTACAATATAGGCATGGAGGGGAAGCCCATGGGCCCTATTGAGGCCAAGCAAACCAAGCCTGGTACTGTTAGGCCTACTGATTTTGTTGGACGTGAGGATGGAAATACGACTATTACTGCATGGGGTTAGGAGTATACTGCTGGGTATGATGAAAGCTCCTGCTTTGGCCACGTCCCCGTCCTTTTCCAATACGTCCCCGAGAATTAGGTCCACGGCCACCTTGCTGGTGGCGTTCCGACAACGGGGAGACAAGTAGAGAAACTGGTTGAGTGAGAGGGGGTTGAATCAAGAGTGCAAGCAGGCTAGACTCATCTTGTTTTCGTTGTCTTGGCTCCTCTAAGATGAACATCGATCGAGCCTTGTTGAAGCTTGGAGTGGGTTCAGATTAGGATACAATGGCCGCGACTATATGGTATTCACCCTTAGGAAGGCCCATAATCAACTACATGACCATTTTACGATCTAAGACGGGACAATCAACATTAGCGAGTTGATTGGCAAGGAGTTTGATGTGACTACAGTACTCAGACATGTTGAAAAAATGCTCGAGCTTGGTGTCCGTAAACTGCTTCTCCAAATACACCGCCCTAGCATGTTTGTTGTCATAGAAGACTTCCTCAAGCCGACACCATAATTCCAATGTGGTAGCACCGACAAGGTAGGAGGAAGCATAACCAGAAACACAATCCCCTAAACTCACCCTTCCTAGTAGAAGAAGCATTCACCTCCCACCCCATTCATACTTTGCGAGAAAATTTCAGCCAAGAACCACTGATTTGAATGAAAAACATAACGAAATCACAGTAAATTCGACAAAGGGAAACCATATCAAATCCGGAGGAGCGCTTTCCCTTATTTTCAAGAATCGCAATCTTTCTTGCCTTTGGTTTGTAAACAAAGCATGATCCTGAAAAGTCTTGTCAATAAAGAGCAGACAATAACCAACATTCCACTTCTTATAATTGAAAAGCAAATTATTGCATCTAAGCCTCAAAATCCAAATCCTAGCCACTAATTCAACAAGAAAAGGCCTATATCGTATGTCCATGCTATTAAAGAGTTGGAAAAAGGTTGAGAGCCAATCTCTGAAGGACTGACCCTCGTTGAAGTTTGTGTTTATCACTAAATGACTACTTCATCAAACCTAAATCGTTAAATAAGGCAACAAAGCTTTCATCATGTTGGCTAGACACTTAGAGGTACGTTTATAAATAACATTAAACAAACCAATAGGACGTAAATGACCTACCTCCTCATGATAATCAATCTTCGGAATCATTTCTAGAATATAGTGATTCCATTTTCAAAGCATACAACTTGTAACAAATAGTAGTTTATTCCGCGATGAAAATCGAGTTACCTACTACATCCCAATATTTATGAAAAAAGCAGACAAAAACTAATATGGCCCCAGAGCTGACGACACCGTTATCTCAAACATCGCTCTTTAAAATGTGATCAACTTTGTTCAAACCAATTGGTGTTAGTCTTATCCAAAAAATTAATTAAATTTTCTATCCAAAAAACAAAGATAGAAAGTACCACTATCCAAGAATACTATTTCCAAAATGCTCCATAGCAAGCCTCAAAATAGCAAAACCTAGGCCAACAATAATACTCCTAGCAATATCTTTATAAACGAGATTTTTGTCCAAAGTCTCTCTATAAATATGCTTTGGACTTTGGAGTCATGCAATTAGCAAATTTTTTTCCTACCCGTATTGAAGTAGAATGTCATCCAACAGGCTACCAACCAACAAAATGGCAGAATATTTTATTTACTTAATATATACAACATGTTACATCAACCTAATGGCCGAAGCAAAGGAGTGAAAACAGTATAACACCATAATTACACTAAGCTCGTAAGCTGCAAACTTGGTCTTGTCCCTAAAACCCCTACCTATGCTGCTACTACTAATACGCTACTGTTCTGGAATCTCTGATCTGATGATGTCTACTGTCCGTCCCCTGCAAGGCTACAATTAGTTCATCCTTGATCCACGTTCCAATGATAATAATAATTTAACTTTTATTATTATAAAGATCATACACCGATCAATTAATCTATCTGTGTATTTTTTTTTGACTTTTCTAAAGTTCTGATCAGTCTGATTTCTACCTTTTCACCATAGGTTAAGCAACCTTTTCATCATAGGTAAGCTAGATTTATGCAACAGCAACCAAGAAAAGATCAGAGAGCTTAGATGAACTGCAGGACTATAACAAGAAGTAATACAGTGTTTCTTTTATGGCAAAAATTTTGGTCCCATCCTTTTCAAATCTTGAGTCATGTTGTGGCAGTGCACCCTGTTTACGGCTTGCCCCGGGCCAGTGCATGTCAGACTAACGATGGCACCAAATCCCTTTTTTTTTTGTTACCCTTTTCTTGCTCGATACAATAATATAATATATAAAAATTAATATATTCAAGTAAATTTTTTGAAAACTACACTTTTATAATTTTTATTACAAATTTTAAGATAAAAACGTTTAAAGTTGTGTCTTATAAACCATAAAAATCAAATAAGACTTTCTTTTAGAGAGAAATAGACTAATAGAGTACTATGCATGTTATATAAATTAAGGATGTTCATAAACGCTTATTGGAAAAAAGCTAACCGTAAACATAGAGTTGCACCAATAAACGGTTAACCGAAATTTAATGATTAACCGTTTCATTTCATTATTATACACGTGTACACTTAATATTGTGAAACTACTTGTATGATTCCTTAGTTCATTTGACTATTTTACAACAATAACAACACATATTTATACAAAGGTTTAATAAAAAAAAACTTTTGACTTTCATTCATATTTTAGCTTTTTAGGTTTTATTTTTGTACTCGGTTAACGATCATTTTGTACACCCCTAATATAAATGTGACACAAAGTTGTGTTTTGGATGCAATGTAATGATAGTAAATTTTATTTAAATTGTGTATTTATACGAGATATTAGTTGGCAATTAATTATTATTTATAATTTGAATAAAAAAATAGTTATAATTTTCATCTACACATAAAATAAGCTACGACGACAACTAAGCTTGGATTTTATGTATGTGATTATGAGTTTTTGTATTTGGATATGGAGTAGCTTAAATTTTAACCATACATATATTTGCTCTTGAATTTAAACCGAATGTATAGCGATACTTACGAGTTACGACCCAAAATCTTCTGTGTTCCGCACACCAAAAAATTAAGAATTTTTGTTCAAACTCTTAAATTCATTATCAAAAAATTAAATTCAAAATTTGGCAAAGATTATACATTTTATATTTCAAATTTAGGATTTCACGTCTTGAATTTTTGGATTTAATATCTCATATTTTGTATTATTAATCTCAAATTCATACAATAGTTTTAATCGTTTTATATATAAGATTTAAATTTATATCTCTTTTGTGTCTATAACCTTGGGCTATTATTTCACATTTTTGGGATATATATCTCGTAAAAAATGCTTTGTTTCAAAACAAAGAACGAAAACGTCCTTCTTTTATCACATATGTTAAATTGTTTGTTTTAGATTTCTAGTATTTTGTCTCGCAATTTAAAATTATTTGTCTTATATTTGAGTTTTTTTTATCTTATATTTGATGTCATATATTTAAGACATATTGACCTATATCTAATATAGAATGTCAAGAATATGAGATTCATTGGTATATAATTTCCAATATATGAGATTCACTAGCTTAGATTTGAGATATAATGTCAAATATTTAAGATTTATTAACTTATACATGAGATATAATGTCCAATATTTAAACTTATTGGCTTATATATGAGATAAAATGTCTAATATCTAAGACTTATTAGACCACTCTCAATGGTGAGCAAAAAAAATGCTCACCCACTCTCTCTCTACCCACTTTCTCTCTCAACAAATCAATTTTGCTCATGGGCAAATTTTTTTCACATTTCCTCTCCCAATGGTGAGCAAAAAAAATGCTCACCCACCACTATCTCTCTCTTACTTTTTCAATACCCCACCATAACTTTCTCTCTCCTACACAACACTTCTTTATTTATTTATTTCATTTATATTTTAACAATGTTACTCCAAATAAATAAAAACTAGTTTAAATTTGTGTAACTTATTTTTTTATTTTTGTCTTTTTATCGTTAAAATTTGTCGTAAAATTAAGTACGTTCTATAAAAAAATTGTAAAAAAAAGCTCATAATTTGTTAAATGTTTTTATTTATTTTAAAAGCGGTACAATACTAGAGTACAATTACATTTGCAACGTCATGCGCAATTAAACTTAGGAAATAAAATAAACACAACAACTAAAAAATAACTCGACTGCGTACGAAAAAGTAGCTACGCCATAGTACTTGGCTTTATTTAAGTCGTCTAATTTCTCCCTAATTACGTGGCCCGTATCGTTGCCAAATATGTTCGACTAAATCACGTTTCAGAGATAGATGAATTTCTCAGTCACGGAGGGAAGCTTTTCGCTGTAGAAATACGTTGAAGTCAAAGTTGGTAGGTCGGCCTACGTTGAATTCAAACGGTGGCGTTGTAGATGTTGATGCTGGTGTTGATTCTTGTTGATCTTCTTCGTAGAAGGCTCTTAGAACTTCGGCTCGAGTGTAGTTGTGGTGCTCATCTTCAACAATCATGTTGTGCATAATGATACATGCTTTCATTAGGTCTCGCAGTATGTCCTCATCGTACGCCAGTGACGGTTTTCGTATTATTGCAAATCGAGCTTGCAAAACACCGAATGCTCTTTCAACGTCCTTTCGAGCAGCAGCCTGGTGGTCAGCGAACAATTTATCTTTTTGAAGTTGAGGGGTTGTGATACCCTAAACAAAAGTTGCCCACTTCGGATAAATACCGTCGGCTAAGTAATATGCCATGTTGTATTCATGGCCGTTAACGGTAAAATTTACCGGAGGAGCTCGACCATGCAGAACCTCATCGAACACTGGGGAACGGTATAAGACATTTAGGTCATTACAAGATCCAGGAATCCCAAAGAAGGAATGCCATATCCATAAATCCTGATCTGCAACGGCTTCCAGTATTAGCGTTGCTTTCTTGTTCCTACCGGCGTACTGCGCTTTCCATGCCGTTGGACAGTTCTTCCATTCCCAATGCATGCAATCAATGCTGCCTATCATGCCTGGAAATCCACGCAGTTCATTTTGATGCAGTATTCTGGCCAATTCATCAGTTGTAGGGTTTCGCATGTACTCGGTTCCGAACTGATCAATGACCCCGGTACAAAAACGTTGAAGGGCAACTCGAGCGGTTGACTCACTGATCCGAACGTATTCATCCACGGCGTCCGCAGCCATGCCGTAGCCTAACATTCTTATCGCCGCTGTACATTTTTGCAGAGGTGATAAACCTAACCTTCCAGCTGCATCCCTACGCTGCTGGAAGTACACATCACCTTTAACGACCTTGTTCATTATACGTACAAACAAAGGTCGTTGCACACGAAATCTTCTTCTAAATTGGGTGGTGTTGTACACAGGATTATCGGAAAAGTAATCATTAAACAACCTGGCATGTCCAACTTCCCTATCTCTTCTATTCGTACCCCTTCTAGGTTTTTTTGAAAAGTGTTGGGATTGTGTTTGGGGCATGAGGACAGATGGGGGTTGGTATGTGAAGAGTTCATCAACAAGTTGGTCATATTCTTCAGTATTTGAAGAAGATGAGCTTGAACTTGAGCTTGATGATGGTCTAGAATACATCTCGTATTACTATTGTTACTTGATGAAGGGGTGTGGTTGTGGATATGTGCCATGTCTACTATATATAGCAAAAATATCAAATGAATATGTGGTTACAAATCTGAATGACCACACCAAGTACAGGAATCAAATTTTCAACCACGGAATAGGTATACTATGCTAGTTGACAGTGACAAGTCTTGAGTGCAATAATGTCGGTATCAATGACACAAAGGTAAAGCATTCTGATAAAGTGAATATAGGAAAACGTGGCTATACAATGACAAAGATTTATTGTAATTATGTCAGTATCAATGACACAAGGTTAAAGCATTCTGATAAAATGAAATCAGAAAAATGTGACTACACAAAGCCAGAGATTTAAAGCAATTATGTCGGTATGAATGGCAACTTAAATCAACTTGTTAAACAACTTGCCATTCAATATTGGAAAATCAGAATACAAGTGTACATCTTTCTTACATTGAAATTAACCACACCACTAATACAACTTAAAAATAAAAGACTAAATTGCGCTTATTAAATAAAAGACTACAACCAAACATGCTTAAAAGCCTTGTAATTTACCCAGTAAAAAATTCTTGTACGACTCTTCTTCGAGAGTGAGTGGCGTAGGCGAATTCTTCATAGCTTGCACCATATCAAACCAGTTTTTCATCTTATGAATGTCAAGTTCCTCCCTTTTCCTTTGTTCCTTGTCTTTTTCAATTTTTATCCTCTCTTCCTTCAGATTGGCCTCCCTCTCGCGAATTGTAGCGAATTCCTTCATTCGTTCGCTAAGCTCAGACGAACCACTTTCTGTTGCTATTGCTTTCCCTTTACGCTTCGCCTTTGCCTTCTTGACACCCTCGGGTCGCTGTAAACCTCCAGATGAAAAACCATCCGTAGGGGTATCATCCTCTACATCATCTCTGGACCTCTTCCCACTTCCACCACTACCTTCTTCCTCAGCATCACAAGCGGCTTTTCTTTCCTTCAAGGACATTGACCATCTCAGCTTTGTTCTCCACTTTGGATCCTTGTTAAGCATTTCAATTGCGTGAGGAAAAGTGAAATTGCGACCTTGGGCGACATGAAAAAGCTTCGCCGCACTTTTCATACGATCAGCTTCATTGTAACCACTCCCTCCCTCCGGAAGTCTACCTGCTTCATCATAGCAAGATATCCATTGCAGTGTGTCCGCTGCCAACCTTCTCCAGTGCGACGTCAGACTCTTAATAGGCCTTGGCGGAACTATATGCGGCTTCTGCGTATGCAAAGTTTGGTATGCTGCGTGTACATTGCGCCATAGGCTAGTTGCTTTTTGGCTTGTCCTTTTAATAGCATCCTCGCTAATCTGCAAGTACAACCCAATCAGAGCTTCATCTTCCGCCACAGACCAAATACGGGTAGCTCGTGCAGGAACCTGGTTGGGTTCCAACAAGCGAACTGGTGGAGGAGGATACTGCGGCGTCTCTGGTACGCTTTCCTCTTCGCTCTCATCGAAGAGTGTGTTACTACCAAGATCAGTTTCAGGTGTACGATCTTCATTAGCAGGGTTTTGTAGGGGAACCTCAGTGGGTGTCTGATGCAGTGGAGGTGGTTGCGACGACATATTGCCCATTCTTTGCAAGAACAATTGAAACTCGGGATTAGTTAGGAAATCATCACTAAAACCCGAAAATTGTTGACGGAAATTTGGGTTGTTTGGATCCATTAAAAGATTCTGCACCAAAAAACAAAAGATAAATATCGTTACAAACATTTACTAATGCAATATAATTTCGTGGCCTAAAAATCACATATATACTAATTTTATTACGTAACTACATTTATATATAGCAAAAAAAATTAACCAATAATTGCAACACCTTAAAAACTACAAATTTAGTAATTTATTGAGAAAATATACACAACTTTGTTTAACTACATAATGCAATATAATTTCGTGGCCTAAAAATCACATATATACTAATTTTATTACGTAACTACATTTATATATAGCAAAAAAAATTAACCAATAATTGCAACACCTTAAAAACTACAAATTTAGTAATTTATGGAGAAAATATACACAACTTTGTTTAATTACATAATGCAATTTCATTTCGGGGCCTATAATTTTTTTTTTCCATAAAATCACATATATACTAATTTTATTACGTAACTACATTTATGTATAGCAAAAAAAAATTAACCACTAATTGCAACACTTTAATAACTACAAATTTAGAAATTTATGGAGAAAATATACACAACTTTGTTTAATTACATATTGCAATATAATTACATGGCCTACAATTTTTTTTTTTAAAAATCACATATATACTAATTATATTAGAAAAAAAAAATTTAAAAATAAAAAAAACTAATTGTTACCTCAATATGGGTGAATTGCAACAACAATATTCTTCTACAAATTTAAAATACTTTTAAGAAAATTAAAATGTGGAGGATTTAAAGTGTTTACGAAATTATATCAAAATATATCAAAATGCATGTCTATTTATAGAGAATTTAATTTTATGACCGTTGGTAATTTTTTTTTTTTACAAAATATATTTTTCAGAAAATCAATTACAAATATATAACCGTTGTAAACGGCTATAATTTTCTGATTGGTTGGGAACCTGCGCAAGCCACGTGTCATCGCCCCATTCGCCAACCCACTGTCACGCGTCAGATTCTCTCTTTTTTTTTTAAATCTGCTTTGATGAACAGTAACCCAACTACAAATATACTTATTTTTTCCATTGTGTCTGACAAAACTACGGCCCACTTGGATTACTGTTCATCAATAAAAATGCTCATGTTTTGAGTTTTTTTGGTTTTGCTCATGGGCTTTTTTTTTTTTATTTTACCATTTTCTCACCATTGTGGTTGGTGATCAAATTTTTTGCTCACAAAAAATGTTCATGAGCAAAAAAAACACGCACCATTGCTAGTGCTCTTAGCATGTATCTAAAAATCTAATATTTGACAATCATTGACTTATATTTGAAATATAATATCGATTATTAAAGATTCACTGACCCTTGTGAGAATATGAGATACTCATTAACCTATATTTAAGAAGTAATGTCCAACATATGATTGATCTAAATCTGAGATTTATGTCTGATATATATTTTGTCTAAATCAGAGATTTATGTCAAATATCTAAGACTTATTAGCTTATATCTGATATTTATTGATCTATATCTATAATATAATATCCGCCTATATATAATCACTTTTATTAAACCAACATTCTAGTGTGACGTGTCATGCACACAATACCAACTCTAAACTATATACAATACCTCATATAAAGCATTACGCTTCATATCTAAAACGTGGTTCATCTATCTAAAGGTTACTGTAGCATTTCACCTATAGGCTATGATCCACTCCAAAGTAATTGATCTTATTATTTAGACATTAAACATTAAAAAAAAACACAACTTATTACTCCATCTGTTTTTTTAGTTGTTTCATAATTGATATTAGCATTATTTATCTAATTTCATTTGACTATCAATAATTATTTTTATCTAATAAAAAATACTATAATGTGAAATCTTATTAAACTCATTTCATTACATAGTTTCACAATATTAACTTTTTATAATGTTTATTTGTGTATAATTATAGTTATTTAAGGACTGAGCACATACTTATTATAGAAAATGAAATTATCCATCCATATTTCGATACGTATTTAGAGGTGGTTTATGGTATACTACACCCATATCATATGATTTTGATTGCCAAAATATGGTAACTCACACTAAAGATTCAACACCTCTAAACCTATCCAAAAGAAAGTGTTGAAGATAGCATATAATTATTTTTATAATAAACCAATTTCAAAATCGACATCTTGTTTCACGTAAAACAGGTACGCCTTAACCTTTCACAGTAACTAACCTAAATAACATAACACACTCTTGCTTAACATAAGCAACCAACCCAATTCTTAGGCAAACTCATTCTATGAACACTTACCACTCATATCGACAAAAGCAAGTAAAGAGGATAACCACCAAAACACCTATTATCCCATTTTTATTTATAGTCAAATTTTAAAAAGTTTGATTATAAATTATCGTATTATAAGTAATAATATATTCAATTGAAAATTTTATTGAATATATCTAGTTTTAAATTTTTTTAGTATCAAAGTTCTCCAAATATAATAGTTTAACTTTTGATTAGGAGTGTTTATTATCGGGTACCCGATATATCGGATAGTTCAAAAATCGGCCCATAATACTATATTCATCAACATCATTTCATTTCATTTCCACCCCATCAAAATGACCTAAATCAGAACACAAACAAACAAAATCAGGGGCTGTCCCTTTTTGTACAAACATCAGTACTAAACCCAACCTACTCTACTCTACTCTAAAACTTCAAAAAAAAAAAAAACATCAGTACTATTCTTTTCCCTTTAATTTTCATTCATGGGAAAAGAATTTCCAAACTAGTCTGTTTAACAGAGTAACAAACAGGGCATAAACCAAGAACAGATTCACAATCCATGCAACAACAAAGATGTTTACATGGCAAAAACACAACACACAGTTTCCCAAAATTGCACCATTTGCAAACTATCTTGTCCTTCACTACTCTTTGATTCTCATTCTTGTTGATGGTTTCGCAACCGCACACACTCTCCGCATCATCAACGTTACCATCATCAACCATAGCGTTGTTTTGCTGTGTTGTAAGGAGCATGTTGTTGAGTTCCATCACTGTTTTCTCTTTTTCCTTTGCAATTCTCTGCCATACATCTGATTCTTCTTCTGATCTCTTCAAGTATTCCTCAAGCAGTTTTGTTATAGCCCTTTGTTTTGTAAGTTGTTCGTCTTTTTCTCTCATTAATGCCATTGTTCTTGACTCCAAAATGCTCAAAAGATACTGCATTTGCTGCCATTTCTGCTGGTGTAACGCTTCCTTTAAACTCTCTCCCTATCACATTAAACACAAATTTTCACACTTACATAATTTTCCGAAGTAATAAGGTTTTTATAACAACAAAAATTATCTTTTAAAATAACGAAAATTCTCGCTCAACACGACGTATTTCAATCTTAGTCAAATGAATAACTTTTAATATAGTTAAAAGGTAACTTTTAATATATATATATATATATATATATATATATATATATATATATATATAAAATATTCATAATATTCTTGACTTTATTTTAGACAACAATTAAGACAAAAAAAATACCAAACTTCAAATTTTCCCAAGAAAAAGATGCAAAGTAGTTTGACTGTCTAAGAAGAGACCGGTACTCGAACATTTGTGTAGACCTATGACAGAATCATGAAGTATGACCTACCTGAAGATGGAGATAAAGACCAACTTCACGCTTATGTTTATCAAGTAAAGCAGCAAATGGTAGAGAATTCTCACAAACATCAGCAGCAGCAGCGGTATATGTAAAAGAAGAAGAAGAAGGGTATGGATATACCATTCCCTGACTATCACCAATGTTACACCCCATTCCCATTTGCTGTAATGAAGGGTGATTAAGGTTGGGGTTAGCAGAGGAAAACCCCAGATTTTCAATGAAAAACTCGGCCTCCACCGCCATTTTTAATAATTATCTGAAGTGTTGAAAGGGAGGGTTCTGCTAGACGAGGAGACTTTTTTGTTTAAACCTTTAATGTGGCATAAAGTGAAGCATATAATATAAGGGATTGACATATATATATATATATATATATATATATATATATATATATATATTACTCGCTGTAATTTTAAAAACCGTTTTCAGAATCTGACTTTAAACGTTTTAAGCTTTAAATACGTCAAAAATTACAAAAACGTAATTTTATAAAAAAAATTACATTAATATGTATTTAATCTTATTTAAATATATATTTTTTATAATATAATAAAAATAAATAGTCAAACTTTAATTCAAGTAGTATAATAGGGTTTTTTTTTACACGAACGAGTAAGTAAGGTGTAACAATTTTACTATAATGTTTGACGTAAAGGGAAATATTTTTTGGTTAATATAAAAAAGAATTGGATATGATTTTACCTTTGATGTAAAATAAAGGTGAAAAAAAGGGAAGAATTACCAGGAAAAAAGGGGAAGAATTACCAGGAAAGAAAAAGGGGAAGGATAGACGACGACGTACACATGCAGATTTTGTGACAGTCTTCCAGCATAAGTGAGGAAGGCATTGGGGTTTGGGTGGGGTCAAGTCAAGTGAAGTCTGATTTCCTATTTTATTATTTTTTATTATTGAGAAAATGACAGATTTGATATTTTTTGAAAAAAATTGTAAATTGAATACATATTTATTTATAATAAAATAGAATTAAATTGAATTTGTTTGGAGTTTTATTATACTCGTGTTAGATAGCATACAACTAAATTAAATAAAATATTATTGGAGTTTATTAATATTAAAATTAAATAAATTACACAGAATATAACTAAATTAAATAAAATTGAAATGAATTTAAAAAGAAGAAAAAAAAGGAAGGATGGGATGAAAATGGGGGAGATGAATTGTGTTTGAACTTGGCAGTTGGGTCATTGGGAAACGTTGACGGACTTTGTTGTGCAAAGACTTTAGGTTTTTCTTTTTTCCGATTTGGTTTGTTGGAACGTTAGATTTCTTTCTTTATGATTTTGTAGCTTTATGTGACCCTTTGTATCATTGAAACTTGAGGCAACAAAGTCACCTTTTTATATGTGAATCGTGACGTTCGATTTTTTTAATTTTTGGCCTATTTTAATTATGGCGTTAAAGTTTAAAAAATTTGACCATAAATTCTTATCGTATTATAAGAAATAATATGTATAGTAAGTTCTTATTAGATGCATTTCAATATAAATGTTTTGAATATCAAAATTTTAAATTTTTTGGTTTTATAAATTTAGAGATAAAAAAGTTTTTAAGTTGTATCTTAAAGTCGTTAAAAAAGTCAAATAAAACAAAAAATATAGGAATAGAGGGAGTTATTGTATATTTATGTGGGTTTAAAGATGTATGGATGTACCCGCCATTAATTACTTTTATTTTGAGCTTTGTTTGTGATTAATTTTAATTACCTTTTGTCTTAGCTTCTTATTGACTCTTCTTTTATATGAGAGATGTATAAGGTAGTCTAATAACTAGTTGGATTTCCACATATAGTAATAAGTACCTAAAAAAAAGTGAAGACATCTTAAAAAAAAAAGTGAAGAAAACAAGGAGTACATGGCAACATTTTTATAACAATACTCCGTATTTGCTAAGCCTAACATAGTTGGTCTTTTTGTTAAGGTTTACTAACATTTGAATTGGGATTGTCGGTAGACATATGGAGAAGATCAGATTACTGTAAGTCTGCAATGGCGTTACCAAAAGTATTAGATCTGCTTGTTTGGCAAAAAGTGTGATTACACTCCATTTCATGTGATCTTTTTCACAGACGTGAAGGCTTTCATGAACTGTGACTCCATGAGTATGAAATAGGGAGACTTGTCAATCAGTACAGTGTTCAAAATCTCAAAGTAATCAAGAGGGTCTAAGAGTGACCTCACCAACTAACTGTGCTCAGTCTGGTGGCTAGTGCTGATAAGTTGACAATCCATTGCAGAAGCAACCAGAAAATCAGTAGTCCTTAAAATTTGTAGGTCTACTTGAGCTTTAAGATTAGCTTATAAGTTGGTTCATGATCTAGCAACATGTACACAAAAGGGACTTCAAATGTATTTGTTACCCAGTTGTAAAAAAAAAAAAAAAAAAAAGAGTTAAAAGACCAGACAAAATAATGTAGTATGTACTATGGAGATGATTATAGTTATAGATAAAGTGCTCTGTAAGAAGATGAAGGCCACAAATTGAAGCAGCTAGTGCTTTAGTCATTCAGCTGACTCCTTGAAGTTGCATATAATATAGTACTAGTAACTGTGTACATTTTAACCATCAGTTTTATGTTTCCAAATTTGGAAAACAAAAGTCGAACAATAACAAGCATAATTTCTTCAAGATGATAGGTAATTCACCAAAAGACATGGGGCTGGTAGTAGTGTAATTTTACTTAAGTATGAAGAAAAAATGTCTAACTATATGAGGCAGACATGTCTAACATGACTCATACTCTACTATTATTTACTTTCTGAAATAAAGCTATTAGCAATTGTCACTGCTTACAGAGATTGCTTCAGGGATAAACTGGACAATTTATTGAAGATGACAAATTATGGACGATCCTAGTGTTATGCAGTTATTCTAGATGATTGCCCCACCATTTTCTCCATCCGAGAATACCAATCACCAACGCGTGTGTGCTCCACCATGTCTTTGCCGGATTGTAGGTAGCGTATTGGTCTCAAGACACCATACACAGCAAGATCAGCTAGATTAGGACTTGAGCCACCTGTTCCAGTAAGTTCTTGCATTAAACATAAGATCATCTACAAGTCTACACCTATGACCCACAGTTGATTAATCAGGTAATGAGTGAAAAATGTTCTTACCAAGAAAAGACCGACCGTTCAGGGCATCTACCCATGTTTCTGCAGATTGGTACAAGGATTCACGTTCACCAGTTATGTTATGCTTCTTTTTCAATTTCTTGGACACAAAATACATGGCTACAGCACCGCCATACTTTCCCATAATTCTCTCCATTAAACTAAAATTTCCTGCAGATTGTGCTAGCATTTTCAGATCATATTCCCACAAATTGGAGCAAGAAAGAAATTTTCTGTCCCAACTTCTTGTAAATGTGGTTGTCACTGTTACTTTTAGGATATCATATTTATAGCCTAGCAATAAATGAGCTTGCAGTATCATGGATTTTTTATACGATTTAAAAGTGTCCTAAATTTGTTCTTTTGAGTTACTTGATGCCAATATCAGTGGTGACTTCTGACCATGTTCAAAAACCAAGTCCAATATACTTAGGAGTTAGAGCACATATATAAACTTATAAATATACATATATAATCTTATGGTATTAATAATTTGGATTGGAATGATTTTGTATCTACACTGACAATAGTTAATTTCATCAGAATAAATGATGGAAAAAATCCATGATGTTTCCAATCATTTGTACCACTATCTCCAAATAATGCAACTGCATTGAACTGGCCTGTGGGTTTGTTTCACTGGAAGAAAACAACTTGGTTTGCAAGTAACTTGCCAATCAACAAATTAATGTTTTTTAAGGCAACACTCCAAGATATCGTACATATTGCATAATAGCTCAGAAACATTTTCAGAATATCTTTCACTATTTCTATTCTCTGTCATCTGCTCATGATTGCAGCTAGTGCTTTCAACACCACATACAACAATGACTCCCAACTTTTTACAAAAAATGAAAACTATAGCATTGGGTGAAGAAGTGAGTAAGGATCTCCCTGATTATGGAAGATGAAGAAAGTGGTTGGGAGGCAGGAGACGAAGTGCTGATGGGGTTGCCCAGAGTCCCACAAATTGGTGCAAGAAAGAAATCCTCTGTCCCAACTTCCGGTAAATGTGGTTGCCAATGTTACATTGTTACTTTTCGATCATTACATATATTTTTAGCAACAATGTGTTTGAGCAGAGTATTATTTGTAGTATCATAAATGGGTAAGGTGATAGACATTTCGAAGACTTGAAATTATCTTAATTCGTTACTTTTAAGTTTCTTGACGCCCATTCATATTAGTGCTGACCTCTGACCATGTTCAAATACCAATTCCAACATTATTACAAAATACAGCTCATATACAAAATTATACTCTACATATAGAATCTTATGATTTTATCAGGGTGCATTCTCTTCACCTAAAAACTCTTGAACTCATTTAAACTTACTGGACTTGATTTGAACTTATTGGACCTTATTGAACTTATCATATCAAATTGATTTTGATTGGAATTTATTAAACTCAATTAGACCTTATTGAAACTTATTAGTCCTAATTGGACTTGATTGAAACTTATTGGATGGTTTTGATACTTTTTAGCCTTTAGAAGTTTTATAATTGTTAATTGTCAAATTGTTAGACCTGCCTATATGGCTATATATACAAATTAATAACTATGAATAAATTAGTGAAAAGTACTACAATCATTTAAGGATGGTTTGTAAAACATTATGGTTATTCTTAGCTTTATTAGACCAAAATCGATACATTTGTAGTAATAACATAATTACTAGAGATTCAATATTATAATTTAGTTATTACACAAAACTACTTATCTCTTATAAATAATAATTTACTAGTAATAATTAACAAATAAGTAGAACTTATCATTGCCAATCAATAACTAGACATTATTAATACTTTTCAATATTCCATAATAATAATAATAAGACTAAATATATATAATGATAAAATAATGCTCATATAACTATAACGGTACCAGCAATCATACTGTTTAACATTGACTATAGAGTACTAATTTATAAACTATCAAATTGTTGAAAAACTCGTGACCTGATTGAAGTTATTGGAACTAATTATAACTTATCTAAAGTTATTGGACTTCAAACTTATATTATTAAGCTGAAGACCCTTACTTTGGGTCGGAATAGTAAAAAAAGTGTGTATAGTTGCTTTCATCAGAATAAATGAAGGAGAAAATCCAAATTGTTGCCATCATTTGAACTACTATCTCCAATTCTCCAGGTAATGCAACTGTATTGACTTGCCAGTGGGTTTGTTTCACTGGAAGTAAACAATATTGCATTTAACTTGCTAATCAACAGATTGCTGCTATTATTAGGCAACACTCCTAGATTTCTTCGTACATATTGCTTGATAGCATAGAAACATTTTCACAACCACTTAAAGGAAATCTATTTACTAAATTTCTGCTCATGATTATAGCAAAACAAGTGATTTTAACACTACACATTTCAGAATTTCACAACAGCACCTCCCAACTTCTCCCCAGGAAAAAAAAGCTCCATAATCAAGCACTGGGTGAGCTAGTGGTTAAGGATCTCTCTGATTATTGACAGATTGTAGGCTCTTGGGAGAAGGATGTATAATTTTGTATCAGTGCCTTTTGTAACAGTGCAGATTCCTCTGAACTTAATCATCATATTTTCTACATAATATTTTAACATTAAGTTGCCATCATATTTACTCCTATTCAAATCTTATTAGAGATACCATGTTATTTATGATCATGATTCTGCTTTTACTTTCTTGGAAGTTGAAACTTCAACCACGAATAATGAGAAAAAAAAACTATCAGTGTCTCCTCTATGTCCATAAAACATGAAAGGGAAATTATGACTCGTAAAACTGTAAAAAGCTAAAGCATTTACGTAAAACTGTCAAAAGCTCAAGCATTTACCTTGGGTTGTGATATAATCAGATGTCTCAAGAGCCTCACCCACTGTTCGGTAGATATTTGGTGACAAGACATGCACCAAATGAGTATCCACCCACCTAGCCAAGTGACATGAACTTTCAGTCAATATTTAGCTCAAAGCTAATAATAATATGACATAATGGAAGAGTTCATAAGGTAGTATTTCTCCAGAGTTTTTACAACACCAAGAGACATAACCAAACTTTAAATATATAGAGTGAAGCATCTAGACCTCTGGGTGAAAGTATTTGGTTTAAGAGCTGGGACAGTAGAATACCAATTCTAGACCTAATATAATAACAGAAATAACACAGGAGCAATGGCAACAATTGAAAGGATGAAATTATGGTACTGATAGTACCCCAGCCATTTCTTCTCTTCCTCAGTGAGTGTGCTAGAAATGGCAGAACCCTCTGGATGCATTTTTTCAAACAATGATTCAATTATAGCTGCAACCACAAATGTTAGCCATGAGTTTATGACTAATGCTACAAATACTATTTAGAAGTAACCAAATTATAACATCACAAACCTGATGATTCGACCATCTGTTCACCATCAACAGTCAGTATAGGCACCTTCTTATAATCTGACCACTTAAGCTCCTTCTTGCTGAGGGGGTGGACTTCCACAACTTTGTATGGAATGTTATAGTAATCGAGGAAAGCTGGTTGGGGAAAGGCAAAAGACAAATATGACAGAACAAGTTGTTCAGTACTGTTTAAACACAATATCAACTTATAAAACATGTTTTGATGAGCAAGTCAAAATGGGTCAAATTGCAATACGAGTTAAAGACATTTCCTTCCTTTTAAGTTACAAGAAACATTTTTGAAAATATGCACATTAACTTGGGCATAATTCATATTTAGAGAGGAATCACAAAGTAATAACCATCTCATAACTGATTGGCTATTAGATCAACACATTCATGTTTGTCAGAATGTTGGCTTTCAAGAGGGAGCATCTGTGCTACATATTCACATCTCTACTGCACTCATCCTAGTTTGCGAATGATGCGTCCTACCCGCAATGACTCCCGGCTTTGTTTGTGGGTTGGGGGGTTTAAGGGAAGGAGAGAAATTACTTAATTAGCAACTTTATTATTTTGAAGTGTTTAAAATAAAAGGGAAAAAAAGCAAAAGTGAATTATGCTAAATCTTAAAAAATACATTTATGCAACTAAATAAACAGAATTTATTCAAAAGAAAAGGAAAAGATGTTTTTTAGTGGGACCCAAAAAAAAAAAGTAGGCCATATTTTGTGAGGCCTAAAAGAAGAGGAAAAAAATGTTATGTTTATGGTAGTCCACTTTAATTAGACCACTTTAGAACATTCACACATCATACGCAGCATAATGTAAGAATGGTGAAGACATGGAAATACACCCCTAAACCCTATAGAAAAAGGAAAAAAAGATTATCCATGTTTTATTATAAACTCATTTGCCTCTCCTAAATCTTTTTTCCTTTTAATATAGGGGGTGTGTTTTCATGTGTTCATCATCCTTGCCTTATGCATATTCTTTTAAGGTGTCTGATAATAAAGTTAACCTTTTTTTTAAAGTGAACTACCATTAAAATAGCATTCTTAATTTTTAATTTCATGTGTTCATCATCCTTGCCTTCTGCTTAATCTTTTAAGGTGAGTGAAAATTCAAGTTAATCCGTTTAAAGTGAACTACAATCAAAATAGCATTTATACTTTTTTAAGGGGCCTAATATAAAAGTAAAAATTGGGCCACTTAATTTCCCTTTTCTTGTCTAAAAGAACAATTTTCTTTTTCTTTGCAATAAATTCTAGTTACTTATTTTCATAAATGTCTTTATCATTTATGTGTTCTTTTATTCAAAATGTTTAAAAAAATGCTGATTGAGAAGGTAATCAAGTAGTTTCTCTCCTTCCCTAAAACCCAATATGCAACACACAAATGAAGACCCAAGTTGTTGGCCAATGAGAACTATGGTTTGCCAATTACAAGGACCCAAAATAAGACGAGTGTGGTAAAGATGCATACATTGAGGTGAATGTGTTAGAATGCCTTTAGAAACATAATTTGGAATGTGAATAACGGAAAAAAGTTATAGTGGCGGATATTGAAGTAAAGATAAGGGACACAATGGTATGGGCATGTGATACGTTAACTCCCTCCATCAGTAAGGAAGGTAGAGGATGGGGGTCATGGAGTTCTAAGAGGGAAGGCCAAAGATGACTTGATGGAGGGAGTTAAATAACACATAGAGAAAATGGATTTAAAAGATGATGAGGCACTTAATAAAAGTGGATGGAGAAGGAAGATTTTTGTGGATGATCACATGAGATAGACTCATGTTTCATGTAGTTCACCACATCATTTTGGGATTAAGGCTTAACTTTGTTATTGTATAACTCGTTAGTAGATTAAATTGCTAAGTATTTGAATAAAATTCTAAATAAAATCCAAATAAGCCAATTTCAAACTTAACTAATTTGAGTACGGATGAGAACACAAAACGATCAAACGTTACCCCTAGTGTCTCAAATTAGGCTCCATATATGGGCGGGATGAAGGGGTTTGGTCTTAGCCCTAAGCCTTAAAGGGAACGTGTAATGAGCATTTACCTAATATGTAACATAAGCAATTTCTCAAATAATCCAGAATAATATGAGATAATAAAAAATAGTTAAACTTTGCCTCCGCGAAAATTGGACACTAACAAAAACTGATTAATGCGTTAATTCCAAAATTTTAAAATTTCAAATTTGAGGACATAATCTTTAGAAGTTGGGACCCATATATTTTATAAATAAGGGAACAATAAAAAAGAATAACATTCACATGTTAGTAGAGATAGGACTTAAAACATCATTACCTTGTTATAACAACAAAAGCCTATCTAATAATGATTAATCTAATTTTTTATAGACAGGGAACTATAAAGAAATAACATTCACAAGAACAAATATAGTCATTTGAAATTTACAAAACTCTTACTTTGTTAGAACAAAAGCCTATCGAATAAAAAGTCTATATGCTTGAAGCTTTTTGTGTAATGATAGTGATTTTGTTTTTCAATAGGTTAAAGATAAACAAAAAGTAATAAATACTTGTAAATAGGATAATAATTAGGACAACGATTACCTATGTTAAAGGAACACTTCATTTTACTTCAATTGTCAATGTCACACACTTAATACTCACACCGTATGATACTTGAACACGTCATTTTGGGCCAAATTTATGAAAATTTCTCATGATATAGCCGTGTCGAGACATGGATACTTACGTGCGTCAAAGTAATATGAAGGATGATGAACAAGGACACGTAACAAATTATTTCCAACCAGATTTCACTTTGAAAAAGATCAATAAAATGCAATAAATCCAGCCCACCAGATCTTAAGCCAAGTGACCCAATAGTTCAATCTCCTAAGATTAGCACCAAGCAAGATTATTAGGGCCATGCTGTAAAGTATGCAGAAAATGAACAAACCCCCTTAGAAATTTCCTCCCATAGTGATGCCTTTCTGACTTGTAAAGCATTGTGTTCGTAAGTTGAACTTTGCACTTACCAGCTAAGAAGGCAAAGAGGTCAAAACAAGGTAAGAGCTAGCTTTATATTCCTCATATGATTGTTTTTAAACCATTTTGAGAGTTATAGGATAAAATCAAGAGGTGGCTGTAAGTTAAGCACTTTACAGCCAGACAGTTCCTTTAAATGACTGGACTATAATGGCCATGAACTTTGGATAGTAGTAGCCTAGAATAAGACTATACGTGTATCAGCAGTTTGGCCAAGGTGTCTCCAAAAGCTAGAGAGAAGTGTCAACATTGCCAGTAATTACCACAAGCTGACAGGCGCTAAGCTAGAGTTGTGGAGGCAGCAGTGCTACCATCAAGTTCACACCATCAATTTGTCCATCATGGAGCACATTTCCTCAAGTGGTAGCTTGCAAATGATTAGCAAACTTCTTTACTGTGTACACAGCAAAGGATCTGAAAGAGAATAATGCATGGTCAAATCCTCCAAACTAAAAATAGTTGCATAAGGATCCATTCATAAGTCGTTACATCTGCGTATATGTGCTTACGGGTTAAAAACGACAAGTTTGTAATTGGAAAAGTCGTCTTTGTTGCTTGAACATGGAGATTAGAAGCTAATCAAGGCAAGAGGTCGTCTAAATACCTTGTTTCTACACATTTTGTGAGTATCAAGGGCCAAGAAAATCAAGAGTTACCTTGAAACTTGAAAGTGACGCTATTGCAGATTCCCATCAATCAACACTTGAGATTACCACAGCCATGGAACTAGGACAATATAACAAGAAAGAAATTTTAGAAAGGCTGGCTGGCCATAGCCAGGGCCAGCAAAGTTTACATAGCATAACTATCACTTTAGAAGCTATCTTGCAATATAAGAAGTTAGGAACCATACAGGGTGCTACTAGATTACATTTGAGCCATATGGTAGCACCCAGAAGTAGTTATACTAGTTTTCATGAAATATTTCAAGCACAGCCTAAGCAAGAGTCATGAAAGCTTAAGCCCTCAAACTTGAAAAATTTAGCATAAGGTGCACAAGCATAGCATGGAGAGTCTTAAGGGAGCCAATATACAAGGGAACTTCTGCCATTGAGCAAAAATAACAAAATTTAGATTTATGATAAAATGTACAAGTTTACCTTATTTAAGTAATTATATTAGTTCCCTGCATCTCAAATGATAAAACTCGTCTGACTTTGTGGGGAATGCAAGGGAGACCACCAAACTGCCAGTGACACTTACCTATACTAGAAGAAGGAGGCGTGGACAAGGGAGGAACTCCTGTATTTAAGGGGAAGGGGGCCTTAATGTAAGGGCATGATTACATTTTGTTAAACTTTGTCTGACATTAGAGAGTACCCTTTCTCTCGAACAAAGGGAATTTACATACAATCACTGATTTACTTATGTCTTCAATCTCTCGTGTGTTCTTGCGCAAGCCAATCCTCTAATCTCCAGCAAATTGGTATCAGAGTAGCACGTTCCACGGGGAAGAGATGGCGCCAATGACGAATGCACAACGATTGGAAACAATGGAGAATGAAATCTCTGCCTTAGACTCCAAAATCACACAAGCCATAACCGCGGCGTTGGGTTTGATGGAGCAGTGATTTATGCAGATGAACGAAGTTTTGGAGAAATCAACCCAACAACTATGCACAGAGGTCTCAACTTTGTCTCGTAAATTAGAGGCTCTTCCTTTGAGCATGGGGAAAGCCACAGCAAGTGGAAATCCACGAAGAGAGTGTAGTGGCCGACTCCTTCGTGCCTCGGCATGAATCAATTCCAAACAAACCATTGGGACACATGGAGGAGATCTTCATGGATGGAGAAGGAAATGGCGAGGCCAGTTAAAGAATGAAGAAACTAGATCTTTCGGTGTTTGAAGGAGAAAATCCCGATGGATGGATCTTGAGAGCCAAGAGGTATTTTCATTTTCATCGTTTAGGAGAAGAAGATTGCTTAGAAGCGGTTATTGTAGCTCTAGATGGGGATGCCTTACTCTGGTTTCAATTGGGAGAATCGGAACAGGAAGATTACCAGATGGGAAGAGCTAGGGACTTATATTGTACAAGTACTGAACGGATACCTCAGGGAATTTATGTGAGCACTGGTTAGATCACCCAACAAGGGTCGACATCGGTGGTTGATTACCGGAGGAAATTTGTAGAGTTGATGGCACCACTGGTCGGGGTCTTCGAAGAAATTGCGTTGGGGAAATATATGAATAGATTTAAGGTTGATGTTCAGGCTGAAGTCAGAATGTTAAGGCCCCATACTTTAGATGATGCTATGGACTTATCACTCAAAGAAGAAGAGAAGTTGAGGGTTGAGTCCAAATCACGCTCAGAAACACGGGCCCAAAGCGATTGGAGAAACAATACGGGGCCAAACTACAAACAACACCTTACACACTCATTCCCTAACCCACTAACTTCAAAATTTCACCCTGCACCTTTGTCTTCACCAAGCAACTCCAAGCCACCCTTTAATCAACAAGCAAGAGGAATAAAGAGACTCAGTGAGAAGGAGATTCAATACAAAAGGGAAAGGGGTTGTGTTTTAGATGCGAGGAGAAGTGGAACAACAACCATAGATGTAAAAGGAAGGAGTTGAGCGTATTATTAACCTTCGAAGATGAAGGGGAGCATAAGGAAGAAGGTAAGGTATTGTTGGAAGAGAGTCGGTGGGACGCAGAGGTGGAATCACCTCCTACCATTCCCAAAAAACGATGAAGCTTCAAGGCACAATAAGAGGAAAGGAGGTAATAGTGATGATTGACCCTGGGCAACCCATAATTTCTTGTCTAATGTTGCAGCTGAACATCTTGGCATCCCTGTGGTGGGTACTTCGGGTAACTCTTGGGAATGGGGAATCTGTTCAGGGGAAGAGAGAGTGGGGGTGGAATTGCAACTGGCTAACATTGCAGTAGTTGAAGACTTCCTTGTACTTGGGAAACTTTGATAAAATTTTAGGGATCCAATGGTTAGAGAAGCTAGACACAATCACCACCAATTGGAAGACTCAAGTGATGTGATTCCTGGTAGGAGAAAAAACCAAACTCTGCCTTACGTAAAGTTGCGAGAGTACGATTAACCTCTAGATTTGAAGCAGAGTAACGCTTAAGGGAGATCCTTCTTTAGGACTGTCCAATATTTCTCTTAAGGCAATGATTAGAACGTTGAGAAAGGAAGGTAGAGGGTATTTGATTGAAATAAATCATATGCTGGGAAGACTCCAAGAAGTTGAGGCATAGAACCATGTTTCTACGGGGTTATAGGGCATTTTACAAGAGTATAAGGAAGCGTTTGAAATGCCACCAGGACTCCCACCTCCAAGAGACATTGAGCATGCTATAATCCTTAAAGAGCGGACTGTTCAGTAAGGGTAAGGTTGTACCGACCCAAGGAGTTAAAAAGGAGAGATAGAAAAATTGGTTGAAGACATGTTGCAAGCTAGAATAATTCAACCCTCCACCAGCCCCGTGCTCTTAGTAAAGAAGAAAGACTGCTCATGGCAATTTTCCGTAGATTATCGAGCTTTAAATAAGGGTACATGCCAGACATGTATCCTATTCCGATCATAGATGAACTCCTAGTTGAATGGCAAGGCGCACATGTTTTTTCCAAATTGGATTTAAAATCTGGGTATCATTAGATTAGAGTGAAGGAGACAGATATCCCTAAAACCGCTTTTAAAACTCATAATGGCCATTATGAGTTTCTTGTCATGTCGTTTGGACTAACCAATGCGCGGGCCACCATTCAATCACTCATGAATTCGGTATTCAGGCCCTTCTTGCGTAAATTTGTGCTTGTATTTTTTGATGATTTACTCGTGTATAGCCGGACTTTTAAGGAACACCACAAGCATGTAACTATGTAATTGAGGTATTAAGGGTGCTGAGGAGACATAGGTTGTATGCTAATAAAAAAAATGTGAGTTTGGCCTCGTTATGATATCGTATCTAGGATTTAATTTCAAGAAAAGGGGTGGAGGTTGACCAGTACAGGCAAAGAAGGAATGGCCACAACCTATGAACTTGAAGGAGTTAAGAGGGTTTTTGGGTTTAACTGGGTATTACCAGAAGTTTATACGACATTATGCTCAAATAGCTCTGCCCGAGCAATTGCGAAAGGATAATTTTGGGTGGAATGAATCGGCTTCGGTGGCATTTAAACTCCTTAAGACAACTATGACAGAGGTGCCAATGCTTGTAATGCCAAACTTTGAGAAGACTTTTGTGATTGATACAGATGCGTGTGGGCATGGAGTAGGTGATGTATTTCATCAAGAAGGTCACTCGATTGCTTATTTCAGCAGGGTTCGAAGTAAACTGATTTATGAAAGGGAAGCTTATGGAAATAGTAATGGCAGTAGAGAAGTGGTGACATTACTTGCTTGGAAGGGGATTTATTGTTCGAACCCACCAGAAAAGTCTCTAAAATTCTTGTTAGAGCAATAAGAGGTGGGGCAAGCGTATCAAAAATGGGTTGGTAAGCTACTAGATTGTGTGTTTGAGATCTAGTACAAGTCAAGGGGCTAGTAACGTGGTAGCGGATGCATTGTCTTGAGAGTATGCGCAAGAGGAAAGTTGTTCTACTTTGATTTCGGTTTGTGGGGTACAGTGGCCAGGAGACAATTTAAAAAGATGAGCTGATTTTGAAGTTGATGGATAACCTTAAGCAAGGGATACAGGTTCCTAAATGGTTTTCACTTGAAAATGGCATTCTTAAGTTCAAAGGGAGAGTGGTAATGACAGTAACAACTACTATATTGCGTGAATATCATGACTCTCCCATGGGGGGCATGCCAATGACTTTAAGACATATTAGAGAATTGTAGCTGAGCGTCATTGGTTGGGAATGAGGAAAGACATCACTAAGTATGTTCAACAGTGTGTAATCTGTCACCAAAACAAGGCGGCTACCATTAGTCCTATGGAGGTCCTTTAACCACTTCCCAAACCAGATAAGACCTGGGAGGATATATCAATGGATTGTATTGAGGGCTTGCCAAAGTCTGGGGCTAGGATAGTATATTCGTGGTGGTGGACAGATTGTCCAAATATGCACATTTCATTCCTTTAAAACATCCTTTTAGCTTAGGCCTTCTTTAGAGAGGTAGTTAGACTACACGGGATCCCTTCCACCATAGTTTCTTAGTTTATGATAAGGACCAGTGGATTTTGGAAAGAGCTCTTTAGGATATAAGGTATACAAGGTACACAGTTGGCTAGGAGTACTCCTTACCATCCTTAATCTGATGTGGGGCAAACTGAAGTACACAATAAGGGAATCGAATCATTTCTTAGATGTTTTGTAAATTGGAAGCCATCAACATGGTCCAAATGATTAGCATTGGCAGGTATAATACCGCCTATCATACTGCCACCCATCATACTCCTTCCAAGGCAGTGTATGGTAGAGATCCACCGCACTTAATACTGTTTGTACTAGGTTCCACAACAATATCCATAGTGGAAGAACACCTCCTGGAACGAGATGCAAAGCTTGATGAGTTAAAATTTCAATTGCTCAGGGCACAAGAATACATGAGAGGGTATGAGAACAGGAAGAGAAGGGAAGGGCATTTTGAAGTGGGTGATTGGGTTTTTTTAAGATGCAACCGTAAAGGCAACTTGGTCAGAAGGGAGTCCAAGAAACTGTCGCTTGGGTATTATGGACCATATAAGGTGATATAGTGAGTGGGAGAGGTTGCATACAAGGAAGCGAGGCTCATCCAATTTTTCATGTTTCTCAATTAAAGAAGGCGGTGGGATATAGTTTCACTCCAACTTCTTTGCTAGACTCACTCTCTGTTGATCTGGTCTTGGATATGGTGCTTGAGGAGGTGTTGGGAGTTAGGAACAGACAAGCTGGGGAGTGGTAGAGGTGCTCATTAAGTGGCTGAATCTTTCGGAATTTGAGGCTATGTGGGAATTATACTATGAGATATGTCTATGTCTTCCAGGGGTAATGTAGGGAACACAAGGGATGCATGGAATGCAAGGGAGATCACCAAACTGTTAGTGACACTTACCTATACCAAAAGAAGGAAGTGTGGACAAGGGAGCACTTAGGAATATAAATACAATAAAGTGAATCAGAGAATATAATTCTGTTACAAGGGAGGAACTACTGTATTTAAGGGGAAGGGGGCCTTAATGTAAGGACATGATTACATTATGTTAAACTTTGTTTGACATTGGAGAGTATTTTTTCTCTCAAACAAAGGGAATTTGCAAATGACCACCGCTAATACAATACAACCTTCCAAATTTACTTCTGTCTTCAATCTCTAGTGTGTTCTTGCGCAAGCCAAATCCTCTGATTTCCAGTAGACTTTTAGGATTAAAACTTGTTAACTTTGTTCTATCAAACATTATATTGATTTAGAATGCAAAAGCCCTAGCGAGATTCATTTAATGAAAACATTTTAGGAAAATCCTTTTATATGTTATACCCTCCAAAGAGATAAGGTAACAATCAATGTTGCTATAGTCTAACCATGAATATCAAATATAACCTAATACTTTATTACTACCTCCATCCATAGAAAGAATTTAAATGATAAGTGATAACTAATTAACTTGGCATGGGATTCAACTTTGAGAAGGTTGTTGAATGTAAATAAAATTAATGGAAGTGGATGGGCAGAGGACATAAAAGCAAAAGAAATTTTCATGAAAACAAATAATTAGTATTGGTGTTATGGGAAAGGAAACATGTTATAGCCATTGTCTCTAACTCGTGAAAAAGGAAGTTTGACATCCAGTCAAAGTAACGATATTTTGGGAAAAGCTCTTCTGAATTAGGATGTATAAAGGTTTCAATAGAGCTTTTGTGAAACCATGCAGCCTTATTGATTAAAGAATTTTTGAGAGGAAAGACTTTGGAAAGTCTTTTTCCATTGGTAATTTACTAATTCAAGCTATGTATCTCTATCTTCTATCCTCACCTCTTAGAGCTTTCCCCTCTTTAGATCTTATGCAGAATTGACCTTACGGCCTTATTTTGCGTTTACATATTCAAAATATCAATGATTCTTAGCTTCTAGCATGGATTTTCAATGTGATTATCTTGACACGAGAATCATACTCTATAGTGTATGTAGCAAGGTTCACATAATTTCCCCTCAAAATACTAGCTTTGCTTAGTTTCAATTGGATCTTGAGAATCATTTAAGCATTACTAGGAATCCATCAATGAATCTCTCATATGGATCATATTACATAAAATGAAACGCATATCTCCTTGGAATGTGTCAGTAAGAAAATATATGACTTAGAGACAACCCTTTCAAAACTTGTACCAAGGGGGTTAAGTTCTCATCCTCATGCATCCCTTGTACACCTTTATAATGGGTCAGACGTAAACTGACTAAAATCCTTTGTTCGCATATCTAATAAATCAATACAAGAGATCCACTACACCTTGGTACCACCACAATATTACTCCAAACAATCAGCCTTTTCAAGACCATAGTCAAAGAGAAAAGTCCCCATGACCATCAAGAACAACCATCCAAGACTAACCTATTACTGTAAAGTTATATTATTCCAAATCTATACTTTACCTCTAACTATTAGAGACTTCAGAAATAAATGCAAAAAAACAATAAAATTTTACGTTTCTGTATAAAGAAAAAGTGTATACAGAAAATAAAGTAGTATTGCATTTTCTCTGCTTTCAATTAGAGTTGGAAGTCTAGCAAATCCTTAGCAGAGGTTAGGACTCAGCTGGTTGGCTCACAAATCTTGGGTTGTATTTGGGTTAGATGCTGGATTGAGTATCACAAGTGTGGCCTAGGCGTTCTTAGTTATGAGGCCAAGTCACGAGATCAAAAAATTCATTGTGTAGCATTACAAATTGTGTGCAGCACATGATTTCTGCAAAGTGTGTTGAACAAGATACTTGTAACTACACTAACTAGAGCAAAATCCTTACTTGACAAGTATGAGGTCATTGTATTATAGATTTATAGCCTCGGAAATATACTACTCGACTCTGGCAACAACTTTAAGGATGCATAACAAACAAAGACCTCAAATTGCACCAAAGAAAAGCACCAAAAATACGCCTCAATTCCAACTTCATTCAAGCAATATGTCGAGCATTTGGTGTGCACAATTTTACCCACAAAACGTAAATATAAACAAAACCCAGTTCCACATACAACTCACACATCGATATGCATACGTAAATCAAGCTTCCAATCATTGTAAACGAAAAATCAGAAGACAATGATGAAAATAGTAGGAATATGAGTGAATGATACCTTTAACTTTGTTGCAAAAAGGGCAAGCTTCAAACTGGTAGAGAACAACGTCCTTAAAGTTGTGGGATTGAAGGGGTGCCTTGGCGTGAGCCTCTTGACTCAGAGAAACGGCAGCAGCAACGGAGAAGAACACGGTTCCGGCGATGTTATTGGAAGGGAGAGAGTGAGACACCGGGGAAGAGGCGTCGGAGTGGCGCCCTGAAAACCAGTGGGAATATGCGGAGCTACTGAAGGGGGCCAATCGTCGGAGGGGTCGGGTGTGAGAAATTGAGGCTGTGGTTGCGGTGGCGGCTCGGCGGAGGGCGGCTAAGCTCGTGACTCTGTTCATGATTTTGTGTAGGTTTATTTGGGTAATGTGAACAAGGGTTTTATGGCGGAGGTGGTGCACGAGGGTTTAAGGGCGATGCTATATGGTTGGAATTAAGAAATGGATGGGGGAAATGTTTGAAGACGGGCTTTAAACTTGGCCACGTTATGTTTCACTTTCATAGGTTGGTGAAACTGTAGTGATGGTCGATGGACTAATTAATGAGGCACATAAGATGGTAATCCGATCATTTAAATTTTGTTTTGGTCTTTTGGTTCGATTACTATCTTACGAAAAATTGTTCGATAAGATTTTAATTTGATCCAAACTATTGAGTAGAAGTCTAATCTGACTTTATTTGAAATTGGCTCGATTTGAAAATTATATTTGACAAAAAATAGTCTTTTAGTTTCTAGTTTTTCTAAGTTTTAAGTAATGCGTAATGAAAGTTTTCAAATCTTAATACAGTCATATTACAACCAAATTGAAAAGTTTGACAATCATTATAACTTCATAATAATAATTTATTGATGAGCCAAAGGCAAACACATCAAAAAAATTTCGGTGAGATACACTTAATACTTGTTGGATTCATAAGTTATGGAGGAAATATCAACAAGCTAGGGTTAAGGCAAAGGTTTATAAAATTATAGTTTTACAGTTATACTTTATCTTTTTAGTTTGACCCGACTTATAAAGCAAAATCGAGCAAAAAAATATTCAAATTAGACAGATTAAAAATTTTAACCCGACTCAATCTGTGTTTTTTATTGGACCGGGTTGAATTGACCCACTTAAATTAATGGATGGAAAATTTCAACCCAATATACGGGTTGAATTCAAGGGTTGGATAAGTTTTGGCGGTCTCTAAAATTTTGTTAACTTTCCATCAGTAGTGCTCTTGATATTGGACAGGCTGGGAAACAAATCATGTAATAACACGAGGCCCAAACCTTAACGAGTACAAAAACTATAACAAATTAAAATTACGATTCTAGACACCAACTCTTACACGCAAGTACGCAAAAGCAACCCCAGCCTGAACACAAAAAGCAAAACACAAGGGTAAAAAGGACAAAACATCTTATTTGGTAGAAGAGTCGGTTAACCTCTTCATATAAATACGGCACCCTCTCCTCGCAATTCCTCAACTCTTCTCTCAACTCTCCTCTCATCTTAGGATTCTTCGTGGAGGCGCCTTCTTTCTCTCTCCTCCTTCAGCAGTTCTGTCGACGACCAAGCAAACCCTAGGGCTCCCAATTCGAAGGATCTTCTATCGATCGATCAGTCAGTCAATCATTCGGATCTCTAGTCGATCGGAAGGATCTACAATCTTCGAGATCTTTCCTGACTTAATTTTTAGGGTTCCGGAAAAAAGAGGGGAAAAGGGGTAGGTTGGAGGGGGTGGGTTTAATCTGTAAGATAAGATCATAGGATGTCTCGGTGTTATCCATTCCCGCCACCTGGGTATGCTGGGAAGTGCTCAAGCCACGAGGCCTTGATCTTATCGATTAAGGTTTGTTGAGCCCCAAAATATACGCCCAAAATTTCATGTGTTTATTGCTGAATCTCGAATTAATTTATTGTATATTTATGTATATATATTTGTAAGAGATTTAGTGGATTTTCAGATGTATATTGTAATTGGGTTAGGTAAAGAAAAGGGCAGACAAAAGGGTGCTAATTTGTATGTATTTTTTTGGTTAATTCTTGCATCTAGATCTCGTATATGTTCTACTTAGTAATCTTTCGTTGTCCGATTGACGAATTCATTGAAGTTAATGTAGTTTGCAAGCGATGCTCGTACTGTCAATTCTAAATCTTGGGTTTGGGTGTAGTTGAGATTTGGATGGTTGATTTGTGTTTTCTTTGGTGGTTTTTCGAGTGTGGTGATGCCTTAAGAAGTTTACTAAACTTATTTGGGATGAGACCCTGGGTTAAGACACTTTGTAGTGCTTGGGATGAGACCCTGAGTTGAAGATACTGATTTTGTAGTGTTTGGGATGAAACCCTGGTTTTGCAATGTTTAGGTTGAGACACTGATTTTGCATTGTTTGGGATGGGACACTGATTTTGCATTGTTTGGGATGAGACATTGTTTTTTGCTATATTTGGGATGAGACCTTTGATTTTGAACTCTTTGGGATTAGGCATTGATTTTGAACTCTATGGTATGTGACTGATTTTATGCTTAAGTTCATGTGATCTATAGAGGGATTTAAGTTGTCTAAGTATATGGTTAGTGGTGACGCCATGTGTTGACAGTACATTAAGCTATAAGCTACTTCATTTATTTGGAGGTATCAATAATTTTCAGAAAATTTTCACACTGAATGTTATGTCTTAGTATTTTGGAAATTTAAAAATGTTTTTGAACAAAGCGCGTGTTTGAACTTGTTTTATATAGGTTTTTGGAGTTTTGAAAGGATTTTTGGGTGAATTGTTGCTTGGTGCACTTTGAATGTTATGTGCAGTGATTCCCATTCATGTTTTGTGTTGGGTGTGTACATTTGGTGCAGACATTCTATGTGTTGCACTTTGAGTATTTGGAAATCATGTACCCCGGACGCCCTTGATTTTCTTGACCCGTTTTTGGGTATGGACTTGCTTGTCTAGTGTAAAGACGTGGTTTTGTGACCCTTTGCATGCTTTCGGATGATAAGTTGTTGACTTCGAATGGATTGTAAATGTCCATTCTGGTCATGCTTGTTTTATTGGCTTGCTGCCATTATATGGTCTGAATTTCTACTCTGGTGCTTTTAAAGCTCCAAAAAGAGAAGGAGAAGGCCAACTCAAACAAGAAAGTGGAGAAGTGTATACCAGAGAGGGAAAGAGAGAAGTCCAAGTCCTCTTCAGATAAGAAGAGGGAAAGAGATGAGAGGAAGGAGAAGAAGAGAGACAAAGAAGACAGGAAAAAGGATAAACAGAAAGACAAAGAAGATCGAAAGAAGGAAAAGAAAGAAAAGAAGAGAGGGAAGATGGGTGAGGCCAGTGCTCCTGCTGTGAGCAGCGGGAAGCATGATTTTGTTGATAAGTTATCAAAAGCTGGAAATGTGCTTGTAGAACCTCAAGAGAAGTTGTTGAGGAAAAATGTGGAGCGGCTGGAGAGGAGCAGTGTTACTGAAGAACATGGTCAGCCAATCGACTCTCAGAATGCGCCTTGCTCTTCTGATAGCACTGGAAATAGTGGCAAGAGGAAAAGGTCAATGCCTTCTCCTAGTAATATACAGAGTAATGGTGAGTGTTGCACATCCTACTGATGTGTTACTGGTCTATCCATTTTGTCACTTGCAATATGTGCTAATTATACTGTTGTCTAATTGCAGGAAATATAATTAGAATTCGGTTGTCTACTTCTCAAAAAAGAGATGAGCCTAGTACCTCGGGAAGCAAAGGTCAAGAATTTAGTCAGTTACCACAGGCAAGAGTAGACCCTGTGGTATCACACAGCCAAGTGCAGCCTTGCGCCAGCCTTGCTAGACCAGAAACATCCATCAAACGGAAAGGTGTAACATCAAAGCCTCAAGGTGTAACATTAAAGCCTCAAGGTCTTCCTTATCCTGATTCCACGAGTACTGCTACTTTACAACTAGTTTCAGCAGGATTCGCTGGTTTGAAAGCCGCAAAGACAAGTTTACCTGTATTACAGAAGGAAAATCTCTCATCTCATGACAAGATTCAGTCTAGTGATGCATTCGAGAAACTATCTTCTCATCACAGGAGGATGCAGAAAAAGGAGTCCACATATAAGAAATTGTTTGCGGATTGGGTGCCCCCTGCCCTAGGTACAACACTAATGGTTGATGATGATGAAGATTGGCTCTTTGGTAAAAAGGGTGATGATAGAGCAGCCAAAAGATCGAGAGCCAGTGATGATGTCGCTGACAATCTTCCGTGTTCAGCATCTGCTGTAATGCAGCTGCGGGCCCGTTTCTTGGCTGATGCAGAAATTTACGCATTACCCTTTACTGTGCCATTCTAAGCCACTACTGCATATTTCCCCTTGCTGCAGCTTCTTGCATTTGCTGTTTTGAAGTGGCTGTTGAGTATCTACCACTAAATCGGGAGGCAAGCTTTTGGGAGGATGGATGAGAAGTCAGACGAACGGAGTGTACAATGATCGGGTTTTGGAAATTCGGCGGGGTTGGTTAAAAATTTGGTGTACTAGTGCAGGGTCTGGTTTCTATCCGAATTTTTTTTGGTGCTGTTGAAATGTAAATATTGACCTACTAATACATTTGTCCATTGGACATACTAATACAAACACTTGTTTGATTGACTAATCCATTGCAACTGTTTCATTTTTCAAATTAGAGCAACAATATTAAAACTTAAATCATAATCTCTCATTATGAATTTGCAACTCTAAAGCAACCATCAAGTCTAACTTCAAACATGGGTGCAAAACCCTAAATCAAACTTGCAACCTCAAGTTTACATTACATGTACTTCACAATCGTTTCCCATCATTTCAAACATGCTTTTTGCGCGTAGTGTATCGAATGGCGTGTTCTTTAAGATGGTACCTTCTCTTTTTGGTTTTGTAAGCATGCACTACTCACAAGTTACAGTGTCGTATCACTCTTAGTTCTTCAAGTAATCTAATAATAGTTTGCAAAACAGCATCTTTTTCCCATATGATGTCGCTCTCAACTCAACGACCTATGATCTGGAAGGAGGATTACACAGATTTGGTCATTTGAGCATTGCAGCATGTATCGTACTACCTTACCTTACATATGAAGTTTTAACCGCACACCAGTTGTTTGATTAACTGAATCAGAGAAGAAATACGTCTGAAACTTCCTTTTTCATTGTGCAAGCTGGTACTATATACGGAGTAACTATTGAGATGTTATGTTGTGCAAGCTGTTATTATCCGTGCCTCACACGATAACCTAATTGACCTGGTTAGTTGGCTAACAACATGTGCTATATTCTAGGAAAATATTCTGGTACCTGTCAGACGACATAATCCGAGTGACAGTAGTCGCTTACAGCCAGACGACATTTGACTGCATTGATGGATGGCCATTTACCGTTATGCTGGATTTTTCAGCCTAACAACCGAAACCCAACATCCCACTTTACGAGACAATGATCAGCAGAAATAGGTTAAGTGGTTTTCTGGTCTTTTGAGCATTGCATTTGTTCATTTGTATGAATTTCTGTAAACAATTTTTCATTCTAAATTGAATTTTATGTTTTGATTTTTATACGCAATCTTACCCATCAGGTGTTTAATCCCTGCTGTCTTTTTCATAACACATCAAGTCAATTAACTAAAGCCAGTGTAGAGTTTCTATGGAAAGGTCTTAAATGGAGGTTGTCTTGATTTACTCGGTGCCCTAAGTTGTATGACATTATCAATTACATTATGTTTTGTAAAAGTCAGCATAGAGATGTAACACTCAATTACTTTACTCATGCATGTTGATGACAGTTTGTTCCTTGATGATGTAATATAGTTCTTGAGACTCTGAACAGGATCCTCTTCATATTAGAGAACATTTCTTATTCTCTAATATGAAGAGGAATAATAGCCACAGTTTCTGTAGAAAGGGCTCAAATGGATGTTGTCGATGTATACGAAAAACTGAAGCTAGTTGGATCCATTTTTCATGTATTTGTTGATTTGGTGGGTGCCCTAAGTTTTATGACAGTGTCAGTTCATTGTGTTTTGTAAAAGTCATCATAGAATGTTAACACTCAAATACTTTACTCATGCATGTTGATGACAGTATCAAATTGCGTTGTGATTTGTTCCTTCTGCTATGATATGACGATGTAATATAGTTCTTGAGACTATGAACTGGTTTTTAAATTGCATTGAAAAATATCACAAAATATTTGACAAGGAAACATTTCTCGTTAATTGTATTTTAATGCAGGGTTTCTACCACTTGCCCTAGTTGTTCTCTAATATGAAGAGGAATAATAGGCACTTCACTGTTGGAAAGAATCAGATCAAATCAAGGAAGATCAAGCATCAAGTCAATAATATCAACCAAATCTCCTAACATCATAAACGAATCATATTAGTTAGTAGCAATATCAATTAAGATGATACTGACCAAAAATAGTAGATGTAAATATGGAAATCAGTTGTAGTATTTAAACATAACTTGTAATGATCAATGATACAGAAAACTACTTGACCGAAACTCAAAGTCTCAATTCTACATGGTATCAGGAGCAGGTACGATCCTGGTTCATCATTTACCATAAACCTTACCTAGAAAATGGAGGATGATGATGCTTAGTCATCCACAACATATCACCAGACTGATTGCCCATTCATTGCGGAGCAGCTGTGGCAACTTCTACAAAAGTTGAACCTAACAAGCCACCACCAACTGAAAATGTAAACCACTAATCCGTTAACTTACCAGAGAAACTAAGTCATGAGACAACTTCACAAAGTGGTCAAAATTTATGAAGTTAGCCATCGGGGGGAGATGAAAGCTCAGTCATATCACTGCTTCCCCTCCCTTCCCAAATTGATCCTGAATACCAAAAATGGGTCCAACAGGACTCATTTGTTATCTAATGAATCTTGGAAAATATAGATCCATCATTAGTCAATTAGTTTCTTGACTATCCAACAGCCATGTAGTTGTGGCGTGGCCTAGAGGCTCTATACAATAGTGGCCATGATGGGCTACAAATCTATGATCTGATGATAAGGGCCAACATGCTCAAACAAGTGACATATAATATCGAAGCCTACTATGGGAAACTCGTGGCTCTCTGGAAGGAAATTGACTAGAGAATGTCGAATCCCATGGCATGCTCAAAAGATAGAAACACTCACAACCAGTTAAATCAGATAATCAGATCATACCATTTTGTAGCGGGGTTGAATAAGACGTTTGACAAGGATCGAAGGGAATTGGTGAACAAAGAAACTTTACCGTCGGCAGATTGCACCCCACAAAGTGTGAATCATGAAGGAATTGGAAGTGGACTTGCAGCAACAAAGTTCAAACAAGGGAGGAATACCACTAACCAAAGAGATGAAGATAAATCCCACCTTAAATGTACCCATTGTGGAGGTACAAAGCACACAAGAGATGGATGTTTTAAGTTGATCGGGTATCCAGAGTGATGGGGGAAAGGTAAGAAGAAAGGTTGACAACAACAAAGTGGTGAAGCAAATGCGGTGAAACGTGAGGAAGGAACTGAGGCGTAAAAGCCAGAGGAAGAAGAAAGGAAGGAGATAGTTGCGGGGGCTCTAACCTCGACAAACTAGATAACAAACTAGGGTTTAAAACCCTAGATTTTTTTGTGCAACACATGGACCCGACTAACAGATCAAAGGGAGAAGTGGGCTTGATTTTGTTCTCTAGCCCAATACCCTTGGCATTGAATCCCTTAGTACTATAAAACCCAAGTCTGAAGAATCAACCCGTGTAACTCAAACCAACGAAGAAAAAATGGATCCTTGATTGTGGGGTCACTGACACCATGACATTTGATATAAAAGGTTTTTAGAAAATGGGCGAGTCTAGTGTAAAACATATCCAAACAGCTAATGGAGATTTATCAATAGTAGAGGGAGCTGAAAGTGTTCAGATCTCATTAGACATCACTTTACACAATTGTCTTTATGTTCCAATATTATCTCACAAGTTACTTTCAATTAGCCAACTAACAGAGGAATTAAATTGCACTATACTAATATATCCTCAATTTTGTCTTATATAGGATATTTAGACTGAGAGGATAATTGGGCGTGTTATTGAGTACAACGAACTCTACTATGTCAATGAAATAACTCAATAGGGAAAAGAAGAGCTAGCTCATGGAACAACAGATCGGCAATTGTGGCTATGGCACCGATGCTTGGGACACCCATCTCCAGGGTATTTCGAGCATTTATTTTCATCTTTTTCAAAAGTATCTAAACACTTTAGCTGTGAAACTTGTATTAAGGCCAAAAGTCATAGGCAAACTTTTTGCCCAAATAATTCAAAAATAGAAGTATCATTTCAGCTAATTCATTCTAATGTGTGGGGCTCAGCGCCCAAAATTGGAAAAAAATGGTTTGACATATTATGTTATCTTTATTGATGATTTTATGAGAATGACTTGGGTATATTTCTTGAAAAAGAGAGCAGAGGTTTTTAAAATTCATTACCTTCTACACCTATGTTCAAACATAGCACCACATAGAAATATAGGTTTTGAGAACAGATAATGGTGGGGAGTATGTGAATAAAAAAATGAAAGAGTTTTGTCACACGAAGGGAATAGTTCATCAAACCACCTATCCATATACTCCACAACAAAATGAAGTTGCTGGGAGGAATAATTGAACTCTACTTGAAATGACTCGAGTTATGATGATTGAGTCCTGAGTACCCAAGAGTTTTTGGCCTAAAGCTGTTGTTACTGCAACATACCTCACTAATCGACTCCCTTCAAAGGTATTTCATTTCAAAACCTCCATTGATAAATTCAAACACCATATTCCTTTGTTTTCAACCCTTAATCTCCTAACTCGAGTTTTTGATTGCATAATTTTTGTTCATATCCCAAAACCTAACCTAAATAAATTGGACCCTTGTGCCAATTGTGTTTTCTTGGGGTACGGACCGAACCAAAAGGGATATAGTTGCTTTGACCCAATATCTACTCATGTGTATGTGACAATGGATTGTGATTTTTTGGAGACGGAATACTTCTACAAAGAACCAACCCATCTGAGTTAGGGGGAGAAACCGAGTGACCTTCTAAGCTGGTTGATTAGTCCAATTTCTATAGATCATGTTGTTCCTCTAGAGCTAGTAGGCAATGCCACCAAGTATGCTCCAACTGACATTGTAGAAGCTTTAGGATTAGAATCACATCCATTATCTTCTCCTAATGAAAATTCCGAGGTAAGCATTCCTCTAGTTGATGGTAAAATTGATGTAACTAACATTGTGTTGGAAAGTAAAGAACAGCTGGTAGAGGAATATCTTAAGGTTCAAGACACATACAAGCTTCCAGTAAGAAGCACCAGGGGAATACCACCAAAGAGTATGAGCCAGAGTATATACCTCGAAAAACAAACTATCCAATAGCCCAAGGTGTTAAGGGGATGCTATTAGAAGAAGTCCAAGCCTTCAATGTTGTCATATACTCAACAAAGATACCCAGAACTATAGAAGAAGCCCAGAGATATGACAAGTGGAAGAAGGCCATGAAAAATGAAATGGATGCTTTGGAGAAAAACAACATTTGGGTTCGCTACCTCAAGGCAAGAAACCAGTGGGATGCAAATGGGTGTTTACAATCAAGTATAACACTCCGATTAGTGGCAAAAGGCTATACTTAGACCTATGGGATAGATTATTTAGAAACATTCTCCCCATTAGCCAAGATTAACATTATTTGGGTACTATTCTCAGTTGCTACAAATCAAGATTGGCCTCTACATCAATTTGATGTAAAAAATGCCTTCTTACATGGAGATCTTCAAGAAGAGGTCTATATGGAAGCACCGCCAGGTTTCACTCAGGGATTTTAGAAAGGAGAAGGATGCAAGTTGATGAAGGCTTTAAATGGCTTGAAGAAATCACCAAGGGCATGGTTTGGAAGATTCACATTTGCCATGAGGAAGTATGGGTACACACAGAGAAATTCAGATGACACCTTATTTTTGAAAAGGAGAAAAGAGCTAGTGACATACTTGATAATCTATGTGGATGATATGATTATAACTGGGAGCGATACAGAAGAGATAATAAGTCTAAAACAGAAATTGTTCTAAGAATTTGAGATAAAAGATCTAGGAAGATTAAAATACTTTCTAGGAATATAGGTATTGAGATTAAAAAAACTGGAATCTTTATTTCACAAAGAAAGTATATTCTAGATCTTTATGCAAGACTGCAAGCCAACAGAGACTCCACTGATGAAAAACCATGGGCTTCAGATAAAAGATGGGGCAAAACCAACTGATCAGGAACAATATCAGAGACTAGTTGGAAAATTGATATACTTATCTCACACAAGAACAGACATTGCATATGTTGTAGGTAGTCAACAAGTTTATGCATAAACCTCAGGAAGAGCATTTGAATGCAGCATTACGAATTGTGGGATATCTGAAAGGAACACCTGGAAAGGGAGTACTATTCCAGAAAAATGGGCATTTGAGAATAAAAGCCTAAACTGATGCTGATTGGGCCAAAGATCAAACTGATAAGAGGTCTACTTTGTGTTACTTTACCACCCTAGTAGGAAGGGACTTAGTCACTTGGAGAAGCAAGAAACAAAAGGTTGTAGCACTTTCAAGCGCTGAAGCTGAGTTTCGAGGTGTCTCTAAGGGAATTACTAAAGTACTATGGCTAAGGAAACTATTGACTGAAGTAGGCTTACCTCTAGAAGAAAGTTGTGAAATACTCTGTGATAACAAATTTGCAATTAGCATTTTAGAAAATCCTGTCAATATGATCGCATAAAGCATGTGGAGATAGATAAACATTTCATCAAGGAGAAGTTAGAAGACAGAAAAATATGCCTCCCTTTTGTCGATTAAAAGATCAACTTGTTGATATACTAACTAGAGCAGTTCCATCAAAACAATTCCAGAATGTTACAAGCTAGGTGTAGTTGAACCTACGACCAAGCTTGAGGGGAGTGTTGGAAAGAATCAGATCAAATCAAGGAAGATCAAGCATCAACTCAACAATATCAACCAAATCTCCTAAAATCATAAACAAATCATATTAGTTAGTAGCAATATCAATTAAGATGATACTGACCAAAATAGTAGATGTAACTATGGAAATCAGTTGTAGTATTTAAACATAGCTTGTAATGATCAACGATACAGAAAACAACTTAACCAAAACTCAAAGTCTCAATTCTACATTCACAACTTTAAGATCGGTTGGAAAGGTTATTCTTTGATAAATAAAAAACAAAGGTTTATGTGTGCATAAATGATACAATAAGATTATTGTGTGGCTTACAAAAGTTACCCCTCAATATAACAAAAGATATAATGATTTCAGTTGATAATGATTAAAATATATTCGAATAGGAAATGTTGGGTGTATTGTACAAAAGTTACCCTTTAATAGAACAAAAGCCGCCTCTCAATTTAACAAAACTAATTTGCAAGGATTTTTCATTCAATATGGTTTATATGTCCCCGTTTCGCTAAAATTTTTGTATAAAAAAAATGATTGCTGACACACTTTCTTTAAGTCACTCATTTCCCGATAAATTCTCTGGTCTTTCAGCTTCAGTAAGAAGAATACGTGCAGTGAAGCATTCTGCAGCCTGTGATAAACATCTGAGAACCCTGTTGTAATCTATGGTAGATAAGAGGATCCTTGCAGTCAATATAGTCGCAAATCGGAGGTTAGTAGTTACATTTTCCTGCAAACATCATAAGATACTGAAGCTGTTAAAAGGAGTAATTTGCAATCATGCTTACACTGATGATCTGCATTAAATTTAAAGGGATTGAACTTTACAAGTCCCCTAGTCTTAGATAAACTGTTGACAGGCTTAATATTAGCTGATATGTTTTAACTACGGAAATTTGTGATGTACCTCAAAGTATTTGCTGGCATCTATGCCGCCTCCCACAGAGCAGAAGCTTGTCCTTTTCAGATTGCAGCTGACGAATGACATCTTTTATGTTCATTCGATCTTGTGGCAACTCCGAAGAACATCTCACCCCAGTCATGATCAATGATGTCATACACTCAAAAGCACATTTAGTAATGATAGCACTTGTATAATTTAAGTTGATGTTTGTATCTTCATCATTGTCAACTTTAAGCTTTGGATCCACAATCTCTGGCACATGATCAGCCAAAGCCAACTCTGCAAACTTGCGCAAGTTCATATCTCCCTCGAAAATCACATCAGTAGGTTTTTTTGCTGTCATCATCTCTAGTAGAATAATTCCATAACTGTACACATCAGCAAGCGGTGAAACTGAAGCTCCAAGGCCGTACTCTAGATGACATATTTTCACACATTATAAATATAATATATATTCATTAGTAGCAAGACAAATTAATTTTGTAAAGAACTTTAGGATTAGCCAGGGAGTGTACTGTACCTGGAGCAACATAACCTACAGTCCCTCTAACACCAATAGAACTGCTGTTATGCAGTTGTTCAGAGATTTCTGGAAGAAGCTTCACCAACCCAAAATCTCCAACATGAGCGGTCATATCCTCATCGAGCAAAATATTGGAGGGTTTTAAATCACAATGGATGATTGGAGTTTCCGTGTCATTGTGTATGTAGTCCAGTGCATGTGCCACATCTATGGCTATATTTAACCTCTGCAGAAGGCTTAGATTCTGAAATTGATCGCCATCTTCTGCGTTAGAATATAACCACTTCTCAAGGCTTCCCTTAGACATGAGTTCATAGACAAGGGCTTTGAAGATATTGTCCTGAAAGTCAATACTTGAGCACGCAGTAATAACTCCTACAAGGTTTCGATGGCGGATAATTCTTAAAGCCTCACATTCTGCTAAGAAGCTTTTACTTGCTCCTCGACGTTGATTATTAATGACTTTGACAGCAACAAGCTTTTCCTCTTCATCTATGAGAAGGGTTCCTTTGTAAACAGAACCAAAACCACCAGAACCAATCAAATTTGCCGGAGAAAAGCCATTAGTGGCTTTGAGGAGCACGTCATAAGACACCTTTATAAATGGTTCCTTGACAGATGTCCCTGTTGTAGAAGCTGCCATTCTCTTTGAGCAAAAGAGGTAGACAGAGGACAAAATTGCTAGCCCCACAAGCACGCCAGATATGGCGGCTGCTATGATGATTGCACGAACCTTCTTTTTTCCTTTTGATATTATTTTTGGGCAGCTTGGTAAATTGAGCTGCGAAATCCCTCCACAAAGCTTTGCATTTCCATCAACAGATATTGCATTGAGAATAGCAAAAACTCCATTGTTCGGAACTTCACCCTCGAGGTTATTGTAAGACAAATTCAGCCATGCCAAGGAAGAGAAATTGGAGAAGAACTTTGGTATTTGGCCAGACAATTTGTTACTAGAGAGATCAAGGATTAGAAGATTCTTTAAAAGGCTAAAAGACTGAGGGATGAATCCAACAAAGGAGTTGTTTGCTAAAGACAAATCGGTAAGAGCAACACACTGACCAAGATTACTCGGAATACTGTCGGACAATTTGTTGTTGGAAATGTCTAGACTTACTAGATTCTGTAAGTCACCAATCTCTGAAGGTAGGGAGCCTTGGAGGTTGTTGTGGTCAAGATAAAGTTCAACTAAAGCTGAGGCCAGGAAAAGTTGGTGAGGTATATTTCCAGTTAGATTGTTCTGCTTAAGAGAAAGATCTAGTAAACTTGTACAGTAACCAAGAGTAGTAGGTATAGCCCCTTGAAATCTGTTTTCTGACAAGTCCAAAGAACTCAACCAGGATAAGTTTCCTAGAAACAAGGGAATGCTACCAGAAAGCTGGTTGTTTGAGAAATTTGCTCGTTGCAACCTTGGGATCTTACCAATGTCTTCTGGAATAGTTCCAGTGAGTTGATTATCATTTAGATAAAGATTTTGCAGGTTCATAAGATTACCCAATCCCAAAGGAATGGTTCCTGATATCAGATTGCTTTCGAAACCGAAGAATCGAAGTTTGGTGGATAAATTGGCTATGGATTGGGGAAGGACCCCGCCAAAGTAATTACCTCCAATCTGCAAGGCTTTTAGGTAACTACAGTTGACGAGTGTGTCCACAAAATTGAGGTCATCTGCTTTTCCTCTTCCTAGATTGTTGTTACCTAGAGACAGCTCTATAAGGTTTGGCACATTTCTTCCATCCAAGATAAACTTTCCTGTAAAATTATTATCTCTGAGGTCTAAATACTCAAGAGTTGAGAGGTTAGACAATGAGTAGGGAATCGGGCCAGAGAGTTGGTTTTTACTGATATGTAACCATACAAGTTGTGGGAAACAGAAGCCAAGATCAGGTGGAAGACTCCCTTCTATTTGATTTGAAAATAAGGAGAGTGTTTGCAGATTAGAAAGGTTGTACAAGGATGGAGGAATCTTACCAGAGAAGCTGTTTCCTGAAAGTTCAAGAATTGTAAGCTCTTTGAATTTCCCAATGAAATTAGGAATTCTTCCATGAAAGCCAGGCCCCCCTTGTTGAATCTGGTTTGACAGGTACAATGCACGCAAAGACGTTAGATTTGATATTGGAGAAATGTCACCTATTAAGAAGTTGTCATTTAGTGTCAATATTTTCAGTTGTGACAACAAGCTAAGTTGTGAAGGAATTCTCCCGACTAGTTTGTTGTAAGACAAAAATAATATCTTGAGTTGTGAGCAACCAGAGATATTGGCCGGGATTTCTCCTTCAAACAAGTTGCCACCTAAAAATAGTATTTGCAATCTAACAAGTCTACCAACTTCCGGAGGGATATGGCCGCTGAAAGTGTTGTTTGGCAATCTGAGCTCTTCTAGAAAGCTCAGATTTCCTACAGAAGGCGACAGAGTGCCTACCAAGCCTATCCTTGTTAGATTCAGTATTGTGACTCTCTTATGAAGACGGCCACATATGACTCCTTCCCACTGGCAAAAATGGGCTGCATCATTCCAAGAACTCAGAACCCCATGAGGGTCATGTGTTATCTTAGACTTGATGGCTAATAAGGCCTGATGATCAGTCTCATTCCCTTGTCTAGGATCAGAGATGGCAGTCGTCGGTATACCTACGATTATTGTGTTTACTACAAACAAAAACAGCAGGGGGAAGACTGCAAACAGAGGCATTGTCTTTGGCTATAGTTTTTGGTTGTACAAAAAAAGTAATAGACATAATGTATCACAAAAACAGCTCATGGAGACATTCAGTACAATACTTGCATAATTGGATTTTAAAATTCATAGTTGAATGGAAAAAATAAAGTGGAGTCTAAGTCTTATTTTTGCGCTGCAGTTTTTCAAGGAATTCTAGAATAACTGTTATTCTGGACAAAACATGAGTCACAATAATGGGAATAGTGAAGATGATTATGGAACAACCTAATACAAAGTCTTTGAACGACTTTGGCTTTATTGCAAAGGGTCTGAATTAGCTAATCATTTGGATGTTCGTTTTCTTACACAGCATTATACTAATTTAGAAGACAAATTATCAATCATATTACTCCCTCTGTTCTTTTTGTTTGAAATTTATAGATTTTAGAATCAAACTTTAACCATAAATTCTTCCTAATCTATAGGAAAAAATAATAATCATATAGGATCTTAAAATATTCGTCTCAATATATATATTATTCAAATATCAATCTTCTATAGTTTTTACAAATACACAATTATATATATATTTAAAATTTAAGTTTGTCTGAGATTTGCATAGAAACAAACGAGAAGAATAAAAATAAACGGGAGTAGTAATTTTGCACTGTTCTATGAGTTGTTGTCAATCATATTGTCATGAAATGACTCCAAGGGAATGTAGAAGCCACTTGCAAATTTCATTACAGCCTCCATATCTGGTGTGATTAGTGGAGTTGGCAAGTCCATCCTTTGTCTATCTCTTGTTCAAAAAGAAGGGCAGCTTCGTCAACAGAGAAATTATTCAAGGAACCATCGTTAAAGTATTCATACAACATGATTCTCAAAACCACTGACGGCTTTCTATAAGAAATTTGATTTGTTCTGGTAGTTTTTTTTACTTTTTTCTGATTGGCTTTTCTATATAAATGGTATATATATCTTAAAAGCAATTATTGGCTTTTGAAAATATAACATACATATGTATACGGATGTGAAATATAGACCAATTATTAGTTAATACAAGCAATTATTCGTTCAATATTGTGTTACCATGATAATATACAAGTAAACGCAAAAAGTTAATATTAGAGAGGAAATTTCTAAAAAAAAATATTATTTTTTACTGGTTCGAAAACATATTATATTCATTATTAATATGCTTTCTTTTAAAATATATTGTACAATCAAATCATCCTTAAATTGGTATAAATCATCAATAAATTTAATATCATATGTCATGTCAAATTAAGTTAAACATAAAAATTCAAGTTATTTCATTTCATTCAAAATATAATCTTTGTATAATTATTGTTCAAAACAATATAATGTGGAAAGATGTTGCAAGGTTCATAAACCAAATCTAATGCTTTTGGAATTTTTCTTGTGTGACCAAAAAGGAGCACTACCAATTAATTTTTTTGTCCGTCTTAGTGTAATTATAAAAACAAAATGGTACATGTTTTTTGCATTTCTTAATATCTTAAATTACTCGACTAAAACTTAACCTTAAATTTCTTAGAAAAAACTGTGTATTATACGAAACTTAAATTAATTTATCTAATAGACAAATATGTCATGGAAAGGGACGCACATGTGATCCCACCCTTTTTGCTCCATTGTCCTATTTTGGTTGTCTCACTCTATTTGTCCCATTACTTTATATGATCATTTTTTGTCCTAAGATTTACTCTATTTTTAATAAAGCAACTTTTCTACAATGGGGCAAAAAGTATGGGACAGAAGTATCTCAGCAACTTTTGAGGCTAAAATACTAATCGGTGATCATTATTGTAAAGGGCATGTCAAATAAGCCGAAATTTCATCCTGTCTTAGGTATCGTTGATTTCCTTAGTAACATTGAAAAGAATTGGAGCATATATAGATCACATACTAATGCTACTATATGGAAATACACACTATGACACAACCAAGCTCGATTGGCAGCAAGCCAGCAGCTGGATTAGTGTTTTCCCATTCGTGATCATCTTCTTCATCCAAGTTTTATACTCTATAGTCCACAAATTTAACATAAAAGAGATCTTCAAAGTTTTAAACATAGTAATGCAACATATTTTTACTAACATAATGCCCTATATCCTTATTTAGACTAGACATGTTCAAATAGAAGGGCACGGGCTATTAACTGACCCGTTTGTAAAAAAGTCTAATCAATCAATTATGGACTTAATTATGTTGGTCTTTTAAAATGGCCGTGTTTTATTAAATCTCTAATGTGTCAAGTCAGATAAATAATGGGTCAATAGTTTTCAAGACTTTTAAACACTATCAGGTAATAAATTTTTTTCATTTATTTGCCAATGATTTACTGCCAAAGATTATAGGTGATATAGACAAACTATCACTCTCTATAGATAAAAATAAAATATATATACCCGGTCCAACTTGACCCATTTTACATCTTCTTTGACTCAATCCGACCCGTTTTACATGTGACTTATCTCGGCCCGATGCTCAAGTCTAATATAGATTATCTTATTTCCTCTTCCTTTCCAGGATTAAAAATAATTATATTTGGAATCTCGTTTTGACTAATTGGATGAGAAAGGTATATATTACAATAGATTGTTAAATTGACCCAAATAATTTCAATTTTGTGTGAGTAGTTTGATAATTCCCTGGAAACTAAACCTACTTTATAAGAGCTAAAGGTAATAGTTAGAAACATTTCATGAGAATTGAATACTACAATGTCATTTGAGAAACAAAACCATTTCACAAAAATAAGGAGAATAGAACACACCTTCACTTACCATAACTCCTCTCTTCATTCGTTAATGTTCTTTCCACTTATTGTTCAAGTAAGAGAGAACAAGTGAAGAGTGGGTTCATTTTTTGGATATGTTAGAAAAAAAAAATGTTACGTGCACCAAGATACAATAAGATTATTGTGTTGTCAATAAAAGGTAGCTCTTAATATAATAAAAATTATCCTCAAATGCAATAAAAATCATTCCTATACCAAAAGATATCTCGATTTCAATTGTTAAAGACTAAGTATTGTATAAAAATTACCCCTAAATAAAACAAAAGTCCCCCTTCAATTTAACAAAAGTGACTTTGGAAGTATATCATTTAATATTTTGTGTAGAAAAAATTATTTGTAAACATTGGTACTATTATATTAAATTAAATAATTGGACTAATATAGTGCGCATTATAAAAGCCAAAACAAAGAATTTCCATATCAATAAAAAAAAAAAAGAACATAATCAAACACTTTTAAATAGAGAGTAGGAAGAATATAAATAGTCACGGAAGCAGCTACTTTCAGAGATACAGCAAGTACTTCGACTATCTTAATCCAATAAGCATACCGTTCACTCTCAAAAACAAACTGAATAGCGGACAAACATAGAAGTCTACGTTCAACTTTCTTGATAATGATGGGCTCTGAAAGTCGCAAGGTGATGGGTTCATGCCCTTCATTGTCCCATGTTTAATTGCCGCCTACAATTTTGACTTTGTGACAACAAAAAAATACTAACAGTACCAAATTTACTAGGCCTGTTCACTTCACCTGAATTTTACCCAACTACAACTAATTTACCTCATTTAAACTAATCAATACAGAATGAACCTGATTCACACTTCTTATTACAACCCTGCATTTAGTTGTTGACAAGTTCTTCAAATCTAGAGTTGATGTGTTTACAGAGTTGAGCAATGTCACAGTAACTGATGTAAAAGAAACAGTAAACAGAGATTCAACAAATTACACACCACCTATTTTCACTCCTTTTTCACCAAAAAACTATACTTCATACTTCGTATATATTTTCACCTATGAACATCAGTGTTTTATACAATTCATTTAGAACCAAGAAAGAATCCAGACTCTGTAGCCAGCATCTAGTCTGATATTTAAAGCATAATTGCAAGTTGCAAAGCTTTGACGGATTCAATTCTACTCTATTTATAACAAAACATGAAAAAAACCCTAAATGACTACAAAAAAAGCTGTTGACTGTGTATTAGTCAGTTTTCTGAACTAAACCTAAGGTTGAATTATTGGCTTATTAGTTCTAACTTATAATTACAAGCTCTCAGGGCCGTTTACCAATGTTATTTTGGTCATCATTCATGAGGAATGTTTCCGATTGAAAGCATACTGAAGCTTAAAACATAGAATCTCAACAAAAATCAGGATTGGAAGAACATACCGCCGCCAACTAATATTGAGATATTGACTCTATTACAATCCACAATGAACAATCCAGATTCTTGCATCAAGTTAAAGTCTAGCAGGGGGAGAAAAGTTGTCTACAACCTTTTTCTACTTAACCAAAAGCATACAACAGTTTGCTCACTAACAGCACATTCATAAATTTGTCTGGAATCAGAAGCCTAGCTTGTCATGCACAAGCTTTTTCTTATCTAATGGGCTATATCATATTCAAAAATGAAGCAAGGCATAAACAAACAACTAGTTGATTATGATTCACAGAAACTCCAAATGAACAAAGATTATTTTTTTATTGAAGCACAACTAAGAAACAAGCATCATGAACGGCCTATATTTCTGCAGATATCTCAACAGATGGTGCTTATCACTGCTACCAGCAATCAGGAGTTTAAAATGAAAGAAACATATGGATGGAGAGAACAGTTATCATACCTTCAGATGTATGTTTGACCATACAATCAATACGAGTCTTCTATCTTCTGCAGTGAGGCAAATCCGTATGCAGAGAGCCAAGAACTGCTTTAACACATCAGAGCTTCAATATTTATGCTTTCAATTTGTTTGAGAGGGTCTACAACTGACTGAGATGGGGTAATTTTTTCCTGTTCTCATTTATTTTCTTAGAGCAAAAATATGTACACAGGCAGTGAAAAACATAGAATTCTAGAGTAGTGCTACCAGCGAAAGGACTAATCCACCAAAATCTGTGAGATTTCAGCCTTCCAACAATAACTGTAACATTAATTACATTCTCTTCTCTACAAGTATATTCCGGTTATAACAATTTAGAAGTTCCCAAAAATCAAGAAGCTGTTGTGATCCACTCATCACCCTGTAGAAAATTCTGAACATAATAGGTAGAGATGTGTTCAGCAGGAATTTGTCTACTCCATGGGATTCTCTTAGACAAATCAGCACCTGGACCAGAATTCCCAAACTCCCCATAATAGAGGGTAGACAGTGCGAAATCCCCAGTCCACGGAAGCCAGCCGCCAGGGTTAATAAGAGCTTCCATGGTGCAGTTGATGTATACCGTCCGAGAATACATCTTCCACGGCCTTCCTAAGTAGTTCTTGTGCTTGCTAGGCTTGCTGTTGTACAGTCTCATGTACTCATCTGTTCCATTAATGAGACAACCAAGAAAGGAAAACCCTGTGGATTGGGCTGGGTCTGTTCTCCCATGGGCTGATACAGCATTGGTCTCACCACTTGCCGGTTTTAGTTGGCGGGGACGGACTAGGATAGTGCAGTCCTGGAAGATGGCAGCAGCATTACCAAATATAAAGTCGACATTTCCTTCAATATGGCATGATTTGAAGAGCTGTCGGAGGGAATGGACATAGATGGTGTCCTGATTACCAAGGAACTCACAGTTTTCAATGTAGGAGAAATCGCTGTCTGATCTGAAGGCTACAGCTTGATGGGCATCAGGACCCGCCGTGTTCTGAATAGTTAGGCCACTGGCCATGAATCCATCACCAAGGACACCTGCATTAAAATCAACAACAGCTCATATACCCCCATTTCCAAAAAAAGGAAGTAAGCATCATATCACTTATGCAGCTTCACAAGCACAATGGCAAAATAATTCATAAAAGAGCAGGAAAATATGATCAGAGTAAATTTCCCTTAATAATTGATACCCCAGATTTTATTTCCCTTTAATATGAAACAAGAAACTGTAATTATCAGCCAGATCCTACATTCTAGATGAACCTCAGACTCAATATCATTGATTCTTCAGAAATAAGTAATTGCAAACAAACAATCCATACATGGACCTACAATGTTGTAATTGAGTGCATTGAACTTCCCATCAATGCTCATTAAGATCATGCGCCTAGCTGTATTACTTTAATTCAGCCCAGCTACTCATCACTCAGGCTTGATGTTTTAGGAGACAGGGCATTTGAAGTTTCTCTGCTGCTACCATAATAGTCCAATAAAATTGGGCCAGTGACAATGTACCAATTTCCACATCAAAACATCGATAATAGGAACTGCAAAATTTAGTATCACTCCCCAATCTAAGGAAATAGAGCACAATCAAGTGCAAATTACTTAAAACTGTCATGATCTCGCTTATTAATGAATGCCCTTAACACAAAGTTGGTTACAAAGTTTAGATTATTGTTTATTCAGTCTTAAGTTTTCGATTACTAACAGTGTTAAACAAGGGTATGTGTACAAGCATGGACATGTGACGACTTTGCAAGATTTTGGTCCGAAGTCTAGTATTGTACACTCGTACCCATGTCCGAATGCATAGTTAACTAGCCCCGATACGTTAAGTGAAACGAAGAGTCGGAGTAATATAGCTCAGCCTCAAAATTATCATTGAAATGAGATACAATTTCTACAGATTTTAAGGAGACGATTAACACCTATTTAACCGAACTACAACAACATCAATGTATGCATAATTCAAGCTGATAAGTGAGAAAATCATCAACTTAAACCCAAAATAATTGAATAATTAACTTACCGACAGTAGCAGTATTATAAGTTGTGATCCCCTGCAACCCTGTGTTCAATGATCCTGTAATGACAGTTTTACCCATGCCATCCCCCAAAAACACCAAATTCTTCTTATTAAACGGCACCCTCACAATCTCATCATAAACCCCTTCCTTAATTTTGATCACGTACTTCTTCCCTCCTTCCAAATTTTCCGGCGCCCCGACCACTGCGTCCTGCACCTTCTCGTACGAACACCCTCCTCCCTGGCACACGGTCGCGTCTGCCTCCTTAAAGTAACTCGCCAGAGACTCGAATTTCAAATCTTCCTTCTCCGTCCCTGCCTCAACAGGCTCCCAGAACCCGTCCCGCTCTGTTCGGGGTGGTGCCCATGAAGCCGGGTCAGACCCGAGTGCGTCCAACGCACGCAGCATGCTGAGAACATTGCTTGTGGAGGTGATCAAAACAGTGTCGAAAAACGACATCGTTGAGTTCACTGCCGCCGAATCATTGACGTATTTAAGACCTATGCAGCAACATCATGTGTTACAACATCGCATCAATTCCAATGTTTTCTTAACGCAAAATTATAAAGGTACGTCAAACATTATAAAGTGTATTCGGAAAAGATACATTTGCACAATTTAACAGAATCACATGTTCTCTCATAAGTATTAATTATAAATGTTGATTAAATTAAGCAATAATCATTTAAAGTCAACACGAGTCAACAGAAACCAAACCGAGGAAGCAAGGCAACGAGACGGGATTTGATCTACGGAAACCGCACTCTAAAACTTTACGCAACTACGAAATCGAGTAAGTAATTATCAAACATTGGGCAATGAAGTTAAAATTGATGATACCTGACCAACAATAATGATCAAACATTGGGCAATTACGCTAAAAATTGACGATACCTGACCAACAGTCATACTGATAGCAAAGCGCGGCGCTAGCCCATGCACGCGCATCCCTCAACTTGCCACGTGACAAAGCATCCTCCGCAGCAGAACTCCTCACCTGAGAATTCCCCAAAACCTCGAGACAAGTCTGAGCAGCACGTGATCGGTTCGGATTATGGGCCGAACCGTCAAGAATACCCTGAACCATAGACTGACCCGTCTTAAGATTCTGGGCCGAGACTTGAAACGCCAACTGAATAATCCCAACCGGATCATGTACCCCACCGCCCCGACCCGCTAACATGGACTGACACTCATCAGGAAAGCGAGTCGCCCCGCAGGCTTGTCGGACAGCGGGCAGGACATCGGGGGGATAGGGTTGGTGGCGGGTGGCGGAGGAGAGAGAGGAGAGGAAAAAGAAGAGGAGGAGATAAAGGGAGGAAGCCATGAGGAGAATGAGGAGTTTGTTTCTATTAGTAAGATTGAGGAAATGAGAGGGGTAACTATTTATAGATTTTCTGGTAGAAATGTGGGATGTCATGTTTGAAAATAAATAAGCCAGATTTGGAAGAGTATAATATAGTAGTGAGGGAGGATTTGAATGGAAAATGAATAGGATTAGAAGAAAATAGAATGAGTTAATTAAGAGATTTGTGGCTGGTAATTGACCTGAGGTTGAAGAGTGGGAGACAGAGAAGGGGGAGTGCGCGAGACAATGAGTCACGGGATGAGAATGGGACTATGGCCTATGGGAGAGAATGAGGTCACGGGAGTGGGAATGAATCTTGGATTAACTTTTTCGTTTGATTTGATTATATTGGGCATGCGAGGTGCGGCTTGCGCAGAGGCCCTGACAGAGGGTTAGATTACTGCTAAAGTGCTGTGTGGGGACTGTGGGTTAGATATGTGATGCCGGTAATGTTAGTATTCTACTGACTAACTACGAGGCGGCGTATCCGTTTTGTCGGGTCCGTCACCCGACTCGGAAAATACGGGTACCCGTAAATCGGGTACTCGGATTTTCTAGGGTCGAGTCACGGATACCCACATTTTTAAAAAAATTACACTTGTTATCGTAATTTCTAAATAATATGCCCTCATAATAAATTTGCCACAAAATCCATTTAGAACTAACTCCTAACCACCAATAACAATATATTGATGTAGAACTAACATCATAATGTTAAATATTCAAGCATAGACATATTTATTTTTTACATGAATTAAGATGTATCAAACTTTATTACCATATATAAAATATGGTGGAAACACTAAATATTCAAGCTAAGAAAGAAACTAAAATTAGAATTAACTATAAACCAAGTTTATGGCCTGAACCAAAGGAAAGTGAATCCTTGAGTAATAAAGACCAGGAATCAAAATATTACTTCAGTCTTTACAATTTAACATATCAAGGTAGTTTAATCAGTAAGCAACTAAGCACTAACCTAGTAATCACTAATCTTAACTCACTAATTAAAATAAATAAATAAATTGGGTCATGGGGTACCCCGTTGTAATATATTGCGGCCCATTACCAGACTTGTATTAAGTTATTTTTAGCGGATCGGGTACCCGGCCCGAATAAGTATAAAAAATTATAAAATTACCCGATAATTATCGGTCGGGTGGTTGGGTAGCCAGATCGGATAATTCGGGTCGGGTTTTTAGAACAGCCATAGTAACTACATCTACTGCTTAACTCAATTTTTTGTTTATTTTACTTGGTTTTAATTATGAGTACCTTTCCATACATCCACTTCTATAAGGTGATTGTCTATTTTCATTCCTCCACTATTGTTTATATCTAATTAATTTGTGTTTGTCCGTTGGTTTATCCAACTTAAAATGAGTGAGATTAGATTTGTATGGGATATGAATCCATTCTCTTGTAGTAGGTAATTTAGGTGAGGTTAGGGGATATGAAATTCATTTCAAGCTTTTAAATTGACTTTGCATTCGAAATGGTAAAAGTGAATTGGAAAATACAAGAATATTACATTTTGAATTTAACTAAGAATGGTTGTGTTTTGCAACTCTTGGAAGGGTTTGTGTACTATGAGTCTAAGATAAAGGTGCTAAATCATTGAAGGGAGCCTAAATATATGTATCCTTTACTTGAGTTTGATAAAAATTCCTTTATTCAGCCCAAAGCTCAACAATTGTTGAGTTTATTATTTCAAGGTGGAGCTCATTGGTGAATTCAAAAGCATACTTGAGCTTATTAGGCTTGTGTGTTTGGACTTACTTGAGTCAATTTAGTTATAAAATGATTTGCCTCAAAATTTTCGAGGTTGCCTAATACTTACTATTGCATTCTAACTGTATTACAACGGAGTGCTCTTGTAGATTTTTTCTAAGTTATCAGTATTTGATCACCAATTCATGTTCTTCAACAAAAGTTTTGTCGTGAGGAAAAAAAATTCTAGCTTGTGTATCCCTTGAATATTTCTCAATCTTTACACATCTCTCCTTTATTATATGTTCTACCTTATAAAAGTCTCAACTACATAAGGTATAATGATTGTTTCTATAAACTTCTTTTGATTATAGAAAGTTATTCTAACAAGTTTATTTATTTTTATGAATAGATAACCATCACAACTTTTGTGCTCTAAAATTCTTAGTTGAATATCTATTGAACCCTAAACCCATACAAACTAATCAAAGATGAGAACAAAATTATAAATTGAAGAAACAAGTATATCAATGTCAACAAATAAAGATAATAGTGATAAAATGTCATTATAAACTAATAGAGGGAGATAGATAGGACAAGGTTAATCAATGGAAGATTATGGAGGGTATATAGTAGATGAATAGAGAGGGAATGTTAAGGTGTTACGTTAATTAATGATGTAAGAAATGAGTGGGTACTAGTTTTCTACAAGAGAGAAGGTTACTTATAGAAGTATATAGGGGATGTAAATGACATGTGTTAAATAATTTGTGGTAGGAAATAGGAATCATTACTTTTCAATGGTCAAAATATTTGATAATTCAAACAAGCATTAGTTTTTGGTGCATCGTATGAACCTACTTCATGGCTTAGCTACTTATTTTGATTCAACATAATAAGAACCAAGTTCTCCCAACTTTTAAAGTTTTTAAGCTTTGAAAGAATATTTGAATTTTCTATCAGGGACATTGTAAAGAAAAAGAATTTTGAATGCTACTTCGATACTCCATTAAACCTTGAATTTTCAACTCAAGCCTCGTCATGAGATGTCTACTTATTTAAAATGCGAATCTAGCATGTTAATTTATGCATATTGTGAATAGGGTAAATAAAAAATAAAAAAATATATATTAATATAAAAATTGAGTATATTTATGTGCATAGTAAATAAAATAACTGATCCCAATTCAAAACATTTCAAACATTATATATGATTAGCTTTGTAAAGCTCAAAAATAGGTTCTTAAACATTCAAATAATACATTTGAATAATTTAAATTAGGTCATGGATTAAATCCAATCTTAATTCAATTTGAATAAAGTGAACAATAAAAATCAAGTGGCATATAAATCATTCGATATTTATATTCAAAACCATCCTAATCGTCTATGTTTTAGGAATAGACTAGATCATACAATATTCATAGTCTCAATAAAACCTAAGCAATTATAGTGAGGAGTTAAGATATTCCACAAGACATAGTAATGTTCTAAAAATTAGGAATATTGCCTTTTAGTCAAGAAGGACAATAATAATTCATAACAACTCTATTTAAAAAATTTAAAGACCATTTAATCGATCCAAAACATTTCCAAAAGGTGTCCAAGTAAATCGGCCATAACGAGCATAATTGTACAATTTATCCAATTTCCAATTTTTAAAATAGCACAACAAATATCAATTAAGAATAAAAGCATCTCCTTGCTCAACTTCCTATCAATAATGAAAACTAAAAAATCAATATGCATTAATCATGTAAAGCTACTAAAACCCGAATTATCAAAAGTTATTCTTTATGGAACATTATGATATTTTAAGTAGCCATATGTTATCAATTTTGGTTCAATACATAAAAGAATTAGAAATTAAAATTGAAAAGAAAAGGAGAAAGCCACGCGTGGTGGTGCACGATTGCCAAACAATGGCCAGTTGTGGAAGAGTGGTGGCTGAGGATTGTTGGAATTGTATTACTACTTGAGAGTTTTTTTATTAATATTAAGGTAAAAGAATTTTTATCAGGAAGTTGAGTATTTATAAGAATTAAAATAACTCAACTGAGATACGAATATCCAAAAAGAGTCAATGTTCAAATAGAAAGTCATGTAAGAATTGGAGGAGGAGAGAATAAAACATAACTATGTAAATTAAATTTATTTTAGAAAACTTTCTAAAAACAATCCAAATGTTCCATAAAAATATTTATCTATTAAAGATTAGTTTTTCTCCCTCAGCCTACTCCAAAATTTCCACCACCTGAAAGAATATTCAATATATATATATATATATATATATATATATATATATATATATATATATATATATATATATATTCATAAAACCAATTTTCTTGAATAATTTTGGATCATATAAAGAATAAAATAAATATTTTTTATTGAATAAAGCAAGTTCTTTAATTAAAGACATCAAATAAATATAGTATAAATATCATTTATATATTCTAAAATATAGGTAACACAAAAATGTGTATATAAGATAACTTATACAATTAATACTAATTTCTAGGCATGATAAAATACATAATAGTTTATATCTTTTATCATGTATAATACTTGTGTTCATGTTCAATTACGTGCATATATTGCTGCCTATCATTAACATAACTTGAATACGATAACCAATTATCCACCTTTGCACTAAAAATTTCCTAACTCACTATTCCTCTTATTAAACAAAAAGAACTATAATTGATCACCAATAAACCAAATCACAACAACTGTTACAATTTTTAAAACCTTCTAAATACGATAAATATTAAGGATTATATTTCAATACTAATAATCAAAATTAGAACCTTAAAAATCATACTTTAGGGCTTGAAAAACAGCTTTAAAAGTATAATATAATCTATAAATTATAAACTTCAAAACAATGAACTTGATAATAGATATTTTGTGGTTAAAAAGGGTTAGAAATTAATTAAACAATAATTAATTAACAAAAACTTCAAAGGAGGAAGAAGGTGCTCAATGCATGGAAGCACGCGGTGCTTGGGGTGGTTCAAGATGCATGTGGATTGTGGCAAGAGAGACAGAAAAAAAAAGGCTTTAGGATTTAAGAAAATATTTTTCTATGCTTATGAGAATATTGTAGGAGTTTTGGATTATAGGGCATATATGCTAGGCTAGATAGGGAGTTCCAAGAGGAAGAGGTAGGCCTGTAATCTGGTGATCATATTTTTTCAAAGTACGAAAAGATGTATTTCTTTCAAAATAGTAATTCTCTTTCTCATAGAAAAATTGTGAACTCTCTCTTTTTAAAAATAAATAAGTAATTATTAATAAACAAATAACATTTAATCAAATAACTAAATATACTTATTATTAAATAAAATATTTTTCTTTGATCAAATAATACTTTTTTGAAACATGATAAAATACTACTTATATACTTTATAAATACTAAAATTAATATTTTTAAATATAAAAATACAAAGTATTACAAAGAAACTATCCTCTTGTAAGACTCATCAAATTAATTTTACTAGAGGGGGTGATTAATACAACTAGCTCTTGGCTCGACCGATGCCCAATAGGGTCCTTTATATTATTTTAGATAATACATTATCAAAATTTAACATAACATTAGTTTAATTTTATATGATTAAAAAATAAACCCTTTGTAAGTTATTTTGTTAAACAAATTATTGGAATTGATTAGTTGGATGAGCATTAGAGCTACCGAATCATGAAATAAGACTATTTTTTTCAATTACTTTTATTGTCATTATTCTTATAATGGATTTGTGATAAAAGGTTTGACTCTTGAACATGAGGTTATAGGTCCAAGCCTCAATGCAAATATTTATTCATTTTTTTTGTGAGAAAGTAGATTTAATGAACATATGAGTGATATGACCCTTGCTGAAAAAAAAAGAGCATAATGACATATAGTCATGTCATATGCCCCTAAGAGCATCTACATTAGAGAATTTTTTCTCATAAAGAAGAATTTTTTTTTGGGTAATATTCATTCCAATAGTAAATGTTCCAAAAAACTTCTTGAAGTTTTGTGAAAAAAAATTTCTCTTAAAATTTTTTCCCATTTTCTATCAGTTAGGCCCCATTATTGAGTTACTTTTTTTTCTTCTTTTCCTCTTTGCGATGAGCCCCTTTATTGGCTGGGTGCATTAGAGCATGACTTGTGTCCCAATCAGCTCTATCAACCAATCAGATTTTTTGTTAAAAACATAACCATTATATATTTAGAACGGCTATTTTGAATGTTTAAAAAATAATAAAAATCAAGAATGATCATAAAAAATTTCTCCATAAGTAGTGATCCATTTTGAAATACTTTGACACACTTTAAAAATTCTTATATCTCTTTAAATAATTAAAATTATTATTCATGTGTTTATAATAAATATTATTTGTAAAAAATTTAAATAAATTATATATTTTTTTTGCTATTGCACTTTAATTTTATTTCTGTGACGCTTTGATTTTCATGCACATGTATAGTATTTTTATTCTCTCTAATGTCATTTAAGTGATTTATTTCACTAGTTTTTATCCTTAATTAAATTAATAATTTTGTATAATTAATTTGTAATTAAGTAACTAACAACTATATTAATAACTATGATTAATTATTGAGAAGTATAAGCAAAAAAATTGGTAATTTTAATAAATAGTAATTAAAAATAAAAAAACAAGAGAGAGTATAGTGGAGTGTGGTAAAAGTAGGCGAGAGAGTGGAGTGATAATTTTTAGATGGGAGTTACTATTTATCGCCCGCGAATTACTAGGGATTGCCCGTATATTTACCATAAAATGACCTTTTTACCCTTTTTAATTTTTTTCAAATACATATAAAAGATAAACTAGTTCATTATCACCGGTAACACATTAACATTGTAGTTCTATAAAATTATTTTCATTATATCATAACATTCAAAATCCATAATTACGGTGTACATAACTCATCTTTGACATTTGCTGTGACGAATTGATGATCCTAGACGAACCGAGAATGCCATCTACCAGGAATCAGGTAGAATTTCAAATCATACTTGAACAATTGGTCGTGTTATTAGTGTCTTAGTCGGGGCATCTTGAAAAGACGATTCGATCACGGTCGGGGCATCTTCAGTAGGCACCGCCCACCGTGGTTGGGTGTCTTCCCAAGATACCTCGATTTTTTTTTTGGTTTCTAATAATGAAATTCTCGATACTTTCAGGATAATAATGAAGATTTTGGGGGATATGGGGTTGACTATTGTGGTATTTTTGAACATGATGATTTAACAATATTGGAATTGACAATTGAATAGGCTAAGAATATTTCCATTCAATCTGATTTTTGTTTGACGACTTTAATATGGAAAACGCAAAAGAGATGGATAGTACGATTAATTGTTGAAATGCGATCATTCTTTGAAGAAAGTTAATCGAGATATGACAATGACCATGAGATTCGATACGAAGAGGAAAGGTTGTGGCTGCTTCTTTAAGATTAAGGTTTATCAATGTCGAGACCATAGCGGTTGGCACATCGTTGGTGTATTGAAATGGGGTAAACACAACCATGAGTTGAGTGTGTATCCATAAGGGCATCGACAATTAGCGGCATTAGTCCTGGTGCAAAGAAAGTCGTGCACAAGATGACAGAGGCGCAAGTGAGACCGGCTAAGATACTAACAACTTTGTAGGAGAAATATCCAGAAGATAATCTAAATAGAAGATATTTTTATGATGAAAGAGAAAAGATAAGGAGAGAAAAGTCAGAAGAAAGGAACCCGATCTAGCAATTGTTATATCACGCAATCAAATATAACCACTTACACTGGTTTATGAGTGACGATGCCTCTGATGTTGCCACCCATGTCTTCTTGGTGCACCAAATGTCTACTAATTTGTTATGTACATATCCATATGTGATTCTCATAGATTCTACGTACAACACAAACAAGTACAAGTATCCTATAGTGGAGATAATTGGGATGACTCCGAGGAACATGAACTTTGTGATTGGTTATACAATCATGAAAGATGAAACATAGGCAAGTTATTAGTGGGTGTTGGAGAAGATGAAGAATTATGCCAGTCCTGAGGTGCATCCGAGTTCAATAGTAACCGATTGTGAGGGTGATCTTTTTGACCTGATTAGGGACTTGTTCCCTAATTCCGCACATTTATTTGCATGTGGCATATCAATAAGTGTGTGCTGAATAAAAATTATCATTACATGGGAAAAATAAGGTTTCTACTGAAAATTTTAAAAGGAGCGTTGGAGGTAAGTCATGTATGCTACTACGCAAGAGCAATATGAGGATAATGTTCAATACATGATGCATTATTATAGTTGGTGTCCGGCACTTTTATAATATGTTACATAACAATGGATTTCTCATAAAGAGAAATTTGTGTTGTGCTGGACGAACCAAGTCCTTTATTTTGGGAACACAACAACTTGTAAAGTCGAGTGTGTTCATAATGCACTAAAGGATTGGCTTAACTCTTATCCATCAACTCTTGACACGCTTTTTGAGCGTGTTAACAAGGAAATTGAGACCCAAGTCAATGGTATTAAACAGTGCTTGGAGGGCTCTAGACGAAGACATGGCACATTCGTTATCATGTATTTAGGTTGTTTTATGTATGATACATTCTTCACTTATTTATATTGTTTCATTCACTATATAATATTATTAATTTAATGAAATTCATTAATTTATAGGAGTTAGAAACATAATTAAAGACATGTTAAAAGTTAATGAATGAATTTCAAAAATGTTTTTAGGTTTAAATGATGATATATTAAATAAGTTAGGAAGGATTTGATGGATATCCTACGGAAAATTTGACAGAGTTTCCTTTGTAAAGTGAGCTACCAAGTGATGACGACAACAATATTAACCTGTTTCATGGTAATCCAACACGCAATGATGCACACACAATCCAAAAGAAATGTAATATCCAACAACAAAAAACTAAAATAATCCACAATGCTAACAGAAAATTGAATGAATTATGTTCTCAAGACTTATCATCAAAATCTTGCATATTCAACAACCGGTTCCACATGTCAATGATAGTATCCCAACGAGCACAAGCAGCCTTCGCCTTCTTGGTAGGCACCAAATCTCTAATTTCCAATAAACTAGAAGACGTTGCAATAGTCATGTTCATCCACTGTACACAAATGTGGAAACAATTATAAGAATATGTATCCAGTAACCAAACCTTATAAGAGTGCGCAACTTACAGCATCTATCACAATCCGTGGTGGCACTCGTTCTCTTGTGGATTCAAACCCGTCATTTGAAACAAGGCAATAATGTGACTTCAAAGTGAACCATGTCATGTAAAGTGCATCGCACGTGGAAGGAACCTTAGCCTGCGTCAAATCACCTAGAAATAATCTTGCACCCCTCGAGAACTGAACCCACAAGCTAGTTCTCCACAACAAAAATAGGTCACTCTACCTTATACTCGGCCGATAGTTCTAAACGATAAGTAAAAGAAGGCATAGGAGCGATAGATGGGATGACTTGTACATACATGAGATATCGCAAGCATCGGTTGGGCATATAAAGCTCAATGATGTCCCAATACTGCAAGAAACCAAGGAATGCAATCCTCGGTACCTTTTTAGTAGGATCCCAAAAATAAGGCAACCACTCAACTTGCAAAGCAAACGATTTGCAAGCACCCGTCAAATTAAAAAAATAAGGACATAAGAACAATGAGAACTTACCTCTAACGCAATCATATTATAAAGCTGTCTTCAAATCACCCTCAGTTGCTTAGTGGAATTAGATGCCACACAAATATTTCAGCAACCGGTACGAGGATACCCTTCTTCAATGGGAATGCAATCTTTATGGAGACAAAAGGCAGAAAAATACCCATATATCCATGCTTGAAACAGAGTAAGACAATTAGTGAGTTGCTTACAATCAGTACAACTGGCTAATCTAAGCTGATGGTATAAGAATGCTAGAGTAGCCAATCCCTAGAAGTATGTTCCCATAGTACTAGGTTCCCTCGCCTCCAGTATATCACGTGGCTTTACCCTATAACCGCTCTTATCTAGGAACCAACAACAACCAAGGTACAAAAGAAAATAAGCAGTGAGCTGAGTATTCAAATGCGTAGGTGGAACCACCTTCCTACATAAATCATCAACAACCTTGATATTTAGTCTACCCCCTTGCCAATACTTACGACTATCTAATGTTTCAATGCTCACAGCAAGTAACTCAACATAGTAATTCTTCAAATCTCCAACATCAAACTTCCCACTAACTAATTTACCCTCTAAAAAAAACCCCAAGGATCTCTTGCACATCATGTAATAAAATCGTCATCTCACCGAATGGAAAGTTTAAAGAGTTAGTGCTAGGTTGCCAATGCTCTATAAAAGATGATAAAAGGGTAACATCAATATGTTAAACATGGCCCAAGGCAGGTGGAACACTCTAATGTTATCTAAGCGTGCACAAATAGGTGAACCATCAGCCATCCTTGATTCATACCATAACTTTAAATTTGCGAACACTTTCTCTTTATTCTAGCATTACAAAATACCCTCGTATGTTGAAGATTCCCTCTACTTACCATCCCAAATGCATATAGCAATATGGCCCAAAAAACTGGGAATGACATCCCCATCAACCGGCCACCAGGAACAACCTGTTTCACAACCCATGAACATTGACCTTCATCCTCTTTCGGCTTTGACCATAAATAGAAGAGGAGGTTGTACCAGAAGTACTAGCGAACGAACCACTCTTACCCTTACAAACAATTACTTCTTGGTTGGCGCGTACACCCTCTAATTTAACCTCTATTTCATCTATATAACCATCTCCCTCTTCCCCAAAGTTGTCGTCATCATCATCCCAACTATAACCACTTTCTTCTTCGTCCTCCATTTATACAAACTGCTCATATCGAGTAGATATCCTCTGCCTTCGAGCAGCGACAGACACATCACGAGTACGTGGATACCTAGGACTTGAATCATCCTATAAGTACTGTCTCATCATGTGAGTAGGTATTGATTTCTCTTTCCCTGGTCGGTAGCTCGATTCCTAATTACACAAAGGAAAACAAAATAAATCGTCAATCTAATTTCTATACAAATACTAATTTCCATATTTTTTAATCAATACTAAATACATGATAATATTAAATCACTGTATATCCCTATGATAAAAGAGACATATATATGAACTTAAATAATTTGATTTACATTGTCTCGTTTCTTTAATCGTAATCTCACTTTCTCTCTACATTATCTCATTTCTTTAAATCCTAATCTCAGTTTCTGGCTACATTATCTCATTTCTTTACATCCTCTTTCTCTCTCTTTATATTCAAATTTTATAGGTCAATAAGTAAGGGGTTATTTTAAGATAGAGATTGATCAACACAAGTCTAAACCAAATTTGGAGACACTTAGACTACCGCCCAGCCTTTCGAGGCTTTCTCTCTACATTATCTCATTTCTTTACATCCTAATCTCACTTTCTCTCTTCATTCGATCAAATGTAATTATTCGATTTTTTAGGCTGAAAAGTAAGGGTTATCTCAAGATAGAGATTGATCAACCCAAGTCTAAACCAAATTTGGAGACACTTAGACTAGGATATCCTAAAATAATTCGATAATGTACCATATTGATTACGTTTAAATATATACCCTTACTAATAATGCATTTTATAATAAATTAATATAACATATATTTGACAATTAACTTAAACATATATTTTATACTTAATTAATTAAAATAATTAATACAACAATTAAAATCACAAATATTAGATTAATATAACATACATTTTATAATTAACCTAAATATACATTTTATACTTAATTAATTAACATAATTAATATAACAATTGTAATCACTAATATTAGATTAATATAACATGTATTTTATAATTAAACTAAACATACCTTTTATAATTAGTTAATAAAATTACTGTAACAATTATACTCACTATTATTAAATTAATATAACATAATTAATTAACATAATTCATATATTTTATCATAATCAATACTTTAAATTATTTAATTAACATACTTAATATATAACAATTATAATTAATAAAAAAACAAAAAAAATATATAAACGGTGGAAGTCGGAGGCGGAGACGAAGCACACTCCGGGGTGTCTAGAGGAGGCGGCTTCGTTTTCGTTGCCGCTGCCTCCACCGTCCATCCACCACAAACGCCCAGCTTATCCCCTCCATCCAACCACCACTAGAGAATCATTGAAGTACAAAAAAATTACTTCAACCACCGGCGCCGCTGCCTCTGTTAACGTCATCTGCTAAGTCAACACTTTGTCGGCCTTCGAGACATATTATATTGGAGGAGGTGCTGTGTGGAAATGTAGTTTAGGTTAGTATAGTTTTAGGTGATTTAAGGGTGTAAGGGGGTAACATATAAAGGTCATTTCATTTGAAATTTGTGGACGATGTCAAGTAATTGCGAGCAATGTTTAGTGATCCAGTATTTAGATTTGTCATTGGTGGGATGAAAAAATTCTTTATTAAAAAATCAGATACCAATTAATGTGACTTGTGAGGTACAACAATTATTAGGAAATAATCGCGTTAGGGCTGCAGCTATGAGTGCTACAGATGGTCTAACGCGAGGAATGGACGTTATTGACACAGGAGCTCCTTTAAGCGTTCCAGTCGGCGGAGCGACTCTCAGACGAATTTTTAACGTGCTTGGGGAGCCTGTTGATAATTTAGGTCCAGTAGAGGGAATGTAGAGATATGGAGTGAGAACTTTTTTTCTCTATTGTGAGTGTTCTAATGATGACACATGGCATAATAACATGTACCATCTTAGAGTTTAATATAATTATATAATATATTGATTGTGATTAGGTGAGATTATTATTGAAAAAAGGAAAATCAAACTACATTGTGACATAAATATCGATGCAAAGCCTAGAATTGCATTACATATTTTTTAAGAAGGTAATAATAAATATTTTTTAAATGAATAAAACATTGGATAGGAAATATTTTAAAATAACTCCCTCTATCCTTAATTTTTTTTCCATTTAACTTTTTGTGATCTCTAAGTTACGACTTTAAGCATTTTTTATCTCTAAATTCGTAAGATAAAATAATGAAAATTTGATATTTTAAAAAATTTATATTGAGATATAATTTAATAAGAATCTACTTAAAAATATTAATTTTTATAACATTATGTGAATTTATAGTCAACTTGTTTAATTTTTAACTTTATTAATTAAAATTGAACTTGAAATAAAGGAATGAATCCTCTAAAGTCTAAACACCAAATTGTCATAAAAGAAAAAAAACAAAGCAATAAAAAAAAAGTGAAGGAAGCAAAAAAATCCCTTGTGAATCTCTGATCATTCTGCTCAGTCCTCACACAAGACTCCGTCCCCAATTATACCATTCTCAAGCCATCTCTCAAGCCATCTCTCAAGCCGAGCTGTCCTCTCGACGTCAACGCCTGCGCCGGCCAATTCAGGAGAGAGAAAATGATAGTCGACGGAATCGATAACGAAGAGAAATGGCTCGCCGAAGGAATCGCCGCTGTTCAACAAAACGCCTTCTTCATGCTACGCGCCGTCGTAATGCCCGCATTCCTACACTAGATCAGTTTCAATAATAATTAGATTTTTATTGAATTTCTTTTTTCTTTTAGTGTATTTTTGGTTTCTAATTCGATCAATTTATCAGGATTCGGATAATCTCAAGGACGCGCTCAAGTACTCCGCCCAAATGCTGTCGGAGCTCCGAACCTCCAAACTCTCTCCTCACAAGTATTTCGAACTCTGTGAGACTTCAATCATTCCTTTCAATTCAGTATTATCGTATGAATTTTCGCTGATTTTTTGGATTGTTTTGGAAGATATGCGCGCGTTCGACGAGTTGACGAAGCTGGAGATGTTCTTCAAGGATGAGAGTAGACATGGTCTTTCTGTGTCTGATCTTTATGAGCTTGTTCAGCACGCTGGCAATGTGTTGCCGAGACTGTAAGTATAATTGTTTATCACCTCAGTTTCATCATTTATTTATGTCATAGTTTGTTCGTTTAGGTTATAATGTTGCTGTTGGATTATTGGTGTGGAGATATTCAAGTTTACTTTTGAAATGGTTTGTTGTCTTTTGATGCATTAGTATAACTCATGATGTTTAAATTCTGGAAGATTATTGGAATTGAGGACGAGTGGAAGGGAACGAATGTAGTAAGTTGTACTTCGTGTTTATGAATGCTCTATGCTGTAGATTCCGAATCATGAATTAAATAGGCAGTTTTGTACTTGCTGCTAATATTCTTTAGTTTTTTAAGACTAGCTGAATTCGGAATTAAGGTCTCTATGGAAAGCCTTTACGTGCAACGATGCTGATCAATGAGTTGGCAATAATGAAAATCATAATCTTGTTGGGGGAACTGTTTGTTTTGTTATCAGCTTGAATTCTTTCTACATTCGATTGCCTTGCTGAAAAAGGAAAAATAACTGTTTTCCTAGTTATTTTGCGTTTTTTATGAGTTGGTCTCCATGAAATTACTAGTTACGTTCACTTGTTTCTAGCGAAGGGCTGACAACTTTTTAAATTTTTGGAATTGTAAGCCCTACATTATGTTGTTTTGATATTGTTTGTTTTGAGAATGTGGTGTAGCTTTGGTAACCGAACATATAGTGATGAATAAGGATGGTTTTTTGTCATAATGGTGTTCTAGTGCTTATGTTTGCCTCTAGCTTGGCCTTTGTACAGTTGAACATAGCATTTGAAACTATAGCTGTTAATGAACTTCAAGATCTAGACCTTGCACTGATCTTTATCTTCCTTATTTGTAAACAGATTTTGTGGAAGCCTTATGTTTTCTTGAATCTTTTCTCTTGTTGGAGTAATATTGAAGAATTTAAATTTTGTTGAACCACCCAGGTACCTCCTTTGTACTGTGGGTTCTGTGTACATCAAATCAAACGAGGCCTCCTGTAAAGATCTTCTGAAAGATCTCGTTGAGATGTGTCGTGCTGTTCAACATCCTGTTCGTGGTCTTTTCTTGAGGAGCTATCTTTGTCAGGTCTCTAGAGACAAGCTTTCTAATATGGGTTCAGAGAGTGAAGGGTTAGTGTCTGTTCCAATATATTTCTCTGTTCTGTGGTTAAGATATTGTATCTGCGAGCAACTTGTACTGACAGAGAACAATGAAAAATAAAGATAAATGTTTTTGGAAATGACTAGTTTCTTGAGAAGCCTTTTTATTTTGGTCACGCCACTAGAGACAAACCTTCTGTCTATCATTTTCATGATTGATTGTGGTGATGTTATTTAAGTCGTTGCATATTTTTTCCCATAATTTTCAGAAGTTCTGGAAGAGAAAGCAAGATTTAATATGATTTCCCTAAGCATCCAAACATCTGATTAAGAAGCCCTTGGCAAATATGGTGATAAAAGACATGATGAGACATGCCAAACTACTTGACTTTCAATCCATCCTCTTCCAACAATTGATTTTTATTCTTTGGCTGTGGATTCTATTCCTTCTACACTAGAGTTTTCTTTTTGTTACATTATATCATCTGTGATTTCTTGTCTCATCAGCTTTGTAGTATGATCACCACAGTTACATATCTCGTACGTTGCTAGACTAGGGGTCTTCTCTGTCTATTAGCAAATGATAGTTGCTCCATGACTACCATCAGTCCTATGACTGCCATTAGTAACTACTTTGACTCAGATTTGTATAATTTCAGAGATGGTGATGCTGTGATGGATGCTGTTGACTTTGTGCTGCAAAACTTCACTGAGATGAATAAACTTTGGGTTCGATTGCAGCATCAGGTTCATTGATCCATGATTAATTGACTATATGTAGTAGAATTAAACAATCATAGCACCATAGTACTTGCATGCCATAGAGGTAAAGTGTCTCAATGAGGACATGATGTTTGGCCATGCAGGTGTTTTGGTGCTTGTAAATGATTCATGTTCTTTCATGATCCTGAATTGAGGACTTCAATCAAGCTTTCTGGTCTGCAGGGGGCTGTTCAAGCAAAAGAGAAGCAAGAAAAGGAGAGGAATGAGCTTCGTGATCTTGTAATCTCTCTTTATTGAAGTGAGTTCTTCTTTCAGATTTTGTATATTGTGCCTGAGCTCTTAACAAATGCTTCTTTTCTGATTTACTTACTAGGTTGGAAAGAATCTGCATATATTAAGTCAAATAGAGGGAGTAGATCTTGAATTGTACAGAGATATTGTTCTTCCCAGAATTCTTGAGCAGGTTAAAACATGATTTGCTTCTTCAATATCTTTCTTCTGCAATGCTGTATTGGTATCCTCTCAAATTTTCTGTACTTTTCATCTTTATAGGTTGTTAATTCTAAAGATGAGCTGGCACAACATTATCTGATGGACTGTCTAATCCAAGTTTTCCCGGATGAGTATCACTTGCAAACACTTGACATATTATTAGCAGCTTGTCCACAGCTTCAGGTAATAATTATATAGATATACCTGATATAGAGTTTTAAGCACCCAAAACCCCTCCCCAACTTAAAAGGTATGTTCTGTACACTAGGGCCCACTTTGAGCTCATTATTTTTCATCTTTGGAGGAAAGCTCTATATACCAAAAGTCATCTGCCTTTTCCATTATGTATAACAGAATGAAAGAAGGTAAAAACTTCCTGTTAGGTTGGAATGTTAATGCCTTTTCAGTTGGACCAGCGATGTTCTGTGATAAATTCCCCTCTATTTCTTGGAATAATTTCATGCCTACTTGCAAATTAGTTATGATGTTCTCAAAGAGACAAAGACTAGAAGAGTAGTACAAACCTCTGTTAGTGTTTTCTTTTCCTTACCAAAGAAATGATTTTTAGTACCAATAACTTCAAGAGCTTGGTTCATTCGTAACAAAAACACCCTTTGATAATCAAAGTTCATGTTTGTTTTGAAAGGTGTCTTAAGGGTATGCCTAAGTGCACGGCTTAGAGAAAGAGATGGGAACCATATGAAAGTGTGGGACAGACTTAAATGGTACTAAGGATTTTTTAAGAGGAGAAAGCTCATGGTATACTTGAGCCCATCTTGAGATGTTAACGAGTAGTATATTGTAACTCAACTCAATTAAAGTTCTCTTGAAATGTAATATTCTTTTGTACTTCCTTTGTTTTTAAAATTGCAAATACTTTTCAACTCACGTTTGCCAATGCACATATTTAAGCATTGATATCTCTAGTGATATAAAAGTAAAACTAATGTAAAGGAAATTATATAGTGAGATGAATCTAAAAATACTTTGGTTTTCACGCTTTCCAACTCACAACTTTGACAATTATTATCTTTAATATTATTGAAGTGAAGTGCATATCTTGAAATTATATATTGTGACTAATCTATCAACGTTTTACGTAATAACATTTGTTTCTTTACTCCCACTTATTATTGCAACGTTTTTCTATTATGGATTTCTTTTTGCAATGGTCCCATGTTTGTAAATGGTATCCCCTAATCTATTTTCTCATCACATTGGCCCTCTTTCTATTTCTGTCTTCTTATTACATGGGCTCTTTACACTATGTGCATCCTATACGTTTCGATAACTAAAGAATGGAGGAGGTATATATTCGTAAAAAGTAAGGTCTATGTTAGCATATAAATTGTTGCTACTAAAAGAACTAGAGGTAGTATATATTTATTAAATTTTTGGGAATATTTAATTGTTGTTTGAAACCTTATTTGAACTATTTAATTGTATCTTTTAATCATGTATAGGTAATGTATTTTTTAAAAATCTTCAGAATAAAAAACACAATAGGCCTTCCTTTATAATCCTATCTCAAGTAGAATTCTTGTTTAAATTAAGTTAAGCTGAAACAGAGCTGAGTTTGGGCTTGAGTCTGAGATTTCATGTTCAGACTTTATACTCCTCTGTAGCCTCCAATGTCTCTCATACTTAAAACTTGCTGCCCGAAAATACTTTGCACTTTTAGCAAAAGTTTTGCTACTTTGTTTAGGGTGGATTAAAGGGTGAAGAAATTGAATCTTATGTTGGCTTGTTATTAATGTCTTTCATTGAAGTTGCCACCTCTATGACACTTCAGCGCTTCCTCACAAAGTTTTTTTTTCCTTTCAGCCGACAGTTGACGTCAAGACAGTGCTATCTCAGTTGATGGAGAGACTTTCAAACTTTGCTGCTTCAAGCACAGAAGTAAGTTGATTTTTGTCTAGCCACAATGATGTTGACATTTCAGCTTGTTGACTATGAGTGATCTACAGGTATTACCTGAATTCCTGCAAGTGGAAGCTTTTGCCAAGTTGAACAATGCCATTGGGAAGGTAGATGATGCTAACATCCTCATTTACATATGCTTTGCACTTTTCTGTTTCTTTTATGATTTCTGTCTCTGTATCTGTGGTCTCTGGGGTTTGTTTATTTTCTTAGTCAAGGTTCTAAGTTGTGTGCTTGAAACAACATGATGGAGGGCAATCAGAAAAGCCACTGTAACTAATTGCTTGCATTAGAACTCATGGGACATTGCAATTGGAATGAACTGTAACTTATTGTTTGCAATAGGACTGATGATTCTATTCAATCATTGACAGAACTCTTGGTAATGATTTTGACAGACTTCTTTAGGACATTTTGATCCTTCGCCTGCAAATTTTCCATCTGGTTATATTGTCCGTTTCTAATACCCCTTTATGTATGTGCTCATTACTTCTACATTTTGTTTGATTCTTTTTCTCTAGGATATGAGAGTGATTTTTTGTTGTGCATTTATCAAATTCTGGCCCTATGGATGATTCATAAGGATTGAACTTAAATTAGTTTTTTTTCCCCTTCACTTGTTTCCTGTTTGTGTGTTCAGGCCAAGGGCTTGATTAATAAGTATGGATCTAGCACTCTTCTTTCATTTGTTTTCCTTACTCTTCACTTTTTTATTCCAATTATAATTAATTTTATTTATGGGGATAAAACAAATATTGTCTCATTTTGGATTCATTAGCTATATTGAAGCTTCTCTATTTGTATGCCTCCTAGCATATTGAAAATACAATTTTATTTATTTCACTTTCAGGTTATTGAGGCGCAAGTTGACATGCCAATTGTTGGAGCCATAACTTTATACACCTCACTTCTTATGTTTACTCTTCGTGTTCATCCTGATCACCTAGATTACGTGGATCTAGTTCTGGTATGTTTTATCTGAAGCTTAGATATACCCTCTTGGCAATTTATGTAAACAAAGAGACTTTTTTTTTCTTTCTTTTTTTCTGTTTGCCTTTCAACTGTAATATGAATACATAATGGTCTAGTCTGATTGTATGATGGCCATTTGGTTCACTTCTTGTGGTTCCACTAAAGTTTCTCTCAGAAGCTGAAAGTCAGACATAAGTATTACCTGCCAACGAACCTTTCTCATGATCTGAAGTTGCTTTTAGTCAAGCTAGTAAACTAGATAAATATATGGGACATTTTGGCGTGTAACTTTTGTTTAGTTGGCTCGTAAGTGATCATTGAGTTGTTTCTCTGCAGGGTGCATGTGTCAAGAAACTTTCTGGGAAGCCAAATCTCGAAGATAGTCGAGCAACTAAACAAATTATTGCACTGTTAAGTGCGCCATTGGACAAGTATAATGATGCAGTTACAGCATTAACACTTTCCAATTATCCCCGCATCATGGACTACCTTGATAATAATACCAACAAAGTCATGGCAATGGTTATAATACAAAATATTCTGAAGAATTACACCTGCATTTCCACTGCTGATCAGGTAAGACTATCTGCTTGTCTCATTCATGTTCAGTATATCTAGAGTGTTTAGTGTAAAGATTTTAATTTATTCTTCTGCAGGTGGAGGCACTTTTTGAATTGATCAAAGGGCTTATTAAAGATATAGATGGAAGCTCAGTGGATGAGGTTAAGTTTCCTTTTCTTTCCCCCTTTTCAGAAAAAAGTAGGAAATAATTTGTACCAAGGGTTTTGGGCATACCCAGGAGGTGTTCAAACGGGAGGAGCCCCGTTAAGGGCCCTTAGCCGGCCCGTTTTAAAAAGAGTCTAATCAATAATGGGTCTAATGGGTCGGTTTCTTAAAGGGTCATGTTTTATTGGGTCTTTAATGGGTCAAGTCGGGTCAATAATGACCTAATGGGCCTATAGTTTCCAAGACTTTTAAACGCTATTAGGTAATGAATTATTTCCACCTATTTACCAATAGTCCACTACCAAAGATTGGAGGTAATACATGTAAACTATCACCCTATATAGATAAAAATTGTACTCTATTCGGACGGCCTGGTCCGACTCGGCACATTATGTATCTCCTTTGACCTGTCTTTTGGTTCGGCTCGACCTGACTCGTTTTGTATGTGATCCATTTCGGGCTCCCGGCCCTAACCCGACCCAATGCCCAGGTCTACACCTTATATGATATACTATATAAACATTAGACTTATCATTGGGACAACACCCATTAGTTTTATGATTGTTTGACCTCTTTACTCTTAACTTACACATCAGCAAGGACCTCCCATGTATTCCGAACATGCAGAAGATAGGATATTCCCTTCTTTACTTACATAGGGTGTTCTGAATCACCTCTATTTATGCTTGATTTGTGCAATGTCAAATCCACACAGCTACAGCCCCTTATTTTTCATTTCATCGTTGCTAAATTGTATGGATTTTCTTTTGCATGATTGCCATTTAGGTGTTTATGGAAAATTTGATTTCTTGATGTGAAGTGCCCTAAATGGAGTGTAGTTTCTGTTGAGGTAGCTAAATTAGGATTAGGAAAATCATATACATGCAACTTCTTTATGGCTTGTTACCGGGTTATGGGATGAAAGCCATGTTGGGCCTATCCAAGAACCCATAACCAACAGTCCCATTGGAAAGCTTATCCAGCATATGACGAGGAGTTACAGGGCCATGTTGGTTCAAAATGATTTATCAAGAGTCCAAAACCATGTCGGAGTGTCAAGGTTTGACATGGGTATTTTGTGGTGAAATGAAGAGTCCAAGTAACATACTCGTGAAAACCTAAGCATTCAATGCATTTGTTTCTGGGAAGGTGTAGGTACTCTGCAATGCTGCACTGGTGCTTCATAAGCCTATATCCTCTTCTGTTCTACATTACAAGTAGTCATCTGCAAAAACTTTCTACTGAAGATCAAGAGTTGTATTAGAGGTGATACCATGTATCTCCCCGTAGTCTAATTTGCTCTGGTCATTATCATCCTCTTAAGGGTTTTGTTGTATCTTTATTGGCTCAGCTAGGCAGAACTATGTTCAAATTAGAACATTCATCTCCTGAAATTGAGAAATATGATCTCCTGGCAAAGTTTTTAAGCGTTTGAGCCTGCAAACTTTATTTTCTTTGGTTGAGTTCTCTTTGTATCAGTCAAAGGCTTGTGTAAATTATCCTGCTAAAGTTAATGAACTTCATTCAGGTCAATCTTTGGCTGTTTAACTTAGCCAAATGCATCTTCAAAATCAATAATATAAAGCTGGTCCTACTCTCCTAGCATGGTTTAGTCTCTTTATTTTGTTGGCAACACCAACCATCTTAGGATAACCCTTGATGTATTCTTCAGAAACTTCAACATGAGAGAAATAAATTAAGGCATTAGGCATCTTATATTTTACGATAAATTTTCATCTTCATTAATATATCTTAGTGTTCCATTAAATGTCTGATGTATGTTTTCCTTGCATACTTAATATCTGAATAGATTGATGAGGAGGATTTCTATGAAGAACAGAATTCTGTTGCTCGCCTTATACACATGCTGTATAGCAATGACCCTGATGAAATGTTGAAGGTAATAAGTTCATGGTTATTTACCCCTTACTGCCAAGTAAGAAAGGGTGATCTGTATGCATGCAGCTTTTTTCTTGGACTTTATTTTATTGAAGCTCAATGTTCATTGTCAAGACTGTTTCATAAGTATTGCATTTCTGTCAGATTATATGTACGGTGCAAAAACATATCATGACTGGAGGACAAAAACGGCTACCCTTCACTGTTCCACCTCTTGTGTTTTCTACGCTCAAGGTTTATTCTTTTGTCTTTTTTAATCCTGATATTGAACTATACGAGTAATAATATTATTGTCAGATCCTGATTCCTTTTCATTGTTATGTGCTAATTGTGAGAGAAAAATCAAATATGCCATATTGCTGTTTGTTGTGATCAGTTGGTCAGGCGATTACAAGGTCAAGATGGTGAGGCAGATGGGGAAGAAGCACCTGCTTCACCTAAACAGCTCTTTCGGTTAGTAAGTCAGGTATTTATTTTTGTAGCAAATAAAGATATTTATTGTGGAAATATGATATTTCCACCAAATTCTGTTATATTTGATATTTGAAATGCACATATGGGGTAGAATATATAATTCTGTTTCCCTGATTTTTTTGTTGTGGAAACAAGTAAATAACATGTCCCTCCTGTCATCTCTTTCTCTGTTTCGTAAGGGCATCCATGGCCTTTGGCTTTCTTTTTGTTTAGTTCACCTAATTCATAGTACTCTGTCTTGTCCTTTGCATTTTATTTCTTGAGTGTATTATATGTATAATGAGAAAAATAAATATTCTGGTGTATAATTGCCTATTTAGATGCACAGTTAAGAAGGGTAGACAGATTAAGTTCTTCCTAATATTCTAGGTTTATCTGTAGCTGCTCTAATTTGAAAGATTTCTATGCTCTGATTTATGAATTTATGATTTCAGACTATTGAGGCTCTCTCATCCGTTCCATCTCCTGATCTCGCATTGAGGCTGTATTTGCAATGTGCTGAGGTGCGGCAACATGCCGGATTGTTTTTCCTCCATTCTTTATGTACTTTATTTGGAAGTTTCTATGAATTGCAACATTTCCCTACTTAGTTATAGTAGAAACCTGAAATGACTGTAGTGCCCTTACAGAAGTTGGTTTTTAACTCTTCTTTTCTCTCTCTTCTATTTTCTAATCACATGGGTATATATGACCAACTACATCCTTTTTCCCCTTCTCTTAAAAAATATACCCACATATATATTGTGTTCGAAAAAGAATGAAGTATTTATGAGCATTACTCACTTTGCTGTGGTAGCATTTCTAGCTGCTTTTGTTTGACGTTCTTTTTTGTTACTCCTAGGCTGCCAGTGATTGTGACCTTGAGCCAATAGCCTATGAATTTTTCACCCAAGCATTCATACTTTATGAAGAAGAAATTGCGGTATTTTCTCCTTTTTCTTTTTCATTTTTTTATTAATTGATTGTAGTGAGTTCTAATGATTAGACAAATTTCTTACTCATGACCTTTACTATTGACAATTTAGGACTCCAAGGCACAGTTTACAGCTATTCATCTTATTATTGGTACTCTACAAAGGATGAATGTATTTGGCATGGAGAACAGAGATACCCTAACACACAAGGCGACAGGGGTATAACAACAATGCATTACCTAGTTTTCATGTTAGCTGATTTTCTGCTTCCTTACAGCTGTTAATTAACATAATTCTTTGTTCAGTACTCTGCAAAACTTTTGAAGAAAGCCGACCAATGCAGATCTGTTTATGCATGCGCTCATCTCTTTTGGGTGGATGACCAAGATGGTATCAAGGATGGAGAAAGGTACATCTACTACTCATTTTTACTTGTAACAAGCATACAGCCATTTTATCCTGATGCTCTTGAATCTTCTCATCTCTTCTAAAATTTATTGTCATGTGTATTGATTTATTGTCTGTGATAATCTCAGGGTCTTGCTATGCCTCAAGCGCTCGCTACGGATTGCAAATGCTGCGCAACAGATGGCAAATGTGACACGTGGAAGCAGTGGGCCAGTTACCCTGTTCGTTGAGATTCTAAACAAGTGAGTTGCCAAGAGAAATCATATCGTGCTAATTTTTACGTATTTCTGTTTTTTAAAATGCACTTTACCTTTTTGTTTAATCTTTAATTCTGACGTGTAATGGTCAACACACCAACAGGTATCTCTACTTTTTCGAGAAGGGAAATCCAAAGGTTACAAGTTCAGCAATCCAAGGCCTTGTAGAATTGATAAGAACTGAGATGCAAAGTGATACATCGACTCCAGATCTAGCCAGCACTGCTTTTTTTAACAGCACTTTGCGGTATATCCAATTCCAGAAGCAGAAAGGAGGTGTAATGGGTGAAAAGTACGATCCAGTAAAGCTATGATTATGTAAGTCTGATTTGTGTACACTAGTCCAATTTTATTTCAGAGGATAAACAACACAATTGCACCAAGATGAAATAGTTCTTTCAGTATGCTGAAATTGCGTGATATGTTCATCGAGTTGTATGTAAAGTTTTCGTTCTTTTTTTTTTTTTTTTTGGCTTCTTCAAATTGTAATGAGAATGTTTCTCTCAACATGATAAGGCATCCCCAGAACACTGGGAAAGATTGAACTTTTGGGTATGCATTTGTGTAAATTTATGTATAAGAATAGGCAAATACTGATCGATTGATTGATTTCTTTTCTCAACTAATTCCCTTGGTTCTTTCTTCACCTCCCTCCTTATTCCGACCACCTGGCCCTCCAGGGTGACTGTAAATTCTAGTTTGCTCATCATTTTATGAATTCAGAACTCAAGGAGGATCACTTGTGCAAAACCAAGTCCATGCCTTGGTTTACATGATTGGCATACGTTGTTACAATATCATACATTTCTTCAAGAGTTCTGACTAGCAGAACTTGATCGGGTATATCATAGCTGACAGGATTACAGGAGGATAATAAAGAGTTTATCACACTGGTTACGATTGAGGCGGCCCGGAATGTTTTATTGGAAGACTCGTGCAGGGTGGCTTTGTCTAGGATGGTTCTAGGCCTCTAGCTTTGGTGGCTTAGATTGTTTTGTTTCTGTAGCTTTGTTCTATGTTCTTTGTTCTTGGGGCTTTTATATATATATATATATATATATATATATATATATATATATATATATATATATATATATATATATATATGATTGTCTATATTTTTAACATGAATTGATCATTTTCTTCCTTATTAACAAAAAAAAAATTAATTTAAATTATTTTTCTTTTCAATATTATACATAATATTTAACAAAAGAAATTTAGTAGGGACCAGGGCTATGATGGTAGCGCCTAATCTAGACACCACCACCATGGTTCAGATGTCTATTTAAGACTTCACTTTTATTTATTTATTTTTCTAACTTTTGCTACAAATATTTTTATGGGGTCCATAACATATTATTGAAAATGGTAGGAAACTAGTTAACCAATGTATTTGAAACTAGGTAAATTAGATAAGAATTGAAAAAGTTTGTTACAAAGTAAAAGATTTCCAAATTAAGTTCGGTTTTACTAAATCGCTAATAACTCTTTTATTTTGAATTGGAATTGAGCTTATAATATAGCGTTGGAAAGTTTGTAAGGAAGATTATCTAACCAAATAATATTTATGGATAAATATATTCTTAAAATGTTTAAAATGTTTTGGACCAAATGAGTTCATTCATGTGTTTAAGCAATCTTTCAAAAAAATATTATTGCATTTGTCAATCATATCGTCATTGACATTGATGATGAAGATGATAATCTTTTGCATGTCAACAGGGTTGAGAACAAAATGACATTGTTTTGGGAGATTGAGCGAGTAGCACAATCACGATGGTTCTAATGATGATTATCTAATCTTGGCATGTAATATAAAGAAACTTAAGTATGTGTCGGGGAGCAAACAAGTCAAGCGAGAATTGTTAACTTTGATAAAATGTAATAAAAAGCAGGAATCTTTGCTTGCTGATGACTATAAATATAGTAATAGAACCCTAAAATGGATATGTAAGAAGAAAACTCATATATTTATCCATAAAAGAAGTTATTCGGTTGAATATTAATTCTTACAAGAAATCTAACGATATATTATAAGTTCAATTCCAATTTAAACAAAAGAGTTATGAGCGATTTTGTAAAATCGAACTCAATTTAGACATCTTTTATTGTATATGCTCTAACCTTTTCAATTCTTATCCAAATAACCCAATTTTAAATTTATTGTTTAACTCGTTATTTGTCGTTTTTTTTAATTGACATGATACAGATCTCAAAATAAAATAAAAAGGGACTAGTATTGATTATGCCTCACTACCATAGTCCACATGCCAAATATTATATGTTATTAAAAAAAAAATTTACTAAGAGGCAAAATGGTTAATTTATATGAAAAATTTAGGCGATGTATGATAATTTGTGGAAGATATTTAGAAGGCCTCTTTCTGTTAAATCTAAGCGAGGACTATTGCAATCAAATGAGTCTTGAATTGCATCAAATGAAAATTTTATTTAAATATGGTTTATTGCCTAATGTTAAAAAATAATAATTGTGTATGCCCATTATTGTTTGTAACATCCTCAATAATATGACTATCCTTTTAATTTCCTTGTAACCCCTATATGCCATTAGTTCATATTGTAACCCTTCATGAATGGACTCTTGATTGTCCACATAGGTTACATTGTTTATATTATGTATATATATGTATAGATGGTTAAGTTGAAATAGGTTAGATATAGGAATAGAGAATTATCATCTACATCTCTCTCTAATATTCTCCTTTCCCCTTATTTTATAATACGTTATCAGCACCATTGCTAGCCAACTGAGTAGGATTACTAAACATTTACCGAGAATCGTATATCATCATGTAAGTATGATCTTCTACAATGATGATTACAATGTTGATTTTCTTCCATTTATATATGACAACATACATTTACGTCAAACTCCATTGCACATGCATTTTGTATAGCATTTTGTATGCATTGTGTTTAGCGTTAGTTATTTTATTTTTTATTTTTAACAATATTGTGTGTATAGTTTTTTTTGTGTGTTCTTTAGATTTATTTACCTTTTGTGATGTCTTATATGACTAAGGTATGTGTAATCTATGTTTTTATACTCCTTATTAATTTTATATATACATGTTGTGTTATTTTCCTTCATGTATGCTAATGTAATATTTATGCTAATTATAATTTATAAGTATTAAATATTATTGTTACAGTTTTTTATAATCATGTTCACTATCATGTTAATTTGGCTAATAATGTTTAGTATATATTTTTGGATACTATTTATATATACTTATCTTGTAATATTATTTTATAGTGAAATATGTCGAACCTTGCCAAACTTGAATTCGTGGCCCTTGATATTACTGGAAAGAATTATTTATCATGGGTGTTAGATGCTGAAATACACCTAGATGCTAAAGCGCTTGGTGAAACAATAAAAGAGGCGAATGAGACAACACCTCAAGATAAGGCTAAAGCCATGATATTCCTTCGCCATCATCTACATGAAGGGCTCAAAAATGAATATTTAACTGTGAAAGACCCACAAATCCTTTGGAGTAATCTAAAGGAAAGGTATGACCACCAAAAAACAGTGATACTCTCTAGCGCTCGTTATGATTGGTTGAATTTAAGATTGCAAGATTTTAAATCTATTAGTGAATATAACTCAACTATGTTCAAAATAACTTCTCAATTGAAATTATGTAAAGAAAATATTACTGATACAGAAATGCTTGAAAAGACATACTCCACTTTCCATGCAAATAATATTATCCTGCAGACACAATATAGAGAAAAATGATTTCAAAAATATTCCGAATTAATATCTTGTCTTCTTGTGGCTGAGCAAAATAACGAGCTATTAATGAAAAATCATGAATCACGTCGTACTGGCTCTACTCCATTCCCTAAAGCGAATGTGACAGCCCAGTATGGGAAAGAAACTAAAAACAAAGACCATTCTAGTAGTGGTGGTCGAGGTAGAGGTCGCGGTCATGGCCAATGGCGCGGTTGTGGTCGTGGGCATGGATATGGTAGAGGCCGTGGAGGTCATTTCAAAAACTCACATTCTCAACAAAAGTGGGAACGTAGGGATGATAAAGTTGATAAAGAGAGAAGTGAGACTAATATATGTTACCGTTGTGGAGTAAAAGGCCATTGGTCTCGGGTTTGTAGAACTCCAAAGCATCTCGTTGAACTTTACCAAGAATCATTAAAGAAAGGAAACAAAGTTGAGGCAAACCTTATTCTTGAAAATGGTAAAGGTGATTTTGATTTTGGCAATGCAAATCATTTAGAAGTTTCTGATTTTCTTATTTCCCCGAAAAGAAATAATTTTGATTTTGGCAATACAAACCATTTAGAAGTTGTTGATTTCTTCACTAGCCCAGAAGGAAATAATAAAATTTATATCAATTTATGCCAACCTTAAGTACTAGACTTAACCTAGTGATGTACTTATGTTGATTTCTATGGTTGTAATAAGGACTTTTTATGATTTATGAATTTATGAACTATTTGGGTGTTTTTTTTATTGATTTATTATTTTATCATCATTAATTTCACGCTTACTTTTTGACATGTATTTTATTTCAAGAAGAACATGGATACTACTCAAGTTCAATTTGTTATGAATGGTGAAGAATTATGTCTTGTTGACAGTGCAACTACTCATACAATACTTAAAAATAAAAAAATATTTCTCTCATTTGATGATGAAAAGAATTAATGTGAGTACCATATCAAGTAGTACAAATATCATTGAAGGCTCCGGAAGAGGCAACATAAAATTGCCTTGGGGAACTAAAATTAAAATAATTGATGCCTTATACTCCCCAATGTCTTAAAGAAATTTATTGAGTTTTAAGGATATTCACAATAATGGTTATCATATTGAGACAATCAATGAAGAAGATAATTAATTTCTTCAAATCACGAATATAACTCAAGGCACAAAACATGTTTTGGAGAAACTTCCTACATTCTCCACTGGTTTGTACTACACAAAAATCAATGCTATTGAAACTCATGCTATATTAAACCTGAAGTTTACTAATAACTTTGTTGTTTGGCATGACTGGTTAGGCCATCCCGGTTCAATAATGATGAGAAAAATAATTGAGAATTCATGTGGACATTCTTTGAAGAGCCAGCAGATTCTTCATAATAATTTTCCATGTGTTGCTTGCTTGAAAGGCAAGTTGATAATTCGCCCATCACCAACTAAGATAAATTTTGAATCAATTACTTTTATGGAACGTATACAAGGAGATATTTGTGGGCCCATACATCCCCCATGTGGACCATTTAGATATTTTATGGTTTTAATCGATGCATCGGCTAGATGTTCACATGTGTCCTTGTTATCAACTCGTAACCTGGCGTTTGCGAGATTACTTGCCCAATTGATTAAGTTACGGGCGCATTTTTCAGATACTCCTATTAAGACTATTCGTCTTGATGATGCTGGTGAATTTACTTCTCAAGCTTTCAATGATTATTGCATGTCCATTGGGATAAGTGTTGAACATCTTGTAGCACATGTTCATACACAAAACGGTTTGGCAAAGTCATTAATTAAACATCTTCAGACATTGCTTATGAAATCCAATCTCCCAATTTCTGCATGAGGACATGCCATATTACATGCAGCAGCACTAATTCGCATCAGGCCAACAAGTTATCACAAGTTCTCCCCATTACAGTTGGTTTATGGCCAGGAACCAAATATCTCCCATCTAAAAAATTTTGGATGTGCGGTTTATGTCCCAATAGCTCCATCATAATGCTCTAAAATGGGCCCTCAAAGGAGGTTAGGGATATATGTTGGATTTGAATCCTCATCAATAATTAAATACCTAGAGCCTACAACAGGGGATCTATTTACGTCTCGTTTTGTAGATTGTTATTTTAACGAGACACTTTTTCCAACATTAGGGGGATAAAAAAGAGAGTTGGAAAAGGAAATTAAATGGAATGAATTATCATTATCCTTTCTTGATCCTCAAACCAAACAATGTGAATTGGAAGTTCAAAAGATAATTCATTTACAAAGTTTAGCATATCAATTGCCAGACTCATTTGCTGACCCCAAAAGAGTGACTAAATCACATATTCTAACTGTAAATGCTCCATTTAAAATAAATGTCTCAGAAAATAAATTTGCTAATGAGTCTAAACCACGTCAAAAACACGGAAGACCAATAGGTTCCAAAAATAAGAATCCTCGGAAAAGAAAAGGAGCAATGATTGATGATGGTCAAATTGAAGAAAATTTTTCTAAAGGGCCTCTAGAAGAGACTTTAGACATGACACAAGAAGAAATTCAGGTACCTGATAATGAAGAAATTTCAACAAATTATATCATGTCTGGAATTATATGGAATCGAAATCAAATCGACATTGATGATATTTTTGCATGCAATGTAGCATTAGATGTTATGGTTAATAATGAGGATCATGAACCAAAATCCATTAAAGAATGTAGACAAAGAAATGATTGGCCAAAATGGAAAGAAGCAATTGAAGCAGTGTTAAAATCTCTTGAAAAAAGAGAAGTATTCGGACATGTAGTCCGTACACCTAAAGGTGTAAAGCTAGTGGGATATAAATGGATCTTTATGCGAAAAAGAAATGAAAAGGGTGAAGTTGTAAGACATAAGGCACGATTAGTTGCACAAGGATTTTCACAAAGACCTGGTATTGATTACGAGGAGACATACTCTCCTGTGGTGGATGCTACTACTTTCAAATTTCTGATTAGTGTAGCAATAAGAGAAGGACTTGACTTACGTTTGATGGATGTAGTCACAACTTATTTATATAGCCCACTTGATAATGACATTTATATGAAGCTCCCAGAAGGTTTTAAGCTACCAGAAGTAGCAAAGTCTAGTTCTCGAGAACATTTATGTATTAAATTGAACAAATCTCTTTATGGATTGAAACAATCTGGGCGTATGTGGTATAACCGTCTAAGTGAGTATTTGTTAAAAGATGGTTATAGGAATGATCCTGTTGGCCCATGTATTTTTATAAAGAAATTTAGATCAGGATTTGTTATAATTGTAGTGTATGTAGATGATTTGAATATCATTGTAACTCTTGAAGAGATTTCGGTGATTGTTGATTGTTTAAAGAAAGAGTTTGAGATGAAAGATCTTGGAAAGACAAAGTTATGCTTAGGGTTATAAATAGAGCACCTAGATAATGGAATCCTTGTGCATCAATCAACATACATAGAAAAAGTTCTTAAAAGATTTTCCATGGATACAACACATCCATTGAGTAGCCCTATGGTTGTAAGATCCCTTGATGTAGAGAAGGATCCTTTCCAACCTCGAGAAAATGATGAAGAAATTCTTGGTCCTGAAGTACCATACCTTAGTGCAATTGGAGCACTAATGTACCTTGCAAGTCATACACGACCCGACATATCATTTTCAGTTAATTTATTAGTAAGGTTTAGTTCAGATCCAACACGAAGGCATTGGAATGGAATTAAACATAGACTTCGTTACCTTCAAGGTACGAAGGATATGGGCTTATTTTTCCCTAAGATGTCCAAAGAAAATTTGATTGGTTTTGCAGATGCAGGTTATTTATCTGATCCACATAATGCTCGATCACAAACTGGATACGTGTTCACATATGGTGGTACTGCCATTTCTTGGCGTTCCATGAAACAAACCATTGCAGCTACTTCTTCCAATCATTCTGAGATTTTGGCAATTCATGAGGCTAGTCGTGAATGTGTATGGCTAAGGTCGGTAATTAAACATATTAAAAGCATTTGTGGTTTATCATATGGGAAAGAGGCACCGATAATTCTATATGAGGATAATGCAGCTTGTATTGCTCAACTTAAGGAATGATACATCAAAGGTGACAGAACAAAGCACATCTAACCCAAATTTTTCTTCACTCATGATCTTTAGAAGAATGGGGATATAAATGTTTTGCAGATTCGTTCAAGTGAGAATTTAGCAGACTTATTCACCAAGGCTCTCCAAACCTTAACATTTAAAAAGTTAGTTTATCATATTGGATTGCGTTGTCTCAAAGATCTCCAGTGATATAATAATGAGGGGGAGTAATTGCGCGATGTACTTTATTTCCCTTATCCATGGTTTTTTCCCATAGGGTTTTTCCTAGAAAGGTTTTTAATGAGGCAGCATATAAGCGCATTAAATCTCTTTTAGATAATGGGCATTCAAGGGGGAGTGTTACAAAATAATAATTGTGTATGCCTATTATTGTTTGTAACATCCTCAATAATGTGACTATCCTTTTAATTTCCTTGTAGCCCCTATATGCCATTAGTTCATATTATAACCCTTCATGAATGGACTCTTGATTGTCCACATATGTTACATTGTTTATATCATGTATATATATGTATAGATGGTTAAGTTGAAATAGGTTAGATATAGGAACAAAGAATTATCATCTACATCTCTCTCTAATATTCTCCTTTCCCTTTATTTTATAACACCTAAAGACTAGACACAGATGGGAATTGAAAAAAAAAATTCACAAACTTTCTTCAAAAAGATTATCTGACTTAAATGTCATGCTTTGATAGCCAGACGTAATGGAATTCACAAGTACATAACACAACCCTACAAAATGAATAGTCTAAGCATCGTTCTCCTTTTTCCATTCGAATCTTCGATTTCGACTGCTATTTCCAATTTAATGCATAAATCAAATTACGTCTGGAAGACGCCAAAAAAAAAAATAGAATTCCTGCTGTTGATGAAGCTAATTACTCAAATTTAGAAATGAACTAATTAAGAATATGTTGACGGTATTAGATAAAAGATTAAGGGACATTGCTTCAATGCTACTCCTACTTAGCAGGTTATATTTTACTCGGTGGGTCAAAAGTTTTTCCCTTTTGTGTTATCTCGTTATTTATCGATGTCTTTACACACAAATATATATACATATATATAAGGAAGGGATCGAGTAAGAGGTACTTAATATAAGAATAATACAAAGCAATGTTAGTCGGTCTTTCTACTAAGATTTAACAATCCATAAAAGAGGTAGCCAAACAACACCCAACACTCTCTCTTTCCCTCTCACCATGCAAACTACTCAATTTTGTGGTCTTTCACCCAGGTTCTCCCATTATGACGACATTATCAAACCTCAAATTAGTTGCAAAGTTATTAAAAAGAGGACAAATCTCGAATCATTAAACGCGTCAACGTCAATTCATGAATTGATTGCAAACTCATCAATCACGAATGGAATGCATCAACATCAAACCACAAAAGTATTACTTCGAATTGTGATATCTCCATATATGATTGCAATAATGTAAAAATTCATATGAATAATTGATTCTTTGACTTTGTTCGAATATGACAACTTTATCAATTGATGTCATTGTTTTTTTTTTTTTTAAATATAGGTTTAATATTATTTTTTTCTAAAATTTGGATCATTTGAATTTGTTTGACAACTCCATCTATTGATGTCATTTTAATTTGGATCATTTGGATCATATGTTCTAATAATTTGTATTATGTACTAAATCAATGCAAGATTTCTATTATAATATATTCAAAAAAAACAATATGTGTTCTAAAGTGAATAACTTATGCTCTAAGCACAATTTTATAAATTACTTATAAATCTAAAATAGTTCACATATATTCTAAGTAAAAAAAACATTTGTTCTAAAATAATTTACAATATAATATTTTATGTTGTGTACTAAATCAATATTTTTTTTTTTGAATTTCCATTAGAAATTCTAGGTCCGCGAATAACTAAATTGTTAAAATTCAACTATTACGATGCTAGACTATGCTCAAATTTAGATGATTTTAGCAAATAATTATAAAATATTGCCGTGAATTGATGGAGGTTATAGAAGTTTTAGGGAGAGATTTAGCGATTTTAGAAGAGAGAAAGTTGAGGGAATTGGGGCGTTTTATATATGTTTTTGAAGTTTGCTCAAGTTATAATTGTGACTAATTGTACTCTCCTGATCTTCATCGTCTAATATAATCTAATCCTACGAATTATATTTATTCTTATATAAGTAGTATACTTACATAGAGAGGTATTCTTACTGAATCCCTCCCCCTAAGTTTAGGAAATAATGATAACTAGGTTATTTACAAAGAACTAATGCTATTGAGCCCTTGTTTAACTTATATTAATGAAAATTCACTAAAAAAAACATCATCACATAAGATATTACTTAATTCTTTTCAATGCATACTTTTTTTTTTGGTGCAAACTTTTCAATGCATACTAAATACCGACTTCCATAGTTTTTCAAAAACAAAATTTGAAACTAAAGATTTCTTAGTTGGGAATGTGCTTTCTAAATAAGACCTAGTCTAGTCTTACTCTCATCCATGTCGATTTCTACAAGAATCGATATTAAATCTTTGAAATAAGGTGAAGAGAACTTGTAACTTATAAACTTAGAGCTATTCTTAAATACACCCCTTAGAACAGTTAGAAGTTCCTTTGGATAGTTCAAATGAAGCCAACTCAAGTGATAGATAGACCATTCGATTTATTAAGGTCCTTTTAGATCTAATAGATCAAGTCGATCATAAATTATAAAAATTTACAATGCAATTGGTTAAGATACAAAAGCTAATGCCAAAGATTTTCTTACCTTGTATAATCAAATGATGCAGTTGGTGTTAAGATACAAAATGATGCAAGTTCAAAAAGTTGAGAAAAGAGCTAACCACTTCATTTTACAATTATGTATAAACTCCTTAACAATGTCAAAGAATTTCTTACCTTGCAAGGAACAGGCATCCTATCAGGCTATCATAATAGAGTACAAGACGAATATAAACAGCTAAGCAATTGGTTAAGTTAATAATGGCCTACATGAAAGATTCCGTTGTGGAAGGCAAACAAAGTACAAACTAATGGAATGTCTTTGCAGAATATCTGTGTCAGTTGAGACTATACACCAAGAGACTACTGTTTCCACCGAAAACCAGAATTTAAACTGATCACATGACGAAGATGACAAATATTAGGATGAAACATAATAAACTGGCAAGGATCTTAGGTCATTGTCCTTCTAAACATCTTTCTTTGCCTAATCACAAAATATAGCATCCTTTGGCCTTCTTTTTCTTTTTCTTCGTCTTCGGTGGCTGGAGGACAACCTTAATGGCCGCATCGAAAACTGCCTTCACATTCTGCATCAATGGAAACATGCGGACCTTTATCCTCAGTAACTAACAACTGAACAAATAGCTAAATGTTGGACACAGAAATGAGGGGACAGCAGCTTATGTACCTGTTGAGTTTTTGAACTACACTCTATGTAGTAAGGGGCACCAATAACTCTTTTCAGCTCCTCTCCCTTCAATACAGTTTTCATTAGTACCAGGAGCATGTAACAGACAAAAAGATGGGTTACGAGAGGTGGTAGAAGTTCTCACTTGTTGAGTTGAAATGGGTACTGCACCAGGATGATCTACGAAAAAGTGCTTGTCATCCCGAAGATCTGCAAGAAGGTTAGAAAAATCAGATTTTTAGGCAGGAGGTGAAGGCTATCTATGAAGTACGAAGTATAACATTCAATCCGAAAAGTGTTGATGGAATCGTAAAGGATTTTGCACAATGAACGGCAGTGATTCAAGCCGCAGCATTTCAGCTCTCTTTTCAATCCATCATGTAATTAGGGGATTGATGACTTGATATGTTTCTGAAACAGATAGTCTGAAGAATATTTTTCCAGTTCAGCAGAATGGTAGCAGCTCAATTTTGGTAGACAATAACTGACCTCATGCTTATATACTAACCCCTCCATCTACAACCCCAGCTCCTAAAAAGCAGAAGAAGAAAACGAATGCCAAAAAGCACTAAAAGTCAAAATGCTATTAGAGTTTTTGTAGATGGGATTGAACAATTAGGCATCTGTAAAGTTTTCATTCACAACTAGGCAAGAGGACAGATGAAGTTTCAAGTCTTTCAATAAGTAAATTCCCAGGGACTACAATTCTATGCAGGTTTTTCACTCAGGTGCTTGACAATCTCATGATCCCTAATGCCAAACAAAATCCAGATACAACCTGTTTACAGGACATATAGCCATATATGTAGTACTATAGAGGCTCTTGGGGGAGAATTGGGCATAAAGTCATACCTAGTTTAGTTCCAACGAGAACTATTGGAACACCAGGTGCATAGTGCCTCAGCTCAGGAATCCACTGATACAGAAATTTGAAAATCAATGGGCTGATTGAAATAACAGAACTAAAATTGATCTTTCATAAGAGGATAACTTAAGGGAGGAGTGACATTATGAAAGTTGTCCTCACCTTTTTGGCAACATTTTCATAACTAGCCTTGCTAATCAACGAGAATGCTAAAATGAAAACATCAGCTCCACGATAGCTCAAAGGTCTCAATCTATTATAGTCTTCCTGGCCTGTAGCATATAATACAGTCAATCACTTGTTTCAAAGATCAAAAGGAAAAATCACTTAAAACGTACATTTTGAAGAAAGGTAAGTGAACAAGACTAACTGGAAATCGACGAAAACATCATAGGGATAGAATAAAAGAGCAGCATGAATCTTACCAGCAGTATCCCATAAACCAAGATTAACTGTGTTCCCGTCAACCACAACATTAGCACTGAAGTTGTCAAAAACTGTAGGCACATAGTCCTGTTTCAATCGAGCAATCAAAAGATCAAAATGAAGCCAAATAGACCAAGGAAATAAATGTCATTGAGCTGTAAGAATCAGAAAGAGTCAAAGAACTATATATGAAGCATAATGAAAGAATTATCAACTTCGGTACACCAAATCTTGTTCAATCCTGCAGTTGATATCATCCTATAAACTTGTTAGTGAAAAAAGTTTAAGTATTGATCTTCTCACTCTAAAATTCTCGATCTTTATACCTTGGCGGGTGCTAGCACCTAAACCAGGTGAACCCAATTTTCTTCAAATTAAGGCATAGACTGCTAGTGAATTGATTTTACTCTAGATCATTCTTTTCTTCATGCATAAAAATGGCATTATATACAAGTTTAAAATTGTCATATCCTGAAAATTCAAAGCCTTACAGAACATCCAAATTCTTTAATCGATAACAAGTTTACAATATTCTGAACCAAAATATAATCATCAAAAAATGGAAATTTGGGGCATTTTGTGATGCAGAATCCAAACAAATGAGACAATAAACATCCACATGCTCCAACAAACACCTCCTAAAACATCACATTTAGTAATTCAAATGTTGCCAAATTATTTTGGAAAAAAAAAATCCCTCAAAACTTGGAAATTCAGACCAATCAAACCACCCCTATAATTCTACAATCCACAAATTCACAAAAATTCTAATCAAACAAGATCTAAAACCAAAAACCCATGCAATATAATCCTTAAAATCAATATACGCACATCATAATCATCAACAAAATTAATTACTAACCCCAAAATAAACCAAAAACAGTATAAAACAAAATGGGTAATTGAGAAAATTTGGTCATACCGTAGGAAAAGTGTTGCTAGTGTAAGAAATAAGCATACACGTTTTACCAACAGCACCATCACCAACTGTTACACATTTGATGAACCTTGATGCGCTCATTTTCCCACTTCAAAGATGCGTCTTTTTCCCTAACTTTGGCTTGAAGATCAAAACTTTGGCATAGAAATGAAAACTTCCGCAGAAAAATGAAAACTTTGGGTTAAAGATCAAAACTTAGGAGTTTATGCTAAATGGGTATTTGATCAAATACAAGAAAGATGGAGCAACAATAAGACCCACATTGTTGAAATAGAGTTGTTGAGGACAGCAAATCACAAAACTCTAGGAAATAAATAATAATAATAAAATACAAAATACAATAAAGCTATTATCTCTATAAAAGTGAACCGTAAAATAACAAAAGTTATGATGGACAGCAGATAAAGGGGTAAGTCAACGGATAATCAAAACCAAATGGAAAAGTGAGGATGCGTAACAAAAATGGAGAGGCAGAGAGGATGGAGGAGAGGTGAGCTGAGTTGGGATGGGGGATGACTTAGCTTGTGACAGCTATTACGGAAGAATGAGAAACCTATCAATGTCACGGACTGACCAATAATTATTGGATCACTGTCTTCTCTTTTATTATTTTATTCCTAATTTTCTTGACATATTTGATTTTTTTTGCGTCTTTTCTTCTTATTTTCTTGTTAGATTCTCTGCCTGTGCTCTGATCATAATACATGTATTATAGATTTAAAAAGTTTAATTATAAATTTTTATTATTTTATAAAAAAGAAAGTATTTTTACATTCTGTACTATTTTATAATAAATAAAATATTTAAGTGATATCTTATTAGATGTAATTTAATATAAATTTTTATAATATCATATTTTCATAATTTTTTTTATATAGATTTGAAGATTAAAGCATTTTTAAGTTGTGTCTTTGCTATTTATTTCTTAAAGACTGTCTTAATTATTTATTTGATTTATCTCGTAATTTTTTTACACCAAATCAACTATGGAATACTCCCTTTGTTTTTTTTTCTTCCCATTTGAAATTAAGGAAGAAATCAAAACAATATTAAATATCATTAAGATTTTATAAAATAATTTAAATTAATCTAAAACTAAGAATATATATTTTATTAAAAAATGATACAAGTGGGTTGACCATTAAATAAGTAGTAAAATTTCTAAAGTCTATGGCATTAAACAATTAAAAATCAATCAATGGGCTACATATCACATGGATAGTGATCTTAATCAAACTTTTTCAACCAATCACAATATTAAACTAAAATAGAAGGATTCCAAACGAGAACAACATTTTGAAATTTTCGGATGGGGAAAAATGAGAAGAACAAAAAAGAACGGAGAGAGTATTAGACAAAATAACAATTGACTTGTGATTTTGTTGAAATTAGTGAATCGTAAGGTGAGCAAATTTGGACCAAAGTAATTTAATTATAATCCCAAATCAATAGACCAATAGGGAATAATAAAAATAATAAGCAAGAGGAAAAAAGGAAAAAAATATTTTTTTTTTCTTGGAACGTATCACATTTATTTAAAAAGTATCATGGGAAGAGATCATACACTAAAAATAATTATTTCATTCCAAAATCTTGTTTCCATCTGTATGCCTAAGAAAATCATCTTCGATCCTATGAATTCAAAAAAATAAAAATAAAAATAAAAATAAGGTAAGAAGGTTAATAAGGAGCCAATTCCAAAATCTTGACAGTACAAAAGCAATTATCTTAGTTTTGATGAAGAAACACTTTGCTTAGTTCAAGTTTTTACGTATTTTTTCTTACAAAGCATTTGAATTGTGAGAAGAGGACTTTTGCTCAAATTTCAACAACTAACCACACATTTTTGCCATTGATTTGCACCTGAAAGGCATATTTCCATTGAAACACCCCATAAATCATTATTAAAAAAAATCCCCCATAATTCTAATAAATTAATTCGAATTAATTAAGCCTAATATTTTAAATTAGAAATCAAGATGTTTAATGACAACATGTACCTTTCGCCTTTCACATGCTAGATAACGTTGAAAATGTGTGATAAGTGATCGAAATTCAAGCAATGGTTCTCCTTCACAATTCAAATATTTTATAATTAAGGTCATTTTACCACATTTATTTATTTATTTATTTATATAAAGTCCTTTCAAATAATGTGAAAACTTTATAATGTCCTTTTGAATAAATTTTCCTTTTTTAAAACTCAATTTGTTATGTATTTAATTACTGTGTTATATTATATTTTCTTTTATAAATGGCATGACCTTATAAAATAATTTGTTACACCAAAAAAAAAAGGAAAAAGTTTATTTTCGGTCCTATTCTCATTACCTTAAAAAAAAATTAACATTCAATAAATTAGTTTTGATTAGTAAAATAAGTTTTTTTCAATTTTGATAAGAAAGATAAACTTTAATTAGCAAAAATCAATATAGTAAACTTTTGATTCTAACATGTAAAATTACTTTTTGATCAATGATAATGTTTGGTCATGATTTTATTGGTTATAAATGTTGTAAGTGATAATCATTGTTTTTAATGACAATGCAATAATAAAGTGTTACTGTATTTTAGAATACTATTATACGATCGATATGACTTTGGGAGAATTTTTCTAAATTTAAAATTTTTGGCCCTCACACTTTCATATTAAGATAAAACAAATTATATCTTAGAAGTGGGACAAGTTTTCTTACACCGCATTAAGGTAGAATATATACGGCGTTAGATTTAGTTTGCAAGCACAATCTTTTGGTGGCAACAAAGACATTTATGGGACAAATATTACATTTCACTACCATATATACAAACCATTTATGATACTGTTACTTCTATAATTTTTATTTCAAGAAATTAAAGAAATATCTTTAATATTTGTGTTGCTTCAGATTTTGGTTATTAATTAATGATGAATATGTATTTTCATAATATCTTTAACAATATAAGGGTAGAATGTTTGTAACAATAAATAAGTTTTCAAAAAGTTAATGATAAATATATTGATGGCATTATAACAATAGCCATTATAACAACATTAATAATACTAATAATAATGATGATGTTGATGATATTGATATTGATAATAATAAAATAATTTAATATCATGCGTATAAATTATTTAAGGTAAGCAATGCAAACCACAAGATATAAGGACAAGGAAATTAATTGTAGTTTTTTAAATTTATATATACTTCATATTAGCATAATCACATTTAAAATTACATATTTAACATAGGTTTAATATTACACTAATATATGTCATTTTATTCCTTACATTTAAATTTTATGCGGTACATATTTGTACATGCACGTTCTAGTAATAGTAATAATAACAATTATAGTAGTAAGGATAAATTCTTAAATCAATAAAAAAAATTGGATATCAAATTGAATCTTTAAAAATTAATTTATCAATATTAGTTATGTAAAAATAAATTTAAATTAGTAAAAAAAAATCAAATTCTATCAATTTTTATTAACATTAATTAATAAGAATAATTTTAATTTAGTAAAAACAAGGTGAAGAGAACAAGACCTTCCTTGAGAGTGTTGTGACAATAGTACATAGAATAATTAGATTAAGTAGGCATACCAAATCAACATGCATAGACCTAAACTTCACAATCTAGAATTCATAATTTTGTATCCTAACAGTTCCTTCAATTCCAGTTTAATTAGCTGTTTACAAGGTCCAGTTCGATGAGGCCATGGATCAACATCAAAAGTTTTCTAAAAAGAGAACATATGCAATAGACCTGGGTCGACAACAAGAGGGGTAGGACCTATACCCCCATGATTCTTTTGTGCATACTTAGGCCAGTATATAGGGGGTTGATCATGTTCAAATCTAAGTTGACGGATCATGGTGCAAAAAATACAAAACTACAGATATATATAGGTTGGAGTATGTGCTAGGATATTCTAGACATGGAGCGTGAAGAAAGAAGAACAAGTTTTACCTTCCATGCCGAAGCTTTGGCATATGCTAATGCCATGGAATGAGCCACTTCTTCTTACAGATTCATTTATTCCAGGTAGTATGTTGCGATATAGCATACCAAAGCAAATGGTAACATGACATGCCCTAGATTAAATATTCGAGTTTGGGAAGGGCTTCATGACATGCACTGTCATAAAAGTTGCCGGAGAATAGATGCAAAGGGTGCATGACATAGCAAATATATGTAGACTACCTCGTACACCTTTTTTGCTTCTTTATAGTTTTTTGCTTTTCTAGATGTAAAATAAAATAGTTTCATACCGTCTTAATTATATGTTAATGTGAATAATTGGACCCTAAACCTGGGTGCGCAGTGAACATCGTGCACCCGGTATAAAACAAAGGATCATTACACATAAAACGCAGCCACTTGAAAACGTCAGCAAAGGCAATGCACATTCTAGTGAAAGCCAATGAACATTGGCAGTTTAAAAATTCACCCCCCATTTTGTCAGTTACTGAAATGATTGCAGTTGCCTTTTTATACGAAATACGACTATTTGTATTCCCCATGCAACTTCCCCAGCACAAATCATCATTTCTCAATTTCCAGCACAAAAAAACCCTTCATCTTTTCTCTCTCGGTAACCAAACCCCAATTTCAAAACATCTTCTTCCTTTTGTACCCCAATTTCGAAATTTCGGCCTCCCACTATTTTCAATCCTCTAGTTTAATCAATCACCAACTCAAGCCAAGTCCTAATTGTCTAAACATGGTCGGGGCTAAGGATAAGTAAGTTCTTTTAGCATTTCAATTTCATGTTTTTCTTGTTTTCACATTGAAATCGTTTATTGATGTTTGTTGACAAAAATGGAAGGGTTGTTGTTGATCCCATCAAAGACGAGCCATTAGCTAACATGCTTCAAGCAAAGAAAACTAAGAAAAAGAAGGCGGACACTATTGAACCAATTGTGGATCCGTTTTTGCTAGAAGAAATTGCAGAGCAAACCGCAAATACCCCATAGTAATGAGTTTTTTTTGGGTTGTAATTCATAAAATTGTATATAATGTTCATGTATTTTGTTTGTAATGTTCATTCTATTTTTATTCAATGTTCATTAAAGATGTAAGGGAGTATTATTAGATTTATATGTAATGTTCATTCTATATATAAAGTAAATGTTCAATGTGTTTGGAGTAAATGTTCAGTGAAATAAAGTAAATGTTCAGTGTGTCAATTTAGTGTAGTGCATTTTGTAGTTAATGTTTAGTGTATTTGAACGTAATATTCAGTGCATTTCAATTTAGTGTTTAGTGCATATGAACTAATTGTTGAGTGCATTTTGAATTTAATGGCTAGTGTGTATGAACCAAATGTTCAGTGTCTACGAATATAATGATCATTACATATGAACATGATGGTCAGTGCATTGGGGCTCAATGTTTAGTGCATGTAAACATAATGTTCAGTCTCTATGGACTTAATGTTCATTGCATTTGAATTTAATGTTCAGTGCATCTGAACTTATTTGCATTTGAAATTAATGTTCAGTGCATCTAAATGTAATGTTCATTGCATTTGAACTTAATGTTCAGTCCATTTGAACTTAATGATTAATGTATTTGAACGTAATGTTTAGTGCATTTGAATTAATGTTTAGTGCATGTGAATCAAATGCTCAATGCATGTGAATCAAATGCTCAGTGCATGTGAACAAAAATGATCAATGCATTTGACCAAATGTTCAGTGCATTTGAACATATTATTCTCTGTATACGTGTATTAAATGTTTAGTGCATTTGAACAAAATGTTCAGTGCCTCTAAACTTAATGTTCATTGTAAATGTACTTAATGTTTAGTGCATTTATGATCAATTCGTTTGACTGTAGTGATCAATGCGTTTAAACTAAATATTTAGTGCATGTAAACTAACTGTTTATTGTATTAGGACTCATTATTTATTGCATTAAAACATGATGGTCAGTGCATTTAAACGTGATGATCATGGCCTTAAACGTAATGTTCATTGCATGTGACCTGTTAATGTTTAGTGTATTTGGAAGTATTGATCAGTCTCTGTCAACTAAATGCTCAGTGCCTTTAGAAGTAATGATCATTTCCTATTAAGAAGATGTTTATTCCAAATATAATTTTTAAGAATTGCATTAGAATGTGATGTTTTTTCCAAATAATTGTATTCTAATGCCATGTTCATTGTATTTGATTTTCTGTGCAGTGATCAATCAATACCATCCCCCCATGACCAAATAGAGGTTGAACACCAGCAGCAGGCACTATCTTTAAAACACCCAAAGAGAAAGAAAAGGTTAGGATAAATGCATTTGAACGTAATGTTCAGTGCATTTGAACTTAATGTTCAGTGTATGTGAACCAAATATTCAGTGCATTTGAACGAAATGATCAGTGCATGTGAATAAAATGTTCGGTGCATTTGAACATAATGTTCAGTACATCTGAACTTAATGTTCATTGCAAATGTACTTAATGTTCAGTGCAATTAAATCAAATGTTTAGTGCATTTGAATTAAATATTTAGTGCATGTGAACTAACTGTTCATTGTATTTAAACTTATTATTTATTGCATCAAAGCATGATGATCAGTGCATTCAACATATTGTTCAATCCATTTAATTGTGGTGATCATTGCCTTAAACATAATGTTCATTATTTATTACCTTAACAGTCAATCCAAATTAAATTAATGTTTAGTGAATCTGAAAGTTTGTGTTTAGTGTCTTTGGAAGTAATGATTAGTCTCTATGAACTTAATACTCATTGCCTTTGGAAGTAATGATCATTGTCTATTAACAAGATATTTATTCCAAATATAAGTTTCAAGAATTGCATTAGAATGTGATGTTTAATCCAAATACTTGTATTCTAATGCCATGTTCATTGCATTTGATTTTTTGTGTAGTGAGCAAGCAAAACCATCCACAAAGGATCCACTAGTGGATGAACACCAGCATACAACATCTTCATAACCAACAAAGAAGAAAAGGTTAGGAGATGCTCCAACCAACCCAAAGAAAAAGAAAGTGATGCTCTGACTAAATCTAAGGCAAACGCTCATTCTACTCCAAAATGTAATTAAGTCTTTTGTCAACAAGTATAACAAACTACAAGAAATAATGAGTATGGGATTTGTGGGGCTACTACACTTGGATTTGCCAATCAATAAACTAGAATTCTCAGTGGACCTCGTTCTCAACTTTGAGTCTAATAGGACGTGCATTCTACTATATAGAAACATGTCAGTGCCGATTGAGGATGTAGACATATACTTGGTGTATGGTGTACCAATGACAGGGGAAAAAGGTCATGGAAGCTACTTACCACGATGGAGGCTCTCACAGCTTCTAAATGAGTTTAAATTGTACTATGGAGGTAAATTGCCATCTTTGAAAGATGTTGAAAAGAAGTTTATGATGGATAACGTTCCTCTGGATGACAATTGGAAGAGGAGCTTCTTAGTTCTTGCAGTGAACACCTGCATGAAATCAAGTTCAAATTTCCAAGTCTTTGTTAGGTTTCTCACCACTTCTTACGACACAAACCGCATATGTGAATACAACTGGAGAAACTACACACTAAGAAGCTTGGCAAAGTCCTCAATGGCTTGGAAGAATAAACCTTCACGGTTTTATAATGGTTCCCTACCATTCTTAATGGTAATCTAATAAATCATTTGATTTTTATAAATCAAGCACATTTTTATGGACATTTGATATGTATATAATGTTCAATACCTATTTATTTCAATGTCTAGTCTGAAATATATATAATGTTCATTGTATATAAATGGTATATTCATTCAAAATATGTCTAATGTTTAGTATAAGTGTGTGTAAAATTCATTATATTTTTTTCAAATTGTTATTATTATATTGCAGATATTTTACTTTGATTGTCTACAAAGATTCAGTAACATTATACCAATGACCTTTCCACTGACATTTGTTTGGAAAGTTCCTTTGGTGAAAGAGAGGATAGCCACCGAACTTAAGCATGGTTTTGGCAAGGGCAATGTGCTGAGTAGAATGGAGAGACCACATTCTCTACATGCACTTATACCAATCCACCTGCTAGATAATGAGCAACAACAACAACAACAAGAACAATAACAACACCAACAACAAGAAGAGCAACAACAAGAACAAACCAGTCCCAACACCTTTGAGTTATATCCCCAACAAGCAATAGCTAGTATGTTGAAAGAATATAAAATGTGCATTCATAATATATAAACTGTTCATTCATAATATATAAAATGTTCATTTGTGATAAAAACTATGTTCATTGATAATATATATGCTATTTTTAGGCATTGCAAATGTTCTTTTTTATATAATGTTCATCAGTCTTATGTAGATTGTTCATTAGAAGTATAAAGAATGATCATTTGTATATAAACAAATATTTATTTGGAGTACATGTTCATTGCATTAATATTCTGTGCCTTTGAACTTAATGTTCATTGCATTTGAACTAAATGGTTAGTGCATCTAAACTAAATGTTCAGTGCCTCTGAACTTAATGTTTATTGCATTTGAATGTAATGTTTAGTGCATTTGAATTAAATTTTTAGTGCATTTAAACTAAATGTTCAGTGCATTTAAACTAAATGTTCAGTGCATTTAAACTAAATACTAAGTGCATGTGAACTAAATGTTCAGTACATGAGAATTAAATGTTCAATACCTCTAACCTTAATGATCAATGCATTTTGAATGTAATGTTCAGTGCATTTGAACATAACGTTCAGTGCCTGTGGACTTTATGTTCATTGCATTTGAACATAATGTTCAGAGCATATGAACTTAATGATAAATGCTTGTTAAACATAATGTTCAATTCATTTGAACTTAATGTTCAGTGTTTTTGGAGTAAAGTGTCTGTGATTTCAATGTAGTGCATTTATAATTGTATTTTATTGGAGTCTAAATAATGTTCATTTACAACAAATATTTATTTATTTTAATTATATTACTTTTGGTTTAATATTCAGGAATACGACAACTTGTTGAGATCGCTGGCAGAAAAGTTGGCAGTTGACTTTGTGAATCTCATTGATGTTTTGAGAGAAGGGGAAAAGTTTTACCCCGAAGGTCTTATAAATGATAACACCTTAATGAACGTTGCATCGATGTGGTATAGATTTTCTGGAACCATTCTACCATCTGACCTACCTCACCTAAGCTAGAGAAGAGTTGATGTCCTCTCCGTTAGCCAGGATGATGACATATACGTTGCTTGGTGGTTTGGAGAAATGGTAGATGACGCCGTTAAGAAGGCGATGTTGGATGGTGGATGTACAAAAACACCCCATGTTACAGACCCATAAAGGTATGGATGAATGTTCAGTAGATAATCTTTAATGTTCCTTGTAAGTTAATTAAATGTTCAGTAAAATTACATTGAAAGTTCAACCTTATTATATATAATGTTCATTATATGTGTATAATATGTTTAGTAAAATAATATAGAATGTTCATTAAAAATATAACTAATAGTCATTTGACAAAAATACACTGCTCAGTACAATTAAATGTTATGTTCATTTTTTCTTCAATATTTTATGTTCATTATAATTATATATAATGTTCATTATATCCATAATAATATGAATTACAGGGATAACGCCAATACATCACAAATTAATGTAAAAGAAACTGATCACCACGATCAGAAAGTGTTAATTGATGACCTCAATGAAAGGTAAAATGTAATTTTATCATAATATAGTACTTAGTAACACATAACCTAATATGTGTGGTAACTTTGTTAGTGAACATGTTGATGAACACATTCAAGTCCCATCACAAGGGCATAACGCTGAGTTGTACAAGTAAATAATTGATTTATGCATTACAATTATAATATATTGTTCATTTATGCATTACAATTATGCAATAAAAAATAAGCATTAACATTGACTATTTTATATAGATATCAAGATGACCAAGCCACTAAATAAGTTCATGTCTTACCCCAACAGGAAATTGTTGATGAAAGGTATATTTACATGTTAGCAAATATATATATATATATATATATATATATATATATATATATATATATATATATATATATATATATATATATATATATATATATATATGGGAGGGATCTAATGAGAAGAGTGCTTAAAAAAAAAAGAATAAGAAGAGATTTTAGCCATTCAAATGGTAAGATCTAATGCTAGAGATTTCAAGTAAAAATAATGATTACTTTAACAATAAAAAATGGTCACTATAATAATAAAAAGAACCATTATAAGTGAAAAAAATTATTTGGTCACTATGAGTTAAAAAAGGATTACTATGAATACATAAAATATCATCTGTTAAATTTAAGAGATGAAAAGTCAAGATGTCTTCTCGTCCTTCTCATTTTAAGTACCCTTTTTATTTTAACTTTTACACACACACACACACACACACACACACACACACACACACACACACACATATATATATATATATATATATATATTAACATACAATCATTTCTATAATGATTGATGGTCATATAGAGATCAAGTCCCGGTTCTAGATGGCCAGGCACATGATGAGAAAGAAACTGTAGACACTGGTGTTGGAGATAGGTACTATTAATTTTACTATTAGATAATATGTTTTAAGAAAAACATGCATTAAGTTGTAATGTTTATTGCATATGAGCTTTATGTTCAGTGCCTCTATACGTAATGTTTAGTGCACCTGAAATAAATGTTTAGTGTCTTTGCATGTAAACTAAATGTTCAGTGCATCTAAACTTAATGTTTAGTGCCTCTTAAAATGATGTTCAGTGCATTTGACCTTAATGTTCAGTGCATTTGACCTTATTGTTCAGTGCATTTGACCTTAATGTTTAGTGTCTCTGAAAATGTTCAATGCCTCTAAACTTAATGTTCAGTGCCATTGAATGTAATGTTCAGTGCACTTCAACATTACGTTCAGTCTGTTTGAACTTAATGTTCATCGCATTTGAACTAATTCAAAGTTATTTGCAGTTTTGTTGCACAGTATACTAGGAAAAGACAAAGGAGCTGAGAATGCCTACAACACTTTCATCCCTATTCTTACTACAATACTCAAGTCTTATCAAAGGTGACGAAGATGAAGTATAAGCAATTTGCGATTATGCCTTCGTCGAAGATCTCGATGTCGAGTAAGTGTCCTAAATAAGTCATTGCATAAATGATCTAACATATTATATGGTACTCGTCAATAATTCCTTTCATCTACCTTTATTGTAGAGAGCTACTATATGACGATGGACAGACATTCGTCTCTCGAGAGTAATTCAAATCAATGTGACATGATGGAAACATCTTCACGGAGATCATTGATGCCTGAGTTGCTATACTCAACATTCACAACAGAAAAAACAAAGAGATGAGGATTTTATTCCCACACAATTCATTTGTAAGCTTAGACATGTTAGACACATTACATATTCTACGCTAATATAAATGTGACGCTAACAAATCCTCGTTTTTTACTAAAATGTGTTGTGTATGAATGATGCCTATGATGAAACCAGTCAAACCGTGATATATGAATTAAGAATTGCATAATTATCGGAGAGTATTGATTACAATTCAAAATGAACATTTTATAAATTCAGAATAAATAATATTATTCATTATATACTTCCAAAGCAGTATGTAATGTTCGTTTTAAACATATTCAATTTTCATTAAAGATGTATAGGACATTTATTACATATATATGGAATGTTCACTCCATTTATATGTAATGTTCATTTTCATTAAACGTTACGTTCATTCAAAATATATGTTATTTAATCGATGTTATGTAATGTTGACTCCGAAGATATGTTAGGTAATGGGATGTTCATTCCATATGCACGTAATGTTCAAAAGTTTATGAACATGATGTTCATTGCCTTTTCATTTGTAATGCACATTCTACAATTGTAATCAAATATACTAGTACTCATTATTAATGAACAAATTACTCATTACTAATGAATATAATGTAAACCTTGTGTATGATATACATAATACCTTGACCAGTAGTTCTCAAATTCAGAACCGTGTCAGTGTATTTTAAAACAATGTTGAATATATTGTTGAAACCCTCCATAGACCTTAATCCCTTAATATTCTTTTTAGCTTTCTTCTTGATATGTCATGTACATAAACGATGACGGGTAAAAGAAACACAATCTTTATTTCTCTAGCCATTGATTGTGATTGATCCATCATAATATTCTCGGGATGCTTTCCACCCATGGATCTCAAGAATATGCTAAATAACCACTTAAAAGACTCTGACATCTCATTAAGTATGAATCCAATGACATACATCACATTCTTATTTTGGTGGTTCATTCCAACGAAAGGACCACAAATCATATCATATTTATTCGTGCAGTAAGTCGTGTCATAAAGTAATAAATCGCTAAATACATCATAATCTTCTTTCATACGACCATCCCTAAAAAATAAAGACTCAAGATGACCTTTCTCGTCAACATAAAAATCATAGAAAAAGTCAACCTCCTTTTTTACTCCTTTCCTTAAAGTAATTAATTAATCCCTTTGCATCACACCCATCAAATTTGACCCTTTTCTACCCTTTCAACGTATCATAAGCATCCCTAGCAAGAAATCCAAGATTAGCTTCACCTCCTGCCTCGTTCTTCAAAAGGCGAACAACACCAGCAATAAGTATTCCACTCTCAGCAAAATTGCTCAGCATCGCAATTTGATTATCCGAAACCTTCCTATGAGATCTTATTAAATGTCTTTGTGACACGAGCACCCTATTGTGATTATGAACCATGTAATGCTTTGTTATTATAAATAAACTCGAATCCTTATCTACATCAAATTGAATAAATGCCTTGCACCCAGTTCGAACATCCCTTTTCTGGTAAACCGCTAAATCACAACTTTTCTTAAAAGCCGCTTGCTAGCATAGAAATTTCCACAGCCATATAGTTTTTTTTATCGGCCCTCATCTCCATCTTTCCTTTACGATGCCAAACCCATGCTTGAACGAATAATTGTTATATAATTCGTAAGTTTCTTCATCAGATTTTACTTCTTTGTACATAAGCTCAAACTCGGTAGACTCTATATACCCCGCTGCACAAAAACAAACAGAGTAAAATGTATTAATCTCCAACGAAACATTCTGTGCCTCTAAAGATAAAGTTCAGTGACTCTAAACTTAATGTTCAGTGCCTCATAACATAACGTTTAGTGTGTTTGCCTTAATATTCAGTGTTATAACCTTAATGTTTAGTACATTTGAGCATAATGTTTGATGTATTTGATTTTAATGTTCAGTGCATTTGAATAAAATGTTCAGTCCATGTTTACTTAATGTTCAGTGCTTATTAATATAATGTTTGTTGCCTCTAAATGTTATGTCTATTGCGTTTGACTATAATGTTCATTGAGATAATGTAAAAACACCTTATACTAATGTTTATTCTAATAATATGTAATGTCCGTTATCAGAGTACGTAATGTTCATTTATTTTAAACAGAATGTTCATTAAACTAAATATGTATACGGTGCATTCATATTCCCAATGCAAAAGTTTAGATTAAAAAATTTTTCCAAAGTTCTGTTTTTTTATATGTATCAATTATTGAAATCGTAGCAATATTAAATAAAAGTAATAGAATATCAATGCATAATCATTACAAATAAATGTTCCATTCCAATGCATTATTTTTGAAATGATTGTTAACATCTCGACTAGTTCACTCAAGTAATATAATATGTTCATTTTAGTAATACTAAATGTTCATTGTAGTAATACTAAATATTCATTGTACTAATACTAAATGTTCATTGTCTGAATACATAATATTTATTGTCAAAAAATTTTCTTGACGAATGTCCAACTTCATTTTCATAATACTAATGTTCATTCTTATAACACTTAATGTTCAATAGTTTAATATTGGATGTTCATTACTTAAATAGAGTATGTTCATTTCCAATATATTTGAATAGAAAGTCTCCCAAAGCAAAGTTCATATCTATCTTGATATAAAATGTTTATTGTTATTATATATGATGTTCAGTACAATAATATACGATGTTCATTAGTGTATTATATAATTTCGTTATCATTGTTTCTGTAGTACGTGACTATTCCCGATACCAAAAAAAAATCATATTTTAAAAAAACCTTGGGACCTGTCTCATTGTACAGTACGTGACTATTCCCACTCTACAAAAATACTTTTATTTTTCCTAATTACGAAGTTACATGCATGGAGGAATAATGAACATCACATATCCCTATGTTCATTATCTGCTTAAAGAATGTTCATTCATTTCCATTCTATGTGACATTGTTGCTTTTATATTCAATGTTTGTGCGTTTTGGCCCGGGTGCACGATGCTCACTGTGCACCCGGGTCCATAGTCTTATTTGCGTGTTGATGTAGTATTCATAAGTTTTCTATCACTTATCCTACAAAGCTACTGCACTAATAAGGGAATGGCGTTGGAATATCATATTAGTTCATGATACACACTAATTTTGTCTATTTTGTAAGTGGTGAAGTCTAATACGGAGTACATAAGAAGTACACACTTCAAAAATTCAAAGAGATAGACACACTGACACTACACCATATCACCAGAGTATAAACCTTGAGAATCCTTGTAAAAAAAACCTTGAGAATCCTTGTAAAAAAAACCTTGAGAATAGGGATGTCAAAATTGATATAACTCTTGAAACTTCCTTAAATCAATCTGATTATGACCTGACAAGTGATACCCATAAACGGACTCAGCCCAATCTAAAATCAATTCGAAACCGATTAGATCCAATATTCTAAGACCGGAACCCAATTCACATCTGACCTGAATGTGACTCGACCCGTTAATGACCCAACCCAAAGACAACTTAGCCCGTAGAAGACCGACTTAGAGATAACCCAAAACTGATATAACCCGATAAATAACTTATATCACTTGACTAATAAAAACTATGACCTGATTTCACCTTACTTTTAACAAATTGACTATTTGTGACTTAATTTTACCTGACATGTTTATTACCCGATTTGAGATAACATTGAAGTTAAACTCTTACATTAATTTAAAAATGTAAATATTGTGAAATTAAATTCATAAATGTTGAAAAGATTTCCTAAATATTTAAGTATTGTATTAGTAATTAGACTGCAATTTACTCTGGGATAAGGATCCCCTAATGTTAATTTAACATAGAATAATATGATTGCAGCAGGTTGTCATGGGTGTTACGCTTGATTTACAGAATTTTATTCGTCGTGCTCGGGTGCTGCATGTAACACTTTTTACCGTTGGTCATTAATTTCTATGATTACATTGTATCAAAAAAATCAATATGATCGGTTGCTAGGAACTTCTTTTAACTGGGTCAGTTCAAAAATCTTATTGTCTCACCATTACATATACAACTTTTGAGAACTTTGTCCAACTAGTAAGCCCATTCCTGACATTTTAGAGGTATAGGGCAAAATAAAAAATTTGTGCTCTAAATTTAATAATATATTTCATATTATTTTATTTTCTAGTTTAACAAATATAAAAAATAAATAGTGGTTTCACAAAATAAATAAGCTATTAAAAGATATGATTAAAAATAATACTATGCATTATAATCACATAAATCATTAATAAAAAAAATTAGCTTAAACAATATCGTGAACAATTCACTTTATAAAAGTTTTTATTTATCAAGTATCTTATTATTATAGTCATTTCTCTTTATAATATTATAAATAGTTCTCTTCACAAATTAATAAATATAGTATATATTCTAAATACAATGAATTAATAAGGTATTATTGCATTAACAAAATGAGGAACAATGATAACTATGTACAACTAATAAACAAAATAAATAGTTGAATTTCTTACATTTTTTTATTTGTGACATAAGTAGCTATTTAGGTGACAATAATATTTTGTATGTTATATTTAGTTTTAGTAGGATGTTGCTTATTTTTTAATTCATATGAAGTATATATATATATATATATATATATATATATATATATATATATATATATATATATATATATATATATATATATATATATAGTATGGGGTTAAGAAAAAAAGGAATCGAACGGACAATCATAAAATATGCAAGTAAAGGAAATCAAACTCATACCAAATTAAATTAAAAACTTTATACAAGTAGGCTCTTTACCATTGAGATACTTCAATTAATATGATAAAATTTACACACATTATATTTATATCCCTTTTATTTTTATCTTACCATTAAAAAAATAGACCTTATTTAACAGGGCCCTAGGCAGCTGCCCCGCTCGCCCCACCCCATGTCCGGGTCAGATTGGTTGGGTCGAAGTGTTTCATTGGAGGAAGTTATGAAGGGTTTAAGGAGGGTTTTTGAAAGGGGAAATGATAGGCTATCTGATTAACGCCATTTCGATTCAATGATTTTTGAGAATTTTCTTGGGATTGATTTGAATGGAGTGGGGAGAAACCAGTAGAGCATTCAGCAATGGAGGAATTGGGGAGGTTTTGTGGAGGCTTATAGCGTGAATTGAAATGAAACGACATAGACGTCGTCTTGGTGGATCTCTTTTTTATTTTCTGTTTTTTCAAAGAGTAAATGATGGGATTGGTTAGAGATGGCCAGTGCGCCGGTTCAGCCCGGCTCGAACCGGCCCACTATCGAACCGGGCCAAGCCCGTTTCGGCCCGTCCAAGAAGTGGACTGAATATGAATCCCCATTTTCCAACCCTAACCCGTTTCGATTCGGTTCGAGAAAAAATTCGATTCGGCCCGCAATTCGATTCGATTCGGCCCGGCCCGTCGATTCGCTCAATTTGACCATTGCTTACTACCCGTTATTCGACCGTTGCTATTTCCCTATATAAACCGATCAATTTGGTTTCCATCCTCACCAAAATCTCTCTCAACTCTCTCAATCTTTCAATCTCTCAATCTTTACTAATTACAATCAGCTTAATTATTAGTACTAATCTTCTTCTTAATTACTCGCTTAATCTTCATTAGTTATCTTAATTAGTTGGTTTATTATTCTTAATTTAGTTGTTTATTACTACAAATCCTAAGATAAAATGGATTCAAGAGGTAGATTCAGTGTAAGCAGTTCTTTCGATGATACTACGGAGTTTGGTCAAAACTTGGAGCAACAACTTTTCGGTACTCCGGATACTCAAATTCCTCAAATTCCTGAAACTCCAACTTCGCAGATGCGTCCTCCTTCTTCTACTCCACAAGGTAACTCTTAAACTTCTAATTAATGAATGTTAAATTCTTTGATAATGTTAGATTGAGTTCTTGATGTTTAATTAGTTGATAATGTTGAAGTTGATTCGATTAGGTTAGTTAGATTACTTATTTAGTTATGCTAGATTAGTTGATAATGTTAAAGTTAAATTGATTAGTTGTGTTTGATTAGTTAAATTACTTGATTATGATATATTTGGTTGATTATATTAATTAATTAGTTAATTAACTTATGAAGGTGAAGCTGAAGGTGAAGGTGATGGTGAGGAAGGAGTACCTGAGTCTACTCAATGTAGAAAGAAACCTTCACCCGTATGACCATATTTTGAGAAGGTCCTAATGACTGATGCTTCTTCCAAAGGGAAGAAATTCATGTGCTATTTCTTGGTATGCAAGCAATTAGGAAATAAGCCAATAGCCGCTTATTCATGGAAGACCGGTTATGGGACGGGGACCTTATCCCGTCACTTGACCGGAGTACACGGAATTAACCTTGATGGAACTGAATCCGCAGGAGCAGCTAAATCTTTAACTCAGATGCAACTACACGGGTATATGGGTTCCATACCCGGAGGAGGTATGCCTTTTATGTATAATCGAGATAAGATGATTGATGAAATGGCTAATTTCGTCATTGCTGATGAATTACCTTTTAGCTATGGTGAGAGTCTAAACTTTGAGCATTTCACTAGAACCACTTTACAACCTGCTTATAGACGTGTCCCTAGGAACACGCTTAAACGCCATACCCAAACTGCTTATTATAAATATAGAAGTAGTTTAATAGAAAGGTTTCGCACTTTTAACGGTCGTATTAGCCTAACTAGTGATACATGGACCTCTTGTTTTGGTGAACCTTTTCTTTGTGTAACCGCCCATTGGATTGATGATGAGTGCTATATTCAAAAACGAATCATTTGTTTTCAAGCTATGGAGGAGAGACATACCGGGTACAACCTTAAGGTAAGGATAATAGACTGTCTTAAAACCTTTCATTTACTTGATAAAGTTTTTTCACTTTCATTAGATAATGCTTTAGCGAATACAAAATGTATAGATTATTTGATATCCGAACCAAGCTAATAGTTGATAAACAGTGGAGAGCTATTACATGTTCGTTGTTGTGCACATATTATGAACCTCTCGGTTCAAGAAGGTTTAACTGACTTGTTTAACCCTATTAGGAGTGTAATTAAATGGATTAGGATTACAGCCTCGGTTAGGAGGAAGTACATGGCCTTGTGTAAGGAAAGAGGCCTTAGGAAGAAGCAATGGAGTCTAGATACACCGACCCGTTGGAACTCCATATATAAATTGTTAAAAGAAGCCATTAAATACCGTGAGGTTTTGACAATTATTTATAACGAAACACGAGCGACTCCCGATGAACTTATTACTGATTTCCATTGGAATACCACAATTTACATCCGTGACATTTTAGCAGCTTGCCATGCAACCAAAATTTTCTCTTATGTTTACGACCCTAACATTCATTTAGTTATATTAGAGTGTGTTACTGTAGTTAGCACTCTTACCGAGCATTTTAACATCGTTCAAATTAGTGATGTAATTACTAGTATGCTTAGTAATGGTATAACTACTTTAGTGAATTTCCCGTCATATACGGTATAGCTTCTATTCTTGATCCCGGGGTCAAGACTGTAGGTTTAGAAAACTGTTTAGAATTTTATTATAACGCTTTAAGTTTACATTACGATGTCAATGCATATATAGAAAAATGTAAAGATGTTTTAGCTAGTTTATATGATCATTATGCTTCTGTTTATGCACCGTCTGAAAATGTATCATCTTCTAGTGGAGGTTCCGCTACGCGATGGCAGCCAATACTTGGTAGAATTTTAAAAAAAATCAAAAACATCGGTTTCTTCTTCTTCTTCACTTTATAATATTAATGAATATCTTTCTTACCAACATGAAACCGATGCTAATTTTTTAATTATTAAGTGGTGGTGCGATCATGAACGGCAATTTCCCATTTTGGCGAGAATTGCAAAGGATATCCTTGCAATTCCCGCCTCCTCTATTGCTTCCGAGTCTGCTTTTAGTGCAGGTAGACGAGTTCTTGACGAGAAGAGATCCCGCTTATCTCCCAAAAGCATAGAAATATGCATTTGTAAGAAAGATTGGGATCAGGTGGAGCGTAGGACCAAAGGATTGAGGGAGGAGGACAACGACGAAGACGATCCTTAGATGATGATGGACGCAAGAGAATCAAGCGACAACCCAACAAGTGAAGGAGGTTCTGGGTCTGTCCCTAATTAGTCTAAGCATAACCGCATAAGCACTCCTACAGGTACGTAACAGAACTACATGGGCTTTGATTCCTTTGGGATACGTAGGCAACTTAATTTTGAAAATCAATATTTAATTATTTAATTAAATTTTGATTTTCTAAATTAAGTGCATTCTTCTTATCTCAACCCCCAAAATATGTTTAATTAAATTTTGATTTTCTAAAAAGTGAAATATGAAATATGATTTTAGTTTACTTATTTTAGTATATGAAATATGAAATATTAGATTTTAGTTTACTTATTTTAGTATATGAAATATGAAATATGAATATGAAATTTATATTTTAGTTTACTTATTTTAGTATATGAAATATGAAATTAAATTTGAAATATAAAATATGAAATATACTTTATTTGATTTTCTAAAAAGTGAATTAGTTCATTTATTTGAAATATTTTAGATTTTCTAATACGTAAATATGAAATTAGGTAAATATACGTAATTAGTTTAATAATACTTAATTAAGAAAACAAAAAAAATAAAAAATAAACGTAATTCGGTTCGATTCGTTTCGTGATTCGGTTCGATTCGGTAAGGATTCGATTCGATTCGATTCGTTCACGATTCAGTTCGATTCAGTTATTGATTCGGTTCGTGATTTATTTTCGATTCGATTCGATTCGGTACCGAATCAGCAAACCCCAACCCCAGCGCGGTTCGGACCGGCCCACCCCTCAGACCGGTCTGAATCCGGTCCCCTCCCCCTAGCCCGGCCCGGTGCCAGGCCTGGCCAGCGCGCCCGGACCGGCCCCTTGGCCATCTCTAGGATTGGTGAATCAGAGAAGCAAAAATTATGGTGCATGAAGTTATATAGATTTATTATTATAGTAGGAATAATATAAAAAGACGTTTATAAAGCTAATAAATTAATAAGTGTAGTTAATTAATGGAGTTTATATGTAATACCCCTGTAATTCCCATTTTCCGAAAACCAAACCTTTAGGAAAATACCGGTGTGCTACCACCACGTGTTCAAACGTTAAGGCTATAAAACAGAGTTTTGCAGCGAAAAACCAAAAGACTTTTGAAATAACATTAAACGTAAAACAACTCCTAACATAACAAACTGGAACTATAGCGACCCTTATTGCAATGTACCAAATAACGTTCACCCCTAATCCAAATCCAACAGTTTAAAACCAAGTCAAACAAACATAATTTATTCTGAAATCTAAATTAAAATAACGTTCATCTCAACCAGCCCATGCATGAATGCTCGTTTATGTGCATGTTAATAATCTGCTCCCAATAATACAAATGTAAGTATTAGATCATCACAGTGTCATTTATAGGCAAAAGTCATGACAAAAAAACACAAAAAACGTAATTAGCAAGCTGAGTACATACAAATTACAAAGTATAACAGTTGAACTGATAATTAAATAAGAATAATTATAAAATATAAGAACGTATCACGCAACATTTTACTCAACTAATATGATAAATTAATTAATAACTTGGATTAAGCAATAGACTATGTTGTCTCCCCCATGTCCTGATTAGGACATCAAATAATTAAATAACACATGCACTCCCATCGAAGAGCGTCAAAATACAGTATAAAAATCCAAATGGTAAACAGGCGCGACTCCGTCACCATAGGTAGACGAGATCTCAACTAACCCCAATTTTAAGTTTAAAACTTTATAAAAGAGAGACTCGTAGATCACGCGACCTCCAATAAAAGCCACGGATAATACCCCGTGAAACTCCAACCCTTGATTGTCAATAATCTAGACGTGCACTAGCCTAGAGTTTTAGTGCTTATCCTCTTTCTCTTTACGTGATTTACTGTTTAACTCAATGTACATAATCACCACAACACGCACATGCAAACATTACAGTTACACAATCGATCTTTGTTATTCTGTAATTTTTAACCTTTTAATTTTGATCTCAACTTTTAAAATTGTTGAATAAAGTCAATTATCCTCGTCATTGAGACTTAAAAAGATTTACCTTTACTCGCATCATACCACTAGTAATAAAGGAGTAATAAATACACAACCTCATGGATTAATTAACAATTAATACCAATTTAATAAATCACGATTTCTCACAAATAATACCAAAACATGCCCCTAATATAAAGAATATGAATTCTTTCAAATGGATAATCAAACAATCTCATTCAAATGGTTCCCTAAACATGGTACTAAGTTTATATTTCACCCTACATCATGCTCCTAATTAAAAGTAACGTTTTTCGTAATTTATACATATCTGGTGTAAAATATACGGGTGGCCACTTTCCTTACTAGTTAGCACTTTCTACAAAGTGTTGTCATACACCAAATTATACAACCTAAATCAATACACCATTACCCAAAATTTACAGTAACCATACTAAATTTTCCAAGACTTTAAAATCATCCCAAAATATGTTTTTTAAGTCTAAAAAAACTACAAGCTAATAGTTTAGATATAATACTACAAGTATTAATTGGAAGTTTATCAAAATATACACCAATACTCATTTTAAGTAGCATTAAAGTCTATTACCCATTTTAAGGCATTTGCCACAAGTATCTTGGACATTTTTAAAAGTAACGACTCAACAAAAAGTTGTTTTCCATTGATCCAGACACTTGAGTAGATAAAATTAGACCCCTTGAGAAATGTTCCTCGATAACATGATAAAATATTGAGAAAATCCCAATTTGCATTTGTCTATACTCGTTTAACATTGCAGCGTTCGCTTTTGATTACTTTACCATTTATTTGATACTCATTTAACATAGCAAAGTCCAATTTCAATTAATTAAGCATTTGTTTGATACTTGTTTAACTATGAAAAACCGACTAAGTGAAGTCAACTTTATAACGTTATTATTTTTTTATACTAACCGAATAGATAACTCACACAAGTCATGATTTGCCTAATTTATTTTAACCCACTTCAACAATAATTCATCTTCAAGCCTCGAACTCGCCACTATCCATTAGCAGCTTTCCACGCCAACATTCAATACCCTATTTACCAAAGCTACCATACTCAAGGTTGCAAAGGAACTCATAGAAGAAAAGATACAATGCACAGGTGAATTAAGGTCTGTGTTTCAGATGATACAAATCGCTGGATCTTAGTCATCACTATTCAGGTCGGGAATCAAAATTGGTTACCAATCACCTTGAGGACAGACACCAGGTAGGTGATGAACTAATTTATAAGGTTCACGCCACACCAAACTATTAGGACCAAGTATATCATTCCTTATAGCAACTAAAAGTAAGCAAGCCATATGTAGAGCTACAAAGAGTAGGACAATAACAAATCACAAACCAAAGATAACCACAATTATATACTCTCATAGCACATAGCATATAAAATCAAAGGAAAACAAAGTGAAAAGGAGAAGGAAGGGAAGGAAAACCGACTGTGGTGGCCGGTTGCAGCAGCCGGCGGTGGTGCAGGAGGGGCGCAGAGGCGGCAACAAGGCGGCAGGCAAGGGTAGCAAGCAAGGGAAGTGGTTTCACATAGTGGGGTTTTGAAGTGTAGGGGATTTTTTCTTACTTTTATACTTAAATGGTTTGGGTTTTTTTTTTTTTGTAATGTTTAGTATTAAGTAAACTGGCTTAGATTTGGGTAACTATGGATTACTAGGTCTTTTAGAATTTTAGACTTGATGGGTTTCTAGAGAAAAATTATCTTCTGTAAAAAAATTGGTTTAAGATTTTAATAAATATTTACATACTAACAAAATAGTGTATTATTAATATAGAAAATATGTATATGTATAGGAATATATGAGTTGCCAAATATATGTTGATGAACATAAAAAAATTTATTTTCGATTAAAAACATAGTCAAAATTTGATAATTTTACGGGGGATTACATTATATTTTTATAAAAAAATTATCATGTAATATTGCCAATAATTATCATGTAGCATCATTAAAGAAAATAAAAAAAGTTGTATTTGAATCTTCATTCTTAAGTTCATATAGTTGTTGTAGCTTAAATTCATTCTTAAGGCTACCTATGCTTCAATGGTTTAGTTTGTTGTTGTTATAGTGGTTTTTTTCTTCCTTAATATGACATTTAGTGACCAATATAGTTTTAAGTATTTTGTTTCTATTTAGTGACCAATATAGTTTTAAGTATTTTGTTATAGTGGTTTTTTTTCTTCCTTAATATGACATTTAGTGACCAATATAGTTTTAATATGTAATAATTTACTATTTCATTTCTATTGTCACCTGATACTATTGTCACTTTAAATAGATAGTGCAAGAGAGATGTTTCTCCAATCAATACCTCATAAATATTTTGTTTTACAGTGACTCATTGACATCATCATTGTCCAATTTATTAATTGATCATCATATAAAAACAAGTTACTAAGTGATTTAACCCGTGTTACCCGGTATGATTCGAGATGAATACAACAAAACCAATTTATTAATTGACCATCATATAAAAATAAGTTATTGAGTGATCTGACCCGTATAACCCGGTATGATTAGAGATGAATACAACAAAACAGTAAAAAGTCGAATCGTAAACCGATGTAATATTTTATTAAGAATAATTCTAACCCGATAAGGCCTGATGCAAAGCTCAAATGAAACAGAGATGACCCACTACCGAAAGTGGCTTGCTCCCGAATCTTTTCAAACCAAACAACCCGTTCAAAAACCAATTCATATCGACCCAAAATATCTATAACCCAACCCGAAATCTACTTGAACCGAAAACAACCTGTTATAATACGTCCAACAACCGATTTGGATTATCCTTAACCGAACATAATCCGAACCCGAAATCTACCTAAACTTGAAACAACCCACTGTAACTTATCTACAAACAAAGCCAAATGGACCCGAATTGAAAACGACCTGACCTAAACTCGAAATGAACCCAAGAATGAAAATAATCGATTTAACTCACTCGACTCGATTCGAAACGACAAATTGACCCATTTCAATTCGACTCAATAAGACGATAGGGTCAAACCAAAATCCATGTGGACACGAATCGAAATTCCTACTTGATAATGCTTTACCATGTTTGATAAATTGCGCTACAAATAAAAATATTATAGTAAGTTCTAACATTTTTCAGTAGCGCAGTTGTTTGTACAAAACAAATCAACATAACTACGCTAGGAAATAGGAAACCTTAACATTACATAGGTGAAATAGTCGATTGCTCCCTTTTGTTTGATGACTTGTATTAAATGCTTAAGAATCTGGAAGAATTCCAGTGACAGTTAATCTGAAAAGGTAACTTTAACCAAATTCTTAATCGAGGGAGAGATTTAGTTTTTCTTGTTGAAAATCGAGCAGTTGAGCATACATACTCCCAGGGGTGCTAACAAGGTTTTCATGGCTTCCAATTTCACACACTTTCCCTTGGCTCAACACCGCGATACTATCTGAATTACGTATTGTTGAAAGCCTATGGTCTACGATGATTGTTGTCCGACCTTGCATGAGCTTGTACAGGGCTTCCTGTACGAGAGTTTCTGATGAAGTGTCGAGTGCACTTGTTGCTTCGTCTAAAAGCAGGATGGACGGATCTTTCAGTAATGCCCGAGCAATTGCCACCCTTTGTTTCTGTCCCCCTGATAATTGAGACCCTTTTTCTCCTACTCTAGTATTATATCCATCTGGCATTCTACTTATAAACTCATGAGCATTTGCTGCTTTAGCAGCTTCTATTATCTCGATTTCTGTTGCTTCTTCATTACTATAGCGTATATTTTCATAAACTGTGGTGGAGAACAATGCTGGCTCTTGCTGAACTAGTCCTATTCTAAGTCTGAGAGACTTTAAGTTCAAGTTTCGAATGTCAAACGCATCTATCAAAACCGAGCCAGAAGAGGGATCGTAGAATCTCATCACAAGGGAAATCAATGTGCTCTTTCCTGATCCACTCTGACCTACAACTGCTAGACTCCTTCCTGCAGGAACCTTTAGGTTGAAGTCTTTAAGAACAAGTATTTCAGGTCTTGTAGGGTAGTGAAAACTGACATTTCTGAATTCTATGTCTCCTCTGATATCTGTTACTTTGGTGGAGTTGGGATCATCATATTCAATAGCTGTTCTCCTTTTTAGGATGGCAAATATTGTTCTTAGTGGACCTGATCCCCTCACAATCTCAGGTGTAAGAGAAAGTGCTTCAGATATTGCAAAGGATGCAGTAAGCAAGACCATGAAGGACTTGATAATATCCCCAAATTTGCTTTTTCCATGCTTCAGGAGCTCAGAACCATACCAAAGGGTGAATGCAAAGGAACTGAATGCGAAGAAAAATGATATGCCGTACCCAAAACCTGATATGTGGCCTCGTAGAAGAGATTTTTTATTCGGCTTGTTTAAGTACATGGAAAACTGCTTCGAGATTTGCTCTTCAACTCCAAATGCAGCTACAGTTCTGATGTTTGAGATCGCTTCTCGAGCCAAAGCATTAGCCTGATAGTATTCACTATTATAATCCCCACCAAAACCCTTCAGAAAAAATTGCTGCGCAAATATAAAACATAAATCAGATTGTCAAGGGGACTGACTGATAGCAGACTGACATCCTATGTAATAGTCCATTGTTTCAACTAAAAGTTAACATTAATAAAAAAAAAAAGGTTGTCCCTGGCTCCCTTCTCAAAGTTAACATTCTAAATTCTCCTTAAAAAGTTGGTAAGTTTGTCTCTCGAATACTTCTCCAAAGTTGGGATCCCAATCATAACCCATTTTTCAATTTACTTTCAGACTTGGCAATTTCGCAACGTGTAGCATTTCTACTTCAGAGATATTTTTTTTCCATGCAACTCTCTGAAAAACCATATTAGGTTCATCTTTTCACTACTTGGGTAGAATGCATACGATGTAAATACATAAATTGTGACTCTTATCTGACGAGTACATGAAAAAGACAACTCTAACCTCAGCCATGTTTGAGCAGAGCAACAGGGGGAACATGGCAAGAGTGACAGCTGCAACGCGCCAACTTAACTTAAATGCAATAGCAAAGGATGCTACAATGAGTGCTGTATTCTGTACAACCGTCGAAAGACGGTCAACAAGAGTGATTCTAACAAGTGTTGCATCGGATGAAAGCTTTGAAGTCAGTGAGCCAATATTGTTTTCTTCTTGGTCAAACCATCCTATTTCATTTGACAGCATGGCTGCCAAGAGATAAAAGTGCAAAAATAATCCACTTAATAACAAATTCATCATGTCCTACGCAATGTTAGCTTAGCCTGAGAAAAAGAGAGAAGTATGAATTCAATTTATAAAACTGTACCTGAAAACATCAACAGGCGAACACGAGAGGTGATTCGTTCTCCCATTAAGGTATAAAAGTAGTGCTGCATCAGATATATAGGAATAGTAATGACAGAAACCCCAAGGAAAACAAATGCAGTTATTCTAACATCATGCTTGATCTTGGAGTGATCTGGAGAATAGAAGGCTGTTATCATATTTATGACACCATAGGCAAAAAAAGGAGCTTGAATTCCGACCAAAGCCGCCCCAACAGACCCAAGAACGGCATATGGAAACTCAGGTGCATTTAGCTTGATAAGATCATTAAAGGAAGGCATAGGATTTGTCAATTTTAAATTCTCATTGTTAAAACTTTGTTTCTTATTACAAGGGGAAGTTGGTATTGGGTCTTGCAAGAGGTGAACATCTCTGTCTTTAGAATAGCTCAAGTCCTGTGCAGTTTGCTCGTAGCTTTTGGCAGCTCTATCCTGGTCGTTTTCTGAGACTTGTAGTCTGACTAACGCTGCATAGTCTCCCCCTTTTGATATCAATTGAGCATGAGTTCCAGATTCAACAACGCCTCCATTATTGAGAACTAAAATTTGATCAACCTCTCGAACAGTGGACAGCCTATGAGCAACAACAATAGTCGTTCGTTCTGACATAATCTCCTCTATTGCTTTCTGAACGACAAGCTCTGATTCAGAATCAAGAGCGCTAGTGGCTTCATCCAGGAGTAATATCTTTGGATTTCGTATCACAGCTCTTGCTATAGCAATTCGTTGCTTTTGTCCACCAGAAAGTTGAGTTCCACCTTGTCCCACCTGAAAGCCATAAGAATAACAGTAGTAACTAGTAATTTCCTCTGCATCCTATAGCATGTCTATGAAGTATGAACTACTTGAGTTTATGCAGTGAGACAGTCTAAACTCAACTTCATACTGTACGCAGAAGCACGTGGAGTCAAAAGATCTAAGGAGTATCTCTCACCTGCGTATGATAACCATCAGGTAATGATTGGATAAAATTATGTGCATTTGCAGCTTTAGCGGCTTCCACAACTTGCTGTATACTTGCCTCTTGTTTACCATATAAAATATTCTCTGCTATGGTTGCAGCGAACAAGACTGGTTCTTGATTAACCAATCCCATCTGTTGTCTTAACCATTTTAACTGCAAACGTCTCACATCTTTCCCATCCAACAGTATATTTCCTGGTATGAATTGAGCAAGTTAAACATAAAAATTCCTTGATGAGAGCTTCAATAAGTAAGTTGATCACTCAAACAACCAATACCTGAGGAAGGATCGTAGAAGCGTTGAACCAAAGATATAATTGTGCTTTTTCCTGAGCCACTAGGGCCTACCACAGCAAAGCTCTTTCCGGCAGGAACTGAGAAACTCAGATCTTCAAAGATCATTTTAGGCCGTGAAGGATAAGCAAAGCTGACCTCACGGAACTCGATTTCCCCAGCAATCGTTGGTAAAGTAGTTCCAGAAACAAATCTTTTCAAGCAGTTACTATCAGTCTTAATTATGCTAACTATATTCGCAGCAGCAGCCCGAGCTTTAGCTATTGCCGAAATATTTGGAGCAGCTTGACCAAGTGCACTGCAAAAGCCAACAATTCATTCTTTTCAGAGGAGGCATGGTTAAATCAATACTACTCATGCGGTCATGCCTACAGTAACTTACAATCCACCGAAGATGACATTCAATATTGTTGTAAATGCTTTTCCTCCATTAGCTTGGTGATGCCTGATAAGTATACTAGAATACCATAGAAGTAAAGCCCATGAACATAATAGAGTTCCGTAAGTGAAGCCAATACCAAGACCTTTCGCAATTCCACTCTTCTTACTGAATTTGAGTGCTTTCTGAAGTGATCTAGAGTATCTTTCTATTTCTCTTCTTTCTCCTACAAATGAATAAACTGTGCGTACTTGTGAAATAACCTGATCCATCACAGACACATAAGGAACTAAAGAGAAATATATTAAGATGAATTTGACACAGCTGCACCAGTTGAGCATATACAAGAATACATACCTCTTCAGCTACCTTGCCTGATTCAGCATATGCAGTTTCAGCTTTTTGTGATAAAGTAGACATTGTTACAGCGTAAGCTCCTCCGGCAACAGCAATAAAAGGAACAACTGCCAGGGTGAGAAGTCCAAGCTTCCACACTGACATAAAGCCTATTACAAAAGCCACAACAAACTGCGAAAGATAGCGCATGCTATGTCCTATCTGCAAGTTAAAAGGAAACAAAGAGGGATCAACTACTACTGCATAGACACTTCTCCAGTAGGGGAAAAAAACTCAAAGGATTCGAGGGATATGAAAAATCGTACCTTATCACCTATGGCGTCCTGTACTAGTATAGCGTCACTAGAAATGTGGAAGACCAAGTTTTTGTTCTGCGCTTCAGTATCAAAAAAATCTATATCCTTTTTTAGCACTGCCTCAAGATATTTTAAACGCAAGCGAGCTGTTTGTCTTTCTCCTGTTTGCATCCAAAATGCAACTCCTGCAGAGGGTTACACCAGGAAAATTGTTCACAGCAAACATAACGAAAATGTCGTAGATTTATATCAGCAAATATAATTAAGCCAAAATAAGCAGAAGAAACTTACCGATCCATGAGCTCAAAAACACTACCAATCCGAGATAAACCAGGTACAAAGCATACTGTTGATAAGAAGCACAAACAAGTGAACAATAATATTCTTAAATGGCAGATCACTGATCAGAACAAAGATCGCAAGCTATATGAAGTAGGATAAGGTACTTTAAGTCTCAAGATGTGAAGCAGATACAAATGATACCATTTATAATGAGCAAAAAAATTCTGAGCAATATGTTCAAATTTACAACCAAATCTTGGAACATATCCATAAGGACAACAAAAAGAAATGCCTATTGACAAATATCATAACAATTCTGTTTATCTTAGCTTGTATTCAATCCTGTCCTTCTGTATTATGTATCTAAGTTGGATAAAAGTTTCTTAGCAGAATGAATATGACTGCAAAGCATACAGGCCACTTCTCCTGGGAAAAATACCTTCACATTACAGAAAATGATATCATTTTAGTACCTTAAATACTCTATATGTGGCAACTTGTTGAGTGGTCATTAGAGATCAAACTGAAACAGGTAAGCATGCGTGCGCACACCACACACACACACACACACGCAAATATAATGATAACTGAGAAACAATGCAAGACACTGAAGGAACACTAGGTTTTACATCCACAGTTATCATCATCAAAATCCTTGTTCTCTTCAGTTCATTGAAAAAAAAAAAACAGTTCCACTCAGTTCAGTCTATTAAAAAAACAGTAGAAACAAACGGAGGCCTAAGAGACTCCTATGCGTCTAGGAGGGTTTATTTGCATTACAGTCTACAGAATAAATGTCCTTATGCACGATATAGTACAAGACCAAAGACATAATCAAAGCATTGCTAAAAATGTAAGGAATATCTTGACTAAAACGGAATGACATATACCTGTGATACACGAACAGACATTTTTTGAGGATCTGATGTGTACTTTCCCAAAGTATCAATCATACCACCAAACAGCACAAAGAAAACAGGAAGTACAGCACCATGAACACAAGCTCCAATGCTTCCAAAGAACATCAAGAAATAGTCTAACGTATCAGCTGCTGCAAATAACCCAAACAAAGGTCGGCCTTGTTTCGAGCTACTTCCTGCACTGTTGGACGGCTCTTGTTCCATGTTTTCAGCTGTTTCCTGGCTTTCCTCCATGGCCAATATTAACTTGCTGCAACTATAGTACGTTTATGTGTATCAGTATATGTGTATAACTGTTTTATTTTAGGTAGAATAATTCGTGGATATCTTTTGCTTATAATAAATGTAAAGCCTAATGATACAGTTGGCCAATTGAGAAAAAAAGTCATCAGAATTAAATGATGAAAGTTGCTGATTTTTTTTAAAAAAAATTTTGAAAACTTTTTTGTGACAACAATAAAAATAGAAAACTATTCTCTCATAATCAAAATAATTCGAAAAATTACTATCTTACTAGGTTCAGTGTAAAGGGGCTGTCCTAAACAGTAATATTACTGAATATAGTGTTTAAAGAATTGGTACCTTACTGTTAAAGACAACCTTCTTCTTTCTAAGAAAATCAATGTCTTTGACGATAGAATTTTAATGGTTGTGCACAATTCTTTTATTTTACAGCAAATTGAAAGTCGCTGTCGTTTACCTATAGAATTTTTCAGATTAATTTTGCATCTTTCTCCTATCCAAAATTTTTATTTCTTGCAAGAAAAAATAATTACAATCCAACATAATTTAAGAGACTTTCATCCCTGTGCAACTCACCTCCCATCCAATCCAACACAACTCAACATAACTCCAATGCAACTCATCTCTAATCCAATCCAACAAAACACAATAAAAAAAAACTCCATTTGGAAATGACCTCTTAATTTATACTATCTCAATTTTTTTTTCTTTCCATATTCCTCGTTCAAAAGTTTCAAAATGATCTTCTTATATAAAATCATTCTAATTTGGTCTAATTTATTGTGACTAAAATTACCTCAATTGAATTAAAAATTAATGACAATACCCTCAATTTACATAATTACCCAAAATACCCCACTAAGCCTAGAAGTGAACTTTATAAATTCCAATGGTAATTAAATGCATGCATCACTTACAGCTAGTTTTTGATGAAATTTGATTTTCTTTTCATATTATTTTAAATTGAATTCAAGAAATCTTATGGTATTTAATCATATATTGGTTTCTTCTTTAGTTCCAAATGAGAAGATAAAAAAGAACGGCAAGAGTATAATAAATATACTTAACATATATATAGACGTAACAAAATGATTACAACTTATCCACTAATATATATACTAAAACTATATAACTATAAAATTTCATAAAATCCAATCTAACACTTAAACTACGAACTTGGATGACCACCCTCATCAATGCGCTTTAAGTGAGGAAAAGATGTTGGATGTACAGTGCACTGAATTGTTCCAAGAAATATATAAAAGGAGTTGTAGGAAATGTATATGACAACTCACTCTGGTGGATGTGAAACTATAATGGTCATAGTAAATGGGATGTCAAGTGCCTAAGAAGATAGGGTGGGCAAGCTATAGATACATCTTGTGGTAAATTGTCGAAGTCGTTGCCATACTCCATCACTCATCTCTATGATTTTTTCAGCAAGGATCGGACCAAGTGTACGGCTATCGGGACAATAGTCATGACTAACTGCATAATCTAAAACAGCAAAAGATTTATAGTTAGAAAATGAGAGGATATTCTAATAAACAATTAACATTCAATAGAAATCAAATCAAATCATAACGTGTAGCCCGGTGAATATATGTTAGTGTGCAGGAGGCTCTCGCAATAATGGGTTCATGGAAAATCATATGATCATAAGATACCACACGAGGTATGAATTGTAGTTCTTCATCGACCCTAAGTAGGAGCACCCTGGACAACATGGTCAAGTCACACCTCCTATTGCTGCTCAATTCACTGGACATGCTTTTGAGAACAATCAACTAATGATTTTCATCATAGTAAGTATTGGGAAATGGAGGTAGATCCTTCCAAAAACTGAATTGTCATGCGATTTGGATCATTAAATTAGATACATCTCTTCTATCTCAAAGCAAATTAGTAGTGCAATAATACGCCACTCTGCCCGGTCACTCTCGATAGAACTCATAAAAAGATACAAGTCCCAAGTCATCTTCAAAAATAAATTCACACATAAATAAATGATTAAATAAACAATACAAATAAATTATATTTATAAATAATTGTACAAACAAATTAGTTTCCCTGCTCCTCACTCTTCCGGTCGAGAATCAATCTCTACACGCATTCGCCCTTGTGGCTAGGTGAATACGAGTAATCATTTTTATAAGAAACCTAGTATCATATGGCTCCCTCCTCCTGTTAGGTAGTAGTGCACTTTCATTACCAATAACCATTAATAAGTAGAAGTTGTAAACAACTATTCATACTCAATGTCATAAAAGCAATCCTATTCTAAGACGAAAGGAATAGTCCCTGTATATATTGCTCAGATCTTTCAATCCGTCACCTACCTAAGGGGTAATGTCGTAATGATACTACTAGTAAGGTGGTGTTTGAAGGAAAATGTCATTTGATCAAGTGTAACGATTAAGTATGACATGGACAAATTTATGGAGATTACTATAATCGATTATTTTAGGTGATCATAGTGTTTTGCCAGAAACCGACTATGATTTGTGAACTAATTTGATTAGTACACGACTAATAATAAACCGGTCATATAAGGTCACATATATAAGTATATGATTGGATTAAAGTGCCAAAGAGATTAAAAAACTAAAAGGTCATACTTATGTGAAGTATTGACTAATGAGTTTATTTTGTAATATAAAGTTGTTGCTTATAAATAAATCATGGTTATGAGAAACTAAGTACTACTCATACTTAGCCATATTCTCAAAAGCTCTCTTTCTCTCTCAATTTTCCATCACCAAGAAAAGTAATAAGGAATTGTTCCTTATTCCGTACTAGCATACGCGGGGATTCAATCGTTGCTTGTGGACCAACACTAGAGGAGCAACATTTGGTGTTCTAAGGATCTACCACTATTAGAAAAGCTTAAATATGCAGCAGGGTTTTAGTGATATATGCGACGTCAAAAGGCTAGCAGCAATACAGATAGCAGCAAATTAATCTATTTAATTTGCGGCATAAAAAATGTGCCGCATATTATTAACCAATTTGCGGCGTCACATACCCAAGAACCGCCGCTAATTGGCCATTAATTTGCGGCGTCACCTATCCTACAACCGCCGCTAATTGGCCAGTAATTTGCGACGTCACCTAGCTACAACCGCCGCAAAATTCCATTTAACCAGGTTAAAAATTGACTTGTAATATAGGAATATGCGGTGGGTCTTAGGGACACCCGCCGCATATAAGTTGTTTTTTTTTTTGAAATGCATGAATATGATCCCTACGACGCCCAAATTTCAAATTCAAAACCTGCTTATTACATTTGTAATTTCTGCAACCCAAGATACATATATACACATGATCCATCGATCTCTCATTTATGCGTACTAATAGGGTCGTAAAAACAACCATATATTAAGTGACATCAAAAATACAATCCAAATAATGAAATTGATGTATAAATTACAAAATACACAAGAATAAGGTAATGTACAAAATCTAAAAAAAGTTATATGTCCAATACTTTGCAAGTTTGTTGCGGACGACGTCGATTTCTTCGTTGGAGAAGGGCTCCTCATTGAATCCTTTGCATACCTAATATTGATTAACATATCATTACCGTGTATATAAAATACAATGCATATGAAATCGATGTATTTGAAGTGTTTAAGTCACTTTCTACCCGAACCCGATCCCATTTGACCTATATTGGCTCAAATCGATGTGTTTCAAGTGTTTAGGTCACTTTCTACCCCAAACAGATCCTATTAGACCTATATTGACTCAAATCGATGTGTTTAAAGTGTTTAGTTCACTTTCTACCCCCAAACCGATCCCATTAGACCTATATGACTCAAATCGATGCATTTGAAGTGTTTAGTTCACTTTCTACCCGAAACCGATCCCATTTGACCTATATTGGCTCAAATCGATACATTTGAAGTATTTAGGTAACTTTCTACCCGAAAGAGATCCCATTTTACCTATATTGACTCAAATCGATGTGTTTCCAATGTTTAGGTCACTTTCTACCCAAAACTGATCCCATTTGACCTATATTGACTCAAATCGATGTATTTGAAGTGTTTAAGTCACTTTCTACCCGAAACCGATCCCATTTGACCTATATTGACTCAAATCGATGTGTTTCAAGTGTTTAGGTCACTTTCTACCCGAAACCGATCCCATTTGACCTATCTTGACTCAAATCGATGCATTTGAATTGTTTAGGTCACTTTCTACCCGAAACCGATCCCATTTGACCTATATTGACTCAAATCGATGCATTTGAAGTGTTTAGGTCACTTTCTACCCCAAACCGATCCCATTTGACCTATCTTGACTCAAATCGATGTGTTTCAAGTGTTTAGGTCACTTTCTACCCAAAAACCGATCCCATTTGACCTATATTGACTCAAATCGATGTGTTTCAAGTGTTTAGGTCACTTTCTATCCCAAACCGATCCCATTTGACCTATCTTGACTCAAATCGATGTATTTGAAGTGTTTAAGTCACTTTCTACCCAAAATCGATCCCATTTGACCTATATTGACTCAAATCGATGCATTTGAAGTTTTTATGTCAATTTCTACCCGAAACCGATCCCATTTGACCTATCTTGACTTAAATCGATATGTTTCAAGTGTTTAGGTCACTTTCTACCCAAAATCGATTCCATTTGACCTATATTGACTCAAATCAATGTGTTTCAAGTGTTTAGGTCACTTTCTACCCGAAATCGATTCCATTTGACCTATATTGATTCAAATCGATGTGTTTCAAATGTTTAGGTCAGTTTTTATCCCAAACCGATCCCGTGTGACCTATCTTGACTCAAATCAATGCATTTGAAGTGTTTAGGTCACTTTCTACCTGAAACCGATCCCATTTGACGTATATTGACTCAAATCGATGCATTTGAAGTGTTTAGGTCAATTTTTACCCGAAACCGATCCCATTTGACCTATCTTGACTCAAATCGATGTGTTTTAATCTAAGCAATGATTTTCATAGTTGCATACTGCATAACACAGAGCACCAAGTTTTTGACTTTTTCTGGGAAGGTGTAAAATTCTTGAGAAATCAATACCAAAAGACGCATCTTATAATGCTAGGAAATCCTTGAACAAAAACACTTCTTACTTGAAAGTTCTTTTGATCATTGTCCTGAGATTATTTATCTGATGGATATTTACACGGTCATGGTTAGGAAATCCTTTTGTTTCTTAAACCTATGGTCCTCTCATCTTGTGTTCATGAGGTCGAATCATTGATGCTCGGCGCACCATCTGGTGTTCTTATGTATCGAGTAATGAGGCCTTAAAAGAGCTGAAAAAAATTGCTACTCTGATATGGAAAGTAGAATGATTAAAGTTGTTGAGGAGCTCTTTAACTTCTAATAATCTCTTCATAGACCCTAATGACTCTCTTGTTTCATTAGAGAGGCAGGTTGTTGGGCTCTTAGGGACATTAAGAAGACCGTGTAACACCCCGGTAATTCTTATTTTACAAAAACCAAACCATTAGGAAACTACCGGTGTGCTACCGCAACATGTTCAAACGTTAAGGCTATAAAACAGAGTTTTGCAGTAGAAAACCAAAAGACTTTTTGAAATAACATTAAACGTAAAACAAACTCCTAACATAACAAACTGGAAATCACTACGACCCTTACTGCAATGTACCAAAATAACTTCCAACTCAAATCCAAAAACAATAGTCTAAAATCAAACCAAACAAACATAATTTATTCTGAAATCTAAATTAAACTAACATTCCTCTCAACCCACCCATGCATGAATGCTCGATTGGATGCATATTAATAATCTGCTTCCCAATAATACAAATGTAAGTATTGGATCATCACACTGTCATTTATAGGCAAGAGTCATGACCAAAAACACACAAAATATGTAATCAGCAAGCTGAGTACATACATATTACAAAATATAACAGTTGAAATATTAATTAAATAAAAATAAGTACATAATGTAAGAACGTATCACGCAACATTTTACTCAACTAATATGATAAATTAATTAATTACTTGAATTAAGCAATAGACCAGGTTGTCCCCTTCATGTACTGATTAGGACATCAAATAGATAAATAACTCATGTACTCCCGTCGGATAGCATCAAAATACAATATAAAAATCAGATGGTAAAAGGGCACGACTCCGTCACCATAGCTAGATGAGATCTCAACTAACCCCAATTTTAAGTTTAAAACTTAAAAAAAAGACTCGTAAATCACACAACCTCCAATAAAAGTCACAGATAATATCCCGTGAAACTCCAACCCCTGATTGTCAATACTCTAGACGTGTACTAGCCCAAAGTTTTATTGCTCATCCTCTTTCTCTTTACGTGATTTATTGTTTAAACTCAGTATACACAATTATCACTATACACACATGCAAACATTACGGTTACACAATCAATCTTTGTTATACTGTAATTTTTAACCTTTTAATTTCAATATCAACTGTACGTTAAACCTGTTGAACAAAATCAACTACCCTCGTCATTAAAACTTATAAAAATATACCTTTACTCTAATCATACTATCAGTAATGAAGGAGTAATAAAAAACAACCTCTGGATTAATTAACAAATCAATACCAATTTAATAAATCACGATTTCTCACCAACAATGCCAAAACATGCCCCTAATATAAAGAACATGAATTCTTTCAAATAAATAACCAAACAATCTCATTCAAAAGGTTCCCTAAACATGATACTAAGTTTGCATTTCACCCTAGATCATGCTCATAACGGTAACGTTATTCGTAATTTGTACGTACCTTGAGTAAAATAAATGGGTGGCCACCTTATCTACTATCAAACACTTCTATAAAATGTTCTCTTACACCAAAAAAAAATACAACCTAAATCAATATAGCAAGAAATAAATTCACAACAACCTTACTAAATTTTCTAAGGCTTTAAAATAGTCCCGAAAACACTTTTTTTCTTTTTTTTCTTTTTTGGTACAACACTCAAAACATCTTGATGCAAAATACATGACAAATAGAAAGTATCACATGCAGCCAACCTTAATGAAATTTCGGCCATCTCAACGCAATGTTTAAAAGGCCATATGGTACGGTGAAGCTTTTCAACACTCAAAAGGAAGGGAGCTTAGGCAATCTTTCACACCTTTTTAGGTTCTCACCAATTAAATTCATAAGCTATATAACAAGATAATTTGAATCTAACTTCCATATTAAGGTAGTTGATGGTACAACACTAACAATGCTTAAGAATATTTGCCTTTAATTATAAGTGTTCAATTATGATACCAGATACCTTGTCCTCATTTTGTGTATTCTTGCCGCTTCTTAACAAAACAAGCAATCGATATTACACATACTCAACAATTAGGGGAGTAAAAGAGCAATAGCTTACCACTAATCAACAACACAATATCTCTTATGAATGTTTGGCAAAAAGTTAGGCGGGTTGCCACTAATCACCAAAGTGACATTTTAATAAGTCAACGTACTAATTTCTCTTCATATGCAATTCTACTGTATTTCTTGGACTCAAATACAAGAGCCATTTTTGGGTATAAATCCTAGACGACATAGAAGATACTGGTCTAACAACATACTGGATTCCCTTCTACAAGAATTGAAGCAACGTAACTGATAATAGAGAATTGTATACATCACTTGAAAGAATGTTTCCATGCGCTCTAAAACGACATTGACCCAGAACTTTCCTTCTATTTTCTACCGCCATAACAAGATAAACCCAATTCAAAATAATCAAAACCCAAAACAAAACAACCATAAATCACAACCCAAACAATGAAAAACAAACACAATTATATAATTTAATCCCACATCCATATGAATACATAAAATCAAGAGAAACAAAGTGAAAAGGAGAAGGAAGGGAAGGAAGACCGATTGTAGGAGCCGACAGTGGTGGTTGGCGATGGAGCATGGAGGCGGTAGAGGGCGGCAATGGGGAAGGCAAGTTGGGGTAGCACGGGGGTTATGTTTACGTAAATGGTAGGGGTTTTGGGGTTTTTTTTTTGTAGTGTTTGGTATTAAGTAAACTTGCTAAGATTTAGGTATTTATATATTACTAGGTTTGCATAAAATTTTGGGCTTGATGGGTTTCTAGAGAAAATTTATCTTTTGTAAAAAAAATTGGTTCAAGATTTTAATAATTCTTTACATCCTAACCAGATATTTAAATAATTATTTACATACTAACCAAATAATGTGTTGTTAATATAGGAAGTACGTATATATATAGAAAATATATGAGTTGACAAATTTATGTTGATGTACATAAAAAATATTTTCGATTAAAACATAATCAAAACTTCGTAATTTTACGAGGATTAGACTTAGTTGCTATTTGTAGGAACTTCCTTTAGTTGCATGTGGAACACTGGAACTTATCTTCTATTGGGAAATATGTGTGGAATATTGCAGGCAAATCTGAGAGAACTTATGGTTGACATCTGTGAGGTATGTTTACTTAAAAGGTAGAGAATAATGGCTTTATATGCCTCTAAAGACCACTATTGGGAAACAGATTTGTAAGGCTAAAGACAGGTTCAGGCAAGGTTATGTGGGCAATGCTTGGTCCTTGCTACCTATGAAGGATTATTCAGTAAGCTATGGGTATACTTTGTTGGTAGGATATGTGGAAAAAGCTACTTGGGATAAATGAGTTGTTAAAATTTAAAAGTCCATAAAATATTATATGTGAGTATCTTATATTGACGAATTAATAAAAAAATGTTTATTGTATAAAGTTGAGAGACTACTCTCCTCATTGACAATTTTAGTATGAGTTTAGTGGATTCATCTAAACTCATTCTAAAGAAAACATTATATATCTTTAGCAACAATTTTTAATATTTATGCAACTTTCACCTATACTTCTACAACATTGACCGGGTTAGAAACATCTTAACAACACTCACCTCTTTTTTTTCCACTTTTTCAAAACTTGATCTTTCTTCTACTCTTCATTCCCCTACTCCCCTGACCCCAAGTGCGTCAGCCAGCACGCAGCTGTCCCGCCTGGCCGCCCAACACGCCTCCTGCCGACCTCCATCCCTGCTCGAGTGCTCGTCGCCACCTCTTGCCTTGTCTCCACTTTCCACTTCTCCAGCCCACATCCCCAAGCCATTCTCTTGCTTTGTGCCTCCGCCACACGGCGCCGCCGCCATTTAGCCACCCACAGACCCACTCCACTAAGGTAGTAAGAAACTATTCCTCCCTTGATTTCAATTGGGAATTGTCAATTGTGTGGATTTGCCATTTGTCATTTGTAAACTATAATTTGAACTTTGTCATTTTTAAATATTGATTTATTTAAATGATTGTTGTTGATTTACTTGATTAATTGTTGTTATTGTTCAAATATTCATGTAGTCATTTGATTAATTGTTGTTGATTAGAATTTTAGTTAATTAGTTTATTCCTATGTTAGTTAATGACCTTATTATTGAAGAATATTAATTACTTGACTTTGTATTTGCAGGGAATGATGCCTATTAGGTAGCTTTAACTATGAGGAAGTAGGTATTGTACATCTTCTTTGTCTATTTTCTTTACCATCTATTTTGAATTAATTTTGGATCTCATGGGTGTAAGTAATAATCTGTCATGTTAATTAGTTGTTGTTAAAATGATGATTAATTATTGTTAAAATGTTGATGAATTGTTGTTGAAGTTCAATTAATTATGTTAGTGTATTGTTGTTCATTAATTAGGACATTGGATTCATGGATTCTATTAGTTTTTATGCTGGTATCGCCACTGGCTCCCCTTGTTGTCATATTGTTTTAAGATGGAACTCTTTTAATCATGTAAAGTTGACTCAACCCCATATTTAACATGGGTTTGGAATATATATAATGTCCCTAAACATAGCTTCATTCACTGATTGCCCATGTCTAACGAAATGCACACTAGAGTTTGGCTCAAATGTATAGTGGTTTGTGATGATGATAGTTGCACAATGTGTGGAGATTATCCCAAGACCTCAAAACATGTGTTCTTTAATTGTGCTAGAATAAAAATCAAGGATTTGTTGAAGCTTAGTTGTAGATCAATCAACATGAGTTATAGATGGCTTAAACTAGAGCAAAATGTAATAATTTCGAAGAAATAAGCATGGGGTTTCGACTAAAAACCAGCCTCTCCCCCCCCCCCAAAAAAAAAAAAAAGAATCCTCTCTACACACACTCTTTCTAAACTCTATCACCACTTTCCCTCTCTACTCTTTCCGGGGACATCAACCGCCGTCTTTTTCCGGCGCTTCAACTCCCGACGCTTTCTTATTCTGATAAACTGGTTCATGAACTTTTGACGCTTTTTCCTTCCTCTTCATCCAACTCTCCTTCAACTTCGCTGCAGAATTGTACTCACATTCTCCGCCGATTTTCTCTCTCCCAATTCCTTAATCTTTTCCGGAGAGGGAATCTCCGATGACTTCAATCTTTTTCGGCGCTGGAATATGTGAAGAATATTTTGATAGGGGTATAGTTTCTCAATTTTTGATGCTTTTGCGATATTATGTCGTCGCCGTAACACTAGCTCAGAGTTTACTAGTTGAAGTTGCTTCAATTGGAATTTTTTCCTCGATAATTTTGCAATTTCCCAATTTTTTTTTAAATACTTATTGGATAATGCAGGCTGTAATTTCAGCTTATCTGTTAATAAAAGTTGAGTTTAGGTTTAATTTTGTTGACGTATAGAGACTTGAGCTGTGAAATTTTTGTGTCGTTGAGTTTAGGGACAATACGACTTTTTCAAAATTTGGTGAACTTATGTGGTGTAAATACAATTGAAACACATTCTTGAAGAACATGTTTACTCCTAGTAGAATTACTTTTCCTCATGCCCTTATATTGTCCAAAAAGTAACAGCCAACTCCAACCAAAGTTTATACTATAATATATAGACCCAAAACCTTGCGTAAAGCATGGTACCCCTGATTAAACGCACAAGTTGAGTAAGGGTGGTCTGAGTAAGTTATATCTAACCTTCTTGTGTTTTGGGAATTTATTGAATGGATCCATATGTAATGAAGTTATTATGATTTTGGAGACGAGATGAACATAGTAAATTTTCTTGTATTGGTTTGTGTTTGTTTTAGGTCTTTTGGTTTGTTTAAATAATGTTTTTTAGTGGTAAATCATGTTGTCAAAGTTTTGTGAATAGAAAGTGCTAACTTGTTGAAATATGAATATGGTGTTTAAATTGTGAGTGAAGCTTCTTTCTTTCTGGTTCCTTGTGTGGATTATTCTGTTGGGTTGTTGGTCTTATTTCCGATCAATTTATATTGCTAACCTTGGAGATGAAGAGCTCATAGCTTCATTGGCTGGATTTTTTCGTAAAAACTCGCTCTTTGTTTTTTGGAATCAAAGATATTTGGAAAAAATTCCTCTGAAATAATATGTGTAGTGATAAGCTAATTGCGTATTTTAACATTAGGAAGAAAAACATACATGCATTGATCAATGTATAGTCTTTATTTCTTTATGGGTTTAGTTCATGCTAGAAAATTGTCTTTATGTTTTTTGTTGATTGTTGATTGTGTTGGAGCTCACACTTAGGTAATGATATCTAAGGCTTTCAGTACCTAGCTAGTCATCTTGGTACTTAGTTTAAATTTACTTTACTATTAATAATTAGTTTTACTATACCTTCATGGTTCTAATTATGATTCTATTCCAAGTTTAGAGCTAAACTTTTATTAATATATTAAATTTATTAATGAAAGGAAAATGATATGGAATTCGAAATTCACTTGATTCCAACTAAAGCTTGAGATTAGTTCTAGTTTTAGCCGAGCTTGAAGATTGGATTTTCAAGTCTAGTTTAAGTTTCAATTTTTTTGACTCACAAGCTTTCGCGTTCGAGTGGAGCTTGGGTTTGAGTTTTCGAGTTTTTCGAATCAAGCTTAGTCAAACTCGTGCTCAACTCCGCTCATAAGCACCCCTACCGTCTTGTCAACTTCTATCTAATTTCGTTGCAACGAGTGTACAAAAAGGATAGCTAAATCAAGTGTTGTTTAGTAGTTTCCCCAATATTTTGGTGATTGGTCTAGTGGTAAGCTTCATGTTGTAAGGCTTTTGTTGTCTAACTTCTGATTAGTTTTACTCCCTATTTATCTTATACTTCATTCAAATTTTCCTTTCATGCCTTCTAGCTTCTTTAAGATCAATTTGATTACATTGATTCCTTCTAGTAAATTGTATGGTTTACTATGTGCATAAACCATAAAATTAGATGAAACCATATCTTACATATAGCTTCTGTATTGTTTGGACCTAATATCTTTTATATAGCTTCAGTTTTATTTTTACGTAACTTGTATAGTTGGACAAGGCTTGATCTTTGCATTTGATGATTATATTACTATCCTTTGCATATGAAATCATTGGAATAAAATTGTTGATGAAATCGAGTCAAACCATTCAGAAGTGTTACTATTACTTTCTCTATGCAAGTATTCCCCTTCCTTCCTATACTGTGCATAGAAATATACTTAACAAGCTTGAATATGAATGCAAGAATGTCCTATGTTTATTTGACTACCTTAAACTTCAGGCTTTGAGTTTGTACCGTTCCTTCACCACTATGACAATTATGCCAATTATAACACCTAATTTTCAGTGCTGAAGTTGAGGGTGCTGAGGTTTTAGGTGGTGCTCACACCAAATTTGTTTTAGAGGTATGTTTTGCTCACTCCTCTCTTTTTGAATATAAGTTAATGTTGTAGTTTGTCGTATCTATTTGTTCTCAAGGTTCTTTGTTTATTTAATATAGAAAATAATATGTTTAGGTAGTAGAATAATTTTCAAATAAAGATTTCGATTACTATAGATTTATGTTTTTACAATTTAGAAACATGTTCTAGTTCCTTTAGTAAATTATGACAATTTATAATGAGATGAGGGGGTTTAGGTTGTAAAGTAAGTTTAAGAAATTGAATATTATTTATTTTAATGATAAAGTAGGTTCTCCAACATATGAGCACCAAGAGCTTTGGTTAAAATGTCGGCCACTTGATTTGTTGATCGAACATACGGGAGAATAATCTCCTTGGCTTCCAAAAATGTCCTTGATGAAATGTCTATTAATTTCCACATGTTTTTTGCGATCATGTTGGATCTGGTTCTCAGAGATAGTGATCGTTGCTTTGTTATTACATAAAACTTCACAAAGCCTAATTCAGAGAGGAGTTTCTGAAGCCAGAATCCCACGAAACTCTACTTTAGCACTACACATAGCAACGACCCTTTGCTTCTTACTCTTCCAAGTGACCAAGTTTCCTCTGACCAAAGTAAAATACCCATAAGTCGACTTTCTACTATCCCAATCTCTTGTATGTATATGCTTGTAGCACCAAATGACCTATTTTGAACATTACTATTTTTTGGAGTTCTTTTTAGATATTTCAACATTCTATAAACAACTTCCATGTGTTGAACTTTGGGCTTATGCATACAACTACATATGCGTCAAGTATGAGATAAGTAAATAAACTTTCCCTCTAGTTCTAATAATGAACTTGATCCATTGGTTTTTGCCTCTTCACTGATGTGTCTGACAGTTTGCAAGCTAACATTCCAATCTCTATCAAGAGGTCCAACACATACTTTTGAGAAATAAAGATACCCATTTTTTACTACTTCAATCCCTTGGTTCCCACGTGTTTCATTTTAAATTCCTAAAATAACTTTTTAAAATATTTATCTCCCCTTTCATTATTCGAGTAATGATCATATCATCTACATAAATGGTTAGCTACGTTATCAGGAACAATGTATGATCAGAGCTACTTTGTTGGAACCCAAATCGTTTCATTCATTGCTACTTTGTTGGAACCCAAATCTACCTTCCACACCAAACTCTCGGAGATTGTTTTAATCCATATAGGGCATTTCTCAACCTGCACCCTTCTCCATTTGAGAATTTTTGAAAAAATATATTTCCTCAGTTATTTCTCCATGTAGGAAAGTATTCTTTACATCAAATTGGTGTAACAGCCAACCTTCATTGTTGCTACTGTTGTTAGTATAATTAATTCAATTGACCTGTGTATATCCTTTGGCTATTAGTTTTGCTTCGTCTGCTTTGTACTTGTAAACACCCATTTGCACCCTACGAGTTTATTCCCCTTTGGAATAATGCACTTCTCCCAAGTCTTATTTTTTCCAAAGGCACTTATCTTGCATAGCCATCATCTAGTGTCTACTTCGAAAGGCATCTTGATCATTGATGGGTATAAGTTGACTTTAAAGGACTAGGCACCTCTGGACAATCCAAAAGTAGTTCGGATACCTAGATCTTTTAGCTTCACATTCTAGATCATATCTCTTTGGTGGTATTCCTCTTGTACTTCTAGGAGGCGGTAACTAGTCGGCTCCTCGTTTTTCCTCCGTCGTACCTTCCTGGCTTCATGGTTAGTGAGGCCAGATTCAATTAGATCAAGAGCATTACTTGTAGTACTTCCTTCTCGGAGCTTTCAGACGGAGATGGAATTGGCTGAGGAGGCGGTTGTATTATTGTAGGCAGGCTTGCCTACTTGCTCTTTTGGGTCCATATCAATTCCCCTTGGATAGGTTAGTCGGCTTAGACTCTCACCAAGTGGTGATAAAAGTAGGTAGTCTCAAAGAAGTCACAATCCACAGTCGTATACAAATGATTTGTGCAGTACAACCAAAAATCCTTAGAGAGAAAGAGAGTGAGTAGATGGAATGGGCAGATGTGTGAGGAGGGTGTTAAGTGGTGTCTTGTAGGTTAGTCCTTTTGTAGGGAGACAGGTATTGTGTTTTTTGCTTTTGTGAATCACACTTTGTACATATATAATACCTTGGCCCTAACTACTTTCCTTGAATCAAGGAGGATAGTCGAGTACAACTCTAATTCTAATTCTATCAAAGTATTTGTCACAAACTAATCTTCTATCTCTTATCTTATTTCCTACAATTAAAAGTGGAGAAAGGTACTCTGAATTGCATAGATGGGAAGCCTTAAATGTGGGAAGAAGCTGCTGCGAAGCAATGAGGTATTTCTCTGAAAACCAGTTCTTCGATATGCAAATCAAGGCTTGATTCCAGAGATTAGAAAAAGGAAACAAGATCAAACTAGAAGGGAAGAGGACCTATTAGGATAATCAATTAAGGAAAATCACAACATGTACATAAATAGATTAGGTGATTTAGGGAAGCTTGCAACTATAAATACTTTGTATGTTCAGCTCATTATACATAAGAAAACTGATTCAAAACAACCATTTATATGGTAGCAAAGCCAATTTTGGTCAAATTCACACTCGAAACTCAAAGGCTTCATCATCCACCTTAAACTTAGCTGTAACCATGAGTTCACCACCAAAGAAATCCAGAACAACCAATTACTATGAGCCAATTGTTGCAACTTTTCCAACATTTAAATACCAACAAATCAACTAACGATAAGCAAAATTATACCAAATGGTGTCGCTTAATTTAGCTGTCAAATGAATGGGACGGCTCTATCACATCATTGTCGACCCTCCCTCCAAATCGATCAGGAATACGCTCAATGGGCCCAAAAAGGTATTTTTTGGATAATTGAAAACATAGGCTTAGATTTGGTGAACCCGTTTTTAGATTTGCCGATGACAAAGGAGCTATATAAGAGCATAGAAGCTATGTACTACAATGGAAGGGAATCTTAACCTTACTGTAAGAGAAGACACAATCAAGCTCGGATGAGACACAATAGAAATATACTACGACAAGCTTTTGTCAATTTTAAAGGAAATTGACATAAGAATGGCCAACCCATTGAAAGATCTAGTAGACTGTATATAATTGGGTTGTTGAACAAGATCATCCGTATCAATTCCTCGCTGGTTTATATGATACTCTTAATAAAGATTTAAAGAGACCGTGTTACCTATAGTAGAGATGGCCTATAGAGATCGCCAGGAGAGAAATTGACTTCCTTCAACGGGTATCAACCTTGGAGAATGATAACCAACCTTTACCATCTTCAGGGGGAGAAATGTAACCTTCCACCAAAAAAACGTCTAGTGGGATGCAAATGGGTCTTCACCATCAATACAAAGCAACACTAGTTGCTAAAAGGTGTACTCAGACCTATGGTATTAACTACTCAATATTCTCATTAGTTGCAAGAATTGATACCATAAAAGTCTTTTTCTAAAAGAAATTAGCCTCTGTATCAGTTTAATGTGAAGAATGCGTTCTTGTATGGAGAATTAGAAGAAGATGTATATGGAAGCTCCTCGGGGTGAAGAATTCCCTAAGGAGAAGGGTGCAAGACTAAGGAAATCCCTCTATAGATTCAAGCAATCATCAAGAGCATGGTTTGGAATATTTACAATGGCAATGAAATAGTATGGTTATCATCAGATTAAGAGGGAATCTTTTAACATGTTTAATCATTTATGTTGATACGATCCTTGTAGGAGAAATTGCAAAAATGAAAAAGGAGTAGTTAAGGAATTCTAGATGAAGGATCTAGGGGTGCTCAAATACTTCCTAGGAATTGAAGTTTTGAGTAGGGGTAGCAAACAAATCAAGTCGGGTCAGGGTCGGGTTCGTGTTCGGGTCACCTATTTTTGGGTCAACTAACCCCCAACGCGAACTTGATTTGTTTAACGGGTTGAAAACCCAAACCCGAACCTGATATTTTCAGGTTTGGGTCAACCCGAAATTGGCTGATTTGACCTTTTTTTTACCTAAATAACCAAAAAGTCCAGAATACCCTCAAAACCCACAACCTGACAGAATACCCTAGTCATCGTGATTTTTTTTTACCTAAACAACCTAATTTTTTTAAACATGATTTTCAGACTAAAAGTTTTCAAGAAAACCAAATAAAGTCTAAATGGCTAATTAACTATTAGATACCAAAATAAAGTCTTAATAAATTACAAACCACAATTAAAAATAAATAAATGTTTTTAAATAAACTTCAGTCTTCATGAGTCAAACAATGTTTGTAGAAGCAGTTAGACTCTCAACAAAGTGTTGAATGTGGTGTGTCAACCTTATCCCCAACCTTAAGCTCCATAACTGATTCACATAATATTTTCTTTTGAGGATCCTTGTTTGCTACAAGAAAAAAGATAGCAAATTACAGTAAAAAATAATATAATATACTAAAAATAAAAGTTAGAAGTATAATACAAATATACTACAAATATAATAGTATATTTGCCCATAGGCTTCGACTGACATAGGCTCAAAGCCCACGTTAAACGCATATACTTTCAATGTTGTCTTCTTCCTGTTAGTTACCATTTAATTATTGATAATAACCAACTAGAGTATTTTTGTCCTTCCAAAAAGCCTAATGCGTTGCATATGAAAAGTTGCACTTTTTTAAAATAATCTTTTCAAATTTTCCATTACATACATTTACGAAAATATCTACAAGTTAATTACTTTTTAATGTCACAATGGTCATTGAAGCTTTGAAATAATGTACTCTGTATGCAAAGTCTTCAAATGAGTTAAAGGTAGAATGTATAATATAGCTGCTGACTGAAAACTAATTTAGAAATATGTAAGACTACAATTAATTTTGTTAATACTGGAAAACCTTAAATGTCTCAAAATCAAAATTGTCTTGTAAACACCCAAGTATTCATTCGACCGATTTTTCGATATATTTGAATTATCCATCTAATTTTACTCCAACCAAATTCAACCAAACCAATACAACCCTCAGACCAATCCTTCCACTATTGTTCACACATAGTCAACTGCTCCAAATCCCAATTATCCCACAAAAAATTCCAAGCAAATAACCAATACAAACAGGCTAAAATCTGAAATTCAGGGAACAAGAAACCATACCCATATCTTGCAATCACATGAAATTTACAGCACCAGATCAAACTAAAAAATTAAACTTAACTAAAAATTGTGTTATAATCTTTAAATTAAACTAGAAAAGCAAAAAATAAAGACATATAAAATCAACAAAAAACAACGCGAGAATAGAGAAATTAACAAATCAACAGTAGAAATTAACGACAAAAATTTTAGGCATATCAAGATTATTATCAAGCAAGAATAACAACAAAAATCAAATACAAAAACTATATTTAAAAAAAAACAAAACAAAAAATAGTTAAAATACCTTTGAACTTTGGCTTGAACCTTGAACTTTTGAAGGAGAGGAAGATTTGAAGATGGAGAACTAGAGATCTAAAAAAATTCGAGAATGAGAGACAATGAGATCCAAAAAACCCGAAAGAAAAACAAAAACAATTAACTAAAAATTACCTTTGAGCTCTTGAGCTTGAATTCTTGAAGTTGAAAGACGATGAGAGAAATAGAGAAATTGAGATTTGGGAATGAAAGTTTTGAGGAGAGACTGAGAGAGAAAATGGGAAGAAAATGGAAAACGGCCAAGGAGAGTGAGGGCTTAGGGTTTGTTACTTTGTTTCATTTGATTTTCGGTATTTCACACTATCACTCTTTAGTCTTTTAGTGTTTGTTTACTTTTCAACTTTTAATTTGGGCTTTGGCTTGGGCTGACCGGTTGAGTGGGTGGGTCACATGGGTACTTAATATTTTTTTAAAGTGATTTTTTAAAATCTACTTAATAATTATATAATTGGGTTATAAGGTCGGGTTCGGGTTGACCCCACCTGATTTAGACCCGAAAATAATTTCGGGTTATGTGGGTCATTTTCGGGTTGGAATTTTTAACCCGAACCTAACCCATTTAATTTTGAGTCGGGTTCGTGTCAACCGATTTAAGTTTTTTGTGTCGAAAATCTCACCTCTAACCCGTTATTTTCGGATCGGGTTTGGGTCGAGTCAGTTTTTGCCACCCCTAGTTTTGAGATCAAAGATAAGAATCTTCATATCTTAGAAAAAGTACATCTTTGATTTGCTCATCGAGACAGGAATGTTAGATTGTAAATCATGGACTCATTTATTGAGTGGGTAAAAACTCAAAGGGTAGTGGGTAAACTTCACACTAGACTTGAAATAGCATATTTGTTAGTCAGTTTATGTTGTAAACCTCAAATTGATCATATGGAAGCAATTTTGAGGATTATTCAAAGGGGACAATCTGCACTGGATACTATTAAGAAAAAATAGCATTGGATACTATTAAATAAAAATGAGCATCTGGAGGTGAAAGCATATAGACCGGGAGTAACAAAGTAAAAGTAAGAAGACGATCTATATCAAGGTATTTTTACTTGGTAGGTAGAAATCTAGTCACATGAAAAGCAAAAAACAAAGAGTAGTTGCCCTTTTAAGTTTACTAAAATTATGTGGTTGTGAAAGCTTTCCCCTCAATGAGGGTCGTGAACTTCTGAGCGATAACAAAGTAGCCATTAGCATTTCAAGGAACCACTTCGTCATGGTTAAACAAAAAATGTGGAGATTGACAAACACTTCATCAAGGATAAGATTGAAACCGAAGTAACTCTTCAATATATTCAATCAAAAGGCTAACTCGTTGATATCCTTAGGAATGTTTGCCAACCAAACCGTTTTGGGAGACTCTAAGCAAGGTGATCCCACTACCAAAACTTTTGCCTTGCCTTTTTTTTAATGAAAATACCAATATAATCCCCATCCCCCTTCCTCTTTACCCCTTTCTCCTCATTCCTCCACCTAGCCATGAACCCAAATAACACAACCACCACATCCACACCATCCTTAACCTGACCCAACCTCACATTCTCCCTCATTAACACCACCTTATTTGGTGAGATCAAGCTTGTGAGAGAAGATAGAGTCATCTCTGCTAGGTGGGAGAAGAATACTCACATAAGCGCCAAAGGAATCAACGATATTGGACTTCTTGGTCTTTTACCTTTAAATGCTAACAACCTAACATTACTAAGGCCTAATAAGCTAATATTCTTTATAACATGAACTATCCTTAACTTTCTGGACCTAAGAGGCGTAGCTGGTATTGATGTGGGGTTTCAAAAGGGTTTCCAAGTCACATCATATGACAAGTTAAAGATAGTTCTCCCTCGTTAAAAAAAAAAAAAAAAAAAAAAAAAAAAAAAAAAAAAAAAAAAAAAAAAAACCATTTAACTAGATTCGTAGAACTTTTGCAAGTGATACTACGTAAATCATGCTCAGAATTTCGAATATCTAGAATTTTGGACTGACTTGATGAGATGGTGTATGAACTTTGTTTTCCTTATATGGAAGTTCATTGGGTATTATGATGCATATTTGTTTTGAAACAAGTTTAGAGCTCACTGTAAATTGTGATACTATATTTCAGATAAAAGAGTGAGTTTATATTGTAAAATCAGTTTATAATTTCATATTTTAGACTCAGTGAAATCCCAAGATTTAAAGGTAATTTCAGATTGCCTAAAATGACTTAAATTAAAAGGTATAGTATGCGTTTTAAGCTAGACTTGCCATTTGTGATTTTGAATGAACTTTTATTTTATTTCCGACTTCTAGTCCTCACTTGAAATTATCTGTAACTTTTTTTTAATTGAGTTGGTAGTGGGATGAAAGTGTAATATTGTGTTCTAAATTTGTTATTCTTGGGCCCTAGCTTAATGGATAAGTGACTAAGCATTTGTGTAATATGACCTTTCCTAAGTTGTTTTCATGAGTTTATCAAAGTTCGTTGAGTTAAGACTTGTAAATTTGTTATGTCCTTGATAGAATTTCAGATTTATTATTCACGACTTGGAGTGAGCTTTAAGTATGTAATTATGGCCTAGTAGGCTAGTGCTTTGTTAATGAATTCTACTCAGACCTCAAGTTAGTACCAAATAAAATGGCTTTTTATGAGGTGTCGAAACTCTAAAGAGTATATCATGTGATGAAAATATGTTCAACCATATATTAGAGTCATTTAATGACAAGCTTTTATTTTCTTTTATCAAGGGTTATTGTAGTTTATGTTTTGTTATCTACATTGTTGGAGTTATAAAAGAGTAAGATTAGAAAACAACCCAAGTGAAAACTTCTATTTATTACAAAGTTATTGAAAAAGTCCCTATGGCTGCCCATTTTTCTTAAAATCAATTTTAAGGATATTTTGTAAGGGCTTTAAGCAAGTAAGTGTAAAGTTTATAAGCTGCCGATGTTGTTATTGTATAGATTAAATCAAGTAAAAGATGTTCTATTATAGTTTTATGTATGGAATTTGGAATTTTATAAGAGTAGACTTGTTTGTAGAGTGTATGGCCTTATTATGTGGAATAATCATTCTTTAGTGTCTGGATTTTGATTGTACGGTATCTAGGATGACTAGAGCATATATTCTATGATTGGTGTTAAAGTGTGTGGTATCTATGATTAGTATGTCTGGAATATGTCTCCTTTGCCTTAGTCAAATCCTATTTTGTCTTTATGAGTTGAAATCATGAACGATGCAATGATTAACTCCGACAAGAATCCTTCAAGTTGTATTATCTAGTGAATGTGAATCCTGTTGATTGTTGAGTCATTGACTGACTTAGTTGGATTAAAATGAATCTAAATCAAATTGTATGTGTCTTTAAAAATTGATTGAAGAAATTTTGAACTAGAAAGGTCATTGGTTAATGATTAATGATTGTGATAGATAGATTGGAAACTTGTTTAGCGATTCTTAAAGATATTGAGAAAATAAAGAGAAATGGAGTGTTGTAGATGGGGATTAGTGATTGGAAGTTGGAGTGATTGTGGAATTTCGAGATTGATTATCACTATATGTGGCAAGATGTTGAACCGTCCTCATCTTTAGTGTGTTTGTGTCTCACGATTCATAGAATAAACTATAGTTTAGGGAGTGTGCACACTCCATGCTTTTTGTGAAATATTTTCCATTGATGTTGAGTAAGTCATCAAGGATGCTTGGTTTTGATTTGATGTCTTGGGTTGGTTCGAGTGAGGATGACAACACTTAGAGTTCAATGTATTTCCAAGGAGTTTGGATCTTAAATTTTTGTAGTATTTAATTTGAAACTCATACATGGGTTTGACTTGTTGCATTTACCTTCGGCAAGTGTAGCATTGATACTTCTGATTCTTTGTTGTATTGCCTCTGTCAAGTTGAAAAATTTACTAGATGTAAAGTTGAATTGGATTGGCAAGGTTGGAATTAAAACTTGATACTTCCATTTTTTGGGCTGTTTAATTTGCAAAGGAAACTTTGCCGGATTTTCTATTCAAAATGTTATTTTTTCCAATTATTTTAATAAGGGTAGAGTATGAGGTGTTATATGGACAGTTGTCTTCCAGAATTTCCTCCTTGCCTTGGACTCTTAGGAAAATAATGCAATGCAATGGCTTTTGTTGTGCCATGCAATGTCTAAGCTGTATTTCTGGTGGAGCTAGTTTAGTATAACAGGGAAGGAAAATATGCTGATTTTCTTGAAGGATTAAGTTCCTTGCTTTTGTGAGACAAGTATGTGCCTGGTAAATGTTGAGTATTGTGATGAAATCTTATGAAAGAATGTTATGTTTCAGTGCTAGGCCATTGTTTGGCTGAAGAGTGATTCTTAAGTGAAATATCTACTAAATTGAGGACTGACCTAGTTTTTTGGGTTTCTTTGTTTTTTCAATGTATGTTTTGGTTGGTTTGTTGGGAAGAGGGAGGGGGGATCACTCGTTTGAGGCCTTCATGTACTTTGACTTGATGCACACATTGTGGAAGAGATGTTCTTTTTAACTATATGTGGATATTATGCATTTGTTTCACTTGACTGCTTGACATGGTGAAGCATTTCGCTCTTGCTGCTTACAATGCTATTCAACTTACACATAACTTAATCCATTTGCAGCTAGATTGACTTCGATGACAGTTTATGATTGCAATTATTGATAATTGCTATCACAAAACAAAAAATAAACAAAAAAATTTGAGTTGCACATTGACTTAATTCTTGGCGGATAGAAATGGTTCCCCGATGGAAAGGAAAGGGTTCAGCCGGAAAAGCTTCTGCTGAACCAATGTCTGGAATAGTTTCAGCACTTCAATCATCTCTAACTACATCAGAGTGCAAGGGAATGATTTCTGGGTGTAGTGTACTTTTTGAAGCAGATACAGAACAATCTGAGCTTCTGAACCGTGCATGTTTTGGTCGGGCTAACATTACAAGCCAGAAGGATAAACACTGGTATGGATTTACTTTTCAAGAAGCCTTTTACTTGTGCTATACATTGAAGTGTTTGAATATCACGGGAGATGATGGTGTTGTGAAAAGTCATGAAGAATTGTGGCACTTGATGATTTCAAAAGTTGAAATGTTTCCTGCTTATTTCAAGGCGTACGCTAATCTAAGAATGAATAATTGGGTAGTGAAGTCAGGATCCCAATATGGTGTTGATTATGTTGCTTATCGCCACCATCCAGCCTTGGTCCATTCAGAATATGCTGTTCTTGTATTATCAGAAAGAAACGGTATTCCCAGTGGTCGGCTGAAGTTGTGGTCTGATTTGTACGGTACGATTCGGCTTTGTGGTGGCGTTGCTAAGACACTGCTAGTTTTACATGTCTTAGGCGTTAGTAACAATACTGATTCTCCCGTATGCCTGGAGAATTATGAAATAGAAGCACGTACAATTTCTAGATGGATTCCGGAGCAAACTCGTGAAAAGAAAACAGATGCTAAATTTTGTAGTGAAGCTAAGAATCATAATTGATATTTGAAGTGTTGTTGACTCAATGATAACCATAGCATATTTTACTTTAGATTCTCATTCTTTTACTCGCATACCACTGTTATCGTGGGCATCAAAGGTGGGAAACTGGAGAGCGAAGGTGTTATCTCTGCTTCACTATTCATTTCCATTATACTTCATTGGGGCAATACTAGAAACAAACTCTCTGAAAGACTGATACACAGTGCACACTAGATACTGTCCAAGGTCATGTATTGGACCCCAAGACTTTAAACAGTTGGTTTTTGAATATTTGTTAACCATCTATTTGTTTATTTCTCTTCGTAGGAGAACCAGTTGGAGCCTTGGTTTGTAGATGGTCAAGTGTTTCCTCATCAGATTCCAATCCCTATCTTTGGAAGCCATGGTTTAAAGTAAAAAATTCTTCTCTAGGTTGAAAATTTTTCATCCAGACAGCTTTCTGTCTTATGCATATATGTTAATGAAAAACTTTACGTTCTTTTCCGACTTAAACCACTATTATGACTAGGGGTGCTTATGAGCCGAGTTTGGCTAAGCTCGACTCGAACTCGATAACTAAAACTCGAGCTCGAAAGCTCATGAGCTAAAAAATCGAAGCTCGAGCTCGACTTGAAAACTCAATTCTCGAGCTTGAGTCAAGCTTGAGCTCGATTAAAGCTCGTTTTAAGCTCGATTAAAGCTCAATTAAAGCTCGTTTTAAACTCAACTCGAACTCGATTAAAGCTCGTTTAAACCTTGATTACAGCTCATTTTAATCTAATATGGGACTTTTGGTTTAAACGATCTTTTATATCTTAAGTATACTTTTCTATAAATATATATTATAAATAAAAATTCGAGTTTCTCACGAGCTTTTCGAGTCGAGCTTTAATTTGCTCAATTTGGCTCATTAACTTATCGAGTCGAGTTCAATCGAGTCGAGTTTTGACCGAGTCGAGTCTGAGTTGCTCGCGAGTAGCTTAACTCAATAAGCACCCCTAATTATGACAATGGCTTAGCTCTCTTGATGATATAAACTCATTTTATAATATTTTGCACTATGAGTAACTCTTAAATACTACTCCCTCAGGATCGCTGAATTATTGTCACATTAGAATTGGACATACTTTTTTTAAATGATTTTTGGTCAATAGTGGAAAAATAAGAATAATATATTTGACTGGAAGACAAATTGGGAGAAGGTTCACTTCACATGAAGTATGAAAAGAGAGTATGCGAGTGAGATAGCTTGTGGTAGGACTTATATTATATGGACTGGTGTGTTGGGTTAAAAAATAGCAAATTGATAGTTGGAAATTACCTAATGGATAATATTTGTGGAGCACTATTTACCGCCTCATAGTTACTCAAACCGCCCTCATTATTGAAGATTTTGCCCTTTAACTCGTTTTTAATAAAATCGAACATCATACACTTCAATTCTAATTTCGGACTTCACTATCTCGTAAAAACGTAACAAAAACGAACTCCACTAAATTTTCCGACAACTAGTCGTCGGCCTCCGCGGTGGCCGGAAAATCGTGTTTTAGTTGACGGAAACCGCTCTTCGGGACTCTGGAAGTCTCCGAAAACTATGGATGGGCCATTGTTGACAACGTCGAAGGTAAAAATCTTAGTTCGAGATCGGAAAAGGGGAACAATGGCCTAGCCGGTGGGCTAGCCGTCTAAAAAAAACGACTAGCCCTAGGGGGAGCCGTTTTTTTTTTGGATGGCTAGCCCTTAGGCTGGCCATTTTTTTTAGACGGCTAGCCCACCAGCAAAATTTTTTTTAGGTTCCAACATAAGATTTTGGCGACAATGGTATTAATTTTAAATTTTGACGACTCATTTCCAGCGACAAATAGTGGCGGCGCGGCGGCTTCCGGCGGGTGGGAGACGTGGCAGGTGAGGGGATCCGGCGGCGGCTGGGGAGGGGAGTTAGAGAGGGATAGAAAGAGAATGAAGGAAGTGGGAAGGGCAAGGGTAAAATGGGAATTATATGGGGCGGTTTGAGTAATTATGGGGCGGTGTTTAACAACCCCTAATTTTTTGAAGGATACGGAAAATTAATTAATGTGACAATTATTCGAGGATGGAAGAAATACATTAAAATGTAAGGAACTAGACAGAGTCTTGTCTAAATTAGACTCGACCTAATAAGTTACCCGAAATCAACTTGATTTTGACCCGAAAAATGACCCAACCCGATATGAAATCAACCCGAAATCGATTTGACCCGATATTCGAAAATTCAATCCCAATCTGTGTCTAACCTGTTAGGGACCCGACCTGTTACAGACACGTCCAAAAGAGAACCTGAAATCGATTGAACCGATACTTAACTGATATAATCCGATTTATAACAATTTGTGAATCGAATTCACTCGATATGTTAGCAATCTGAATATATGTAAATATGACCCAATCTTGCACGAATAATTTTTTTACCCGATTTCTAATAACCTTGAAACCAAACATTTTTCATTAATGACCCGATGCGAAACTCGATAAAGCCCAAATCGAATTTCAACCAAAATCAAGGCGACCCATTTCCATAATTAACTTGACCTGAAATCTACTCAAACTCGAAATAACCCGCTATAACCCGATTTTATTTGAACCAACCTTGACTTGAACTTACTGCAACCTAACCCGAGCAACCAAATAACCGATTTAACCCAACCCGATAGTTATCTGACCCAATCCGACCCGACATAACAAATTGACCCGAATTAACTCGAAAAAATAAAAACCGACCCATGATGGAGTCAATCCAAGACCGACCTATGGACCCGATTTGCCACCCCTAACTAGACATGCAACTCAGATTATAAACCTTGAAAATGGCTTGACATGATTGATTGGTTGTTATTATAGCACTGCCTACATAAATAATAAACCGAATATCATATTAAGTTGTAATATTTTCTGTCGCTCAATTGTTTTTTGTACATAAAAAATCAATATTAATATTTAGCATAATTAAACCCTTACATTACGTAGTTGAAATGTATACTTCTGCCTATATAGTTTACTATTTTTGTTTTTCTTTTCGGTTAGAGCCCTTCGGATCTGGTGGGATGATGATTTGTATGAAGTGCCTGTAATATTGAACAATTCAGTGACATTTTGTGGATGATATATCTGAAAAGGTAACTTAAACCAAACTCTTAATCTAGGGAAAGATCAGGTTTTCCCTGTTGTAGATCGACTAATTGAGCATATATACTCCCATGGATGCTAACAAGCTCTTCATGGCTTCCAATTTCACACACTTTTCCATGGTTCATCACAGCAATACTATCTGCACCACGTATTGTTGAGAGCCTGTGGGCTACTATGATTGTTGTCCGACCTTGCTGAAGCTTGTCAAGGGCTTCCTGGACGAGCTTTTCTGATGAAGTGTCTAGTGCACTTGTTGCCTCATCTAATAGCAGGATGGATGGATCTTTCAGTATTGCCCGAGCAATTGCCACCCTTTGTTTCTGTCCCCCTGATAGTTGAGATCCTTTTTCTCCCACTCTAGTATCATATCCATCTTGCATTCTACTTATAAAACCATGAGCATTTGCTGCTTTAGCAGCCTTCATTATCTCTATTTCTGTTGCTTGTTCATTACCATAGCGTATATTCTCATATATTGTGGTGGAGAACAATGCTGGCTCTTGCTGTACTAGTCCTATTCTACGTCTGAGAGACTTCAAGTTCAAGTTTCTAATATCCATCCCATCTATCAAAACCAAGCCAGAAGAAGGATCGTAGAACCTCATCACTAGGGAAATCAATGTACTCTTTCCTGATCCACTCTGACCCACAACTGCTAGACTCCTTCCTGCAGGAGCCTTTAGGTTGAAGTCCTTAAGAACAAGTATTTCAGGTCTTGTTGGGTACTTGAAACTGACATTACTGAACTCTATATCTCCTCTGATGTCTGTTACTTCCGTTGATTTGGGATCATCAGAGTCAATAGCCGTTCTTCTTTTGATAACACAAAATATCGAGCCTAGTGCACCTGATCCCTTCACAATCTCGGGTGTAAGAGATAGCGCTTCGGCTATTGAAAAGGCTGTGGTAATCAAGATCATGAAGGACTTTATAATATCGCCAAAGTTGCTTTCTCTGTGTTTCAGCATAACAGAACCATACCAAAGGCTTAGAGCGTAAGAACTGAATGCTAGGAGTAATGATATGCCATACCCTACACCAGATATGTGGCCTCGTAGAAGAGTTTGTTTATTTGGCTTGTTTAAGTGCATGGCAAACTGATTTGAGATTTGCTCTTCAACTCCAAATGCCGCAACAGTTCTGATGTTTGAGATAGCTTCTCGAGCCAAAGCGTTAGCCTGATAGTATTCACTATTATAATCCCCTCCGAAACCCTTCAGGAAAAATTGCTGCACATAAAACGAAATTGAATGTAAAGGGGATTATAATAGAGAGTTCAATTTTAAAAAGTTAAACATGGCTCCATAAATAATACGCAATTGTTGCCCAACGCTAACTGTTAGTAAACTTAAACAATACTATATTATAGACCCTTTGTCTCATCTCAAAGTTAACATTCTAAATTTGGCAAGTTTTGTCTCTCGACTTGTTCTGTAAAGTTAGGATCCAAATTCAACCACTTTTTCTCTTTCTCTCCCTCCTTCCTTGCTCAATAAAAAATCTAAACTGCGAAATGGGACAGGTGGAGTATAAACACCTAGCGGTAAAACATATGGCTCACTTCTATATTGCAGACAAAAAAGGCACGTTTCTACTTTAGAAACATCTTTTACTATGCAAATCTATGAAACCACATCTTTTCACTGCCTGGTAGAATGTATGTGAACTATACATATAGATGATGGCTCTTGTTTGATGATTACATGCAAATGACAACTCTAACCTCAGCTATGGAAGCACCGATCAGCAGAGGAAACATTGCAATAGTGACAGCTGTAAAACGCCAGCTTAACTTAAAGGCAAGACCAAAGGCTGCTGCAATGAGTGCTGTGTTCTGCACAATTGTTGACAGACGATCAACAAGCGCTGTTCTAACAAGTGTTGCATCTGTTGTTAGCTTTGAATTCAATGAACCAACACTGTTTTCTTCTAGGTCAAACCACCCTATTTCATTTGAAAGCATAGCTGTCAAAAGAGAAAAGAGGGAAAAAAAAAAACTTGTTAACATGTATGAATTATATATTACATAACAATATATATGATTAGCCTGAGAGATAACCGAGTAATATAGATTCTGATTATGAAACTGAACCTGAAAACATCGACAGGCGAACACGAGTGGTGACTCGTTCTCCCATTAAGGTATAGAAGTAGTGCTGCATCAGATATATTGGAATAGTAATGACTGCAACCCCAAGGAAAACAAATGAAGTTATTCGAACATCATGCTTGATCTTGGAGTCATCTTGAGAATAGAAAGCCGTTATCATATATGTGATACCAAAGGCAAATAATGGAGCTTGTATACCAACCAAAGCGGCCCCAACAGACCCAAGAACCGCGTAGGGAAACTCAGACGCATTTAGCATAACAAGTTCCCTAATGGAAGGCTTAGAATATGTGGTTTTTGAAGTCTCATTGTTATTACTTAGTTTCTGCTCTCTAGAGTAAGTTGATATCGTGTCTTGCGAGAGGTAAACGTTGTTGTACTCAGAAAAGCTCAAGACCGGTGCAGTTTGCTTGCAGCTTTCAGATCTTTCCTGGTCGTTTTCTGAGACTTGTAGTCTGACTAACGCTGCATAATCTCCCCCTTTTGATATCAATTGAGCATGAGTTCCAGATTCAACAACGCCTCCATCATTGAGAACAACAATTTGATCAACCTCTCGAACAGTGGATAGTCTATGAGCAACAATTATAGTTGTTCGTTCTGACATAATCTCCTCTATTGCTTTCTGAACGACAAGCTCTGACTCAGAATCAAGAGCGCTAGTGGCTTCATCCAGGAGTAATATCTTTGGATTTCGTATCACAGCTCTTGCTATAGCAATTCGTTGCTTTTGTCCACCAGAAAGTTGAGTTCCACCTTGTCCCACCTGAAAACCATAAAAATTACAGTTGTAACTAGTCTTTTCCTCTGCATCCTATAGCATGTCTATGAATTATGAACTAATTGAGTTTAAACAGTGACACAGTCTAAACTCAACCTCGTACTGTATGCAGAAGCAGGTGGAGTAAAATGATCTGAGTATTTCTCACCTGTGTATGATAACCATCAGGTAATGACTGGATAAAAGAATGTGCATTTGCAGCTTTGGCAGCTTCCACAACTTGCTGTATACCTGCCTCTTTTTTACCGTATAGAATGTTCTCTGCTATGGTTGCAGCGAACAAGACCGGTTCTTGGTTAACCAATCCCATCTGTTGCCTTAACCACTTTAACTGCAAACTTCGTATGTCATGCCCATCCAACAGTATGTTACCTGGTATTAACTAAACATGTTAGACATAAAAAGGTCTTTGATGTTAGTAATAAGTTGATTACTCAAACAACCAATACCTGAGGAAGGATCATAGAAGCGTTGAACCAAAGAAATAATTGTGCTTTTTCCTGAGCCACTAGAGCCTACCACAGCAAAACTCTTTCCTGCGGAAACTGAGAATCTCAGACCTTCAAAGATCATTTTAGGCCGCGAAGGATATGCAAAGCTGACCTCGCGGAACTCAATTTCCCCAGCAATTTTTGGTAATATAATTCCAGAATCAAATCTTTTCAAGGAGTTACTATCAGTGTTAATCATGCTAATTATATTCGCTGCAGCAGCTTGAGCCTTAGCTATTGCAGCAATATTTGGAGCAGCTTGACCAAGGGCACTGCAAAAGCCAATAGTTCATTCGATTCAGAGGCATAGTTAACATGTACGGTTATGATACTTTCTCTGCCAACAAAGACTTACAATCCACTGAAAATGACATTCATAATTGTTGTAAATGCTTTGCCTCCATTAGTTTGACGATGCCTGATAAGTATGCTGGCATACCATAGAAGTAAAGCCCATGAACATAATAGAAGGCAGTACGTGAAACCAATTCCAAGACCTTTCGCAACACCACTCTTCTTACTGAATTTGAGTGCTTTCTGAAGTGATCTGGAGTATCTTTCTATTGCTCTTCTTTCTCCCACAAATGAATAAACTGTACGCACTTGTGAAATAACCTAATCCATCACACACAAAAAGGAACATAATAGAAACTTTTATATGAATCTGACACAAGTGCACCAGTTTAAGTATATACTGGAAGAATTACCTCTTCAGCAACCTTCCCAGACTCAGCATATGCCGCTTCAGCTTTTTGTGATAAAGTAGACATAATTACAGTGTAAACTCCTCCAGCAACAGCAATGAATGGAACAACAGCTAAGGTAAGAAGCGAAAGCTTCCACCCCGACATGAAGCCTAGTAGAAAACCCATTACAAATTGAGAAAGATAACGCAAGCTATGGCCTATCTGCAAGTTAAGGAGCAAAAAATGTCATGACTACAACATAGACACTTCAGCAGGATAAAAAATTCGAAGAAGTCGAGGAATAAGATAAGGCGTACCTTATCACCTATGGCATCCTGTACTAGTATTGCATCACTAGAAATGTGGAAGACTAAATTTTTGTTCTGGGCTTCAGTGTCAAAAAAATCCATATCCTTTTTCAGCACTGCCTCAAGGTATCTCAAACGCAAGCGGGCTGTTTGTCTTTCTCCGGTTTGCATCCAAAATGCAACTCCTGAAAAGGATTACACCAGGAAATTGTCACCGCAGAGGGGAGAAAAATGTCAAACATTTATACCTTTCCAAATCATACCAAACAAAGCCGAAGATATTTACCTATCCATGAACACAAAAACACTACGAATCCGAGATATACCAGGTACAAAGAATACTGTTGATGAGAAACACATACAAGTGAGTAATAATTTTTTGAATAGGGGGACACTGACTATGAGCAAGGAATTGCAAGCAATATGAAATAGGGTAGGGGAGGTTATAGACTCAAAGTGAAGCAGATGACATGATATCATCTATGATGAGTAAAAATTTCAGTGTAATATGATCAATATTATAGACAAATTTCAGTTTCTTCAGGGTTCCAAATCATTGTACTCGTCTCTAAGAACAACATTTATTAGAATTGTTTGTTTTCAGTTGGTTTGTTTTCACTCAAATTGAGAATGACATGCAAATCGACTAGGCCACTTCAATCTGTCTGTGAAAAAAGCCTTAAACCTTTCTGAATAGATATCATGCATCATTTTAGTAGCATAAGAATGTAATATAGCGACATCTATGAGGGTGTTACTTGTTAGAGATCAAATTAACATAACATATGCACACAAACAAGAAAAGGGAAGGAACCCAAGACTTAGTTATCTCTTTAAAATTTCTGTTCTTCAACTGCACATGTTTCAATTAAACTAAGTTTTTATCAGTAATAATCATTTATCTTCAGTAAAAAATCTGCTGAAACGAACGGGGTCCTGAGAGTTCACAACGTGTCATTATGGGACTTTTTCACAGCACAGAAATGCAAAAAAAAAAAAGAGTTTTGCTGCTAAAAATGGAAATTATATCTGGATACAAACGAAATGCCACGTACCTGTGACACACGGGCAGACATTTTATTAGGATCTGATGCGAACTTTCCCAAAGAATCGATCATACGGCCGAACATCACAAAGAAAACAGGAAGTACAGCACCATGAACACAAGCTCCAATGCTTCCAAAAAACATTAAGATATAGTCCAATGCATCAGCTGCTGTGAATAACCCAAACAAAGATGCTTGCTTGGTGCTACTTCCTGAACTGTTGGATGGCTTCTGTTCCATGTTTTGAGCTGTTACCTGACTTTCCTCCATTGCCAAAGTTAACTCTGCTGCTTTTTACAGTAAGAAGAGAGAACTGACTATATTTCTGTGTTAATGTTTATCAATGTAAAAGCCTTGTAGGTAGAGTGACTCAACTAACTTGTGGACGTCTTTTGCTTGTATTAAATGTAAAGGCTATGATACAGTTGGCCGACTGAAATTGGCCTTTCATGTTAATTCTCCATACCTGCATTCATATTAAAGTTGCTTGTACAATACTGATGATGTTGCCTTGTGAAGGGTTCAGATAAACTCATTCAGTAGTAATACATTGCCAGCTTTGTCCTAGCCTGTTTAAACCTACATTACCCATAAAGTGCGGGTTTTACTTGTTTCTGTGCTCGCCAACAATTAATACAGAAGTAGCTAAAACATAAATTTTTTGGCGAAATTGGGACTAGTAAGCTAATGACCATTTATGATACTCGGGCTACTAATTTATCACTATAGATAAGTTCATGTATGACCATTAAGTTCACATAAGTTTAGATGAGGAAAATGAAATTAATAACAGGGTAACAATAAGATGAATATGGACCAAACATATTATAGTGAGATGACCAATAAAATAATACATCCTGATCGGCATTGGATTAGAAATTTAATACTCTCTTTGTTTCAAATTGACTGTAAAAGTTTGGTTGACACATTTGTTAATCCATAACTTTGACCATCTTTTATAATTTGTACGTAATTTTAAAGTATATATTATTACAAGTTCAACAAATAGGGTCATTTACCCCGTTATTGAATCAAGCTTTACTAGCTCTCATAAACCAATATAAACACAACACATATACAATCACGAAGAAAGCTATTACTATTCTAATTTGTCATTATAAAACTGATATACAATATACATGAAGAGTAATGTATCCATATTTTTCATAATAGCTAATAACATTTGTTTTTTTTCATACATTAGGAATAGTAAAAAAAAATAAACTAAACTTAGTGCATGAATGTTGAAAAAGTCAAAGTATTGTAATTAATCGTATCGAAGTGAGTAAGTAAAGAGGCTATTGGGAGAATAGCACATGTAAACTTTCTTTTAGATAAGATTGTTCAAATTTAGGCCCAAACTAAAAAATTCTTACCAAACTGATCAATCCTAACCCATATTATGTTACTATGTACTCAATAGAATGTTTGATCTTAATTTTGACCATTTTTTTTTTCAAAATACAAGTAATAGTCAAAATCTTGACTTTCTTAGTTTAAATCTATTTAGATGTTGTTCTCCTCAACTTATTTTTGTTCAAATTATTTTATTTTTGCTAAATTTCACTAATTATTACCAAACATAAAACTTATTATTATTTAAACATATTTACATAAGTTGAGAAAAACATAGCCTTAGACTATGTAGGAGAACCAGCTTAACAGCCTGCCACGTTGTAGGAGAACCAGCTTAATGTAAAAAGGAGAGGTAAAAAATAAAATTGTGGAATTCTATAGAAAAACAAATATGCAATAATCCATCGAAATTAATATGTTTCACTTGTTTGGTTTGTTATTATGGAAAATTATCAAAAATATTATATTTCATAGCTTTCAATTGTTTGTTAATATGAAAAAATAGAGTAATTTCTTTTGGAGTGTATTTATTTATGAACTTTTCCTATTTTTCATAATTTTTCCATCACTTTTAAAAGGAAAACTATTAAAACCAATAATAGGCAAACAATGACTTGGAGATTTTCACATATTTTCTCACATTTCCTTACCACGCTTTCCACTTTAATAACGAAAAATCTAATATTAAGGGATTCTTATAATACACTATTTTGATCACCGTCTCTATTTCCTTTTGTTTATCCTATTTGAAGTATGTCATTGGAAGAGTGAAAAACTCAAATATGAGTTTTCGTTGATGTACATAAGATAAAATATATCTATGTGTTGTTAAATTCATCTCGAAGTATAATTTTTTTGATATGTAAATTTTATATTTTTATAATACGTATTTATAGATATTATACCAATAATATGTGCTTTAAAAATTGTGCAAAAAGTAAATAAAAAAAAACAGTATGTTTTTTCCAAACACACTTTAAGACTACCAATCTTTTAATTAAAAGAGTTTAGTTTATGAAAACATTTACTTCGACATTTACAAAAAAGTGCTATTCAAATTTTATGACATTTGAAAAACAAGTTTTATTTACTCTATGTTTTAAAAAACGATCTTGCTTTACTAGCTAGCAGACCTCTGGTTAATAGTTTAAAGATAACTCAGTCAAAACGGACCAGTGGAAATGCGTTTTAGAAGTAACTTGTGAAGAAATGGTGGGGGCGGTGGATGGATTGATGTCTGGCGATGTGAAAGTGCAAAGAGAGATTAATGATTACACACAGCTTCAGTACTTTAGTTTTGGAATGTAGAGTTCCGATTTCTGTGCTGTTTGCAGATTAACCAGCCATGTGAAAAGTGTGGCCACGGCCTTGTTGAGCTGGTGAATTCAAGACAAAAAGATAGCCTCAATCTACTATTTGAAATCAAAGTTCGAAAAGTTTGACCACGAATTCTTATCATGTTATAAAAAATAATATATTTGAGTGGGATCTTCTTGGATGCATTTCAATGTAAATTTTTAGAATATCAAGTTTTCATTATTTTTTGCCTTACAAATTTGGAGATAAAAAAAATTAAAGCCGTGTATTGGAGACCGTAAAAGTCAAACTGAAGCAATCTTTTAGGGACTGAGGGAGTAGTTACTTTGTCCATTATTATAACTTTGATCATAAATTCTAATTATATTATAACAAATAGGATAATTAACTACTAAGTAAAAATACCATTTTGTGAAAAACTACCCTATAAAAACAATCATATAAAACTACTATATATAAAATATTCAATTGCATGATACCACCACATGCTAGTTTTCTTACCATTGACCCGATTTTACGTCGTTAACTGCCATGTGAAAGAAATGTGTTTGGCTTAATTTTTATTTTGTCTCCTTTTGCTTTTAATTTTTTACTTGGGAGTAGTTTTAGGTAATTCCTCAACAATTTCAAGATTATTAATGTGTTTCTTACTAACACCAACATCTTGAACATTAACAACATCACCATCACCATCACCATTATCATCATCAGAATCAGATTCTATTAGCTTTCTTCCACGTGCTCAACAGAACACTCCGAACACGAGCTCTCGTATGAACCGTTAGAAGATTCATCCTCTATCCCCACAAAATCGTTGTCCAAAGCATCATCATTGTCCTCCTTACTTCTACTACTAGAATCTTGGGATTGCTCATAAACCACAACATCACCATTTCTGACCTCAAAATTCCCACCTTCCTTTTCATCGCTCGTATACGCACCTTAAACTTCCCAATCACTATCATCAGAATCAATATCCACAACAAAAGGATGACGCCCATCATCACCAACATCAACATTACAATCATGATCATAAACAAAACCTAAAGGATTCCATCTCTCTCCAATAATCTGCAACAAATCATCATCACTTTCATTACCATTCACATCAAACTTCGTCACTCCCTTCCCTTGTCATCATCATTATTCATCCTCCTCTCCCTCTCCCCCTTCTCCTACTCCTCTTTATCATCAACATGATCAACAAGCTCCTAATTCACGGCACATACTTGCTTAATTTAGGATTCACGAGATTTAACCCCTCTTAAAAACTCTTCTTCATCAATCACAACAGCCGCATTGCCATCCATCAAAACCCTCAAATGTTTATCTTTTATTCAACTACTACCACCCTCATTAGTCTTTTTCATCGACTCTCACTTCCTAACCGCAACAAGACGCGCCCTTCTGCTTCTTTCCATCACCATATTAGCTCTTTGATTCTTGGTCCTCTTTCCAATAGATAAATTCTCCATACTTTTCTCATAAAAATTTCAAAAACCACAGAGGAAACCAAACCATTTTATAGAAAAGTAGAGGAATGAGGTGAAGGCGGAAGGACAGGTAAAAGAAACAAAGAAAATCGTCCTATTCGAAGTGTTTGGGGCATGTTCAAGGGAAATACGCCAATATTGACTCAAAACCGCTCCTATTTGACCTATATTGACTCATATCGATGTATTTCAAGTGTGAAGGCCATTTTTCTACCCAAAATCGCTTCTATTCAACTTATATCGACTCAAACCGTCCTATGTGAAGTGTTTAAGGCATGTTTAAGAGGGAATACACTATTGAGGATACTCAAAACGATGAAATTATGGGCAAAAGCTATTACCTTCACCATGGACATCCCACTACTACACCCGTTGAGGACATCAAGCATGAAACGCATCACGAAAGTAGTCACACTCAGTTTCCCCACATTGTTGAGCGCACTATGAAATACAAAATAGAAATGTTAGTCATATGATAGTATTATTCTAAAATGTTTTAATTAGTTAATCAATTCACCGTCAATTTTATCCATGTCGATGTCTGCTTTCCTGCTCGTTCTCCTTGCAATGTAAGTCTTTTGAACACACTGGAAAACGACATTGATTGGTTTAAAAGTTCAGTTTCAACCAACCTTAGCTTGTAATGTAAATCTATTGATAACACTTACCAATCAATAAAGGTGTTGGTGTGTTCTTGCATCAATTCTCGTTACCTTTAGAATGGTACTTCACCTTCAATTCATTCACATGCCTTTCTAAGTAAGGATGAACATTTGTGATATGGTGCAAAACAAATAAATGAGCGTGTCTCTTTTTCGGCAATGGAATTAAGACCTCCTTAGAACCCACGGTGTTGTGCCCTTTGAGCCTCCCTTCATGCCTCGATTTTGATAATCCGATTGCCTCTCCTTTAGATAAGAACTCACTAAGAAACTCACCTACCTTCTATGTGGTTATACCTTGAATTATACTACTTTTAGGGTGTGTTGGGTTTCTCACCTTCTTTTTTAAAATAACCATGTATCTCTCAAAAGGATAAGCCCATCTTGGGAATACTAGACCACACAACTTGATTTCTAGAACCAAATGAACAACTAGATGTACCATAATATCAAAGACCGAAGGTGGAAAATACATCTCTAGGTGACATAAGGGCATAACAACATTAGCATGTAACTCATCCAAACATGACGAATCAAGCTCCTTGCTGCATACTGTATTGAAAAAATAACAAAGACTAGTGACAGAATCCCTAACATGCTTTGGCAAAATATGGCGGATGGAAATGGGTAGAAACCCTTGTATCCTAACATGATAATCATGAGACTTCATACCCACTAATTTCAAATCTTTCATGGACACAAAGTTTTTCAAATTTTATGAGTACCCACTAGGAACCTTGATCCCATACAAACACTCACAGAATATCCTTTTTTCTGCTCGAGACAAAGTATAACAAACCGGAGGAAGATACGTGGATTTACTTTTTCCATTCCTAGATGTTCTGTCTTCAGGCCATAACTTGGATCGAATCTTCATTGTCTTCATATCTCTCCTAATATTAGGACCATCCTTAGTCTTACTAGGTATATTCAACAGCTTCCCTAAAATGGCATCACAAACATTCTTTTCTATATGCATAACATCAAGACAATATCTAACAGGTAAATACTTCAAATACTCAAGTTTCCAAAAGATTGATTGTTTCTTCTGTAACCCCTGAGCATCTCTATGTTTTATAGTTTTTCCTAACACATTATTCATTTCTTTCACAAGGCCATAAACCTCAATTCCCGTCAAAGGTATAAGAGCTTTATGTTGCCCAACTTTATCATCAAATGAGGTATTTCTTTTACGATAAGGATGAAACCTATTCAAGAACCTCCGATGCATATGTTTAGTCCATATCATCCAGACAAATCGCGTAGACTTTCTTTCCCTTTACCTTATACCCTAACAAGTTCTCATGTGTTGGAAAGTCATTAATGGTACAGAATGGCATGGAGTGTAAAATTTTCTTCAGCATATGCATCGTAAACAAATATACCTTTATCCCACAACAACTGCAGATATCAAATAAGGGGAGCAAGATAAACATCAATATCATTCCCAGGTTGCTTGAAGCGATAACATAACATACTTACGCTTCATGTACAACCAAGGATGCAAATTATATATCACTAACAAAACTGGTCATATGCTATGTTGACTGCTTAAGGTACTCAAAGGATTCATTCCATCCTTTTAGAGACAAAGTCTTAGGTTCCTATCTTCCTTGCCAAAAGCATTGATAGATTCATCAATTGTTTTCCACTATGGGGAATCAACCGGATGTCGAATCATCCCATCTTTCTTCCTCTTCTCTGCATGCCATCTCAAATTCTTTACATCGCTCTTAATCGAAAATAAATGTTTGAACCTCGGTATTATGGGAAGGTACCATAACACCTTTGCCGAAGGACCGTTAATCCCCACTTCAGGTCCTACCCCATGTGGGAGTTTGTAACGTGATTGCCTACATCTAGCACATTGAATGAACTCTACATACTCATTTTAATACAATATACAATCATTTGGACAGGCATCAATCTTCTTATACTCTAAACCCAGGGGACACATTAACTTCTTTGCATAGTACATTGATATATGCAAATCATTTCCCTCTGGAAACATGTCCCCTAATACTTTCAACAAGGCCATGAAACTTGTATCAGTCCAACCATATTTTGCTTTCAAGTTAAATAATGTTGATATGGCAGACAACTTAGTGTATTTGGAACATTTAGGATACAATGGTTTTTCAAAAGCCTCCCAAAAACGCTCAAAAGTACGAGATTGACTACCAAATTGATCATCAACCCCTTCAAGCATTTCATCCATTTGATCTTTATCATCAAGGTTATTATCCTCCAATTCATCCTCTCTATCATCTTCCTTCTTGGCATCAACATCTTCACCATTATAAAATTCCAATTGTTCATGATGCTCTAACTCAACATGATGAATACGAATTTCGTTAGAATACGACCCCATGTCATTAAGAGCAGACACTTCACCATACCATACCCATACATGATATTATTGTCTAAACCCACGCTGGATAACATGGTCCCTCAACTCTCTTATACTACTAACTGTATTCATACTATCGCAATCAACACAAGGGCAACACACTTTATCATCTCTAATGTTATTCAACGCTTGTTTACTAAACTCCTTAATTCCATTCATAAACTCCAACGAAGCACGATTATCATATATCCAATTACGACCCATAATTTTTCATCCCCTATTTGACATGAGAGAGATCAAATATCAATTTACAAAAATCAGTTTACACATAATCATATACATATATATATACCTCAAGGTTCCTCAAGTAGCTACCAAAAATAAGGTTAAGCAAACTCCACAATGGGCGACAAGCACTCGCTCTATAGTTTAAGTTACTAAATTTTTCTAGCGATATTATTTTTGTTCTATGATTTGTAAATCACTACAAATTTTACAAAAAATTTGGCAGAGTTTCCTTTGTAAACCAAACATTTCCCATTTTTGAAAATAAATTTTCAAACCTGTTTATATGCATTTAAATATAACCACAACCAACACACAATGCCATTTTATATCTAGCTAGGTAACCTAAAGAATTTCTAATAATAAGTTATTAAGTTTGAACTTTCAAAGTTTGAGCCTTATAATTCCAAATTAATAAAAATTATTAAATGGGACCATCATCACTCAAATAATCTAACCACCATATCAGACACCCTCCCTAAAGTAAAAAAGGTTAGCTTCCTCACCCTTCCAAGACCGAAGACCACTTCAATTTAACCGTTTTTGCATTGCTTTCTACGCATTTTTTTCTCTCCATTTCACTTCCTCCCTACTCATTTTCTCTCATCTCTTTTGCTCTAAGCTTTTGTCACCCTTTTAAAGCCCGTCAAAATGACTACTTCAAAGTAAGATCGAGTCTTCTTTACCTTTCTTTTTGTTTGTTTGTTTGTTTTATCCTTAAGCTTCAATTCCCTACCTAGATTGCTCCCTAAATCCATCAATATCCATTATGAAACTCTTCAACTACAATTCATTCCTCATATCCAAGTCTTTTGCCAAAAATCCATCTTATATCATCATTCCTATTCCATAAAAAATTTTGACCGCAACTTATAACAAATAATCTATCCAAGTAAGATCTTATTGGAAAATGTTTTAAGCTGTCTAAGATGAATGCCTGGATAGTGCAGGCAAATGCACAATGAGCACTGTGCACTCGGATAAAAACGCAACTCAATAATACAGCATAAAATGTGTACAACGTAACATTTATTAAGTGAAGCATATAATATACATGAAGGTCAATTGTAATGTATGTGTGTGGTTCAAAGTTTCCCACCAAAAACATGAATCATTAACCACATAAACGAACCGTCAAACATATCTTTTCAGTTTCCCACAAAGATTTACACATTATTAGCACAATCCCCGACATTGGTGACTCTTTAGTTTTAATTGTTTTCAATTGCTAGCATATGATATTTATTTAACATATACATTTGGTTCAATTGTAAAGAACATCATAAATATAAAAAAATATTCATTAGTGTGGAGTATTTTGTTCATTAAACATCTTGGTGCACATGCTTAATCTGAAATTGTTGGCATATGATATTTATTTTACATGTATATTTGATTTGATTGTAATGAACGACAGAAATATGAATAATATACATTATTGTTGAGTATTTTTTACATTAAATATTTTGATGCACATACGCAATGAAATAATTGCTGGTATATGATATTTAAAACAAAATTTACATGGACATTTGATTCAAATGTAGTGAACATCATAAGGAATAATGTGAGTTGAGTAATTTGTACATTAAACGACATCTGTTGCACATACTTAGTGAAAGAATTGTTGGCGTATGATATTTAGAACAAAAAATTTACATGAACATTATTCGATTGTAATGAACATCATAAATGTTAATGTACATTAGAGTTGAGTATTTTGCACATTAAACATCTGTTGCACATATCTAGTGAAAAAATTACAGGCATATGATATTTAGAACAAAAACTTTACATGTATATTTGATTCGAATGTAATGAACATCATAAATGTATGTGAATAATATGCATTATAGTTGAGTCTTGTGTACATTAAACTTCTTGTTGCACATGCTCAGAGAGAAATTACTGGCATATGAAATTTAGATAAAAATTTTAGATGTACATTTGATTTGAATGTAATAATTATTAGAATTGTGAATAATGATCATTAAAGGTGAATATTTTGTATATTAAATATCTTGTTGTACATAGTGAAAAACTGTTGTATATGAAATTTTACATGTACATTTGATTGTAATGAACATTAGAAATATAAATAATATACATTAGAGTTGTTATTTTGTACATTAAACATCTTGGTGCACTTGCTTAGTGAAAAACTGCTGGCATTTGAAATTTAGATAAAAAATTTTACATGTACATTTAATTTGAATGTAATGAATATAATAAATGTAAATAATGTACGTTAAAGTTGAGTATTTTGTGCATCAAACATGTTGCATGTGCACTAAGATGTACATATCCATATCATAACTTCCTAATGTATAACTTCCTTATAAGTGATGTACATATAATCATCTCATGTAATGTAAATATTTTCGATATATGAAGACCATGGTTGAAACATATTGATTTCACAATATACATGTTGTGTATATCTACTGAATAAATTGAAATGAAAAATCGATAGAAATTAAAACGTGATGCAAATTGAATAAACCAAATAGAATTCAATAGGTCTGTTATTATTATTATTTTTTCAACACAAAACAATATAATCTCAATATTTCATCATTTACTTTTACAAAGCATTAATGTTGGTTTTTGGTATGAAACTTTAAACTGCACGCGTATATTATAATTAATCTTCATGTACATTAGATACTTCACTTAATAAATTTTGTACGCATTTTATGTTGTATTGGCTTGCATTTTTTTATCCAGATGCACTATGCACTCGTATGCACAATCCAATTTACGGTCTAAGATACCGTAAAAAGCAAATGTAAACAGATACGGACAAGGGGAGTACTATGATGTCATGGGAATCACAACTTCAAATTGACACACGGTAAGAAATGGGGAATAAAAAATAAAAGACATGACAAACACGAGCCTATAGCTAGCTCACTTACAATATGAGCATAATCTTAAAAAAAAAACGGTGGACCCTATTCTTCCAGTGAAGATTAAGCATTTAAATTATATGCATAAACATTCCAATTATTTTCCTTAGCCATTATTAAATTCTAACATTATGTCAAAAAAAAAAAACCTTTACTCAAAGTAAATGGTAAAACCACCTACCTATTACATAAGCAAGAAAATACTAATTGAAATCATGCACAGTCTCACCGAAGTTTGAGTAAGCGACGGATGCTGTCCGTCGCACCATTATCAACTTCTGCAGCGGCAGCCTCAGCATTGCAGCTAAGCTTGTTCAGTTGCAGCCTCCTCAATGGAAACTTGGGCAGAGGTAGGCTGCTTGGCGGAGGGGCGAGACTGAACAATGAAGCTGCTGTGAAGTTCTTCTCCTTCCTCTCTTCAACAACTTCACTCTCACGATACACAGCCGGTAAAACCCGGGGCACTTCCTTCGGAGGAGTCCCCGGGTTAGGCCGCCCTGCATCCTGATTATATTCAATCAATGATGATCCATCATTTTTCTTCTCTTTTGTTGTTGCTTCAGATTCTTTAACCCACTCTTTCTTCTTGCTTTGGGTGGTTGTTTTCGTAGTGGTCGCTGCTGTTGCTACTGCTGCTGCTGTTAGGTTGAGTTTTGTTTTGTTGGGTGGCTTCTTGGGGACAGCAGAAGAGAGGGAGTGGCCTCGAGTAAGCGGAGCAGACAGAGAGTGGTCACGACTCTGCGGAGGAGGGAGTGTGCGTAAAGCGGGTTGAGAGACGACGGGATGAGGTAGGAGAGGTGGTTGCTGATGCTGCGGATTGATCTTTGGTTGGTGGTTTTGGTAGTAACTTGGTAGTATTATTGGTGGTTGTGGAAAAGGGAGATAATATTGCTTAGGAAAATGATTAAAAAACACACCTCCTGCAATGGTATCATGCACCATCTCCCTCTGTACATGCGGAGATGGTGCAAATTTTTGGTACATAGCACCACAGCTCGACTGCCTCGAAATATGGGGCAATCGAGCTACTTGGTGTTGGTGTTGGTGACGAAGGCGGTGAGACTTTTTCCTCGAATTCTTGGCTTGTTTGGTGGGAGAGACAGACGAATCATTCACTAATGACTCCATTATTCCATTCAGCTCTTAGCTTATTGGCTTGTTATATACAATATGATCGGATAATAGTATGAAATCAATAATAAAGTGTCATCGGATGAAACAACGTAGTATGTGCTCTTGAAATGTACGTTCAAGCTAAGGGAAAACCCTAGGCATCAGTTGTTTGATCTGAAATCAAGAGATCGAGTACGTCAAGAGGTTAAGGAGTGATTCGATTATGGGGGATTCATAAGTGCTGAGTACTGCACTACGAAGGTGTCTTTTCCATTGGACAGTGCCCTCACTTTAAATAGAAGAAGATATTATGCTTGTCAAATTTTGAAAATCAATATAGAGGAATAGAGGATATGGCTAAAATGTATTACTTTATTTTGGATTAGAGAAAAATTAAAATTTAAACATCTCCATATAATATTTTACGATACTTTTAACTATAAATTCTATTGGCCGACATTACATCAGAAATCGTCTCATATTGAGATTTGATCGAGAAAAATGTCGATCAATATATATGACTAGTGGGGTTTTTCTATATATTGTCAATTAAAATAATTATATTAATGTGTTGGAGATGTCTAATTTTAGATTGTAATGATACGAGTATTGTGTATTAAGGAGCATAAATTATGAAAGTATGACTCAATTTTTTCAAGGGATGTAATTGAAATTTTTTAAAACATCAGTGATGATGTTTTTCAATAATTATTACTTAACAATAGAGTAAGAAATGTAACTAGCTTTAGTAGCTTAATATGTAATGACCAAGGAAGTAAATTGCTCTCTTTATTCATTATGGTCAATATGTTTTACAAAAAATTTCTAATGCTAGTTCGTGGCTCTTGACAATTTCAAGGTCAAAATTAGACAAACCTTTATATGGTACCATTCTGTTTACTAAGGGGTCCAGAGAGTATCAAATTACTGACAATTGACAACCATACGATGTACAAATGGTCAAGGAAAACTACATTAAAAAAAAAGAGTATTATATACGCTCTACTTTGTTTGTGATTGAAAAAAAAAAAAAGAAAAATATGGGGAAAGACAGTGATATACGTAAATACTCTTTCCGTTCTTTAATGTTTATTTTATTTGACTATTTTTTATGAGAGTTTTTTGATCAAAATAGGACAAATATTAAGGGACATAAGGAGCCTTCCGGAACACGATAATGTCGTTAGAGGTGGCCATGTGTTGTGTCGTGCCCGGCTTGGGTCGTGCCAACTCGTGTCTAGCCTCTTCTCGTGTCGTGTCATGCCTAATTGTGGTCGTGTCATACTGTGCTACCTATCTCTGAAACTCGTGCTGACCTAATTTTTTAAATAATAGAATTGAAAAAATAATAAAAATAAAAAAGTATTAAATTTTAAAATAATAAAGTATATAATAGAAATGAAAAAAAAAATTTAGATAATTTAAATTATATTATAAATATATAATAATAGTAATAATAATAGTACTAAATAATAGTCTGCTTCAAGTCATGATTATGTGTCGTGCGTCGTGCCAAATTGGCGTGCCACTCGCGCCGTGTGCTGTGCTCGCCTAAATTTTTATTTGTTGTTTGTGGCCTAGCCTGCGGCCCATTATAGTGTGTCATGACGTGCCACAACTGTACTCGTGTCGTACCATGTCAAAAGCGTGTTGCGTCTGCTCGGCCCTCGGGCCGGCCCGACCCATGCCCAGCTCTAGATGTCATATAAATCATATACGATAATTTTTTTTTGAAATAAATCATATACGATATGTGGTGCATCGTAATTAACTTAGTACTCTATTCATCTTTTTATTATTGGCTCATTTTATTTATAAATTTTAAAAAGTTTGACATATGTTTATGTAATGTTATAAGAAATAGTATATTTAAGTGTAATTTTATTATATACATCTAAATATGTATTTATGAAATATAGAGTATCAAGCTCTTATAATTTTTTGGCCTATAAAATTAAAAATAAAAACATTTTAAATGAAACAAATTGAAAATTTATGAATAAAGGGAGTATTTAAATAGCACTCCCTCTATCCCCAGAAATATGTTTTTATCTCTATATTTGTAAGGCAAAAAAATTATGAAAATTTGATATTTTAAAAATTTACTTTGAGATGCATCTAATAAGATTCCACTTAATTATATTATTTTTTATAACATGATGAGAATTTGTGATGAAACTTTTCAAACTTTAATTTTATAAATAGAAATAGAGCAATTTTTAGGAGAAGGCTAATTTCATATTTTTAATTTGATTATTTTAATGTAAAATTAATTGACTTTTATTTGTTTTACCCTCTAGGTAACCGACATATGTAATGTGGGTCGGCTACTAGCAAAATCTCATTTCTGTAAGGGTCGGCAGCCGCCAAACCATTTCTGACCATATTAATTATTTAAGAATATGCATATCTAAATATATAGATTTTCCTTTTGTTGCCGTTGGAAAGATCTTGACCGTTAATGCACCTCCTAGGGATGGTAAGATTATAAGGTGGAGGGGTGTTTGACAGTCGAGGCTCGAGAGTATTTATGAAAGATTTTATGCAATTGGATATTATTACTTGATGGAAATACATACAAATGAGTAGGAAATTAGGAGTGGAATATTAAAGGTTTGACATTTGGTAGTGTATGTACAATCTTTCTCGTGGGTATTGGAATATGATGGCTTTCTTTTACATTTGCAAATACTTGTACAAAAGGTTTGGAATGTAGATTCACGATGTATTCATGTTCATTCCTATAATTTTTGAGCTATAAGGTGAAATAAAAAAGTAGGACCCTAATTATCAAGTTTAGTATAAAAAATTCAATTATAAGAGTTGGCGCCATAAAAAAATTAATTTATGACAATATTTTTAAATACTAATTTCAAATTTTATAAAAACATAGAAATTTAAAATAGAAATTAAACACTTATACATAACATTGTCTACGAGCATTTTTAAATGTAAAATCACCAATTACATTGTTCACATCAATATGTTCTAATGTCTTTCTCATAATATAAATTGGTTAAACCATTTAATCTTCTTGTGATATTTATGACCTTAGTCATGTAATTTTTTTTACTTTAAAAAAAATTCAAGAAGTTTTTCAAATGTTTTATTTAACTTTAATAGACTTTTTTTAGCAGACGTAGTTATCACTTGCATAGTAAAAAAAGTTGATAAGTAATTGTTATATTTGGAAAATAATCCATTACTTTGACAAACTCTAGAATTTCAAATATTGACATCAATTCATTTGGCAAAGTCATTTGTAGAACTTTTGATTTTGAAAAAAGATCATCTGCATAATTTTTATGAGAAAAAATAAGATTAATGTTTGAGCAACATTTACATAATCAATTATTATCCAATGCTTTCAAACTTTTTTACCAAATAATAAGCCAAAATTATTTTTAAAATTCTTTAGTTCCTCAAATCTGTTTTTCAAAGAAGTTATGGCCAAATTTATAATCTCTGATCTAAAAAGTGATCAATTCTAAAAGACTCTTTAGGTGTATTTACCACTTCTTCAATGGAATTAGTCTCATTATTTTTTTTTTCTAATGACATAATGCTTTGTGGGAAAAGGAGGTTATAAATCCATATCAATTGTAGCAATATTCATGAATGATTCATACCCTTTATTTCTATATTTCTCAAATATTAATATTATACCTTCCACTTCCTTCATTATAGTGGCATACTGACTAGATTGCAAATTTTTACTAGCTTTATTATGGCAAATAAAATCTCATACCAAATAACCAAGCTAAGTAAAAATTTAAAACTCTCAATGGAAGAACACAAATATTTTTTTTTCTTCACTTTTTGTCTTGGCATCATCACCTCTAGAATCATACAATTTAATCAAAGCTAATTTTTTGAGGGAGCTTGAAAATAATTAATGAATTTAATGTTTTTATTTCGACTTTCACAGATCTATGGATTCTCCTAGCATATGGCTAAGGTTTCAAGAAGCAATGCTCATGGTAGTAAGAAACTACTTCGTATGGGAGAGAAGGGAAGTTTGTATCCTAATATAAAGGAATACTCGTATAACAAACCCAACCAGGCCTAGTTCTATTTGCTCTCTGCCTCTGTTGTGGGAACCTAAGAGTAAATTTTTATAGATGATAAGACATGACAATAAATGAAGCCTAATAATTGATATGCTAGGGATGTCAAAATCTAACCCAAACCGTAAAATTGCCTAAAACCAACCTGCATCCGACTTGGTAATGACTCGAAAAGTGAGACTTGAATGTGACATGGCCCAAAGTCAGCCCAAAATCGATTAAACCGGATATTCCTAGACCCAAACCTAATATGCAACATGACCTATTAATGACCCGACCCGAAAACAACCTAACCCGTTAACGAATCGACCCGAAGACAATCTGACACATTAATGACCAGACTTGAATGTGATATGCGTCTAACTTAAATACAACTTGACCAATTACTGACCCAACCATAAGACATCCTATTCCGTTAATTACCCGACCTGTCAATATCCATGAAACTAACTTCCTTCAACTATATGTCTATATATGATAATTGATAAAATGTATCATACTCACCTGTTTATCCAAATTTGAGTTTATTTGAACTATATGTCTATATATGATATTTAATACTTATTTAGTATCTAATAAAATGATTTAGTCACCAATTGATTTTATCATAAGTAGATAATTGATATGGATAATACAATGATACACTAAAATACTCATCTCATACTCGTTTGTTACAATAATACACAGTTAATAGTCAGTACCTTGTAAATATGTTATTTTGTAATGACTTATCGTCATCATTATTATCTAATTAATGAATTGATCATCATATAAAACAAGTTATAAATGTGAACTAGTATGTGATTACCTTACATGACTCGAGATGGATATAATTAAGAGTAAAAACTGAATCATAAACCTATAAGAACACATAATGATCGATTAAAACCCAATAAATCCCGACCCGAATTTCATATGAAATGAAGATGACCCATTTCAATAAATAGACGAAATCTACCCGAAACGAAATAACCCATTTAGGAACATATCTAGATTGACCTGAACCGACTATGAGTCTATGCCCCAAATCAAAAATTCACTTGAATAAAAAATAATCTTCTATAACCTATCCATGGACCAAATCGAATAACCCGAACCAAACATAATCCGGACTCGAAATCTACCTGAACCCGAAACAATCCATTATCTCATCGTGGAACTGATTCGAGTTGACCCGAATCAAACATGATCCGAACCGAATACAACTCAACAAACCAAACTGAAGCAAATAAACGATTTAACTCGACTTGATAATCACCCGACTCGAAAGGCCAAATTTAGTCGTTTTAACCCGACCCGATTATAATTGACTCGTGATGGGTCAACCCAAAATCAATATGTAGACCCAAATTAACATCCCTAGATATATAGATGCCATGGTGTCGAGCCGGTCAGGCTGTGTCGGGCTCGGCACCGGACTAGACTTGGAGAACCGGGACGAGACCAATCCAGGGGGCGGGCCGGTCCAGGTTGGGGTTGGGATTTATGATTCGTACCGAATCAAGAACCGAATCACGAACAGAATTGAACCAAATTAGCGAATCGAATTCACGAATCGAATTGACGATTTGAATCAGATCGAATTTGGTATCGAATCGAAACAAATTCACGAATCGAATCAAAACGAATTACATAGAAACACATTTACAAATTAGAATAAGTAAAATATTTCGATTGTAATTAAACGTTTATATTACACTCAAATTGATATTTGTTGTAAACTTTTAAATAACATTAAATTTTTATTTATTTTCTTAATAATTATGTATTATTAAAACAATTAAGCTTGTATTGTTATATATACAACTAATTTCATATTTATGTATTATTAAACCAAATAAACTAAATAAACTAATTAACCTATTATTAAAATAATTATGTATTATTAAATTATTCAACGTAATTAGCTAAATACACATTTACTTATAATCCATTATCATATTAATTTATTTTAATTAAACAAGTTTTGGGGGTGGGGGAAAAAAGAAAGGGCTTGCACTTAATTTTGGAAATCAAAATTTAATTATATAATTAAATATTGATTTTAAAAATTAAGTTGCCTACGTATCCCAAAGAAATTAAAACTCACGTAATTCTGTTACATATCTCGAGGGGTGCCTAGCCTAGCAAGGGGCAGTCCTCGAACGTCCTTCACCTGCTGCGTTGTCGCTTGATTCAGTAGTGTCCATCATCATCCAAGGATCATCTTCGTCGTTGTTGTCCTCCCTCAATCTTTCTTACAGACACATAAGCGAGATCTCTTCTAGTCCAATACTCTTCTACCTGCACTAAAATCAGACTCAAAAGCAATAGAGGAAGCGGAAATTGCAAGGATATCCTTTGCAATTCTCGCCAGAACGGGAAATTGTCGTTCGTGATAACGCCACTACTTAGTAATTGAAAATTTTTCATCGATTTTGTGTTGGTAAGAAATATATTCGTTAATAACGTAAAGTGAAGAAGATGAAGAAGCCGATGTTTTTTATTTTTTTAAAATTCTACTAAGTGTTGGCACGAATCGCGTAACGAAACTTCTACTAGACGACGATATATGTTAGGAAGGTGCAAAAATAAAAGCATAATAATCATACAAATTAGATAAAACATTTTTACATTTTTCTATATAGGCAGTGACGTTGTATTGTAGACCTAGAGTGTTTTAGTAGAATTCTAACATGTTTTCTAAACCCAAAGTCTTGACCCCGGGATCAAGAATAGCAGCTATACCATATATGATGGGGAATTCACTAAAGTAAGCATACTCGCTAAGAGAGTTAACAATGCTAACACACTTTAATATAACTAAATGAATGTTAGGGTCGTAAGTATATGAGAAAATTTTGATTGTATGATCAAATGCTGCTAAAATGTCACGAATGAAAATAGCGGTAGTCCACTGGAAATTAGTAATAAGTTCCTTAGGAGTTGCTCGGGTTTTGTTATAAAGAATGGTAAAAACCTTAAGGTATTTAATGACATCATTTAACAACCTATATGTTGAGTTCCAACGAGTCGGCTCTTCTTAAGGTATCTTTTCTTACATAAGGTCATATACTTTCTTCTAACTGAAGCCGTAATCCTAATTCATTTAATTACACTCCTAATGGGGTTAAGCAAGTCTCTTAACTCAGCTAAACCTTCTTAAACCGAGAGGTTCATAATATGAGCACAACAACGTACATGTAAAAGCTCTCCACTGTTCAACAATTTTAAGCTAGGTTCAGTTATTAAATAATTTATACATTTTGTGTTTGCTAAAGCATTATCTAAGAAAAGGGAAAACATTTTATCAAGCAAGTGAAAGGTCTTAAGGAATTTTATTATCATTACCTTAAGGTTGTAACCGGTATGTCTCTCCTCTATAGCCTCAAAGCAAATGATACGTTTTTTAATATACCACTCACCATTGATCCAATGAGCGGTTATACAAAGAAAAGGTTCACCAAAAGTAGAGGTTCATGTATCACTAGTAAGGCTAATACGATCGTTAAAAGTGCAAAATATTTCTATTAAACTACTTTTATATTTGTAATAAGCAGTTTGGGTATGACGTTTAAGTTTGTTCCTACAGACACGTCTATAAGCGAGTTGTAAGCAAAATGTTCGAAATTCGGGCTCTCACTATGGCTAAACAGTAATTCGTCGGCAATTACAAAGTTAGCTAATTCAATTCATCAATCATCCTATCTCTATTATACATAAAAGGCATACCTCCTCTGGGCATGGTACCCATATACCCATGTAGTTGTGTTTAACTTGACAATTCTGATGCGCTTGCGGATTCAGCTGCTTTTAGATTGATTCCGTGTATTCCGGTCAAGTGATGGGATAATGTCCCCGTCCCATAATTGGTCTTCCATGCATATGCCGCTATTGGCTCTTTCCCTTGCTGCTTGCATATCAAGCAATATAACATGAACTTCTTTCTTTTAGAAGAAGCGTCGATCATTGGAACCTTCTTAAAATATGGCCATACTGGTGAAGATTTCTTTCTCAGTGAGTGGATTCGAGTACTCCATCATCTTCACCTTCATTTCATATCAAGTTATAAACATTAAGTCAAACAATAACATTATTAGTTCATTAACTAATTAGTTAACATCATCAATCTAATTAAACTAATCAACTTAATATAACATAATCAACTTCATAAAACAAATTTATTAAAACTAATTATCAAGTTAAACATTATCAACTAATTAAACATAATTAAACATCATCAACTTAATATAACATGATCAATTTACTTAAACTAAATAAACTAATCAATTAACTTAAACTAATCTAACTAAACTAATCAATTTACTTAAAATTGATTTTCTTAATTAATTAAACTAATCTAACTAAACTAATAAATTTACTTAAATCAATTTACTTAAACTAATCTAACTAAATTAATCAATTTACTGAAATCAATTTTCTTAAACTAATCTAACTAAACTAATCAATTTACTTAAATCAATTTACTTAAACTAATCTAACTAAATTAATCAATTTACTTAAATCAATTTACTTAAACTAATTAAACTAATCTAAATTAATCAACTTATTTATCATCATCAACCTAATGTACTTAATTAAACATCATCAACATAATACCGTAATAAACATATTATCTTCAACTAATTAAACATCATCAACTTAATCTAACATCATCAATTAATTAAACATTTTCAACATAATCTACTTAATTATCATAATCAACTTAAATCAATTTACTTAAACTAATTAAACTAATCTAAATTAATCAATTTAATTATCACCGTCAACCTAATATACTTAAAACATCATCAACATATTACCATAATCAACATATTATCTTCAATTAATTAAACATCATCAACTTAATCTAACATTATTAACTAATTAAACTAATTCAATATATTATCATCAACTTAATCTAACGTCATCAACTAATTCAACATTATCAACATAATCTAACATCATCAAGTTAATTTAACATTATCAACTAATTAAACTAAATTCAACATATTATGACCAACTTAATCTAACATCATCAACTAATTCAATATTATCAACATAATCTACTTAATTACCATAATCAACTAATTAAACTATTTAAAATAATCAATTTAATTAAACTATTTGAACTAATCTAACTTAATCTACTTAATTATCAGCATTAACATAATCTACATAATTAAACATCATCACTAATTAAACACAATTAAATAATCAACATATCAGCTATTCAACTTAATCTACATATTATCATCAACTAATTAAACATCATCAAACTTAATTAAGTTATCTAATTAAACTAACTAGTTTTCATATTAACATTAATTAATTAGAAGTTTAAGAGTTACCTTGACCAGTGGAAGGAGGCAAACGCATTTTCGAAGTTGGAGTTTGAGGAACTTGACCAGTAGGAGTACCGATAAGTTATTCCTCTAAGTGTTGAGTGTAATTTGCGGTATTTTCGTACAAACTACTAACGCTGAGTCTATCTCTTGAAGTCATTTATTTTATAAAATGTAGTAGTAAATAAGTAAGCTAATTGTATTTAGTAATAATTGAGAGATTGAGAAAATGAGAGTTTGAGAGATTGAGAGCGAGTTTGTGAGGAGTGGGAAACCGAATTGCTCGGTTATATAAGCAACTTCCAACGGCTAATTCAAAGGATTAATTAACGGCTAGTTTTAGGCGGGCCGGGCCGGACCGGTTTGAATGGGTGGGCTAGTCCGATTCGAATAGTGGGCCAAGTCGAATTTTTTCACGAACCGAATTGAATAGGATCAGGGGTTGGGGAATTTGGATTCATATTCAGCCCATTAATTTGACTGGTCGAACCGGGTTTTGCCTGGTTCATGGGCGGGTCAGTCTGGGTTATGGTGAACAGGCCTAGTGCCCACCTCAATCGTGCCACGATATGGATTTTTCCCTTTACATTGTTTGGCAAAAATCAGCAAAATTTTTGGTAACTATTATGGCCAAATTAAACATATCAATTTGGGCCGCATGGTTTTTACAATTTTACTTCATCTTCATAGGCAAGCTTATTAAGGTAATTGGTGATTAAGATGACTAAAGGCCGCAATTTCAACTTTCAAGCTAATCAATGATCCATGATGGCGAAGGCATGAACTAATGGTCTATGTTCAAGATTTGATAATTTTGTAACGTACGGATTAGATAACATGGATATAAAATGAAGTCCGATCCTTAGGTCATTTGTTACAAAAACACTTTCGTCCCTAATTTTTGTTCCATTTAACTTTTTACGGTCTCTAATATACAACTTAAAAAGTTTTAATTTTCAAAACTATCAGATAAAAAATTATGAAAACTTTCAAAAATTGACAATACGTCAACAAAATCCCACTTGAATATATTATATATTATAACATAATGAGAATTTGTGGTCAAATTTTTTAAACGTTGATTCCATAAATAGAAATGGAGCAAATATTAAGAAATAGAGAGAGGATATACTTTTATTTTAACGTTTTAGGATATCCCAACTTTCTACTATCTTTTTTTCAACTAAATAAGTACGCTAAAATTCACAGCACCTGTAAGTAAAAAAAAAAATCACAGCAAAGTTTGGTTTGCTGATACCCTTTATGAAATCAATAATTAAAATTAGAAGCGGTAATAATTACCTATATATGCTTTCATACTCCACAGTTAAATATATCAAAGTTGGTTGGATTAAGTTAGGGAGCATTTGGTTTGTTCGAAGAAGTAATTTTCTTTCCCAGTTGTTCTCATTGCCTGATAGGCTTAGTTTGTCCAGTGGTCTATGGCTCCATCATCTGTAAAGGCAAGTCAATAATAAAGGTCTTCTTATTTGGATATAGAAACCGCCAAATTTGAAGTGTTCGTTGGAAATTGAAACATCGGTCAAAGGGATTTGAGTTGCTGTAAAAGAGAGGGAGTTCATCAAGTTACAAGAAAATTATAAATGTGAATCTTCAACTTCCACTCATTAGTCAGTACCATATTTACATGGAAGTAAACTGATTGTTTATATCACAATTTGAATAGAGACATTAAGCCCCACTAATTGAACAAGGAAAAGTGGAATATTCTCTCCCGAGTAGTTGAAATTCAAATTTTTCCGTTAAAATTTAGATAACTTTAAGACGTTTTTAAACAGGTCAAAGGCTGAAACGTTTATCAGATCTCGAACTTACTCAAACCTAATTTGATGGATTTTTAATGAGGCAAAGGTTGTCTGTTAAGGAATGTTTGTTCAAATTGCCTAAAGGTTTCAAGTGGGGGTAGAGATTATATGCTTATTAGAGCGACTAAATTCCACTTGGAGATAAGTTTTATATGAAGAGTCTATTCACATCAGTCTTATAGCAAAATGATGGGCTTGGAGGGGTAAATGATAAGGGTTTGTTACTAGACTATGGGCTAGAAGTTATGATGGGCATATCTAAGGACATATGGTCAACAACGTTATTGAGAAGCTAGTTTAAGGAGTAATTGGGTTAAGCCTAATAAATCTCAGGTCATATGGGGAGTCTAATATGATGGGCAATATCTAAAGTTAAGCATCACCTCTTGCTCGCTCAATGTCTATAAATGTTGCATTTAAGCATAAACGAAGTTATTGTAATCTTTATACTTCATATATACACATAAACATATTGTCTTGGAGGTAACTTTCTGTCTTATATAGCATATTGAGCTAAATATTAAAGAGTGTTTCTTAGGACACTGCGCAAAGGCAAATTGTTTCACTTGTGCAAGAATTCATCATTCAACAAGGTTACAGAAAACTCTTACACTAGGCTCAATCCAACATCTTTCACTCAATTCATCCTTTCTTAATCAACATTACTAGTAATTTTACTACAATCCCTAAACTCAAGATTAATGTCATACCCCCTTTATATGCCTAGCATATTGTCTAGGTTCGAATATTCGAACCCTACTTTCCCTTGTTCCCTTGCATCCATACTCGAACAGTCGAACCTCGAGTACTTAGTATCTTGCTACAAAGTTGTAATTTACAGTAGCATACAAGTACATGATCCGTTATTTTAGTTGTGAACCTGTGATGTTTGAATTCATCTGAAAGCGAGGGAGTTCAAAAGTATAATGCCTACTTGCCTAGATTGCCGACACTAATTACGTGGGACAAACTGCTCATAAATGCCGACTTTTACTTCGTCAAATTTTGATTAGCAACGAAATTTACAAAACTAAAACTGAGACACCGAGTCACTCAGCTCACACACTCACACAAGACACAACTATTGATTAATGTTCTTTAAACTGTTGTGGTCCCTACACTCTTAGGTGAATCGACCAATCTTGGAAAACTTAAGCTAAATCCAACCCTATCCAACTGTACGTGGGGAGCGTTTACTCCTGCAAAATAATTCACAAAGCTTCACTTTGATTCGAGTGGATAATACACTTTAATCGTGGGGGTTATTGCTATTTTGTGGGCCCTTTTGTGTATAATATCTTGCTTGATTAATTATTATGCAAAGTGCCTTTTTTCTTGCGATTTTTGTTCATTTTATGAAATTTTGATTATTGAAAGCTGGTTTGAAGTGGGTTTTGCTTATTCTTTAGCATTTCCCCAGTTTTTGAATGTGGGTTTGCTTAGATTTGACCAAATTCTTCTGGGTTTTGGGTGTATTTGGAAGAAGATAAAAGATGGGATTTTTCAACTCAATTTTGAGTGTTTTTGGGTTTGGATTTGGATCTTGTGTTGGGCTTGTAATTGGGTACTACTTCTTCATCTTCTTCCAGCCTACTGACGTCAAGGTTTGCTTCTAAATTTCTCATTTTTCCTATTCTTTCAATGTTTTGATGATTGCAAATGCTAATTTGTTATAATACTGTTAATTGCTATTGTTATTAATGGTAGAAGTTGTGCTAAAATTGAGTAAATTTGAAGAAATCTATTCAGATTAAATAAATATCTAATCTTGAAGGGTGTCACAGTGAAAGTGTAGAAAAAGTTTATGATTTACTATCATGTAATGTAGAACATCTAAATAAAGTTGGAGGGGTTGAGTCTCATTTTTTTATATGAGATTTAGTTGGTTCATAAAAAATGTTATGCAGGAAAAATCCTCCAAGCAATGTGACAAAATTTGTGGTAGTATTGCAGATGATGATTGTATATGCTTCAGTACTTATGAGATTCACTTGTATTTAGTTATGGATTGACAACTTCATTCTGAATATTGATTCTTAGGATCCGGAAGTGCGTTCGTTGACTGAGTTAGATGCCAAAACCTTGCTGAGGGTGTTTCCTGAGATACCCCTTTGGGTGAAAAATCCGGACTTTGATCGTGTATGTGTTTGTTCTACGAGTGTATTTTTATTCGTTAATGCCTTTTAGTATCAGTCATTAGTGAAGCTGATTTTGATTTGGTTTTGTGAAGGTGGACTGGCTTAACAAGTTCATTCATCATATGTGGCCCTATCTAGATAAGGTGCTTATTACCGTCAATAGTGAAATCATTTGGTTTCAAACATAACTTCCAGTGCGAAAATTTTGTCTGATCTTAAGGCATTGTTGCGACAATATCTGTAGGCTATTTGCAAGACTGCGAGGGAGATATCGAAGCCAATCATAGCTGAGCAAATTCCCAAGTATAAAATTCAGTCAGTTGAATTTGAAACACTTAGCTTAGGCACCCTGCCTCCTACTTTTCAAGGTTGGATAATATATACTTTCTTACATGCATAACTATGTACCTTGTGCGAGGTTGAGCTTGACATAGTGCTAAAATAGTTATTTTCACTAAAGATCTACTTCTTGGAAATAAGTGAAAATTCTTGTACCATGGAATAACTTGAAATGAATCACATTTTCACAGATAAGTAGGGCAACAATAGTTTTCAACAGAACGTGGCCACTGTTAGTTATGTGGTTGAGATAGAAACCATTGAAAATATTAAAAACTTGCAAAAAGGTGTAATGATGGATAAAGGATCAAATATTGTTTAGAATTTCAACCATGCTTAAGGGGAAAAAGGTTATATCTTGCTGAAGAGATAGTGTTTTGTGGACTGCCCTTATTAAGCTTTTGTAGATCATGTAATTGGAACATGTAATCAAAGCGGGATTATTCTATGAAGGTTTTTAGGTTTTTTAAAGGAATATTACAAAGAATGCAGTCAATACACGAATCAAAGTTTGTTGAGTTTATCAAACCACAGATATATTGCCTGACATTTATTTGTGATTCCTTCTTGGAACTATATCAGGAATGAAGGTATACACTACAGAAGAAAAAGAGTTGATTATGGAACCAGCATTAAAGTGGGCAGGGAACCCTAACATCCATGTGACAGTCAAAGCATTTGGATTGAAAGCCAGTGTGCAGGTAGTAGTATGCCCAAAAGGCATCCCCCTCCCCCATTTCTGAAACTATGCAGCTCAATAACCTGAGAGATTAATGCAACTTGTTATTGGATCAGAACAGCTGATATAGATCATGTTTCAGGTAGTGGATTTGCAGGTGTTTGCTCATCCACGTATTACATTGAAGCCTCTGGTGCCAGCTTTCCCTTGCTTTGCCAATATATATGTTTCTCTAATGGAGAAGGTAGGTGATTTCAAGTCCCTAGACTAGCACCTCCACCTAAATAGTTTTACCAGGAGGCTCATTTGCCTTTTGCTAGATAAGGTTATACATCAATTTTTTTTTGGATCGTCATAAAATAACAGTATTTCCTCGATAGAGGTCCAGTATTAAGACTTCCTGTTAGAATTTCCCAAGGTTGAATCATGAAGGTTTTCCCTTGGCTTTGCCATGGAGCAAGGTTATAATTTTGCTAGATATCAGTCAAAATTGTTTAATTGTGCTGGCTAATGAATGGCTTGGAGAACCTGCAGCCCCATGTCGACTTTGGATTAAAACTGTTAGGTGCAGATGCTATGGCGATTCCAGGCCTATACAGATTTGTTCAGGTTTGTCTTTTTCCTCATCTTTTAACACCCATCTTTATTTTTCTCATTCTTGTTTGGAAAGAGCAATGATCAGCCTCTGTCTCTTGGTTATCTAAGTTATCGAATCATATTTCTTACAAACACGTAAATAAAAATAAAAATCATCTGAATTTAGAATAATTAATTGAAAATACAAATCAGCTCGTAGTGTCAACTCGAGGAGGGATCTAACCTGCAGGTTTTAGATTCTGTTATTTCTATAGGTGATGATAGGTTTAACAAACAATTATATGGTTCATCTGAATTTGGATCCTTTATAATTTGAAAAGCAACAGCATAACCAAAAAAAAAGGTATAGGATATAATACCTACTGACTCTAGCTGATCATAGTTTTTCTAAAGATCAAATCATAAGCAGCATTATTGATTCTCTCTTCAAGTCTGATCTGTAAGTGTAGCATAGAGCTTTTGTTAGCATAAGCAATGAGCCACTGTCAGAACAGAAGATATGTTGGAAGAGAGAATTCTAATTATCTTTCTAATTTTGTTACTTCATTATCTTTTCTTATTTGGGAATTGGGAGAATCCAAAATATATGTATCTTGATTCTCAAGACTGTTACAAGCTAGTCTGAAACAACTTTCAGCTAAAGTTTGACGGTGGATACATCCCTCTTCTTGGTACCAAGTCATAATAGAAGTTATAAGTAACATAATTCCCTTCTTATTGAAATTGAAACAATATCAAAGGAGAAAATGTCCTCTTGGTCTCATGTTACTTGAATCTGGGTTGAGTTGTGTGTTTGTATCCTAATTCTAAAGGTTGTTACAAGCTAGTCTGGATGGAGTATCTCTCTCCTTATCCCTTGCTCCCTGAGACACTTACATCCAATAACTTTTAAATTGGGAAGCATTATTCTTCATTATAATTCTCCTTGTGCTCCTTATCTGTGTCACTTTGTTATCAAGTCGATCTGTGCCTTTTTGAGGTCTTTTTTTTTAACTTTTTTCTGTTTCACCTCTCTCTACTTTATGAATTGCGTGCAGGAATTAATCAAGGATCAGGTAGCAAACATGTACTTATGGCCCAAGACCCTAGAAATACCTATATTGGATCCTGGGAAGTGAGTGGCTGCTCTTAATTAGTCTTCTCATCTCTTTCTCTCTTTCTTTGTTCTCACAACAAATTGATTATAACTCTCACACCATTTAATAAAAGTGCTTGCTCCAACTTGCAGGGCTAGGAAGAAACCTGTTGGAGTGTTACATGTCAAGGTTGTGAAAGCAATGAATCTTAAAAAGAAGGATCTTCTTGGAGCATCCGATCCATACGTTAAGCTGAAAGTTACAGAGGACAAACTTCCTTCAAAGAAAACTACTGTCAAGTACAAGAATTTGAACCCTGAATGGAATGAAGAATTCACTATGTCTGTCAGAGATCCACAGACTCAAACTTTAGAGGTCTTTGTCTACGACTGGGAAAAGGTATATAACTGCATTTTAAAGTAGCGAGTTAATAATAACAGATAGTTACTTTGATCATATAATTGAGGTATCTCTCCTGTGAACTAGATTGGTAGTCATGAAAAGATGGGCATAAATGTCGTTCCACTGAAGGATCTTACCCCAGAAGAAACCAAAGTTTTGACTTTGGAGCTTTTGAAAAACATGGATTCTGATGATGCTCGCAATGAGAAATCACGTGGACAGCTTGTTCTAGAAGTTACATACAAACCATTTAAGGAAGATGAGATACCCGATAGTCCTGAAGGTTCTGGATCAGTTGCAAAGGCTCCAGAAGATACACCTGATGGAGGTGGTTTACTCGTAATCACTGTCCATCAAGCTCAAGATGTTGAAGGAAAGCACCACACAAATCCTTATGTTCGTCTACTATTGAAAGGTGAAGAAAGAAAGACTAAGGTATGCCCTGCCAAACCACTATTCCAAAATTTGCTTCCATATTTACTTTCTTATATTACTAAAATTGATGTTCTACACTATCACTTCATATTGTCTAGATATGTGAGACAGAGACATGAAACATAGGTTCATACTTATTTTATGTGGCCAATTGGTGTGCAAAAAGAAACAGGAGTGACAAGGGAAGGAGGCGATGTTTTTATACTTCTACTGTTAAAACATCCACAATTTGTTGAAATGATTTAGAGCTTTTGGTTATAATGAAAGAAAAAAAGATAAACATAAATGACAAATTAAATTTTTGTACACATATTTACATGGTTCACTATCAATGAGATAGCTACATCCACAAAATAGAGGAGAGGATGTTATTGATCTTGAGGAAAACCAGATTACAATGTATGGAACTAGGTTAGATTGACGTTAGACCTGCGCTGATTCGTTCATAGCGGCTTACTAATCCTCCATTACTGAAGCCTGTATTACTACTTAAAGTCTTGAACCTTTAAGGGAAGCAGTAGAATGTCTTGAACAGAAATAGCATGAGGTTTGATCTGAAATTCGTAGTTACCAAGGAAAACGATTAATGACTTGGATATTATAGAAGAATATCTGGAAATGTTCATCTCTACGTATCTCACGTCTCATGTAGTCATATGGTCTTACTTACCAGAGCCGTAGGGAATTCATAATACAAAGCTGGAAGAAATATGAAAAATATTAGTATTGGACTAGATAATTGTTCTGTTTCTACTTTATATAGTGTTCAGCTCAAGTGTGTGGAGGGGATTACGGGATTGTTTGGCAAATTTAATGTTAGTCTTTCAACTGTTGGAGGTTAGAGATCAGTTAGCTGTATGAACTAGGCATTCTTTGTTACACAGCTTAAGTAGCAAATTTACAGAGTAGACGATGCTATTGATAATTTTTGTAGCATTTTCAGATCACTACCCAAAAAGTTGGTTTCGGTAGCTTTCTCAAAACACTACCTAGCAGCTAAAATTTAGTGCTTGTCACCACTTTGCCGAGCTCTAGTATCTGTAACTAGTACTGTATTGACTTAGTTAAAGCACTAGTTATGTCGAAAGCTTTTACCAACTACAACCATAGGGAGCATCCTTATTAGCATACATAAAGGTATGACTAGATTATAAACATGGATGAGTCCTTGCAAAAATGTACTTGTATAGTTGTATTGTTGTATATTTGAGCATAAATGGCAACATTTTGTGGGGATGGGTGAAATTACAATGTGGTATTCTATGTTTGGCTTTTGCTGTTTATTACTTCATTATTTTCTCTCGTCCATTGTAACATCAATTATCCTTGATACTGTGACAGACGGTAAAGAAAAATAGAGATCCCAGATGGGAGGAGGAGTTTGAGTTTATGTTGGAGGAGCCACCAATTAATGATAGGATACATGTGGAAGTGCATAGTGTCTCATCCAGAATAGGTTTACTTCATCCAAAGGTATGCACATTTTAGTTTCTTTTTTGCTTCAATGCTGGCTACATGCTGTAGAATCCACCAAATTACAGCAATTTTCTTTCTGTTGCACTTGAAAACAGGAAAACCTGGGATATGTGGATATTAATCTCGCCGATGTGGTTAATAATAGAAGGATCAATCAAAGTTATAATCTCATTGACTCGAAAAATGGCCGCATTCAGATTGAACTACAGTGGAGAACATCTTAGTGCTTTCAAAGCTTTTGCTTATATGAAGTTCCCTTGAATATGGAACAAGATTGTCACTTTATTTTTTTTGTTTGTAAATTACGTTTTGCATTGATTTGCTATGTGAAAGAAACTGTAGAATCTGATGGTTTTCATCTTTAGCATGCTTTTCATGGTAGATTTTTAACTCGCGATTTCATTGGCACATGCTTTTTACCCGTCCATCAACAATAATTCATGAAGATGATTCGGCTTGTTTTGTATCTTTTTAGACCTGGCCTAGCCCAACACATTTGGACTATGATCCAACCCAATGCATAGGTTTATTTGTGGAGTATCAAAATGGTGATGAGCTCTTGGAATTTTCTATGTATGAATAAAACCCAAGTCAAGAGAAAGGACCTCTAAAACTCTAAAAGCAAGAACAACCGTTAAAAAAGGGAACTAACACTTGGGAACTTGAGCGCTAAGCTGAACTAATATCTTTTTCCTCTATGTAAAGACGGATTTAAGGGGTTTATAATATACTTTTTCTGTTTTTTCTTTTTATTTGGAATTCGGGAATAAATCAATATAATATTAAATATTATTAAGATTCTATAAAAATAATTTAAATTAATCTAAAAATGAGGTTAGATTTTATTAAAAAAAAAAAACAAGTGAGTTGAGTATTAAACAAGTAATGGAATTTCTAAAGGTTCTTTGTATTAAAAAAAAAATTTCATCCAATCACAATAATATACCAAAAATAGAAGGATTCTAAATAAGAATAACATTTTAAAATTTCGAATAAAAAATGGGAAAAAAACAGAGGGAGTAATAGTCTAGTTTTAAGCATCTAATTATATAATTATTATTTTAAATTAGTTTACGAGTAACTAGCGAAGTTTTTTATTCATATACGTAAAATACTTATAGTTTGAAAGTTAAGTTATTCAACTGATATAATTTGACAAATTAAACTTGTTTTAGTTTGTTTTTATTTATAGTTCAAACAATAGAAACTAAATTGTGAATTTTTTAAAATAAGTTTTCTTTTTATTTATACATTTACATATTTTATAATTTCCCTCGTGCAAATTAATATAAGACCAATTTCCCTAGTCCTTAAATTGTGAACAAGGATGGATTTGTGAAAATTTCGAAAGAGTTACACCTTTGGGCCTGCCTGATAGGGATATGATAGGAATGGTTGGCAATAAGCTTCCAAGCAAGCTTTTAAAAGACATTAACAAAACAAAAGTCATAGAAAGCTTAATGAAGGACAATTCTAGAGTGTTTGCTTTGTCGTTGTCCTCCTTGTTTTGACCATTTATAAATTGTGTTAGTCAATGAATGTTCTTGATCTTTTAAGAAGTGGTGGTTTATGATAAAAGATGTATGCATTGATTTTTTAGCTAAGTTTTCTTAAAAGTTAAGTGAAGTTATTTTTGAAAAGTAACACAAAATTTACTTTTGGGTTTAAACAGCGTGCGTTCAGCTTTTGCTAATTTTGTTCTTTGAACCTATTTTGATGAGGGCAAACTTGTTAAGTTGTAATGTAGGAGGATATTCTATAGTTGCGGGGAAATTCTTGGAGGAGCCATTGAAATGTAATTTCCTTTATATAAATTTATGAGGTTTTGCTAGGTCAATTCTTGTTTTATTTTGTAACTTTCTCTTCAAGTTATAGTGTGATGACTTGTAGGGATATTTTAGAGGAAGGTACGATTGGGGAGCATGATTTGTAATCTTAAGTTTATCTTTTTGCTACATAATTTGAATTAGTCGTGTATAATCAAGGATTAAGGTTTTTTATTAACAATGGAAAGAGCGGATTATTACAAATTAGTAGATAAAATTTAATTTTAGACTCTTAGTATATGTAGCCGTCCCTATTTTTCCAAATTAAGGTTTGGTTTTTTTGTATATACCTTCCTTCAAAACTTTAACCTATTAAGATAACTGATATTCATTAGCCTAAAGTAGTTATAAGATTGTAGACAAAGGTGTTTTGACCTAAATCTATAGTGAGACTTAAGTTTTAAATCTCACATAATCAAGGTTTTACTCTAAGGGAGTTATAAGGATCTTTTTACCAAAATCTCTTACATGTGGTTTAACATTGTTCCTATTTTTGCTTCAAGATGCATTGTGTTTTTTTTTATACGTGACCGATTATTTATATTCAATTCTTAATTTATTCTTTCTGTAACGCTCATTGTTTAGAGAGCTCCTTCAATAGCTTTTAGGGTTTAGGTTTTTATATGTATAAATCATAGCTAACATCTAATTTCATTTTTCCTACTCCCTCTGTTCTTATAAATTTGCCCCATTTACCTCTTTGGACTGTATCTAAATAATTGCCCCATTTCTCTTCATGGTAAGTTAGACCATATTTTTACTCTTTAATTATGCATTGGGAGATATGGAAATTGTTGTTGGGTGGGCTATTAACTTTGACCCGTGTGATAACCCTTCCCTCCACTTTACCCTAACCCTAGCTTCTCTTCAACCGTCATCTCCCTCTTCCTCCATTTTCCCTCGGTTGAAACTCTAGATCTACTCCTCAACGGGTCGTGTGCAAACCTTTCGTCCACTTTAACCTAAGCCTAACTCCCAATTATTGACAACATCTCTGTCTTCATCCACTCTCCCTCAGTGGAGGCATGGGGGATTCGTATTTCCCTGACTCTTGTGAATGGTCGGAGTTTGTACCAGAAACTCCACCATCACTATCTCCTCCTCCGTCTACGGTGCAGCCAGCTAAGGTTGTGCCTAGATATAGTCCTACTCCCTCCATTCCTTCGCCACCGACAATTACTACCCCATATGTTGTCCTTCCTCCACCGGATCTGGTGGTTCTCGAAACCCCGGAAGTGGTGTGGACCACACTGGAGTACCGGAGGCGATATGGAGTGAGGGTGGAGAGAAAGCTTGACATTGTGGGTGATTTTGCCGTCTCTAAAAGCAGTAATGTTGGGGTCAGTGATGGATCTAGATATGAGGGAGTATTCGTTGTCGGTGATAGTCAGGATGACCAATTGGTCCCTCCTAATCACGTCCCTGGTCCTTGTGATGACATGTTAAGGTTATTGCTTCCTGAATACTTCAAGAAACCCAAGATAAGAACTCTTCCTTGACTCTTGATTTTTGTGACTGTATGTGATTTCCAACATTAATTCTTGATTTCCATGTTGTTCCATATTTTATTTGACTGTATGTGATTGTTTTTTTTGGTGATTTCCAACATTGACTCTTGATTTTCATGTTGTTCCATTTCCATGTCCTTATGCTTGACTGTATGTCGACAGTTTCTTTGTGTAGTTGGTGTTCCTTACTTACGCATTTAGTGATGATGTATTTGGGGTTCCTTGTTGTACTTTGGAGTTTGTTGTTAATCTTCTTCTTGCTTGAGATTGGGGGTTGTTGTGACTCTGTTATATTATTGTTATTTGGGTTGTTGTTGTTGTTGCATCTCATTGGTGGGGTTTGTTTTGACTTTGCTATATTTTTGGGTTTGTTGTTATTTAGTTTGTTGTTGTTGCATCTCATTGGTTGGGTTTGTTGTTGTCCTTTGATGGTTGTTGTTGTTACATCTGGTTGTTGGGGTTATTATTGCTATAATTTGAGGGGTTTTTCTTGTGACTATGTTGTATTCTATTGTTGTTGGTTGTCATTTATGCTATGCTATATGATGCTATGCTTATTGTTGTCATTTATGCTATGTTATGGTATGTTGCTTGTCATTTATCCTATGTTATGATGTCCATACTGTGTTTCCATATTGTTTCTTGTACTCCCTTTGTTCTTATTGTTTATCTATAAGGTTGCATTCCTCTGTTCTTATAATTTTCTTCATTTAGTAAGTTATGGGTCTCAAATTTGTTGCATTCCTCTATGATGTGAAATTTATACATAGTTACATGTTTAGACACTGAATTATTGAGGCATGATCCCCTCCCTTATCCCTTGGTTCTTGGTTGATGAGGCATATATATAGTCAACATTTTAGGGCAGTAATTAGGATTATTTATGTTTAAAATGTTATCTGAGAGATTTAATCTCTATGAAGATTGAATTGTCTATGATTTCAAGTTTTCTAGTCTTGCCCTAAATGGTTTTGATGCCATATACCACCAATTAATCCAAGGACTTGGGTGTTGTGTGATTGTGTTTCATGCTTTGGTGTTTACTTATGTGATAAGATTGTGCAATTCCTAAGATGAACTTAGTTGATTAGCAACATTTCACATGAATTTCTTACAATAATATACCAAAATATTACATGTATGTTGAGTTGCTTACAAAAAAAAGACAAAATAAACTTAACACAACTGAACTAATACATACTTATACCTTGCATCATGTCTTCTAGTTCTGTTGCAATGAGTTCATCCTCCTCTGTTTGTGTTAAGTAAGTTGCATTGGCTTCATGTTGACTATGGGCCTATCCATTAACTCCTGCATTTCCCTTTAGCTCTGCTTCTTGTTTTTGAATTGTTACTTGACACTGTAAGATGAGTTCAGTAGGCACATCCACTAATGTAGGTAGAATTCCTTTTCTTTCCATTCTTTGCTTCCTAACATATGGTAATTTGAAGTTGTTTCCACCCTTGTGTTTCATAATTTTAATCGTCACATACTATAGTGACAAGAAAACATGATTTAGTAATCGAGGCTCAAACGCATTGAAATCATACTCCACTGCCTCTATTAGCTGATCCACTGTCATAGGGACTTACTCATGTTTTATGACATGTATTGCTCTGAAAAAACCTAAATCTAGAACATTTGTATCTAGTGAATTAGGTGGCTGTGACACCAATTCAATCCTGAACCCATCTGAGTTTGTTGTCTCTTTAAAATCTTCATTTGAATTGAGAATATGGGGTGTAGCATTATCTTGTTGGTTACATATGTGTCCATTTACCCCCGGTAACCACTTGCTTTTGATGGTTGGTATGAGTTTGGTTATTATCATGTGCTTGATGACAGTTTTGGTGATTTTTTTATTGGCTTTGTTTCCATGGTCCTTGTCTCTCTACGCACACTTTTCCTTATAGCTGGTGTTTTTTCAGTAAATGGCCAACAACCTATTTTTCCATCAAAAATACAACTCCCATCTTCTGAAAATTATGGTATTGCTACTATTGTAAGAAACATTATCTTCATTATGAATCTCTTAGACTTTGTATGTATGTGTTGTTCTGCTTTTAATGGAGCTAAATAAAATGATTGGCTTGTTTTCAACATATAAAACCACTTTTCATCGATATGGACTACGTTATGTGTGTCATGAAACTGTGGGTTGTTGTTCATGTACAATACATGAGACATACACCACTAAAAGCCTCTATTGTCTATTCTTAAGAGTTAATGTGGGCTTGATTGCATGACTATGTCTCCTCTGTCCTTCCTTGATGAATCTATGAATTGAGGTTGTGTTTATGTTGAGTGTTTTGGCAAATGACCTTATATTAGTTCTATATTTTAGTGGAATTGCTAGTAATTTCTCTTCATCTAATTGAATTCGTTGCCTGCCAACATTTTCTTTGTAATTCTTTTGTACTTTCAGATTCTCTGCATTAGTTATGCTCTTCTTGACACCTCTCCAAATTATTTGAACTATCCATCTACTACAATTATATACTAATGTCATTTTTTTATGTTACCATGTGCTAACTCAAGGTTTTTTCTATTTTCTAAGAGACGTATCATGCAAGATAGTCTTTCAGATTCACTCATATCCTTTCTTCTTATCATTGTGCCTACGGTTGCATGTGGTAGCTGTTCAGACATTGATAAAGTACCTAGGTAAGTTGTCCCTTGTTGAAGGCCAGCATCTTCTAGTCCTTTATGGTCATCTGATGCATCTGCACCTGTTATGGAATTCGTTGCCTCTGAGAATGTGTTGTGACTGTTCCCTCTAGAGTTGATTGTGAGAAGGAAAGAATTTGACAGCTCTGTATCTTCAAATGGTGGCATTGTTGGTACACTCAATTATGAATTAATCTGAGAGTTTATGGAGTTAATCTCCATGTTCGCCCTAATTTAGTGAAACAGTAAGATGCATTTATGGTTGTGTATTTATGAGTTGCTTCTGTACTCCAACAACCCTTATATATTGTGGGTTCATGTGATTAGTGGTAAAAGGTTTAAAGTTGTTATGGGGGAAAAAAATTGGGGGACTCCATTGAATTTTCGTGGGAATTTAGTTTCACCACCTATGAAAACTTTGAATTTGGTTTCAAAAGTTATTAAGTGAGACCGAATTGGTTGACAACTCAAATTAGTAAAAAAAATGAAAGGTGGCCCTCCACTTGCTTTTAACGACTCAAATGATCCTCTGTTTTGTACAATAATTAGCTTTGACTTTATTTAATTAAATTATATACATGTTCCATGTGACACTACTTTAACTGCTTTTCTGTAAAAAAAAAGTGGACAAAAATAAATAGGGCAAATTTATAATAACCAAGAGAGTAATTTGTACCCAATCTACAAGAGGTGGGTAACATTTACAAAATTTTACAGCATATCAGGCATTTTTTAGATCACATTATGATCATTAAATTTCCTCGAAAACATATTTATTAAAAAATCATAGTGCTAACAATTCTTTTTCATTTTATAATAAAATGTGTATTGAGGATAAATGAATGGCAAAATTTTGAAAAGAAAAAAAGGTGGATCCCTGTCCTACATCACTCCATGTTGGTTGAAATTCTCCTGCTACGTACAAAATATTCTCCCAAGATAATTATTGAATAGTTGAACAGATTTTCTGAGTAGGCTGCCCAAATCACTTCACCATGTGTCTGATGCGAGTGATGATATCCACTCAGTATACGGGTTACCACTCATCTAAGTCACCTGGCCTCCCCCTAGTTTCAATCCTCCAATCAAGTCTTGCCAGCCTTTTTCCAAAACTTGTAAATGGAGGCCATCATTGTGATTTTGTTTATACGTGAGGTGAACTCCGATTAAACTTAACGGATCGGATCAGGTCGAATCAGTTCATTCATTCAGCCCAAAATGCCATGCAAATTACTTTGATTGTTAAATTACTTTTCTATTTATCGTGTTGAAATTTTAACACTTTGATCGTAAATTTTCAACATATTATAAGAAATTACATATTTAAATGAGATATTATTATTTTCATAACTTTTTGTGTTATTAATTTGGAAATCAAAACATTTAAAGTCCTATTTTAAAGATAAGAAAAAATTTGGAAATAAAAAGAATAATAAATAGTACATCATAGAATAACGATCAACAACCGTTGATTATCTTTCTGACTCATCTCAACAAGCTCATCACTTAGACCAATATATAGGGCAAAATATTTTGATAAATAAATCTTGTACCCGTTACATATAGGATCATAGAAGGCTACACCTTATCCCCATTTTGATGCGCTATGGTGATCGCCCTTCATCTTATCCCCAATTTGAAAAGATTCGATCTGCCTACAGCAAATTTTTTTTATTTTCTTTTAATAATTATGACAAGCTAATTATAGGAGAAGTTATGTGAGAAATATTAGTTTATTGTGTATAAAAAGTCATTTTCTACTCAAAGTTGTACTAGTACTCCGTATTTATTAATAAGAATCTTGGTAAACAACTTCTTATACGTTGTTGGGTAGTAAAATTTCCTTAGAAGTATGACTTTCCATAAATTTATCAACCAAAAAACTCCAAAGTTTCTTTTTATGCACTTGGAGTATTGGGTTAAAATGTCTACTATATTTGTTACACTTCTACACCCTATTACATACATCCTGGATTTAGGGATGACAATTCAATTCGAATACGAATCAATTCTGATCCGATCCAAATCCGTTTAAAAAATTCCGACTCTGAATAGGAGAAGGGTAGGATTAGGATATTGTATTACATCCGACCCAAATGTGATCCGAGTCCGACCCGAATGGCTAGTGTCAAGGCCAAACAAGGTCAAACTCTTGCACCAACAGTATTATGTTTGTGTTGTATAAATATTTAATTTACTTTATATATTATAAATGAATTATAGCATTAGTAATGAAATTAATATAAAAGTAGGTAAGAAAAGTACAAAATTTAAAATGGATTCAAATCATGATGGAGGTCCGACGGATTTGATCGGATTCGAAGGTCCAAAATCCCTGTTTGGGTCGGAGTTGGAGTCCGCGAATTCAGAGTCAGAGTCGAATCCTAAATTAAGGTCCGTAAACTTGATGGATCAGATTAAGATTTTGTTGGGTTCACTGCTACTCCTATCCATTGTCATTCCCACCTGAACCAAGCTATGTTCATTGAGATTAGGGAGAATGGTAAAGGATAACATCCCAAGTGCCTTTTTATTAAGGAATGAACTCCCAACCTAATGATTATAAAGTACATTCCTTAAACTAAGTCAAGCTTAACACCATACATACATGACTTGACACATTGGGATTATTTAGTTGCCCTTTTTTTTAGATAGGTAAGGTAAAGGATTCTACTACCCATCTAAACACGACTCGACTCATTGGGATTGTATAGAGAAAAAAAAGTATTTCCTATTTTTAAAAAGCTTTAATGGAGTTTGATCATAACCTTTAAAATGTTAAGTGAAATCTTGTATAATTGCTCATGTGAACTCAAAGGTTTTTTTTTTTTTTTTTTTGTATACTTTCAAATTGAAACTGTCCTTTTCATTTGAAAATGTACTTTATCAATACTTCTCAAATTACGCTTGTATATGCACATTATTAACTGTTAATATCTCTAATTATGCATAAGAAAAAATTATTAAATGTTGATATATTAAAACATCAGATCGAGACGAATATAATAAGATTTCATATAAATATATCTTTTCTTAAAGATAATTTATTAAATAAGATCAAATTCAAACTTATAAATAATGTATAAATTAAAGTGTTATAAGTAAAAAAAAAAAAAAAAATTGGAGAAAACATTGCATGTATGGTTCAAGGGTAGCTTTGGCTTTTTAGCAACATCAGTTGGTTTATGATTACTCATGTCAGGTTTCCTACTGTCTAAGTCCTGCTCAAGTAGAATATGACTCAGGCTCCCTATGAATGACCTTGTGTTCTTACTCAGTAATCATCTATTTCTTCAAGGCAGAAATTCAACTTTGTGAAAGAGTCCAAACCTGAGTTTTTCGATTCTCACACTTAATTAAAACTTGACTCAAATTTTCTCTCTTTTTAATAATTGGGGTAGAATTGACTAGGTTGTCTCCAAAATTAAAATTATCAATTGATTAGTTTATCTAAATAAGTTAATTGATGGAAATTCTTGAAATTAACCAACGCCCCCTAGTATCTCTATAATCTAGTCCAAATTAAAATTGCATGACTTGGCATCTAGATATTATCCTAGTTGAAAAAACTCTAAATCACCTCCATTTGATTGGGCAATGTGTTAATATTTAAGTGTCGTACTCCTTATTCCCCTTTGTATTTGCTTCATTTTCATTTATGGAGTTAAAGTTTAAAAAATTTGATTATAAATTTTCATTATGTTATAAGAAATAATATATTTAAGTGAGATTTAATTGGATTTATATCAATGTAAAATTTTAAAGTATCAAATTTTCATAATTTTTTGCCTAATGATTTGAAAATAAAAACGTTTTAAATCGTGTATTTGAAAACCATGAAAAGTCAAATGAAGAAAAAAAAAAAAATAGAGACGACAAATAATATATAGTTATTATGCACAAGAATTCAACTTCTCACATTACTTCCCCAATTCAAATTATAAAAAAAATAAACATAGATTTGATCTTGCTATCCCTCAACTAAAGCTGGATTAGTTCATATTATTTCAGCTTAAAGCCAAAGGAAAATTGACACGATGATCTAACTTGAAAATTTGTCATCGATGTTAATTTATTTATTGTAATGAGGTAATTAATAACAATAAAGCAATTAGGACTCGTGTTTTGGCCAATAATTTTTATTAAAAGTTACTAAAAATAAACCTGACTTGAGTTATGTCAATCCATTGACCACTTCTCATTCTTATAGGAGCACTCGTAGTAGAGGGGAAAAAAAATCTAAAAATTCCTCTCTATTACTCTCAATCTGTATTTTCCTATCTTTCACGTCAGAATTTTTAAAAACGATTTTTTTATCCCATCAACAATAAACCTAAAAAAGTTTTAGCTACTTTTTAAAAAATTTATTTACTATATATTAAAATTATCATTTTTTAGAGTGGAATTATTTTTTCTTTAAAATATAATTTATATAACTATAAAAAAAACTTTGCAAATAATTTAAACAATAATTTTAATGAATTTAACAGAAAAATGACTTTTTTAAAAAATATAAAAAAAATGAGTGTCTATTTCTAGAGAAAAAAATTTATGTCCAATGGTGAATTTTTTTTTTTGTAATCATAAATATAAGAATGAACCATTCTAGAAAATACAAGGAGAATTTTTTTAAAAATAAATCTGATTGACTTACTTAGCCAATTAAATCTACAAATATTAGAAAAAAAAAATTAAAACATAGGCCGACGCAGCACAAAAACAAAGATGAAAAGAAAAAAATTTCTCAAAACTTTCCAAACTTTGGTGAGAAAATCTCTGGTGGAACAATTTTCAATGAAAAAATTATTCCAATATAGGCAAAAAAAAAAAAGGAAAATTTGGAGGAAAAAAAAAAAAAAACTCACCCTTTTTCAACCAATTATATAATGATCATATTTGTGACTCATGCTCGTATTAGTAACCTTTACTGTGTACTTACTACTTAGGGAGGCTTTGAAAAAAAAAATTCAGATATGAGAAAGTTAGTGAGGTAGGCAGCTGTCACACCATCAAAGAGATCATTAAATTTGATGCAAATCATATTCAAAATAATAAATAGCCAAATCCTATTTACATTTAACGGTTGGGGAGAACAAATAATCCCGAAGCCAATTCTCTAATGCATCTCGTGTGCTTACAAGATTTTGCGTTAATGTATTAGGAGTTTCTAAAAGAATAAACGACCATTCTTTCCATTGTAACCTCTAATTGTAGAAAATTTTCCGAACAAGGTAGTAGCTTTACTCCAATCGTGTCCTTTTATTTTATTTTTTAATAATATATGGGCATGATGACCTTTCTTTTGTGCCCACAAAGTTTAAGATTCTACCAAAAAAAAAAAAATAATATTTATGGACTTTATAAAATTAGTAGTCTTGTAGACATCCACTACTTATCTATGTTTATGGGGAGAATATGATACGTTTGCTTGTACATTGTGAATTTGTGATATATGCTAAACTAGTCGTCCATCACGATTTAATGGAGTGGGGTTGTACGAATATATGCTTCTCTTTCTTTGGCCTTTTAGAGTGTGGAGTAAGTCTTTTAATTTGTGGAATAATAATACTTACCCAACTTATACACTTGATCAAGTGCAAAAAGCTACTTTTATTTTGCAAATTGTTTATGCATAGTGAACTTTTTTTGGATGGTTAATACATAGTAAACTTAAGTTGACTATATTTATGACTCTTAAAGTTTCCTCCAACACTTGGAAGTGTATAGCTTTCATAGATATTATAATATTGTTATAGGTATAAGTTGTATTTATATGTAAATCTTTTCATATTACACCAAATTTATTAATATAATTATTATTATATGATACTACGTTTATAACTTATCAATGAAAAACACTTTAACTACAAGATTTACTCACATTATATTGTAACATGATATCATATTATAGGTTTTAGAGTCCACAAAATTTCTTATAATTTTTCATTATCAATCTAACAAGTTCAATGTTACCGAGTTTTATGGTATAAAAGTAACATGCCGTACAATATCTGATTTTTAGGTATATCTACTCATATTTTAATTTCTAACTTATGTATAAATATAAGTTTTTTTTTATATATATATATAAGAGATTATACACCATAATCATATAAGAAATTTTGACCTAGCAATTTACAACTTCAACACAAATATATGTGATTTGGGGTGAGTATATAGGGTCATCTTTAAACTTAATTTAGTGCCTAATATTATACTTTCTTTATTTTCTTTTATTCTTTTTATTTGTAATATTTTTGATTTTAAAGTCAAATTTTAACTATAAATTCTCCCAAATTTATATGAAAAAAAAAAACATATTTTATGGCATCATCATATATTCGTCTTAATGTAAATTTTCCAAATATCATCATTTTACAATTTTCAAAAACACACAATTGAAAAATATTTGAGTTTTAAGTTTGCATGCGTAAAAAATAAATGGGAATAAAAAAAATAAAGGGAGTAGTAATAATCAAGAAGGAAAATGTATTATACATTGAATTAAGAAGTTTAAGCATAAATAAGTTAAAGTTCAATAAAAATAAGTTGAAGATGGAATACATAGCTTATGTAACACATTACATCACATAGATTGAGTTGTTTAAATTTTATTGATGAAGTCAATCTGATCTATTATTTGTTTAATTTATGGACAATATATGTTAATGGATATAATAACAATGGAGAATAATTTTATTCCATGTCTGATTATGCAGGACAACAAAGGGGTGATACTGAAATCATATAAAAACTAATTTATGATGAAGCATAATATGCTCATATATTAAAGAAAAAAGGGGAACAAAAGGTCTTGTTCGATCTATGTTGGATAAGTGGTGACAAAACTATGCACAATTTCATTAAAATAATGATGGTATAGTGTACTTTTTAAAAGTAGATTATAATATTACAAAATAAAACTAATCTAGAAGAAAATTGATTGACTCATGTTGGACACATGGTAATCAGTTTTCTGAAACAAGTAAGGATTCATTCTATTGAAATTAATTTGACTTATTTTGGTAAAATTAAATAAAATTAAGAAAAAATAAAATAAGTTGAAAATTTTCAAACAATTCCAGATTATATTTCTAAAAAAAATAAGTAAAATAAAATAGTATAAAATATGTCAAATAGAATAAAGTCTTAATAAGAAATTAATACGAAAATATAGTCTTTACACGAGAGGAAAGTACCAAATGTTGTATAAAGAAAAGTACAAAGTATACGTCTCGAAATATACTTTTCAAGTACAAAGTATAAAATTCGCATAGAATTAATGAGCAAAGTTGTAAATTACAAACTTAAAAACACCAAATAAGAAGACCTGAGGGACAACGAATACAGTGGACTTGAAGGGTTTAAGGTCTAAAGGAGGTTGTAGCCCTTAATATCGGTATTTCACAAACTAATATAAATTAAATGATGTTATTACTTTAGGAATTTAGGATAATGAGTTCTGTTTGAGATTCAAAATTTTAGGTTGGGCCCAAAGTTGAGCAACCTGATTGGTTGGAGAAAGTAAAACAAGAGAAAGAGTGGACTTTTTAAACAGAGCCAACTTGGAATGGTAATGAGAAAAGGTGACCCTGTTTGGGAAAAGATCAAAAGACAGACACAGCCTTGTTAAAAAAAAATTGATGATAATAATCCAACCTTTATTCGTTTTATTTAATCTTTATTTTATTTTTGAATAATCAAAATTTTTGAGTAACCTACATTAACGGCTCTATAAGTCATTTAGACCATCTTATATTTATAATATATTAGGTTAAGAAACGTGTGTAATGAGATCACCATATTACATACAAGTTTTAGCTTTGTGTTTCATGTAATGGGACATTTCAAGCATCTCAGGTGGTGGTTTCCATTTACGTGATGATATTGGTGGTGGTGGTGGTCGACAACAGCAGTGAAGAACAAATGAGAGAGAAAGAATCTGAGATCTAGGGCAAAAATGAAAGTTTAAGTTCAATTTAAAGGCCATTATAATTATTTGCTGGTGATGAAATATTGATGCTATGCAACAAATAAAGAATGGTTGGTCCAAACAATGAAATGTCAACAGTCTCAAAACAGTAATAAAAGGATTCAAGTTGTACACTCTTTAATGAAGAAATTCAATATAATATTCCACCATAATTCAAGTGCTAGAATCGAATCTACAAAAAAGAGTGATCCATTATTTATCATATTATATACTATTATTAATTTGATAAATAAAAGTGATAACGAATGAAGAAAATAGAATGGCAAACGTAATGCCTGAAGCAATGGGGAGACCAACAGGGCAGAGGATATCTAGAAATATTTACCGTGGTCAAGACGCCAGGCCTATCACGCTGTCAAGTTTTCACCTGTCATTCTGTCATCTCTTGTTTACCACTCTTGACTCTTAATTATACCTTGTATAAATACTTTGGTCCACTATAAATTCTCATTGTGTATAAAAAATAATACATTAACGTGGGAGATGTATTTTAATTTAAATTTTTAAAATATTAAATTTTTATTATTTTTTGTTTTATATATTTGAAGATAAAAACATTTAAAGTTGTGTCGTTTTTTTAAACTTAGTGGAATGGAGGGAGTTAGAGCTGTCAAAAATTGACCCGATCTGAATTATCGACCCGAACCTGTCACGATTTGAACCTGATTTGTACTCGTTTTAAATGTGATATTGGTAACATGTGAACCCGACTTGATATCAACCGACAACCAACTTTATCTTATATTATTTGACCCAAACTTAAATCTGCACCCGACTCGACATAAACCGATAACCGACTTGACAATGAAGTAAACCCAAAATGACACCTGACCTGATTATAACCCAAAACAAATTATAACCCGAGATAACCTGTTATAAATCTGACCTATTGTGACCCCATGACCCGTTTTATTTTGATTCATTGTTAATCTGACCCGTTACTGATTAAAGTCATAATAACTTATAACCTAATTTTGGAGAAATTGCATTATATTTGTTGAATTTTACTTTAAAAAATATAATATAAAAAAGTGTATGATGGATCAAATAATACATCTTACTAACTTTGGGCCGTCTAACATAATCTGGGGAGGCTCTGCCAAATTAAGTTTTTGTTAGAAATCTCGAGTATTATTCAGATTATTAGATTTACATGGTTTCTCCAATTTATTTTTTCCAAAAAAAAGAATACCCTGCTTTCTATAAAATACCCAAATTTGACTTATATAATATAACATCCCACTTAATAGTTATTTAACCTAACTTTGATTGAATATTTTGTAATGTTTTGTTACTTTTGTAAGGGGTATAATTTCTTCTAAAACTTAACATTTCATTGTGTTAGTTATATGACAAAATTCAGATTTGAACATGAAATAATTGATTAAACGTCTCTAATATTTAGTCAATCTCGGCACTATCCGATTTGAGAACTATCCGACCTGATAATATTCGACCTAAACATGACCTATACTCGAAATTACCCCACCACAAACCCGGCTAAAAACCGACTTTATATAACCCGAACATGAAATTTAACCAAACCTGAATTGGCCGAACCGAACCCAACTTGTACACAAAGAGTAAATAATCCAACATAATTTGATCTAAGCTAAACCCGAGCTAAGTCTGAACCTGACCCAATAAAGACTTGTTTTAATATAACCCGACCCAAATATGACCTGACACCCGACATGACTTGGTCTAAACCCTACTGGAGTATATGAATTGACATCTATAAAGGGAGTATATAATCTACTCTCTCCATTTTTTTTGTAAAAACTGCCTATATTTATTTTGAATCATTTTTAAAAATTATTCTATTTTCTTTGGGATAAGATTGGATACCTTATTAACCAACTATACTCTCACGTCAATAAATATCACCAAATTTCTTTCGTATCAATTCTCTAAATTAAAAATTAGTAAAATAATTTTATTTAAAAGGGGCAAATAATTAGAAAATGAATGAATACTTGATATACCTCGTTTTTCTTCTATAATCTTTACCCTAATATTATCACTATCTCTCCTATCATTTATACATATTCATCTAAAAATAAATAGACAATACTAAAAAGGTAAAAAAAAAATCAAAAAGTAAAATTTGCAGGGGTCAAGTATATATATGACCATTATCGATTTTTATTCAAGTATTGTTTTCATATATAATGATGATATTCTTGTTAACTTCTATTCTTTTTTCTTTCTCTCTCTTTTTTTAAATGTATTATGTTGATACATTTTCTTTTCTTGTTTTGTTTATAAAGTTTGTACTCTATCAACTTGGAGTTAGTTCAAGAGCTATGCGACTTGGTATCATTTAAGGAGGATTTCAAGTTCTAACCCTACTATTCGAAACCTAACTTATCTGGCATAAGCTAAAAAAAAAGTGTATAATCCTTATAATCATTAAGACCTAATAAATTTTCATAATTTTTAGAAAATTAAATCCCCATAATTTTTTATCTTAAAATTTTTTGAAAAAAACGTTTAAAATTGTGTTTTATAAATAGTAAAAAAGTCAAATATAATAATCAAATAGGTACAAAGGACTATATTTGACTTTTTTATATTTATAAAATATAATTTAAAATATTTATTTTGAAATTTTTTAAAATAAAAAATTATGAAAATTTAATAGTTTAGAAATAATTAGGTCTTAACGAGTAGTATACTCCCGTTTCACAAATAAGACAAACCCCGTCAACCTCCCTGCATGCAACTATGCAATTCCATCCCTCTCTCATTTTCTTTATTAAGTATTGAATCTCTCAAGATTATTAGATTCTCAGACCCTTCCATTCTTATATAAAGCCACTACAGTCACCCATTCTTATGTGAAGTAAAGCCACATCAAACACCAGGCAAACTTTCACGATATCACACTCTAACTTGTCAAATCAATGTCATCTTCATCTATACGCTTGACCATTTTATTACTCCTCATTCTCCTACCATCTTTCATCATACACAGCTATGGGATTTCTGATTCTGAAATCTTACTCAAATTGAAGGAATCTTTGTTGGTTTCTACTGATAGTGGTGGGCTTCATGATTGGAGTCCCAGTAATCCACACTGTAACTTCACTGGTGTCCATTGCGACGGCCATGGAAGGGTTGTATCGCTTAACATCACTTACGTCCCGCTCTTCGGGACCCTTTCTTCAGATATTGGCTTCCTTCGTAAGCTTCAATCACTTAGTCTTACGGCCAGTAATCTTTCCGGAGAGTTGCCTCCCGAAGTTTCATCCCTCACTTCTTTGAAGTACCTTAATATTTCGAATAATAACTTCTCCGGCGAGATTCCCGGCGAATTGTTCACCAGCTTGACGGAGCTCGAGGTTCTTGATGCGTATAACAACAACTTCAGCGGGCCGATTCCGGCGAAAGTATCGGGTTTGAAGCGGATAATACATCTTCATTTAGGCGGGAACTACATCTCTGGCGAGATTCCGGAGAGTTTGTCGGAATTGACAACGCTGACGTATCTTGGGCTGAACGGCAATTGTCTCACCGGCGAGATTCCGGCGAGTCTGGGGAAATTGACGAACTTGACGGAGCTCTTCTTAGGGTACTATAACTCCTACAACGGCGGAATTCCGCCGGATGTGGGGTCGTTAACCTCGCTTGAAATCCTTGACATAGCGAGCGCTAACCTCACTGGCGAGATACCAAAGACATTGGGGAAGTTAAAGAATTTGCATACTCTGTTCTTACAAAGGAATCAGCTAGTTGGTGAACTGCCACCTGAGCTGTCTGGAATGGTGAGATTGAAGTCGTTGGATTTGTCGTCGAACTCCATAACCGGCGTAATTCCAGAGAGTTTCTCTCTCCTCAAGAACCTGACCTTCTTCAGTGTATTCCAGAACAAACTCTATGGTAGAATTCCGTCAGGCATAGGCGACTTGCCCTACATTGAGAAGTTGCAGGTACGGTACCAAATATTACTTACCGTTGTTTACTTAATAGTTAATACTCCCTCCGATCCCATTCTTTACTTAATACTCCCTCCATCCCGAATTAGTGGTAGCGTTTTGTCACATAATTTTAATGGATTAGCAATTCAAAAACATATTTCATACTTGATACAGTATAGAATAATGTAATCTCCAGATTTAAGTAATACATTTTAGAAATAAAAGTACGATTAGGACGAGTAAAAGTCAACTAGAGCAAAAAATAATACTTGGGTGCAATACTACAACAATGATACAACATAGAATAGCAAAATTTTGATATACTTGGCACCCTACGCAGGTATGGAACAACAATTTAACATTCGAATTGCCGGAGAATCTCGGCAAGAATGGCAAGTTAAAGACGCTCGATATATCGAATAATCGTATAACTGGCCGTGTTCCGCCAAGTCTCTGTAAAGGTGGCAGACTACAACTTCTGATTTTGTTTAACAACGCCCTCTTTGGTTCGATCCCGGAGGAGCTTGGTGGCTGCAAGTCTTTGCAGCGCCTTCGGATATCGAATAATCAGCTCTCCGGTGAGATTCCCGCCGGTATTTTTAACTTGCCCAATTTGACCACTCTGGAGCTTTTTGATAACGAGTTCTCCGGCGAGCTTCCAGCGAGTTTGACTGGTGGGCTTGTTGGTGAGCTTGACTTGTCTAATAATAAGTTCACCGGCGTAATCCCGCCGGGGATCGGGAACTTGAGGAACCTCCACAAGTTGTATTTGCAGAATAATAGATTTTTCGGCGAGATTCCTTCGGAATTGTTTGGGCTAAATCAGTTGCAAACGCTGAATAGTAGTGCCAATAATCTTAGCGGCGGGATTCCGGTGGATATAGGACGGTGTAAGTCCTTGATCAATGTTGATTTTAGCCAAAATAATCTCGTCGGGGAGCTTCCGACGTCGATATCAGAGCTTGAAGACCTTGGAGGTCTTAATTTATCAAGGAATTATCTCACCGGCTACATCCTCGACGACATTGGCTCGTTAGCGAGCCTCTCTCTTCTTGATCTCTCATACAATAATTTCTATGGTAGGATACCCTCAGGCGGCCATTTCTCGGTGTTTAAATCGACATCGTTTGCAGGGAATCCCAACCTGTGTTGGCCTCACAGAGCTATGCCTTGCCCTGTGTATAAACCGGCTTCAAGAGGACACAAGAATTCGTTTTCCTCGTCCAAGTTGATCATCTTAGTTATAGGACTAACAACTTTAGTCCTGATATCACTAGTGACTCTAAACGTTTACAAGAAGAAGAGTCTAGAAGGTTCAAGAGCGTGGAAGATCGAACGCTTCCAACGTCTTGAGTTCAAGGCAGAGGACGTGATTGAGTGCCTGAAGGAGGAGAATGTCATTGGAAAAGGTGGGGCTGGGATTGTGTACAGGGGTATGATCCCAGATGGTACTGATGTTGCAATAAAGCGGCTGGCAAACCGGGGGAGTGCCAAGAATGACCTTGGCTTCTCTGCCGAGATTGCTACCTTGGGGAAGATTCGACACCGTTACATTGTGAAGTTGTTGGGATATGTATCGAACAAGGATACGAACTTGCTCGTGTATGAGTACATGCCGAATGGAAGTCTTGGGGAGAAGCTTCATAGTCCGAAAGGAGCACATTTGCAGTGGGAGATGAGGTATAAGATAGCTGTGGAAGCAGCAAAGGGGTTGTGCTACTTGCACCATGATTGTAACCCCAAGATATTTCATAGGGATGTTAAGAGTAATAATATACTTTTAGACTCTGATTATGAAGCTCATGTTGCTGATTTTGGACTTGCTAAGTTTCTTTGGGACGCTTGTGCTTCCGAGTGCATGTCCTCTATTGCTGGCTCTTATGGCTACATTGCTCCTGGTAAATACTCCCTTTCGACTCATCTTGTGGGTTTGCATTGCATTTGACTATTTTTTATGCAGTTGTCTGTGTTATGTGTTGTATTATTGTGATAAGCTATGTCATCAATCTCTTATTTTGCCTCAGTTTGGTTTAGATTATGGTATGCTATGTTAAGCATATTAATGAGGAACATGTTTTTCCAGTACTAATTGATCTATAGCATGAGAAGTGGGCTGAATACTCGGAATGTCGGTATTTGAAGTGATTGGACATAGGATTTTAACCTTGCAATCACGTACTCTATCCCTATCCGTTCCTTAATGTTTGTCCCGTTTGACCTTTTTATGATAGCTCTTTAGTGAAAATGGGGCAAACTATTACAAAGGGATGGCTAGATTGTTTGGATGATTATGAGCGTGGTGGGTAGTAACCTACTCAGAGCTCGTCTTGAGTGTTTATTAAGATGCACTGAATTGTGATTGGCTTGAAAAGCTTGTTTATAGGATTGTGTACAGTCTTGAATTCAGTTTACTTCTTAATTTTGGCTTGAAGTATAGATTTGGTCAAACGTTAAACGGCTGAACTAACACTAAACAAGACAGCCTTGTCTGCCTGTCTGGCACTCTAATGCTATTACATAGTCTATTTTGGGTGGTTCTGTTGCAACTAATTAGCAATGATTTTCTAATCTTGAAACTTTTGTAGAGTACTCATTTGAAAGATCCTGATCCAACATAGTATTGCTACTTTTTGTAACGTGCAAACATATTTGCTTGCTTAACTCCTTGATCCGAAGGAATCCATACCTGTATCTTTCTCGACGGCCATAAACACATGAATGATTTTAGGGATTGGATGTTGAGTTACTTTTGGTTGTGTACTGTATCTGCTGGAAGAAACTTGATATGCCAGTTATAAAAAACCAAAGGAAATTGGCGATGTTTGTATGTATTTCTACCTTCTCTTATAATAGCATACAAGCACGGTTTTTCTGGATGGAGGGAGTAAAATTTTAGTGATTGAATCTGATAATTTGATTGTGTAAGACATTTTGCTGTGATCAATTCGCTAGACCATTGGTGATTGCTGGCATACAAGCGCACTGCAGACATCTTTCTGTGTATTATCTTTGAGTGTAGACGCCTAAGAGGCTAATATAATTAATCTTCATTTCGTGAACAGAATACGCCTACACACTGAAGGTAGACGAGAAAAGTGATGTGTACAGCTTTGGAGTGGTGCTGCTTGAGCTGATTGCGGGGCGGAAGCCAGTGGGAGAATTTGGTGATGGAGTAGACATAGTAAGATGGGTAAGGATGACTGAAGCCGAGATCTCTCAGCCTTCAGATGCCTCTACAGTCTTAGCTATCCTCGATTCCAGGCTGCATGGTTACCAGCTTACCAGTGTTATCAACATGTTTAGGATCGCAATGTTGTGTGTTGAGGATGAGAGCTCGAACAGGCCTACTATGAGAGACGTTGTTCATATGCTCACCAATCCACCCCAACGGGTTGTCTCTATTCCCAGCCTTCTTTAGTAACAAAATCTGGGCATTTTCGTTGTCTGTTGTGTAATATAGTACAATACTAATTTTTTGAATAAATAAAGCACATACTTGTACTAATAATCAACCAAATTAGTGTTCTTGTGCTGAAAAATACGGGGTTTGTTGCTTCTGTCTGAAGATCGATGTGGACTGGTGTATTCACGATTTGTAATGTTCTGATCATTACTGATGCTTTATTAAGTTGTATATTACATATTTGGACAGCTATATTACTACGTTTTAATTGAATGCAAATTTTAATGACCTAATAGTGCTCCTGTTGTGTATATGATTAAGGGCTATGTTGCATGGATTCACGAATGACATGCCGTTTCTCATATCTGTGACCGTATCCGTAACCAAATTCGTATTATTGTAACATTTTATTAGTAAATAAATAATTTTGCCATTTTTCATACTTGTATAGGTACAACGCAGATTAAGGGAGTGTTCTCTTCACTTTAAATATGTTTAATTTATCTTGTGAGCTGAACTGGATAACTCTAGTAGGAACTTATATCAACTTATTTCATTTTACTTGAACTCAGGAATAAGTTTTTTTTTTTTTTTTTTTTTTATTCCTTCCTTCTTTTGAATGGTGCATGCAGCTGAATAGTCCCATTAATGAGCTTTGAATATGTTAAAGAAAAGCATGGTTACCTTTTGCCATTTAAAACTAAACACTGCAGTTAAACAATTTATTCATAAGATAACATATCTAACCTGTATCTCTGAACGGTACAATTTATTTACAAGATATTTTAAGAACCCTCCATTTCTTTGAGAGTTATCTGGTTAATGACGATATCATTTAACTTACAACAATTATTTTCCAGTATTTAGAACATTCAGTACAGATTATCGTGATTGAATAATTGAGAGTACATATTTCTATTCTAAGACCTGTTCAAATAGGAGGGATCCAGCCCTTGATTAGCTCGGTTGTAAAAGGGTCTAATCAATAATGAGACGGTCTCTTAAATGGTCATATTTTATTGGGTCTTTAATGGATTAAATCGGGTTAATAATGAGTCAATACTTTCCAAAACTTTTAAACACTATCAGGTAATGAATTATTTCCACTTACTTGTCAATGAATTATCAGGTAATGACCAAAAATTAGAGGTGATACATATAAACTATCATCCTCTATAGATAAAAATTATACTATCTTTGGACGGTCTGACCCGACTTGGCTCGTTATATATCTCCTTTGGCACGACTCAAACCATTTTTCATCTTCATTAAACCGGCTCGATCGACCTGTTTTGCATGTGACTTATCCCCGCCCTTATTTGACCCAATGCACAAACTTTAATTGGTAGCATAAGCAGTGCTTCCATTACAATAAACGGGAGTGAGAATAGACATATGGAATGACAATAAATATTCATTGTATACTCCATAAGTCCATACGCAAGTAAATATAACAAGTTAGACAAATAAGTTGGAGAATGGGTTCAAAGTAAAATCGTTACACATTTATAATTCTCTATTTTTGTAAATTCTTTTCTTGAATATAATAAAGAGAATCACAAGACTATTATTACGTGTTGATAAATTTTTTTGTTAAATGTTTACAGTTTTGTAACAGAAAATTTAACGACTAATGTCATTAAAAAATTATTTAAAATTACTTAAAATCTTCAAAAAGTCCATCTAAAATAAATAAATTAAGTCCTTCAAACATAGTCTTTACACTAACGTATTAAAGGCTTAACCAACAACAATCCAAACTAATAATAAATAATACAATTATCCTTGACAAACTTGAATTTGCAAATTAAATCTTGAACAAATTTGCAAATCTTCGACTAATCCCAAAATTTCTAAGTAGCATAACAGTACTGAGTTGCATCATGCATCATATGAATATTGTAGCATCATGCATCATATGAATATTGTAGCATCATGCATCATATGAATATTGTATATGTAAATAATGGGAGAGGGAAGGGGGAGGAGAGGACGTGGATGGCTGGAAGGGGAAGGATAGATCATATTGTTCTTTAACTTTCAAAAACTTTTCAACTCTAGAAGGATTTGGTTTAATAAAAAATTTGAGGATAATTTATCTGTCCATATCTCTTCCTTTCCTTTCTCCATTTTATTGCTAAGTACGGTAAAATAGATCCTTCGTTTTCCCAGACCTAATTCGTATCAGTGCAACATAGGTTACCTGCATAAACAGTATCATCGAAAGTGCTTGTCATTGTTTAAAATCCGAATGTGTGCCTTGGCCCTTGTCTTCACATAATTATGATCAACTTGTCCATCTCATTTCATGTGTTTAAGCTTGGTGATGAACTGTAGTATGTGGTTCGTTACGCTTAACCTAAAATCTCAACAGAATATTTGCTTCCTCTTTTATACTATCAAACTCTCTATACTACCAAACAATTGAAAAATTATATGACCATTTGAATTCATATTCTCAAAAAATGGACTTTAATTTCATACCATTCCATTCCAAACCAAACAAACACCTCTAAAATTATATTAACCTACTATTTTTTATAAAGTTTCCCTACTAATTTGACTTTCCACCTTGGAGTTCTCCATGAACGCGCATCTCATCTACTTTTCTATGAACCACCTTTTCTGATTCCCCTAGTTCGCCTATTGGCCGAATAAAAGCTCATTAAGATCACTGTACAATTGACTTTTGTTAATGATACATTCTAAATTGTTATTCACCCTCATTCTCATGATAAATGACTAGCTAGCATATCTGGCTTTATAGTTTCGTTTGACTAAAAGCCATATGAAAGTCAAAGACTAATCTAATAACTAGAGTTGTTTATTTAAACAATTTATAAATCATATCTAGAATTTTATCAAAATGTAGATTTTGAACCAAATATGTTGCCATTTGGCACTTGTTTTTTAATTTCGTTTAAATAACTCTTGGATTCCAAAGAAAAAGATATTTTTTAATTGTTAACCAATGTACTAGTAATGATGAAACTTACAAGTTTATTTTGTAATTACAGTTGTAGATAAGTTCATATAATCTACTGCCTCCGCCCCTAAAGATTGCTGCATTTGACTTTTTGCAGTCTTTACGGCAAGATTTTAAATCTCCAAATTTGTAAAGCAAAAAATTATAAAAATTTGATATTTTAAAAATTTACATCGATATATATCTAATAAGATCCTACTTGAATATATTATTTCACTCTTCAAGAAACAAAAAAATTATAAAATTTACCCCTCATAGTCACCCAATTCTCTTCACGTGCCTCTCGTGTGATCGCCCTTCCTCCTCTTTTCACATCTCCGAATAATAGAAACCAAAAAAAGGGGAAAGTTACGTTTGCTCTTCTGCTTCGAAAAGGTCACACCGAGAGGAGAGAGGAACAAACCAAAGCATTAGAATTGCAGAAAATTCCTAATTTAATTCACTCAATTTTTTTTCCGCTACTTATTCAATAATCTCCAATTCACTGTGCCATAGCTACTGATTTTAGTAACGTTATTGTTATTTTCGAGAGCTTCTCACAGAAGTTAGGGTTTCCGGTGAGTATATGTTCGTTAAATGTTATATTATATAGTATTCATTTCATCATTTCATATAATTCTCTCTCGTCAATCCACTGAAAGTTTATTATTTATTGTTGTGTACAGCGAAAACACCGAATTTATCGAGGAATTTGTATTCTAGGGTTTTTGTATCGATATTATGTTAGTCTGATAACCTACCATTCTATTAAATTTCGGGGTTTGAATTCGCGTTTAGCTGTTGTTCGCGTTTTCGAGTGTCGAATAATGCGTAATTTTGATCAATTTGTAGCTGATTTGGTTATGTTTTGTGTGTTTTGTTCTGTATCTTTCGATTTGGGGTGTTGTTTTTGGTTGGTGTTTTAGCCATTATTGCATTTTTAAGCTTTTGAGGGTTTTCTTTGTAACGAGGAAATTTCAATGATTTTGCTGATTCGACGATCATTATAGGCGTTCAATTCCTGATCCTTGCCGTTTACGATTATGTAGATTAGTTCTTTTTTCTGGATTGTTTTGTGAAGGTGAATATATACTGCATCGTCTCATACTAAGGCTTTTTCCACTGAGTACCGGCCTTGCTAGATTCGTGTGTTACAGTTCCTTGATGTCTTCATCGCGACGGTTTTGCCTCATATGAATAACGATTTTTACAGCCGTAATTGTGTCCTTTCCTATTCAGGTTTAGGGTCAGTTTAAAGTAGAGTTTTGGAAAGCAATACTCTTATTGTTACTGGAAAGGACTTTCTTCATTTGGCGAAATATTTAACTCCTTCAACGGTCTAGTCATCACCATTTGTGTGTTTCAACATAAGTTTTACTTGGGTGTTTACTGGCATCAATCCTGGTTTAACCGTTTATGTCACAGCCAACTGTATTTCCTTTTTGTATTTTATGACACAGTTAGTTACTGATAATTCTATGCAAGATAAACTCATTTGAATTCCATGCACCTAGGTGGGGATCCTGGGACGCATCTGATATTTAAGTCTGTAACTTATGTCAGATTGTTACTTACTGGTACTTGATATTCTACATCTTAGCATTAATTATTAATCAAGTCATTTTAAATTGATCCCCGCTTTAAATAAACCTTGAGATTTTCGTTAGACTAGTGTTATAATAATATTGTAAAGGAAGGGGCTTTGGATGCATATGATTTAAATTTTGTTCTAAAGAAAATTTGCAAAGAGTAGAAATGGAAAGAAATCTGAATATACTTTCAAGATATACAAATGAGATTCAATATATTTCGTATAACAATAATGTAAGCAAATTGTGTTTATACCTTTTTAGGATAATGTAATGAAAGATACATCTTTATATTTTACAGGTCCCCTAAAGATAGCACTTTAGTCCTGAAATTCTAGTTAGGACACATATGTTGAATCTTATCTTTTGCTATAGTGATTGGGGGTGTGGGAATATCGTTTCGGAAGTATTTGGAAAGTGGTGTGTATGTGCTATATAGTTTAAAGTCTATTACTTCGTATATTCTTGATGACTTGTGTCAAGGCTGCGTTGCAAATAAATTATGACATCTTTTGGGAAAGTAGAAAAGAAATTTTTACCCTAGACCCTGTTCATTGAGTAAGTTTTCCTGTCCGCAAGAGTGCATTTTACCAAAATTTTGTAAAGAGAATTTACTGGCTGATTGGATGCACTTGTCACATTTGATTTGAGGGTTTCAGTATGAAGGCACTGATAAGCTGAGATTAGTTATCTTACAGTAGCATTTTGTTTAGTTGCTGCATATGACATATCTTAACCAACCTTTTCTCAGAATTTTCTCTTACATGTCAATAGCCCTAGATTGCCAGCTATCTTTAAAGTACTCTGTTTTAGAATTGAGTAAATTTGGTGACTTTATGATCTGATTTCTTGATCCCCGAAATCTACCTTTCCCTCAAAATAAAAGATATCTTGTCTATATTTTAGGACAGTGGAGTACACAGGTGTTGGTCATGATAGTTGTGTTTACCTCTCGGATCTTATCAACTGGAGTTCATCCAAAATTATTTTTGTTGACGAAATAGTCCTGAAATTTGTGCATTGACTTGCTTTAGTTCGTATATACCCTTTATGAAGCTGAGCTCGTAGGGGGAATTATTTTAATATTATCTATATTGATGATATTTATATGTTAAGCAATTGTGTGCTACTTGCTTTATTTGGCTCATACCCTTTATAGAGTTGAGCTCATCCTTGGAAGCTGATAACAAGTGAACTGTAATATTGATCTGTAGCATGGCTTCTCAACATTGTTGTACGATTATATTTTGGCTCCGTTCCTTGACTAGTTATAGCGGCGTTGACATCTTGTTTTTGAATGGATATTGTTCTCATTGAGAAGTGTGGTTTGCAAATTGTGTGATTGTTGAATCAGGGAGAGTTATACTTGTAATATATTACTTGCATTTTTCTTGCCTAATATTGTGTACAACTTGACAACCCTGTCTCCATTTGTTCCTTCCAGAGGGCTCCATATGCCCTCAATGACTCAAGTCTGCATGTTGAATATTCAGTGTTCATTTTGGGATAATCTATCTATTCATGGATGGAGCATGTCCGTGTAACAAAAACATAAGTCGCTGTTGAAGTTCACATTTGTTTAGTTGTTCATCTTTATCCGAGCTGAACTGTGTTGCAATTTTCAACCCAACTATTTTCTCTATGAGATATTCTTGTTGTGAAGTAGTAGGTCATTTGATTATATTTCATGTTATTGAAATAGTAGGATTTACAATATAGTCGTTGAAGTTTTCCTCAAATTTCAATACTTCACCTTAGGCGGAATTTTTTGAGAAGTTCTTGGTAGGGATTTGGCCTGGTTTTTTTGCCTGTGAAAGAGATCCTTGTAGAGCATGCTCCTACTGCAACTTTATGTTGTTACCTGGATCCTTAACTGATTTTTATCATGTAGGTGAGTGTTTCAATGTTGTTGGGAAGCTGGAATTCTCTGTGAAGTTGTTTGAAAGATGAGTATAAATCTTAGCGTGTTTTCAGAATTTTTGTATGAATCTTGGAATTACTTAAGTGGAATGTGAGCATCATGACACTTGAAGACTTCTTTACCTTGACTGAGATGAAAGATGGGTTCACAGCCCCTGCTCGGGTTGAGGAGTTGATTAATGTTATGCGAAAGGAGAAAGATTCTCTTGTAAAGAGTACTGGTGATGCTACAAGGCAGTGGGCCACTGTTGCAGGCACAATAGCAGCTACAGAAAATAAAGAATGTCTTGACCTGTTTATCCAGTTAGATGGTCTTTTGTATATCGGTAGGTGGCTTAAGGATGCTCAAACTTTGCCTGATGAAACAAGTGATTGCTTTGTGGAAGAAGCTGTTTCAGCATTGTTACAAGCTGTTGAAAAACTTCAGGTAGACAGTGAGAAGTTGGCTTCTTCAGGAATTTGCATTACTGTCAAGAGTCTTCTGAGCTATAAAAGCCCTAAAGTCCAAGATAAGGCAAGATCTCTCTTTGACACTTGGAGAGCTAAGGATGTTGATCTCAAAAGCATGGATGTTGAGAAGGCTCCCATTCGTAATGATTCAAAGCCAGATAAACAAGATCCTGAATCTCAAAGTACAAATGATGCCATCCCAACAAGATCCCCTGGTACTCAGAAGTTAGAAGATGCTGAAGCGGAGAAAGTTAAACTGTATAATGATCAAGAAACTTTTCGTACTTCAAATCATGCAGATTCTAACTCTGGATGCCTAGATGTGGTTGCCTCGCCTGCCAAGTCTGAGCGGATTGCTGGTGATCTTGTCAGAGAATTATGTCCATCTGATGGAGTACTGGATTCAGAATGCTTTACAGCTCCAAGTCAAAACACTAATGGGGTGATTTCTGAGGCTTTAAAGACTGAACCTCTGGCTAAAGATGCAAAGCATGAAACCAATTGCGAGTCAATGCCTGATAGATCAGGTCAAAGTAAGGCTACTTCTGCCTTTTCTGCTTCTGGTGTTTCTGATAGCAAAGATTTATCTTCAAGAACTGATGACAAGGCTGCTGAAGAAGCTGTCACTAAACCTGATTCCGGAACCTATGATGTTAAGGATAAACCACCTATGAAAGTAACGACTGCATGTGATACAAATAGGCCTGTAGGGGAGTCAAACAATGCGATTGATGTATGTGAGCAGAATGGTTTGGAGCAAGGTGGTTCTGCATTGGAGGATTCCAATAATCAAGTAGCAACCATTTCTAGATTGGAAGATCTTGATGAACATTGTGAGCTTAAAAGGTATCGCCAAAGTGGCAGGAGGTATCTTGGCAGCAGCTGTGAATTTGCAAAATCAAGAAAGAGCAGCAAAAGTACTGATATCGTGAGGCAGACTCGAGATATGGACTTTGAGGATGGCGCAGTTGATGCGCTAGAAGTTGCTCGTTTGGTTGCAAAAGAGGTTGAGAGAGAAGTGGTGGGTTATTATGAGCAGTCTGGCAACTCTGCCTCTTCATCATCATCATCATCATCATCATCATCTTCTTCTTCTTCTTCTTCTTCTTCTTCTTCTTCTTCTGATAGAATATCGAGAGGAAGCATTAGGCAGCAGGATGTCCCAAAGTCTATAAATGCAGAGCAGGATATGCAGATAGATTTCCCTATGAACCAGTTATCAGCAACAGAAAATACCCCTGATGCATCTAGGAAGGCATCTGCGTTGACATTGTCTAAGATAGAGACACATCCTAAAAAACAAGCGCTGGACTTAGAATCCTCCTTGGTGACTGATTCTGCGCGGGAGCCAGAAAGCAATACGGAGAAGAGTTTATGGGAATTTGATCTGAACCAAGAATTCTCCTCTGAGGATGCTGATCATCTGCTGGACACTAGCTCAAACCCTATATCAGTTGTCTCTGCCTCCAGAGCTGTTGTAGCTTCTGAAATGCCTGCAGGCCCTCTTCAATTTGAGGGAAGCCTTGGCTGGAAAGGTTCTGCAGCAACTAGTGCATTTCGACCCGCATCTCCTCGTCGGGCGTCCGATAGTGATAGGGCTCTTTCAGGTGGAGGCACCAGCAGTGGTTCCCGGCAGAGGCAAGATTTTCTGGATTTCGATCTGAATGTGGCCGAACACGGGGATGATAAGATTGTCAATCCAGTGTTGGGTAAACAAAAACAGTTGTTACCTGGTCTTCCTTCGGGGGATTCTTCTGTTGAATTAAGTCCTAAAAGATTGCATAAGCTCAAATTGGATCTAAATCAAACAGAGGATGATGGTGGTCTTCAGGCATGCGAGTGGAACATGGGTGGACTAATATTCCGCCCTCAAAACTGCCAGCGAAGTCCATCACCTGCATCCTCTTCATCATGTATGCAGCCTTCCATGAGGAACTTTGACTTAAATGACAACCTTTATAATTGCAATGATTCATCAGAACAACCGGCTCTTCTTGGAGAGTCTTCTCGTAAAGTTAGCCCTTGCATGGGACCACCTGACGATACAGTTATCTCGCTTATGGGAACCAAAGTCAAGAGAAATGCATTTCCTCAAACTCCATTGCCTTTTCTGAATGGGAGGACATCGGAGCCTGTGATGGATGCTAGCTTGTTAAGAGAGGGATCGATGATTGGGTTGGGACCTGCTGTTCCTTATCCACAGTCTGTCTATGGATACAATGGACTTGCCATGGGCTCTGCTGTTTCCATTGCATCTGCCCAGATTTACAGACCTGGTGGCCCAATTCCATATGTTTTTGATTCAAGGGGAACCCCTTATCTGCCTCAAATGTTGGGCTCTGCCTCAACTGTTCCATCTACCTATTGTCAGGCACCATTGGTCATGAACATGATGGGTGCAACACCTGGTCCTACCCTTCCTGGTCCATTGCGCCCCAGTTTCGATTTGAACTCTGGGTTTGCTTCTGCTGTTGAAGCTGGGAATCATGATTCTTCATTTTTTAGGCCACTTTTCGTCCCCCATGCTCAGGTTAGGCATACAGAAGAGCATTTGAGAGAGAGTTTCCGACCCTTGGGTTCTGGGAGCAGTGGTGGAAAACGGAAGGAGCCTGATAGTGGATGGGAGCTTTATCCCACTAACTACAAACATCAACAACCACCACACTTGTAGAAAGTTTTCCAATTCTTACGGGTATCTGTCTTTGGTTTTTGGCCTAACTGAAGAAAGCTAAACTGATGCATACTGGCCTGAAAGGTGCCGATTCTGGGAATAGGAGAGCTGGAAATTTAGTTATATAAACTAAATAAAGTTCTGAGATGATTGGGCGAGATAGTGATTCATGGGGTCAACAGGTAGAGGAGAGGAATTAGGTTTATTGATTTATTTTTACGCGTTCCATAATGTACTTCTTTTTAGTTTAATAGTCTCATATAAGGCCATTGCATATTTGCAAGAATAGAAACATTTGGTATATGTAGCTGTAATTTCTCACCCTTACATAGAAAAATCAATAGAATTGCCCCTTTTACATCTTATTCTGTCTTCTGTGGAATTCACATCATTGCCTTGAAGGTATAGAGAAACCATTTCATTCACAACTTTAATTAAATTTGTGTCCCATCTCCTAATCTAGCTTGTATTAGTAGGTTTCAATGGTGTCTTATATTTGTGTATATCTTGCAATCTAGCTGCTATTTAGTTTAGCGGTGAAGCCCAAATTCATTTAATTGTTTTATGCATTTGGAAGAACTAGTAACTATAACTATAACAATATCAATTATAATTTATAACTTTTTTTAAGCAAATTTTATGTTAATATGAAAAAATAATATAACAAATAACAATAACTAAAATCATTAAAATATTAATTATTGTTATTTATAACTATTAATTATTAATAATTTGGCAAATAAAAATAAAATTAATTTTTTTTAAAAATAGGCCAGTCATCTTCTTTAGATGACCAGTGTGTTCCACACATTGAGTTCATATTCTTAGGTCTACATTAGCCCAAGTATTAACCATATTTGTAATTTTTACATTAGGCGTGTTCCACATATTGATTTCAAAGATGATAGTGGAAGGATATCAATTACACTTTCCGGCCATCTTGCTAAATAAGTTTTAATAACTGAATCAAATAACATGGATACTCTTATCTTTGCAAGTACTATGAACTTATATTCTACAATTATATTTAATGTAGAATGACAAGATGAAAAGTGTAACCCCAAAACATTTTATGCTCTAGGATCAAAGACCTTTTGTTGACATTCGCATTGTAGCACTCCAGGACAAACCTATTGAATAGAACTATATGTTTGGAAAAGATGCCAAAAAAAAGGTTGGAAAGCTAAGCGCATTGTTGGCGTCATACTTTGAGTTGTCAAGACCGGAATATGTAATTTACGCAGTAATGGACAATGAGATGAAATCATGTATTGATTTACGCAAAAGTCCTAGTACTGCTAGAGTTGTTAGATTTATTAAAACATCCGCTACTCGACTTGATACTTTGCAACAAAATAATGTTAAAGTGACAATCAAATTCCTCCAACAACCATAAAACATTGACGTTGCAGATTATAATTATTATTAGTTAAAATTACAAGAACACACTAACAACAAACTGTTACAACAAATATGAGATAATTTTAGTAAACTTACTTTGAAAAGACGTTTGTAATATTATATGTTACATATATACATTACTTGTATGTAACTTAAATTTTTTTTTTTATATAGACAACATGTTATGAAAGTTTATATATATACAAACATGTTATGAAAGTTTATATATATACACATAAGAGATCATAAATTATTATATATAGAATAAAATAGAACCGTATATATTTTAATGAAGCAATACACTTGTTCTTCTATTATGGAGTACTATATTTAGGAGTTTGTTAAACATCGCCCTGAAATCTCAAGCTATCACCCGTATTTCATACGTGAATTACCAAATTTGCCCTTATTTTGTATATTAATACTTTACATGTATTTTCACTCTCACCACTCAATATAAGTTCATTTTTTTTTCACTCTGAGTTTTTCACTTCATTTCAATTTTATTCTCAATTTTCAGTGTTTTGCACTTCAATATACTTAATACGTAATATTAACTAATACAAATCTTATATTATTATTAACCAACATATATTAATTTATATAAAAATGAATTGTAATTATTAACTATAATAATATTAATCTAATAACATTAATATTTTTAACTACATATAATTATTAACTAAGAATAGTAAATGATTAACTACTAAACATGATTTAACTACAAAACATAAATATTATTATATGTATTATTAATAATATTAATTAATAAATATTAACTAATTTAATACGTAATCTTAACTAATACGTAATATTAATTAATCATTTGTATTGATTTAACAATGATTTAACTACGATTAGAGTTAAAAAAAACTAGATTAATTTAAAAAGGTTCTACTAAGGAGAACCGTCCAAATTGGACAGTTAAACCATGGTAGAACTATCCAAATTGGACGGTTAAACCATGGTAGAATCGTCCACTTTGGAAGGTTCCACCATGATAGAACCATCCAATTTGGACGGTTTCACCATGGTTGAATCGTGTATTTTACACAGTTCTCCTATTTTTTTCTTCAAATTTCAATCAATCCATCTTCCTAACTTAAATCTGGAAATCGGAACAACACACAAAAAATAACACATAATCTTTATAATTAAACATCAAAATATAAAATATAAATCCATGTAAATTAACTTTAAATTATTTAGAAATAAAAAATTTAAATTATTTGTTTTTCATAAGTTGTTATACATTAATGTAAAGACGAAAAATCATTTTGTGCTTAGATTTGCATGTTATATGTTGTGTTCATATAGAATTAACCCTTAAAAATTGAATTTCATAGATTATATGTCGTTAGAGGCTTTTTTTTGGACAAAATAAGTGGACAAATCCCTTGTTGAGATATTTTCTGTACGTAGATCTCGAAAAAATAGCCAAATTAGACATATTATACATCCCATTCGGAGTCTCATAGCCAATTTTATGACTTGTCAAAGATTTTTTCAATATTTCAAATAAGACGTCACTAAGGCCACTAAGGGGAAACATGATTGTATAGTACCTTAAAAAATAGGGGGTTAAAAAAAATTACGTTGTTCGAACTATCAGGCTAAGAGATATGCATCTCCGAATTTTCCAAAACCTCTGAATGAACCCAAAATCTATGAAGAATCAATTGGTTGTTTGTTTTGAGTGTAAAATCTCATACATCGCAATTTTGTGTGCCAAAACGAGTGGTTATAATAGAATATTAGATTATATGATTCACGGTTGATCATTTCTTAACTTTTCTCATCTTTTAAGACACATTATTTCTAATACATTATGCATGATATTCTTAGCATAAATTAGATTAGTTTCTTGATTAGATAATTACATTACTAGATTAGATTTACAAATAGATGACATAAAAAAGGTTAAATTAGGTTAGTAAATTAAAATGTTAGCTAATTAATAAATTAGGTTATTAAATGGGTTAAATTAGGTTAGTAAATTAAAATTTTAGATAATTAGTAAATTAGATTAGTAAATAAAAATGTTAGATAATTAGTATATTAGATTAGTAAATGGGTTAAATTATGTTAGTAAAATTAAAACGTTAGATAATTAGTAAATTAGTTTAAACTAGGTTATTAAATATAAATATTAGATAAATATATATACATAAGGGCAATATTGTAAAAAAGTGTAATATATATATTAAATACGAGTGATAGATAGATAATCACGAACGTATGTATAAATAAATAACCCGTAAATATGAAAACCAAAATTTAGACGTACCTCTAAAACCCTTGGAAAACCTTCCTCAAAACCCTCGGTCGTCGTCAGTCCCCTCATTCGATTTCAACCTTCAGCTGCAGCTGCAATGAGTTCGGGTTTCGTATTCGAAGCTCCAAGCGACGAAGAACCCGACCACGATCTCAACTCCGACGATGAGAACGAACCCGAATCCGCATGGGACTTCACCGCCTACTCCGAAGCCGTCGCTGAAGAACACGCCCGCCGCCACACCACCTCCGTCGACACCAAAATCCAGAAGCTTCGTGAGCAACGCTCAGTCTCTCTCCCTAACACTAAATCCTCCGATGACTCCGACTCCGACTCCAACAAACAAGTTCCTTTTTCCTCTTTAGCATTTCGATTTCATTTCAATTGAATTTGCTCTAAAAATTGGGAAATAATTTTTTGATTGATTTGATTGATTGGATGAATATCTAGGAGGATTACAAGCCGGAGGAAGGAGACGATGACGAAGTCGAAGCCGTAGAGACTGAAAAGCCATTCTTTGCAGCTGCTGAAGGTGTTTCGTTTCAGGCGAAATCGTTTCTCGAGCTTAATCTTTCGAGGCCGTTGCTTCGAGCTTGCGAGTCGTTAGGTTACTCTAAGCCTACACCAATCCAGGTTCGTTATGTTACACTAAGCCTACACCAATTCAGGTGTTTTTTAGGAGCTTAATCATACTTAGTGTTTTGGGATTTCTTGTTATTTGTGTATGTTGGTGGGAGGACTGAAAAATGTGATCTTTTTTTCCGTTTGTAGGCGGCTTGTATACCGTTGGCGATGGCTGGGCGTGATATATGTGCGAGTGCTATTACCGGTTCCGGGAAGGTATGAGATTGACATTGATTAATATCATTCTGTTTACGTTTATTGCTGAAATGGTTTGGATTTTGTGATTGTAATATCGGCCAACTGGTTGTTCATTCTGTCTAGTTTGACTTTGGGTGGCTCGGTTTAGGATGAGTGTTTCACTAGAATATGATTATAATTGGCTTTGTTAAGGGGTTTCGCGTTGTGTGCATAATCTTTGTTTTATATTTGAGGAATGGTATGACGGGATTGGGTGTAATTATAATTTGTATTTGTCTTTGTTTGGTTTCTGTAGACTGCAGCTTTCGCCTTGCCAACTCTCGAGAGGTTGTTATACCGTCCGAAGCGGGTACCAGCAATCAGAGTTCTTATTCTTACTCCAACCAGGGAGCTAGCTGTGCAGTAAGTTTTACTTCATAACCTTTTTTGTTCTTGTTGGGGGAAAGAAACTGATTTTGTTGCTTCAAACCAAATGACATACATTAAGAAAACTATAAAACCAATAGGCTCTCTACTGTGTTGCATGTATGCTTGCAGATGGGTTTGGACATATGGTTGTATGCTTGCAGATGGGTTTGGACATATGGTTGTATGCTTGGTGAGTTGGGATTCCCATGAAGGCTATAAATCTAAGTAAAATTATTCCAAATAGAATTATGAATTACCTTATTATAGAGATGATGCCTTCTATATTTGTTTTATTGTTTTTTATTGTGAATTTATTGCCTTTTCAATCCCTGTTTGTTTGGCCAAGTGTAAGATGAGGTTAGGTGAATCTTAATGTTTTGGGAGTTAGAAACTAAAAATGTTCTGAGTTTTTCTTGATAGTATTTTTTTTCATCCTTGATTATTGAAAGACCATTTAACAAACTGAAACTGAGTACCAAATGGTAATTTCCTCAATGGACTCATGATATGTCTTTATATGGAAAAGGTTGTATCTTCCAGCAATGTATCACATTTTCAGTCATTAAGGATCGTCTTCCTCCTTATCTTACATATAATTAGCACTGGAGCCTCATGGAGTCATAAAAGATACTGCCCTTTGTGATGCTTTGTTTTCGTATATCAATTAGCATGTTTATAGACTTTCGACTTTCTTGATTAGTATTTATAGGCTTTCCCTAGCATAAATATTGTTCTGTTATTACTCACTCTAGTGCTTTGACTTGCATTTTCAGGGTTCACAGTATGACAGAAAAACTTGCTCAATTTACAGATATAAGATGCTGTCTGATTGTTGGTGGGCTATCAACTAAGGTTATAATATCTTCTTATTGGTTCTTTTTCTTTATTCGTTACATGTTTTCTATCATGTCATTAGTTACATTTTGGTGTTTTCCAATTTTCTTTTTGAAGTTGTTTGTCCCTGATTGAGTCTGATTAATGGTATGGCTATACCCTTTGGTGGCTTCTTTCTCATCTAAGATGTGTGTGTCAGCTTGGGTCTGAGATTTTCTGTGAGCCTGCGTGCTGTGCTTGAGCATGTGTTTGTTTGGGTTTTCTTCCTTTTTTTCGCTCCAAATGAAACCTTTCATTATTCCACTAAATACGTCTTCTATGAGGAACTTTGAATGCTTAAAATGTCTCAGATAGATTATGTTTGCGTTGGTCTTTCTTCTTTACTAGATCTATCCAAACTGATTATGCACATCATAAATGAACTCAGGTGCAAGAGGCCGCACTAAGGTCAATGCCAGATGTTGTTGTGGCCACCCCAGGGCGTATGATTGACCATCTGCGTAATTCAATGTCTGTGGATCTAGATGATCTCGCTGTTTTGATTCTTGATGAAGCTGATCGACTTTTGGAGCTTGGATTTAATGCTGAGATACAAGAAATTGTTCGTATGTGTTCCAAACGGAGGCAAACAATGCTATTTTCTGCCACAATGTCTGGAGAAGTTGCCGAACTTGTCAAACTATCTTTAAAAAAACCACTACGGCTGTCAGCTGACCCTTCAGCCCAACGACCAGCATCTTTGGTTGAGGAGGTTGTGAGAATAAGAAGAATCCGTGAAGCACATCAGGAGGCAGTGCTTCTTGCATTATGCTCTAAAACGTTCACATCCAAAGTTATTGTTTTTGGTGGAACCAAGGCTGCTGCTCATAGGTTGAAGATCTTATTTGGTTTAGCGGGCCTAAAAGCAGCTGAGATTCATGGTGATCTTACACAAGCACAGCGTCTTGATGCTCTTGAAGTCTTTAGAAAACACGAAGTAGACTTCTTGATTGCAACAGATGTTGCTGCTCGAGGAATTGACATAGCTGGGGTTCAGACAGTCATTAATTTTGCATGTCCTCGTGATCTTAATACTTATGTACATCGAGTAGGTCGTACAGCAAGAGCTGGTCATGAAGGATATTCGGTCACATTTGTCACTGATAATGACCGTTCTCTACTGTTATCCATTGCTAAAAAGGCTGGTTCTAAGTTGAAGAGCAGAACAGTTGCTGAAGAGTCAATTAATAAGTGGGTGCAAGCAATTGAGCAGATGGAAGATCAGGTTGCCACTATTCTTCGTGAAGAGAAAGAAGAAATGATTTTGAGAAAAGCCGAGATGGAAGCAGCAAAGGTTTGTTAATGCTTTTTTCTCTTTCTTCATGGTGGCTTTCTGTTATTTACTAGCCTATGAAAGAATAGTAATGTTGGTTATGCATGTTAGTGTTAGAGCGAGCTTGAAGAGGAAGAAAGCTGTTTAGTGGAAATGGTACGACTATATGAGAGTTTAGCTTAGCATTTAGATAGTTCTTGGGAGATAATCAAGCCTCTTGAAAGCTTGAAAATTGTCTCATTTTTCTGTAATCTAAGTAGGTCCTTTTCTGCCGTTTATGTTGCTTCAGAATGTTGATTCATAGCACGGTCCTTCCTCACATCCTTCTGATGTCATGTATGCAAATTGGAGTTTCAGGCTTAATAATCACAAAGGCATGACTCTATTGGAGATTGAAATAACCTCTTTGTTGCTTGCTTAAAGTCTCAGAAGTTCCATAGTGAGATACTGTGTCTAAATTTGAATAAAAATGGAGAACTATATTGGGAGTGTAATAGTTTGATCAATCCATTGAAGCAATTTTTTCAATGATGGTGTGGTTTTAATTGGATTGAATGTTCGTATCTATGATGGTTTGTAGTCCAATGAAGGGCAATTAGCTTACAAAAACTTGCATCTTTGTGAACTTTTGATTTTGAAGTTTTTGCTAACTAACATGCATGTTCATTGATTAAGCTTGGATTTAAGTATTTGACACCCTAGATGAATGTTTTTAGATATGTGATAACTTCCAAAGATTTTCCTTGTGGAAGTTTTTGATCTTCTCTTCTTCATGAACTTGTTTGGATATAACATTATTTAATTATTGCTATGAAAAGGAGCAGTAATGTTAGAGATTTTGCCCAAAAGTTTAATTTTTCACAAGCTACTTTGGGTCCATTATTGTTCAATATCAAATATTGGAATCCATATATATCGGAGTTTTTCAATAACTGACATGTGCAAAGTTTCTGTGATTCAGGCAGAAAATATGATTGAGCATAGAGATGAAATTTTTTCCCGACCTAAAAAAACCTGGTTCATAACAGAGAAGGAAAAGAAGTTAATTGCAAAGGAGATAAAGGTACTTATGATTGTAGTGTTATGATTTTACTTGTAGTTTTGGCCACGGTGTTGTTATTAGTTTTGTTACTGTATGGAATGGAGAACTACTCTGTTTCCTTTTGTTGTCCCTACTTATATATTATGGTGAAAATAATGTGCTAGTACCTAATTGAAACTTTGAAGTCTAGTTATGAATTTATATTAAAATGCACCCACACACTTATGATTGGCAATATTTCCATCAAGTACTCAATCAAATGGATGGATGATGTTTTATGTGGGTTAGTGGTTAATGATTGAGGTTCTTGAGGCACTTGAATTAATGCAATAATGTTGGACAATCTTGGCATTTCTTGTTTTTTATGAGGGCAAAAAAGGAAAAATGAATTTCTTTGAAAGGAATAGATTCACATTAGGAACAACTTTTGGAACAATCTCTTATAAGGAACAACAAAGGGAACAGTGGTGGTATCATTTAACTTTAATTGATGTTTTCTTTTACATACGACATAATGATTTCTAGATGACAAAATATGTCATGCTATTTTTGATCATCAAAATAATAGCGGAGATATTTTTCAATTTCTATATACAGGAGAAAATATTGCCGAAACATTTAAAATTATATTTGAGACAACTTAATTTTTGAATAAAAAGTTGAAAAATTAAGAATATATGTGTTGAACTATTGAATCATGTGAGGAACTTTTGACAAATACGTATGTTGTTCATCGTAGAATTATGTAAGGTACTAAAAAAAGGTTCATTTGGAGGGCATTATTAACAAACATATGAGGGATAAAGTTTACGAATTGAAAGTTTGTCACTTAATTCCATAAACAGGGAATACTCTCTTAATATGTATTTAAATATCATCAAACATGGAAATTGAAACAGTTGTACATTAAATTAATAATACTAGAGGTGCTTATGAGCCGAGGATTCGAGCTCGAACTCATTTTCAATGTGGGACTTTTAGTTTATATATACAATTATCTCGGATCATCTTTCTTTTTATTCCAATGTGGGACTTTGGGTTTATATATCAAACCGTCTTTTTTGTTATTCCAATCATAAGTATATTTTTATATAAATATATACTATGAATAAAAATTTGAGTTTCTCACGAGCTTTTTGAGTTGAGCTTTGGTTTGTTCAACTTGGTTCGTTAACTTATCGAGTTGAGTTCGATCTCGAGTCGAGTCTAATTGAGTCGAGTTTTGACCGAGTTGACTCAATAATCACCCCTAAATAATAAATTTCATTTTCTTTTCTTTCCACTTTGCCTTATTCTTTTCAGTTCATTATTCTCTTTTCTTTTTCAATATAGATTAAATAAATATAAGAGAATAACAAGCTATATTTTTGTAACCAAGAAGAATAGAGAAAAAAATTTCAGTCTTCAAACTCGTAAAGTTCCATCAAAAGCTTCACATTCACAACCATCATAAAACATTACAATTCGCTCTCCAAACTAGACTTGGGATTAGTAAGCAAGAGAACCTTGTGTTGAAAGAAAAAGTTAGAGTTGAAAGAAAAGACAAGGCAAGAAAAGAGATGTGTTATTCATTTGATGTATAACTGTAATTCCCAGTTTGATTTAAGTGACGGCACAAACATTTGAGGGCTAAAATTTGACTGAGTGCCGCACTCAATAATTTCTATTTTAGTCATGTACATAATTCTATGACAAAAAAACACTGCTTTCTAAATCTAAACTAATTCATTAGTTAATTTTTCAGCATTACATTTGAAAAGTAAATTCTCACATAGAACTTTCATATATTTTTGCAATAGAAATAATATATTCTATATTTTTCTTTTATGATCTTTTGTGAACAGCTTTCCTTAAAAATGTTGGCTTAATACCCTTGTTATGGAAGCTACGGCTCTATTTACCTTGCCATGAATTTTTGCAGTTATCTTTTTTGGGATTGTATGTAATAGGATGTCATTCAAGAAATATTGTGAATGATCATGGCATTTTGTTTGAAAAACAACTAGTGCTCTCTATGTCCGCTTCGAAAGACCACATTCTCAAATATTTTTCCTTACATTGAAAAGCTCTTTCACTAATTTTATTATTTGAACCACTTATCAAATTCAAGACTATCAAGAGCGCCTACAGAGGAGGGTTGGGGGTAATGCTTCCTAAGGCCTTGACTGGATTCCATGTAATGATTTAGGGGTTAAATTTTTTGGGGTAAACTTGAGGGGATTATTAATTAAGGGGATGGTATTCTCCTTTCCTTAGGTTTGGCATTATTTCAGGGGTAATGGTGAACAGATTGAGGAGGAAATTGAAAATGAAATAGCTACTTGAAAATTGAATTTTTTTTTATAGTCAGATTTGATAGATAAAAGAGAGAGATGGAGATATGAGGTTTGTCAGGATATGAGAGAAAGTGAGGAGAGAGATGTAGTAGAAGAAGACAAAGGTAGTGCCAGTGAGTTATTCAAGGGGTATTAGTTACACTAGGGGGGCCTTATGTTACTATGACTCCTCTTTTGAGGGTAATGTATTTCCCCATGACACTGTTATTCCCATTCCAGGCTTGTAAAGTTTCAAATTTTTGCTCTCTTAACTTCTGCCCTCCTGTTACTGACGATTCTGGCAGCTGTAAATATTTTAAACCAAATCCCAAAAATGCTTATTTTAAGTAGAAGTATTTTGTACTCCTTTTGTAGTTTCCCTTGTCTTTCTTGATAGATTTTATAGCACAGGTAATACTGGGGGATGGGAGGTAGTCAAGAAAGCTTTAAATCCTATGCATTCAGCATTTTAGGAAGAACTGAATTGTGTAATCTAGGATGCTAAAATAACCTATTTCTGTTATGGTTAACTTTTAGTTGGATTGGGTTAGCTATTGATTCTTAACTTACTTTAATTTTATGTGATAGGCATCCTTGGTAATGGGGAAAAGTTCTGGTAATGTTGTCAGTGCCCAACAAGCTGAAGAACTAAAAATGAAGGAAAAGAGAAAACGAGAGCGTGAGGTATTTGTCCTAATTTCTGTTTTCACATCAATTGGATTTTTGCAATGGTATATGGCATAAAATCTTTCTTTGCAATGGTATATGGCATAAAATCTTTCTTAAATTTGTCTGAGCAGAAAAACTTGCCTCGGAAGAAACGCAGAAAGCTGGAAGCAGAGAGAGAGATGTTGGAAGAGGAAAATGAGTCTGATGATTCAGAAGGGGTGAGTATCAGTCTTGTAATTCATCAATGCAGTTGTAGATATATGTTGATGTTTTATACATATTAGTTATTATAATTATTATTATTACTTTATTTTTATAACTACTTTATTGTTGTTGTTGTTGTTGTTGTCGTTGTCATGGTGTTGGTGGTATCACATTGAACTGGTCTCTGGATTATATATTGTTGTTTGTTACTCTTCACAGTTTTCTATCTTGCTTATTGGGTTGGCATTCTTTATTTTATACCACTCTGTGGCATCAGGCCCTGATTCTCCCATTTTATCATGCTACACACCTACACTATCATATTTATCTGAGAAACTTTTATATTTTTTATTAACTATGTGTAAATGCAGGAGAAAAAGAAGGGTAAGAAAGATAGAAGTGGAATACCACTTGTTGATGTGGCCTATCGCAGAGCAAAAGCAATCAAGAAAAAAGCACAAGATGGAGGTAGTAAAAAGGTCCAAAAGATGGGCAAGAGAGCAGCACAACCTCAGTCAAGAACAGAAGAGATGCAGGAACTATTCCAGACTGATATGAATGAGAGACGGGGGAAGAAGAACCTTCTTCAAGTCGGAAAGAAGTCAAAGAATTCCTTTAAGAGTAAATCAAGGTATGGCTGCTCTATATGTTTCAAATAAAACTAATACTATTATTAGCAGATTTGTGCATCATGTGTGATGCTTATGTTCTTCTGCATGATCCTCTATGATGTATAAACTTCCCCTTCCTCAAAAAAGGAAGTAACATGTATAAGCCAGTAAACTTCAGTGACTTAGACAAAGAAGTTTATTTCCTTCAATGGTAATCAGTTGTGAGTGCAATTGGTTCTCCCACTTTGTGACTCAAATGGCGGGACTTTTTTTGTCTATCCATGAGGCTGAACTTACCATTCCTTTTTTGGCTCACAAACAAGCCAATGAATCCTGCGCTGAGTTTGGCCATTTATGGATACCACTGTTCTCCATGGGAATATTATATTTTTCATGGTTCTGGTTTACCTTCCAATTTAGCACAGAATATCCTTTTTTCTTGGGCACAAAATATTTTGATTTAAGTTTGAGGTGTCTAGATATACATAATTTTTAAATGTCCTTTCCATTTAGACAATTTAATGAACTGGGAATGCTTGGGTGATTGGGTTTAGGATTCAAGGTAGTATGAATTATTCAATGATGTCTACTTGATGTATTTCATGTATATCCCAGAGGGTTGCTAAAAAAACCCTCTTAAAATATTGACCCTTAGATATCTATCTTCATGAGCATCTAAATACTCCCTTATTGAGTTCCTGCTTTTAATTGTAAACTGTGCATACAAACCAGACCGATGTGATAAAAGAAAATATCCATATAGAAACACTCTTAGCTGTTCTAGAATGGTTAGAGATAAGACCACATAAATGTAGTCAATATAGATATCTCTTGATCCTCCAGCTGGTCAAACTGGGGAGGGTGGGTCTTATTATTTGTGTGGGTGAAGTCGTCTAATGTTCCCTTTCACAAATTGATTAAAAATTAACCGACTACTTTCCTAGTCTGGTCGAAACGTCACCATAAACCATGTTGTCACCTTCATATTCTCACGAAGTGTTTTGTATCTTCCAACAATCTGACTCTCCTTTGTCAAGCCTTGTGTCAGGCCGAAGTATTTGATATTCTGGTGGGTGGCCCCTCACCACCACCACCACCACACACACTCACACACAACTCTTTGTCTGTCTATCTAAGCCCTAACATGTATCACCCAGATCTGCTGTGTCAATGAGGACTAGGAAGCACAATTTTTGGCAATTTTTAATGCCTTGTAAGACCCTTTCTGATGTGGAACTGTCACTTGCTTGAAGTCTGGGCTTGCTGATAGTTATGGCGTAAATAGCTTAAAGTCGATGGTCAGAAAATTTAGGGCATGATTAGGTGTATTTCACTCTTTGTACTTTTGGTTCTACTAATATAGATTACATTCTTCTGTTGAGCGTAAGGATCATAGCCAGGCGAAGTAAGATTAGCCAAAAATGTAGTTTACTCATCTGCTGTGACTCATTTGATTTTTCTGATTTTTGTCCTTAGCTTTACCAGGTTTAATGGCTCAGATACTTTCTCAGTTTTTATTGAACCATTTGATTCTAATTGACATCCCCCTTCTACTGGGAACTCTTTCTCTCAGTATCATCTACTGATGCAAGTAGATGAAAAATGAGCCCAGCTCTGTCTTACTGCTGAGACAAATCCTGTGAAACTTGGAAGTTTTGTTGCTTTGGAACCAGTTGTTGCCCCTGGTTAAGATTCAGTCCTATTGCCAGTTTAGGTTTACATATACTTCTTATCTTTCTATGCAGGTATAAGCGGAGGTAGGCATTTTATCCATTGAAGATCCCAGACAATTTTTTGGAGGCGAATAGGAAGCACCCTGGCAATTTGATTTTCACTACATGTTATATATATCGCTTGTTAAAAGTGCGAAGTGCAATTGTATTGGGAATCTTTAGTGGAACTATGGATTTGGAATTGTGCTGCCCCTTGGCTGGATGGAAAAGTGGACATGCAAGAGATTGAATTTAACCTGATTTTTCCCGCTACGTGTAGTAGACACTGTGAGTTGCATGCTTTGCTGCTGTCATTTTCGAAGGAAGCTTGATAGTAGCTCTGGAGGGCGAGTTCTCTCGTTTTTGTTCGATATTATAGCCATTATAGGTTGGTAAAAGATATTGGGTGTACCATTTAGGCATGATGCATCAATATAGCATATGTATTCTGCAAGCTGGGGATACTTGCTATTTGTATTCTGGACTTCCAGGTATCTCTGGCACAGTAGCACATCATCTGAGTGATTTTCTGCTAATATTCACGAGTTTCCATGTGTAATTTGCTTGCTCTCAGATGTTCTAATCGAATTTGTTAAGATTCATTGAAGCCACTAGTTGACACTTGACTCACATCAATTCTAGGTGTTTTCCGTTTTTAAGACATGGAAGTGCGATTTCACTTATCTGCAATGTCGATGCAAAGTTTATGCTCTGTAATTGGTATTTTTTTGTCAGCATGGCAGCATGTATAAACAAATTCACTCCTTTGACTTGTATTAGTTAGGAATTCAGTTAAGCTTATGGATTCTCTTATTTTAAGTCATATTTTGTGGCTTAATTTTTCTATTATAACAAGTGAAACTTCGTGTATGTCTGTGTTATTATAATACTTTGTAATTAAGTTGTATCAGGTTATAATTAGTTTTAGGATCTTATGAAGTCGAGTGTCATTTCAGATTTGTGTCATTTTCAAGTCGGTTCAAATGGATTACTAGGTTATATCGAATTGGGTATAAGTTCTAGTTTGGATCAAAAAATATCAGGTCAAATAGATAGTCGGTCAATTTCATATTGGTTTAAATCAGATTACGGGTCACTAGTTTTATATATGAAATAGATACAAATTGGATACAAATTATTATAGATTCAGATTCGTTATTTAGGTCCACTTTAAACTTTGCGTTTTCGATGACTACTCGGCACCGCCACTCCTCTAAGATTGTAAGAACAAGAAGAAACCTAATGTGTGCATGTATTCAACGAACTGTCGGCGTGCGGGACTCACTCAAAGGCTACAAAAAGAAGTAATATGCAAGTCAAACTACGTTACTACGTCGGTTGACCACCAATAGCATAAGCGGACCAATAAAGAACAGACACGTAGGAAAGAGAAACAAGTTCAACCAATAAGAAAGTCGCGCATCCGTCATTTAAAATTATTGAAGAAAAGTGAATTGTATTGTCTTCCCACTCGCTTTTCATTGAAGAAAAGTGATGAGAAAGATGTTGAGTTCTCTGAAACAATCACTCCGCTCAATTCAACTGAGAAGCGCGGTGACACAGCTCATCGGTTTAGGTAACATTTTGTTAACCATTCATATGATAATATACCCGTCTCTCCGCCTTTTTTACTTACAACGTTAGTTTCGAGAGTCAAATTTTATAAACTTTCACCATATTTTCAAATTACGTTATAACTAACTAACAATATATTTAAGTGAATGTATTTTTTATATTTTATATATAAAATTTTATAATTGTTTGTCTTAGTAATTGAGAGAAAATATTTTAAATTGTATCTTATAGACCCGTAAAAATTTCAAATATAGCAAATAAAAAAAGAAAGATGGAATAATAGAGAGATGGAGTATATATTATAACCTCTGTGGACGACCACCATAGTTCAAATGCCATATGTTTCTTGTGCATGTTTACAACCCAATCTTTTTTAAGTTAAAGCTTTGGCATTGTAATAGTATGTTTGATTGATATTATATTTCATATAATATTTTCACAAGTTTAGCAATAATAATAGTAATCTCATAGAAAGTTTTTTTTTTTTTTTTTTTGCTTTATATTGTATGGCAGGTTCAGTACTATCAATTGCGTTGATAGTATGGGAGTTGCTAGTTCTTGTAACAGGAAGTAAATACCCTGTTGTTGTTGTTCTTACCGGAAGCATGGAACCTGGAATTCGAAAGGTGCGCCTTCTTACCTACTTTTTTTATAATTTTTGTTTTGGCTATTCGAAAGTTTTGAGATTTTTGTGTCACAATTGAGTTAAGTTGAAATTTAGAGGTTACATGTATTCGATCTACTTCACTCACCAACTAATTGTCTATTGTAAACTTTGTGTAGGGTGATGTACTTTTCCTTAACACCATGAGGAACCGTCCAATACAATCGGGAGAAATTGTTGTATTCAAAATTGAGGTATGTTAAACTTCCAAAATAAAATAAAATAAGATAAGATACTCTATGGGGTTTCTTTATATTTGCTTAATTTCTATTTATGGAATCAAAGTTTAAAAAATTTAACCATAAATTCTCTTTATGTTATAAGAAATTATATATTTAAGTGAGATCTTGTTGGATGCATTTCAACGTAAAATTTTAGAATATCAAGTTTTTCATAATTTTTTGTCTCACGGATTTGAAAATAAAAACGTTTTAAATCGTGTTGAGAACCGTAAAAGGTTAAATGGGGCGAAAAAGAAAAAAAAAAAGTTAGGAACGGAGGTAGTAAAAATTAAGCTATGCTCTTTTTGTTGAATTTTCTTGGTGTTGCCTTATGTAGAATATTGTTGGGTGGTTAAGCTATTGTTGTTTAATAATTAATTTTCTTGCTCGTCGACGTAGTAGAACTTGTATAATGCGCGTTTTTATAGTTTATATGACTGACTAAATATTTGAAGCTGTCAAAATAATGCATAATATTGAATTGACATAATATTTTTTACTGAGTAATTGCTATGGTCTTAGTAGGGATCAAGGTAGAATAAAAATTTACCCTAGTGGCGTAGTGGTGCAATATGCTATCGTGTAACACATATCAATGCCTCAAATACTCCGTATATAGTAGATTTTGCTCTGTTTAAAGGTTGAAATTTGTTCATTAATCTCAGTCTCTGGGCTTAATGCAGAATATATTGTGTTTGATGGAGTATAGTGCTGAAGTTTTGTTTTATATCACAATGCATGCTTCTTATGGTTTAATTACATTTGCCTATCACTTGTAATTGACTTTTTTGTTGTACTCTTTTTATTTGCTTTTGTTGTTCAGGGAAAGGAAATCCCCATTGTTCATCGTGTAATAAAGGTAAAATACATCAATCTACTTTCTTGCTTACTACTATAGGGATTCATTCTTTTCTCAGCTACTCGCTTTGTCCCACTAAGTTTGCAACATTTGTCAAAATCTACTCTCACTATACATGACAAAATATAGCAAATTTAGTGGGACGGAGGGAACAATTTATAATTATTTATTGCAAGAGTTTGATTGTGAATATTCATCCCTCATTCACCTAGTTTAGATTTAGTAGATAATTTATGCCGTTCACTACCATCAATTCTTTGTTATTGTTCGAAATAATAAATACCTGTACTATGAGCATGATTTTTGTGACTTTACATTACACTAGTACGTGCCTCGGTTTAGTTTTTTAATTTGAAATTCTTTCAAATTTTTTCAAATTCTATCGAATTGATTTCTCGTAGATAAAGCCAATTACTAGTAGGAGACTTAAAAATGCATTGCAGTATCTTTGAAACTAAGGAAAACAACATTATAAAACTAATAAACTAGTAAATGTTAATATTAATTTATTTTAACATATCAATAAATGGATCTTGTATTAAAGCGTTTTTTACGAACCTAATGATGTAACAATAAACTTTTATAAAATTATGGTAAATTTTACATGTGATTAATGTTGAAAGTCCATAAAAACAAACTCCTAAGATGCGTCGTTTAGTACATATAGGATACACCTTTATTATTGTTGACGTGACATCTTGTGTGGCACATCTCTGATTAGGTGGATTATACATGATGCTACATTTGTTGGATATGTGGGCTGCCAAGTATCACTGTCTCACACAAAGTTATGGAATGTAGCTTTATACAATAGAGATATGACAAGTAGCAAGGGGATACATAGGGAAAACTAATTTGTTCTCTGGTTTAATTTTGAACGAAGTAGATTTCACAAAAATCATTCCGTTTTAAGAGCTAATTTACAACTTGGTAGAATTTAGTGTAAAACAGAAGATAAGATTATACAAAAGATAGAATTAAAAGCAAGATAGAAAAAGGATAAGACTCCTTAGCTTGGTAGAGTTTCAGCCTTTCAGGTAGAGTATGCTAAGTGTAGTATATATACCTGTATTGTACAGACCAAACTAATCAATGAATTAAATCTTTTATTCACAACTATATCAAACACGTATCTAGTGAACTTGGTACCAGAGCAAAGCCTCGGAGGGGGTGTTTTCGGCGTGATAATCATCATCGTTTACTAATAAAACATTACCTGAACCATGGTTAGACCCCCAAAAGACCCTAGTGACAACCATGTCACTATGGCTCAACTACTGGAGATCCTGGAGAGGATAAATAGTAGGAGCACAGAGAACAATGGCGGTTCACTTCATGTCTCAGAAAAACCGAGCAACCAAAATTACATGAAGTGGTCTAGGTTGATGCTAATGGCGATCAAAGGGAGGAGGAGGTTCAAGCACATCACAACCGACCCACCATCCACAGACACCGAAGAGCACACACTTTGGGCCCAGAAAGATGTAGTAGCAGAACATGGATCTATGAGAATGTAGAGTCAGAATTAGTGAATCAATTCCTTGACTTTATAACAGCAAAAGACTTATGGAACGACATTGAAGTCGTTTATAGCAGCGGCAGAGATGGCCTTCAAATATTTGACATTACTATAAAGGCAAATACAATTAAACAAGGGCGAGACTTGATCGAGTCTTACTATAACAAACTCATTTCTATATGGAAAGAGATTGACAGACGGATGCCAAACCCAATGGAGTGTTCCAAAGACATCACCAAATTTAATAAACTAACCCAACAAAATCGTTTTTATCAATTTCTTGCAGGTCTGGACGAATCAATGGATAAAGACAGGCGAGATTAAATTAACCAAGATCCATTGCCCACGGTTGAAACCGCATACAATACAATAAGGCGAGAGGTAGTAAGGAGGGAATTCATGAGAAACTCGAACTTACTTGACTCACCTGTTCCGGCGACGATGGGCATTAGGAGTGGACTGAGCATGAAGGTGGAGTAGAAGAAGCACAAAGAGATGATGATAAAACACATCCCAAGTGCTCACATTGCGGTGGAACAAGACATACAAGGGAAAGATGTTTTAAATTGGTAGGATACCCTGATTGGTGGCATGAGCTCAAGAAGAAGGGGAGTACCAGAGGAGAGGATTCGAAACGGAAGGGCGTGAGTGCCGGATCTATAGGCCAAAACCCAAGAGAATCCATGGAGAAAGGAGGAGGCACCGGTGAAGGAGAAGGAAATCAGAGAGATGTTGTAAACGGGGAAGGTAATAACCCTAACCCTAGAAGGTGTCGGCTCTCCCCAGCTCCCTCACCAGCAGCCTCAAACTCCCCTAAAAAAACCTTGAGTGACCCTTTTAAACTTCCCACATCTGACCTAATCTACCACGTGGCTTAGCAGATTCCACCTCCCACTCCCACTGAAGCCCACTACCCAAATCCTACCGAAGTCCACTACCCAAATAAAACCTTTCTCACAAAGTCATGTTGGGCTTAGACCTAGAGCCCATCAATAAAAAACTTGAATTGAACCAAAAAGCCGCCGTGCTTTGGGAGGGCTAATACATTCAAACTCGAAGATCGTTGGATATTTGACTGTGGTGTAACAGATACAACGTCCTATGATGAAAAAGATTTTCTGACATCAAAAAAACCCGAAAAAACCCTTATCCACTGCTGGTAGAGAATGTATGGAAGTAATGGGAGCATGGATAGTGAAAATTGAACCTAATCTGTCATTAAACAACTGTCTATATATCCCAAATTTGTCTTAGAAATTCTTGTCAATTAGTCAATTGACAAAGGAATTAAAATGTATAGTTTTAATGAGTTCTGATCATTTTATTGTGCAAGATGCTCGGACCGGAAGGATCATTGGGCGTGGTACTAAGAAAGATGGATTGTACTATGTGGATGAATTTTTTGTGGAGGACAATGCAATGACATGTCATGAGTCAACAGAAAATCAGCTTCGGATGTGGCATCGTTGTTTAGGCCATTTTTCTATAAGGTACTTAGAACGCCTGTTTCCTTCTTTATCTGGTTCAAAGTTAGTTTTTGATTGTGAAGCTTGTTATCTTGCAAAAAGTCATAAACATCATTATCCTAGGAGTACTAGTCATTCGGATAAACCTTTTTACTTAATACATTCTGATGTTTGGGGTCCTGCCCCGAAACTTGGTAATCATAATTTCAGATATTATGTTCTTTTTATTGATGATTGTATCAGAATGAGTTGGTGTATTTTATGAGTCATAAATCAGAAGTGTTTGATATTTTTTGTAAGTTTTACCAAATGATTCTCACCCAGTTTCAGACAAAGATTAATGTTCTTAGATCTGACAATGGGGGTGAATATCTAAACCATGACATGAAGTCCTTTTTCCAGACTAATGGCATCTTACATCAAACTACTTGTCCGGATACCCCACAATAAAATGGTATAGCCGAAAGGAAAAATCGTACACTTTTAGAAATGACTCGGGCTATGATGTTTGAGGCACGTGTCCCTAAATCTTTTTGGCCTGAGGCTATTGCCACAGCCAATTATCTCACTAATAAACTTCCCACAAAGAAACTTCAGTATTAAACCACCTCTAGAAACCCTAACCCGGTTTGGACCCATTCCTTCGTTTCATTCACTTTCTCCTCGCATCTTTGGGTGTGTGGTATATGTCCATCTTCCCAAACGAGATCGAAGAAAATTAGAACCATGAGCCGTAAAGTGTGTTTGTTGGATATTGGATAAACCAAAAAGGGTAAAGGAGTTTTGATCTTGTATCTAGTCGAGTCTATACTACTATGGATTGTGATTTCATAGAACAAACTCTGTTTTATTCCCAACTTAGAAGGTAGGGGGAGAGTAGCAGAGACGACCTAAGTTGGTTGAGAGCTCCTTATAACTCTGAAGTCATAACATAGTCCACTCCATCAGTACCATCACCAATTATTCAATAGGAAACCGAGCATCACGAAGCGGAGGTAAGAAACTTAGAGAACTCATTAGAAACTGACATTGTATTTGGTGATAATACTGATGAAGTACAGGAGATAATGATTGAAGAAGCACCTGTAGTTGAGGAGACAGGTGGAGGAGATGTAAGGAGATATCAGTTACCACTAAGAAGCACTAGAGGGGTTCCACCAAAGTGGTATGACCCATACTACGAATCCTAGAGATCGAAATACTCGATAATCCGGTCTGGACTAATGAGTGAGAGGTTATCTCACATGGTAGAAGCCTTTAATGTTGCGATATACTCTGAGAAGATTGTAGAAGAAGCAGTTAGAAGTAAATACTGGAAAGAAGCAATGAAGGCTCTAAAAAGAAATGAGACATGGGAGAAGTGCACCATCCCAAAGGGAAAAAAAGCAGTAGGTTGTAGATGGATATTTACCATCAAATACAATTCTGATGGGACTATTGAAAGATACAAGGCGCGAAAATCGATACCATCAGAGTCCTGTTCTCTGTAGCAGCAAATAAAGACTGGCCTCTGCATCAGTTCGATGTAAAAAATACTTTTCTACATGGAGAATTCACTGAAGAAGTATATATGGAAGCTCCCCCAGGATTTGCTTAGGAATTTGAGCCAGGAGAAGGTTGTAGGTTGCGGAAAGCACTATATGGCCTAAAACAGTCTCCAAGAGCTTGATTTGGTAGATTTATAGTGGCAATGAAGAGGTTTGGGTTCAGACAAAGTAACTCAGATCATACTCTCTTCCTTAAAAGGAGAGGAAGTCTAGTTACATGTCTGATTATATATGTAGATGATATGGTGATTACAGGAGATGACAAAGAGGAAATTGCCAGGTTGAAAGAAAAATTGTTTCAAGAATTTGAAATGAAAGACCTTGGAAGACTTAAGTACTTTATGGGAATTGGAGTACTGAGATCAGAAATAGGTATCTTCATCTCTCAGAAAAAATATGTTCTAGATCTCTTAGCAGAAGTTAGAATGATGGATTGTAAACCAGCAAAGTCTCCAATGATGGTAAATCATTGTTTGCATACTGACGAAAGTGCCTACAAACCAAGTGCAGTATCAAAGGCTAGTAGGTAAATTGATCTATTTGTCACATACTCGCCCTGATATTGCATATGTAGTTAGTGTGGTTAGTAGGTTTATGCACAAGCCTCAGGTGGAACACATGGAAGCTGTCTATAGGATTCTCAGATATCTCAAAGGAACCCTAGGAAAGGGAATAATGTTTAGAAGAAATGGACATCTGAACCTTCAAGCTTATACAGATGCTAATTGGGCAGGAGACAAAGACAGTAGGAGGTCTACGTCAGGTTATTTCACTATAGTCGGGGGAAATCTGGTGACATGGAAAAGCAAGAAACAAAAGGTAGTAGCTATATCTAGTGCTAAAGCAGAGTTTCGAGGGATTGCTAAAGGAGTAATAGAAGTGCTTTGGCTCATAAAATTGTTAACTGAGTTGGGTTATCCACCAACAGGTAGCTGTAAGTTGATGTGTGACAATAAAGCAGCTACTAGCATTACTGGGAATCCAGTTTAACATGACCGAACAAAACATGTGGAAGTGGATAGACATTTTATAAAAGGAATTTTGGAGTCCAAGTTAGTTAGTCTTCCATTTGTTTGTTCAAAGGACCAAATGACAGATATTCTAACTAAAGCTGTTGGAGGAAAAGTTTTTGAGATTATATTATGCAAGTTAGGTGTTGAAGATCCGACGACTTAACTTGAGGGGAGTGTAAAACAGAAGATAAGATTATACAAAAGATAGAATTAGAAGCAAGATAGAAAAAGGATAAGACTCCTTAGCTTGGTAGAGTTTCAGGTAGAGTATGCTAAGTGTAGTATATATACCTGTATTGTACAGAACAAATTAATCAATGAATTCAATCCTTTTATTCACAACTAAATCAAACACGTATCTAGTGAACTCTTAGAAGATAGCAGCTTCCGTATAAGCCTTTTTTCAGTGATTTTTCACATTCCCATTGTAGATTTGCAAGACCGTCCACTCTCTCAAACCTATGTTAAAAGTTTCTAATCACTCCCCTCTTTGCGACAAGCGCCAAACGGAACTTACATTCTGTAATATGCACATAATGCCTTGTTGTCTTTAGACAATATTCATCAGATATAACTGTCACCCAAAATTTCTGATGTATAGTGCTTTCTATGCAGGTGCATAGGCAGCGTGATCCAAATGAATTCAATTTGTTGACAAAAGGTACGTAATAGTTAACTGATAGTGCTGATGCATATGTAGTTATGTGGGACAAATTGAGTTATTTCAAAGTTCATTAGAAAGAGAAGGAGAAATTTTTTTTAACCTTTTTTTTAAAAAATATTCGAAATATAACCCCTGCATCAATATTTTTCAAAATAGTTTGGTTCTGGGGTTATATTTCGAATTTAAAAAAAAAGGTTAAAAAATAAAAAGTTCAGGAAGAGAATGCAAAACTTCATTTCTGATGTAACTGAGGAGCAGTCAAGCAGGTCCTCCTCCATACGCTTATATTGTTCCTACACAGTGCTTTCAAATTCTGGGGGAAAATAGTAGAAATTGCACCATTTGCCCATATAGGGTCTACACTCTATAGAGCGTGTTTGAGAAACGTTAGAGAGCCTGGGGGAAATAAAAAGGAACGTCAACCGATCACGAGGATGTTGACCTGAACTGACTTACTGGTGACTGCCTGACCGGACTAACTTTGATAAAGCCATTGATGTTGCAGCTTAGAGGATGGGTCCTTTGATACGAATTGGGATCTGTATAAGCTGAGGAATTAGATGTAAGGGCTTGCATGCGAACAGCTAGTATATGTACTAAAAGGGATTCGAGAACAGTGAGTTTAGCCGTGCAGCAGGGGAAGGAAGTAATACATCATTTCTGTTTTGCTTGATGATTGTTTTGGTTCCTGTCAGTTAGATTTTCGTTTTGCTGTAGAGATTAAGATCAGTTTCAGCTGAGCCCTTCCCAGTCAAGAAAAAAAGATAGACGAAGGATTACACCCTCTAATGCCTAAGTACACTATTTCAGGTGATGCAAATACTATGGATGATAGTTATGGGATTTATGCCAATGGCCAACTATGGCTTGAAGATCATCATGTAATAGGTAGAGTTATGGGGTAAGTTCACTGACACTTACATACTGCATAAGTGCACTAGTTATCAAGTATGCTTGATTAGAATGTTTATTCTGCTGTCTTTTCATGTGTGTTGAATGCTTCTTAGGACAAATGGCGGATACTTAAATCTAAAATGGACTTAAAATTTCAATCATGACATACATTTTGCTCCTGTCTGTTGATATTTTATTAAATTTTCCTACAATTTTCATAACAGGTATTTACCATATATTGGTTGGGTAACTATCATCATGGGAGAGAACCCTCTAATCAAGGTCAGTTTAGTTATTCTTGATCATTACTTTTCATCTTTACAAATAATGTAGGGGATACGAACTTGCCTTTGCCATAGCACGCCCACGTCCACGCCCTCCTGCTTGCACGCATTAACACACACGCACACACATGCAGGAGAAGTTGACATAGGTTCAAAACTGTCCTACCTACAGATCAAAACATAATGATCAAACATAACCTAGGCAATGTATAGAAAATTGTGTTCCTTAAATAGAGAAATGTAGTGATAGCTTATACTCCCTCTGTCCCATAATATTTGCCCCATTTGACTATTTTTTATGAGTGTTTTTTGGTCAAAATGAGACAAACATTAAGGGGTAGAGGGGTATACATTAGCCACATACATTCGCTACACTTGCAACAAAGATAGTAAAAATTTTGAATACTCTTTGTCTTATGACAATAAAAATAATAATAGGAGACACTTATTATTTGATAGTGCTTCATGATGAACTTGTTCATGTTTTGCAGTATCTTCTGCTTTGTGGTGTAAGCATGCTGGCCATCGCCTCAAATTGAATTTCTATGATCAAATCATTCGGAAGGAATGTAAATTTTGCAACAACGACACGTTGTTGAGCTAGAACAGTTCCATAGGGTGCTTACTATTAAGCTTTTCTCCACTTTTTATGTGTGTATAATAGTTTGGAAGTTCATACGAATGGAAGGATTCAGAGAAATGGAAAAATTTTCAACCAGTCCTGTTAGGATGGGAGTGTTGTTCAAAGGGTCTGGTGTACCGAGCAAAGACTGATTGATAGAGGGAGTATATGCAAATTCTTTTGCAATCTATTGACATCTACTACTATGTTCTTTGTGCATAAGGTCATGTATTTGAAAGGATGCATCATGCATGTCATGTTCACGGTTAAACTTCATACTTATTATCACAGTAAGAGGTAGTAATTACAGGTGTATTTTGTTTATTTGATAGAGTTTTTTCATTGGAGAACCTAATTTCAATTGCACTTTCGAGAAGCAAAACTTATCATTTGTGTATTTTTTTTGGTGGATTTTAGGATTTTGTACTATGTTAAGTTTTACATATTATGTAATTGGTTTATGTTTAGGCTTCCTAAAGATAGGTTTCTCTCCTCTTGTACTATATATATTTTCCTATAAGGTCTTAACTTCTTCTTCTCCTATTTTTTTTAATACCCCATTTGACTTTTTATATTCTCTATGACACGACTTAAAACGCTTTTATCTCTAAATATATAAGACAAAAAAGTATGAAAATTAGATATTAAAATATTTATATTGAGAGACATCTAATAAGATTCCAATTAAATATTATTACATACAACATAATGAGAATTTGTAATTAAATATTTTAAATTTTATTTTCATAAATAGAAATGGGACAAAAATAAAAGACGTGAGATACTAAAAAAAAAACTTCAACCAATAACAAAGCCGCATTTCCGTCATTCAAAGTAGACACCCCTCTACTACAGTATAGTGATTGTATGTTCTTTCCTAGTCATTTTTCGTTCAAGAAAAAGGAAGAGAAATCTGTTGAGTTATCAAAAGAAATGACTCCGGTCTATTCTATTCAGTTGGGAAGCACGACTACAGCTGTCTGTCATCAAGCTAGGTATATTTCTCAGTCATAGAAGTGATTATTGGTCAGCCCAAGCGAGTTTTGACCCAAAATTTTGGTCAGCCAAATTTTATGTTCAAAGCTATACTTTCAGGCTAAAAAAAGCTGACTTTTCGGGTTATTTTCTGAGCTAAAATCAAATGGAAAGAATAAAAAAATGGAGAAAGTATTTTGCTAGAGATATGAGATATAAGTAAATTAGGAAAATATGTTAATGTGATATATATTCGTTATTGATATTATCTTTTGTATAATTCGTGTCAGTTTCTGGTATTATCTTTTAGGAATTATTTTCCTAATTATCGATACTGGATATGATATTTCTTGTATATACACTTCATGGTTTATTGAATCATATACATATACATATACACATCAGGCCCGTTCTTAATGCTTTAGAAGCCTAGGGCAAAATAAAAAATTTTAGCCCTTAATTTAATAGTATATTTTGTGTAATTTTATTATATTTAATTAAAAATAATACTATGAATTATGATCACATAAATCACTAATATTGTTTTAAAAAATAAAAATCAATAAAGAAATTTTATTTTAAACAATATTATAAGCAATCCACTTTATAAAAAATTTCATTTACCAAGTTATCGTATTACCATAATTGTTTCTCTTTACAATATTATAAATTGTTCTCTTTACAAATTTAAAACTATATTCAAAATCCAAAACATTAGTCCATATTCTAAGTATAACAAAATAATAAGGCATTATTATATAAACAAAATGAGGAATAACGATAATTATGCACACCTGATATACAAAAATAATTGGTTAAATTTGTTACATATATTCAGTAAAGTAGCAATTTTAGTTAAGGGCTAGCAATTAGATAAGTAAAATGAAATATGCATTCGAATTATTATGAATTTAACCTATACAAATGAAGATAAGGGGAATTGAACCATATCAAATTGCATTTAAAATATCGTTCAAGTAAAGCCACTACCATTCCATGGACCCTAGGCGATTGCCCCACTTGCCTCACCCCAAGGAGGACACTATACACATCCATGTTATGGTAGCAGAGCTGGTTAGATCCTTAGGACCATCTACATAAATCTTTTCCTTACCTGTGGGTTTGAAGATTAAACTCACCGGCATGATTTATCATAAACCATTGCCCATATAGAAATTTTTTTTCCATTCAATCCTTGTGACGAAATATCCACTCTAATATCATAATTACATGTTTTGGTTTTAATGGTAATGGTAAACTTGTACGAAGTATGTTATTTAACAAAGCTTAAGTATTTATACAAAATAAGATAAGTTATTAGGAAATAATCCTATAACTGATTTGATTTAATGAAACCATGCCATGTACACCCTTACGCAAATTTTAGTGAAAGGGCCAGCTTGGATCAAACACTGCCTAGCTCATCATGCGATGCGTGTGCATACGAGCATGAATGATCACATGATCCAATACATGGGAACGGTAAAAGCATGGGAAAAACTGCAAACGACAAATTCCAGCAGGTGCAAAACATCCATTAAACACTGAACACTTCTCCAGAACTTTTCTTTTATGGCCAATTCTCTAAAACTATGAGTTTCAAAGTCTCGTGAAGTGACTCATCACAAATGCATAACGCCCCTCAACTCACAAGTCTTAGGTCAAAGCTATTGTGCATAAGGGATGCGACATTCATGGACTACTATTGGAAAATGCAAAGAAAAAGGTAAAATGTGACATGGAATCTAAAAAATATACAAAGGGCTCGAAAGACCTCGACATGGGACCATCCGAGACTATAAGTTCTGATGCTCCCAACTCAGGAAGGGGGTTGGGGCAGGGGGAGAAACAAAAGAAATATGTCAAGCCTGATACAATATCAATTATACAAGGATAGATGATGACAACATAAGATTCTTCAGCAGCTCTATTCAGCATCAATCAATCAGGAGGGCATACCTTACCATAAACCTTTGGACAGTTGAGAAGAAACCCAAAATCAAAAGGTCGTGTTTTGTGTATAAGTTCCACCACCTCATATGTTACTGATTGGCACCACCAATTTTGATACATCTTTGGATAAACTGTTAAACAAATGATCAAATTTCAGCAGTCTTCACAACCATTACAAGAATCAAGGGAAATGACGATATATTGCAGTCCTTGCACAAGCATAGAATTCAGCAATACAAAAACTAATGCTAGAACCATATTCTAAATCACCCTTTTCTTGAAACAGAGCATCTGTGCATTTCCTTTTCAACGAGTCACTCCGTACAAATCACACAAGAAGTGCGACAACTCAAAACAACCATATGCCCAAGACACAAATCTATAGATAAAATTACAGACGTCAATCGTATCATGGATAAACATATCTACAAATCATGGTAAACTGATCCAAGGCAAGCCTAAGAACATTTATGACAACAAGTATGGCTTATAGTCATCAGTATGGATTACTAACTCTGATGCATGGAACAGCCCCATCCCAAGTTCTCATATCCACTTCAGGGTGCAGAACCATGTAAAAAATGCTCTACATAACTGCTTAACGAGTATTGGGTCAAATGACAAAACACATTATACAGTTCAACAACACAAACTAGAGGTCAAAACTTGAAACCCTGGTTGCTTGCATATCCTAAGAAAATCATAGGGGAACCACCTACAAGAATTAGGCAAGATAAATACCAAATAATTACAGCCAAATAAAACTCAAGCAAATTCATGCCTCAACATACAAAATAATCTGTCAAACAGGCCTCGCATATGAAGGCAAAAAACAAAGTCCGCAATTTCAGGTGATGACAACTTTAAAAGTTTCAAGATGCCACTACCCAGCAGATCAAAGATGAATCTAACTAGATGAGAAAAGCATGGAACTCAAAAGCATATCATTAGAAAAAATTGAGCCATTTATCGAACATTTATAATACGGTGAAGCCAAGTAGTAAAAATTTGAGTCAGCAGCACAAACCAGAAGCTCACACAACCAGCTCAAACAAAAACTGTCTCAAATTATTTGCTGATAATAACCCGAGCTTACAAGAATACGCACTATGAATGACTAATCACTTTTGAACTTAGCAAGGGGCCTCAGAACCTACTTGCATCCAAGAGTAGCAGGGAGAAAAAAAAATTTGAGAGAAAACAAGAAACAAGTACTTCATTATAGTCCAGACAAAGAATAAGGGTTATATATCAACTGTGTTCCTCCAAGTCTCTATGTCTCAGGACTTTGTCCACCAGAACAGAAGTATAAAGACTGGCATAAGTGCTTCATGTCTTATATCCCACTAGCTCGTATATTTTAATCACTCACAAATGTTTGCAAAATGAGATGAAAATCCCACAGCATAACATTTGTTTACAAGTCTTTCAAAAATAGATTCTTAACGTCCATCTAGTAAGACTAAGAAGGAAAACAAATACACCTTCCCAACCCCTACCTCGGCAGGAAATATACAGAGTTGTGAATGGCGATGTTGTATAAAATATTCAAGAGCCCCGAAATACCTATGAACACTAGTTCTTACCTTAAAGACATCACTGGCAGATACACCAATTCTATATCCTTCAAAATATTCAGCCTTGTCAAAAGACTATCATACTCCACAACCATTAGTTACTTTTTATGGTGATGACAACCATTAGTAATTAAAACCCATTATAACCGTCTCAACAAATAGCAGTCTAATAAATCAAATATGAGAGGCTATCGTTGACCACTTCCTCCAAAAACCACTCTCCCTAACTGCAATAGACTAGCCTAGGGGTAAAGAAAATTTCAGTAATATATATTTCTGTAATGAGGTTTTAGGGAAAAGTTTGAGACACTAACTGGAGTAGATAGGGAAAAAAAAGGAGGCAAAGTATCCATATTTAATACAGAGGAGATTAATGATCATTAGTTCGCTTAGCTTGTAGCCAGGAATGTCCAGCCACTTGAAACCCCTTGTTGATTATATTTCATATGATAAAGTCAAAAAATAATCTCCCCCTAATTTCTCTTCTACCTCATTTCCATATGTTCTAAAAAAACCAATCTGCTTTGCTCACATAAAACCCCTCTAATATAAGCATCAACAGCAGGAAAATCCATCCAACTCGGTCCAGATTTATTTCCAAAGCCATCACATGAGAAAAATAAAACATCCAAACTTTCCTAGGTAAGTAACAATTTGCTTGGGAACTATATCTTAATGAGGAAGTATGTGTAAATACTTTATGGAATCGTAAAACTAGTATATGTGGGTAAATCTTCTAGTTATATTTGCCTCTTTTTTATCCATAGTTTATCCTTCAAATTTGATGGAAAACTATGGAAATCAAGATTTGTAGTTAAATAAGAACTTAACTTCCACTAATTTCCATAGTAAAAAACCAAACAAATCAAGATATTTAGCTGCTTGGACTCTTGTGCTATTTGTGAATATGCCGGAGAGTCTCACAGACATTTATATTTTGATTGTCTATTTAGTGCTCAGAGTCTTTCAAAAATATAACTCCCAATGGAACCAGAAGGTTAATACAGTTCAGAGAGTAGGTAAGGAGATCCAATATTGTATTAAGTTTAGAATCCAGAACTTTTGTTACTAGGAAGGTTGGCAAGAAGGATATTGAGTGGCTTTAGTTTTGTGTGTTATTGTTGCCGTACTGGTTGTATAGATGGTTCTCAGGTCTGTGACCAAGTCCTTCCAGGTCTAGTCCAGTTAATATGCAAAATTCTTACCAAAAAAAATCAATAATAAAGATTTCCCATTAAATTTACAGCTTTACTTTTCAATAGATTTACTTTTACTTATAATTCCACCAATTGGTTTCCAGAATTTGTGCTCGTAGTACAGAAATTGTACACCTGCTCAGACATTAGTCGCACGGCACATTGAGGACATTAGCTATCAAGAATCAATATAATTACAGGAAGAGGTCAGGACTCAAGAAGCCAGAACTACAAGGAAATATTTTCACCCCAGGATAGCAGCAATTTAAAGAAACTATGTCACAAAACACAGCTCATAGTGATCATCGATTGACACAACATATAAAGCCTAAAGATCAACAGATAAAAACTCCAACATGCAAAACAGTTATCTATACAATTAGTGTCCCTCTTCTTCTCACCATAAATATAGCTAAAATCATAACAAGTTCCGACAAAACAAAGAAATTCATGAAAAGGCCTAACCAGTTCAATTCACAATGAAAACTTAGTTCACAAGAGTATATATCAGGTCTACCTAGGTCTACTAGTATCAATCAATAAACTACAACAGCAAAATGCTCGAAAACCATCAAAGCAATAAACATCCATCATCAATATTGGACAAAAAAAGGAATGCAAACCAGACTAAGAAACCAAAATTTCTCAAAATGTGGATGCAACCAAACTCGTTTCGAGTCATTTCAAGCAATGTAATTTATTTTCCTTATTGATTACTCCAAATAAGGGCAACCTGATACTCCACTAGTAAAAACATACAAGTAACACAAAACTAAGATCACAAAGAGAATGAAACACAAACTTATTTACAATGCCAACAATTTGAGATCAAAGCATACAAATCTCGTACAATTACAAATACATGACCAAAAAAAAACCTATACAAGAATATTACCAAAAAAAAAAAAATAAAACAATCCATGAGAAGCTACATTTCAAAAAGTTTACAAATTGGAGATATGCTAATTAAACAAGAAGCTTCAAAGAAAAGCTCACCTCTTCTTCAATTTACTTCAAACAGAATTTCCACCAGCAGTCCCCGATGAACTCCCCGAAAACCTCTTCTTCTTATCTTCCTCATACTCAGTGTCATCCGTGGGCAACTCGAACCGACACACCGGACAAGAATTCCTCGCCTCAAGCCACGGCACAATGCAGTCCCCATGATAACCATGTCCACAAGGCATCTCCTTCACAAACTCCCCAACATTGACTACATCTTTGCAAATTGCACACACATAAGTCTCATCCACAGTCTTTAGCACCACTTCTCTCAACTTCTCCACAGCCGCTTTCGCCGCCGGTGGCGCACCTCTCCTCCCCTCAGCATCCGCTAAATTCTGCAACAAGGCCTCGTATTCCGCCGCATTGACTACGTAATCGCCTGGATTTCCTACATACCCTACCGGAGTTCCGGTATACCGATCCATCAGCACCGGCGATCCGAACGGGAATTCAATTGAATTGTCCTCTAATCCCATCAGAATCTCCGCCCAATCAAACATCCTGTTTGGTCCGTCGATATGAGCGCGGTTCGCGAAGTCGCGGAGGCGTAGACGGAGCACGTCTCTCCGTCGCCGCCGAATATCCTCTTCTCTCTCCTCCACCTCGTCCTCATCAGACTGTCCTTCGATCTCAACACTCCTGACGTCATCGTCCTCATGATCCACCTCCTCATCCTCTTCCTCAAGATGGATATCGCGGTTGTTACGCTCATCCTCATCCCAAGCGTCGATTTCGATACGGAGGAAGTCAGAATCATCATCCGGCGAAGAACCGGCGTGATTAAGACGTCTAGGCGGAGGTGGAGGCGCGTCGTCCTCACGCGCAACCTGCGCAAGGAGGCGGAGTACTTGAAGGAACTGGCTTCCAAGAGTAGGCTCGTCTGAGATTCCGTTATATTCATTCGGAGGAGAGAGAATGGCGGCGGTAGAGGAAGAGGAGGTTGTGGTAGGGATTGATTCAACAAACCCGAACTTACACTCATTGCAGATGATATCGTTGGGTTCGCCGGATTGAGTCTCGACAGTGACTCGCTTGTCACAGTGGTAGCACCAATGATGCGCCGCCGCCTCTGGAGGTGGTGACGGCGGCGGCGGGGAGGGAGACTCGGCGGACATGATGGTTTAGAAAAGGAAAGGAAAGGGGAGGACAGAGAAAAGGAAGAAGAGGTGGGTGGAAAAATGAGGTTAGGGATGAGATCGGTTATTTGGTACCGGGGATTTTTTTATTTTTTTTTTTATTAATAATTCAATTCATCTAAGTTATACGGTGTTTCACGTTTAGGGTTATGTTAATACGTGGACCACATTAACTTATCTATTTTTTTTTTTTTTGGGACAATTTTTACTAGAGGAAGACTTCTTCAATTTTAACCTATCTTTTTACTAAATAAATCTTTTGGAAGATTTACTTAGTTTTAAAGGCATTTTTTTTATTAGAGGAAGTTTTCTTCGGATTTTTAATTTATATTTTACTCGTGAGAGTAGAAAGATGCATAAAATTGAGTTTTATATTCCTTACCATTGAGCTTTCAATCGATTCTTAACGTATAAATAATTTTATAAAAGTATTTAATAATCAAATATACATTTTCATAATAAATGAAAATGTAAAATAAAACTCCTCTCTAGGGTTTTAAGACCGATGTCCTGTGCTAGGGTTCCTAACTCCCTCTACTAGTGTATCCTCGTAGTTTTGGCCCCTATTGTTTGAGCAAGTCCATGGTTACGACTTACAATTTTCATTGAGAGTGTGAGTATGGGAGATACTTTAGTGATTGTTTAGTGCAGAAGCCATGAAAAGAATGTTGACATTGATCCGCAAGTAGAAGGAGAACGTTGCGATTCGCATGGTAGAAATGAACCTTGTTTTTGTGCTTCAGTTTTTTCAGTGAAGAGGAGAAGGAAAAATTCACAGCAGGCTGCTCCCTTAGTCGATTGAAAACCAGGTTCTCTTGTTGAAGGAAGTCAAAGAAGATTATGGAACATCCATTCGAGATTGTCTTCAAGCATTCACCAATCACCATGTTGGGTCAAACTCCTTGGTGTTCCTTTCAGGAAATAAAATGTGCCCTTTGTTCAAGATATATGCCAGATGCTATGAGGATCTGTCGAGTTTGGCGATTTTGATCCTGTGAGTTGGGAGAAGTTTATGCGAATCAAGGTAACGCTAGACATTAACAGGGCATTAAGGACAACTGTGAAGATTAAAGTTGGACCTTCCTTTGTGAAGTGGATCCCCTTTGAATACGAAAGCCTTGCTGATTTCTATCACTTTTATTGTCGACTAGGACACATTAACTGGGATTCTAAGTTCCATGAGGGTGCTCAAGATTATTAATGATAATTTTTAACTCATATCTTATATATATTATATTATATTATAATATTGAGATTTTAGATATTGTTATATCAGATAGAGAAATACAGAAGATATAAAAATATAAAAAAGCTTGTATATTATATAAACATTATAATCTCGTATATAAAAATGAAATAGTTTGAATTAAAAAAAAGGTTGTCAGGAAACTCAGTTATGGTGACATACCCGATGGTGGGATAAGGCTTGACCCCCGAGAGCAGTCAGCCAAAAACTTCTCTTCAATGCTTCTTTCATAAGGCTTAAGGAGGGGACTTTCAAGAAACTCGTGCCCAAGTTTAGCATACTAGTGGAGCGAGCCCTAGAATCTAATGTGACATACTTGCTAATGTATAGATTTATAATCCTTTTCTTAAATTATTTTAAAAAATAAGTTATGCCCCAATATTACGTAGTAATTCAAACAAATTTATTTAAAAAATAGTTTTTTTTTTTTGGGCAGTGGCAAACTCTGGGGCTTTGATGAACTTTAACAGGCCAGGTGGCAACATCGAACTCGTTTTGATGGAGGAGAAGGGAGGAGATTGAGAGTGGGGAAGAAAGGAGAGTGGATAATGGAGGGTAACAAAGTAAATACACTCTATTAAGAATGTTAGTGAGAAAAATTATGATGAGATTTAAGAATTAATTTTTTAATGTTAATAGTATGTCACATAAATGTTTCAATATATGAAATAATTAGTTGTTTTGAGAAATAGTTGAGTCAACTTTTCGGCAAAATAGGTGATTTAATTATAACCTGGTCTTAAAGCTGAGTTTGATTCACACCACAAACATGGGCATTTTGGAAGCAATTTCAGCTCAAATAGTCTTCATATTTTTATACTACTTGGAAGTAGGCAACAAATATTTTGTATGAACATTTTTCTTTTGGTTGCTTGTATATACTAAGTACTCCAAGTTAAGTCACTAAGATAACATGCCATTTTCATCTTAGAAAATCCGTAATTTGAGTGAGTGAATAAGTTATGTTCTTCGGTTTGGAATTCTTAGTTAGAAAAATGCTAAACTTCTAACTGTCTTAATCTTTCCTAGCCCTTCAATCCAACATTATGTCCTTGTTCATTTGCTTTTGTTGGCCTCACCTTGTGTGGGTGTGGGGTTGTGGGCTAAGATGAGCCTAAACGAGGGTTAGAAATACGTGTGGACATTTGTAATCCACCGAAATTCTACAAATTATTTTTGTTATTATTTATTTATTTTCCTAAGTAACCCACTAAGCCTAAACTACCAAAATTCTATCATACTCAAAATTTTATACTATCCAAAACTCTATCCTACTAACTAAACATAAACTCTCTTTACTTTTCAAAACACAAAATCAAAACAAAAGAAAAAAAGAAAAAAATTAGAACCCCCGTAGAAATCCCACCCCATTCAACCGGTCCCTGTTGCCCATTGCTACCCGTGGAGCTACCCATGTCGCCGTCGCCCAGCCCAGCCCCTGCTGCCGCCACTTCCCCAGCCAGCCGCGACCACCTCTGCCGCGCCTCTGAGTAGACCGTATCCCCTCTTCCCCCTCCCCTTCTCTTTGCTTCCTCTTAATCCTTAAGTATTATGAATTCATGAAATTATGAAATCGTATTGGTTCTTGTGATTGTTTGGGTTATAATTTGTTGTTGTTTTGGGTTTGTAATTTTGGTGGATTAAATTAATGTTGAACTTGGATATGAAGAGAAGTAAAGATGGAAATTTAAATTGGGTGTGCCTTGAGGATGGCCATAGGAAAACAAATGGAGTATTGGGTTTTAAATGCTTTGCTTGGTATGTTTGTAAAAAAAAAAAAAAGGGTTGATGTACCAAGATTCTTTGACTGTTACATGTATAATTTTCTTAGTGGACATTTGTTAGTTGGTCTGTCAGAAACTATACAACATTTAAATGAATAGCTTATTTAAATCGTCCCATGCTTTGGAAGTTTAGAAATGTGCCAAAATTTATTGCTACGTGATTAAAACATTGGAGTACTTGTTTTGTTTGGCAACTTTACTCTTTAGCTAGTATCACGTAACTTGATATGGTAAAACCTGCTATTTATAACATACTGCAATAATTTTTATATCTGTTGTTGTTTTTAGCTCCATCTTTAGGAATACACACCTTAAATTTGTTAAATCTTAACATAATAATGCTAGTTATACTCATGGATAAAATTGATTTTTTTTCCTTGTATTTCAAGTGAGGAGAAGGATGAACTAAGTAGATAGTACAATGTTGTTTGCTTGATTCATGATGTACTCATATATCTTTTAATAATTCAATGTTTAGTACCAGAACCTGGTTTTACTATGGATAAATTCTTATGCCTTGTTTGTCTTGGGTTGAAGTACTCTATATCTTTGTTTAAACGTTGCATATTGAGTATCATTTTCAGATTAATGTTGCTTGCAAAGTATAAACATGCCTTATTAGTCATGATAAATAAGAAATATTATGAAAATATTGGGAAAAGATTTGGTTGTTGGTATGATTGACTTAGGTTGTATTATTTGGTATAGCAGAACACTTTATAGAAGGTGCATAGCTATAGAGAAAGTGGATACCCGTATATTTTACACCAGGTACCTACAAATTACGGAAAACGTTACCTTTAATTAGGAGCATGATTTAGGGTGAAATATAAATTTAGTATCATAATTGGTTATCCATTTGAAAGAATTCATATTCTTTATATTAGGAGCATGTTTTGGTATTATTTGTGAGAAACTATGATTTATTAAATTGGTATTAATTGTTAATTAATTCATGATGTTGTTTATTATTACTCCTTCATTACTGATAGTATGATTGGAGTAAAGGTGTATTTTATAAGTCTTAATGACGAGGGTAGTTGACTTGGTTCAACCGCTTTAATAGTTGATATTTGAATTAAAAGCTTAGAAATTACAGTATAACAGAGATTGATTATATAACCGTAATGTTTACATGTGTGTGCTGCGATGATTGTGTATATTAAGTTTAAATAGTAAATCACGTAAAGAGAAAGAGGATAAGCAATAAAACTCTGGGCTAGTGCACGTTTAGAGTATTGACAATTAAGGGTTGGAGTTCTCGGGATGTTATCCATGGCTTTTATTGGAGACCGTGTGATCTACGAGTCTCTCTTTTATAAAGTTTTAAACTTAAAATTGGGGTTAGTTGAGATCTCATCTAGCTATGGTGACGAAGTCGCGCCCATTTACCATCTGGATTTTTATACTGTATTTTGATACTCTCCGACGGGAGTGCATGGGTTATTTATTTATTTGATATCCAAATCAGGACATGGGGGAGATAACCTAGTTTATTGCTTAATCCAAGTCATTAATCAATTTATCGTGTCAGTCGAGTAAAATGTTGCGTGATACATTCTTACATTTTATAATTATTCTTAGTTAATTATCAGTTCAACTGTTATACTTTGTAATTTGTATGTACTCAACTTGCTGATTACGTGGCTTGTGTGTTTTTGGTCATGGCTTTTGCCTATAAATGATATTGTGATGATCCAATACTTACATTTGTATTATTGGGGAGCAGATTATTAACAGGTATCTAAACGAGCATTCATGTATGGGCGGGTTTGAGAGGAACATTATTCTAATTTAGATTTTAGAATAAATTATGTTTGTTTGATTTGGTTTTATACTGTTGGATTTGAGGTGAACGTTATTTGGTACATTGCAGTAAGGGCCGTAGAGGTTCCAGTTTGTTATATTAGGAGTTGATTTACGTTTAATGTCATTTCAAAAGTCTTTTGGTTTTCCGCTGCAAAACTCTGTTTTATAGTCTTAACGTTTGAACACGTGGCGGTAGCACATCGGTAGTTTCCTAAAGGTTTGGTTTACGGAAAATGGGAATTACCGAGGTGTTACAACGTAAGTACGATACCCCAAATTTTTCATGGTGTTGATTGGACTAGTATTCCCTTATCGGGATAGAATAGAAAAATCGTAATGTAAATTATACTTCCCCTATGCCTAATTTTTTTTGTCCTATTTGACTTTTCACGGTCTTATTGTAAAATTCGAAAAACAAAAATTATGAAAACTTGATATTCTAAATATTTACATTAAGATAAATTTAACAAAATCTCATTTGAATATATTATTTCTTATGACATGGTGAGAATGTGTAATCAAACTTTTAAAACTTTAATTGCATAAATAAAAATTGAGCAAAAATAAAGGAATAGATGGAGTATTGATTAAAGGTAATATAGTTGGCTTAGACCCGAATCCTTGCCCAAAAGGGCGAGAAGAGCTATTCAATTTAGGCTCAATACATGTCTTTCAGCCCGACCCAGCTTGCCTTGTGATTACATCACTATCAAGATTATGTTGTCCCGATTTGACGGTTGCACAATATGCCAAAATGTCCATCCTTGTAAGAATAAGTGCATCATCCCCAGTCTATTCTCACAAATTCACCCAAATTTGCTTGTAGTAGGTAATAATTAAGCTAGGTTGAGTATAGGTTTTGAGCTCATGCTTCAGAATACTCGGTAATCTTGCCTTTATTCAGTAATTAGACTCTGCACCCGGGTGCACAGTGAGCATCATGCACCGGTACAAAACGCATGGACATTACACATAAAACACAAGCACATTGGCAATCAACATATGCAATGAACATCTGGGTGTAAGGCAATGAACATTAGCAGCTTCAAAAATTTCCCCCACTAAGTGCAATGATTACGGTTGGATTTCACAAGCAATATGACTATTTCGATTTCTCATGCAACACGTTTCCTAGTACTCACTACTCAGTAATAAATTTTTTTTTTGCCCTTTGAACTTAATGTTCATTGCCTTTGAATGTAATGTTCAGTGCCTTTGAATATGATGTTCATTGCATGTGAACGTAAATTTCATTGCCTTTGAACATGATGTTCATTGCCTTTGAACGTAATGTTCAATGTTCATTTTAGTAAATATGTATATAGCTTGATATAACAAGTTCATTGTTATAATATACGATGTTTAGTGAAGTAATATATGATGTTCATTAGTATAATATATAATGTTCATTTCATTGTTTGTGTACAGTACGTGAACTATTCACAATGCAAAAAAAAAAAAATCAAATTTTAAAAGAACCTTGAGACTTATTTTACACCCACTGCAAAAATAATTCTATTTTTCCCAATTACGAAGTCAATTACATGGGAAATAATGATCATCACACATCCCAATGTTCATTGTCTGGTAAAAGAATGTTCATTCATTCATTTCATATGACTTTGCCTGTGTCCATGTAATATACGTGCATTTTGGCATGGGGTGCACGATGCTCACTGTGCACCAGGGTCCATAGTTTTATTTGCGGCCCTTATTATTTTCTCGAGGTCATTGTATTCCGTCACGCGAGGATAACTCAATAATCCCCCTATGTTCTTTTCATACCAAAGTCATCATAACGGTGATGAAATTTTCTTTGCATGGAATTTTTTTTACGGAAAATTAGTGAGTTAATGGAAATACTCACATAACTAAGGAGATTCTCTTCTTCCCTCACTGAAATACTTGCCGATGAAAATATGACAAGTTTCGAGAGCATTCCGATAGTTTCTAGCGACTTTTACTTTCAACCAGATTCACCATCATATTTAAGAGCGAAATTTTCCTCTTCAAGAAGAGAATGTGATCTCACTTTTGAAACGACATGGTGGATCGAGGAACTAAAAACGTTTCCAATACCAATAGCAATCCGCTAAAGCAATTGTGGTAGCCTACCTAGGATTTTGAATACCTCATTTAGATGTAACAATCTTTTAAGATTCTTCACAGAATAATATCACAACTAGTACTCCGTTCGTCTCTAATAATTTACCACAAATTACATCTATTTTTAGTATATGGAACAAATAATTAGAGACAAAATAAAGTAGTTATTAGTGGATATTTACCTCATTTGTACATTGATTAGCAATTGTTAAACAACTAAAGACCAATACGTTGATTCATAATCATAAATATCTAAAAATATAATAAAACAAACTATATAATATACAAAACTGTGGTCGAGTTAATTTTATTTACATTCAGTGAGACCGTAAGTAATTAATCCTCAACTCCCCAACTCTGATGTACAAAAGCTATCCAAAATTCATAACAGTCAAACATACATGAAAATTTCAAGTGAATTCACTCATTCTAAAAGCACACCATTATACTTTATATAGATACATACATCCATACACATATACATGTACAAACCTATAATGATTATTATTTTTTAAATTACATAGGTGGGGCCATTGGTTGGTGTGGAGGGAGTCGAAACCAAATCTGCGACACCGGAGATTTAACAGCAACACCGTGCCAACAAATGCCACCTCGACAAACCTCACCGCCGCCGTTACCGTTACTGTTGCCATTAACATCCACTCTAGTCACAGCTTGCGCGGCCTTCCGAGAGACGTCCCACGTCAGCGTCGTGACTAAAACCAACCCAACTACCGCAGTCGACACAGAAAGGACGAATAACCCGGTGAAGCTTTGGCCCATGATAAGGCCGTACGCCTTGATGGCGGCGATGAGGGCGAGGTATATTGTCATGAGATTACCAACTACGGCGTCGGAGATTGCCATTGATTGGAAAATGAGGAGTGAGTTAGGGTTTAATTATGCGGGTGATAGTTATCTTTGCTTTTTTATGTGGAATGCGAAGGGAAAGGGGGCGGGCCCCAAATAGATGGATCCCCGTTTGTGTATTTCTCTTTTTATAAAAAGAGTTAAAATTCAATAAATTTAATTATAAATTTTTATTAGGTTCATTATTAAAATAAATTTTTAAAATATTAGTTTTTTTTTAATGTTTGTATTATAGATTTAAAAATAAAAGTATTGTAAGTCGTTTGTTAAATACTGTTAGAGCCAAATGAAGCAAAAAAATTAATAATAAAAGAAAATAAAATTAATTTTGTAAAAAGTTATGAACTTTAACCTTTTATTTTATTATATTTTCTCTTATAATAAGTCAAAGTTTAGTTCAATTTAAAAACCGAATTAGATCAATTTGAGTAAACTAAACACAACTTTAGTGCCTTCAAAAAACACACACAACCTTACTTCAACTTATTTATGCATATACTTGCTTTTTAAAGAAATGATCAAATATGTCACATCAAAAAAATTAGATACTACTTTAAAAATTCATAATAAATTCTAATGTGTTTTGTTAAATTAAGTTTTGTTGAATATAATTTCTTTCTCGACAAAAGAGGACGGAAATAACACAAAGCGATCGATTCATTCCACTATTAAAGTCCTATAATGGGCTCGTGTAAATGCACGATGACAATTAAAATGTTTGAACTACAAAAGATAGATTAATTGATATGAAATTTCTTTGAAAATTGTTTATCAATTCATTATTTGACATTTGCTATGTAATTTCAAAGTTTTTGGATCCTTATGTCTGTATCAAGATGTATCAGTCAGGAGTCTTCTCTTCCAAAGTTCCAAAGCAATGTTGTTTAGTTTGTCTGTTACCATTGCCTATTCCATTAAAAAAGTCTTCTTGCCTTGTGTTTTCTGAGATTCATTATAAGTTCTTTAGTCGTTTAAAAGTAATACTCATCTTACTCCTAATGTAGCATTATTATGTTGCAAATTTTGTTGGTACCGAATTTGTATCCATGTCCATTCTAATTATAAGATAGCCAAAGTAAAAGGCATTAGGGAATGTACTAATTTTTTTAACAGGCAAAAACTGATAGCATAAATGGGCAACTGATGTCATCATCAATTTTTGTTTCCTCATAATATCAAATATGAATTGGGATTATAGATTACAACCTAACAATATGTTCCAAAAAAATCATATACCAAAAGTGAAAATATTGGTTGAGACCGTCACATTAGTCGAGTGGTATGACATTGGTAAAGTGTAAAATGCCATCTCATTTTCATTTCAAATTAGGTATATCTTAGTTATAAAATAAAAGTTTCATGTAGTGAATTTATTATCTCAAATATATAAATAAAAATCTTAGGTATACAAATAAAGATCTCAGGTATTGTATTTATTATCTCAGATATACAAATAAATGTCTCAGGTATTGAATTTATTATCTCATATATACAAGTAAATGTCTTAAGTATTGAATTTATTATCTCAGATATACAAATAAATATCTCAGGTATACAAAAAATATCTCATGTATTGTATTTATTATATAAGATATACAAATAAATGTCTCAGATATACAAATAAAGAGCTCATGTATTAAATTATGTTATGATCCTTCGTATACAAATTATGGTTTCAGTTATAGAATTAAAGGTTTCATTTATTGAATTTATTATCTCATTTATACAAATAAAGGTATCAGGTATTCAAATAAAGATCTCAGGTATTGAATTTATTATCTCAAATATATAAATAAAGATTTCAGGTATTAAATTTATTATCTCAACTATATGATTTTCGTATGTTGTTCATAAAAGTTGTCTTTGTCAAACCCAACACGCCCATGTAATTTGTGATGCATTTGCTTAGTTTTGGTGGATTGGAGAACTTTGGAGGATATTAAATTTGAATGTTGTGTGATTGTGTGTGCTAAAACTGGGAATTCGGGTTTTATTATATTTGTTGATTAGAGAAATGGGGATCGATTTGTGATTGAAATCCATTATTTATCATACTTGGATTGGTAGGTACTCCGGTTACTGCCTACAAAATCATTGTCTTCAAAGTTTATTGCAAGGAGGTATGAGTTGTCTTTGGAAGGATTCCTTCGAGACTATTATCTATTGGGATTGCCTGTAATAATTAGTGACTCAATGTCCCATTGGCTAGCTAGAGTTAGGTGGAACAACCTAAATTACTTAAAAAGGGTTGTCGGTACTTGTACAGTGCCTGTTCAGGTGATTTGCTAATGACTATTTCCTTTCCTCTCTTCTTGTTGGCAAGTATATCTCTTGAGAATGATGACTTCTGATAGGCGTGTCGCGCACCTAATAAAAATAAACCTAACTATTCCTCCTAACTATGTAGTAGGGCAAGTAAAGGTCGAATCCCAAGAGACTAATGGTCTAATTAGCTAGATTGATTCGAACTAAACTAAGCTAGTAATAAAAGTGAATAGTGATGTGGTAATCTAATTGACTAAATTGAGCAATAACAATAGGAAATTATCAAGATTTAGAAGCTTCTTGGTTTAAGTATCCCCACTAATATGAACTAATGCAATAACAATTCCGTCTTTCTTTATTCAATTACTAAACAATTTATATGATAGATATGCCCTAATCAATACCAATGACTTCTTTCGATCAATACCAATGACTTCTTCAATAGTGCAATCATACCTATTTTCATGGACTTATGCAAATTAAACACTTTAAGCATAACATTTTAACATCCCAACAAATTCCATCAATACTTTCATAATGATTTCCTTTATCTTAAATTAGGGTTCTAAAATCGATTAATGATCAACTTTCGTTGCGACCTAATCAAATTCAATAAATACTCTTTATAGTCATTCATTGATAATAAAACCAGCCCTAAGATTAATGAATTGAAAACTAATAAAATATGAGAATTAGGAGTCAATAACACATCATTCCATACTAAGGTTCAACCTAACCATAGAATAAGAAAACTACTCTAACATATTGAATAAAATAACAAATAAAATATTAACTGAAATCACGATTAACAATAATATAATAAAGAATAGAGAATAAAAAATAATACTTTATTTAGATTGTTTGAAAATATCAATATATTCTTGTACACCAAAATCGTGCTTCAATAAGTGCCAAAGAGAAAGAGCAAAAGTGAAAGCTATTGAAAAACCCTAAGCTAATGAATAATGAAAACTAAAAAAAAAAAACTAAAACTCCCAAAAAAAAAATCAGAAATCACCCACAAATTGTATTTGGATCAATTGGTTGATTTAATTTAATTTCATGTACTTTAATCCTCGAATTAATCATCACTAGTAGAATTAAATTTATTTGCGGCTAAATATTTGTGGCGTATTAACAAATTAGCCGCAAATTATATACCAAAGCAATTAATATGTGGCGGTTGTAAGGTAGAATCGCCACAAATAAATATTCATTTCATTAATAAGCGGTGGTTGTATGGTAGAACTACCACGTATTAATAGGAGGGCCCCAATTTAAAATTGATTAAAATTTGCACGATCTAATTGAAATTGTTTTGGTTTTTCATGTTCTTGGCAAGGGCCCCGATTTAAAACAATCAAGCACAAAATTATGAATTTTGGCATGATTAAGGTACAAAATTGGTTTCAATGTTATTTGAATACCATGTATTCACAGTATGATTGTGATTTTGTATTGAAATTTGAACAAATTGAAGCAATGAACTTTTTCGATTCAGTAACCCTAGATTTTGCACAAAGTTGATTTGTTTCCAGGAAATTTTGCGACTTTTCACAATTGACTTACGAATTTTGCCCAAAATTAATTTGTTCTTCTCTGATCTAGGAGTAGTGCCTAGTATTGCAAATGACATTAATTTGCATTATGATAAAAATGATGTCATTGCTCAAGCTAAGGAACCAAGATACCATTAGAAGTCCAAATATGCGCTTAGGAAGTTTCACATCATTCGTGAGATCGTCAAAAGGATGGATTTGATGGTTTGGAAAATTCACATGGATAATAACATTGCTAATCCGTTAACTAAATGATGGCCTCAACCCAAGCATGAAAGTCAATATTAGGGCTTTAGGGCTAAAGTACATTGGAGAATGGCTTTATCTATGTATTTTTTTTTGTAAAATTACTTACATTTGTTAAACACTCGAATATGTTTGTTTATGTTTATCATTAAAGTGATTGTTCTTATAAAATTGTGGTTTGATTTTATATAATATGTCCAAATTATTTTATGATATTCAATAGGTTTATCAAATGCGTGATTCGATGATTAAAACCTTATTTGTTTTTGAAAGAAGATTTAAACCTTATTAAGTGAACTGATTTATAAAGTGCTATTTGTCCCTAGTCTAAATTATTAAATTGGACATAAATAATGTGTTCATGGACAAGTATGTAAGTTGGTTAATAGCGCAGTTTCATGGGCTCTAGATACATGGAGATGTCTTGTCATTTACGTGGATATGTATATGAAATATGTATTAGATAAACCTTCTTGATATTATTCAAATTGTTTCAAGAATTTCAACATTATATTTAGTGGATTCCTTTGGCTGTGAGTACGACACTATACTCATTTAGTGATTAGTATGCCTTTGACATTTTCAAACGTCGTGTCGTAAAAAGAGGCTTTAAAGGGAATGCTCGATGTTGCTAAAAGTTAAGTGAGAGTTTTGGTTATACAAGATTGGAAAAGTTCTCATATTGATTAGGATTGGTGCCATGGTCACACATCTAAGCAATTGATTGGATAAATGCAATATAGTTATGAGAAGATCAGAGTTGCGATATAACTAATTAGCTTAATTAAGTCTCAACAGGACACTTATAATTGCTTGTGGACCAACAGTACAGGAATTACGATTGACAATCTAGACTCTCTTGCGGAAAAGATGTGCCCATTTACTTTGTGGACTTTACGCATCAATGATATGTTATTCTATATCTATAATTCATATTATTATATGCATAAGATCTTACTTTAATGATAAGAAATCATTTCTTATAATTCCGCTAATTGTATCTAAATTCCTACAAAATTGCCAAATCTAGAGTAACCCAAATTTCAAAATGATCCAATAGAAACACTTGCTCATATCTAAATATTTCTTGTATGACCTAATTTGATCCCGTATTTTAACTAAAACATCAATTTGTTAGAGAAAATATGGTAAAATGAGATGTTGAATTCGTTCTAATGTATACACTACAAATATATAAATGTCATAATTTTTTTAGTAATAAAATAAACAAATATTTAATAATTAATAAATTTAAATAAAATAATTTGGTCTGATATAATCTTATTAATTGCTAATATTAGCAAATACGAAGTACAATTATGTACTTAATTCAGGTGAATTGATCTTAGCACAAAACCAACCCAACTGATACGCTCGATCCAAATTCTCAAGTCCACATTCAAAAGTCTTCTCACACAGCTGACTTGACTTACCTCACAAAACCCGTTTCGTTCTCCACGTCTATCCCAGTAATGCCACCCAATCACATACCGCCACGTCACTAAACAACAAAGATCAACCGTCCGATCTTCCACGCTGTCACCATCTAACCTATGATAACGCATCTCGCGGTGTCACCCCATAGGTCACGTGACCATCCTACTCCCCATTTCCACACTCCCAACCCCATTTTTATATGAATCACTCACTCCATTGAACGACGAACGCAACATTCAACAATCAAAACTTCCAAACCCAGTGAGTGTGTGAGAGAGTGTAGAACATACTAGAAGGTGGTAGATCAACGATGAAGAAGTGGACGCTCACGTCCCTCCTCCTGCTCTTGTGCCTCCTCTTCCTCCTTCCAGATCAAGGTATCATTCTGCATTCATCGCGTTATTTTGTTTGAATCATGAACTGATGCCTACGTTTGATTCGCATAACTTTATATTATAATCTTTGCGCATTATGTTAATCAATCAATCGATCAATCAATTAATTAACTTTTGAGCTCAATAGAATGTTGCACATCATCGGATCGAATCTGAATTTGGAAATGGGTCTGGTCTGTCCATTGAAAATGTTGTATTTAGAAAGATTGGATCCGGAAGGTGTGGTAGATCTGATTTTTTAACTTTTTTTTTTAATTTGTATTTAATAGGTAGGAGATTACACGCGAATGCGGAGGAGGATTCGGATGAATTAGCGAATCCGCCTAAGGTTGAGGATAAGCTTGGAGCTGTTCCACATGGTTTATCTACGGATTCAGATGTTGTTAAAAGGTTGAATTTATAGACACCTGATTTTTCTCCATTTTTGTGTAAGTTTGTGCGTGCCTGCGTGTGTGTTGGTTTGAGTGATTTATTGACGGTTATGAGGGGTGTTTAATGGTGGTAGGGAGTCGGAATCGATGTCGAAAAAGACACTCCGCAACACAGCGGAGAAGTTCGAGTTTCAGGCTGAGGTGTCTCGGCTTATGGATATTATCATTAACTCTCTTTACAGCAACAAGGACATTTTCTTGAGAGAACTTATCTCTAATGCTTCTGATGTAAGTTTCATTGTCAATGCCGTCTTTCTGTGTCGTATTCAATGATTTCGACGGTTGTAACCTTTTTTTTACTCAATGTGCTAATGTGGTGTGTTTCCAGGCATTGGATAAGATTAGGTTCTTGTCACTCACTGATAAAGAGGTCCTAGGCGAAGGTGACAATGCAAAACTCGAAATTTTGGTAAGCTATTTTTGGTGTTGATTTTCTTGTACTATTCTTTATGCTAGGGTTTTTATGACTTGCCTGTTGAATAACAATTGCAGATTAAACTTGATAAAGAGAAGAAGATTCTTTCGATTCGGGACAGAGGTATAGGGATGACAAAGGAGGACCTCATTAAGAACCTTGGTACCATTGCGAAATCTGGCACTTCAGGTATATATATTTTTCTTTACAAAGGGTGGAAATATAGAAATGATAAAGATCGCTTTTTGGTGCTACAATTGCCGTTCTATTTAAGTATTTCTGTGTTAGTATTATATGATTTGGAGAAATGTTTATGCTTTATGATTGAAGAAGACTGATTTCACTGCATACTCTTTGGTTCAGCCTTTGTGGAGAAGATGCAGACTAGTGGAGACCTTAACTTGATTGGGCAGTTTGGCGTTGGATTTTACTCTGTCTATCTTGTTGCTGACTATGTCGAAGTTATTAGCAAACACAATGATGACAAACAGTGAGTACCGGCCTTCATGGCTTGTGTTTAAGTCCTCGCTTCATTGGGTGCCCATTGCTTTTGCTCTTGCTAATAATACCTGTGAATCTTTGTTGTCCAGACACGTTTGGGAATCAAAGGCTGATGGGCAATTCGCAATCTCTGAGGACACGTGGAATGAACCTCTAGGTCGTGGTACTGAGATTAGATTGCACCTCCGAGAGGAGGCTGGAGAATACTTGGAAGAGGCCAAGTTGAAGGTGTGTGTACTGTTTTTGTTTATTGTCTATTACACTTATCAAAGATGATTAATCCTCTTGTTTATCTGATTGTACCTATATTTGCACCTGGATTTACCCAGAGAAGTTTGGCAACGTTTTATGTTTAGGCTAATTAGAACCATTGCTTCTGTAAACGTTATTGCTACTCCTTCCAAATGAAATATTGTTGTTTTAGATTTCGTATCTGCTTCCTCCTTCGAGGAAGACTTTTCTAGCATGAGGATAAATGCCGTTGTCTGATCTGTACAAGTAGTCAGTTGTATGCTATTGTTGTCTATACAGTTAGTATGATCTTCTAATATTGCCATTTCTTCTACTGAAGCTTTCTTTTGAATTTGTTATTTTGCAAGTTGATCTTTCATACCCTTGCCTTGGTTTTCTATCAGCATGGGTATCTGTCTTTTGCCCATCGCCCATCGCCCATCCTCAATTTCTAGCCGATTCCCGGTGCATTATTTTGTTGTAGCCTTCTTCTGTTTCATATTTCTCCCCTTAATTCTTTGAGGCATTGATGCTTGATTCCAACTTTTCACCTTTGTAATTTTTTCTCTTTCTTTAGGTTCTTCTCACTCCTGTTGTTTCACAGCTTTCACCCACTGAATATAACTACTTGTTTACCATTTGGAGTTAAATTTCTGGCTTTCTGCTTGTTTGACCTTTTTTCTGAGCTCATGCTTGTCTTATTCATAAATTGCCTTTTTTGGGAATTATTTGATTGTATTGTTGGTCAATTTGTGATATATGGCTGTTGTAATGCACAGGATTTGGTCAAGAGATATTCAGAGTTCATTAATTTCCCCATTTATCTTTGGTCAACCAAGGAAGTTGAAAAAGAAGTTCCAGCTGATGATGATGACTCCAGCGATGAAGAGGAAACCAGTACGGATAATCGTTAATCACTTTAAGTTTATTTCATGTGCTCTGACTGTAGATCTCCATGTCTAGGTCTCCAAGAGACTAACGTTTTGTGCTTTGCGACTGCTGTAAAACAGCTGAAAGCAGTTCTGAGGAAGAAACTGAAGAAGAGAAAGAAGATGAGGAAACAGAGAAGAAATCAAAAACAAAGACAATCAAAGAAACAACTTCTGAATGGGAACTTTTGAATGATGTGAAGGCTATATGGCTACGTAATCCAAAGGAGGTCACTGAAGAAGAGTACACAAAATTCTACCATTCTTTAGCAAAGGTAAGCATAATATAAGCTTATGGCCTGTTTTCTGCAAGGTGTTATTCTGCATAGCTTTAATTATTTTAATCGTGTCCAAATTTTGTATCCTACAGGATTTTGGTGATGAAAAGCCTATGGCATGGAGTCACTTCAATGCTGAAGGAGATGTTGAGTTCAAGGCTGTTCTCTTTGTTCCTCCAAAAGCTCCTCATGATTTGTATGAGAGCTACTACAACAATAACAAAGCCAGTATCAAATTGTATGTTAGGCGGGTTTTCATCTCTGATGAATTTGATGAGCTTTTGCCCAAGTATCTCAGCTTCCTGCAGGTGATGAAAGTTCTGCAACTGGTGTTATTATAGCTTGACTCTGAAGTTATTTCATACATGATTCTGATAATGTTATCTTTTTTGGCCAGGGACTTGTTGATTCAGACACACTCCCACTCAATGTGTCACGAGAAATGCTTCAACAGCACAGCAGTCTGAAAACAATCAAGAAGAAGCTGATAAGGAAGGCCCTTGACATGATTCGCAAGATTGCTGATGAGGATCCTGATGAAAATGATGGCAAGGACAATAAGGGTATGTAGTTTCAAAAACTCAAAACACTTCTCTATACTTGAGTAGAGATTATCAGATGTTCTTTAATTGTGCTGTTTACATATTTTAAAGGCTTTTTGCACTCAATGAGTCTAGTGGGTTGAGCAAGCATCCTTTTGCGTAAAGTTTGAAACAAGATTATGGTTTTCCCTCCCAGTCTTTAAGCTTGATCTAGAGTTGGATGCTTTACCAGCACATATCCTAAGATTTATGATGATTGTTTCATAATAGTGGTAGTAGGTCATGCATACACTCTATAGGTTCTGAATATGTTATGTAATTCAGCATTATGTTTTACCTCACTTATTATCTGAAGCCACATTAATTAGTTCAAAATAAGGAACTGACTACTTTTTTCTTTTGTTTTGATTATCAAAGAGGCCTTGTCTAGTAACCGTAGTCTTATTACCGTTGTCTTCATAATTCTCGTTGCTACCTTCAATCTTATACGTCTGTCTTGATTATAGATGTCGAGAAGGCTGATGATGATGAGAAGAAGGGTCAATATACAAAGTTCTGGAATGAATTTGGCAAGTCAATCAAACTTGGTATTATAGAGGATGCTGCAAACAGAAATCGTTTGGCCAAGCTTCTAAGATTTGAAACGTAAGTGACTGATCTAAGGTTTCACTGCCTGTAAGAATATTTTGTTGTCGCAACTCCTTCGGAAACAATTTTCGCTAACTTGGCTTATTTGGAACAGTACAAAATCTGGTGGTAAATTAACTTCCCTTGATCAGTACATCTCAAGAATGAAATCTGGGCAAAAGGATATCTTCTACATCACTGGTACCAGCAAAGAGCAGTTGGAAAAATCTCCATTCCTTGAAAGGCTTACAAAGAAAGGCTATGAGGTAACCTACGAAACATGTTTACCTTTGTTGTGCAGTTGAATACATATAGTAAGTATGTTTTACCACAAGGCTATGAGGTAAAGTGATGTAGAGATACTTATTATATGTTTTGATCATCTAATAAAACCAAAAACTGTTTTGTAAATGAACTTTCTGCTGCAGGTTATTTTCTTCACTGATCCTGTGGATGAGTATCTGATGCAATACCTTATGGACTACGAAGACAAGAAGTTCCAAAATGTTTCCAAGGAGGGTTTGAAACTTGGCAAGGACTCCAAAGACAAGGAGCTCAAGGAGTCTTACAAGGAGCTAACTAAGTGGTGGAAAGGTGCTCTTGCTAGTGACAAGGTGGATGATGTCAAGATAAGCAATCGTTTAGCAGACACTCCTTGCGTTGTCGTGACATCGAAATTTGGTTGGAGTGCAAACATGGAGAGAATCATGCAATCGCAAACACTCAGTGATGCTAACAAGCAGGCATATATGAGAGGTAAAAGAGTGCTTGAGATCAACCCTAGACACCCCATCATTAAGGAGCTCCGTGAGAGAGTGGCGACAGACCCAGAGGTATGGTCTTTTCAGACTTTCATTGTCATTTTATTATAGAAACATGGGTATATTATGGGTTGTATATTGTGATCAAGTTTAAACCCATAACTAGATTAAAACAATACAATATCACCCCAATCCACTGAAATGACCTTCCCTTCTCTGTCAAGTGCCCCGAAACTCACATCTTTTACAAAAATGGCCCCACTGAATTTTAGTTCAACATCTAGAATGGATTTACTATTCCCTATTCTTATGTCTTATTTTTTTAGAGGGTGTAGGGTGGTGGTGGTGAAGGCATTACTGTCATCGTAATCTAATGACAACTATAAACACTAATTAAATTCTATGACATTCACGCAATAATGCATATGCTCTTTTGTCTTCTTGGCTTACGACTGCAGTGGTACACTCTCTCTTCTATATGATCAAAATATAGTATGATAGAAATGACTTACCCATGTCTACATTCTTTACCTGTTGTGGTCTTCTCTTATTTTCTTGGTGGAGAATGCATCAGAGTGACCTAAGAAAAACCATATTCTTAACTGATATTTGTTGAAGAACTATTTTCTCGTTAGCTATCAGCTTAATACTGCCATTAACTTGTTATCTAGGATGATGGCGTTAAGCAAACAGCACGGCTCATGTACCAGACAGCTCTCTTTGAGAGTGGCTTCCTGCTGGACGACCCTCAGGATTTTGCCTCTCGTGTATACGATTCTGTGAAGTCTAGCCTTAGCATCAGCCCAGATGCAGCTGTTGAGGAGGAAGATGACGCGGATGAAGCTGAAATCGAAACAAAGGAGGATTCCTCATCCAAAGACGAAGCTGAAGGTGTGAAGGATGAATTATAGATTACTTTACAGACACCTGATCGATCATATCATACACCCTTTGGTGCCAGTCTTTGAGAATAGATTATATTTGTGTTAGCACTGCGACAAGTGCCATCCCTAGGAAAATGAAAAATTTCTCCAGATTTTTGTAATCTCATTTTGTCTCAACCATCATAGCTTTGTTAGAAATAGATCTGATGTGTTGTGAGCTTTAACTTGTCGTCTGTGTCTATAGGATATGGTTTTTCCTTCGGAAGTGGAGTGCATCTCGTATGATTGGAAGTAAGTGGAGTGCATTTGGTCTTAACTAAGAGTAGAGGGAAAAAAAACAGAAAGTTTTCCATATCCCTATATTCTCTCTTTTGCATCATATTTTCGAGGAGTTTTTTTCATCTCACCGACATCAGACCTAAAATTCCTTCTCCACTATCGCCTATTTTTATTATTGCCCATGACATTTTTTCTCTCGCTTATTTTTCAATTTTCAATTTATTATTTATTAAAATTATCATTTCTCCTACTCATATACTTGTTAATAATTAATCGTAATTATATATCAGTAATCTAAGAGCATGTTTGCACCAATCAACTAAAACCTCCACCATCAGTTAATAGATTGAGCAACTTGCAAATAAATGTACAGATACAGAAGATCTTATACATACATAATTCAGATAGAAATCAAAAGATCGAAGTCATAGACATTGGAGCATTGAGGGGAACCTACATCGAATCAAAAAAACAATATAGTATGACATCTAAAGCTGATCAGACATTGCTATTCAATATTCATGGATGGATTGAGGAAACAAAAGGGCATAGACATCCCCTATTCAATATTCACTGACTTCAACCAATTCAGCTACTGCTAATTGGTAACAGAAATTCTGTCCATAATTGTAGCCACCACATCTTTCGACTCCTTAAGCAGTTCGACACGCTTACTTAGCTTGTCTCTTCTTCCAGCCACTGCCGGTGACTCATGCAGCAACTTCTCATTGAAGCCACCATTAGGAGAACCACCCATCAGTTCACTGATAATCTCGTTCTCCAGCTCCTTATCAACCAGATTACGAATACTCAGGAGAATATGCAGCATCATAAAATCCACCAATCTTCTGAGAACAATCTTCCAGTAAGCAGTTATCCTCATCTTCATATCAAATGCCATCTGCAGTATATCGCCGAACTTTCTTAAATGCCCCACTGCAACTCTCCCAATGCCTTCAATATCCATGTAGTACCTGCTTGAATCAGCCACTGCTATAATGAATTCAGCTTGTTTCTCCATCAGAGTGTTCCAGACAGCCATATACTCCGGGTTGCATGTATAATCAGCAATCTTTTCCATCTCTATCATCTCCCTTACTCTACTCATTGATTGACTCTTCATTTTCAGAATCAGATTCTGGGAGACTCGCCTTGTTGTGGAGAGTAGCTGGGGGTAATTCTCTGAGTGCTGTCCTAGAATAGAAAGGACGATCTTCTCAACATATTCCCAAATTTTGCACGTAAATTCCTCTGGAATTTCAGATATCTGATTGATCTTCTTCTGCATTAAGTTGAGAAATGCTGTTCGAGGGACAAAGTTGGGGAGCCCAATTCCTCTGGCCTCCTCAAGAACGCAAATCTCCTCGATCAAGAAATCTATAACCGGGTTTTCAAAATCAATGTTGTCTTGGCCCATGAGTCGGTTAGAGAAGTCATTGAGGAATTCTGCCATACGAGCAGCGCAGTGCATTTCTGCATCATCAGGGTACTCTTCGTACTCTCCTCTGACAAGAACTTTCCTGAGGGACTCTTTGGAAGACCCCAGTATACTCATGAAAGTGGTCATGGCTTCAGCAGGAGAAGAGACAGTGTTAGGGAGCTTATTCAGCTCGGTCATGCTCGAGTTCAGCTTGTCATTGATCTGCTTCACAATCCCTGGTAAGCATCTTGCAATGCTAGAAGCCTGAATAGCAGTGAGTTTTTCAGCAAGAACAGGAACCCCTACCATTGATTTTTCGATCTTCGAAAGCAATGGATGGGACTGAAACAGGGAAGCTTCCTCTTCTCTAGCTTCCGCATACGACTCATCACCAATCCTGTTTCTTACACAAACATAACCCAACCCGATTCTCACATCATCTGCTGTGACTTTCTCAAGTAGACCTTCAGGGGCCTTATCGGCCTTGGTAACAACTGCCAGTGTTCTTTCTCCTGATTTGTCCACCTTCTGAGACATTCGAATAGACTCACAGGTGGAGAAATCAACTGCAGCTGAGAGCACATTCAGAATGATGCTCTCAGCTGGAGTAATGTACTCCATTATTATATCATGTATCTGCTCGTATATGTTCTCGGGTTGGCCATGCACGGCCACACGGGTAATACCAGGGAGATCGACCATAGTAAGGTCAGGCACGCCATTCTTCTTGACCACAAGAGTCAATGGGGTGTGGGAGATTCCCTTTCCAGAGCCAGCAATTTCCCATGTTGCAGACTCGATGGATTCTGCAACATGGGTTTCGTCTGTGTCAACCGACTTGTTGAGGTACTCAAGAGAGAGCATTGGAGTGGTTGTTGAATGGTTTTGCAGCCGCATGATCAAAGGCACCCGAGTGCAGATACCTTGACCTCTTGGAAGGTTAATTCCGGCAAGAGACTCAAGCACGCTTGATTTGCCAGATGATTGATCACCCACAACAACGATGGTGGGCAGTTGGATGCCTTCCTTCATGATCTTAAGGTGGCGGAGGTCATCAATGGCGTCGAGAAGTGGCCTTATTTGGCTGTTGTACGAAGAGATTAGAGGTGGTGGATTCATTGTTTTGAGGGGCTTCTCTTCAGAGTTGATGATTGCTCGTCTTTGGATTTCTTCCATTCTTTGCTTTTGTGGTAAATCCGTAAATGTACAGTTTGTAAGTAAGAATACAATATTGAGTTGCTGAGGAAATTTGGTTGTTAGAGGATGCTTAAATAGAGGGTTTTTTAATGTATGAAAAGGGGAAAAGCAGAGCCAGAAATGTCGTGGAAATTGCAGTGAAAGTTGATAAAGGAGGGGAATAACTTTTTAAACTGTATTATTGAAGACTTTTAGTTGACTCCTAGTCACAATAATGTCAACAAATAATAAGTCTGTTTAACTTACCCTAGAAGTTGCTTAAGTCTGTTTTTCTTACCCTTGAAGTTGCTAGTTTTGATTGGCGATTGTTTTGAATTTTAATGTCAGGCCTTAGCATCCTTGTTTCCAGACAAGGCGCCTACTTAAGATTTGTACCATTACCAAGAATCCGGTAAAGCAGGTTACACAATACACACTTGATAGCAATTGGGTGTAGACAAACCACATGCTCCCTTTGACTAACCCTAACTATTTCTACTTTATCTGTTTTCTCCGTGTTTTATGTTGTCTTGTTTTCTTTGTTATGTTTTTTTCTTGCTTCTTTATTTTGTTTGCCTCATATAAAAAAATAATAAATTGCAAGTTTAGAGGGTAGAAGGGTGTTGTTTTTTCTTACATAGCATTAAGAAAACTACCCGTGATTTTAGGAATATTGGAGGAAACTATTGATTATGTTAAAATATTATTAGGGGTTATCTTGACCCCTAGGTTAGACATATAAGGTGAAGGGTTATAAATTTCTTGTCTGTGGTTGGTGCAAAAGGCATAAATCCTGCTCCAAAGATAGCACTAAACTTCTTTATATATGAATTAATTTGATCCAAATTAATTTTAGTTGTTAATTTTACTTATCCTCAAATTTTAGTAATGATATTTGTTAAGCTCACTTTGTAATCTTTACTAAATAGCCTATATACTAGAAATTAAAGACAAATGAATTGCTTAGAAGTATTTGTGCTTATGTAATTGAGTTATTATAGATTGCTTTGGAGAGGTAGTATTTTGTTATCAAATATAATTGCAATCCATCAAAATGGTTAAAAGAAGATTTATTTCAACATAATTCATCAGAGTTTTTAACTTTTCACGCATTATGGGTGGGCATAACCTCGTAATATTTACTGTCAAAACACTAAGGAATGTATCAATTCGCTATTCCTCTAATTCTAGGGGTTTGAAAAGTTGAGTGTGGGTAAGAGCTTTGGGGATTGCATTGGCTTTGTTGCTGATTGTTATGTGTTGACTACTTTGGCTAACCGCAAAGTAAGCCTCGCACTGTGCATCACTTGATAGGTTCTGTTTATCAAGTCTGACTTCCCCTTGGGTGACACTTTACCTGTGCCGAACAACACACTAGACAAGTCCTCTTTACTTCGTGATGTCTAACGAAGCCAAGCACGTCCCACACCGTGCCTAACTCCCAAGCTTATTGTCCCCAGACGATAGTACGATGTGTATGCAAGCAAGTTTCGTTAACTTGATGCAACCCACGCTGGCACACACCCTTAGTGTCTAAGGTTTTCCTTACACACTCTTAGTATGAAAGGAAGGAAGGTCAATGGAAATAGAACACAAATGATTGAGAGAACACAAGTTTTTCCTTGGTGCCTAAGATTTTCGTTAGCTTGATGTTCTCTCTAAATTAACCTTCCTTCCATCCGCACTTAGTGTGTGCAAGGAAAACCTTATGCACCAAGGGTGTGTGCCTAAATTTTTTTTGTATACGGTTACATATACAAAGCTAGTGGTCTTTTCTATAATCTATCAGTATAAATTATTTTGCGTATTACTATATATTAGATCCTTCTTTTAAAGTAATTGACTATTTTATTTTAGACTTTCCAATTTAATCCAATTTTTATTCAAAAAAGAAATGTGCAGTCCTCCTGTACAAAGTTTGGCTTAAATTTAAAGATCAGAGAAACACTGCACGCTGCTGATAGCCTTATATGATACAGTGCTACTACTTTTGCTTCTGTTTTCAGAAACTATACGACTATACGAGTATCCTAAGCTTGCGGCTTTGGCGATTGTTCAAGCTATCATAGCAACCGGCTCTAATTTTACGCCTGGGATGGCCTGCAGCAATTTATAAATTAACTATGCCAACTTCACTTGGCCACGAAAGCGCAATTGCCGATTGCCCCTGCAGTAATTTCAGAGAAGTTTATTTTGAAATGCTTTGGTGCAGTCTACAATTTTATCTTACTTGCAATGCCTACTGCCTCTTTCATTTTCTCTAGCATCCTTGCTAGTGTCTGACATGAAGATTCACTTGTCTGGGCAGTATTTATTATTCTGTCACCTATGCTACTCTGAATGGAGTAGTTTGCATTGCTGTGGTACTAAGACCTTTGGCTTTTGTTTGTATACGTAGCTGTATGTGTTTGTGTCCGTAGTGCTGAGTGTTGGATATGGTATTACAATCATTATATGGGTCAGATATGTGAGTCCCTTGGGTATTCCAATACAAGAATCTTTACCTCAATCATCAACATCTTCAATTTTTTTGCCATGCTAGTCTATCTTGTACCGATACAAACCCAAATACGAATACGGATACGGATATAAAGCTAGTTGTCTTTTGTATGATCTATCAGCATAAGTTATTTTGCGTATTACTATAAATTAGATTAATCTTTTAATGTAATTCACTGTTTTATGTTAGATTTTCCAATTTAAACCAATATTTATTCAAAAAAGAAATGCGTAGTACTCTGTACAAAGGTTGCTTAAATTTGAAAATTAGAGATTTACTTGAAAAATATACCTCAAACTCATTGTTTCTCAAGGATTCATTTTCCTTTGGTTCATATTGATAGGCCATATAATTTGTTTATAGTTTATTTTAATTTTAGTTTCTTTAATATCCTAACTTGAATATTTAGTGTTTCTAACATATTTTACGTAGTGGTAATGAGGCTTAATAAATCTTAATTCATGTAAAGAATGGACATGTCTATGCTTGAATATTTAGCATGATAATGTTGGTTGTACGTCAATGTAATGTTATTGGTGGTTAGGAGTTAGTTTTAAATGGATTTGTGGTAGATTCATTTTGATGGCATAGTATTTAGGAATTTCATTAGTAAGTGTTTTAAAATACGGGTACCCATGACTCGACCCGAGAAATTCGGGTACCCAGTTTGCGGGTACCTGAATATTCCGAGTCGAGTCATGGGCTGCATTTTCAAATACTCGACAAAGTGGGTACCCGAAAATCGAGTACCCACTAATGAACCCCCCTAATGATAAGAACATCACAATTTAATCGAGTCTGAAATCCTAATCAAAAGTAGCACCACATTAAAAAAAAACAATATTTTATTAAAACTTAATTATATCATCCCTTCTCATATTAAATCACTTATTTATTGTTTTTTTTTTCCTGAAATTATTCTATTTGTGACTATGGAGTAATAATGAATTTCTTAAATTTTGTTTTAATCTACTAAACTTGTCAATGTAATCCCAATTAACTATTAATTTGGTATGTGCCATACTAATATACATGTTTCTTACAATATTAGAAAGCTAAAGAAGTCGTAACTTATAACATTTGTAAGTGATCAAAATTTCATCAAAGTCAAGGTTTCTTTTGCACCCACTTTACACGTCTATAATGGTCGATATTTTTTGAGCATTAAAGTGGAACAAATATCACCTTTTTTTTTTTTCCATACACAGTATCTTTTTACCGATAAAATTCAAGTATACAAATCTCTTACGACATATCATATGAATAGTGAATATCCTATGTAAAAAGTAAGTCTTGTTGCCTTAGTTTTTACTATTCTGTTTCTATTTTATATTACAATTATCGGCCAAAAATTTAATAATTGGAGGAATAAAAAATAAGCTGCACGTATTAGCATGGGCCATGGGGGTAGAGAGGGATCTCGTAATTATGAACAAAAAAATTGGAGACCAAGTGTTGAAGTAACAATATAAATAGTCATGAATTGCCATGCAAAATCAAAATGGTTTATTATTTTGCTTGCATTATTTGATAAAAATTGACCGCCTCCTATGCAGACTTTTTTGCGACATTTTTTACCCCACATAGATCCTGGGTTAGATTGGGATCCAAAATTCGAATCGGGTTTGGATTCAGTTGTTGACGATTGAGAACCAAGTGATGATTTTTGCTGGCTGCAAATTTGACTATAATGGGTCAGAATCTTTCATTAAAAGTAAAAAATTAATTAGAAGCTAAAATTGGCTGTCCCTTTAATATGAAGTTTATGTGAAACAGAGCGAGTGAGTAATCCTAGGGGTTATGGATTCTTAGAAGAAGGCAAAAATCAATCAAGCAAGCAACATAATCAATTAAGAATCAATCAAACCATGTAATAAGGAATTTACTGAATTTGGAGCAGTAAAATAGGCAATTATGTAACTATATGAGCTATGTACATTATACCATTCAATACAACACAAAAATTGAAAATAATAATCAACCAATTAACATGCTATCAAAGTCACGACAAACCTAGAAGGTTTTTGCCAAAAAGGGCTTCATTATCTACCAAAATCTTACCTATCATGGAAGACGACGCAAGCTCAATGTTCACAAACCAAATAGAACATCTGGTAACAATGAACCAGTCGCTACAAATCCTAAGGCAGCTAAACCCCAACAAATCAACTCAAGAACTGACCATTTCAATGGTCAGCCTCACAGAAAAACTCAACAACCGAATCTACGCAAAATGGTCAAAGTTAATGCACCAGGCCATTAGCAGCAGAGGGAAGCTCAAGCACATCACTGCTTCCCCACCAAACACATATGATCTAGAGTACACCGATTTAGATAAGAAGACTCAATGGTAATCTCATGGTTCGCAGAGAACATAGACACAGAGCAAGTATATCAGTATCTCGATTACCCAACTGCATATGAGATATGGAAAGGTATTGGATGTTTTTTTAGTAGAAGAAGAGCTGGATTACAAATATTTTTTCTCACCGTCAAAGATATTAATCTCAAGTAAGGCAACAATTCGATTGAAACATTTTATGGCAAACTAGTTTCAATATAGAAAGAGATAGCTAGGAGGCAACTGTATCCCATGTACATTATACAATGAAATCCTCCAAAGGAATAGGTTAAACCAATTCCTTGCAAGAATCAATAAATCATTGGACAAGGATAGTAGAGATTTGCTCAACCAAGAGCCCTCACGGTTGGTAGAAAAGGCATATGCCATGATACAACGAAAAGTGGCAAGAAGGAAGGTCATGAGGGGTGAAGAAGGAACTCCATCATCAAAGTTAAATTCCTCAGGCATAGGCAGTGTCTTTCTCACAAAAGGCCGGTCAATAAAGCCCTTACTGCGGTAGGATGAAGACAAGATGCAATTGAAGTACACCCACTGTGAAAGCACAAGAGACACCAAGGATGGGTATTTTAAGATTATAGGATACCCAGAGTGGTGGCCAAATGAGAAAAAAGAAGGGGTAAGGCTTGGGATTAGGGGAGCTAATGCAAAACTTACTAAGGAGTAGCAGCCCTAGAGAAGGAAAATATTAGGGTATCAACAAAGCATAAGGAGCCAAAGGAAAATACACAGGCATAGGTAACAAGGTGGAGGACTCTAGGGTTTTGAACCCTAATCCTATCCTCCCTCATTCTCTCACTCTCTTATAAAGCCCACACAACCGCCCAAATAATCTACACATCCATGGCCCAAAACTAGCACTTCCTTAAAACTTCATATTGTTCAAGCCCAATCCTTAAATGAAGCCCAAACATTTCCTTAAGAAGAGTCCAACCCAAAACAAGCTTCTAAAGTCCTAGCCTTAGCATCGAGCTCACAACTTCTATAGAGTACACTGATTGGATATTTGATTATGGGGTCACATATTCAATGATTTATGACCTACTAGATTTCATGAAAGTTGATAAGTCTATTGCGACCTATATTCCAAATGCAAATGGCTACTTATCTCTAGTTAACGGGACTAGGAGGATCAGGTTTTCCTCGGACATTGCGTTAAAAAAGTGTCTTTATGTCCTACATCTATCTCATAAATTGTTCTCATTAGCCATCATACAAAAGAGTTAAATTATTTTATACTTATTTATCTTGACTTTTTCCTAGGGTAGAATATCCAGACTAGGAGGATGATTGGGCATGTCACTAAGTATGGTGGGCTCTAATATGTTGATGAAGTAGCTCAACAAGATACAACAACACTTGCTCATAGGATAGCGGATAAATAGGTATGGCTATGGTACCGCAACAACGGCACCCTTCTCCCTGGTATAATAAACACTTTTCTTGTTAGAGTTGTATTAAAGCTAAGAGTCACAAACAACCCATTAAACTAGAAAAATATAAAACAAATGTACCATTTATGTTGGCATATTCAGATTTTTGGAGCCTTGCTCTTGAAACTAGAAATCATGGCTTCATATATTATCTTTTATTTATTGATGATTGTCAAATTTAAATGATTTCATTCCTTGGTTTGAACCTAATTTATTATACAAATTCAAAACCCTCGATATGATGATGGGGGAAAATATGTAAAAGCCAATATGAAATAGTTTTCTCCTACCATGGGAGGACACATTAAACTACTTGTCCTTACCCTCTTCATCAGAATGGTATGGATGAAACAAAGAATATAACCCTCCATAACATAACCTAAGCTATTATGATTAAATCCCTGTACCAAAGAGTTTTTTGCCTAAAGTTGTTGCCATAACCAATTGTTAACCTTCTTCCCAACAACATCCTTGACTACCAAACACCACTTGACTAATTAGTCAGGTATCTCCCCATCCCTCAAGCTTTGTCCCTTTCGCCTCGAGTTTTTGGTTGTATAGTATACGTCCAAACTCCTAATAAACACAACTAAACCAAACTCGTCTCATATATTTTTAAATGTGTCTTTATTGGGTATGGGGCTAATAAAAAAGGGTAACAATGCTTTGATCCAACAATTAATCATGTTTATACCACCACAGACTATGACTTCCTTGAACCGAGTATTAATATGCCAACCATCTTGGAAATTAAAGGGGAGATATCAAGTAACCCCCTAAGCTAGTTATTAGTCCTGTCCACCCATGTCTCATCATTTCCCACAATAGAAAATAGGTGAAATATTCGAGCGACAAAAAGTGATACATCCCTAGGCCAACATTTATGAGGTAAGTTCCCTAGGCCAACATTTATTCCTAAAAATTGTGATGCCCTTAACCCTGTGGAGTATAAGAAGAGACTCTAATATAGGAAGAACCTCAAGAGAGATACAATTTACCTATACTAGAGGGATGCCATCAAAGCAATACGAGCTAGAACATGAACCTCAGTAATCCAGGTATCAGGTGACAAACGTAGTAAAGGGGGGGGGGGGGGGGGGTAACATTTCAAGCAAAGTAGAGACATTCAATATTGCGCTCTATTCATGACTGATATGTAAAACTGTGAATGAGGCTTTGTAGAATAAATTGTGGAAGAAAGTAACGGAGGATGAAATTAGGACTCTTAATAAGAATGGTACTAATTGGGAGAAGTGTATCCTTCCATCAAGAAAGCGTTTAATTCGGTGTAAATGGGTCTTCACCATTAAGTATAAAGAAAATGGATCTATAGAGAGATATAAATTAAGGTTGGCTGCTAAGGGATACACCCAAACTTATGATACTGTTTAATCTAAAGTATTCTCTCTGGTTGTGAAGATTAATAACATAAGAGTCCTATTTTCAGTCACAGCCAAAAAATATTAGCCTCGATACTAGTTTGATGTGAAAAATGCTTTCCCACATGGTGAACTTAAGGTAGAAGTTTACATGGAAACTCCTTTGGGTTTTTCTAAGAGTTTTCTATTGACAAAGAATACATATTAAGGAAGTCCTTATATAGGCTTAAGCAATCTCTCATAACATGGTCTGAGAAATTCATAATGGCCATGAAGAAATATGGTTACCGCCAGAGTAACTCAGACTATACTTTCTTTATAAAAAAGGAGATCTTATACATGTCTCATCATGTACGTTGACGACATGGTCCTTACAGGAAGTGAGATAGAAGAGATCTCAAAATTGAAGAAAGAACTACTCAGGGAATTAGAAATGAAAGATCTAGGGATACTAAAAATAGTTATTACTTATTAGGGATTGAAGTCCAATGATATATCAAATGTGAATCTTTATATCCCAAAAGATGTACATCCTTGAATTACTTGCAAAAATAGGAATGGTGGATCGCAAGCCAGCAGAAATCCCTATGATAGTAAACCATGGACTATTGAAGGAGATGATCTAACTGACCAAAGTCAATACCAAAATTAGTGGGTAAACTCTCTTATGTATCTCACACTAGACCTGACATATATTGTATATGTAGTAGGAGTTGTAAGCAATTTATGCATAAACCTCAAGCTGATCACATGGAAGCAATTCTGATCATTTTTAGGTACTTAAAAAAGAAAATCGGCACAAAGACTCTATTTTAGAAGAATGGTCATCTAGAGATAAGAGCATACACTGATACAAACTAGGGAGGCGACAAAATAGGAAGACGGTTTATATGAGGGTATGTCACTTTAGTGGGAGGGAACTTGGTGAGATGGAGGTGCAAGAAAAAGAAAGTAGTTTCCTTCTCAAGAGCATATGCTAAATTCAGAGGCATAGCCAAGGTTATCATTGAAATTATGTGCCTAATTAAGGATGTTATTAACTGAACTTGGGTTTCCATCCATAAAAGGTTGTGAACTTCTCTGCGATAATAAAGCAACAATCAGCATTTCAAAACATACATTCCAACATGATCAAGCCGACAATGCGGAGATTGAAGGAGAAGCTCGAAGCCAAAATCACAACTCTTCCATACATTAATCTGAAACAACACGTTGATATCCTAATCAAAGCAGTATCGACTAAACCTTTTTGTGATGTCCTATGTAAGTTGGGCATTACAAATTCCACTGCCCATCTTGAGATGGAGTGTAAACTAGAGAAAGTGAGTAACCCTAGGGATTAAAGATCCTTAGAAGAATGCAAAATCAATAAAGCAAGCAACATAATCAATCAAAAAACAATCAAACCATGTAATAAGGAATTCACATAATTAGGAGCAGTAAAATAGACAATTATGTAACTATACAAGACATGTACAATTATACCATTCAATACAACACAAAGAAAACTTCAAAACACTAATCAACCAATTAACAGTTTATTTAGATATTAGATCTTTGTGCACTTGAGGAACATGAGGACAATTTGGATTGATGAAATGACGAATAATGTTATCAACACAATAACACGTTAGCCGATCATACTGCATGATGATAGTGCACTTATCATACGATAACTCCCATCTCACAATAATTCTTGTTATTAGCTAACTTATTTATTAAACTCCGAGTCTTCCCCCACTTACGATTAATTTATTGAAACATGTTTTAACTTTACATAATTTAATATTTTTGAAAATTCTGAGAAAAATGTGTACTAAGCAAGATTTTGATTCTCCAAATCTAGATCCTTTTCATGTTATGGTCCCAAACCGCACGTAACACCTCGTCAACAACGTAACCACCGTATATTAAGAAATAGAATATTGAGATATCATATATATGTATTGTTATATCATATATATGTATTATTATATTATATTATATATATATTTATATCAAATATCAAAGATATAAAAATACATAAAAAAAACCCATATCAATTATAGATATTATGATCTCAAATATAAAAAAAAATTATGAAAAGGCCTATGATATATTTATATCATATATAAATTAGAATTTTCATTTAAAAAATATGCATGCATATGTAGGAGTTCTAGTATATTTTTACTTTAAAGTTTATAATATAAAGTGACATGAAATCACGACCAAGAATAGATAGGATTAGCGGACGTGCAGCTTTGTCACCACATTATTATATCATCATACAACATACGTAATTTTTATTTATAATAGAAAAACTCAAATTTGACAAAATAATTTCAAAAGAAGCAACCCAAATAGGATATCAATGTTCCAAAGGATTTCCACGCACAAAAGTAGAAAAATAAAAGGAGAAAAATGATTGATTGATGATAACATTGATTAACAATTAACTACGAAGTGTGTAATAAATGAAAATTTGTTTAGAAATTTGTGTTACATTAAGCAATTGTCATGGTTTATGGACCTCCTTTTGTTTTCTAATTAAATAGCTATTATTTTTATGCATTAACCTAATCTTATCATCTTGGTTTTAGTAATATATATCACCATTTTTTTTCTTCATATTATTAAAGGGAGTTAACATACAAAAGATTTTACAACTTAAAGTATTGTTTTGACGGTTATTCAATATAATTTGGTCAAGTAATAATTATAGATATAAATATCTTTATAAATTAACAAACCGTAGGTTATCATAATATATATATATATATATATATATATATATATATATATATATATATATAATTTAGGTAGTAGTACGAACCTTGATATAGAAGGGCAGAATGTAATGGTGTAATCAGCACCAACACACGTATAAGTACTGGTTGGATCATCAAATGCATAACTATATGCATGCGGACACGACGCCTTAAACATTTGTGAGTACAAAGAAGGCGTACATGTACTAGGCGATGCATACGAACCACTGCAACAATACTCCGGGGTTCCGAACGCACCACATGCGCTCTGACACGCATCACCCTCACCGACCCGCAATTCCAATGGGCATTGTTGGTTCAGGTCGGACGCGCAGCCCGTCGGCATGCACGACCCGGACCCGCCTTTGGTCTCGATGACCATGGGAATGTTGAACCCGTCCACGAGGCTGATGTCGTAGAAGTCGTGATCAGCGGGTCCCTGGCCTATAGTGAACTCGGCAAGGGTTGCAGGTGGTGTAGCCCCTGACCCGTTGCACTCGGGCTGGCCCGACCCACAATCACCTGTTGAACACACCCACTGACCCGATGTCGAATCTTGCCCACAATGGGTTCGGGCCCATAATCGGCCCGACCATCCGGGGGTGGCTTGGAAGGACCTTGAGGCCCCCGAGGAGAGTTCAAACCCGGTGGATCCAAAATCGGGGCTACCCGAGTTGGGTAGTATTCCGGGCCATATTGTATAATCACACTTGTTTAATAATGTGATTGTTGCACCTAGAGTTCCCTTGAAAAATAACAAAACATTTAACAAGAAGAGGGGATAGAGTCTATGATACATGGAACTAATGAAAGATTATGATTTAATAAGATGTGGAACTATGGAAGAGTGTATAATATAAGGGAAGATTAGGATTTGAAGAGGAAAGTGGAGAAAGTTGGCAATTGATAAAAAAAAAAAATCGGAGGGGAAAAGTGTAGCAAATACGCTCAACTCTATCTATAAGCTAAGGGCATGATGCATGGGTGATTCAATAATAATAAAAAAATTTAACACTTTAGTATAGTATATGAGTACAATATGAGAAATATTTATATTGGCCACCAAATTAAGCAATGGAGTTTATTTGTTGTAAATGGAAAAAAAGGTTGGAAATGATGAGGAGATGATGAAGGAAGCTAACGAATTGAAGGACACGAAAGTGGAAATCTAGTTGTTATAGTGTGTGTTCTATTGATATATACTTTAAAGAATCAACATGTTAAATAGTATGTACCTTATTTTAAATACAATTTTTGAAATTGTTCCTTTAAATTTTTATTAGCTGAATAGCACCAGAAATTTTTTATTTCATTTAAAAATGACACCTTTTAATTAGATTTCGATCATTATGCCAACATTGTGGGAGTGAAATTCACTTTTTCCCCTGTGTCTCTATCAATTTTCCATTCAATTTTTTAGAATTTTGATTAAGGAATGAGCAAAATAAGTATATTATGGAGAAACCCAAAAAAAAAAAAAACATTATTAGGCAATTAATTTAAACAAGGTTTGAAAATATGAAGAAGTATGCCCCTTTCTCGGAAATTACTAAGGGTACCAAAATCAACTATCAAAAATTAAATATTTGGCCGAATAATTAACCAAAAATAATGTTTTTTTGAAAGGTATAATAAAATATTAAGATAATATTTAGCTAAAAAAATTTATCTCACAAAATGTGTTTAAAATAAAGGATTTTTTTTTTTACTTTTTTTACTTGCCAACTAGTTTAATAGTTGGTTAAAGTATTTAAAATTGATATCTCGTCGTTCGCGGCTCTGTCTACGTAGAAAAAACCTTACAAGAATAATGAAGTGTCACAAAAATTGCACGAAACAATAGTAGTATAAAAAAAACATGCGTGCTTGAGTGTTAATCTTATTTCGTCAACCAAAATCCAGGGGATCTTCAAGATGTCAAGCTTTACAAAAAAAAAAAGCTAGGATTTAGTAATCGACATTGCTTTAATCATCGATGTCATAGTGTCTAATAACACGTGGATCGCACCTGTTGGATTCTTTCTCTTTAATATTGCTGATCTTCAATTGTTCATCTAGCTGTTGACGGCCTACCTCTTTTTTTTTAACAATGCATGGAGCCATGGAGCTATTATAAGAACCTTTATACATTATCTTATTTAACTCGAATTCTTTTTCCCATTTGATCGATATAAGTTCTATACATGCATAATAGTAAATTGAGTTTACGACGATTAAACTTAGAAATTTTTAGTATGAAATTGTGTCATGCGATATATGTAAGATTGATAGGAATGTACTCCTTCCGTCTTTATTCGTTTACTATATTTCAATTTTTGTAGTCAAAGTTTTAAAACTTTGACCATACATTTTATTCACATTATGACAAATAATATATCCAAGTGGGATCTTATTGGATGTATGTCAATGTAAATTTTTAAAATACCAAGTTTTCATGATTTATTGTCGATCTTCACGGATTTAGAAAAAATATTTTTAAAATATATCTTAAAAATCATAAAAAAAAATTAAATATATAAAATAAATAGGGGCAGATGGAGTAAATTTTATACATGTGATAAATCTTTTGATTTGATATGAACTATGATATGATACAGAGAAAAATGGGGTAATAGCTAAGGAATTAGTTTTTTTTTATGCAATCAAAAAAGCATCACTCGAGCCACACTAGTTATTGGTTATAGAAGTGATTAGAAAACAAATGTAATGGTTTAAAGTTTTCATATAGAAGAAATTTTCTAAGTGGGATACTATCATACTATATATCCTATTTTAATTCCTCCCATTACATTGTAATATATAACTTTTTTTCAAAGGCTGAAATTCAAACTAGATTGGTTAGAGTATATGGAGTTCAAATGTGTATACATATGTTTAAAAAATAATTCATATGTACACCTTAAAGAGAATATGAAACTATTGATAGACAACCCAACTTCTGCTTAGTTTTGATACAATTGAAAGAACTAGCTGAGGAAGCTAGGGTACGTGATATACATATGTACTACACTACCACGCATAACACTTAAATGATCACTCTCGATCCATTATTCTTAAGACTTAAAGAATTACTATTTTCATCCTTTGAACTATCCCCTAATAGACACCCTGAAAAAGTAATAGGATCAGAGAAAATCATGTTTATCTATGTACATCACTTGTACTATAGTAAGATGATCTTTGAGTAGGTTTCATTTGAAACTACTCCGACTTCCAAAAAAAAAAAACGATCCTAACCCCGTTACACATTCGTTCAATGACGGATCTTTTCATTGGCCTAAAGGGGCTAGCCCCCCAAAAATTTTCTAAACCTTTATATAATATAAAAATATTACACAAAATTAACATAAAAAAAATTACAGCTTTATGATTAAATGCCTTATTTTTAAACTAAAGGTTGAGACTTGTCCCCCTTAATTTTTTATTTGGAAAATAACCTTCTCCCCCCGCACACAAATTTTTGACCTAAGATCCGACACTACATCAGTTGTAAGAGATGTTGAACAAATGTGACATACCTAAATAAGGAAATAACCAAGACATTACTAATTTGATGATGTCCATAGTATAACTGAAAAAACTGTGAAGTGGGCGACACTTTGTTAAAGTTGTACAGCTTGTGATGTCAAATATACTTATCACTAAGCTTTGTGTTGACTCCAAGCAACGTCGTATAAACATTATGCCTTGGAATTATTCTTGTCAAAATGCATGATTCATTAAGCTTATATCATTTCTGGCTGCCTAAAGGGCTTAGGAAAAGTATCTTTTTCATGTACAAATATTGCCATATATCATCCAATTTAGGGTTTTCTTTAAATCGTGGATTCCTGCTTTTTTTTGCCTCTCTTTTTCTTTTCTTTATCTGTTGATCGTGATCTTAATATGAGAAGTGTAGTCAGCACTTTCTGCTTCAGTTTCAACTTACTGGTTGATTGTGCTTTTGGCACGTTTTAACTTGCTTTTTATGGGTTGAGACATTTTAAATACATGAGATGTGCTATGCTTTCTTAAGTTTCCATTAAGCTCCTGGTATGTAAGAGAACAAAGGCTGATTGGATTGAAATTATAGGTATATGTCAAGGTGTTTACCTCATAACTCTAAAGTGAACTCTTAGCCTCGTAGATGGAAGATTCGAATGAGTGCATGTACATGCAGTCCATTGTAAGGTGTAAGACTTAAGTTTCACGTAGATCATGTTTCTGTCTAAAGATTAGAACGGTTATTTAGGGTATAAGTAACAATTACGGTTGTTGATATTTGATAGTTACTGATGGACCAATTGAGTAAGTTAATAACTGTAACCTGTAATGAATAACCTGCACAAAAAACGAATTAACTAGCCTCGGGGGTGGTTTTATAATGAAATCCACTCTAGTGCCTAAGAAAATTGCCTTAAAATCTTGAGCTTACTGCCTCAAAGTTTGTGTTTTGATTTAGACAAACCTCAATTAATTCGTGAGAAAGTGTTATGTGTTTTAGTGAAAATTTTAATACCTGTGTCCCTAGCCCATAAATTAACATTTATAAGTATAAGGAGAGGTGGATCAATAGACTTGCACATGCCACTGCAAGTAGACCAAGCTTTTTAGCTTATTGGGCTAGAACTAAGGTGTTTCAAGTCCAGAAACCATGCTAAACGAGGCTAACTATTGATGGACTGACCTTTGATTTTGGATAAGCCATATGGGCATGTGATAGTTAGACCACAATGATCATATGGGAGGTTGATTTAGAATTTATATAGTACAATATATTCTTCTTTCTATGAACTAGCTCTTAGGGATGACTTCCAACTACCAATATCTTGTGTCAATGGTATCAATGCTAACCATCAATCTACGTGCATTCACATGTTATAGACGTAGGTGATGCCTGTGCTTATACAAGACTAGTAACCATCTCCCTCTCTTCTATCTTCTCCCTTCTTCTACTCTGTCATATGGGGAGGCTAATCCTGGGATAATGACCTCTCCTAGCTAGCTTTTGGGTGACGGGGATGGTTCTAGTGATGTTCCGTATGAGACAATCACAAGAAAGAGTGAGCGAGAGTGAGAGTGTTGGTATTGTTAAAGGCTTCCCCCTTACTTTAGTTAACCCAAAAAGTAGTAAAATAATCTTTGATACAAGAAACTAACCTTAATTAAGTAATTATAAGTTAGCAAATTAAATACAGTTTACATGGTAAAAATGTCTACCTACACAATTAGTGTTGAGCTAAGAAAATCCTTTTCTCCTTCTATATAGGAGATGGACAACTGGTCTGTTACACTCTATACACATAACAGTTACAGAAAAAAGTTTTACAATAGTAGCTCCCTTGAGACATGAGTCTCATTTATCCTGTGTTGCACGAATTTGCGTGTGATATGTCCTTTTTCGTATTCGTACACGTACTCTAATTCATATCCAGATTCTTATTGATGCAACATTTCAATAACAATCAAATAATTTTACAGCTTTCCGTATTGTACCCATATCGGTATTCGTATTCGAATTCATATCGATGCTAAAAGTAACCTAGCATCTACCTTTGCTTTACTAACAATTTCTACTAGCTTGAACGCTTATCTGCAAAAAAAAAAAAAAAAAGTTAGCTAACGCGGATTAGTGTAACTTTAAGCAAAATAGGATAACGCATTATGGGGTAAGCCATATTAAAAGGGCAACAGGGTATGCTAAAAGTAAAAGCTTAGACATATTAATGATGAACTTCATTTTTATTCATTAAATTTCACTATGTATACCCTATTTTATATTTGGGTGTCATGTGAGGGGATGTGTTCTAGTCCTTATTATAGAAATCCAATCTATATGAATGTCATTTGCATCTGTTTTCTATTTTTTTTTTTTTTTTGGGGAGGGGGGATATATAGGTGAATTGATTATTAGCAAAGATCATTCATCTATGCCAATAAACAAATCTATACAAATTGACAACTTAATTTTAATTGGATGGAATAAAATTGTAACTTTATTTTCAAAATCAAAACGTTTAGTCGATTCTCCTGAAATATATATATATATATATATATATATATATATATATATATATATATATATATATATCATTCAGTTTGTACGAAATAGTCAATATGATCTAATTAAAATTTGCGCAAAGTTATATGGTCTATTTCATTCAATTCACTTGAAATAGTAATATTGTGACATAGAAGTTGCATGAAATGGTTCAAATTTCTGAAGAGAAAACTAAATTAGGTAACTTTTTCATGAAATGGCTATTGTTAGGGTAAAATCATCATCCATTGCAATCCGAAATATATTTTTGGATCCAATTTATCAAACAAAGTGAGAAAAGCTCATATTAGATTTCAAATGAGGAGTGAGGCAAGGAAATTAGAGTTTTTGAATAATAGTAATAAGAAGCGTTAGTAAAAAGGGGTTGCATTTATAACTTTCCATTTTCTTATATGAGTCACCTTTCACTTTAGACTCCTTGGGCTATACTGCGCTAATTACTCCATGCAGACCTTCAAAACTTTCCAATCTTGCATTCTTCAAGAAACAGGGCCCGCCCAACTTACGTACCAATCAAGGGCTAAGACCGTCATAAACTTCACTACTTAACAACTAAAATTATATTTACAAAAATACAATTTGTTTCAACCAAATTTTAATTTAAATAGTGTACTATAAAACATTTTTTTTCCCTCACTTGAGTAGTTTGAAGCCACAATATGAACAAATTGAATTCATGCATATACAAAAGTGTAGATAATGAAATTTAAGAATGATTAACTTCATATCTAAAAAATTATTAACATTTAAAGTGCCACATAAGCCACTAATACCATATAGTAAAGTGAACAAGAAAAAGAATTTATAATTTATTTCTTGTAAGAAAGTAATGAAATTGCTCTATAAACAATCTTAAAAAACTAACTAGCGAGATTGAAGATTTAAAATCAATTTATTCAAAAAAATTTACATTTTGATATGATAGATATTTAATAATAAAAATACGATAAACAAATAAAAAATTAATCTCGAAACAAAAAAATTAACAACAAAGGTTATAGATTTAGAACAAATTCTTTAGAAAAAATCGCATTATAATATAAAAGATACTAGATTTAAGATCGTACAAAGTAAGTGCTTTTTTTGTTGATTTACTTTTAATATTATACTATAATATTACCCTTGATAGTTGTCATTCTAAAATTCTATTATGTGTCACTAACTTTTAGTTACAAAAACTCTTTTTGTAAAACCAGATGATAATTTATCTTTGTTGATAAATTTAGCTTCATGTTGTTACTTTACATTATTAGCTAGCTTAAGTTTCTATTGTAACTAACCCACACATATCGAATAGGATTTTTTTTTCACCATATAATTATATATAGGGGTGTTCATAAACGGTTAACTGTACCGTTAAGCCTTAACAGTACGGTTAACCGTTGGTAACCTTTATAACGGTTATTAGAAAAGGCTAACCGTAACCGTACCGTTAAGTAACGGTAACCAATAAACCGGTATTTAACGGTACGGTTAACCGCTAACATTTTTATGCACTTGTACACCTAATATTGTAAAACTATTTGTATGATTCCTTAACTCATTTGAGTCTTTTACAACATTGATAACACATATTTACACAAGGTTTGGTCATGTATACAAAAAACTTGTAACATTCATTCATGTGTTTAGCTTTTTAGTTTTAGTTTTTTTTTTTAAATAAACCGTTACAAAAAATTTATTACCGTAACTGTCAATTTTTAATGGTTTGTAAAATAACCGTTACTATAAACCGGTTATACACGGTTTTTGTACACCCCTAGTTATATATGTTATGTCAAAGATTTGTATTTTTAATGACTTTATCACTTTATATAAATTTTTGCTCTTTATTTCACAAGAACCTTATTTTGTTGTAATTATTATGATTTATCTTTATTTTTGCACCTAACTCAAGATCTACTGAAGTGCCTCATACCTAAGAAAATAACTTTAGGGCAATCGGTTTAGGATCCCTTAATATTGAGGACAAGTGATCACCTAATCTAAATGTTTACATGATTCTAACATTGTAAACTCACTTAATCTAGATTTACTTCGTATTTGTGCATGTGCCTAGGAACTATTAACCTAATGTTATCCATCACAATTAAATTTAGAAGTACATCATTTATGAGTTAACGTAAATTGCTCACTCTCGAACTCATCTTTGGTATTCAAAACCTACATTGAGTCATTTGGGATTTCAACCCAAGAAGGTATCCAAATTACCTTAAATATTTGATGGTGTATCCTCGATGACCCTTTTAGACACAATTCATACAAGGATGGTCAAAGCCATAATGTCGACTCCAACCAATTCGCGCAATCCATAGGGCTAGGGGGAAAAGGCTCCCTCTCTTCTTTCCATTGAAATAGCGAGAGTTTGGGTTGTCAGCTTTGTCGCCTCCCAATTCACCCTTCCCCCATTGGTTCAGCAGCATTCTGCATCTTGGTAAAGAAAAGGAGGGTAAGGAATGAAAAATGCATGAAAATTTCCCGACTCTCACCACCACCAAAAAAAAACCACTACTCCAACCAGGCCAACATCTTATTCCAGGCAATGCTTGCCTTGTTCCGTCATAATGTACAGACCAAGAACAAAGTAATGAGAGAGAGTAGATCGGTACTTTAGGTGTTTGGGGGTGAAGGGCCTGGAATTAGATGTCCAAGTTGAAGTTCCTTGAGACATAATAATGAGAAGTGAGCTAGAACTCAACAATAGTGGATTCAAAAGCAGAAAAATTGTTCAGTATGCATGAATACAGCACATCGTCTGCTCCTGATCCATTATGCACTCGCAGCCTCTTCTTTAATCCATTAAGGTCTAATTTTAATGGCATATTTTTCTCCTAATTCTGTCGGCCAATTTACAGGATGGCTACACTGTACAGTATACAACAGATATTCTCGATACATTAAGATACAAAATAGTAAACCATTACCAACGACCACTGTAAAGAACCCAATGGTCTCATTCTTGCTATTAGCAGCTCTCCAAACATAGCCCAACCTCAATGGCTACTCAGCATATCTTTCTCCCAGTTGATTGCAGCTGAGTTCATCAGGAAGTCTTTTACTTGAGCTATAAAAAGACAATATGTGCAAGAGTTCCACTAACCTCCAAGTTTCCAATCGCTGCACTCCATTTTGCTTTCGTTTCATTAGAAGCTCTACCTTGGAGGCCTCTCAAGAGAAAACCAGCCGAATTTCCCCTTCCTGAAATCTGTAAGGATGCGAAATGCAGCCTGATGAACATCCCCGCTGAATAACTTGAGAGCAAGCTTGTGAATGAATCTGCAAGATAAGAAAAACAGAGGAATGAAGATTAAAAATCCTCTTCAGTATAAAGAGAAAACTCAACTGTATCTTATCAGAATGAGTCTTCAGGTTAACAGGCCTTTGACAAAGTAATTCAGATAAGATAAGAGCTCATGGACATACATTTGACCAGACTGGCCGTCTGTCTCAATCTTATAACGATTGTAAAGAGCCCTTGTACCTGAACCAAGAAGCAAACGCTTGAATAACAGGAAAGTTATATAATAAGAAACATTCTTGCCAAGAAAAGTGAGCCTTCATCCCAGCTTGACTTTCCTCTTATGATTTCTATGGATGTTAGAAGTCTTATTAATATACATACAATTTAGTGGTATATTTAGCCAACAGTATGCAAGCAGAAGTCATATACTGGTTATTCAAAAATTTGACTTGTCAGTAAAGCAAAACAGAAACTACCAACTATCAAGGACAGTCAAACTGGAAGGGAAATATACTTTAATACATCCAACCTCCATTTGTTACATCATCAAAAGAAAATGAGTAAAAACCTATTGACGGTATCCTCGCCAACATCTGCACAAGTATTGCCGCAATATCGTTGACATCATATGATCTCTCACCAATATCATCACAAATCGCAAGCTTTATAGCGGCTGACTGATCACTGATCCTCATTGGGATTATACCAGGAGAGTCTAACAGCTCTAGATCCTTCCCAAACCGAACCCACCTTATCAAAGATGAAAATGTCAAATGAGATGGATGAGACAGTTAAAAGACAGTATGCTTCAACTAATATCAAAAGGTCAGAAACAACAAATATGCAATAACTGCATAGTAAGCAACATTGGCAATAAGAAAACAAGCTTGATCACAGCACTTCAGAAACAACAAAAATATAATAAAAATGAATAGTAAGCAAAATCGGAAATAAATAAACAAGGTTGACCAAATCCACAAGTCATATCGGTTTTCTTGAAAAGAAGGAATGGGGGAAAATGGATGGCATGATGAAATGTACCCATTACTCAAATTGGTTTACAAGATGAGGAATGGGAAAAAAATGGATGGCACTAAGTATTGATCATGTTCAAACTTCCATAAATATATCGCAGTATAACTACTATGAACAAAGCCTTTTATCTCCACAATTCAATCCACAAAATGATGTAAGATGAATATGCACTATACTACTTACCTAAGTTCTCTTGTAACCCCGGGTCTGGGAGCTGCAGGACACATTCGGCGCTTTAATAAACGATTAATCAATGATGATTTACCAACATTTGGATACCCCACAATTCCAGCTCGAACCTGTTTGATTTGAAGTTATCATGAAATTCAGAAAACCAAGTCATGCTTCCCATGTCAAGAGACCCTCAGAAGCACAGGAAAACAATTAAAGTTTTGAGATCAGAGATAATAATGTCCCAACTGTCACTTTTTTGGTGAAGGAAAGACCAGCCTAGTGTTAATACTCTGGTGCATTTGATTTTTCAAAAAGTCAGATTAACTCCTCTGTGGAGCGAATGTCACTATGACTAATAGTTTTGCAGGTTGTGGAAAAGGAATTGCATAGAAAGAAAAATGCAACGTCAACATAGCTTAGCAAATAAGTGGTAGTTCAAATGTTCTTCATTCATTGGGCTGACTCATATGCATAAACTCAGGAGTGGAACGCGGGGGGGGGGGGGGGGGGGGTCTACCAGTTAGAATCATAAAGGACACTATCTAAAGATTATGTTAACAATAGCAAGTTGCCTAACTGTAAACCTACCTCATAATTTTGATTGTTAGCAGTACAAAAATAGAAAACTATTAGTCTTTTCTTCACTTAACTTCAGCATAGCAGAATTTCTAAGGAAAATATGGAAATAGGAAGAAAAATGAGCATATTTTACGTGATTTTATAAACCTTAAGTTGTTCATTCTAAGAATCATGTTAAAAGTTTTCTTTTTATATACCTGTGAAGTTTCAGCACTATCCTTATCCTAGCTTCTTTGCTTAGCTTATTCAAGAAGAAAGATAGTAACTACGGAAAGTATTCCTTCAAGCCCGAGCGGACTGTAAAAATAGGTGCATCTTTATCTAGAGAAATTAGAGAGAAACCCATCACTTTCCTCAAACTAACAGAATGAATTATGATAATGAGGTTGATAGCACTCGTTGTGATCAGATGAAAGTTCCAGACAAACTATTTAGAAGGTATGTATGGATAGACAGAACAGGATGAAATTTTAGTTCTTCAGAAATAAGATAATATGCGCAAATGTCAGACACAGATATGATACAGGATCCACAAACAGCGATATTCAAGCTCAGAGAGGGTTTAAACTTTGAACTCAAACAGCTACAGGATGTTTTAGTAGTCCGTGCAACTTAAACTAGCATTACTGATTACCCTATAAGTCTGCCAAATTTTCTATGTTGGACCATGGATGTTCTAAAATTTTATTCAAGTTAACTAATTATTTGACAGTTTGCTGAAAATCAGAGTGAAAGTTCTAACTGATGGACATAAGTGATCTTAGAATTGATTTTGCAGATTTAACATGTCTCAAAGAACAGAGAAACTACACGAGATAAAAAATTCATATTTTAGGAAAAAGAGGACTATTTTTTATTCAATGAAGCAACGAGTATCTTGTGAAGACTCCTTTAAGCACAAATTAAACCTGGCGCTGTTATATAATATCAAAACAAAAAGCGCTCAGGAGAGTTTAAAGAACTTACAGCACGAGGAAGTAGCCCCCTGGCCCGTCGTTTAATATTCACGTCGTCAGCAAGTGATTTTGCCAGCCGGCTCAACTTCATGCTGCCCTATATGTAGCCAATGACAAGGTCATCATTTGCATTGTTCAGAATTAGATACTTAAGAAAGGTTAATCGAGTCAATACCATTCCAAGTTGACCATTAGAGAATACAACTCTTATTCCCTGCTTTGCAAAATAGGCAGCCCAGGCATTTCTATCTGACGTGGATATCATGTCTTCTCTGTTTAAAACTATAATTCTTTTGCGGTTACCAATCCAGAGGTCCATCTGAGGATTAGTCGCACAAACATCAAATAAAACCAAACTAACACACACTTAGGGGTGCTATGAACTCTTTAGTATCATTTATACATGAGCAATAGCCTACCTGGGGATGACTTGTCGACATTGGAATTCTAGCATCTCGTACCTCTACCACGACATCCATCAGTTTGAGTTGCTCTTTCAGCTCTCTTTCTGTTTTTGCTATGTGGCCAGGGTACCACTGTTTAATTTGAAGAAAATAATTACCAAAGAATAAACCAAGAAACAGAGCTCATATCCAAATTGTTTGAAAGTTAAAGAATTAGTACAAAAATCACATGCCTGGACAGGGCGCATTGCCTTAATCCAGTGATGAAGATCTGTTTCCAGGTCAAACCAATCATCCTCAACCCTTCTGCTGTCTAGTACATTGTAATCATTTCTCTGTCCAAACTGACTTGAGCTTCCACCAACAATCTGCAAGTTTCCATTAGGTGTAAAAGAAAACTTAACCCATCTATAAACATGAACAAAAGTTCAGGCAATAGATAAAGATTCTTGGAAATCTGAAGGGAATTAATATCACAACAGCTTGTAATTTGGTTGTAATTTGGTACAACAGATTCGAGTGTACAGAAAATAATGACACTAAATTAACTTGTGTATCCATATTATCTCAGATAAACCAAGTTCTTCCAAATAACAAATATAGTATCCATTACTAGCCACAAAATTAGGAGTCTCCCAAGTGAGGATCATATACCAATTTCAAAGGTTTTTAAAGTAAAGTAATGTTACATTCATACTTTTGAGGGATCAAAATTACGTGACAGTAACCCCAAAACCGAGGGAGAATAAATGAAAAAATAAAATCGAGTAAAATGTGCCTGTTCGCAAGTAAGGGGTTTCCCGAGAAGACAATCAAACAACAGCATTTCATCCAAAATATGAACTTTGGGACCCATCATCGCCCTTGTCCTTTCCCAAGCTATTACACTTGAAAAAAATAAGAACCTTGGAGGCCAAGTTCCACACTTAGTGGGGTTTATTTATACATAGCAAGAGAAAAGCAACCGTAAAAATACTCCATTACAGATAACAAAAGCATGAGCAAGGTCAATTTATGTTTCAGCAACATTTAAGCAATTCATTAATTGTAGATTTTCTGTAAAAAGGCTTCATAATGAGGCATAAGGAAAGACTTACATACTAATATACCACATAAAGTAGTGAGTTAAGGCACAAAGAAACATAGGAGATTTCTGAGGAAATTATGGGAGTGAATAACAGTAAATTAATAAAAAGGAAAGAGGGAAAAAAAAAGGAACCTTAACCATTTTCCCTGCAGAAGAATTCATTTCAAACTGAGTGTTACAATACAAATGCCCTCATCTTGTTTCTTTATCCTCTCCTATTTAAGATACAGCACATGGTTCTCTGGTTTCTGTCAAAAACTAGGCCCAAATTTACCAAGTGGCATAACATATTGGCAACCTAAATTGGGAGATTTGCCTTTACGAGCTCGGAACAGGCACTAAGCCATTTCTTAAAGACAACCTGCAGAGTATCATCAAAACCAATCAACCTTAGCCTTTCAAAGGCGATATCCCATGAGTCCCAAAGTGACTTCCATCAAAGATTGTAACCACAATTAATCCCAGGATACTTTGGACTGGATGGAGCTCCATATTGCTTTAAATTTCAATTTTTCATAGACCTCACAATCTTAAACCAAAATTTTAATCTTCCAATTACTCAACAACATATGCCTCAGGCATTAGTTAATCAACTAGCAGAAGTTAAATCTCCTTTACATTATTACAAAAGGAATGAACCAATAAAACCTTTCGGAAGCTTCAACTAAAAGTCTAAGAGAATCATATTAATACCATCACATCATTCCAGATAAAACCAATGGCATCATTAACGTATAGGATCCATAAAGGGAGATTTGGAAAAACAACAACCATAATCACCCTGTATGGGTATCATTCCACTAGGCAACAAAAGCAGTATGCAAAATCAGAAAGAAAAACAGTAAGAGCTGAGAGAAAATGCACCACAACGGACACAATCTTTCTCCAAACACGAGTCACAAGCCAATAAGGTAAATCATATCTTAAAACCCTATAACCCAAACAACCATTGCCTCAGCAGTGCAAATGTAATATATTATTACTCATCGTCTCACCCATAGATGCAAAAGTAACAATCCACGAAATCACTGGACCACCATCAATGATTGTCGCATTATTAGCTCAAAGATTAAGCTTTATTCGTTCAAAGACTTAACCTTAGTGCTTAGAGATCAAACCACCCAAAAATTCAACCCCAGAGGCAAACACGAGACCTTACCCTCACCTCAAGGCTCAAACTAAGCAAGTAATTAAGGTACACCAAACCTTTAAACCCTAAAACTCAAACAATCATCACTCTACAATGTAGTGTAATATAATCCACCCATGCGCAAAAGTAGCAGGCTAATCAAATACAACCACAAAATTCCCAGACCACCAGCAATGATTATAGCATTATTAGTTCAAAGATTTAGCCTTAATAGCTTAGAGATTAAACCACCCTGAAATTCAACCCCAAGAGGAAGCAGATGGATGATAACAAGTATATCATCAAAATCAGCACATACCCACCTCAAAATACAATCTTTTGAAAAATAACATCAAAAACTATACAAAATCACATTAAATAACAAAACTAGGCACCTAATGCAACCTTTTACAAAATTATTGGACCAACAATTGAATTGATAACATAACATAATAACAAACAACTTACATAAGTATCAAAATTCAAATACCCATTAAAGGTGTTGATTCAATGAAATAAATTCTTAAAAAAATGTATTGTATATATTATCCACGAACAAAAACATAAATTTTTGAGAAATGTATAAGGAAGAAAGAAAAGAGACCTGAACGGTGGGCGAGGCTTGCAGATGAGTTGAGGCGAAAGCTGCGAGTGAAGGTCTTACATTAAGACGATGGGTTGGCAGAAAACAGTTAATTGTTAAGGAATTGGGTAAGCACATCCCAGATATTTGAACTGCCATTGGAGTGTTTTTCAGTGTGTAGTGTGGAGATGAGGGGTGGTTCTAACGTTTATCTGATAATCCTAACATTTTCTCCCCTCTTTTTCAAGAAATTACTACACTTTCCGTCTTAAATTAAATAATATAACGTAAATTGAATATTCTTTTGATTGAAAGAGAGAATGGGTAAATGTATACATTAAATGTGTCATTTAATGCAGAATGAAGAAAATAGTTTGTATCCCAAAGTCATGTTTTAGGTATATTTATCTTTTTATTTTATTTTTAGTTGACACGATTCATTTAGGCATGTTTGTCAATACATGATTTTTAAATGTTAATATTTTCGATTAATAAGAAAAAATTATGAAGTTTTGATATTTGAAAATATACATTGTGACGAAATTAACAAGCCACCCTACTCGACTATAGATATTTTTAAGTAATAATCGCAAATAAAAGTTAAAGTACATGAACAATGTGTAGAGTTAAACTATATCTACTAAAAAGAAAATAAAAAATACTCCCTCTATTTTTTTTTATATCCTTCCTACTTTCATTTAGGAGTGTTCATTAACATTCTTCGTACTTTTACTTTATTTCTTTTATGGATAAGAAGTTTCACTCATCTTTGTCAATTCACTATGTTGATCCACTTATATATTAAATAATATCAGTATTTGTAACCAACTTTCTATTTACTGTCAAAAAGACCAAAGACACATTGAGTTGGCTAGCCCGATAACCTAATATTTATAAATCATCCAAATTTGCCCAAATTCAACATGCGCATGGACTAAAAGTTTTGGGTTGGTTGGTCCGACCAACCCAACACACATAAACCACTATAAAATCAACATGCAAACCATTACTTAAACCATTTTTAGTGGGAGTCAATTTGTGTACTTTGTTCATGATAGAATTTAGGTTCATTTTCCTCTAAGTTTGGATCACTAAAATCAACATTAACAACATTTAACATACACAAACATGTATAATACACATGTAATAAGGAGGAAAATAAGCAAGAATCAAGAAGAAAAAAAAAAGAGAAATGGGATGGAATATTCATGGTAGTGAGCTCCCATAAGGAACATGAAGAGAAAGAGTGTAGAGTGGTACTTGAGTTTTGATGAGAAGGAAAACGAGAAGGTAAGAAGAAAAGAGAGTGGTGCATGAGTTTTGATGAGGGAGCTAGTTTAGGTGAGTGAGTGTGTGCATGTGAGAGAGAGTGAAAAGGTGAGTGAGTGTGAGCTAGAATTATGTTAGGTGTTGATAGGTAGGTTATGGTTTATATATAGGAAATAGGTAGCATAAGAATTAAGGCAAAAAAATTATAAAGGTTGCATGGTGATTAAGAGTTTAGGGTGAGAGTATAATTGTCTTTTCACACATTTAGATATTAAATATAAAAATTGAATATAACTTACATGGACAAAAGTCTAATTTAAACATATGATCCTAAGTCAATTTAATGAAGTCGGGTATCAAAACCTGATTAAAATCATTAGTAAAATATGATTATTATAACTGAACAGGTTGTCGTATACCTCTTAACGATAAACCGACAAATACCAACTAATATAGCTAGGGAAGTAGGGATCGTATCCTCAAGAAAGTGTTGCAATTCTATTAGCTCTTAAAAGTCTAGATTATATAAAGGGTCTCGGTTTAAAGTGAAGTTAACTAAAAAACTAATGATGAAAACTTAAGTGAAGATTTGATGCAAATTAGCTAAAGCCTAGGGCAATGGTTCACCATGACCAAACAAATCAATTGAGAAATGACAACTAATGGGTTTTATGAATTCAATGAACTAGGGTTCACTAATTCTCTTGATTTTAGACTCCCCCAAAGCTCTTCTAGCGGCTCTCGCTCTTGTCTAGATTTGTCAAGCCTATTGTTCCTTGGTCTTATTGTGGTATTTTACCTACTGGCATCAAATTCAACAATTACCCAACACACAATTAAACATGGCCATAATCTAATTATAAGCAATGATAAATTAATAATTGGAATTCAATTGTAAACTTGAAACCAATTAATTAGCATAAACCATTTCATTGAAGTGTTCATGGATACCCAAAACCCTAAAAAGAGATCTACCCACAATTTATAACTAAAACAATAACAATCATAAACATGAAATTCATGAATGAGAAACAAAGAAGCAATACTAATAAACAATGATAATAGATTTTAAAACAATAAAAAAAAAGTAAACATGAGAAGAAAGCAACGAAAAATAGCTCTATAAGTCTTGATTAATGGGAAAATTATAAACTAGGGTTTTTCACTATGGAAGAGAGAAAAATAAAAGCTATGTTTTAGAGAAGAGAAAACTAGAATAATAAAACCTAACGAAAATAATAATGCATCCAAATAAAATAATTAGTTTCTACTGTATTTAATTTTTACTAAACTCTTTTTAAACAGAAAGATATGATGACTAAACTAAGTATTAGGGCCAAATTAGAGGTTTAATCTGATTATAACTCGAATTCGTTGCTTTCCCGTGGTCAGATTTCTAGGGTCAATTTTGTAAGGCTGTAACTTATATTCTAGAAATTTTCACAAGGCATGTGACCTATCTTTGTGAAGCTCTTCAAGTCTAATTATCAAACCAATTAGAATCCTATCAATCCAATCTGTATAACTTGAGTTGTGATCAAAAGAGTGAACATGTGTCAGATTTGTTCTTCTTCAACTTTTATATCTCCTTGTTTTCAACTCAAATTGACCTCGTTAGCTATTTTTGACCTTTATAGGAACCAAAATAACTTCATATGAATATGATCATCAATAAAATCATCCACAAGAATGAATCCATCAATCAAAATCCTCAATTCGTCGATTACATTTACAACAATTATCCAACTCATCCAAAATTGCTTCGAAAGCATTCAAATAGCTATAAAACTACCTGAAATATTAGGAAAACCACAAACAAAGCATAATAGAGCACAAAATGGATAATTTATGCGAATGATACTTAAAATGCAACTAAATGAATCAATATGCTCTAATAATGTAACCTAAAAATGCCTAAAAACTCTATAAAATTGTGTCTCATCAATAACTTATAAATTCTTATGTCTAACTTAATTACACTAATCAATATTTTAACAAGTACGTCTCTGTTATATGAGTATAAGACTAGAAAGAGATACAATATCGGTAACAATGGTGGGTTTGATCTTCTACTTGGTTCATGCAGTATATTCTTGAGGAATATTAATGTACTTGATTCCCTCTTACAGTTTATTCCTATTTAATTCGTAGTTTGACCATAAATCTACTTGAAACCGCCACACTAATTTGGCCATTATTTCCTCCTCATTAATTAGTGGTAACTCTTGGTAGAGAACTAACAAGTCATAAGTTCTTGTAACTCTCCGACTCTTACATTAAGGTTTTGTTCAATTCACCTCAAAAAACAATTGATTATAAAATAAAAAATAGTTTAAACAATATAAATAAGTTCTAATAAGTTAAAATCACTTTTAATTAGTAAAAATCAATAATCTAATACATGAAAAATTCTAGTAAATCAATAAAAAATTTTATTTGGTAAATTTTAATTTCTATCAGTAAAAATCAATTTTGAAAAATATTAATAATTTTAATAAGTAAACATAATTTCAAGTCAAGAAGAATATGGTAAATTGAACAAGGTCTATTTCACTAGGAAGTACTCTTACCTATTTCAATAGAGTTGGAAAGTTTGAAATTTGCTAGTAAGTGTGGTCTATGTTAAGTAATTGGCAACTTTGAAGGTTTGTCACTCTTAAGGTTTTAAAGGGGATTTATGTTTTTCCCATTTTTAAGATAATGATGTCTCTTTTAGTAGTTTGGCCATTATAGCTAGTAGGTTGGCTAATCCTCCGAGGATTTTTGAGTATGCTAGACAGTGTAAAGAAAGAGGGTCGGGAAAATAATTGTATATTATTTATGGGGCCCTATTTAAAGTAAAATCTTAAATTTGAGACCTCTCATGTAGAGCATGTGTAATCAAACCACTGCTTCAACTATACTTTTATATTATTATACAAAATTAATATAAATATATCTGAATTTTGAGGCCCCTTAAATTTGAGGGTCATATTCCGTAAAGCACCCTACACATGCTTAGAACCACTTCTGTCATCAAACTCAATTGAGTTGCATAAACATGATTTATCTTTTATTAATCTAGCCCAAGCCCTTAAGATTAGCCCCAACAATAGTGAGTCCCAAGTCCCAACACATGGTGACTCCTAACAAAAACTTACAGAGGTGATGTCTCATGAAAGATATTTGGTGCTTGGGTTGCAAGAAATTTTAAACCCCTCCCCTCCTATTCCAATGCGTAATTTAGATTTTGATGATTTAAATTTACTTAGATTTTATATGAATTTTGTTTAATTTTTATAAGTTTATAAAATGTAAAAAAAATCCCTTATATATGTTTGACACCATTATCTAGTAATATTAGTATATGTACACATAATTTACTCATAAAATTTATTGGGTCATTGCTTATATAGTTACTTTCGTATATTATAAGAAATTAGCGTAGCCGCACTAACATTTCAGAGAAATTACAACAGTTATGCTATATTAGAACATCATAAAAGGAAAATAAAAGATGGTATAATCTAAAAGAAGGGTTATAACAATGAAATCTAACCCGAACTATCATTTTATTGATTATTTTGGCCATATTGTTACCAAACGTTTTTCATTAAACCATGCTTGAGAGATTCGCATGCTTGTGTATCACTCATAGCAATTCTTTTCCCAAATAGTTATTTATGTCAATTTGTCATCAAGTATTGAACCCAAAGGTCCTTCATCAGGTATTGTTGCACTTGTACTAGCTTCTATTCTTGCCTTTGTACGTGGTGAAGGATGACCTTCAAACGATCTGCTAATTCTTTGTAATGCATATAATAATGTCGTTCATCATCAACTATCACGTTGTACATCATGATACATGCCTTCATTATGTCGGCTATTATATCGTCATCGTAAACAACAGATAGTTGTCATATAAAAGTGAATCTTGACTCTAAATTTCCAAATGCACGTTCTACATTCATTCAGGCCGCCACTTGCTTACAAGCAAAATATATTTGCTTATTAGTCTGAGGAAACAGTTATTCCTTTTGATGAATGTAGCCCAACTGGATAAAGACAATTAATAAGGTAGTACTCTAGATTTTATTGATATCCATTAATCATATAACATAATAACTAGTTAAGTGAATTTAGTAACTACAAAATATCCATAACAATTCTTTCTTGGGAGGAAAATATTTTTTCCTTTTAACAACTATAATTTATATAACTATAAAATATTTACTAAATATAATATTAGTAAGAGCACTTAAATGATCATTTTCATAAATTTTAAAAGAGAAGTGAGGATTTAAAGTGTGTCAAAATCGGTGTCTACTTTTGGAGAAAAAATATCCATAATAATTGTAAATATAAGAACCATCCGTTGTAAAAATTCAAAGTTAAATTTTAATTGGCTTCAAGGGTTGATCATACTGCTCAAATTAGGCTCACTAATGCGCCCATTTAGTTTTACTTTCTTTTTCTCTAATGAAAAAATTTAAAAAGTTGGAGCGAGTAAGGCCCACAAACTAGCAGTAATTAGATCAGTGAAAAAATTTCTTCATGAAAAGTTTTTCTCAAAGCTTTTGAGAATTATCTAAGAACATTCACTAATTGGAGTAGTTTTTTTTTAAAAAAAAAAAAGAGGGGGAGGGGGGGATTTGATATTTAGGTACTCTAAGCATATATTTCTAGATTATTAAATTTTTTTTACGCAAATCAAAAGTAACTTTATGTTTGGAGAATTGCAGAAATCTACTTCAATCATATGAAACTTATAGAAACCAATTACGAGATCATCCATATTTCAAAAAAAAATACGAGATTATCTCATATAAAAATTTGCATAAAAGAGATGGAATGCAAGAAGTTTTAGGTAGCATTTGGACATAATTATAGATATTATTATGTAGTTAGATAGCTTAAACCTAAGGTACTACTTACGAGTACAAGTTTAGTTGATTCATGCTTGGCCGATCTCGTCACAAAAAGCGTAATCATGCAGGCAACAATGTATAATTAAACAACAATCAATGAGCTGTGAGCCTATGACCTTTCAGTGAATGAGGGAACGAGAGCCCGTTCTTTTGTGAATTTTTTTGTCATCGCTAAACTAAAGTAAGACAATTGTTCGCAGTGAGGAGAAAAAAAAAACTATCAATCTCTCTCTACCCACTTTTTCCTTCTTTTCATCTATTCCCTCTCATAAGAGGTTTTTTTTTACCACACCAATGTTTTAAAAAAACAAAACTCATTATCACTTTTTCCTCCACTATTTTCTATACCCCACCATAATACACATCACCTTATTTATTTTCTCTTTAAATTTTTTTAATAATGTTTATACTACATATTTAACTTTTCAATACAATTAAAATGACTTAAAATTAACAATATTTTATTTTTGTAATTACACTTTTAATATAATTGAATAATTTAATAATTTTTTATAATTTTAAAATTTTTTATTACGCTTAAAATTAATAAATATATTTTTTCAATATAATTTTTTATTTAACTTTTCAATACAATTAAAATGTCTAATTAATTATGTTTTAATTATAATTTAATAATTTTAATAAATAAAAAATTATAGATTCTTTGAAAGCCGTTTTTTTACTTAAACGTTTAATTAGAAGCGCATTTTTGAAATAAACACATAAATTATTCACTAAAAAAACGAATACACAAATATATCGGATCTTAAATAAAGGTATGATTACAAACTAGATAGAAGCAGGTTTACCTAAAATAAAATACAGACAAGAGTATTAAAACTTAAATAACGATATGATTACAAACTACAAATTTAATTATTCGATCGTATTATGACGAAAGTTCTACCATATGTGCTCTACTAAATCATGTTTGAAAGATGAATGAACTTTTCTATCACGAAGAGTAATCCTTCTCTGAAAATACGCGTTGAAATCAATGTTGGGTGGCCGGCCGACATTGAATTCAAATGACTCATTGTTGTTCTCCGTGGCACTTGTATTCGATCCCGCCCGCGTTGTTGTACGTTGTAGTCGATCTTCGTAGTATCATTTCAAAACTTCTGCACGTGTGTAGTTGTGTCCTTCATCCTCGACGATCATGTTGTACATTATTATACAGGCTTTCATAATGTCACCCATAATATCTTTGTCAAATGCAAGTGCTGGTTGTCGCAGTATAGCTAACCTAGCTTGTAAACTCCGAAAGCCCGTTCAACGTCTTTCTAAACTGCTGCTTGTTGATAAGCAAACAACTTGTCTTTCTCAACCTCAAGATGTGTTATACCTTGCATAAAAGTTAGTCATTTTGGGTGAATTTCATCGGCCAAGTAGTAGCCCAACTCATAATGATGTTCGTTCACCGCAAAATTTATGGGTGGTGCACGAACTTATAGAACATCATCAAACACCGGTGATTGGTATAAAACATTTAAATCATTACATGATTCAGACACTCCAAAGAACGCATGCCAAATCCATAAATTTTGATAAGCAATTGCTTCAAGAATAAGGGTTGCACTCTTGCTACGACCAACATATTGTGCTTTCCAAGCCGTAAGGCAATTCTTCTACTTCCAATGCATGTAGTCTATACTACTAGTTATGCCTGAAAAACCACGCAAATCATTTTGATGAAGGATTCTCCTTAAATCTTCATCTGTAGGTTTTCTTAGATATTCATTTTCAAATGATGAAATAACCCCTTGACAAAAATGTTGCAATGCCCTCCTAGTGGTTGTTTTGTCGATACGTAAATATTCATCCCCAACATCTAGGGTTACGCCATACGCTAACATTCTCATTATCGTGGTGCATTTCTGCAATGGTGATAAACCAAGCTTTCTAACTGCATTCCGACATTGCTGGAAGAATTGATCCCCTTCAGTCACCTTGTTCATAATGCGTCAAAACAAAGACCATTGCATACGAAATCTACGGCGGAATTAGTTGTCGTTATACATGACATTATTCTCAAAAATAATTGTTATGTAGTTGCACATGCCCTTTTTCTCTTTCCCTATCCCTTTTAGGCTCCGGGACATATTAAATATCATTATTAAGTTGGGATTCTTGTGATGAATGTTGGGGAATTAAAATATGAGGTAGGTGGTTTGCTACAAAATCATCAATTACGCGGTCAAATTCAACATTATTTGAGAAGTCAGAAGAACTTGAGCTTGAGGTGGAGGAAAAGAAAGACATCTTTTGGTTATGGTTTGATAGTTGGTGTATTTGGGATGATTGTTTCCGTTCAATATAATACATGCATATATAGTACAAGTGACTACCAATGTATATGAGTTGCTCTGAAATTGCATGTGAGTAACTCTGAAATTGCATGTGAGTAATCAATGCATGTGATGTATGATACTTTAATGCGAATCTCTGAAATGAAATTGATATATCACTACATGTGATATGGGACACTTTAATGCATAGCTTTGAATTACAATTGATTTATTGATGCATGTAAAGATTGTACATATGATATGCAATATCAACGCATGTGATCAGTTGAAATAAATCTTTATCATAAAGTTGTGAAGATTTTATTGAGATTTGCACGTAAAGAGCTTTATCAGATTTTTGATTTACTAATGCATGTAAATATTATTAAAAACAAATTTAATAAATCAAATAATTGAATCATAATTATTATTATATAAAACATAATTCATTTAACATTATTTTAAATAAAAAAAGATTACATCTAACATTAATTTAAATAAAAAGGATTGCATTAAACATTACTTGAAATAAAAAGAATTACATTAAAAATTACTTAAAATAAAAAATATTGCATTAACTAAATAAAACATAGATTTAACATTAACTAAATAAAACAAAAGCAAATACATTAAACTGATCATAAAACATATGTAATAACAGTAGTTACATGTTCCTTCTACCATAGAATAGTACACTTAATTCTTCCTTGTAGGCCTCTTCATCAAGAGTTAGGTCCGTACCTTTTGCAACTAGACCTTGCAACATTTCAAAGTTGAGCCTTCTCTCTTGTATGTCGACTTGTTTTTGGTGAATTTTGACTTTTTTTTTTGTTTCCTCCTTTTCATTTCCATGTTAAAATCCAACTTCTTCAAACGTAGTTGTGCCTCAATTTTCCTACTTGCATTATTTTGCTTCATTTACTCACCAATGGTTGAAACTTCAAAAGCCACATATTTTCCCTTATTACGCTTGGCCTTTGCCATTTTAACATCATTGGGTCTAGGAAGACAGAGAAACTAGTGGAGGGGACATGACCTTCATCTTCAGTTCTACACCTATTATCATTTCCACTACTATCATCTTTAATAGCATCACCACAAGCTATTCTTTCCTCTCTTGACTACGCCCATCTTAGTTTTATCCTCCACTTTGGGTCATTTTTAACCATTTTCCAACCTTGGTGACAATTAAAATTATGTGTAGTAGGCTTGGAGGAAATGTAAAATAACTTACTTGCATTATTAATTCGGTCCGCTTTGGTATAACCACTTCCTGTTACCCTTCCAGCTTTGTCATAGCAACTATTCCATTGTATTAAATCAGTTGTCATCCTTCTCCAACGACTTTCCAAACTCCTCAAAGGTCTCAGCCTGTGCTTGATCATATGTCATAGAAATTTTTTGCCAAAACACAACTGCTTTTTGGTTTGTACCAACAATTACATCTTCACTAAAGTGCAGATACAAACCAATTAGAGCTTCATCCCTTGCAACAGACCACATCCGATTCCCTTTCGCAAGTGGTTGGTTTTGATTGACCGACATTTTTAGAGGAGGTCGAAGGGTATTATGGTGTTTCCGGAACAACTTCTTCCTAATCTTCGTCATATTGAGAATTTCTCCCTTGGTAAACAAGAGGTGAATGTGATTCATATGTGTTGTTTTTTAGAGGAATTTCAAGAGGTGTTTGTTGTGGTAAATTTTACAAACGAGTGTTTTCTAATCTTTGTAGGAAAAGATGAAATCGAGGATTAGTGACCAAATCATCACCTAAATATGAAAAATAATTAGAAAAATCAGGGTTGTAAGGATCCATAAGTTGATAAAGTAGTAAAATAATAAAGCTTTTTACAATAATAAGTGAAAAATCAAATAATAAATAAGAAAAATAATTACTTAAAATAACAATAATTAACTTAAATTTTCACAAAATAAAAATAGCAATAATAATAATAATAATATTATAAGAAATTTGTGAATATAAGAGATTTTTGTGGTTTATGAAAATATATCAAAATATAACAAAATGGAAGTGAAAAAAATTTATGACCGTTGGTAATTTTTTTTATAGTTTAAACGGTAATAGTATCGTTTTAAATAATATTACCGTTGCAAAATTCTGATTGGCCAGCGCAAGAACACGTGTCGACACACTATTCGCCCAACTGACGTGCGCAGGAACTGCAAACCATTATATGTGTGTTGCTTTCTCATTCATCTAGCTTCCCGGTGCTTAGAAAAAAAAGTAATAGCACTAGTGGAGCCCAGTCGCTCCACGCGTGTTTCAGTGGGGCCCACTAGTGAATTCAGCCAAAACTTAAGCCTCCACGCGTGCATTGATGGGGCCCACAAGCAGCCACTGTTCACGCAAAGACTCACCCGGTGCGTGATTTCCTCACCCGTGATTTTTTTCCTCTCACTGGTGTGAAGCTCGAATATTTATTTTACACCATTACTTTCACTCGTGAGGGGTTTTTCCCTCACTAGTGGGAGTGCTCTAAGAGGTGGGGTTGTGTAGATCGAATGCTTGTAATTTTTACTTTTTCTCGTGTTTTAAAGTTTTTATAATGCTTGTAAGTTGTGTTCTTAAACTAGCTATTACAACCGGAATGAATTTTTATTGGTTATCTTTTCTTGTTTTCTTTGCCAAAAAAAAAAACTAGGAGGTGGGGGTTGTTGGATCATAGCTCAAATCCAATGGCTAATCGTATGTGTATTAACATTTTTTTTATCGTCTAAGGCTTTATTGTGTTACTCCCAAGTGAAAGAGCCCTTTCTAAAACGTAATTTTGCCATTGATTTTTGGCTAGTAATATTTATATATGGTATGTACATAGCAAAACCAGCTTCGCAGTATTTCGTTCTTAGTGCTAATTATATGTTTCAATTTTGAGTTTGTTTGAGTCATTTCTGATTGTTGTATACAAGTTTTATTGTCGATCACCTTATTATATATATTATTAATCTTGCTTGTATCCAGTCAGTTATTAACACTGATCATGATCATCTGGTAATGCTCTGTCAATCCATGATCAACACTGGAGATTGGGCTACCCACATCCATCATATCTATAAAAAAAAGGTAACCGGACAGCAGGTTGGCTAGCCAATAAAGGGGTCTTCCAACAAACCGGAATCGAGATTATGAATACTGCTCTTGCGAATTCATTTGTAATATTAGAGGATGATGCTAAGGGGAGTAGCCTTCCCTAAATCAGTCCCCTACTAGTTGTTCTGCTTTAGATGTTGGAGTTTTCTCTTCTTTTGAATTAAAAAAATTTAGTTTATTATTATACAATTTATTAATCAACATTGGTTTCATTATTTAAATTAAAGCTAGGCCAATTGGTATCATAACAATTGTGATTCAAGCCAAAATTGGTTAAAGTTAAATTTTATGATTTCAATCGAATACAACTTAGTTTCATTCAAACCTAACTCAAGTATGTTACTACCTGCATCCCTTTATTTTTACCCCATTTTTATTTATAGACTCAAATTTTAAAAAATTTTATTATAAATTTTCATCATATTATGAGAAATAATATATTCAAATTGAATCTTTTTGGATGCGTTTTAATATAAATTTTTTAAATATTAAGCTTTTATAATTTTTTATCTTACAGATCTGGAGATAAAATAATTTTAAATCGTATCTTATAAACCATAAAAATAAAAATGGGAAAAAAATAGAGATAAAGAAAGTACATGTTTAATACTTAGGTAGGGTAAGTAATAAATGTCACAAAGCATGGTGACCTCTTGAATCAAATGAATTAATTAAGTCAAAACTTTAGAACGACAAATAAACAAGTTTATTAAAAAAAGAAGGGTATAAATATTCCAAAAAAAGCTAGACCAAGAGAATTCCAAAATCTGAAAACCATGCAGTTGGATTAGGCATGAATATAGACGCAATCAAGTAGTTAAACCATCCATTGAATTAATAATGAACATGTGAGATGTGACCCTTACCCAGGCAAAGTGACCTAAATTGTTGGACAATTGGAGCTTTGGAACTTCTGAAATAGTTAGGTTTGGTGGCTGTCAAGTCGTGTTACCTAGGAACCTAAACTACGAGAAGAAACAAAATTAATTAGAACCGCTGCTTATCTTCGTATCATTTGAATAATTATGAATTATGAATTATGAATTATGAATTATGAATTATGAATTGCATGCTAGCAATTAAAGAGTAGATACCTTTTAGTTATTAAAATCAAATATCATCTTCCACAATAATTTGGATAGGCATTCATATGCAAGACTTGTCACAAGGAAGCTTGTTCAAATGAGACAAAGACCAATATAAAAATAGCAGAAAATCAAATTCATGACCAATATATATATATATATATATATATATATATATATATATATATATATATATATATATATATATCGCTAATCTCCTAAGTCTAGCCACTAATCTATGAAAAATTCTAATAGCTTTATATTTATAAAAAAAAAATAAATGAATGCTACTAAATAGAAAATCTTCAATTACCCATCAAATAATATGAATTCTTTCCAACACTCCCAATCAATGTAGAGTCAGTTCATCATCACCATTTGGGCCCAGACATGACACGAAGCACATCACCGGCCCATTAAAAAAATGAGGAAACACTCGTGATGGAGATGAATTGGTGTACCAGCTGCAATAAGTTAAAGGAGTTAGTTCGGACTTTTATGAGATTTTTGGACCTGCTGACAAACAACGTTCACCATCCTAATATGGATTAGAAGAGTTGCGACAACCGCCAGATGGCCATGATAATGGCTGCGCCACCGGCCATCAGCCGTGAATGTAACGTGGATGGTGAGGATGACATATCCAAAGCACCATCATATACCATTGAGCTGTTCATTATCACATCTGATGACGGAGATGAAGTTGATTGTGTAGCTTGGTCCTCAGACGATGATGCCTTTTGGCTGTCACATTCCAAACAGGTGGATTTAGAACCCTAAAAAGGCCATTTAATACCAACAACGTGGGCAAAAAATTCAAAATACAGACATAGTTCATAGTCAATATTATAGCTGATACAAACATTCTACGCAACTATTTGGCAAACTATTAGCCACTTATTACAAATAATCTAAATTAGACAAACCTAAACCAAAATAATCCAAATCACACCTAAACTCTCAAACCAAATATATGACTCAAACAACAAATTTTGAACCAAATTGAATTTCTCATGACTCAAACATTGTCTAAAAACAAAAACCAATCCAAACACAATTATTTGCCATCAATATTACTCCTTATAGACTAATTACAAACTCTATCTGTCCTTATTTGTTTACTACATTTGACTTTTTACCGTCTTTAAAACAACTTAAACCGTTTTTTTTTCTAAATTCATGAAACAAAAAATTATGAAAATTTGATATTATAAAAATTTTATATTATAAAAATTTATATTGAGATACATCTATTAACGTCCCAGTTAATAAATACCCCAAAACTTTTACTCTAAAAATAAAAATTTCGTAAACAAATATGATTGAAAAAGTACTTCATATGTGGTCACAAGAATCAAAACCCGTACAAGGAACTAATTGTATGTAACACTTTAGAGAAACACCTTACAAACATGTAGATGTTAGCTACAATTATTGTCCCATAAACTAAAATATTGTTTTAGTTACTTGCACGGTTGATGAATATGGTTTTTTTCACTAGAATAACAGATACCATTTCCATAGTTGACAATTCGAGCACAAGAACAGCTATATGACCGTTGCAGTTTGTATTATCCAACGGTTAAAAGTTTAAAACAGTAGCTTGAGGCCTAGGAAGTGGTGAAACTAAGATTTTCCCTAAATTGTGATATTTTTTTGATGTGTAAACAGTAAAACCGACATTTTCAAGCTCCGTACTTTCTGAAAAGACACTAATGCCCTTAAGAATATGTCTGACCCTTTATTAAAAGAGTGGGCACTTAGGGAACTAGGAGTGCTAACAAATCATGATTCTGACATAACAAAAAAACAGCTGAAATTCCCCTGTCACCGTTTCATTTTGTTCCTAGTAAACAAGAGAAGTATCTAGTTCCGGCCAACGTTCGAATTGTCAGCTCCAAGGTTACATCTCACACTAAAAAATATCTCCAACAATATATAAATTATACATATAATAAGATCTCAATTCAATATAATATCAAAATATTTATTGTTTAGAAATCTTTATAAGAAATGGAAAGGAAAAAAAATAGTGAGTAATACAATAAAAAAACTTTAACCAAATTTAAAAAATGAGTAAAAAAAAATATATGTAGCCATATAAAGTAAGTTGACAAGATACTTTTGTAGCCTGAAATGACTTATCTTAAAAAAAAATGGAAGCAAGAATCTGGTTGGTATTCTATTACACCTAAGTCTTAGAGTAAAGTTGAAGCAAAATTAGGCAATTCACTAAGTACATGATGAATTCACATTCACACCTCTATAACTCCACTCCACACTACTTTTCAGTGGCCTTACACCAAATTTGACATAAACTAATTTGAGGGACAATTGTTTAGAAAAACCCTTTTATAATATGATTAATACAGAGAATACTCCTCAAAAATTATATTTTTAAGACATCAATGGAAAATCACAATGAATGAAAAATATATGGTGGACGTGGAACAACCTTAAATTTTAAATATCATTCAAAAGTTGTAGCTAAATAAGCTTAAAAATTTAACAATTTAGTTGGTTGTTCAAAGTAAATTTTCTTAATTTATGTTTGAATTTTCATTCTTAAGACTAATCAATCAAACAGAAAATTATAAGTTGCACAAAAAAAAGCAAAAATAAAAAGCAATGACCTTGTAGTAGGCGAAGGGCAGAAGGTGATGGTATAATCAGGGGAGCCCTTGCAAGTGAAAGTACTACTCTTATCATCATACGCGTAGCTATAAGCGCGTGGGCATGCCTTCTTGAACGCCACCGAGTAACTCGACGGCTTACATGTGTCCGGCGATCCATACGCCCCACTACAACAATACTGCGGCGTGTTAAACGCGTCGCAGGCGCTTTTACACGCCACCGCGCTTGCCTCTCCCTCACTCATCAACCTCAACTCTGAGGGACACGCGCCGTTCAAGTCACCGACACAACCCGTAAACGAACAATTTGGTCCGCCACCGCCTTGTGGCGCCACCAACATAGCTAGGTTATACCCATCCACGAGACTCACGTCGTAAAAATCCATCCCGCCGGCGCCGTCAAGAGTGAACTCTGCGAGCGTCGCCGGAGGCAATGCTCCGGCGCCGGAACAGTCAATTTTCCCTGACCCACAGTCGCCTGTTAAGCAAGTAAATTGTCCAGTATTTTGGTCGGTTGAGCAGAAGGTTCTCCCCCAAAACCGGCCTGCCCAACCTGAGGGTGGAGTGATGGACTGTGACTCACCCTTATCGAGAGCGAAGCCGGTGGTTGAGAGTGGTGCTACACCTGCGTTGGAGAGAATTCCTGGCCATACAGTGTAGTCGCAGTTGTTTGTTATAGTGAATGTTGCTGCAACTCCTGTAAAACCAGTCGAATAGAGCGCACGCGCACTCAAGTTACTTTTATAACTAACTAATTTATAATTCATGCATGATATTATACTATAATATAGTTTGTGCATACCTGTGAGTGGTAGGAGGTGGAGAGTGAAGGCGAAGAGGGAGAAAATGGCGGTGAAGCGGTGAGCCATAGCGGTTGATAGTGGAGATGGAGATGGGAAAGGCTAGTTAGGTGGAGGAAAAACAGAGTAACGGAGATGAGAAACCCCTTCCTCTTCCAAGTTCCCAGTTGTTGGTTAGGAAGTGAGTGAAGAGGAAATGGGATTTTGGGAGGGAGGCTGGATAAGTGGGTATGATACTTATAGAGCTGAGGAATTTGCATGATTTCGCGCAATTGTTCTTTCATACCGCTTTGACTATGTTTCTTGTTGCCTTTTGCTTCGTCTAAAAATAATTTTTTTTTTAAAAAAAAAAAAAACTATTATATTTAATCATTATTTATTTATTTTTGTCTAGTATGGCATTATAGTTTTTACTATATAACTTACAACACTGTTGTCTTTAAATTTGTTCAAATAAAAGTTTAAAATTTTAATATTTTAAAAATGTGTATTAAAATGTATTCATTTAATCTCTTAATTTTTGTCCTATTTTTACTTATAGATTTAAAGTTTAAAAAATTAGATTATAAATTCTCATTATATTATAAGAAACTACATATTCATGTTAGATATTGTTGGATACATCTCAATGTTAATTTTTATAATATCACGTTTTCATAATTTTTTGCCAAAGGAATTTGAAGATAAAAATGTTTAAACTCGTATCTTGAAGATTACAAAAAGTCAAATGGGACAAACAATTAGAGATATATGGAGTATCTAACAAAATCTCGCTTAAATATATATCTTATAATATATTTTGTAGCATAATGAGAGCTTGATTAAACTTTTTAGAGTTAACTCCATAAAGGACAAAAATAGAGGATTGGAGGGTGTAATATTTGTAATTATTTTGATATTTATAATTATATGTTGGTACACGTTATAAATATTATATATATAAAATATATATTAAGACAAATTTAATAATATTATATATAATAACATTTATTAAGTATATATATAAATAAATAAAGTAGTTAAAGTAAATTAATGAAAGTCAACATCTTGCAATTGATAGGGGTCTTGCAATTAATAGGGGATGGATGAAGTAAAAATTTAACGAAATATCCTAAAGTTAAATAATGTTTAACGAACAGTGAGTTAGTCTGACCATTTTGAAGAATGACAAGTTAGATAATGTTTAGATTACCCCATCTTATGTGAATGATTTTTTTTATGTGATTTTAGTTGATTTTATTTTATAGATTGACTAAATTTTAACTTCTATTAATACACTAAAACATAACTACTATGCTTAAATGGTGAAATGTGCTCAAATTAGAAGAAGCAATTTAGAAAAAAGGGAACTAACAAGTATTAGTTTGTGATGGTAAGCACTTCTTAATTTTGGAATTATGTGAGCTTACGTTGGTCCCCTAAACAAGGCTCCGGCATACGGCTAAACTTAGACCACTATCAGTAGTGGGCAAAATTTGTCATCCAATTCTCTCTCTAACCACTTTCTCACTTATCCCACCCAATTATCCTCATGAGTTTTTTTGTTAGTAAAATGTCATCCCAACAGTGAGTAAAAAAAACTTCTCACCAATCTCTCTTACTTTTTTCAATACCCCACCACACGTTCTCTCTCTTCCATATTCACCAATTTTACTTAATTTTCTAATTAATATATAATTATGATGAATAACTCTATATCATTATTAATTAATTTATGTTATTATTACGTAGTTAGCGTTTCAATCAATTTATCAATTTGTAATGTACTTAATATTTTTTATTAGCGGTTATAGTTATCGTTTTAACTATAGTATTTAATTATCGTTTTTAATTATCGCATTTTTATACCGTTTTTCATAATCGTTTTTTAATTGCCTTTTTAAAATATCGTTCATTTTATTATCGTATTTAATTAGCGTTTTTATAATAGTTATAGTTTTTAATTAGCGATTAACAGTAGCGTTTTTTAATAATTATCACTTTTGATAATCGCTTTAAATTAATGTCTTAACTAACGTCTTTATTATCGTTTTTATGAAAATAGCAGCAGAATAATTTACCTTAACGAAGATTTGCAAAAAAAATGTGTATAATAACAATTGGAAAGTAGATAATGGTGAAAAACGAATTCAATTAGGAAAATTTATTTTTTTAAGTTGTGGAAAAATATAGCAAAATGGGTGTCATTTTCAATTAGAAATTTTTTTTATGACCGTTGGTGATTTTAATATTTTTTCTAAAATTGTTTAAATGCCGAAAATAGCCGTTGAAGCGTAAAATGGAATTAAAAAAATATGGGGCCCATAAGTTTTCTCACGGGTGACCACTGTCGGGATGCATTTTTCACTCATTTTACTCACCATTTTTACTCGTGGGGAAAATTTTACTCACTGCCGGTAATGCTCTTAGTCCAACGAAGTGACAAAAGAGGGAAAATATCACCTTTTTTTTTGTTTTTTATATTTACTCTATTTTTATTTATAAAATCAAAGTTTAAATAGTTTGACCATAAATTCTTATTATATTATAAAAATAATATATTCAATTGAAATCTTGATATGTATATTCCAATATAAATTTTTAAAATATCTAATTTTTGTATTTTTTTATTTAATGACTTAGGAGATAAATTTAAATTGTATATTAGAGAATTAAAAAGTCAAATTAGTAAAAAAAATTCTTAGGGACGAAAATAGTAACACTCGAATAGTCTCGATTTTGTTATGGGATTCCCAACCAAAGGAAGTCGAACACAAACTAACTTTCAAGTTTCAATGGCTTGATAATCAAGTAAAAATCACAAAGTAATTTCACTTAGGCTATGATATTTGTTGATGTGGGCCCAAGTTCAGATATTTGTTGATTTGCCGAAGATGATTGAGATAGTATCCCATCGTCAATGGGGCATTGATATTTCAACGAGAACATACATGATATTTCCTTTGATATATAATATGCAGGACACGACCTTAGATATTATTAGTCTCTCCTCTAAACTAAATATCTCCTGGCCTATCTTTTTAGATCTATAGCTACTTAAATACTCTATTTGTCCTTATATTTTTGTCTTATTTTTAATTATAGAGTCAAAGTTGAAAAAGTTTGACCATAAATTTTCTTAATATCAAAAGAAAATATATACTCAAATGGATCATATTAAATATATCCCAATATAAATTTTCAAAATATCAACTTTTATAATGTTTTGTTTTGTGGATTTGGAAATAAAAATGTTTTAAATCTTTCCGTGAAAAATCAAATAGGCGCTATAAGGCAAAAAGTTAGGGACCGGAAAAGAGTAATTATCATCAAACAGAATTCTAATCATATCTTAATGTTTGTTGCGTTGTCGGTATTTTAGTGCTTTTATTCCTTTCAAATGATTAAGTCAGCTAATAAGCTGAATCGTCCTTAGCAAAATATTGCCACTAAGGTAGAAATACAATTTTTTTTTTTAAAACTATTTTCAGGGGATATCAAATAGCCCTAAGCTCTAATGTAGATGTCCGCGCAGGAAAATGAGATTAGCAACAAGACTTTCTTTCCCCCTCCTGCTGGCCGGTAAAGCAACCTCATTCTTTTCTTTTCTATTATTTTCTTGTCTTATGCATGTAGTAGGTGTTAGAACTTAAGCTCATATATATAAGGATCAATTAGTATGAACTAATAGTAACTAGACCTAGGCATAGGCGGGGCTAGCTCGTGTGCGACCCAGCCCTCCATGGCACAGGCGCGGCCCGACCAGACATGAAGAATGGAAAAGCGGGTATAGGGTGTGCCATATACAGTACTTTGAAATTTTGGCACGAGCACGGCGAACGGACGAAGATTCTTACGACTCGGAGCAATGCTGCAGCATATTCAATGGCTACTTATATTTTTCATATTGATTAATGAATAAAGTTTGTTTTTTAGATTTATTTCATTTATATTTCCTAATGTCTAATTTTATTACATTGTCTGAAAAGTAAATACAATTGTCCTCAATTAATGTATCCGATTATGTTACAATTATTAATTATTTTTTGAATTAATTACAATTATACAAAAAATAAATACAACTGTCCAAAATTAATTATTTCCAATTATGTGTTCTTAAAAAAATTATAGTTTGACACGCTAATCGACACGACACGACATAACGGACTAGCATCCAAGGGCAGGGCATGGGCCTGATTTTCAGAGAACCAGACATGGCATGCCCGGAGGGCAGGCACGCTAGACACGACCCATAGCGGCACAGGCACAACACGATACCCAATTCTACTAGTAATGTAAATAAGATGCTAACCTCCAACTATGAGAGTAATCGCTAATGTAGATGAATGAGAAAGATTAGTGCAGGGATTATGGAGCTTTTTATTGTGCCACAATATACAATGTAGCGATGATCTAAAATTGAAGAGATTTAGGGGGTGTTTGATTCAACATTTTGGAATAGGTTTTTAATCCATTCCTTAGTTGAGCTAGTTTGGTTAACCAATTTTTGAATAAAACTACATACCTAAGGGGTTCTATTTCCTCTCCAATAGAACCAGAATTTCATACACACCTAACCCCAAAGATTCATAACTCATTCCTTTATACTATTAAAGTATCTAATACTACCAAATAATTAAAAAGTGGTATAACCATTTGAATCCAGACACTTAAGGAATGGAATTTCATACCATTCATTTTCTGGATGGCGAACAAAATGACTCCTTAATGATATTCCCACACGAGGGATCCACACTTTTAACCTGAATAACATTCTACCACCATTTGAATCCTAATGAGTATGGTCTATAATATAACAAATGGTCTACATACTAAATATTATGGACTAAATAATAACTCCTTGGACTATGGTCCATAATAAATGTAAGTCCAACACTCTCCAACTTGGACCATAAACAATAGTCAGTGAAAAACCAAAGATTACGTACCCCTGACCACATTTATCACTAGACACCTAGATATTCGAGGTTTGTATTCTGGTTCATAACTCTTGGGTGGTATCCCTTTAGTACTTTAAGGGGTAATATGTATCCCTCACAAGGTTCTTCCTAAGTATTCTTTTGTAACATGTTTTCTTCCCGTGCTATAGGTTTGGAATAACCATCATTATTGTTAATCACATGACTAGAAGTTAGGGTTGTTGGGGAGCTTACCTTAGGATGTTAAGACGAGGATGATGATGAGCTATTTATTGGGATTGTTAGATTGTAACATATTTCCAGACGTCAGCTCAATGGTTCCACCTACTTGCTCTTATGGGACATGATCAGATGTAATTTGGCTTATTAATCAACTTAGGGATTCACTGGTTTCTCCCCTTAACTTCTAAGATGGGTTTTATAGAAGTTCTATGTTTTAAGAAAATCACATTCATCACCACGTGTTCGCAATTTTTAGAATGGAGAGAAGATAAACTACCTTTATTGTACTAGACAAATGTCCGTATTTTTTCAACCTTATTTCATTTTGTGTTGGGTTGTGTAAGAGACAATTAAACTCCATCCTATAATCTTAGTGAATGCATGATAAAACACAATTCGATAGAATTTTTAGGCATTTTTAGGTTGTATTATTAGAGCATATTAGTTCATTTAGTTGCATTTTAGGTATCATTCGCAAAAATTATCCATTTTGTGCTCTATTATGCTTTGTTTGTGGTTTTCCTTTTGAATGCTTTTAAAGCGATTTTGAATGACTTGGACAATTGCTGCAAATGTAATCGACGAATTAAGGATTTTTTTTTATGGATTCATGCTCGTGGATGATTTTATTGATAATCATGTTCATATGAAGTTATTTTGGTTTCCACAAGTGTCGAAAAATAGATAATAAGGTCAATTTGAGTAGAAAACAAGGAGATATAGAAGTTGAAGAAGAACAAATCTGACACATGTTTACACTTTTGATCATAACTCAAGTTTTACAGATTGGATTGATGCGATTATAATAGTGTTTAATATTATACTTAAAGGTCTTCGTAATGACAGGTCACACGCCTTGTAGAAGTTTCTAGAACAAAAGTTATAGCCTTGCAAAGTTGAAAATGGAAACCTAGCCGTGGGAGAGCAGCGTATCCGAGTTATAATCGGATTAAACCTCTAATTCGTCCCTAATACCTAGTTTAGTCATCTTATCTTTCTGTTTAAAAATAGTTTAGTAAAAAATAAATGCAGTAGGGACTTATTATTTTATTTTTATGGATTATTATTTTCCTTCGGTTTTATTATTCTAGTTTTCTCTTCTATACAACATAGCAGTTTTTTTTCTTCCATGGTGAAAAACCCTAGTTTTATTTTCCCCATTAATCAAGACTTATAGAGGTACTTTTTATTGCTTTCTTCTCTAATTTATTTTATTTATTGTTTTGATTTCTATTATTGTTGTTTATCCGTATTGTATCTTTATTTCTCATTCATGAATTTCATGTTTATGATTGTTATTAGTTTAGTCATGAATTGTAAGTAGATCTCTTTCTAGGGTTTTGGGGATCCATGAAAACTACAATGAAATAGTTTTATACAAATTAATTGGTTTCAAGTTTATAATTGAATCCATATTATTGGTTTATCATTGCTTATAATGAGATTATGGCTATGTTTAATTGTATGTTGGGTAACTGTTGAATTTGATGCCGAGAGGTAAAAATACCACAATAAGACCAAGGAATAATAGGCTTGACAAATCTAGACAAGAGCGAGAGTCGCTAGTAGAGTCTTGAGGGAGTCTAAGTTCGAGAGAATTAGTGAGCCCTAATTCATTGAATTCATGAAACCCGTTAGTTGTCATTTCTCAATTGATTTGTTTGTTCATAGTGAACCATTGGCCTAGAATTTAGCTAATTTGCATCAAATCTTTACTAAATTTTTCATCATTAGTTTCTTAGTTAAATACACTTTCAACCAAGGCCCTTTATACAATCTAGACTTTTGAGAGCTAATAGGATTACAACGCTTCCCTGAGGATATGATCCCTACTTCCCTAACGATGTTAGTTGGTGTTGTCGGTTTATTTTTTAGAGGTGTAAGACAGCCTGTTCAATTCCAATTTTAAAAGAAGAAGCATAAAGAGCAGGCGAATAATGAAAACCTAGGGAAAAGTGGAAATAGTAGATAATAAAAAAACTCATATTGCAAAATAAGATAAAGTACTTCCTCTGTTTTTTATACTTAAAATACGCTTGTTAATGTATATTTTTAACCGTCATATCTTTAATTATACATAGGTAAACATTATAAAAATTGATACATTGAAACTATTTGTCGAGACGAATCTAATAAGATCAACATGGCCATATTATTTTCTTAAGGATAATTCACCAAAGAAAACTAAAGTCAAATTTATAAATAGTGTAAAAATCAAAGTGTTGCAAGTAAAAAAACGGAATAAATATAATGTACGAAAGAAAAAAAATCTACAAAATTTAATCCAAATGGGCCAAATAACCCATGAGAAGACCAAAGTTACAAATGCCCTTTCCGAGGTGACTTGATCAAGCTTGACCCTACTTGAGGCCCACATTCTCAAGCTGATTTATGCTAATTTGCAAATATAGTCAAATAATGAAGGTGGTTTCTACAAGCCTCCAAGGACAGTGGTGGCTTCATCAACCAAAAAGTTGGTATGGCGGCTATAAATTATTGTATCTCGGGCCAATGGGCCATCTTAGCTTTTTGTAGCAAAATGAACCTATTTTTCTAACAGGTTAAGATGATTTTAGTCGAATCATAGGTTTTTTTTTAATCCGATTTTAGGGATGAACATCTGAAATTAGGGAAAATAGCAAGGGTTCTCATTCTCAATCACCTTGATTACAAGGTGAATACCTTTCCGATTAATCGATTAAGCATATTTTTGTAAGGTCTTATAGAAAAGGATTTAAGATAAATCTTTGATGCTATCCAATTGTTATAGGAAACTAACTATAGACATCCTTAGACTCATTCATAGATCTATTTGGTATATGTTAGTACTTGATTTCTTGATAGCATTTCAGCTGGACTTGTATTGGGTCGGTCAAGGTTTGGGTGGGTTACAGGTCTTATGGGTCAAGCCCCAACGTGATGCAAAACAGGCCGAGTTGGGCCGGTTCAAAGAGTTTACTTCTATATATGGAGGGTGATAGTCTATCTATATGGGTTGTATCACCTCCAAGTTTTGGCAGTGGATCATTGGCAAGTAAGTGTGAATCATTCATTGTCTTATAGTGTTTAAAAGCATCGAAAACTATTGACCTGACTTGACTCTTTAAAGACCCAATAAAACATGACCTTTTAAAAGATCGATCTAATTAAGTCCATAATTGATTAGACCATTTTATAAACGGACCGATTAAGGGCCTTTAATTGAGCCCCTCCTATTTAAACATATCTAATTTGGGCAGCCCAATTCAATTCCTCAAATCATATAAATTATATGTTTGTCTAACACTACACAAAATTCCATTTTAGTGGAGGAAAATCCCATCATTGTTAATCAGGTACAGTACCTTAAGCTTGCCACTAGAAAAAGACAAAAGCATATACTATCAGCAAACTTGGCAAGTTCCTACAAGTAGGATAAACAGATCACATAAGAGATTACATATTATATGGTTTAAAGTTTAACTGCTGCTTGAAATCAAATCTTATGCAATTCTTGTTTGAAGAGCAACTGGGTTGCCCATACAATTAGAATTCACCTGCCTCCATGACCTCTATGTAACGACACAGCTAGCATTCAACTATGACAGAATTACGATTGTTGCAACGTTGATAGGACAGAACATCGAGTCGCAGTCAGTTCCTGTGAAATTCATAATCAACATACATGCAAGTTTTGTTGTTTAGAGATTTAATTATGTACTAGTTGTCTAGTTGAAGATTATTAATATGCATATATATACAGTATGTATGTGTTTCTTTCTTGTGAATGTTGTGATCCTTAACATATATATGACCCCTGTATTAGCCTGAGCCAAAAGCCACTCAGTTTAATTTAACTGCGCAAGACAACTTTGACATAATAAAGAAGAAAGCCACGTACTAGGATCATTTTTTTTAGAAAGAAAAAACTTTTGGGTTTGTACTAGTGTTGGTTAGTTGTCAACTTGTCATATAGCAAACTTACCTCTTTGTAAATTGCTATCTTTTAAGTCAATTTTGCAAATCACTAGCTTAGAAACATTATTATTTATATTGTTACTCCCTCTGTCCCTATAAAAAAAAAACCTCATTCTATTTATAGAGTCAAAGTTTCAAAAGTAATTACTATTTTTTTTTGCAAATTTGACATAAAAGTGATTTCATAAATTTTTTTTTATTAAAGTAGGCCAACTTTGATAAAAAAATATTTTACTGTGTTGTAAGGGGGTTGTTTTTATGGATTTTATTTTGCTTTTTCAATTATTTTAGTATATTATAACATATAAAAAGTTATTTTACCCACCAATATAATATCACTTTCTAACTAAATTTGTTGGAAAGTAATAATGCCACGGTTTGAAATTATCACAATAACTTTGTCTGTATAATAATGAATTAAGTAGAATTTTCACAAAAATCAAGGTAATAAAAAAGGATGACAATGGGTTCAGGACCCTACCCAAAAGTGAAGGGTCTTTAACCGATGCGTTTATAAAAGGGTCTTATCAATTATTGGCTTGATTGAGTCGGTATTTTAAAATATCATGTTTTATTAGATCTTTAAAAAGTCAAGTCGGGTCAATAGTTTTTAAGACTTATAAACACTATTAGAAAATGAATGTTTCCCACTTTTTAGCCAATGGTTCAATGCCAAAAATTGAAAGTGATACAAACAGACTACCACCCTCCATAGAATTTTTTGACAAAATAACATACAATAATATTAAAACAGATAAATGTCTAAATCCTAAATACTTTAGCAGAAGGAGTCTAACCATACAATTTCAGAATTCATACTAGCATCCCAACAAGCTGCAAAGTGAACAACTATACTCCTGTATCATCTAATATGTCCACATCTAAAGGTAGCAAAGCTCGTGCTACACCTCCTAATATCATCATACGTAAGGAAAATAGGAGAGGCCCCCTCATTCCGATGTATATTACTTATACTGTAGTCATCGAATCACTTTCTAACATCACATGGTCATACCCGAGTCTTCGAGCAGTCTCCAACCCATATTTTAGCAGCCCTTGCTTTCGCCATATATGGCAATCGTTTAACTCCAACACTCCTCACTTCCACATCCCTAAGATGCCCTCAAGAATCATGCAGTACAACCCCAAAACACACACCACTATCTGCTTAAACATGTGCGTCTAAATGCATTCACTTTGGATCGAAGCGACTTATTTTACATGTTCTGTGGTCCCGCCCATAAGGTATGTGACCCACCCCATGTCTAGAATAATAGATCACATGCCTTGAGCCTCACAAACTCAGAGCACACCATGCTCATGAAACTCACATACTCACAAACATTGTACACCATATTCACAACCTCATATATTTACAAGCGACAACAAATCAAAGTTATGCACTAGTAGAAAACCATTTAATTGTTTCAGGACATATGTTGCGGTTATTTTGAATTCAAAGCTCTAATTGGTTTGATATATAGCTTAATATTAAGTGTTGCGTTTTTCTAATTAACCTTTTTTCTAATTAACCGCAACACTTGATACAATAAGTGCTATGGTTAATTAGAAAATAACTCTATAGATATGTTCCTGTTTTAATTTATAATACTAAACCTGTCTTTTCTCAACCTCTTAGACAATTCAAAAAACAACTCCATAAAAAATATGGGCTGAATACTTCATTGGTGTCGGAATATTATAATTAGATAGCTCTTTTCATTTGTTTTTGTATATTATAGCCTTAGATTATGTCTTTATTGATTAGATTAGACTAGGTCATTTCTTTTTTCATAAATTCTTATCTTAGATTAGGATCTCAAAAGCTAATATTAAGTGTTGATATAAATTATTAGTTTAGACCAAGTAGCTTAGATTAGATTTATAATTAATAACAATTTTGTGAGAATTTAATAAAAAAATATTTTAGCATATTTTCATAACTATTTTGGCAGCAATATTCTCATATTGACATTTGTTCCCTTAAGTGTTGAGGAGTGGTTATCATTTTCAAAGAAAACAAAGGAATATGTGATGCGGTAAATATTAAATGTTGCGGTTTTCTAATATAATCACATCATTTAATTTTTATGTGTTGCAGTTATATTAGAAAATCGGAGCATATATAGATTTCATAATAAAAAAAAACTTCAAAAAATCATTAAATGTTGTATTTTTGGAAAAATCACAGCATATAATTCTAATATTTCCAAAAAATCACAGCATATAATGATAAAAAAAATTATTTTTAATTTTAAAAAAAATATATGCTGCGGTTTTTTGAGCAATATTTGTTGTTTTTATTGTTGCGTCTAAAAAACCGCAACATTTGCTATTTTTTCCATGTGCTTTGCCTATATGTGCTTTGCATCAATAACCGCAACATTTAAAGTTAGAAAACCGCATCATATAGACATTTCTCTACTAGTGATTCAATCTTATTATTGCTCATTTTTTTAAGTCTTTTAATGAATGAATTACTCACCCTAAAATAACATCAACAAATATACATGTAATTACTTAAGCTAAAATCGTATTACAACAGCAAAACAAATGCAATCACAAAAAGTGATAATTTCATAGGAAATAAAATGATGAGGAAAATGAAACAAAAAAGATGATAAAATTGTTCATTTCATTGGAAAAACTCCATTTCGATTAATAAGAGTTTACTGAAAAACAATAGCAAAAAGAAACTAAAAAAATACGCAATTACTAGTTTAGAAGTTGTAACTCTTAAAACTAAGCTTTAAGCAACAATAAAAAGTTAAAAAAAATACAAAAAACAGAGGTTTTAATTCATTAAAAACTTACATCAACTTGAAGGTAAAAATGGGCAAACAAACTATATAAACTAAAAAGAGAGAAAGTAAAATAAATAAATTGCAAGATCAAAGAAGCAATATAAACGAATTCTGATAAAAAAAAATTAGGGAAAAACGATGGAAACAGCAATGAAATTACCTTATCATTATGAGGCGCCCGATACCTTCCCGCCTTTGTTTACTTAAATCTAAAATTAAGAGAATCAACAGTTATGTGAAGAAAATCATAACCAAATTAGAGAAATTATGTCGGGGTTAAAGCTTCGAAACATGCATTAGTGGCAATTTTTTAATTTCAGAGTGTAAGACCATGCTCACCAATGGGGAAAAGTCTCTCCATCCATCTTTCTCTACCTATTTTATCTCTCGTCTCCCAATCACACTCTATTACTTTCCTGATTCATCAAACTTGTCACGTGTCAAATATTGATTGTTTTAACTCATTAATTCAGCAAAAGAAAAAAGAAAATGGACCATATGATGCCCATTTTCACGTGATTCAATACATTTTTTGCCTAAACACTGGACTGTTTCTATCCTCTCCAAAAGCAAGGCAAAATGGGACTGTTAATGTGGGATGATGGAGAATATTTTCCCCATGGACAAAGAGCATTTTTACCCATTCACGGAAGTGCTCTAACAACGAAGAGAGAAAATACGTCCGATGTTGGAAAATAAAAACACAAAAATTTTTGCTCATTTTTAAACCGTGATTGAAACGAAATTAGCGAGAGTGGGCTTCTCTCTATTTGGGTTGGGTTGCTTAGTGCATGTGTTGGCTGGATTTTATGAAAGACTAGGATTTTTACGTAAATGCAACCGAACTTGTACAAAAATCATTCTCGAGTCATGACCAGCCAATTATTTTGTAGCCCAAACATAATCTATATTGTCACGTAGAGTAGGCAGAGGTGTGCAATATTTTGTATGGTCGATGGTTCAATCCAAACCAAGTACCAAGTACCAAGTACCAAGTATCAAGTACAAAGTACCGTTTAATGCTTTTGCTCTTATGGTATCTCCACTTCTGCTGAATTTCCCTCAATTTTTCTGATTTCCTTTAATCAATCAGCCAATACAGGTAATTTAATCTCAACTTAATTATATTCATTGTTTTTGTAATTGAATTGAATTGAATTTGATTAGTGGGTCTGATTTACTTTTGAAAAGGGTTTATTACCCTTTTTTGTTTTTTGATGAACTCATTGATTTTTTGATGAGATTTGCATTTGAAAAGGGTTTAATTTATAACAATCAAAATTAGATTTTGACGGGGTTTGTTTAATTCATGGTTTGATTTCCGATCTTTGGAAAATGTGATTGGGATCAATTAAAGTTCAGTTTTTTTTTCTTCTTTTCTGATTGTTTGGAACTGTTATGTGGTAATTTGGAGAAAGAGTGTTGCTAAGGGGCGATTCCGGATAAATTACTGCTAAAAATTGTGACTTCGCATTGTTGGTTTGAATTATTCTGAAAAATTATGAGTAGGTTCACGAAAGGTGATTCCTTTTTCGGGAAGTTTTAATCTTGTTGAAAATTTTAACGCAAATATAAGTTTTATTGAGTGTACCCAGCGTATTAGTATGGACCTTGAATCTAGGCTTCAAGAAAAAATAGGAAGAGAAAAGAAGAGAATGAAGGGTGTTTTCGAGTTTATGAATTCGGGTTTATCTACAAAATTGTGATTCCTTCTGATTTTACACACAAAAAAAGTGTAGTTCATCATTGATGGTTGATAAGCAATGAAATGATATCCGAGAGTTTACAAAGAAAGGGGGACGGGATTTTGAAGCACGTAAGCTAGGGTGCACTAGGATTTGAGGTGCATTGGCTTAAAGTGTGTGGCATAGCGTTTGTATTTAGCTCTTGAATGCATCTTGTTATTTATCTTTTTATTTTTAAAAAACGAAGAATTTATGGTTGTTAACCGGTTATATTTCAGGGAATGGAAAGAGATATCCCAAGTATGCTGCAGACTTCATTAGATTGGCTGACAAGGGCTTTTGAAGTTCCCTTTGCTGGGGCTGTTGTCTTTGGAGTGCCAATTGGGGGTATCCTCTCATATCCATCACATCCGTTCCTTGGGATTAGGTGATTATGTTACTTTCTTTGCTTGCGAATTTCTCTTACTTTTTGTTTTGCTTTGGTGAAGGTCATCTGTTTGTTGAAGGTCTTCTTTTTGTTGTTATCCTCTATCTTCTCTCTCAGAAAAGTTATGCTCCTCCAAAGAGACCATTGTCAGATCGGGTAGGTGCCCCTCTTGCGATGACATCCTAATACTTTCTATACATTAATCTATGAATGCTGAAGAGTTTTTGTGACGATCTTCTCTTGGAAGGAAAAGATAAATGCTAGGAAATCTATGGTATATTGTTTTATATTATTGAATGTTGTGTAGAAATGAATGGTTCAATCACTTTATTAATGTCAAATTTAGTTCGCCTAATCAATTGACTTTCTGCATCACTGATGTGTCTGCTTTGATTTAGTTGATTTGAATAACTGTTATGAGTTGAGTTGTGATTTCATCTTTTTTTCCCCCTTCAAATTGAATATTTTGGAAAAAAATCGAGAGATGATGGAATGGATGTTTTGAGCAACAAGATTAATTTACAAACGGAAAGGAACTGCGGCTTTGTAACTTTAAGCTCAGGGTATGAAGGAAGATGAGGAATATGTGTATGTTTATATATGCTAGGAGTAATTTTAAAAAATTACATTTTAGAATATAGTTGTTCTTTTACCTTCTTTTTTTTCTTCTTCTTCTTCCCTATCAAAACAAGAGAAGTTATTTTCTTCCCTTGCATTCCCTTTCCTTTTTCTCCCTGGCTTTTTCTTCCCTTTGCTTCCTTGCTTGTTATATAACCAGATGGTTGTTGTGTGTCTAAATGCTGTGTGCTTCTGAGCCTGTTTTAATATTGTCTTTGTTGATCATGCTTACTACACATGAAGAAATAACTTAACAAATGCAGGATTCTGAGCTACAATTATTCTTTGACTATATTAGTTTACTTGTTTTGACTATTTAGCTTATCTTATTTTGTCAGACTCAGTTTATAGGCATTTGACTTATGACTGTAGCCACAGACCTTAATTTTTATACTTTTGGTCTTAGGTGTACTTCTGTATGCTATGAGCTTCTTTGGCTCTGCACTGGATTTAGCTGCTTTACGGCCTTGAGCTTATAAGAAGTGTGGTATATTTTTTTGTAATTAGGCACTCCGATACAGTTTTTTTTTAATAAATCTAGGTTTACTGCTCGCTACAACTTCCTGTTGTTCCAATATATGATAAAGGTTGTGTTCCTGCTCAATAATCAATATGACCTATTTTACTAGCTAAGTTAGCGATGGCTGTATTCCTGCTCAACTTGAGCTATTTTACTAGCTAACTGTGCAATGGTTGTGTTACTGCTATTTTCATTTTACAAACTAAGTCTGCTGAGGATGTTTCATTATTGTTTCAAAATCACTGAAGATTCTCTTCCGGTGACACTTGACAGGAAATAGATGAATTGTGTGATGAATGGACTCCTGAGCCTCTTATTCCTGCTATAACAGAAGAAATGCAGCGTGAACCTCCAAATATAGAGAGGTGAAATTGACTTTATCTAAGTTTCAGAAACATAGCTTCCTTGTATTATAGATATGCTAATTATTGTTTAATATAAATATTTGAGTTCCTCCCAGCTTTCTTCTTAGCGATGGTTTGTATTGGTGCTCAAAGAGGGTCTATTGGATTAATTATTATTGGCATTTGAATAAAAAATTATGAAAATCTTTGCGAGAGTTTGACATGTTTAAGGTTTAACTTATGAAGAATATTTTGTTGCAGTGCTGCCAGTCCACACACAATAATCAATGGCCAGGAAGTTGTGAATTTTGCAGCAGCTAATTATCTGGGATTGATTGGACATGAAAGATTACATGTGAGAAATCTCATGCAAGTTATTCCTGTTTTACTTGCTTGCTGTATTAGCCAATCTGACTTGCTTTGATTACAGAACTCTTGTACATCTGCGTTGGAGAAATATGGTGTTGGTTCTTGTGGTCCTCGTGGTTTCTATGGAACTATTGGTGAGAGATAGTTATTTCTCATGATTGGGTTACCTTGTTTTAATTGTTGGATTTCTGGACTATTTGCATCTTTCTTTTTCTCATTTTCTGTGTTATTTGTAGATGTGCACCTGGACTGTGAGACCAGAATTGCGAGGTTTTTGGGAACTCCAGATTCTATTCTATACTCTTATGGACTTTCCACCATGTTTAGCACTATCCCGGCTTTCTGTAAAAAAGGCGATATCATTGTTGTGTAAGTTGTATCCTGTCCTGTTACTCAAGATGACTAACGACATGTATAGACACACCGTGTATTTAGTTAAATAACAGTTCACCATCTGTAAAGAAACATATTTACTTGATAGAGACTCTAATATGCCAAGTGTCAAGATCACTAAAAGGCTGACCGTACTTAATAAGCATTTCATATTTTGTTTGTTAAAAGTTTTTGATATATGATTAGAGTAATCCTTTCTGTTTTCATCCATCTGTGTAAAATGACTGATCAATGTTATGCATTAGCATTTCCCTTTGTTATCTGAGGTATATGTTCTCCCCTCTGGTCTGTGGGTAGGCCTTTCTGTTGTAATTCTCTCTGTTGGGCTCTCTTTCAGGGATGAAGGTGTTCATTGGGGTATCCAAAATGGACTGCATTTGTCAAGAAGCAACATTGTGTCTTTCAAGCACAATGATATGGAATCCCTGAATAGCATTTTGGAGGAGATAACTATGGGAAAAAAGCGGGCCAAGAAAATTCGGCGTTACATTGTTATTGAAGGAATTTATCAGGTAAACGCTGTTGGTCACATGGCTGTGACATGTACCTGGCATTTGCCTCCAATAGGCTTTGATACTCATGTTACCTCTGTCATTTCGTGGATAGTTAGACCTTGATATTTTGTCAACTTTATGACATTTGGGTTCCTGGTCACAATTGTGCAATTTAGCATATGGACCAATACAAATAAAATTTTAATTTTTGATTTGAAGCATTTCTTATACTCTGACAAGAATGTTTGGCACCTTCTCTGAGATTTAAGGTTTCCTCTTTTGCTGCCATCAACCATATATTTTAATTCTGTTCTATTTTAGGACTGCTTTGCTCTAGTTTATATTAACTCGTTTGACTTGGTTACTCATTCTGAGGCTGTCAGCTAGGTTGCCCACAATTTATATATTTGGATTAACTGGCGATTTCTCATGCTTGAAAGGAAGGCCAAGACCTTAGGATGACATTTTCTTCTTTCTGTTGAGTATAATTATGTTCAGTTATCCATTTCCTTTCTTTTTAATGTCAAACATGTATAAACATCTTTTTTTTTATGCATCCCTGTGAGGCATTTCAGTGTATGCTATCTGAGGGAGTCTGAGTATCACTGCCTTACTGACCCTTTGCTATTGTGGCTTTAGAAATTTAGTGGTCCCTGTAGTTTCTGTATGCTGGTTCTGTTTAAGCTTACTGGAATTTGGTAAAAACATTGTGCTGTAATTCTTTGTCATATGTGCCTAGAGTTATGTGCTCATATTCTAAAAACTTTGGTTTCTGGGATCAAAAGGACTGAAAGAGGGGGCAAGGCAGGATGTAATCTCAGGTTTTGGAGACTTTTCTGTTGTAGACAAACCATCTGCAACGACTTCATGTTCAATTCCTCATTTTTGTTTGACCTTTGATTCTAGTTTTATTTACCTAGAAGAATAAAGATGGAATGTACAGCATGTATGTCTTGCTCTTTATCTCTACCTATTCTCAAATTTGACCTTTGTATAGCATGTACAGTTTAGGATACTAATGTTACTTTTCATTATCATCTCTACCTATTTATTGGTTAAATCATCATATGTAACTCAAAGTTATTATTTCTTCTTTTTTTAGAATTCTGGTAAAGTTGCTCCTCTAAAGGAGATCATTAGATTGAAGGAAAAATACCGATTCCGTCTTATGATGGACGAAAGCAACTCATTTGGTGTGCTAGGCCTTTCTGGAAAAGGTCTCACGGAATTCTATGGAGTTCCTGTAAGTACATCAATGTTGAGGATTTAATTGCTTTATTTACCTCCTTATGATATTTACCATGGCAATATGGTTTGTGCTATGCAGATTGAGAAGATTGATATCATCACAGCTGCGATGGGTCATGCGTTGGCTGCAGAAGGAGGATTTTGCACTGGAAATACAAGAATTATTAATCACCAGGTATGAAGATTTATTATAATTTATTGTTTGGATGATATTATCTTTTAGTTTTTCTCAGTTACATACTGGTACGTTTTAAGTGTTATAAATTGTCTGACAACACTATGTTGACTGACTTTTTATGTTTGAGTATTATATGAGATAGTACAGCGACAACACAATCGCATTGTAAGATACGGAGCTACTAAAAATAGACTGATAAAAGTATTGGAGCAAATCACCAAGAAATGTGAGTCTGGAGCAAACTCGGCGAAAAATAAAGTGGATAAAGAATAAATTTTGGGAAGAATAGAATTTCAGATTTTTTATTACTCTGAGTTTGAACATTTTAAGTTCATCCTATATTATTTTATGAACCAAAAATTTTAAGATTACTAATATTTAGATGCCCATAGGGAAACAAAATTAGGAAGCTACTGTGAATTACCACCAAACTTCCCTACTATAAAATATATGGAAAGCCTGTGGAAACATATCTTAGATAACCAAATTCTTGCTGGAGACCATCATCCTTTGACGCCATGATAATATGTGTCTTGTTCATTCTTATCTATCTGGAAAGCTTCGGATTCAGAAGTTCATGTCTTCTTCATCACTTGTCGTATGAAAGTTTATGATACTCTCAGAAAAACTCATGAAGTCTCCCTTTTCCTCCAAATTAATTCACTTCTTATAGACAAACTAATGAAAAGTTATAATCTAAAACATGCAGTTCGATCAGATTGGAAATCTAGAAGTTTTGCTTAAATTCTAAGGAGGTGTTTGGTCCACTCCTTTTGGAATGGGTTGAGAATCCACACCTTTATTACGTTTGTTTGGTTGGACACTTTTGGTATGAAATCACATATCCTTGGGTTCTATCTCCTCCCCATCCCCCAAGAATATCATAGCTATTTCCAAATATTTAAATCTCATTCCTCTACCCTATCTCGCAAAATACAGAGAGAGGAGAGAGAAGCTAGTGGAACCTGCGCCCACCACCTCTGTTTCTGGCATTTACGTCCATTGTTTCCGGCTATCTGGACGGCAGATTTGCTTCTGTGGGAGGCATTTCGAGCATATTTTCGGATATCACCTTTAGCTTCAATCATCAAACTTAGATTTTAATTTATCTTCCCTAATATCACTTTTAATATGTTGTTGTGAATTGCAATGTTGTGCTGAACAAACCAACATATGGTTCTAATTGGGTAAATTGGACAGAGTCGATCAATTCTACTTTTGGTTAATTTTTTTATTAAAATTTTTTTTATTAATTTTTTTATGGGAATACTACTGCTAATTAAAATTTTTATTTTTGTAAAAAGCTGTGCTACTGTTTAATTAATGAAAGAACAAATTTCTCTCTTTTTTTAAGGAAGAACATAATTTAATGTTGATGATATTGCAAAAATTGTAATATACAGAGTACAATGTTAATTTGAATGAACAAAAAAAAGAGAGAGAAAAGAAGGATTTTAGAAACAAAAGTGTAATAGGATACACAATCCATTCCAAAGTGAATCAAACAATAAGTATAGGATGTAAAATCCATTCCAAATGTGAATCAAACACAATTGCATAGACATGGGGATCTCAATCTATACCCCCTATTATGGACTCCCAATCCATTCCGTTCCAATTCGTAGAACCAAACAACCCCTGAGTTATACCATTAAAGATAATATCAACTCTTAGCAGATAAACTGTGGACATCAAAATTTATTGACCATAGAACGAACTAATTTTTATAGTTAGGCCCAAGGCTAATTGATTACATATCACATATATCTTACTGAGATGACCGTGATATTTGCCTAGTAGATTAAGAAAGATAAAATGTATTGTTGTTTAATATCGTGCAAGTCCTTATACTTGATATTTGCTTGCAGCGCCTAAGCAGCTCTGGTTATGTTTTTTCTGCTTCTTTGCCTCCTTACCTAGCTAGTGCGGCAATCTCTGCTATTGATGTCCTTGAAGAAAGTCCTGAACTGATTGAGAGGTTGAGGGAGAATATCACACAGTTAAGGGCTGGTATGTTTCTAATTTATCTGTGGATATATCTCTGCACTTGCCACACTAACTATACTTTGTATTTTAACATTGTGTTTTGGTCTGTATTTATTATTGCTAAATGATATATAGTTTACGATTTGGGGAATCGCAAGGGAATTTAAAAGATTAACTTCAAGATGAATACTGATTTGACATGTTTGCTTGTGGTTGAATACATTGAAGTAAAAATACCATTATTCTGTAAAGCACGGATAACTTTCCTGGTATTTGCGGTTCATGTTTGCTCTGTTATGTTATCTCCAAGCTGCCCTGTATATGTATTTATTTTGGACAGGGGTGCTAGTGAAACTTTGCAAAAGTTATCTGAAATATAATTGAAGTTTAAATAATAAAGCAGATTGGGAAAAGTCTGTTCTAATTGGATTTCAGATTTGAATTAAGTTTGAACTTAATTTTGGAAAATCTTCAGGTTTGGATTTTGGTCATTCTATTTAGATTAGTGCCCAAACAATTGATACATAAAATTTTAGAGCAGTTAGTCATATGATAGCCTGATAGGTATGCTATAGCCAAGTTGGTCGTTCTTTCTCAAAAAAAAAAAAAAATCAGTCAGACAACCTATCTCAAGTTTTAAATTCTGAGCGTTTAGGACAATTGTTTGACTTTAGAGTTGATTTTATCTTTCTGGTTAAATTCTTTGTTTGGCTTTTATTCCTTGAACTATGTTTTCTGTTTTATAAGCTAATCAATCATACAGCTTAATAATCTCAAGTATTGAAAATTTCATATAGGACAATTGTCTGACTTTCGAGTTGATTTAATCTTTCCAGTTAAATTTGGAATCTGGCTTCTTTTGTTTGTAGATACATTGATGTCTTTACGTCTTGATTTAATATATTGTTTTTACTTGTGCTAACATCAAATAAACTTTGTAACTTGGTTGCACTAAATTGAATAGGAGTATGAATTGTGATAGGCAATTCTATCTTTCTAGAGCAGTATTTTGATTCATCTGCATAGTTCTTCATGATGAGCTACTTGTCTACACTTATCTGACAGTTTGTAAAACTATAGGTTTGTCAGATTTGCAAGGATTTGAGATTGCAAGTGACCCTGAATCTCCCATAGTATTTTTGAAACTGGCAAATTCCATGGGCTCCGAGAAGACTGTGGAGAATGACAAGAAAAATAAGAAGAATGACATGGAGAATGAGAGGAATGGCTTGAAACTGCTTGAAGACATTGTTGATCAGGTACATTAACCCACCATGCTTTTGGTTTATATACATCTAAGTTTAGATTGATAAAGTTCGGAATTAATTGTACATTATGCAGCTTCTGAAAAAGCATAACGTCTTCGTTGTGAGTTCAAAGCGCTCGACACTAGATAAATGTCATTTACCTATTGGCATAAGATTATTTGTATCTGCTGGGCATTCTAAAGCCGATCTGATGCAAGTTTGTGAAGCTTTGAAAACTGTTGTGCCATCAGTGTTGCAGAATCACCTGTAAATTTTTGACGTTTGAAAGTGATATTGATTTGTTGTAACAAATTGGGGTATGCAAGAGGACTACAAGAAGCTTTGGCGCAAAAAAACTTTTATTTATTTGAGGTTGGCGGAGTACATACTTTTATTTCAAACAAGATACACCAGAAGCAAAGGGAAGCACAGGTTTGGTCGTGTTGAAGTTTGGGACAAAGCTCTGAAAAAGTCATATTGTTGTAAATCTGAAATGATATGCTTGTGCTCCTTACTCGAGGGAAGTTGTTTGAAGTACATTGGTTCCATAACTTGTTACACTTGGGTTTTAGGTCTCTCATGCAGTTCCCAAACACATTTGTAGGCAGTATAGCTTAAATTCCAGTAGATTCTTGATACTCAATAAATATAGTTAAACTTTGTTCTTTGTTTGGCTAATGTACATCATTATCTTATTTTGGGAGCATTGTTATTTAACTTTGACATCTGTACAAGAATATCACGCTATATTTTTTGAACTTTTCAAACACAATTTCAAAGTCTTACACATGTGGTTCATGCAACGTTGCCAGAAGACACCTTGGGAACAATAGATGGTAGAAGCTTTGGTCGTGAACGCTGCTGCTTTCTTTGTTATCCTACTGGAAGTTTTAAACCAAAAAATACAAGAAATGAGTAAAATAATGAGCGTGACGTATGTTAAGGTACTCATGTATATATGTATCCATATTCATATTCGGATTCATATCGGTCCAACATTTGATTAACAATTAAATGATTTTGCCCTTTTTTTGTACCCGTGACCATATCGGTATCCGTATCCAAATTCCTATGGATGTAATATAGCTTTCTCCCATCCAAATGGACTCTTCTTTTGTTCTCTCCCTCGTCCCAAAGGAAGTTAGCATACAGGGAAGTCCCCAGAATGTAAGGGATAGCAGGGCACTTCCAATCGAAGTAGCCGTATCAGCTGAAGAGAGATGATTACACTTCAAGCTAGCCAACTTATTTTGGATTTTAGAGAGAATAGGCCTAAGATTATTCAAGGAAGGTCTTCTATTAAGCAGAGGAATGCATAGCTACCAAGATTCTTATCAGTCTTATCAACATGTCAGGATTCAGTAAAACGATCAATCATGTCAAGAGTAAGTGTTTCTACAAAAATTATCTTGCCTTTTTCCGGATTCATTCATTGACCAGATTGAGAGGACTCCAAAGTATTATCCATAGCCTGAAGAGTTTTCTCATTCACAACCCTAAAAAGAATGAGATCATCTGCAAAAAGCAAGAAGACTGGCATTGAGAGCTATCAAAAGACTGCAAGATCAAGGATGATAGACACTCTAGGGCTTTAGATAGGGGAGACTTCATTGTTGATGCAAATGCTCAACTTAAACAAAGAACACCTTTGATAAGACTTGTCTAACCAAATCGCAATTGTTAAGCAGCCAAAGCAGAACCCTGTTAGGAAGCCATGTTTGCATGCATTCGAGTATGACATGTCGCTTTCCTTCCCGTATTCGTTTTGGTGTAACATTTCACTAAAAATTAAATAATTTTACCATTTTCTGTACTCATACCTATATTCGTATCCGTATTTGAATTCGTATAGGTGCAACAAAGTTACGAAGTATGGAATAATATTGGAGATTAATCCCCCTGCCTTTCTTCATTGATGAATTTGGTTAATATACATAGTGTACACGCGTAATCTTAGGCTAGAAGTTTGGAAAGTTTTATAACTAAATATATCATAATCTATTAATTATATCTAAACTAGATTATCACAAGAATATGTACATAGTATTCTATATTCTAACATTACTGTCTAGGAAGTCCTACTCATCACTTCATACATTTGTTCCCCGATTTCCCTCTGAATGTCATTTTTGCTAGGCTTTGTATAAAGTAAAATCTCATATGAACTCGATCGACAATAATAACTTATTTTGTCAGAGAGATTGAAACGGTTACTTAAGGGTTAAGTAACGAAAAGAGTTGATGATGTAAGGAAGGATGTACACAAAGACTAGTACGATGTAATTCACTTAGATACATGGAAAAGTAATATATGGATGTATATTAAACTTTTTTTTGTTATTTTTAATTATAAGAAAGAGTACGTAATTGAAAATAAATTATTACAGAACATTTTTATTACTAATTTTACTACTCCGGCTAGCATGCTAGTGCCGCATCTATTTTTACTATTCATTGCTCCTATAATATTAGGATGATTCGAAATCTTTCCAATTAATACGTACTCGTCATTGTTTGGTATCATTTTTGTAAATAAGAAAATAAGGAGTAACATGAAAGATTTACGTATGTGTGCATCATTGATAAAAGTCGAAGTAGTTGGTATTAGATGAAACATGTCACACTATTTTATTAGTATAACAAGTTTCAACCTCATCTTTTTTATTCACGCCCATCTTTCCAATTTCACTATCAGTGCCACCCATCTCCACCACATCCGAATCGCTATCGTGATGACCTCCACCATAACCACCTCATTCTCCACCTTCACAACGACCATCATAGTATAATATCCACCACCATCTTCAACCACCAATTAGAGGTGGCCACTGGGCCAATTCAGCCCGGGCTATCCCCAACCCGGCCCGGTTAAAGCACAGCTCGCATATGAACCAGGCCTAGCCCGATTCGGCCCATCAAAAATATGGGCAGAATGTGAATCCAAATTCCCCAACTCTGACCCTATTCAATTCGGTTCGAGAAAAAATTCGACTCAGCCCATGATTCGAACCGGTTCGTCCCACTGAACCACCCCGACCCTATTCGGCCTGCCTAAATCTTATAGTTTTGTAAAATTTAGTTTATTTAAATGCATTTTAGTTTATATAAATGTTAGTTTAGTTGAACATAAATTCATTTATACAAATGTTAGTTGATTTGCATATAGTTTAATTCATGTGAATGTTAGTTTATTTGAACATACTTTAGTTTAATTCCTATGAATCAATGAATGTTAGTTTAATTGAATATAATTTAGTTTATATAAATTAATGAATGTTAGTTTAGTTTAATATAGTTTAGTTTACATGAAAGTTAATTTAGTTGAATATAATTTAGTTTAGATGAATCAATGAATGTTAGTTTAGTTGAATTGTATATACGTTAGTTTATATGAATCAATAAATGTTAGTTTTGCTGAATATAGTTTAGTTTATATGAATCAGTAAATGTTAGTTTAGTTTAATATAGTTAGTTGAACATAATTTAGTTTATATGAATGTTAGTTTAGTTTAATATAGTTAGTTGAACATAATTTAGTTTATATGAATATTAATTTAGTTCAATATAGTTAGTTGAATATAATTTAGTTTAGTTGAATATAGTTTAATTTAGATGAATCAATGAATTTTAGTTTAATTGAATCTTACTTTAGTTTATATTAATGTTAGGTTAAACTAAATTTAGTTGAACATAGTTTGGTTTATAAAACTAATGAATGTTAGTTTATTTGAATATAATTTAGTTTATTTATTATATAAATCAATAAATATTAGTTTAGTTGAATATAGTTTAGTTTATATGAATAATATAAGTTGAGTTTAATATAGTTTAGTTATATGAATCAATGAATGTTAGTTTAGTTGAATATAATTTAGTTTCTATAAATCGAATATGATTATGCATTTTTGTGATTATATGTAATTTATGTAAATATGTTGTAAAAAATAAAAAATATTGACAAAAGAAATGAAAAATGAATGTGATTAGTCGAATATAAAGTTTACAACGAATGTCATTATGTGATTCGTGACTATAAACCTTTAATTACTTTCGAAACAATTCATTTCTTCTAACACTAGTGGAAAAAATGCCAAATACCACTGCATATATGCTCTGGTTCTTTATACAACCGGAGTATATGTTTATCAATTATTTTAGACCGAATTTTTTGGGTGTAATATGAGCCTTTATGCTCCGGTTTATTATTGACCGGAGTATATAATTGGTTTATGCTCCGGTTTATAAGAAACGCAGCATAAACTTTGTTGCCCTAGCTAAAATATTAATCGTGCCCTAATTTAACTTGCAGCAGCCTCCTCATCATCCCTTTCCTTCTACTACGCACGCACCTCCCTCTAAACCGCCATTTGCACTCACCCAACATCCTCTAAACTGCTTCTACTATGCCATAATTTGTTTAAATTTCACGGACACCCGAAACCAAATCTCCCCTTCATCACTCTCTCCCAATTTCTTTGGTAATTTTGACGAAGATTGGTGATAATTTCAAGCGTGAATTGGAAAATTTCTGTGAATAATTTCGATTGAAAGGTATGTACCTACTTGCATTTGTGTATTGACAAATTTTGGGATGTTTAATACGATTGTTTCAGTACTGTGTGTTTATTTTGGTTTTGCATTTTATGGAACATTATATACTAGATTGCATGCATGAATAAGTGAATTGATATGGAATTATAGGAAGAATAATTTGAAGAAGAAAACTCCAAAGCATAAAGCAATGGCCGAATAGGAAAGCAATGGTCGAATAGGAATTGTAGTTGTTTGGTCAAATAGGAAATCAAAAATGGATGTATATTCACATATGGATGTAATTTCACTTACACTCTTTCACAGTTTCACATACTAACTCATAACGTACCTGTTGCCATATAATTCATGATTTAATTTAGTACTCATGTAATTTGAGTTTGGTGTTTTGAACTAATTATGATATAGGGAGTAATATACTCCAACACAAGACATGTAACCTTGGAGAAATATAATGGCTATATACTCAAGTGTGCTTCCCCTTGGATGTTTTCCTTGAGATATGTAGCTGGATATTAAATTACATCACTGTGTGTCGGATGATAGTGGTTTTGGGTATCCAAAATAGTAGTGCTAGGACTGTCTCCATAGGAATAGTTGGGGATCATCTCTTAATTTTCATGAGCTCATGGCCTCTTGTGGAACAAGGGTTTAATTAGGCTCTATATAGACGACTTTCATGGCATTTAAAACCAATGGTAATGGTTATCAGAGCTAGCCATATTTCGAGAGTAGTCAAATTACAAATATGAGCCTATTATTCTTATGAGAAGGATAAGGTTGGCTGAATATTTGGTAGATTATTTGAAAGCCAATCTTGAACATGATCTTTGCAATGTCTTGACTCTATACAGAGAATGCCTTATCACCTTGTTTGTAAGGTTTGTCTGGTTTCAGTTACACAATTGAATTAATTTGGAAAATGAGTTTGGCACTGCTACTTTGGAAGCTGTAGGAGTTCATGGTTTTTGAGCTTTGTACTTTTTGCAACTTGAGAAATATGTCATATACTCATATAGTCTTTCAAGGTTTTAAACTCGAACTTGAATATTTTCTATTTAGGGTTAAAAATTACATCAAGGTCTTCCACACTGTATTTTAATAATAATTATATTTTATCATGTGGAGCAGTACTTCCTTGTATTTTCCTTTATCTTTTATACCAAGTTTTGGACTTCTGTTTGTGTTCTAATTTGTTGGGTCTATGTTGTTAATTATTATTAGTTTTGGTTTTAAAACAGTCTGAAGGCATAATACTATTGTAGATTAGTCCAAGTTTTGAAGTTTCAAAGTGCTGGGAAGTTGGAATATGCTTTTTAATAATTAATTATATCACATTATGTTTTTTGCAGCTTATCATCGTGGTGCCATGGGAATTTTGCTGGTGTATGATGTTCCGGATGAATCATCTTTTAACAGCATGTTTCAGACAATTCAATGTCAACAAGATTTTGGTTGGTAACAAGGCAGATATGGATGAGAGCAAAAGTGTAAATTTTTGTTGCCTTCTCCATCTCTGTCTATTTATTACTTTAGTATTTTGGTACTGAGTCAAGATTTCCATTTACAGGCTGTTCCCACCTCGATGGGCCAAGCTCTGGCTGATGAGTATGGAATCAAATTTTTTGAAACGGTTGAGTACCTTGTTGCAGGTGGTTGCATTTTTTAGCCTGTTGTTTTTGTGTCATGCCTCATGCTTGCTAAAATTATCATGTAACAGAGTGCTAAGACAAACTTAAATGTTGAAGAGGTCTTCTTTTCAATAACAAGGGATATCAAACAGAGACTGACGGAATCTGACTCCAAGGCTGAGACTGTAAGTCCTCATTTATTTGTCTATTTTCATCACAAAAACAACCTTGCCTTATCAAAGAAAACTCCCATGAAGTGTTGGACTGCTAATGTTGATCACCGGACCTTTGTTTTCATTGGGTCTTGGTCTTTTCAAACTTTTACTAAGAAAATAACTAAGATCCATCAAACTGATAATGCATATGATTTTAATTTGATTTCAATACTTGAGAATATCCTGCTGTAAACATAGTACAATCCTGAAGTGCTCTTTGGATAGCTCAACATGAAGTTCATAGGAAACTTGCCATCACTTGTTATCCTAAATTTTCTGGAGCTAAGGGTTGATACATGTTTGTATTTAACATGCAGCCTGGTGGGAGACTCAAGATCAGTGCAACTGATGTTGGTACCCCAGCCCCAGCTGCTCCCAAGTCGACTTGCTGTGGTTCTTAAGCTGTAGGTGTTACTCTTGTAAATTTACTCTGAAACTAGTTTTATCTGAAATTGATGTTTCTAGCTTAGTTCAAATGAGAACTTGTGTAGTTTGCCTCGAATAATATATAATGGTGGTTGCATTACTCTAATACTTGCATCGAATAATATATATTTCCAATAACAATATCAGCATTTTAAAAAATATATATATATAGACTTTATGTTCCGGTTTTCAGTGGACCGGAGCATAAAGTGTATTTTAAAAAAAAATAGACTTTATGCTCCGGTCCTCTGAAAATCGGAGCATATAAGGGGTATTTTATGCTCCGGTTTTCAGTGAACCGGAGCATAAAGTGTATTTTTTTTTAAAAAAATAGACTTTATGCTCCGGTGACCGGAGCATAAAATACCCCTTATATGCTCCGGTTTTCAGAGGACCGGAGCATAAAGTCTATTTTTTGCTCCGGTCTAAACCGGAGCATAAAGTCCTTTGGTATATGCTCCTATTACATCTACTTCGGGTCAAAACCGGAGCATAAAACCTTTGAAAAACCGGAGCATATAAGGTTTTTTCCACTAGTGTAATTTCTAAATGTCATTATATGAAATTTGGTTCGATTCATTTCAATTCAGTTCATGAATTCGGTTTGATTCGATTCGTGAATTTGGTTCGATTTGTTTCGATTCGATTCGATTTGTGAATTCGGTTTGATTCGGTTTGTGATTCAGTTCGTGATTATATGAATCCCATTTCCCAACTCTAACCCCGGCCCGCCCCCTACACCGGTTCGGTCCCAGTCCTTCCCCTTTCAGCCCGGCCTCGTGGCCATCCCTACCACCAATATAATTTCATATTTTAGTTTAGCGATTGTTGGAAATGTTTGATGCTTACGTAACCTTTGAGATTCTTAGGAAAGTGAGGAATAGTATATTATAATAGGTTAAATGTCTCTCTACAGTGTCTTAATATATCAGGTTCAAGAAATATTAGCAGGTAGACTTGCTTTGAACTTACATCTAGAACTAATTTTTCCACAAAGTGAGGTATTCTTAGTGTTGTACTCTTTCATCTTCTCCCATAACTTCTTGTGTTCTAATTTCACATCCCTACATCAATGTACAAGCAATGAAGCCATCAGTACTATGCCAAATGCAATATCGTATAAAAATTCAATTCTCATACCATCAATACCTGAGATCTTTATTTGTATATCTGAGATAATAAATTCAATACTTGAGACCTTTATTTGAATAACTGAGATAATAAATTTAATACATGAGATCTTTATTTGTATATATGAGATAATAAATTCAATACATGAGACATTTATTTGTATAACTGAGATAATAAATACAATACCTAAAATCTTTATTTATATACATGAGATCTTTATTTGTATAACTGAAATAATAAATTCAATACATGAAACCTTTAATTCTATAACTGAAATCATAACTTGTATACAAATAATTAGAACATAATTTAATACTTGAGATCTTTATTTGTATATATTGAGATAATAAATTCAAAACCTGCGACATTTATTTGTATATCTGAGATAATAAATACAATACTTGAAATCTTTATTTGTATACCTGAGATATTTATTTGTATATATGAGATAATAAATTCAATACCTGATATATTTATTTGTATATCTGAGATAATAAATTCAATATTTGAGACCTTTATTTTATAACCAAGATATACCTAATTTGAAATGAGAGCGGGATGACCTTTTATACTTTACCAATGTCACATCACTCGGCTAATGTGACGATTTCAACCAATATTTTCACAAGCCGAAGAGTCCCTGTTAAAGGGGGACGAGTTTTGGGGTCATCACCTCGAAAACTTTGATTGTTGCATAAAATAATGATACACTAAAATTTGAGTAAAGTGAAAATACATAAACTATATAAAATGACATAATCTTACAAAATTTTGTTAAGTTTAGGGAAGATTTTTATTTTATAAAGGGGTAACTTTTGTACAACATATCCAACATTTTCTTTTCGAATATGTCTCAACCTTTATTAATTGAAATCATAATATCTTTTGTTGTAAAAATGACTTTTGTTGTATCGAGAAATACCTTTATTAGAGACTGAATAACCTTATTATCTTCCGTGCACGAAATCTTTCCAAATCAATATTAGGCGCGGAAATGACACAATAATGGCAGGCAATATCTACTTACAAATACTTAGCAAGTTGTATGTCGGTAAATTTATATCTTCCAATTGTCAATAAGTGGGTGTCAATGATAGCATCGCATGTAGTTTAATATAATAAGTCAAGGAGTGAGCCACTACAATAATAAACAACCCATACATTGGCAAAATTACACTTTGATCTAGCTAGATTCAATTCCACATGATTTTGAAATTTCTTAGACATAAACTTGCGCATTTATTGGATCCACACCCTTGTGCACAATAGGGAACCATACACTTCGAAGAGTGATATTCATCACTCACATCACTAAGGGGAAATAAACAAAGCATTTGACTTTAATGTGATTTGTTTTTGTTTTGTTTTGATTTGTTTACAATGTTTGACTTTAAAATCTATTTCTTGAAATTTGCATTCTCACTCGGAGGCAATGGTTAAACACTAATAAATGGTAATGTCTAAATTTAATCGGAAGACAATGGTTTTTACTCAATTTATAACTAATTACTCTTTAGGCAACGTCGGGATTATGCACCTGGATCAAATCTTGTAATCAACCCTTGAGATTTGAAAGACAATAACTTAAATTTCTATGGTTTGTACGAGAGCATAATCTACAAATTTTATTACTCCATAACATGAAACTATTTAAAGTGTATCGTTAAGTGTATATTTATTCTTTAGTAGTTATTACAAACAAGTTCGATGACATTAACAAAGTTATGTATCGATCATGAAGTTAAATTGAATAAAAAAAGTTACATATCAAACATGAAGTTAACTTAAGCAACAAAAAGTTGATAGTTTATTAATTACTCCTTTTGTACTCTTTTTATTTACTCTATTTTCCATTATTTTCCATTTTTGATTATCTTAAAAATTTTATCTCATTTTCTGACCTATTTAACAATTTTTAAGTCTAATTTGATTACCTTAAACTGCTTTAAGGATCATTTTGGATAAATAACCATAGGTGGTCATTATATAAATATATAATTATTCTTAAAAAAATCGGTATACAAATAGTTACTCTCATTAACTTTTTCTACACTCAACTGTAGAATGAGAAACGAGTCAAAAAAAAAGGAGAACAAAGAGAGTACTCCCTATGTCTCTAATTATTTGTCGCATTTGACTTTTTACAGTTTACAAGACACGACTTTAAACTTTTTTATCTCCAAATTTATAAGGCAAAAAATTATGAGAACTTGATATTTTAAAAATTTATATTGAAATAACAGCCAATTCAACAAAATCCCACTTGAACGTATTATTTCTTAATTAGAATTTGTGATTAAACATGTGGAAGTTTAACACTATAAAATAAAAATGAGATAAAAATAAAAAATCCAGGATTATCAAAATGTTGTATACATAACGTACTTTCACCAAGGAACAGTACAACTGCGACTATGTGAGATTAAAAAATACTCACTTTGTCTATTCCAGCAGAAAGTGACTAGCAAAGAGGTAAAAATATATCCTCCCCAAAGTAACAACATTTCCCTCACATCTTAATTACAGGTTAGGAGTAAATCTTACGCCTAATCTAATAATAATGTGAAAGATTTACATGTAACTAACACGAATTAGAGTATCCAAATTTACAACTAATTACAGTACCTAATCTCACAGATTCTACCAGCACTGGTCAGTCTCCCAATTCCGGCGTGTATAACCAGAAAACCCTGAAGACGACGTCGTTGCGCCACCATACTTGGTGGACCCCATTGTACAATACGTCGGAGAGTAGCTCAACCGACGCCCCTGAAGCCACATCATCCGATCGTAGTCAGCCCTCTTCTTAGGATCAGACAACGTAGCATACGCCTCATGAACTTTAATGAACTCATCCGACGATGACGTGGCACCTCTATTCACAGCCGCTGCCACGTCAGGGTGGAGAACCCTAGCTAGTTTCCTGTATGCGGCTTTGATCTCCTTCCCCGACGCGCCGGCTGGGATTCCGAGGACTTCGTAAAAGGATGATTTCTGGAGGGAGAGAGTGGAGGCGACGCCGACGGAGGAGGAGGACGTGGTGTACACGGCGGAGATGGTGGGGAGGCTTCGTCGGAAAGTGACTTTAGACGAGTTGCGGGAGGGTTGAGGCGAGTGGGTTAAGGGGTTTGTGACGGCGGAGGAGAGCGAGTTAAATGATGACGTTGTTGAAGACATGTTGCTGTTGTTTGTTGTTTGTTGTTTGCTGTTTGAGTTGCGCTGCTGAAAAGTGGGGGGAGTTTAGTTTATATATAAAAGGTGGAAAACAGGGGGGACAAATGGGTCTAGAGATGAAACGGACGGTGGGACCAAGGGGGAGGGTGGGTCCCATTGGCTAAAAAAAATAAGAGGTTTGAGTTCAGGCTTTATCCATAGGTGAGACGGCGAGACCGCGTGCTGAGTCAGGAAAGTGTCGGTAGTGCCAGTGGATTTACAAAAAAAAAATCGGCGCCTTGTTCTAGAAGCTCAATTTGACAAATCACAGATCACAAATCAAGCCTTGTTCTAGAAGCTCAATTTGACAAATCACAGATCACAAATCAAAATTATCTTTGCTTTTACATTTTGCTTATGTGACGTCTTTGTGTCTGAGTTTTGCATTCTAGATTTCCATCCCCAGGAGTTTTAGGTTGAGTTTTGAGTTATATTGGTTATTCCCCGTTGGGTTTGAGTTTCGGTTTTTTAATGATTTATTACAAGTATTAGTAGTACTTTATTCTTGTTGTAATAGTTTGAAACGAGATTAACACATTTTATTTTAATGGCTTTTTGTCAATCAAAACTTTGTTATTTATTTGGTTTTGTTTGCATTCAGGTTTATTATACATTTATAGGTAAATATGTAAAATGATAACTTTTGATTTTGATTTTTTTTTCAATAAAAACAGAAAAATGAATATATTTTCAAATTGGATTATACATTTATTGCCTTTTTTCTCTTTTATTTGTCACATTAACTTTTTGCACATTTTTTAAAGTACATATTATAACTTTAATATCTATAATTACACAATATAAAATAAAATAAATTTTTCATATTAAAAAAATTACACTTTAGGACGAATCTAACAAGATTTAATATGGATATATTTTAACTTATATATATCAACGAAAAATTATATTCATTCTATATTAGAATATCAATAGAACTAAGACGTACTCTATAATTGCTCCGAAATCTAGAATGGTACACCAATCGTGCTCTTTAATCCTTCATTTTATACTATGGTCAGTATGATGGTAAGTTTCTGCATCAATTTGCAATCATATATTTAACTAATAGAACATGCATTGGATAAAAAAAAAGTTACAGTTATGATTCTAATGTTACTTAGATATAATTGAAATACTCAAAATTTTAATATGATATGAGCAATTATATTATATTACTTTGTATCAATTATAGTTTTAACTCTAAAATATTATTAGGAACAAATTTTTCTTTGTAAGTTTAATTTATTCATCTAAATAGTTACCGGACCTAAATTTGACCTACATGATACAACATCCCACTTGATACTTTTTTATCTAACTTTGATTGAACATTTTGTAATATTTTGTTACTTTTGTATGGGATAGAATTTCTTCTAGAATTTAATGTTTCATCATGTTAGTTATACGACCCAAATCTAATCTGAGCCCGAAATACTTGTTTAAACATTTCAAATATTGATTCAAATTCGTTACTATTCGACTTGATAATTATTCAACTTGATAATACCAGACTTAAATATGAAATGTACTTGAAATTACCCACCACAAACCCTACTCAAACCCGAATTAACATGAACCCGAAAATTGTACCAGACCTGAATTGACCGGGCCAAAGCCGACCAATAGCCAAAAGGGTACGTAATTCGACATGATTTGATTCGAACTTAACTCAAGTTAAGTCTGAACTTGACCCAATAAAAATTTGACTTAATATAACCCGACTCAAATATAACCCAAAACCTGATCCGAATCCGATTGGAGCATCGGAATTGACGGCTATAATTGTGATAATGTATTAATGTATAATAGTGAACATGTATATTGCCATTGACAGTTTCCCACTTCGTACTGAAAGAACAATTATATACTATGTATAAATGTGATCTTGATTATTTGAACATGCGCTTTGTTGGGTCTTGCTCCAACCACTTCATGCCTGTAAACTTTTGTAAGGAACCACCATGGCCCTGTTTTAATCATAATATGTGCTAGAATCAGATGAGGTTTAATCTTAGAATTGATTCTTCTTCGTGATGGTCTTACTCTATGTTACACTTGTGGTTCGCAATTCGAAACTGCGTATTTTTGATATTTAATTAGTTAGAAATCTTATAAGCATGCAAGTGCAAGTAGCCACAAGTTTTTACGAATGATGTTACTATTCATGCACATAAGCACGACTGTAACAGTAGTATGATTCATCAGGAATAATTTTATTTTCTCTCTTTCCGTCAGTAAAATAAGCTTAAGTTTGAGTATGATAGCAGAATATTTGACTTTTTTTGGCACATTTTAATTTTTACAATTAATGTATTGTTGTAATTGCAATACTATGCTTGTTTGCATTAAACAATATTGTTTGTTAAAACATGTATCAATCAACTTATCTTCCATAATTCTCATATTTAGTTGTCACCGTACATTTACATGGACACATTCTACTATATAAAATAGCAATTAAAGATTTCCTGAAAAAACGACTAAACATTAGAAATATGATGATAGAATCAATATTGGTTTGGATTCGAAAGTGTCGTATAATTTATTGAGTAGAAGTGACTTTGGATTAGATTAAATTGGTTATTTTAATGTCTAAGTTTAAGAATCATATAACGCGTTTTATGTAACATTTGTGTATCATCCCACATCCCTGTCCATACGACTTGTAACCAACTTAAAGTCAATAATTGTTTGATGTTACCATTAAATGGGAGTATTTGATAATGAAACATGAAACGGGTGACGATCACCGACGTTACCCTCTACAAATTGGATTTTTATTTTATTTTTAATCTTTTGAACTTTAGAGTATATTGTTCTGGAATAATTGATTTGGACTAGACCTTTGAATTGTCACATAGCTCCAAATCGTAGAAGTTTCTGTAACCAAATTTCTTTAGGATATCAAGAAAACTCTAACAAAGCGCGATAAAACTTCCAACTCATACTGTGATGACAATTTGAGAAGCTTCTACCCGATTTCAAAGGTTTTTGTTAGGCATCATTGAACATGGAATGTGAAATAGCAGAACCAAAAACATATCTCATGTGATTATTAAAAAAAAAATTCCACATATTTCCATATTTCCTACGTTTAATACGCCTCGACCGAATTTAAAGTCTCCGTTCCTTTCTAACTCGTGTATCTATTGTTTGACGTATAACATGTCCAAATCCTAAAACCCTCATTAAGATCTCTTTTAGAATTCGCAAATAAGATAAAAATAAAATGTTTTTGCCAAAATTTGTTTTATTATTAAAAATTGTGATCTATGAATCAACATTAACCCTATGTAGAGAGATTGAGATTTTTGTTTTTTGACAAGGGGATTGAGAAATTTAAGTGATCATTACTTCGAACTCTCTGATTCGTAGAATATAAATAAGCGGCTCACGAAAATTCATTCAGAGGATTGACGTTGTTTTAAACTATTCCCAATTATTAGATTTGCCTAGGACATTACATACCGTAAACCTAGAGAATAAACCAAGTATGGACATACAATTCAGTTACTTAGCAATTATTTCAAGCAGTAAACATAGAACATTAAATAAATATCATAAAATCTTGTATTCATTATAAGATTATTATCTCTTGACAAAAATTATCCCTTTATATAACAAAAAAGACAATTATTATTATATTAAGGGGTAAAATTTGTTGGAATACAATAACTTTATTATATTTCGGGTAGCAATTCTGAATTCCCACTCATATTCCCATTGTTTAAGTACAAAGAGGTATGTTCACCAAAATAGTACACAAAGGTATACTAGCTACTTATAATCTTAATAATTTACAGTCTACACTATTATATGTGGACTTTGGTCTACAAATGATATATATTATGATTTCATAGGTAATGTTTGGTTGACAGTAAATGGCTCCGGAATTGGAATTTCCTGGGCATTAGGTTTTGCCCCTCTTGTTTGGTTGGGGATAATCCTATTGATCTTTTACTTTTGATGAAATGTTGATCTTGAAATTATTTATATTTAAGAGGTTAGGGGTCTGCAATAAAATTTGTTTAATTAAGTTCTGTGTGATTCTTTTGATCTGATATGATGGAGTTATATCGAAATATCTTCAATTTTTTCTATATTTTAATTTTTGTGGAAAATGAATGAGGGCTGCTATTATTTTGAAAGATTTTTTTTTATTTTTTTGAAGAAAAGTCTGCCTTCAGTCTTGATATTTTGTATTTGTTTTCTACTTGTATTATTTATTTTGAGGTTTTTTGGTCATATTTGGAAGAAAAAAAGTTTTGTTAACTAGAAATTTCTCGTCTGATTTCCATAAATTCTCATCTTTTTCATTTTAAAATCCCAATAAACAATAAATTTTCGTGAAATTAATTAATTAAGTCAATCAAACAAGACATGAAAGACCAATTCCTCGCTTTTATATGTCAACTAAACAAGTAACACATTTTCTAGAAAATTCAAATAAAAAAACAAACTCTTATGAATTATTAGAGCTACCCATGATAAATCTACTTTTCAAAGTCACCAATCAAAGCACTAAAATTTCAATTAATGTAAAATTTATTTTAATTGACATCCAACTAATATCTATTATATAAAATGAGCATTTTAGTAGTCCCAAAGACATCAAGATTTGCATTAAAATTGTGACTAGATCATATCGTCTAGATGACTGTGACTAGATGGAAGGATTGGGGCTTGCAACTGCCAAGTGGTAATACGAGTAAAGATTACTGAATTACCCTCCATCTCGGTAATGCTAGGATTTCCACTTCATCTTTATGTATTTATTGCTTGAAGAAGAGTCGATCAAACAGTTTGTGAAAGAGACATAACATGAAGATGTGGTGATAAATTAGGATCTTATCACTTCTACATTGAATTTGGTATGTGAAATTAATACATTCATAAACTTTAAAATGGGCAGTGACTTCAATTCAATTGACAATTCCACGTCAATCTTGTGTTTCTAACTTATCCATTTATCACACAATCCAAGCCTTTTATTTTTCTTTTTCAAAAACTTCTAGATGAACCAGATCTTAAAGTCAATGAAGGAACTATGAACAAAAAAATCAAAAGATGTTGTATAAATATGAAATATAATAAGGTTATTGTATTCTTATAAAAATTAACACTCAACGTAATACAACATATTTCATTCTTAATTTATCAACTTAACTTTTGTTAAGGATACAATGATTTTATTATATCCCGTATATATACATGAATTTACAGGAAAAAAGGTCAATAGCGGAATAAGAAAAACATACTCATACAAGCTAAAGAACTCCAAGATAACAGAGAAAACTACTATTATGATTGGTCTAACCGTGATTTTTAACCAGATTTCACCTTCAAATATAAATAAGGTCACCTATTAAACTAACAAGCAAAAACGTAAACAAGACAATATAAACTAGTAAAGATGTAATAAAGCATGAAATAATAAACAAAATGGCCGACATAAAATAAAAAAACATAACTTAGATCTGTCAATACTTCATAAGTAATTATATGAGATAAACTCTTTCGCTAGCTCTTAGGAGATAAAGTAAGAGTAGTGACTAGTATGACTACTTAAGAAACATATTGGCAGATTAAAATGATACGAAGTAGATGATAGGGATAGGTTTGACAAACCACCATCCTTCACAAAATCAAGTTTTTAGCAAATAATATAGCTTTTTGTAGGATATATGACACATTAACACCTTCATATATTGATTGGGAATTGGTTGGGTTATTCACAATGGTGATGGCATGGATAAAGACGGTGGGGAAAGAATTTGGGCCTCCATCCCACCTCAGGTAGAACTCTTAGTGATTTGGAAGGGCATTAAAGAGGCTCGAAAGAAAGGAAGCTACTGTGTGGTGCGATCAGACTACTCAAAGGCTATTCAATCACTGCTAACTCCTTTAAAGACTAGTAAGGAGCTACATGCGTTAGCATCAGACATTAGAATTAAAGCATCATTTTTAGATTTTTGTGCTTGTTTTAAGATATCTATATCTTTTGTTAGCTCTGCTCATAATCTAGATATTCATGCTAGAGAGAGTGGGTAGTTATTAGCTCTTTTTTTTGTTAATTCCATTGCCACAAAAAAACCTTCATATATGAGGTACTTAATTCAGTCTTGACCTTGACAAATTCAGTTGTAGGAAAGTTAGAGAATCAGAATCAATAAAAGAAGGCAAAGAATCTCATAATATTAAGGAAGCAAATCAACCATAATTATAGGAGTAATTATAGGAGTAATTTAGGGGATTACCTTCCTCCATTAGAACATGTATCTTATGCAATGCTTGGTGTATAAATATTGTACTGTTTATTCTTCCAATATATGAAAAACCAATTCAGATCAATTACATAAACCCAGAAACCTAAAACTATCATGGTATCAAAGCGGGTATATTAATCCCTTCATCATTTACCATTTACGACTTACCTAAACACAATGGATGATGATAATCAGTCATAGGGCTCAGACACAACCAACAAAGCCGAAAATATGGCCTCTGTAGAGCAATTGTTTCAACTTCTACAGAAGTTGAACACAAGCAAATTAGTCTCAGAATCCACAAATACTCACGCCATCAATATACTAGAAAAACTCAATCACAACAATTTCACCCAGTGGTCCAAATTCATACACTTGGCAATCAGTGGGAGGGGGAAGCTCAGTCACATCACTGCTTCCCCTCCAGCCCCTGACAACACTAAGTTCATGAAATGGGTCCAACAAGACTCCATCGTGACTTCATGGATTCTGGAAAATATTGAGCCAGGACTAGTAAATCAATTCCTAGATTATCCGAATGCCAGAGAACTCTGGCGTGGATTAGAGGCCTTATTTAGCAGTGGGAGAGATGGCCTCCAAATATACGATCTTACAGTCAGGGCTAATACCATCAAGCAAGGCAATGAACTGATCGAGACTTACTATGGGAAGTTGGTAGCTCTTTGGAAAGAGATAGACCGAAGGGTACCAAATCCTATGGAGTGTCCCAGAGACAAAAATGTCTATAATGAAATTAACCAGAGATATAGGGTATACCAGTTCTTACATGGATTAAACAAAACATATGACAAAGATAGAAGGGACTTACTGTACCGAGACTCCTTACCATCGGTTGACGAAGCTTACGCTACCATTCGCAGGGAGATAGCTCGAAGGGGGATAATGGCCTCCGAACACACTTCCCCAAAATTCTCGGAGGAATCGACAGTGGGTTAGTGGCATCAAGACCCCGATCAAGCAAGAAATCATCATTCCAGCGAAAGGAAGGTCGTAGCTCAACCGACAAGGCACATCTCAAATGTAGCTACTGTGGCAGGTCAAAGCACACCCGAGAAGGGTGCTTCAAATTGATAGGAAATCCTGACTGGTGGGGCGAAGGGAAGAAGAAAGGGAGTAGAATCAAAATCGGCGCAAACATAGCAAACAAAGGAGCCGAGCAGATGGAGAAGGAAATCACAAAGGAGGAGAAAACGACTACTATGGCCGTTCGACAGGAACTAGGTAAAAGGGAATTAGGGTTGCCAACCCTAATCTCCCAAACTCCCTCACTCTCTTATACCGTGAAAATGCATGGCCCAAACATGAGTATGCGTGACCCAGCTGCTATTGAAGGCCCAATTTCACTTTATAATAGGTTTGACCCACTTTGTGACATAAACCTAAAAGAAAAACACGGATATGACCTTAATACAAAAACCCAAGGAAAAACATCGGGATGGATTTTTGACAGTGGAGCAATAGACACAATGACATATGATGATTCAGATTTTGAATCAATCGACAGGAAAAAAGGAGCTTACATTCTTACAGCCAATGGAGACGTATCACGAATTGAAGGCTCGAGAAATATTAAGATTTCTCAAGATATAAAATTAAAAAATTATTTATTTGTTCCTGGTTTATCTCACAAATTGTTATCAATTAGCCAGATAACCAAAGAATTAAATTGCACTATTCTAATCTATCCTAATTTCTGCCTCATACAAGATACTAGGACAGGGAGGATAATTGGGCATGTTACTGAGAAGAATGGACTGTACTACATTGATGAGATGGCTCAATAGGGCAAAACAATTCTAGCTCATGGAACCATGGATCGGCAATTATGGTTATGGCATCGACGTCTAGGACATCCCTCCCCTGGGTATTTAGATTACTTATTTCCAGTTTTCTCTAAAAATAATAAGCATTTTGTGTGTGAGACCTGTATTCCAACTAATCCACTCTGATGTTTAGGGACTGGCCCCAGAAATTGGGAAGAATGGTTTCACATATTTTGTTACTTTTATTGACGATTGTACCAGGATGACATGGGTTTACTTCTTGAAAAGGAAATATGAGGTATTTGATAAATTTGTATCCTTTTATAAAACGATACAAACTTAGTTTCAGGAACAAATCAAAATCCTCAGAACAGATAATGGTGGAAAATATATCAATTCAGATATAAAAAGGTTTATTACTCAGAAAGGTATCATTCATTAAACTTCATGTCCTCACACTCCTCAACAAAATGGAGTAGCTGAAAGAAAAAATAGAACCATTCTTGAAATCACCCGAGCCATGATGATCAAATCCAATGTTCCAAAGTATTTTTGGCCAGAGGCCATTGCCACTGCAACGTACCTAACCAACAGACTTCCCACAAAAATCCTAAAATTCCAAACTCCCATCATTACCCTATCAAAACACACTACATACATAGCCTCTCCTACTCTCCTTCCTCGAGTCTTTGGGTGCACTGTTTTTGTTCATATTCCTAAAATACAAAGAACCAAACTTGATCCTTGTGCAGTTCGATGCATTTTCTTGGGGTACGGTCAAAATAAAAAAGGTAATGATGTTATGATCCTGTTTCCTCTCGACTCTACACTTCAATGGATTGTGACTTTGTAGAAACTGATTTTTTCTACAAAAACCCAAACCACCTTAGTAGTCAGGGGGAGACGTCTGTAGACCTACTAAGTTGGTTAATTAGCCCTATTGCGACAGGTCAGGTTCTGACAGAGCTAGTTGGCAATGCCACCGAGCCGATCTCTAAGAATGTAGAAATTCCTGAGCTCGTAGTTGCAACTCCTTTATCCGAACTAGCCGATGTATATGAGATAAGAACCCAAGAAATAGAAAATGATTTGAACATTGAAAATACTAACCCAGTGGTACAGGATAAAGCTCAACAACCTACATACAAACTACTGTTTTGGAATACTAGAGGAGTACCCCCAAAACGGTATGAACCAGAATACAAATTTGAAAGATCAAAGTATCCAATTGGAAACTTGACACGAATAGAGAAGTTATCTGAAGAAGCAAAGGCATATAACACAACAATCTATTCTGAGAATATTCCTAGAAATACCGAGGAAGCCCTAAAGAGTGACATTTGGACGAAGGCTATAGAAGATGAAATATCTGCTCTAGAGAAAAACAAAACTTGGGAGAAGTGTGTTCTTCCATAAGGCAAGAAACCAGTGGGGTGCAAATGGGTCTTCACTATAAAACATTGAGTTAATGGATCAGTAGAAAGGTTTAAAGCAAGATTGGTAGCTAAAGGATACACACAAACTTATGGTATTAATTACTCGGAGACTTTTTCTCCAGTAGCAAAAATTGATACTATAAGAGTTCTGTTTTCAGTCGCCGCAAATAAAGGGTGGCCCTTACACCAGTTCAATGTGAAAAATGCCTTTTTACATGGAGAATTGCAGGAAGAAGTATACATGGAAGCACCCCAAGGTTTTTCGCAAGGCTATGGGAAAATGGAAGGGTGTAAATTGAAGAAAGCCTTGTACGGGTTAAAGCAATCCCCGAGGGCATGGTTTGGAAGGTTCTCCCTTATAATGAAAAAGTACGGGTATCATCAGAGCAACTCAGACCATACTCTCTTCCTAAAACAAAGAAGGGATCTCATAACATGTTTGATTATTTATGTGGATGATATGATTTTAACTGGAAGTGATGAAGAAGAAATTTCAGAGATAAGAAGAAAATTGTTCAAAGAATTTGAGATGAAAGACTTAGGAAACTTGAAATAATTCCTAGGGATTGAGGTTTTATGTTAAAAAATGGGAATCTTTATATCTCAAAGGAAGTACATTCTGGATCTACTCGCTAAAATAGGGATAATTGACTGCAAACCAGCAGACACTCCCATGGTAGTAAACCATGGACTACAGATAGACAAAGAGGCTGAAATTACAAATTAAGGTCAGTATCAGAGATTAGTAGGAAAACTTATCTACCTATTTCATACAAGACCAGATATATCATATGCAGTTGGACTAGTGAGTCAGTTCATGCATAAACCCCAGGCGGATCACCTAGAAGCAGTATTAAGAATCATACAATATCTCAAGGGAACAGTTGGGAAAGGAATTTTATTTCAAAATAATGGCCACTTAGAACTGAGAGCATACACAGACGCCGATTGGGGAGGAAATAAGTTGGATAGGCGATCTACCTCAGGGTATTTCACCTTGGTGGGTGGAAACCTTGTGACTTGGAGGAGTAAAAAACAAAAAGTAGTAGCTCTTTCAAGTGTTGAAGCTGAATTCAGAGGCATTACGAGAGGAATTGCAGAAGTACTATGGATAAGAAAGTTGTTAACAGAACTTGGTTTTCCACCAAGTAGGGATGGTAATTCAATCCGAGTCCGAACCAAGTTTGATCCGATCTGAAGGAAAAAGTCCAATCCAAACCCGTTTGAAAAAACTTTGACTCCGAATCCGATAAAAAAACTCCGACTCCGAATAGGAGATGGATCGGATTCGGATATTGTATTACATCCGACCCGATTGTGATCTGATCCCGATTGTATGATCCGAATGAGTAGTATTAAGGATAGTATTAAAAAAAAGACCAAATATAATAACCCAAAATTAAAAAAAATTAAATAATAAATAAATAAATCATTGTATTTGCTTGTGTTGTATAAATTTTTTTAATTTTCAATATATATTATAAAGGAATTATAGTATTAGTAATGAAATTAACAAAAAAAATAGGTAAGAAAATATTAATTTTTTGGATTGGATTCGGAGGTTCGACGGATTCGGATTCGGAGTCGGATTTGGATCCAAAATTAAAATCCGCAAATTTGTCGGATCGGATTCGAATTTTGTTGGATCCGCTCTGACTCCGATCCATTGCCATTCCTACCACCAAGTCAAAAATGTGAGCTGATGTGCGATAATAGAGCTGCTATTAGTATATCAGAAAATCTAGTACAACACGATAGAACAAAACATGTTGAAATTGACAGACACTTCATTAAAGAAAAGCTTGAAGCTGGAGTGGTGGAGTTACCATATGTCAGATCAGAAGATCAACTAGCAGATATCCTAACCAAGGCAGTTCCTACTAAATAGTTTGTTGAAGTTCTAAACAAGTTAGGAATTGGAGATCCCACTGCCCAACTTGAGGGGGAGTGTAGGAAAGTTAGAGAATCAGAATCAATAAAAGAAGGCAAAGAATCTCATAATATTAAGGAAGCAAATCAACCATAATTATAGGAGTAATTTAAGGGATTACCTTCCTCCATTAGAACATGTATCTTAGGCAATGCTTGGTGTATAAATATTGTACTGTTTGTTCTTCCAATATATGAAAAACCAATTCAGATCAATTACATAAACCCAGAAACCTAAAACTATCAATGATGAAATCAACTTAAGACAATGCTTTGGATAATTCTTAGATATAGACATGCATGATTGTCTCTTATGTTACCCCAATTGTGTTGTGTTAATTGGAGCTTGTCTTCCTTGCTTCTTCATTTTTAAGTCTTTGAATGATGGTAAGAAAATGATGCGTGCATCAATGTGAATGACGAGCATGTCGAAGAATTATTCCAAGAAAGTCAAGAAAGGATGAATCTATACTTGGAAGCTTCTTCAATAGGTCAAGCGTACTATCTGGGGCATCAAGACAAAGCCACGCTTTGTATGGTGGCGTTCTTGGGAGTTTCTTGAAGCTTCTTGATAGTTCTTTAAGGTTTCTTTAAAAGCTTTCTTAGATTTTTGTCTACAAGTTTTTACCTTTCACTTGAAAGGGTTTTTCTTGGTTTAGACCCTAGGTTTCTTTATTTTCTTTATGTTCTTGATTATTTTGTACGTGTGAGTAAGTTAGAGTAGTTAGTTAAGAAACCGTGTAATGTTACTTGGCGCCCAAGGTTACGTTTCCTATTTCAAGATGGATTCCTACTCAAGGTTACGTTTCCTATTTCAAGAGGGATTTCTACTCAAGATTGAATTGCAAGGTGGCTGCTGCTTGGAGATCAAGGCGAATTGAAGGAGTTTTATTCAAGCTAGAATTCTAATATGTTTAGGAAAAGAAGGAGTTTTATTCAAGCTAGAATTCTAATATGTTTAGAAAAGAAGGAGTTTTATTCAAGCTAGAATTCTAATATGTTTAGGAAAAGAAGGAGTTTTATTCAAGTTAGAGTTCTAATATTTTTAGGAAAGGATTGCTATAAATATTCCTTGTAATTCACGGTTTTGAGACATTCACGAATTTGATCAATAACAAACACATTTATTTACGAGTGATATTTTGGTTGGATTACCTAAATATTTCTTTGGCTAACTTGCGAGTTAGTTGCTGTTTTGGGTGTTTTAGTTAAAACATTCATTGGTTTGATTAATTAGGTGGACTTTTAATTAATTAAACTCGGTTCTAGCCTAGTTCTTGGTGATTTATCTGTATAGAACGAAGCTTAGAACATATCCTTGTGAAAACTTGGTTTTCGGATCAAAAATCACATCATCGTGGTATCAGAGCTGTTGGTGACGTTTGGCTTAGAATTTTTGGCTGAAATTTTGTGGGAAGATTCAAAAAACGTAGATCAACATTGTGTCAAAATTTCGTGTCAATTGGACAAGTAAAGAAGTCTCTGCAACCTCAAACTTTTGAGATTGTTACACGGAGTTGCGATTTGGAGAACGGTTTTTATTTGCTTCAAGAATCAATCAAGATTCAATCTTTTAATCAAGATTTTGCATAAACTAACCTGGTTTGTGTAGGAACAATGAGTGACGAAGAAATCCCAGGGATTCCAAGGGGTTTGAACCTTAATCAAGCGCATAACTTGCGAAGGGATCGTCAAATAGAGCGATTGTCACAACAATTGCAAGAAGTATTGGCTAGGCTTGACGAACGTGACAAAACTTCATCTTCAAGGAAGAACAAATTAGTTGCAAGTTCTAGTTCAAGTGAAGACGAATATGAAAGGAGAAAAGCAAGTAGATCACGCCATAAAGATTCATCTTCAAGTGATGAACCTAGAAGGCATAGACGGAAGAACAAGGCCAAAGATGATGACCGAAATATAAGGCTAGATTTTCCGGAATTCGATGGGAGTATGCTAGACCCCGAAAAATATTTTGAGTGGGTTAGAAGAGCAGAAACACTCTTTGATTATAAGGAGTATGATGAACGAAAGAGGTGCAAAATTGCTGAATTAAAACTCACGGGTTATGCGAGTTTATGGTATGATAATCTCAAGAAAAAGAGACACAAGGAGGGATGATCCAAGATCACTACTTGGACACAATTAAAGAAATATATGAAGCGTCAATTTGTGCCCCATGAGTACGTGCAAGAAGTATATCTCAAGATGCAAACTTTTAAGCAAGGAAATCAATCCGTGGAGGCTTATTTGTGTGAATTTGAGAAACTATGTTTATTGTGTGATTTAGAAGAAATTCTAGAACACAAAATAGCACGTTTTATTGCAGGTTTGAACGAAAATATTCAAGAGAAGATTGAATTGCACGAATACTATTCGTTTGAAGAAGTATGCAAGGCAGCCATTAAGGTTGAAAAACAATTCAAGGCCAAGAAGACCTCAAGTGTGAAGCCGTTCACACGCACGTTCACAAAGGCTAGTGACAAGCCTACCTTTGATAGGACTTCTTCTAGTTCATATGCTAAAGATAACAAGCCCAAAAACGAAGCTAGCAAGAAGGTGATCGAAGATAGAAAATGTTTCAAATGTGGGAGTGTTGGCCATATAGCAAGCAATTGCTACTCAAAACGCACTATGACGGCTCAAGAATGGGAAGAAGAGAAAGCTAGGTGCGAGGGAAGTAGTGACATGGAGGTTGTGGTCGAGCAAGAACGTGATTTTGAAGAAGAGGAGGGTAGTGCCGAAGAGGTTGATGGTGAAACGCAAGGAAAGGGCTTAGTTCTAAGGAGAGCTCTTCACTCTAAACCTATGCCCGTTGAAGAGAATCAAAGAGAGAAAATCTTTTTAACAAGGTGCAAGGTGGAAGATCGATTGTGTGACGTAATAATAGACTCGGGAAGTTGCACAAATGTGGTGTCTACAACTTTGATCAACAAATTAGAGTGGCCTACAACCGATCACCCAAAACCTTACAAGCTACATTGGCTCAATGATGCTAGTGATGTAAAGGTAACGAAGCAAGCCCTAATCACCTTTTCAATTAGCAAATATCATGATAAAGTTTTATGTGATGTATGCCCCATGGATGCTTGTCATATCTTATTGGGTAGACCATGGAAATATGATAGATTTGTCAAGTTTAATGGTAGGACAAATGTGTATATAATTCGAAAAGGGAAGGGGGAAAAATCATATGCATTGAAACCACTAGTTGATCATAGAATTAACCCTAGTTCGAAAGGTGCATATTTAATTGGGGAAAAGGAGTTAGAGAAAGAGATCAACAATAACAATATAGTATATATTATGGTGGCTAATAATGTGCAAGTGAATGAGAGTAAACAAGAAAAGAGGCCCGTGGAATTAGAAGTGGTATTACAAGAGTATTGTGACATTTTTCCTAGTGAATTACCACCGGGATTACCACCAATTCGTGGTATTGAACACCAAATTAATCTTATTCTGGGAGCTCCACTACCTAACAAGGCGGCATATAGAAGTAATCCGGAAGAAACAAAGGAAATGCAACGCCAAATAGAGGAATTGATGCAAAAAGGCTACGTGAGAGAGAGTATGAGCCCATGTGCCGTGCCTACATTGCTAGTTCCAAAAAAAGATGGGAGTTGGCGTATGTGCATTGATAGGAGGAGTGTGAACAACATAACCATCAAGTATAGATTTCCTATACTTAGACTTGATGATTTGTTAGACGAATTGCATGGTTCAAAGCTATTTTCCAAGATTGATCTTATGAGTGGCTATCATCAAATACGCATGAGAGAAGGAGACGAATGGAAGACGGCTTTCAAGACTAAAGTGGGGTTGTACGAGTGTTTAGTCATGCCTTTTGGTCTAACCAATGCGCCTAGTACATTTATGAGATTGATGAACAAGGTGTTAAAACCATTTCTTGGAAAGTTCGTAGTTGTTTATTTGGATGACATATTGATTTATTCCGAAAATTTCAATGATCATCTAATGCATTTGAGAAGCGTTTTTGAGGTTCTTAGGGAGAAGAAATTGTATGCAAAATTGGAAAAATGCTATTTTCTTGTTCCTAGCGTGACGTTTCTAGGGTATGTAGTATCCAAAGATGGTGTGTCTATGGATTTTATAGTTGGTTTGCCAAGGACTCAAAGAGGAAAGGACTCAATCATGGTTGTAGTGGATCGATTTTCCAAGATGGCTCATTCCATACCTTGTCACAAAGTGGACGATGCTATGAAAGTGGCGGAATTATATTTCAAGGAAGTGGTGAGACTACATGGGTTGCCGAATAGTATTGTGAGTGATCGTGATACAAAGTTCATGAGTTTCTTTTGGAAATCACTATGGAAATTGGTGGGAACGAAGCTGTTATTTAGTACATCATATCACCCACAAACGGACAGACAAACGGAGATAACAAATCGAACTCTTGGTGTGCTTTTACGTGGACTAGTGAGGAAAACGCAAAAATATTGGGATATTAAGCTTGCTCATGCCGAGTTTGCTTACAATAGATCACCTACTTATGCCACAAAACACACGCCATTTGAAGTTGTTTATGGTGTCAATCCAAGAATGCCCATTGATTTGATTGAAATTCCAAAAGGGGAATTAATTCATAAGGATGCCGAGGCTAAAATCAAGTACATGATGAAGCTATATGCACAAGTTAGAGCTAGGATTGAACGTGTCAATGAACTCTACAAAGCACGAGCTAATAAGAACAAAAAGCCACAAAGTTTTGAAGTTGGCGACTTGGTGTGGTTACACTTGAGAAAAGAAAGATTTCCTAGCAAACGAAAGAATAAATTGATGCCAAGAAGTGAGGGGCCGTTCAAGATTATTGAGAAGATTAATGAGAATGCATATAAGCTTGAATTGCCGGGAGAATATGGTGTAAGCGCAACATTCAATGTTGGAGTTTTGGTGAAGTATGTGCCAGATGATGCTATTGAAGATTTGAGGGAAAATTCTTTTGAAGAAGGGGAGGATGATGTGTGCATCAATGTGAATGACGAGCATGTCGAAGAATTATTCCAAGAAAGTCAAGAAAGCATGAATCTATACTTGGAAGCTTCTTCAATAGGTCAAGCGTACTATCTGGGGCATCAAGACAAAGCCACGCTTTGTATGGTGGCGTTCTTGGGAGTTTCTTAAAGCTTCTTGATAGTTCTTTTAGGTTTCTTTAAAAGCTTTCTTAGATTTTTGTCTACAAGTTTTTACCTTTCACTTGAAAGGGTTTTTCTTGGTTTAGACCCTAGGTTTCTTTATTTTCTTATGTTCTTGATTATTTTGTACGTGTGAGTAAGTTAGAGTAGTTAGTTAAGAAACCGTGTAATGTTACTTGGCGCCCAAGGTTACGTTTCCTATTTCAAGATGGATTCCTACTCAAGGTTACGTTTCCTATTTCAAGAGGGATTTCTACTCAAGATTGAATTGTAAGGTGGCGGCTGCTTGGAGATCAAGGCGAATTGAAGGAGTTTTATTCAAGCTAGAATTCTAATATGTTTAGGAAAAGAAGGAGTTTTATTCAAGCTAGAATTCTAATATGTTTAGGAAAAGAAGGAGTTTTATTCAAGTTAGAGTTCTAATATTTTTAGGAAAGGATTGCTATAAATATTCCTTGTAATTCACAGTTTTGAGACATTCACGAATTTGATCAATAACAAACACATTTATTTACGAGTGATATTTTGGTTGGATTACCTAAATATTTCTTTGGCTAACTTGCGAGTTAGTTGCTGTTTTGGGTGTTTTAGTTAAAACATTCATTGGTTTGATTAATTAGGTGGACTCTTAATTAATTAAACTCGGTTCTAGCCTAGTTCTTGGTGATTTATCTGTATAGAACGAAGCTTAGAACATATCCTTGTGAAAACTTGGTTTTCAGATCAAGAATCACATCAGAAAACCAAAAATGATACAAGAATAGGACGATGGTCTCAATGTATGTCTCATATTATAAGTAATACTTCCTCCGTCCCATATTAGTTGCTACATTTCAATTTTGGGAGTCAAAGTTTAAAAACTTTGACCATAAATTCTAATTATATTATAACAAATAATATATTCAAGTGGGATCTCGTTGGATGTATTTCGATGTAAATTTTTACAATATTAAGTTTTCATAATTTTTTGTCTTACAAATTATAAGAAAAAAATGTTTTAAGTTGTGTCTTGGAGACCGTAAATAGTCAAATGTAGCAAATAAAATGGGACGGATAGATGAGTGGTGCTCTTGGAGCAAAATAGTTTTGATTTTATTTGTAGCCACGAGAGTTGCATTGATGGCATTGACATCTTGCAAAATGCTTTGCGGACATACAATCTTGTGTAGTATTCCATGGATGGCACAATTCTCACAAAAAGATGCTTGAGAAGATGACATGTGGAACGAACTTCTCGATCTTGTTGGCTAAAGCTTGAACCGTACGTGCTTGTATGCATAGAAAGAGTGTCCACTTCAAGCTTCCCTCAATCTCTTGGAACATGCCTGCTATCTCCATCGGTCTGGTAGTTGTTGTCATTTCTTTATTGAGAGTCTTAGCTTTTGTGGGATTTTTGCCAGATGCAACATCAATGACTAACCTCTCCTCTTCTTGAAACCCATCACAGAATCTGCTCATTACTAGCCATTCAGATTAAAAGTTATGAGAGTTATACAATAGGTCTCCTTAGATGAAGTTAGAGTATTAATCCGCCTAAGAAGTAGAATTCCAAAGTTTTGAGTACAAATTCTAAGTAGCTAAAACTAGATCTAAGAATTAAAGTGTATTTAAAACTGAAAACCATGTAAGATATGAGAAATTCCTAATTTATACCAGATATAAATATATATCAGATGATATTTTTGTAATTTTATTTTTATACCTGATATATGTTTTTCTGTATTTTTATATCTTTTGTATTTCTATATCTAATATCACATATATATCAGGTATCCTGATATAATTTATATATATGAGATCTCAGTATCCTGCTGTATATATATATATATATATATATATATATATATATATATATATATATATATATATATATATATATATATATATATATATATATATGAGATCTCAGTATCCTGATATAATTTATATCAGGTATGAATTATGAAATATTCGATAAGATAATATTGTGTTGACAAGGGAATAACGTGGGAAAATAAAAGAAAAAGGTTCTCCTAAACCTAAGAGGATACAAGGATATTTATAGTGGGAGCAAATTAAAGTCCCTAAAATAGGCGTTTGTTCCAACAATGTACGACCATGCACGACTAGTCGAACAATATGCTCCATTACATTATTTCAACTACCAATGGCGGTGGCAGGAATTTTGTACTATGGGTTCGGAATCTACGAAATAAAGCAATATATAAAACAGTCTAAAATTTAGGATTACAAAGAGCAATTCAAGGTTCATTTTCTTGTATTGGAGGTTCATTTTTCATTGATTAAAGGCTCATTTTGAGGTGATTTAAGAGGTATTGAATTTGGGGAAGATCAAGAATATGATTTTTGAGACTTCGAGACGTTATCTCTCCTAAAATATACTAATCTTTTCATATTCAATCTGCAAATTTGAAGATAATATAAACTTAATATACTAACTATTTTTCTCTAATCCAAGATTTTAAGTAAATAACCAAAATTTAACATTGACAATATAAGCTTAATATACTAACTCTTTTTCCCTAATTCAATATTTCAAGTAAATAACTTAAATTCAACATTTCAAGTAAATAACTAAAATTCAACATTTCAAAAAAAACTAACTCCAATTCACATTTCAAAGTAAATAATTCAATTCACAATTAATGACAAATTAAATCATTAATTCAATTCACAATTCATTCCTAAATCATTCAATCACAAACCACAAATCACAAATGATCACTTACTAATACCCAAATCATTTACTCAATTCACATTTCACAAATGAAAAATTATGAAAAATTGAGATGAGACAAGTCATAAGTACTTATGGAGGGGATGTCGTTTGCCCGGAGTGCCTGTTGTCTCCTACCGGAGTCACTAGAGGCGACGAGGCATGTCGTGGAGTGGTGGACGAGGAGTCGGTGGAGCCGATCAGTGGGAGGCGACGAGGTGTGAAGGATAAGTGGGTAACCTAGGGGCTACGATTTGAGATGGTGTGCCGAATTCAAGAAATGGAACTATGGAAGGACCGAAGGACAGAAAAGAAGTGTGAAGGGGTAGGGGAAAAAAGAAAAGAGTGGGGCTAAGGGAATTCAAACTTTGGTGCTCCGTGTAAAAAGAGGGGAGCTTTACTGGTGAGTTAGAGTTATATACATGATTATATATGTTGCAAAAGATATATAACGGGTTTTTTTTTCTAGTGAACCCACTACTGAACCTATACTAGATTTGCCCCTATCAAGTGCCTACAAGTCTTGCATGTGTTTCATTGGCAAAGTCGCATAACTCATCATCATCTTCTATTATTCTTTCTTGCTTGATCTCCTTTTTATAGACCACCTAGGCTAAGGAAAGCAAATCCTTTCCAATATACAACCCCAAACAAAACCAAGGCATATGATAGAGAATACAAGGTTGTTTCGTATTTCCCATAACATTTTTATATAAAATAACCCCCAAAATTGGGATCGATATCCATGAAATTAAGTGGGTAACCTAACATTTTTTTAGCTCCAAAATTTGGGGTTTAGACCCACAAAAGTGGGTAGCCTGATATGTTATGTAAGATTTTTTTTAGAATGACCCCAAATATTTGGTTATATTTCCACCCAAGTGGATAGCCTAATATTAAAAATCAAAAAATTGGGTTATAGATCCATGAAAGTGGGCAGCTTAACATTTTTTTATATAAATTTTGGTATTTCCCGTAATATTTTCCAAAAGAAAAACTAAGAAATTGGGTTAGAGATTCACCGAAGTGGATAGTTTTGTATTTCCCATAAAAAAATTTGTGGGTAGCCTGATATGTTATGTAAGATTTTTTTTAGAATGACCCCAAATATTTGGTTATATTTCCACCCAAGTGGATAGCCTAATATTAAAAATCAAAAAATTGGGTTATAGATCCATGAAAGTGGGCAGCTTAACATTTTTTTATATAAATTTTGGTATTTCCCGTAATATTTTCCAAAAGAAAAACTAAGAAATTGGGTTAGAGATTCACCGAAGTGGATAGTTTTGTATTTCCCATAAAAAAATTTGGCCCAAGAAAGATTGGGCTATAGATCCACAAAAGATTATAATATTTTATATAAGATTGTTGTAGAATGAACACAAAAAAATTGGGTTATAGATCCACGAAAGTGGAGAGCCTTAACCGAATGTGTATGGTTACAGGAAAGCCCGAAGGCCTTTCCCGTCCCTGTCAGGGGAGATGCCAACCATCTCTCCTTTCTACGAACACAGGGGGTTGCTGGACAATTCGTTATATAAACTACTGGTTGGTTTCTTTTCTTGTCAATGTGGGATAGTCACTAGTCTTTAAATTACACAACCCTTCCTATTCTCGCACAATTAGACCACCAATTGCTCGACGAAGTTCCCAACCAAAACCTAAGAATTTCTCCCAAGTATTTGAGATGGGTAAACGTGGAAAAGGGAGAGAGAATGGCGCATCGTCTTCTTTCTCTGGGTTTCACACATCTATGTCACTTCGGGAAGAAGCTAGTGGGAAGAAGCCATCCCACAATACCAAGTCGCTTCTCAAGCACCAACACTTCCAGAATTTGGCTCAATGGGCTGCTGGTCTAGATCTGGGTAAATCCAAAGAGAAGAAAACAACTCGTTGTTTGGGTGCGTTTTTTGGGCGCCGTTTTGCTGAGTTTGGGGAGTCCTTGGGCATCGCACCTGACCCTTCTCTCTTTTCTTGCCAAAGGTGTTTCCTTTTCTCTGATTCTTCTTTTTTGTATTGCAAATATAAATGGTGGTATTGGTTATCGGTTTTGTGTAATTTTGCGTATGTTGTGTTTAGGTTGTGTAATTTGGCTTATTGTTAGTCTCTTATAATTGTCATTAGGATTTGATTATTGGAATTGTTTTTGACGAATCAATTGAAGTTCAATGTTTGTTTAATTGTTTGTTCAGGTTGTTTTCAGTTAGGATACTATTGTTTTATAGTAGGTCATAGAGCTAATAGATTATGACTCGCTTAGCCTTTGCACGCGTAGGGGTACTAGCTATCTGTTAGTGTTTAAGGAATTAATGCTGTGATTGGGTAGTGACTTCCAGGGAAATGGAGGGTAGGCTGGTTGCAAAGGAGTTCCAATTTAGATGAAGCAAAACATGAGGGAATAGAAGCTTTGGATGACTCAAAGTACCCATGTTATGCTGCTGGTGGGAAGCTTCAGAGTAAGGAAAGGGTTGTGCAGCCGCTGTCTGTTGTCTTAAGTCTTATATGCCTGATATAAAAGTCTATTTTTGTCATTAAATCATAGAAATAGGGCTGTTGTGGCCTTGTCCATTTTCTGTGTACAAGCTTTCCAAGTTCAAAAGGATTTGCTTGGATAAGTATACTGGGACCTCCAAATTCAGTGAAAGAAAAAGAATCCTACACTCTTTCTTTCAGAAACTGTAGGCTCATTAGAGTTAGAAGGATACACAATGGCTTTTCATTCCTTTTCACGTAGGTTTACTAGTTGGGTGATGATATTATTAATCCACATATGATGATTCTGTAGATTTAGCTGTTTGATTAGGTTGTTGATACCCCGAGCTTAGGTTGTTTGTAGCAGCTCCATGAGAACACTTGATGCCATCTGCAATAATTTGGAGATTTTTTTTTTTTCATATTTTATGTTGCCTGAGGAACGAGTTGACTCCTAGACAGTTGGCCTGCATCTATCTGCTGAGCATATATGCACGAGAAATAAGGATTGTTAGCCTGTTTTACCAGTTGCCACATATATTTGATAAAAAGAGATTAGAATCGAGAGATAGAAGTCTTACTGTTTCAGATCTTTTTTGCTCTAGAAGCCCTACTTCCCAAAGACCTATAATTGTCTGGCAGACTATAGCCGTAGCAGCCATTCTCGAAGGGTAAATAAAAATCTTCTAAACATCTAAGCTCATGCTGAAGGCAAGAATGTTATTATGCCTACAAAGTAGATTAGACATTTAGCATCACTCTTCTTGGTAGAAACGCTTAGATCATCTGAAGGGATTAGTTTCTGCTTCAATGCCAACATGTTGTACCATGCAATTCTGCTTATGTTTGTAAAGGGAATTTCTATTACTTTTCTGCTGGGTTTCTTTGCAAAGGGAAGTGACCAAAGGCCTTGTTAGCAATCAATATGGTCGGGCTGACCTCTTGTGAACTTGTTGGCAATTCTATACTTCCCAGCTTGATTCTGTTATACTCTATGGTATTGCTTTTGTGGTCTTGTCATTCAATATTCCTCTGTTGCAACTTGCAAGGAGATAATTTGTCGTTCTGACTTCTGATTAGCGAATGTTATTGCTGACTTTTACAGATGCGAGACCATTCTCCATCCTGGCTTTAATTGCACCATACGAATTGAAAAAAATCGAGCCAAGAGTCGGAGGCGAAGCAAATCCATGACAGCCACAGAGAATAATGTCGTTTACACATGCCACTTCTGCTTACACCGGAATCTGAAGCGAGGAACCCCTAAAGGATATATGAGAGATCTAACCCCTTCAAGGATCGGCTCTTTGAAGCCTAAATCAGTAAAATCATTGGAAAAGAGTATCAGTAGCAATGTCAAAACTGACAAGCCAAATGAGGCATCTTCACCAGTAATAAGCAACATCTGTTCTTCTGTTACTGATAGTCCAACAAATGCTTTACCCGAGAGTGGTCCAAAATTATTAGATAGTAAGAGGAGGAAAAGAAAAAAGCCTGGGCAAAAGGAATTATCTGATGAGACTCTGGTTAGCTCATCACCAGGAGCCATAGAAAAAGCTAGTGGCGCCTCAAAGAAAAGGAAAAAGTCTTGGACTACTCTGAAAGATATTGCAGAGAGTGAGAAGCGTGACAGGAATCAGAGGTTTACAAGTTTTTCTATTCCATTCAAGATGTAGGAGTGCTTAAAATTACTTAATTTGACAGTAAGCTTCCATGAAGTTCTTGAACTGAAGGGATCATATATTTGATGTTGATTCAATTGATAAACTGATGTGTCCAAGCGGAGTGCATCTAACATTCATGGTAAATCTTGATGATGAACTCAATCTAGAACTTTTGAAGAGAAATTAGCCATCTTGTCCACTCGAATCTCCTCGCTAAAAACCCTCCTCCTAACTCCTGAGTATAGCCATCTTCAATTCAGTCCATGATTTCGATATTACTAAAACACTCCAATAATGCTGACACAATATCCATGAGAAGCCTTTGCTACAATAAGCCTAATGTGACTTTATAATACTTATTGTAAGGATATCAATGTGTTTTCTCATCGGTTTTGAAATTGTCTAAAATTAATGAAATTTGAAGATTATTACATATTATTTTTTTGACATATTTTCAAATATTATTTGAAATAAAAATAAGGTATTAGATGTGTCATATGATCATTCAAAGAGATTTAAAACAATTCAGAACCTTATAAATGTCCTCCAAATGCCCTAATATCGAGTTTTGACCCAATTGTAGGAACTTTGGAAAGTAATTGAATTAGTGTTTAGGTCAAAGTAGATGATTCCAATCAATTCTAGAGCTTAATATGACCATGTAAGACTCTTGCGCCTTCACAATTCAATTATTGACAACTTGAAATAAAAAATATCCAAACCAATTATGAGAACCACAAATTCAATTAAACAGATTAGAAACTCTCTTAGGTGGAGAAAAGAAAATGATAAAAACCATCAAAACCTAAAACAATAATAAAAAAAATATAAAAACTATGAAAAAGGGTTGAAAATAGCTTAATATGTAAAGAATTAGACTATTTTTTGCCTAAATGGTAATAAAATTATTAAATCATAGAAAAAGAATTTAGGGAGGAGAGAGGCACACGACTTTTTTGTATTCTCAAGAAAAAATTTATAGTAAAGTGGGATTACATATCTTACAAAGTCGCTTTTATTAAATTGAGTAGTGAATTTTATTGTATAAAAGTGTGACTTTTGTTTTATAAAGGGGTACCTTTTGTAATATCCCAACATTCATTTTTGAACATATCGTTTGAAGCTGAAATCGTGATATCATTTGTTGTAAGGGTAACTTTTGTTGTGTTGAGAGATAATTTTTGTTGTATTGAAAGATAACTTTTGTTATATTAATAGATAATTTTTGTTAGTTATACATTAATCTTATTGTATTAAGTGTACACCTAAAATCTTCCCTATTTTCGATTGTCGTTTGGTTTGAGATTAGACATAGCATAATTGTGAACTTTTCTCAGACATATGCTAAAGATGTGAAGTTTGCATATTAAAAAAAAAAGGCATGCCAGATAGATCATAATCAGTGCCAATATGTAGTTGATTGAATCTCGTTTCAAGATAATGAACATCATGAAATAGAAAGTATACTTTTTGAAAAGTATTATTTTTTAAAATTATCTTTAATGTTAGTTTTCCAAATCTTGAGCATCCTTTAGGGAAAGATACAAGTTAGAGTATTTTCTTATGTCAGATAGCTACAATACTCAGGTAATGTGAATTCCTTTGAAGTTTAAATTTTGTATTATGTTTACTATAATTTTATGGGATAATTTATGCAAATAAGGGCATGCCGATTAAATTTACAAGTCATTATAAATACTTCTTAAAAACAAAAAAAAAAAAAATAGATTCTCATGTATTGATACTACGCCAAATTTCCAAAACAACCAACAATTTTATTTCCTGACTCTAATTAGTTTATCTAGAAAATACTTCAACTTAGAGATGGAACTAACTACCTACAGATTTGTGCTTAATTAGAATCTTACGATTACCTAAGTAACTAAGTTGTGTCTTTAAGGTAGGAAGGGATCAAGTGGAAAGAGCCCACAGTAGGACTAGTACGGCTAAAGTTTCGGTTAGGTCTTTTTGGTTTAATTAGTTGTTTGAAGGGATCAAGTGGAAAGAGCCCATAGTAGGACTAGTGCGGCTAAAGTTTCAATTAGGTCTTTTTGGTTTAATTAGTTGTCTTTTGTTAAGTTTGTTTTTGGAATGCCAAAAAGAAAAAAAAATCTTAGGTAGAGATCCTTGTGCTCATGTCCAAAAGTACCCCAATTATAAGATCATAACTCAAGTCACAAATAATCCTTGAAAACTATGTACATCCACTAGAGTTGTAAGCACTTTGTTATCTTGAGCTAACACTTTCATCTCGAATCCTTCAACAGTAAGGCACCGAAACCAAGTAGAGGGCACCAAATTGAGTGTGTAAAGTCACACAGGATGATCATGTTTTGCCATTTAGTTACTGTGTGATTCACCCTTTAAGAGCAAACGTTGCCATTATGTTAGAATGCAGGGGCGTTTTTAGTATGGGTTAAGTGGGTTCAGCTGAACCCATACTAAAAAAAAACCCTTATATATTATTTGCAACACAAATATACATGTATACAACTTCAACTCACTAGTCAAGCTCCTTTCTTTTTACACCAATGAACCTGGTTCGATTCTTGTTATCCCTCACTTTTTTTTATTTTTCCAACTCCCCTTCTCATTCTAATCTACACCTACTGACCTACCCACTGTCGGACTGTCCCACTCCCATATCAAAACAGAAAAGTGAGAAAACCCTAGCAAGTCCTCACCGCCTCTGCGCCTCACCGGACACTGGCTGTGGGTTGCGGCTCCGGCACTCCGGCAGCCGTCAAAAGCACTGCACGTCTGCACTCGGGTTTCGGGCAATGGCTGAGTGGCAGCCATTAAAAGTACTCGTCTACTTCTCGTCTTCTCGACGATCTATGCAGGCATGCGGCTGTGGCGCTGTGCCTCTGAGAGCTGTGGCTTCGCCGCTCCGTGTCACCGTGTCACGCACTCACAGAGCCCGTAGCCACCGAGGTGAGGTCCGACCAGAAGCTGTAAGCATCACTTCTCCTTCTCTTTTCTTTCTTTTTTTTCGGTTTTTCCCCCTTCCCATTCTAAATTCTGATTTTTAATAGTTGAAATATGAAATGTGAATTGTGAAATATGAATTGCGAAATATGAATTGAAGAAATTTTTTTTAAAATTTGAATTGTGAAATGTGAATTGTGAAATGTGAAATTGTGAATTGTGAATTGTGAAACGTGAATTGTGAAATGTGAATTGTGAATTGTGAAATGTGAATTGTGATTTGTGAAATATGAATAGTTGAAATATGACTTGTGAAATATTGTTTTAAAATTTGCAGTTTGAATATGAAAATATTAGAATATTTTTGGAAAGATAATGCCTCAAAGTCCCAAAAATCATCGACTTGTTCTTCCCCAAATTCAATACTTCTTGAAATACCTCAAAATGAGCCTTTAATCAATGAAAATGAACCTCCAATACAAGAAAATCAAACTCCAATCGAAGAAAATGAACCTCCAATAATACAAGAAAATCAAACTCCTACCCAAGAAAACGAACCTCCTTCAAATTCACCTCCAACTACAAATGCTACGTATACTAGCGCGGAGGAGCTCACTTATGACGTAAACCTTCTTCCACATGATCTCGGTCTAAGAAAACCAATCTTAGATTATCATACAAATGATCAAGATGCCATGAGGAGAGGATATATTGCAAAAATGCGATGTGCTCCACGTTCTCATGATTTTCCCCAAAGGGAAATTGGAGGTATGCGACGTTTTAATGTTGCTTGGTTTGATAAATATGATTGGCTTGAATATAGTGTTGAGAAAGATGCAACATTTTGTTTTGTGTGCTACTTGTTCAAGGATAAAATTAAGCATTTTGGTACACACAATGATAATTTTGTAACTGGGGGATTTAGGGGATGGAACAAAATTGATAGACTTGATATTCATGTGGGTGGTCTTCATAGTGTTCATAATCAAGCTAAAGAGAAATATGATGATTTCATAAAGCCAAAAGAGTCAATCATTGAGTCTTTCAACTCTATGACCACCGAAGCCAAAATGCTTTACAAATCTCGCTTAACCTTTTCTCTTAAGTGTTTGAGATTTCTTTTGGGTCAAGGTTTAGCATGTCGTGGCCATGATAAGTCGGGAGAATCGAGTAATAGAGGAAACTTTCTTGAACTTTTAACGTGGCTTGCTGAAAATAATGAGAATGTTGAGAAGGTTGTTTTAGATAATGCTCCTGGAAATAGCAAAATGATTTCTAACATCATTCAAAAAGACCTTATTAATTCTTGTGCCAAAGAAACAACCATACTTAATATTGAAGAGCTTGGTGATGACTACTTTAGGATATAAGTTGATGAGTCTAGTGATGTGGCTCAAAAGGAACAAATGGCCATTTGTTTGCGCTATGTTAGTAAAAATGGAAGAGTTTGTGAGAGGTTTCTTGGCATTGTGCATGTTGAAGATACCACTGCTTTGACACTTAAGAATGCAATTGGGTCAGTGCTTATGGATCATTCATTGAGCATGTCTAGAATCCGTGGGCAAGGATATGATGGGGCTAGCAACATGAGGGGTGAGATAAATGGCCTCAAGACTTTGATTATGGGTGAAAATTCATCTGCTTACTATATCCATTGCTTTTCCCATCAACTTCAATTAACTCTTGTTGCTGTTGCTAAGGAAAATGATGACTGCATTTGGATGTTTGAAGAGCTTGGGTTTTTGATGAATGTTATTGGAGTTTCAACTAAGCGCAGAGAATGGCTTCGAGTGGCACAAGCTCAAGAACTTGCACAAACTTTAGATTTGGGTGAAATGGAAAGTGGTTAAGGGTTAAACCAAGAGCTTGGCTTAGGTAGGCCTGGTGATACTCGTTGGGGATCTCACTATAAAACTCTTGTTAATGTTGTTTCGTTGTATTCTTCCATCATTAAGGTACTTGTCATGATTGGAGAAAGTAATGTCAACAAGGATGATAAGCTAAAAGCTCAAAGGGTTTTAACTGCATTTGATTCTTTCGAGTTTATTTTTATGGTACACTTAATGTTGGAGATCTTTGGTTTAACTGATGCATTATGTCAAGCTTTGCAAAGAAGGGAGCAAGACATTATAAATGCGATGTCATTTGTTTCTTTGACAAAGGAGAAATTGCAACATATGAGGGATAATGGATGGGAAGAATTCTTTCTTACGATATCTTCTTTTTGTGCTAAACATGCTATTAGAGTTCCGAACATGAATGATGGCTATGTTCCTCGTGGAAGATCACCTCGTTTCTTTGCAAAAGTTACTAATCTTCATCGTTTCCGAGTTGAAATGTTTATTAGTGTCATTGACTTACAACTTCAGGAGCTTAACAACCGGTTCGACGAGGTCAATATGGAGTTGCTTGTATGTATGAGTTGTTTGAGTCCTGTTGATTCATTTACTTCTTTTGATAGGCAAAAGCTGCTTAGACTTGCTGAATTTTATCCAAATGAGTTCTCAGATAATGATTTCATAAGGCTTCGATTTGAACTTGATTATTTTTTCAATGACATGCGAAAAGATGAAAGGTTCCGAGAGGTGAAGAACTTGTGTGAACTTTCTATGATGCTTGTTAAAACAAAAAAGCATCTATCTTACAAGTTAGTATACTTACTTTTGAAGTTAGTATTGATCCTTCCTGTGGCAACGGCGAGTGTGGAAAGAGTGTTCTCTTCAATGACTTATGTGAAGAATAAGTTGTGTAGCAAAATGGGAGATCAACTATTGAATGATAGTTTAATCACATTTATTGAGAAAGAAATTTTTTTTTCAAGTAAAGGACGATGATGTAATAGATCGTTTTCAAAACATGAAAACTCGTCGTATTCAGTTGTAATTTTTTCTTTTATCATTGTAATCGCTCGTTTGAATGGTTGGAATCTCGAATTGCTCTTTGTAATTTAAAATTTTAGACTTTTTTTTATGTATTGCTTCATTTCGTAGATTCCGAACCCATAGTACCAAATTCTTGGTACCGCCACTGTCAGAATGGAACAACCAAATGATCATCTACATAGAACGAAAACCTTTAATACCATAATCAGAACTCAGAAGCTTAAAAATTATTGAAAAATAACACAACAGAAAAAAGTCGGAGGATAAAAAACATCTTAATTATTACTACTCTAGAAGGTTTGCAACTCTAGCAGTGAAAGGATCTAATATATATATATATATATATATATATATATATATATATATATATATATATATATATATATATATATATTCTTCCTCCATGACAATTTTTTTTTATTATATGAGAGGGTGCATCATGTTTTTGGACACATAAGAAATTCCAATGAAAGGATGTGAGGTATACTGACAGCTTACAAGCAGTGAAGCAGTACACTGGTCTTGTATGAGATGGGAAAAAATCATCATCCCTGACAGAACTTTTCATCAATCATGAGAATTAAGCATTTTAGCTGACATACCACCAGAAAGAACCGAGCCTTGTTTCCTATATAAGGCACTTCCTTGATATAAGGTATATCTATTAAGGCTAGCCTACCCAAATTAACGTGCAAGCGAAGCCTTCCTTGTGGCTTCTCTTCATTACCCTATTTTTTCATTTCCACTTAACTTCTCCGAGGCGGGGACACGATTCAATCCTGCATTCTAGTGCTTCAGTGAGAGCAGTCAGAGTAGACATGTATATTGGGTCAGGTTAAGGACGGAATAAGTCACATATAAAACGGGTATGGTCGGGATAAAGAAAATGATAAACGGGTCGAGTCGGGTGGGCCAAATAAGATGCAAAGGACCGAGTGGAGCCGGACTGATCCAAAGATAGTACAATTATATATGTGAAGGGTGATAGCCTATCTCTATCATATTTAATTTTTTTTACATTGGATCATTGACAAGCAAGTGGAAAATATTCATTACCTAATAGTGTTTAAAAACCTTGGAAACTATGGACTTACTATTAACTTGATTTGACTTTTTAAGGATCCAATAAAATATGACCCTTTAAAAGACGGATCGTTCAATGATCCTTAATGGAACACCTATCATTTGAACAGCTCTACGCGAGAGCAGTAACAAATCGAGGCAAACCCATAGGATCTTGTGTATCATGCTTGTTCGTTTGCGCTTGATCTTGTAAATACAGTAGTTGCATTATAACCATAACAAGTAATTTTCAGCGTTGTTGCTGAAAAGGATGTACAAATCATCTTCTTGAACAATATAGCTATCCTCAGAAAACCAGTTGGCTTAGCCAACAGTCATGTTACTCATGTACTTGAAGTGATGTAAGTGAGAAACTAACTAGCTAAGCAGGAACAGGAGTTAGTAGTGAAGTGAAAAGTAAGGAGTGTTTTGTCCCACATCGGGGATGGTAGATAGTTTCAGCTAGTGAGATGGTTTATAAACAGAAGGTTAATTTATCGTTAAGGTATGATCCTTCAGGCAGTAAATGGGAGATGAGGAGTGGTCATTTCTTGCTTAATTGCGAGATGGGTGTCTGCCCCCGCCTGGTTACGACAATTGGGCACCCACACTTTTACCATCTGATCCCTACTTTGAAGGAATTAATCTTTGTAGTCTTTAATATTTAGTATATATATTTCCTTGAATAAAAATTTCTATTTAAGTTAATGAGTTTTTTTAATCGAAAATTATTTACAGCTGCTAATTATTATAGCCAGTTTGTTAAATTAATTTGATTAAATGTATTAGAGATGCACTTTGCACCATGTGGAAAACAATAGTTTTACTGTTACAGTTTACAGTTTAAAGTTGCTAAATTTACAACTGATACATGTCAACGTAAGTGTATAGTAATGGATGTCCATTACTATATGCTCTAATGACAATTGTTTTGAGAGACAAATCTTCTTTTAAATTAGCTTGTCATTTGTTAATATGCTAATACTAATATTTCCTTCGTTTCAAAAATTATTCATATTTTATTTTGGATTGTCTTTAAAAAATTGTCTCAATTTGTTCGTTTTTGTTTTTGGGTAAGGTTGGACAAACTCTACTATCACAATAATAATATATGTTTATACTAAATTTTTCTCTTATCGATTCTCGTAATAAAAATTAATAGAATAGTTTTAGGTAAATGAGGCAAACAAATAAGGATAGAGAGAGTACTTCTAAAAATTTGACCTATTCTATCTTTTGTAATCCATTAATTTTTATAGTCTTGATAAAAGTATTTATGATGGGGTTTATACAATTGTAAAGTATTGCTAGGATATGATGAAGTGGCAAATGAACAATTTTGTCAAACGACTTGCTCAATAACAGTTATATCTAAACCATTAAATCCTTGTTGAAGTTATATGTATATGTTGAAAAACGTTGCTCCGAAAAGCTGATGATAATCCGTAATTGACTAAAAGATAAGGATTAAGTTGAAGGTATCAAGACCTATTAATTGAACTGGTCTTAGCTGGAATAAAACTTTGAACCAAGTGATTTGTTACTCTGAAATCTTAACACAACAGATAAATTTGCATTGGATCTCGTTGAAACTCTAAAAACCCATAGAAAATTACATGTGCGTATTTAACAGTTTATAACATAAACTGAGTACATGATAGTGATGATACATGATATCTTCAGCTTATTATATGATCAAATACATAAGAAATGATGCGAATAAAACTGTCCCTAGGCTTGACTCTCCAGGTGCACTATTGAAAAAAGCATTGGGATTATTCAATCCTTTCTGATTATTAACAGCAAAAGGTAGCTGATTCAAATCAGGAGAAAATTGCTTATTAATGTTGTTGTTGTTGTTGTTGTAATTATTATAAGCTAAGGATGGAAGATTAGTGTCTCTTTGAGGAAGCCTCACATCTTGTTGCTGTTGCTGGACTTGTTGCTGATAACCTGACTGAGATTCTTGAATTGGGGTATCAGAGGAAGAATCTCGAAAAGAAGGAATTGTCCCATCATTTGTAGGTGCAGCCAGTTCACTAGGGGCACTTCCCAAGCCAGCTGAACCATAGGTGTTGGGAGAAGCTGTTGCTGGTAAACTTGGTTGATCTTCTAGAGTTGCAGGTTGTTGAGATGTGGTTGGTTGAACATTTTGAACAAGTACCAATGAAATGGTAAGGAGAGCCAAGATAAGATTAGTGTTGTGCTTGTTAAATGCAAAGGTTTCCATTGGAGAAAATGTTTGGAAGACTGATGGAATGGTATGGGTTATATATTATGATTTTATGAAGGTATTTAAGTAACATGCTAAGATGTGCTTCATTTAGTGCATTTGGTTTGGTTTAGTTCTGCATAGGAGTAGTTGCTGTGAAGTACTCTGTATGTTTTTCCAACAACCTTAGGATTGGGCATAATGGACTCATAAAAAAGTTTAATTTTGAGGGTTGAGCAGGAAAAGCCTAACTAATTCATTTGAGCAAATTTTATTAAGAGCCGTTAGGCACTAGTGTGAGTATGTTCTCCCACATTGAAGATTATGTTAAATATATTTAGTTTATATAATAGGGAATAAAAAAATCTTAATTAATCCACATTAAATTAGTGAGAGTTAAATATTCGTAAGACTAAGGGATAACTCTTCTACCCCAAACCCGTATTTAATATACTTTTGTTGGTCATACCATATAAGTGGTCATTTGATACAATTGTTACCTTTTAGACCATATTTTAGTTGTGATTTTACTTGTTAAGCACTTAATTACTTAGACTCATCTAAATTTGATAGATCATATTCTAATTACTTGAATATGGCCAAATCTTATCTAAAATCGATGGAAGTAATGTAGGATTGAGCAGAAGAGAGCTATGAATATAAGCTTCTCTCATCGTTTTGCCATGTTCTCCATTTTGTAGATTCTTAAAAGCACTTCTCTTGACATATTAGCAATTATTGTAGTACTGCGTTACTACTCCCTCCATCCCATTTTAATTGATACATTTTCATTTTTGGAGTTAAAATTTCAAAACTTGACCATAGATTCTAATTACAATATAACAGCTAATATCTTCAAATGAGATGGTTGTTTGATATATCTCAAAATAAATTTTATAATATCAAGTTTTCATAATTTGTTTTAAAAACAAAGGTTTAAGTTTATTATCAAAAGGGCTAAGTGAAAAGCTTCATGATAGTATTCATTCTCAAGCTGCCAACAAAACAACATAGACATGTACCGTCAAACACGTAAATTCAGATTCAATTCTCAGGCCAGCTAATGGAACCAAAACTTGAACCTGAGAAACCTCCCACCTCCAAATTACAACCATTCATTTCATATAAGCTATTTACTACATATCTCACAGTATATACCCAATCAAGAGTATGATGTCAGTTGAATATTATGATCTATATCTATGTATGTACATTACAAAAACTAGCAATATGTGCCATTTATATATACAGTAGAGTTTTATAACAAATAAAGGGGGACGGATGATTTTCAAGCAACGATTATGTAGCTCCTCAAAATGGCGCTTCAATGCCACCACTCATCACGTTCAAGAAGCCAACATCATAATAGCTGACACTGCGATGAGATCTCGACTCCACATACGGAGAATTTCCGCTACTCTTACTCCATGTCCAAGATTTAGCCATCCTCTGAGATGCCTTGCCTAATTCCTGACTTTTACTGATTCCAGGACCACGTTTAGTCTTACTCACTATTTCTAGCAATTTCCGGTCCTCCTCGCTAAGCTCGACTCTTAGGGGTTTATTATCATCACAGAAGGATGGAAATCTTTTCAATGGAGAATCAAGAACCAGAATCTTTTTGCTAGGTGATTGAAGCGGCTGTACTGTCTTGATCCCATAATCTCTGTGTTTCATCCCACTAATCAGCTGATGAAGCAGTGTCACAAGCAAGAGAATATGACCATCCATTTTCTCCTTGTCCGCGTGATAGAGAGTTTGAAGACGGATTAAGGTGCTATTTCCTGCCATCTTTTTGTTGCAATCAATGCTGCACATCCAGAAATCCAGAACAAAGGTCATGGTTCCAGAGCAATAAAAACTTTTAATCAGTGATCGAAATTAATCCAAACCATTTTTAAAACATATGGATATATACAAGGGCATACAAAAATTCCTCCAGGAATCCCCAATGTTTTTAATCCCCTTGCATATATGCAAGATACGCAAGCACTATTTCCCCCATCACAACTGCATGAGCTAAAGAGTAAAGATATGCATACACTTAAGCACTCAACTCTCATTTCAAACAAGGAGGACATGTGCATAAATTTTCTTTCAGGTAAAAGAGAGGGGCTATGCCCCGAACCAACAAGTGCATAATGCATGTGAAAGCTAAGAGTAGTTGACAAACCTGGAATTAGCCCACTCTCCAACCCAACCAAAACCTTGATGCGCTCTGCTCCGAGTTGCAGAAACAACACACAGATGAGAATAAGCAACTTCAACAAAGGCATTGTATAATTTGACAAAGAATAGATTATGCTATTCTGACCAACTACATAAGCACCACGAAACTAAGATCTTAAAAGCTTACTTTAGCGTGTTTGATGCCATAGGAGCAAGCCACTGAAGAGTCTTCTCCATTTCAGCTTTAATTTGTGAAACTTCGAGCTGTATAAATTATCAAAGCATGTTAAAAATCAGTCATGAATTGATGATGTGCAACAAATCAGTACTGAAGCTTCTGAAGCCACCCCATATAACAACGTTACACTAAATTGCAGCACAACTTTTTTGGATTGTTCAGTGTGACAGAAACTCATGCAGTTCCAATGGAAGTATTGAGGAACCAAAGCAATTTTGAGAAATAAAAGCATTTTTCAAAGCATACTCGAGGAAATACCTCCTCATTGGTACGGATTTTCTGCAAACTCAAGCGCATAGAAGTCTTGACACTATCTGGTAATCCGCGGTACAATGTATCCCTTATATTAGGGGGAAGAGAACTTGGCCTGGATGCCTGAAAAGTGCACAGATCCAATTCTTCAACATCATATTTTAAAAAAATAATAATAATAATAGAAAGAAAAAAAACCCAAAGATAATCACAACTAAAGGATATATCTATACATACAACGTTGTCGATTTGATTAATGAGATTCGCATAATGCAAAGCAAGGCCAGCAGGACCTAGTCGCTGAGCACCTACACCAGCCTCTTCACCAGCTTTTACACCACCTGAAAATCAAGAATAACCATCAACTGTTGTCAGACCAGTTGTTTGCACTTGTATACCCAAAGTTTCTGTTACTCCATCTATCTGAAAATATGCATCTAATTGGCTTCAGTAGGAAATGGACAATTATTTTGGAACTATTATAAACTGAATTAGACATATTGGAACAGAGAAGGTACTTAATAATCAGTAAGATCAAAAGATTGAGCCAATCCATAAAAAAAAGATATGCTTTTAGTTTTCACAGCCAATGGAATCAGGGATATGTTACTTGCTGTAACACCAGACACAGATAGATGCCTATATGTTTGTCACTAAGAAAATTTAAATCTAATCACGGTATCTAGAACTCAAGCATGTAATTCAAAAATGTGGCAAACCTAAGGCCTATGGGTATCAAGAATATATAAATAAAAGATCAATTAATAGATCAAGAATGACCTATGTACAGTAATCGTGATATAGAAATATGTTCCAATCCATTAGACAGAAGCTTAGCCTGTACCTGCTCCAAATACTACTGTAATCTCTTGATGTATGAAGGCAACAATATCAACAAGCTTCTCAATGACCTGCAATTAAGACAAAAACATGAGTTCAAGGAAGAAATCAAAGAAGGTTCTTTGTATATAACAAGAAAAACAGAGAATGTACTATAAGGGTATATTCCTTCCATCAGGCACTATAAAGCTTAAGGAAAGGGTTGCTTAATACTTTGAACTCTTAAGTGGCATAAGATATATATGGCCAGAGAAACAATTCACTGTATGAACAGAACAGGCAAGCATTGCTTCGGAAGTTAAGACAGTGCTTAGAGCAGAGACTTGAGAGTAAAAAAAAACAAAAGAAAACAAACAGGAATCCGATGGAGCTTAAATCCAATCAATTAGCATAAAATTCCAGGCTAGCAAAAACAAGTAGAAAGTTTTGTACCTCCTCCAACTTTCTTGACCAAAGAGATTTCTTTTTCAAGCTCAATACAATCTTTTTTTGTTGTCTCAGCTCACTGTCTAACATCATGAGATGCTCTCCTACATTATAGGAAAAAAATAAAAACACATCAGTTTAGAGTTTATCAAGCAAAACAACTAAATCCACTTCAGAGGTCTTACAGAAGTCAGCAAGATTACAGTCAAGCAGAAAATATATCAAGCAACCCAGCTGAGTTCACTTCAAAATTTATCAAGAAGCAAAAGGCAAAGAAGATCTTTGTGTAGAATTAAAGACAGTGCTGAAACAAAAAGTCTCTCACAGACCTTCACGAAATAATTCAATGACGGATTATTCATTTCTGCAGGCCATTTAAGATCATTAAATTAACAGCTGCTAGCAACCCAGAATAGCTTTAGGAGTCTAGACTACAGTTGGATGATATATATTTTTGTAGTCAAGCCACCTAGTGGTTGAACATCTACATTAGATTATTGTGGCAGTTTGAGTAAATAAAACCTGACTAATTATTTTGAAGGTCCAGAACAATCAGCTCAGCTTAATGCTTCAAAAGCACTAGATGAGAAACAAACTAAAAGGAACAAACACTTCAGCTGCAATGATGCTTCTGACAATTGGAAGGGTGTGTAACAAAAAACAGAAACACATCAAGTCTTTATATCACAGACGGAGCCTACTGCAGAGTTTGCAAAGTAGCTCCTTGGCTTGTATCAGATAAAAATCTCCAGGAGTTCAAATTTACCTAAGCGATGTTTCAAAGACACTGACAGATAGACAACAGATCATTGCTTTTAATTTATGATTTGACATAGTCAATCAGGATACACTAACCTTTACGAGGCAACTTTAAGGACTTCAATTCTTCAACCTTCTGCCGATAATCCTGATCAAATCTGTCAAAAGCATTCAGCTCATGGTACAGTTCCTACACACATTAAAATAAAAAAATGTTTTAAGCACACCTAGAAATGCACGTATAACATTCATCTAAGTCGTTGACAAGATTGAACACTTGGCATTTAACAATGATACGATGAAGACTGATGCCCACATGAACCTATACACGTCTATTAAGTATACAGCTTGGGTTAAGAAATGGAGAGATGTGCTAGGTTGAATTTCACACACAAAAAAATTCTGGTTTCCCAATCTCATACGCCTCGTCAGAAAGTTAAGTGGGTGTTAAAAAAGAAGAGGAGAGAAATTCAAAAATGAAAACTACTTACGGAGGTATTCTGAGCTAAAGTCATCAAGTCTTGCATTTTTGCTTCTACCTGTTCTCTTTGCGGAACATATGCTCCGTTCTCGTAATCCAGTCTAAAATAATACAGCCAGTTCCAAAAAGAATAAATAGTTAGAATCAATCACCACGCCTTTACTCGAATAAAAAAGAAGACATCTACCTTACTTTTGAAAATACCGATCCAAGTTATGCCATTGTGGATCTTTACAACGGTCACCAAATCTGATTACTTCTTTGCGAAATACATCAAGTTCCTCCCTAGAAATGATAAACCATGTCAGAAACATAGCAAACGAAGATGATAACGAGTGAATTTTCTATACAAATTTCCCTATAACAACCTTTTGTCTGAAGCAGCTAAACTCAGTAGCACCTTATTGTCTGAAGAAACCAAATACTGAACCCCTTCGGAGGGAATAACCTCCTCCTTTATGAACCTAACATTTTCCATCGAGAGTGATTGCATGAGATTCACCCCACGTGTGATGGTGTTTGCTACCTCAAATGCCAATATTGATATTTTGTTTCCCTTGGCCACCTTGCCTGTCAAAAATCCACTATTACTTAAGTTTGTCATTCCACTTCCAAGTGCATCTAAGACATCAACAGCCTTTTCTAGTCCAGCAACGCTTGCTCTTCCTATAAATGACGACCCTCTTGGTGGAACCTGCATTAATAGTCAAATTAACTGAGAAGATTGACAGTCCAATGGTAAGAAATTAAGGAGAGAGCACATGTCTCTTATACCATAATCATATCAACTGAGGAACGTAAGTATGAAGAGGGCCGAGTAAATGTGGCTGAGAGTTATCCATTTAGATTTGTCAGCATTTCGATGGTCATCCATTAAAATTGGCTAAGTACACTCCTAGTTTAAGTACAAAATTCAATAACAATGGCAACAATAACCTAGAATTTCAACCCTAGATAATTGAGATTAGAAAAAAGCCTCATTCTGAGAATATGAATTAAAAAAAGAATTATTCAAAGTTAGATTAAATTAGTCATTAAGCAAATTAAAGTACAAATGAACGTAAAACCCAAATGGTGGGGCAATAAAGATGAACTATATCACCCAACTTCAGCAAATCCACCAATAACATAAATTATCATGTATTTTTTCCTTCCACAACCAATTTGTCTTCAAAAATGATTACCAATGGTGGAGCTTCAATCATGTAGCTCAATTTTCGATAAGTCAAAAGCAACCTAGCTACCTAAAACATATACTTATTTATTTATAACATTCTTTTCCCTTCTTTTTAGTAAAATACAATATGATATATTATCATGCAAATGTTGTCCACTTGATTTAAATCAGCTAAAAAAGAGACCAGTATTGATGCCGAATTCTGGTTCTTTTGAAAACCAAAATCATGTTTTTTGACAACCAATTTCGATGCCAATTTTAAGTTGAGATCATTACAAAGATAATCTTATGCCTAAAAAAAAAAAATTCTCTCTTGATTTTAACAGGCTAAAAATAGCAAGAAATATAAACCCTAAATTACCCTCATGCTCTATTATGAAAACAAAAACTTTGACCAAGTCAAATTCAAAATCTTCATTGACATTCTACATTTTATCCGGTCAAAATCCTCATACATCCTGCTAAGAAATTTCTAATCAAACATTCCAACCCCTTCACAATTCAATCAATTAACCCAATTTTTTTTTTAAAAAAAATCATCCAACCAAATCACTCAATTTTTTTACCATAAAACGATAAAAAAAAAAAATGCAGCAAAAGACGCGAAAGGCAACCGATACCTTGAGATCGCCAGAAAAACTTAGCTCGCCAGAGTAAAATCTGAGAGGAGAAGCAGAAATGGGATCATCATCATCAGAATTCATGTTCTTTTTCTTCTTCTTCAAGCTTCCAAAGCTTTTGATTCTCTTCAACTTATTATTCATGATTCCACTATTATTATTGTTCTTGTTCTTGTTCTTCACCTCTAACTTCTGCTCCAATTCTTCTATACTTATCCTTCTTCCTCCCATCACCCCAATTGAACATGCTCCCCCCATCTTTTTCTCTCTTCTCCAAAGCCCTTCGAATTCAACTGATCAAAACTTCAACTTCCAAAATCCAAAACCCACAAATTATGTTGACAAATTCACAAACCCCAATTCAGAAACCCTTAAAAATGAGAAATTGAGAGGAACCCAATTTACAAAAGCTATAAAGATGATAAATTTGAGAACACCCAGATTCTCAAAACCCTAAAAAATGATTGAATTTACACCCTCAAAATAAAAGATGAAGCAAATGCTCGGAAAATTGAAGGGAATGAGAGTAGAAATAAGACGAAGAAGACGCGTGAATTGAATGAGGAGAGGGGAGAGAGAAAGAGGGGTAAGTCTAACTTTCTCTGGTTTTGACGAAGACAATAAAATAAAAAGAGGGTAATAAAAAATGTGGAAGTTGAATCAATTGTTTAATGTACAAAGACATAAAGTTGCGCGTAAGTCAGTCTAACAGTTTGCGCTCTAATTAACTACCCGTCTTAGATCATCAATTTTCCAATATGTTAAAATAGCCATATTGAACTTTAGTAAGGACGATAATTAGGACTAGATAGCTTGCGAGCAGTATGGGATTGACTCGATCGATCAAAGCTCAACTCGAGTGACCTCAAATTCAGATGTTAGCGTCTTTAATTTCACAAAAACTTGTAACGACACTATTCTAAGTATTAAAATAGAAATATATATGAATCTAGTATATCGTTTGTATTGTTATAGTAATTTTTTTTACGTGAAATCTGTAGCGTTGGATCTTATCACTTGAAGGGTCAATATATTTTCTTATTATTCTTATTTTAATACTCTTCTCATTGAATCCCTCCTTAATTTAAAGACGACTCAATCATATCTCATATTTCTTCAGTTCCTTTATATTTGCTCCGCAAAATTTTCATCACGTTATAAGTTGCGATCGTATTTATCATTTAAATTGGAATGTAAGTAACATAAGCAGTAATAAAAGACGTCGACTTCTCTCCTATTTGAATTTGTTTTGTTTATCTGATGATGCATTGATGAGATGGTGATGGAAGGAGGATGAGTTGATAAGATTAAGAATGAGTAAAAGTGTTGAATGAGTGGAAGAAGAGTCGAATAAGGGGCAGCATGAGGTGCTGACCGAAGCTTCACCTTACCCACCATCCATACTACTTTTGCTCTTTTTTTTTTTTTTTTGTATTTGAAGTTTGACTTTGCAAAGGTTGGATCTCCCACACTGTTCAAGTGTTGATTTCCTAACTTGTAAGGATTGTCATGGGGTCCCTTGTCCTTAGTCCTTACCAACTGTGTGTGTACTGCAACTGCAAAGGATTTAATACGCTTTGCATTTGTTGGGAGGCTATTGGTCGATGCTTCAAAATTATGAGTGTGAGAATGTGACAATTGATAAGATTTAAGATTTTTTTTTTTCTTGGCAACATAGGTGAGAGGAAAAACCTAGAGCTCCATTATGGGTGTGATAGTCAATTTGTAAGCATCGTTAATCAATAGTCTATAAATTTTAAAATACGAAAAGAAAAGAAGGTTACTTTTAAAGTAAGCTTATTCGAGTTTCATCTCTTTAATATTTTAGCTCAAAAAGTATTATATACACACGCGACACAACTAAATTATTGTGACTTTAATAAAAGTGATCCATTAATATAATAAAAGTTATCTCTCAACACTACATATGCCAATCTTTATCAATTTTAAATGAATAACTTTTGTTATTTCAATGGGTCATTTTTAGTGAGGACACGATAACTTTATTGTATTATATACAATACTTTGTGATTTTAACTAGTAAATTTTTTTGGTTTTTTTAAAAAAAAGAAAAAGAAAAAAGAAAGTATGTATTACATGTTAGTGTTGTGTTTTCACGTTGTTGTTCTTCAATTAATTAAGTATTTGTGTCATAAACTACCATTATCCTACAATTGCTATAATGTTAAGCATGCAACTCAATATTTTAGTCTTGCCAATCCGAATTAGATTGGATCAATTAGTAAGTATTCCCCATTATAAAACTAATAAAAAAAAAGTTAACATGGTCTAATATTAAGAAAAAAATTGATATAGAGAGGAGTTGGAGAAAAAATATACTAAAGCCATATAAAATCTTCTGTTTGAATTCAATTGAGTGTATGCAAATATAGACATAATAAGGAGAATAAATAAACTCAAAACCAACATGAAACAAATGGTGAAGTTTAGGCCATGAAAAAGTAAATATTGTAACACTAACATCTTAAAACTGATTTTGGATTAGTAAACTTGAAAAGGAAAAAAAAAACAAAAGAAGCAACATAATATTATATATTAGGTACATGTGACCTATAAATAATATAATCAAATTTAAATTATTTAAATTCGATAAAAAATAAATAAAACTAGAGTTCATAAGGTTTTAATTAAGAGTATAATAGAGAAAGACATTTTTTTATGGAGAGCGTCATAGGAGATAGAAGTTGAGTAGGAGTTTAAGCATTAAATATATGAGATTAAGTTAAAGCAATTCAGTAGGAATTTGATCGAGGAGTAAATGCTTTAAATGTAACGAATATATGGTTTATAATGATGTCTAGGATAAAGCTTGTGTTAATACAATAAAAATGTTACAGAAGGTGGAAAAGTTTTTTTTTTTTTTTTTTTTAAGGAAGTGATTTTGAATGAGATTTTTTAGAGTGCTAAGATTAAATTGAAAATATTAAAAACAGATCATAAAGGTGAACATTTGAAGAGTTAAAGTTGAAGTTAAAGTTTTAGTTATGAATTTAAAGTTTAAAAAATTTAACCACAAATTCTCATTATATTATAAGAAGTAATATATTCAAGTGAGATCTTACTGAATGCATCTCAATGTGAATTTTTAGAATATCAAATTTTCATAATTTTTTGTTTTACAAATTTAGAAATAAAAACATTTTAAATTGTGTCTTAAAAACTGTAGAAAGTCAAATGGTACTACAAAAAATTTGAGATATGATTGTGTTTGAACTCTGTTAATTGAGTTGTATATATTGCTTGAATGAAGAAAATACATCAGAATTTATAGTACAAGAGTTTTCTAAACTATAGAAGCATAAATATGGAAATTTCTGATTTTCTAGTTTTGTTATCTCTGATTGATACTATTGCCTTAATCTTCTTATTCTTTATGCCTTATTGTGTAGGTGAATATGTACCTTCTTATTTTACACTCCCCCTCAAGATAGGTATTAGGATCCCCAATGCCTAACTTGTTTAGTGTTTCTTGGAAGGATTTTGTAGGCACTGCTTTTGTTAGTATGTCTGCTAACTGTTCTTCTAATTGAATATATGGAATGGTTATGATCTTATTTTTCCAGCTTCTCTTTAATGAAATATCGATCAATCTCGACGTGTTTTGTTCGATCATATTGAACTGGATTTTCTGAGATGCTAATTACAACTTTATTATCACATAGAAGTTCACATCTTTTCTCTAAAGGAAACCCAATTTCACTTAAGAGTTTTTGTAGCCATAGGAGTTCTGTTATCCCTTTTGCTACACCTCTAAACTCAGCTTCAGCACTTGAAAGAGCCACTACTTTCTGTTTTTTACTTCTCCAAGTAACCAAGTGCCTCCTACTAGTGTGAAGTATCCTGAAGTTGACCTTCTTCTTACTTTGTCTCCTCCTCAGTCTGCATCGGTGTAAGCTTTTATTCCTAGGTGACCATTTTTCTGAAAGAGGATACCATATCTCGTAGTTCCTTTTAGGTATCTAATGATTCTCATAACAACTTCCATATGCTCATTCTGTGGTTGTTGCATAAATTGACTAACTATTCCCATAACATATACTATATCAGGTCTGGTGTGTGATAGATAGATTAGTTTACCTACCAACCGTTAGTACTTTTGTTATCTGCTGGCTTACAGTCTATCTTTCCTATTTCGGCAAGGAGGTTTAGAATGTATTTCTTTTGTGATATGAAGATTCCTCTTTTTGATCTTATGACTTCAATTCCTAGAAAGTATTGAGCATTCCCAAATCTTTCATCTCAAACTCTTTAAATAATTCCTTCCTAATTTTTTAGATTTCCTCATAGTCGTCTCCTATGAGAATCATATCATCAACATAAATAATCAAGCATGTTACACGGTTTTTAGAAATAGGATATGATCTGAGTTGCTCTGATGATACCTATACTTTTTCATTGCCATTGTGAACCTCCCAAACCAGGCCATTGGTGATTGCTTGAGTCCATACAGAGCCTTTTTTAGTCCACATCCTTCTCCTGTTATAAAGCCTTATGTAAATCCAAGAGGAGCTCCCATGTATACCTCTTCTTGAAGTTCACCATGTAAAAATGCATTTTTTACATCAAACTGATAAAGAGGATAGTCTTTGTTTGCTGCTATTGAAAAAAGTACTCGTATGGTGTCAATTTTTGCAACTGGAGAGAAGGTCTCTGAATAATAAATACCATAGGTCTGAGTATACCCTTTCACTACCAACCTTGCCTTATATCTTTCTATGGATCCATCTGCTTTGTATTTGATGGTAAACACCCATTTACATCCTACTGGGTTTTTTCCTGAAGGCACTTTACATTTTTCCCATGTACCATTCTTCTTCAAAGCTTCAATTTTGTTTTTCATGGCTTCTCTACATACCTGATTCTCCAATGCTTCCTTCACATTTCTGGGCAATTTTTCAGAGTATAGGAAAGTTTGAAAGGCTCTTGCCTTCCTTGACGTCTTCCACTCACTAACTATGTTGGCCATAGGATATCTGGACTGTCGAGGTTCATACTCAGGTTCATACCTCTTGGGTGGAATCCCTCTAGTGCTTCTTAGAGGTAGCTTATATGTTTCCTGAGACTGTTCTTGAGGTATCTCTGTGTCATCTTGAGTATTTTTAAGGTTAGTCACAGGAGTAAAAAATTCATTTACCTCATCAGGACTTTGAAGTGATAAATAAGGCACAAGTGTGTTGGATGTACTATGTTTTCAGATTGTTGCTCGATGGATCTGCCTACTTGTTCTTGTGGGAAAGAATCACTTATAGGACTAAATAACCAATCTAGATCTTCATAGTGTGTCTTCCCCTGACAGCTAGAGTGTTGTTTATAGAAGAAATCGGTTTCAAGAAAATCACAGTCTAAGGTTAGACTTGTTTGGTTTTGGGGTCATAGCACCTATATCCTTTATGATTAATCCCGTATCCTAAAAAAATACATTTTATAGCACATGGGTTTAATTTGTTTCTTTGCTATTTAGGATATGAACATAGATTGTGCACCCAAAGACTCTTGGATGTAGGGATAAAACAAAGGGAATAGAGGCGTAGGTTTTAAGATGATCAAAGGGTGTTTTGTAATTGAGAATTTTTGTGGGTAGTCTATTAGTGAGGTATGTTGCTGTTGAAACAGCCTCAGGCCAAAAACTTGTAGGAACCTTAGAGTCAAATAGAAGAGCTCGAGCCATGTTTAGGAGGGTCCTATATTTCCTTTCAGCAACACCATTTTTTTGTGGGGTATAAAGACATGATATTTGGTGAACTATTCCTTTTTCAGTGCAAAATTGATTCATAAAATTATTCACAAATTCCCCTCAATTATCAGATCGAAGAATTTGAATCTGAGATTGGTATTGGGTTTGAACTAAGATGTAGAATGACATAAATTTGTCAATAACTTCAGATTTATGTTTCAAAAAATACACCCAAGTTATTCTAATATAGTCATCAATAAACAATAGGAAATACCGAAGACCATGTTGTCCAGAATGTGAAGCAGGGCCCCATATATCAGAGTGAATAATTTGAAAAGGAGTATCAGCTTTGGAACTACTAGGTTTATATGACTGTCTATGACTCTTAGCCAAAATACATGTCTCACAAACAAAGTCTTTATTAAATTTTTCAAGGAATGGAAATAAATGATCTAAATACCCGGGAGAGGGATGCCCTAAATGGTGGTGCCATAGCCATACTTGTTGATCAACTAGCCCCCGAACAAGCATTGCTTTTCCTTGTTGAGTAGCATCATCAACATAGTACAATCCTCCACGTTCAGTGCCATACCCAATCACTTTCCCAGTCTTGATGTCCTCTACCAAACAAAAGTTAGGATAGATTATAACTGAACAGTTAAATTCCTTTGTTAAGTGACTAATAGACAAAAGTTTATGAGATAAGTCAGGGATATTGATACAATTATTTAGTTCATTATTTGAGAATAAATTAATTTTCCCAATTCCATTAACCGGGGATATGTCGCCATTTGTCATCTGGATATGAGAGGTAGTACCCTTTATAATTTTCATGGAATATGAAATATCATGGGTCATGGTATCTATAGCACCACAATCGAAGATCCATGTATTATTTTTTTTCCAGGAAATAACCCATTTTTCTGTGACTCGGGTTGAGTATAGTTATGGGCATTCATTGAAGCATGCAATTGGGCCTTATAAATTTTGTGAGAGGGATGGGCCGTGTGATTTGGGCATAAATTCTCTTGTTCCTTTGATACCCTAGACACAAAAGCACAAAAGTTAGGTTTAGGTTTTTAAACCTAATCCTACCTTCAGTCATGTGGCTTCTATTGTCGTGCTTCTCTCTTGTGATGGCGGCTGCTGTTCATGTGTTTTTCCTCTCTTCATGCTTCTCTTCATGGCCATGACTATCTTCTTTTTTCTCCATGGTCTCCTTAAAGATAGCTCCCCCTATCTTCATCCCTTTCTTCTTCGGATCTTGCCACCAATCGGGATAACCGATTATCTTGAAACACCCATCCTTTGTGTGGCGATTTCCACCACAGTGGGTGCATTTGAGATGGTTTTTTTCAGGCCAAGATGGTGACCCATTTGATCGACTGTGGTTTCGAGCAAAAAGACCACTTCCGATTCCTGAATTTTGGGGATGGTTTGCCGGAGGTAAGGTTTCCTGATTCATGATGTTTCTTCGAGAAATTTCACGCCTTATGATGTTGTAAGCAACCTTAATTAACGGTAAGGGTTCTAAGTTCAAAAGATCTTTGTGATCTTTATCAAGGCTTTCATCTAGCCCAGCTAGAAATTGGTATAGCCTTTGCTGCTGTGTTATTCGGTTGTATACTATCTTATCTTTTGCACATGACATCGGGTTAGGCATTCTACGATATATTTCTTTCCATATTGAAATCAACTTACCATAGTATGACTCAATTGTTGTTTGGCCTTGTTTGATTCGGTTTACTTTGACGTTGAGATCATATACTTGCAATCCGTCCCTGCCATTGCTGTATAATGCCTCAATACCCTGCCATAATTCTCTAGTTGTTCCAAAGTCTAGGAACTGGTTTACCAGTTTTGGGTCCATGTAGTCAATTATCCAGGAAATAACTAGCAGATCTTGTTGAGCCCATTGTATGTATGATGGGTCGTCTGGCGGTAGAGGATCGACAATGATGTGCCTGAGCCGACTTCTTCCACTGATGGCTATCTAGCTGCATCAATCGTGCCCATTTTGAGTAATTATGGCTATGTAATTTTTCGGATACATTGACTGTAGATGGTGTGGAATTACTATTTTCTGGGGTGGTTTTGTTGGTGTTTTAACTCCTGTAGGAGTTACAACAGATTACTCACAGTAATGGTTGTTTATGGGTTTTTACGTAGAGAACTCATGGTTCACAGGTAAGCTATGGTAAATGATGAGATTAATGGATCTCGGGTTTCAGGCTTTTCCCAATTTCCCACTTCGATACCACGTTTGTGTTTGAGCTCTATTAATTGAGTTGTTTATATTGCTTGAAAATGAAGAAAATACATTAGAATTTATAGTACAAGAGTTTCCTAAACTATAGAAGCATAAATATGGAAATTTATGATTTTCTAACTTTATTATCTCTGATTGATACTATTGCCTTAATTATCTTATTCTTTTTGCCTTATTGTGTAGGTGAATATTTACCTTCTTGTTTTACAGGTAATAATAGTATATATAAAATGGATTGTTTGTTTTATTCACAAACACTGTTATTGTTTTGTTATAGTGTTAGGGTGAATATGATCGATGGCTAGGATGATAGGTCATGACATTAGAAGTGTTTTCTTTTAAAAAGAACTTTAAGGGTTATGACACTATCAAAGTGTGGTTGTGGCAATGATACACATCATACATGTTAATTTTTTATGGTTCTTGGTGAAATGCTAATATAAATTTTTTTTTTACTATTTACATTATATAACAAAGTTCACATATTTAGTTTATATTATTATACCTCGTAGTTGTAGATTGCATCTAATATAATGTTTAGAAAATAAAAATTAAGTATAAAATTATTTTAATTTTTTTTGTTTTGTTTTGTTTAGCTAAGAGCCTCTCTTCTTGTATGTGATGTGAATGGCTCAATTGATTAATTGAATGTCAAAAACGAGTAGTGTAATGAGTGTTTCACCCACAAACTATCTCTACTCACATAGACAAGTCAAGCACGAAAGTGCTTTCACAAAAGTTTATAAACTTGATCTAAATATAATGGACTTCTACCGGCAACCATTTATTCATTGCATAACTAGGGAAAAAAAAGTCACTAGAAACATGCAGGTAATTAATTACAAGCTACTTATAAAAATATGATGCTCAATCATCAATTAGATACTCAAGTAATTTCTCTGTCCCAAATTAGTTGAGTCACTAAATTAGATACAGTGTCTTAGACGGAGGAGAAGTGATAAAATGTTATTATGTTAAAAAGGTAGATTTGATAAGAGCTCGTAAAATATTATTTTAATTAAATAAGAGATAGTATAAAACTTTTATTTTTGGTAGTAAGAAAATAGAGGTAATAAAAATTAGTTTAGTGACTCCATACTATAAAAAGAAGTCTGACAATTGATCAACAACACTCATAAATGGTAGGTGTGTCATTTTATATGGGAGAAAAGGAGTATGCCTATTTTATTTGAGTCACTCAATCATACTATTCATATAGTATAGGTGCTAACAAGATGAGACAAATCACTAACTAACCAAGATTGACTTGATTAAAAATCGAATGAGCCATTTGAACTTGATTTCAACTCGAGAGGATTGTGAATTGAGGTGACCTACTTAACATTCATCTCCAATATGTACACATGATACGCTTGTAAAATCAAGCAGCAAGTAATATGAAAGACACCATGCGTGAATCCAAAAAGTCTATGCTAGGGAAGCTAAAAAGATGGGGAGGATCGAAACTTGACTCAAGTTAATCTTGACTTAACCAAAGATCAGTCAAAATTAAACTCAGATAAGTATGGGTAAGGTTAACTTGGGATGTTAGTGAGTTGAATCGAGCTACACTATTTGATCTCTACTCACATAATGCAAGAACATCACTTTCCACCGACATGGATTGTCAAGATCGACTTGGGTTTGGCCGACTTAGTATATGTGCCACCTATTCTTAAGAGAAGACAAAATAATTTGTAGTGTTGAAGTTGGTGAGTTCTATTGGAGGAGGAAGAACTTGCTCTGCATGGACTGCATAGAATGCCTAATAGATTATACTATTCTAGAAAAATCTTTAATCATGATGATGGGCATAGCTCATGTAATTATGTGCCTCAGATATTTACTGTTAATTTTGTCAGTACTAGGATATTTCCAGGCAATTGCTGCCACATAAGGACTATGGCATTCCTTGTCTACTACCTGGTGTCTTGTTCCATTTATTTTCCAAATCAACTTCTTCCTCCTCTGTTAGACCAGACACCAGGTAGTAGTGTAGTACCACACCAGGTAGGATTCAGAACAGAAAAGAAGAGAAGTATTGAAGGAGGAAGAACTTGCTCCATACACTGCATGGAATGCCTTCTAGGGTCTATTATTATAGAGTAATCTTTAATCATGGGCACAACACATGTATTTTAGTGCCCTTGATATTTTTTGTGACTTTGCCAGTACTGGGATATTTTTGTAGAAATTGTTGCCAATAGTTGTATTCTCAGCATTGTCCCTTGTTAGTTTGTCAAATCTATGTTTCATATCCTAAATATCGCTCTATTTTCATTTTGGATTGTCCCCTAAAATTGCTCCATTCTCTGTCCCCTCAAAGATTTTTCCATTGTATCTTTAAAAAAAATTACTTTTCGTATTTGAAGCAATTTTTGAGGGACGAAGGGAGTAAGTTAATCAGCTTGTTAGCTAGCCAGTTGAGTATTAAAGCAATACATTTGACACATTAGTGACAAGATTAATGAAATGAATTAAAGGAAAAGAGTAGTTTTTATTGCTCAAAGACCCATTTTGTAGAGTTTTGAATTAGGTCTTTAAAAATCAATATTAAAATAAAACTCAATTTATGAGTTGATTTGTTGACTTAAGGGATGAATAGGTAAATTTAGTTCAATTTCCATTAATCTTAACAAAGATCTGTATTATTTAAATGTTGGTGAAAAGAGAAGTGTAGATGACATATAAAGGAAGTTGTCAAACAAGGCCCTCATGAACTTCCTCTAACATGTCATAGATATGAAGTCTTAATAAAAGACCTCCAAGTGAACTTCCCTTAAAGAGTGAAGGCGTTTATACTATTCATTTATTTATCACTTACATACTATGAACAAAATATTGATTAAAATTAAGACATTCGTGCATTAGCATGAGTCTAGAATATTATTTACTTATTTGATTAGCAAAACAATTGAAGAGTTAAAAAAATATATAACTTTCTTTTCCGCATTATACTTTTTTTTTTTTCTTGAATTGCAACCAATGCAACAAGAGTATATAACATTTTATGAAAATTTCATGATATACTCCTAAGTTTTCATTTATTTCACTCATATCCTTTAGGTTTTCAAAATTCATCATATATCCTCAATTTTTAAAAATAAATTAAAATAACCTTCCAACAAACTAAACTGTTATTGGAAATGTCAATTTTCATCATTTACCTCTTAATTAAAACTTATTCACCATATACACTTAATCGATCTAAAACTTAATTCACCATATTTAAGAGTATTTGGTAAATTAAGTTTTGTATTGAGAGGTATATGATGATTGAAATAACCATTTAATTGAAATTGATGTCTAATTAACTAAACAAATATCTCAATGTAATTTTAAAAAATTGAGGGGTATATGGTGAATTTTTAAAAACATAGATGATATATGGTGAAATAAGTGATAGCTAAAGGATATATCATGAAATATCTGAATAATTTAAAAATTGACATGTTTTCATATTTGGACAAAAAATACTATGAAAATAAATTGGCCCAAATATAAGCACATTTATTTGGTCATGCATGTGATTAAAAAAAAAAAAGTAATTTTTCAAATAAAAAAGATAAATCAAAGGAACCCTATAAGTTTGACACGTTTTCTCAGTATATCTCATTCAAATTGAGTCCAAGAACAATTTTAGCTATAGGATGTGGTTGGAGATGCCTTAACATTTTAAGAAAAAAGGTGGATATTGAGTGTAGAATGAGCCCAATGAGGGATACGTAGATAAATTTCCCATTATATTATACATTTTTTTTATAGTCAATAAGTTTTGGTAAGTCTAATTACATGAAGGTATATGTGAAGAAAGGCCTTTATAGATGAGTGATTACAATCATTTTTAGGGTCCTAGATATAGCGTGAGAAAAGGGCATGTTGATCATAAATTGTCTTCCCACTCGATTGTCTAATGACGAAACGACCCTTGTAAGCTGAGATGACCATAAGGGCGGGCTTGATGAATCGGGACCGCCCTAGTGGGGGTAGGGTTGGGTGATGCCTTCCCCTAGCAGGTTGGGCCGAGCCTTGTTATGGGCCAGGTGGGAACGACGAGTAGGGTCGAAGTTGGGCCAAGACTTGCAACTTATTCATTTTTTCATATGTATTATAAATAGTCATATATTCATGTATGTTATTAATATTATTCATAGAAATATATATTAATATATTATCAATATTTATTATTCATATCTATTGTCAATATTCATATATTTATTTTTAATATATATTATCAATATTACTATATTTATGTATATTATCAATATTTATTATTTGTATATATTATCAACTTTCTATAAACTAAAATCTTGCCTTGTTCTTATTTCTTTAATTTTGCGGTCTGGGCCAAATACGACTGAGCTAGTGTCGACGCTTGGCAGTTTGTTACTGGCCCACCAATAATGGAGGGTTAGGATGGGTCAACACCGAGCCAAATGTGGGCTGAGCTTAGTGGGCCCAAAACTGGAGCCAAGTTGGGCTCACCTGGCCCACTTGCCATCTTTGTTTGTAGGATCTACATTGGACGAGATTTGAAATTGAGTAATCTAACCCCAAAATCACTCTAAAAGCCCAAAGCAAAGCCTTAATTCAGAGAAGGCTAAAAAACAAAATCGGTAATATCAAGTAGAAGAGCTCCAGATTGGTATCCACCTTACTTGTAAGCCTTCTTGCGTTGGACACGCTTGCCTTACATTGGATGCTTCTTCAACTATAAATACCCTTGATTTTTATAATAAAAAAGTCCAAATCTTTTTTTACTAAGTTGCATTGTTATACTCCAAACCCTCTCAAAAACCTTCAACTATTCAACTTATTGACAACACTACAAAAGTGTGAAATATAATGATACCATTTGAAATTGACAAAATAAAATTGTAACACCAAACAAAAAAGTTCAATTCTAGGAAGCATTATTGATAATTTGGATGGGAAATGGAGTGAAATGAAAGAAAGCAACATTAAACTAAAGTTCCAACTTCAACGCAAATTTGAAGGTGTTCCCGCTCCAAAAAAAAAATGTACATCATATATATTTTTCATATACATTACGTACATAAAAAAATATATATAATACACATATGAGTTATGTGAAATATACATCACGTATATATCACGTACATGAAAAATGTATATCACGTACCTGAAAAATGTATATATCTCAACTTCAATATCTTGCCACTATTGTATATTTAGAATTGACATTCGTATAAATTACACCATTTTCAAAATATGATTGATTTTGTCAAGTATTGTAAAAATTTGCACTTTTGTTCCATGGATCTTATGAATTTCGAACTTCCCAAACATCACCACCAACGAATTTTTAGGGTTCTTCATTTTCGATTTTCCCCCATTCCCCCCCTTCTCTATCAAGGTAATTCCCCCTCTTTTCTCTCCTCTATTTCTCCATTTTTGGGTTTCTTCATTTTCGATTTGAAGTCCTAATTTCACGAATTTGTATAATCGAAAACCCTGAATTTCAAGCATTCGAATGAACAATACCTCAAAATTAACGAAATTTAATGGTATGGAACCCTGATTTTTCACGAATTTTGAATATTAAAAACCAATAAGCTTATGATTTTGATATATCAGGAACCCTAATGTCATTCATTTGATTCAACGAAGCCCCTAAATTTATGATTTGGAATATTCAGAATCCTACTTTTACGAATTTTGATCAACAAACCCCTTAAAATTTTGATATCGCATGCATTTGAATCGACAAAGCCCCTAAATTTATGATTTCGAATCCTCAGAAACCCGAATGTAAGCTCTACAATTTCTAGCTATAAATTTCTTGAATTTTGTCAGAAACTCTAATTATAGGGTTGTGGTTGATTTGATAACACACAGGGGGGTATAAATTTACAATGCGGAGAGTCCATTATCGCCACCAGATGTATACATGCCTCTTATTTTGTCAAGTGAGCCTACAAATAAATTTTGAACAATTGGAATAGCAAATAGTCTTCTAGATTATTGTCTCTCATTCTTCAACTGAGGTTGATTACTTATCCTAATCCTCATATTACAGTATCTGTATTGGGAAATTTTTTGAAAATTGTAGTTTGTTTCTAATATTCTTTGATTTTCAGGGAATTTTGTCTAGGGAGGTAATTCTTCTTTGTGCTTGACTAAAACTTGAACCTTTTCATTACTGACATTGTGTTATGATGTTAGATTGACTCTTTGAAAAGTTTAGCTACTGTTTATGGTTCTACTTGAGAGGTGATTAGGATAGAATGTGTGGGAGGTATGTGCAGGTGGATATGTTTAAGTTGGAGGAAGTTTATCATGTGGAAGTGGCTGCTATAACACTGGGAGTTCTTTCTGATAGTATCATAATACTGCTGTTCTGATTTATTAACTGTAGCATAACCAGTGGAGGTTAAATTTGCAGTACCATTGCTTGACACAAACATAAATAGTATGGTCCTTGATTGCTGCTGGAGACAGCAGCAAAAGATTTGTATGCAGGTATGTCTATGATCTCAGCTTCAAATATTGATATGTTCTTGTCAATTAAGGAGACAGGTCAATACTGTAAATCCGCTGTGCTCAATAAAGATGGCATGCCATTTTCCAATTGCCGTGGTCAACAGGTGATCTGCTGCGCTTTTGGTTGATATTTTCAATCAGTGAAAGTTGCAAAGTTTGGAACTTCAAATTTCAAACAGTCATAGAGTTGGACTTTGATCTTACACCTTCAAATAAGTTACAAGAAAATCAAGTTCAAATGTGGGCTATTAAGATTATACAAGGGAAAATAAGTTTAGATAAGTCTCAAGTCAACAACAATTATTTAAGTAGTGAAGTGGAAGTAGTACCAAGAGAGACAGAGAGTGAGGCTGCAAGGTTTGTCAGTAGATGTAGCTTTTCTCAAACAAAAGACATGCATCATGGCAAGTTTTTCAAAAATTAGTGAAGCAAATGATATTAAGTGAATTAGTTCCCTTTCAAATGTTATACTTACAATTTTCAAGTCCATAATTAATCAAGTGACAATTGTGCGAAATAATATTTGAGAAATTTTATGAAAATGTTATTGGGGAAAAATACTGATGTGAACTGTGGGTAGGTATTAGGATTTTAATCTTATAAAGTTTACAAAAAATGGAGTATCTAGAACTTGTTATACTCTTAACTTTCAAGTCCATAAATCTAATCAATAGAAGTTGTTCCAAATAAATAGTTACTTTTAATTATTCACTCAAATGTAAGTTATAAATGTTACTTTAGAATTAAGAAACAGTAAAACTCTCACCATTCTACTTTATTTATTTATTACCTTAGACCCTTAGAGGCATATATATACTCCCTCTATCCCACTCTTTTTGCCCCATTGGCCTATTCTAGTTGTCCCACTCTATTTGCCCCATTGCTTTATTTGGTCATGTTTGGGTTAAATAATTAAGCCCAATAAAACTCCCTAAAGTGGGTTATGGGCTGTGATGGCAGCTACATGTGAGTACTAACCATTCCTTCCCTTTTGCTAACTCTAACAACTACTCTTAATCGTACAATCGTCTTTATCTCTCCATCTTCTCACCTCTCTCTCTCTCTTTGCTCTATGTGAAAACCCTAGATCTACTCTTCATTTGCATACCAAATTCCACAAAAACTACACCATAATTCGCCTCGTCTCCTCCTGATCATTTTGGTGTATGTTTTGTTGACAGCTTAATAACTTTTGCCCATATTTGTTTTCACACTCCTCTGGTTTTGAGTGTGATTCGCCTTGTTCGGTTCGATCCCATACCATGTCACTCGAATTCCATTACGACTCTCTTGACGAGGGGGGTGATTCCGTCCCTGGCACAACCCCTACTAATGATGACCTAACTCCGGTCAAGTCCCCATCAATGGTAAACACTCCTACCCGCACCATCAAGCCACCCACTCCTGTTGATCTACCTACTCCACCACTTCTTTTAACTTGTCCTAGTTTTTGAACTCCCCTTCCTCATTTGGTGAAACCTCCATTGGTTGTCTTGGAGACTCCGGAGGAGATTTGGTTTACTCCTGAGGACAGACGACGGCAAAGGAGGAGGTTCGAGTGGGGGATCTACTGTCATGAGCATGACTTGAACCCGGATGTGACGAAACCTGAGACTGAAGTTGAGGAGATTGTGCCCGAAATTGGAGGAAGAGTTGATGATGATGAATGGCTACCTCCTAGATATGAACCGGGACCTAGCCATAACATGCTTAAGATGATCTTGCCTATATACTTCAAAAAACCCTAGAGTGAGTTATTCTGAACTCATTTCAATTATTTTAATTTTCCTAATTTAAATATGTGGCCTTGATTTCTTAATTGAACTCATTTCTTAATGTTGAATTTCATGGCCATGTTCCTTGCTCTATCATGCTGTAAAGCCGTTTTAAGTGGTTTTGTGCTTTGTTGTCGACTTTCATGCTATAGGTTCTTCGTTTACTATTAAGTATCATGTTTAATAGGTCTGTTTCTTGTTTGATTGTTGAGTTACATGCTGTAGGTTGAAGTTGTGAGCCTGTTTCTTGCTTGATTGTTGAGTTTTGTGTTTTATTGGTCTATTTCTTGCTTGATTGTTGAGTTACACGATGTAGGTTGAAGTTGTGAGTCTGTTTATTGCTTGATTGTTGAGTTTCGTGTTTTATTGGTTTGTTTCTTGCTTGATTGTTGAGTTATATGCTATAGGTTGAAGTTGTGAATCTGTTTCTTGCTTGATTATTGAGTTTCGTGTTTTATTGGTCTGTTTCTTGCTTGAATGTTGAGTTACATGTTGTAGGTCAAAGTTGAGAGTGTGTTTCTTGCTTGATTGTTGAGTTACATGTTGTAGGTTGAAGTTGTGAGTTTGTTTCTTGCATGATTGTTGAGTTTCGTATTTTATTGGTCCACTTCTTACTGGATTGTTGAGTAACATGTTGTAGGTTGAAGTTGTGAGTCTGTTTCTTGCTTGATTGTTGAGTTACATGTCATATGTTGAAGTTGCGAGTCATGAACCGTGTGATGAGGCATATTCTTGTTGTTTGGGTCATTTCTGTACTTTTCATTATGTTGATTTATGTTCTTGTGTCATTGGAGTTTTGTGGATACTGGTGTTTGCATATTAAGGTGATATTGGTGATAATTGTAAGTTAGGTTGACTGTATTCTAATACACATGTTGGTATATATGTTGACTGTTTGTAAGGGATTGAGAGGACATTGTTCTTCCAAAAAGTTTTCATTTCATTTAAATATGATCATTTCAAGCATTACAATGTTGTCAACTACTTCAAATGATTTCCAAAAGTTGTTTTCCTTCTAAAACCATTTGAGATATTTACATATTGCTACTTTAAATGTAGATGTTGTACTAAATCATCCTTTTCTTGTGCATCATTGTCCTCTGTTTCTTGTTGAGCAATACATGCCCCACTATTATGCATGGCTACTCCATCTTCATCAGTGTTTTCAATGCAATCTCACTTATGTGCACATACTGTTGTATTGCTGATGTTAAGCATTCCTCTACTCAATTTGTTGGCATTACCACTGAAGTTGGCAACACACTACCTCTCTCCATTCTCTGCTTACTGACATGTGGTAGTTTATAATTATTATCTCCATGTTTTCTCATTATCTCAACCATTACATATAGTAAACTAAGGAATACATAGTTTAGTAGTCTTGGTTGGAAAACATGAAATGCATTTTGCACCGCTTCTATGAGTTTATGTATATTCCTTGGTGCTTGCACATGCTGAATAGATTGTATAGCCCTGAAAATACCCAAGTCCAGAACATTGGTATCTGGAATATTTGGAGGTTAAGCTACCAGTTTGATTTGAAATCCATCTGAATTTGCTACATGTTGGAAATCTAGTTATGTATTCAGTATATGTGGTGTTGTATTGTCTTGTTGAATATTGATTTAGCTACTTGTTCCTAGTGGCCACTTAGACTTGATTGTTGGTATCTATTTGTTGATAAACATTTGTTTGATGACTTTTTTAGTTATGTTCTTGATTGGCTTTGTCTCTATTGTTCCTGTCTCTCTGTATACATTCCTTCTTTGTGTTGGCACTTGTTTAGTGAATCGCTAGCAACCAATCTTCCCATCAAACACACAGCTCCCATTCTCATTGAATCTTGGCCTTGTAACTGCTTGAGAAACATCACTTTTGTGATGAACCTCTTTGACTTAGCATGTTTGTATGTCTCCACTTCTTGAGGTGCTAAACAGTAATTTTGGCTTGTTTTCGACATAAAAAACCATTTCTCATCAACATGCACGTAATCAAACATATCATCAAACGTTGGACATGTGTTGACATTAAAGAGATGTGACATACACCAATTAAGTCTCTGTAGCTTGTTTCTAAGAGTCAGTGTTGGTTTCATTGCATTAGAATGTCTTCTGATTATTCCTCCTTTGATGTACCTGTGTGTTGTGCTCTTGCTTATATTCAAAGATTTTGCCAATGATCAAATATTTGTTCTATTCTTTAGAGGTAAAGCCATTAAATTCTCTACTACAAGTGGATTGGGCTTCCTCCCTACTTTTCCTGTGTAGTTCTTTGAAACCTTTAGATTTTGCTCTAATCTTAGACTCCTCTTTACTTCCCTCCATAGTCTTTGGATTATCCATCGGCTGCATTTGAAGGTGTGAGCCATTTTTAAAATGAAACCAGCTGGTAACTTCAAGTCCCTATTTTGATGCAGTAATTGACCTACACATAGCTGTCTTTGTTCTTCATTCATGTCTGTTCTATTGTTTGTTTCATTGATCGGTTCCTAGTTGCTATTTGTTTGGTTGATTGGTTCTTAGTTGTTGTTTAATGTTGTCATTATATTCTCTTCATTGCTTGTTGGTTGCTAGACAACTAGGACCCTTCTTGTTACATTTGCTTGGCCTTATATGTCACTGATCCCTGCCTCTGGTCCTTGCTGATTGCTACTACATGCGATGCTTTCTTGGAGAAAACCTCTAAGTGGCAGCTCCTCACCAATGCCATGCATTGTTGATGCCCCCACTCAGTCTGATTTTTGGAATTGACTCATTAATATTGGCAAAAGAACATCAAAAGATAGCTCTTCCATTATGATTCTCAATGATGATTATCTGAGAGAAAACTTGTGATGAAGGTAGATTGTACTAGGGCATTAAGAGGGTGCATTGAATTGGCAGATTGAAATGAGAATTAAATGTGGATGACTCATTGACTCTTATAATTTAATGTGGGAGAATCACTTGGCAGGCTGTAATTTTATGGTGCCCTTTATATAAGGCTGTTGTACCGTGAGAAATGTAACCTTCCATTTGTATTTGTAACCTTCCATTAGTACCGGGAGATTGTACTTGGAAAACCCCAAATTTTGTATTTTGGCTGGAAATTTGAGAGCCAAAATGTAGACAACTCTCCTTTTGCACAATTACCAAAGCATTGTGGCCCACATTTTTATATAATTACTTTCCTTGTTAAAGTTAATGAAAAGTAGCTTGGTCCATGATTTGCAAGATTTAGTCCATCTTTAATAAAAACAACTTTTGTATAATGAAGCAAAAAGAGTGGGATAGAGGGAGTATGATACTACGATCAAACAAGTAAAATATTACTACCGTACCTAATTTTTTGCCCCATTGACTTTTCACGGACTCCAGATACAATTTAAAACGTTTGTATCTCCAAATCACAAAAAAATATGAAAATTTAATATTAAAAAAATTTACATTAAGACACATTAACAAAATTTCTCTTAAACATAGTATTTATTATAAAATGGTGAGAATTTATGGTCAAACTTTTAAGATTTTAGCTCCGTAAATTTTATTTTTAAATGATTGGCTCAATAAATAAAGGTAGAGTAGTAATAAATTCTCAAATAAAACAGTGATTAAAGAGAGAAACAGCGAAATGTGCAAAGATGATGTATGTATGTAACCAGGTAGATCCAATCCAGTCTTCATAATAATTGGTGCTTACTTACTATAATTATCCCTTATACTTTGTCGGCTTTCATTTCATTTTCAGCTCATCAATCATCATCCGAGATAATTGAATATCATATGAAACTTGTTGGGGGCCCCACACCCACATCCTTCATAAAATCAACGGTCAAAAATACCCTTCATTTGATTTTTTTTTAGTATTTATTATGTAATAATATTTTTAAGAAATTTTTTTATTATAAAATTAAAATTAAAATTAATATAATATTTTAAACTTTACTATTCTTAAAAAATATTTATATAAATTTCAACCCGTAAAACTGCGCCAACTGTAACTTTTGCAACCCGTACGTACCCTCCAAAAACTGTCACCCCCATATATTCTCTCTCCTACACGCTGATGTCTCAACTCTCAACTCCCAACCCCTCCCACCATCTCGTCTTGTCATCCGATCAGCTATCTCTCCTAATCATAGTTCAGATCGTCGACGAAAAATGAGAGAAATCCTACACATCCAAGGAGGGCAATGTGGGAACCAAATCGGGTCGAAATTTTGGGAGGTGATCTGTGATGAGCATGGGGTTGACAAGACTGGGAGGTTCAGCCTCGCCGAAGGTGGCTCCGCTGATACGCAGTTAGAGCGTATTAATGTTTATTTTAATGAGGCGGCCGGGGGACGCTACGTCCCCCGTGCCGTCCTCATGGATCTCGAGCCTGGTACTATGGACAGTATCAGATCCGGCCCCCTTGGCCAAATCTTTAGGCCTGATAACTTTGTTTTTGGCCAGTCTGGTGCTGGTAATAATTGGGCTAAGGGTCATTACACTGAAGGTGCTGAGCTTATTGATTCTGTTCTTGATGTTGTTCGTAAGGAAGCTGAGAATTGTGATTGTCTTCAAGGTATCATTATCTTTCGTCTTTCTTTTTTGCATGACAATCTTGGTTTTTGTTTTAATAATATGGTATTCAATGTTTTATTTTTATTTTTTTTTTCTTGGTTTTTATGGTTATGATCATTTCTTTATGTAACTTGCCATGATCATAGGTTATTGAATTATTGGTTATGTAACATGCTATTGGTTCAGGATCGATCTGAAGTTGTTGTGTTCATGATCAGATGGATTTTTAATATTTTTTTAATTATTGGAATCTATACAATTCAATTATTGCAATGCGCTGTTGATCTACAGTGCACATGTTTATATCATATTGTTATTATTATAATCATTATTTTATCATTTGGTTCTGTCGGTGATCTTTAATTTGATTTGGAGTAGATCCTCTAGGAAAGAATGTTCCATTTCTTAGATGGACAGTTGAGGGTGATGTTTTGATCTGTATGAAAAATCTGCTAGGAATTGATCATATTTAGGAGGTTGGATTAATAGAATAGAATAATGGGTGTAGGCTTTTTGGTTTGACTTTGTGATGTAATGCTTTTAGAGCCAAAAAAAGAGTCCATGTACTATGTACTATATGCTATGTATTATGTGCCCGGTGTTTGAGATTTTGAGGTCATAAGAGATAACCTAAGAGTTTGGTCTGACTGTATAAATTGGTGGCAGGATTCCAGGTATGTCACTCTCTAGGAGGTGGTACAGGTTCTGGAATGGGCACACTCTTGATTTCCAAGGTCAGAGAGGAGTACCCTGATCGGATGATGCTTACATTCTCTGTATTTCCATCTCCCAAAGTGTCTGATACCGTTGTTGAACCTTACAACGCCACTCTTTCGGTCCACCAATTGGTCGAAAATGCTGATGAGTGTATGGTTTTGGACAATGAGGCTCTCTATGATATCTGTTTCAGGACCTTGAAGCTCAGCAATCCCAGCTGTAAGCAAATTTTTATTTATTTATCTTGCAGTGATTTGCGTTTCATAATTTTTCGTGTTAGATCTTCCAAAATGGTAGTTCGGGTCGATTTCTAGACGAGTTAATCCATGATCTTATCATAAGAACATGCTCTGAATCCTGCATTTTGGTTTGGAATGAATTTTTTGCATCCTTCATCCATCCATGTACCATATAAGTTGCTGGTGAATTAGTACGTGTTTGATGTTTACTTGGCATGACAGTTGGTGACCTCAACCACTTGATCTCGGCCACAATGAGTGGAGTGACATGCTGTCTTCGATTCCCTGGTCAACTCAACTCTGATCTCAGGAAGCTTGCTGTGAACCTCATCCCATTCCCCCGGCTTCACTTCTTCATGGTGGGCTTTGCCCCACTTACCTCTCGTGGATCCCAGCAGTACGTATCCCTCACTGTTCCAGAGCTGACACAGCAAATGTGGGATGCTAAGAACATGATGTGTGCTGCTGATCCCCGCCATGGAAGGTACCTTACAGCCTCAGCCATGTTCCGTGGCAAGATGAGCACCAAGGAAGTCGATGAGCAGATGATCAATGTTCAGAACAAGAATTCGTCCTACTTTGTAGAGTGGATCCCAAACAATGTCAAGTCCAGTGTGTGTGACATCCCACCCACCGGTTTAAAGATGGCTTCCACATTCATTGGTAACTCGACTTCCATCCAAGAGATGTTTAGGAGGGTGAGTGAGCAATTTACTGCTATGTTCAGGCGCAAGGCTTTCTTGCATTGGTACACAGGGGAAGGAATGGATGAGATGGAGTTCACCGAGGCTGAGAGCAACATGAACGATCTTGTCGCGGAGTATCAACAATATCAGGATGCAACTGCGGATTACGAGGAAGACTATGAGAATGAGGGCGAAGAGTATGACGCCTAGAGTTAGACAGTGTGTTGTCATTTGCGTTACGCAATTGGCCTTATTCACCTTGATCTCTCTTGCAACTATTACTCGGACTATATTTACTTGTTGTTCTCTTGTTGTATGCTTTATATCCTTGGAGAGTATCCCTTGTACGAAGTCATATGTTATTGATTTTTTTTTTTTATCACCTTATTCTTGCATCTTTTCAAAGATTATCTTCTCATTACTTTGTTAATTAGTTCTTGGATTGCTTCATCCGTACACTAAATTATGCAAAAAATATTGTATATACACGAGACGCATTAACTTTATTGTGTCTCCAGTAAAAGTGACCCAATACTTTGTATAAACTATAAGCTTCACCACTTGTTTTTCACAAATATTTTCGCCTGTTTTAAGGAGTCGATACAACAAAGACATACTGTTTGATTCTCCTAGAAATGCCAGAGCAAACTCGGCCACTAGTCTATTCTCTTTCCCAAGCTTATTATTTATAAGATTTTAACTGGTTTAGGAGTTGAGGCGATGTGCTAAGTGAGGTGGGAAACATGTATTACCTCAAAATAAGATGTGGCAGACATGTATTTACCTCTAAACATCATTGAGGTAGATGAGCATGGAACAAAACTCACAGAGACAATAGGCTGAATACTGTCAAGGTAGGAATCGCTTGGTTTATGTATATGAGAGGTCAAGCAAAATTAGGAGGGGATTAAGTATGTGCTTCCTCATTTATACACTCTAAACTGTTAGCCATTTGGACAGGTATGTAGGAGTCCAAAAAAATTAGGAGACTATTGGTTGATAAGAACATATTACTCTTTAGCCGCAAATTAGATAGTGCACCCAGATAGCTAACAGTAACCTTTTTAAATAGAGATCTAGCTGGCAGCATGCAAAAATAAATTACAAGCGTATGTTTTCGTTGAAATAATAAGAATAAAAGCCATTTGACATTCTATTTGTTTTATTTTAGTGCCGCCCTTTTTGGATTTGAAATATGTCAAGACTATTTGCATTCCATTTTATTTTCTTTCGATATTTCATTTCGATTTAAATATTATACATATACATCATTTACATTGTGAAATCAATATGCCTAAACAATGGTTCTCAGATATCATTTTATTATGTACATTATATAATATGAATATCTACATACTTCATTAAAAGTATGTATATTACATGTATATGCGATGTACATCATGTTCATTATAAATTCAATATGCAAAATTACATTATTGACAATTCTATCATATTTTCAATATTACTTATATATATATATATATATATATATATATATATATATATATATATATATATATATATATATACATACATACATACATACATACATACATACATACATACATACATATAGTAAGAACCCTCTAATATATAAAAACTCCTTATATATGAGAACCCCTTTTCAGCCATTAAATTATGAAATCCAACGGTTTAGATGCATTAATCATCAAATGGAATAAATGTAATTAGTGGATAATTATTAATAACTAACAAGCATATTAAATGCAACTTCTCTCTAATTTTTTAAATTTACCTTGATTTCCACGACCAATATCAATTATGGTCAAATCGAATTTCCATAATTTTTTTTAGTGCAAAACTTCCATATTATTATCAAGTTGTTAAATATTACGTCAAATCATATTGTATTCTATAATCATTGTTATGAACTTTTTTCAATTGTACTAATCTCTATAATCTTGTAATCTATAATTATTGTAGTCTATATCTATAGTTCTAAATAGAGACATCTATTATTCTAAGTAAATATATTTATTGTTCTAAGTAAATATATCTATTATTCTAAGTAAATATATTTACTATTCTAAATAGATATATCCATTATTCTAAGTAAATATATCTATTGTTCTAAGTAATTCTTATTGTTCTAAGTAAATATTATTCTAAGTAAGTATTTTTCGAAGTACATATATATATATATATATATATATATATATATATATATATATATATATATATATATATATATATATATATATATATATACACACACACACACACTTAATGTTCTAAAATGAAAATTCTATTGTTTTAATGATTCGTCATAATGTTATGGAGGAACAACGTTCTAAATACTATATCTATTGCTCTAAAAAATCTCTCCATTGTTCTAATGTACGTTTACTAATGTTCTTAAATTTATTCTATTGCACTAAAATATATATCTATTGCTCTAAAAAATCTATATCCATTGTTCTAAAAAATCTTCATATTGTTCAAATATACGTTTACTACTGTTCTTAAAATTTATTCTATTGTGTAATAGTATAAACATATTGTTCTATACTACACTTACTGTTCAAAAATGTAAATCTATTGTTCTAATGATTCGTCCTAATGTTTTGGAGGAACAACGTTCTATACACTATATCTATTGCTCTAAAAAATCTCCTCATTGTTCTAATGTACGTTTACTAATGCTCTTAAAATTTATTCTATTGTACTAATATATATATATATATATATATATATATATATATATATATATCTATTGTTCTAAAGTGTATTTCTACTATTTTTAAAATTTATTCTATTGTTCTTATGTATTATGTACTTTTACTACTGTTCAAAAACATTGTTCTATTGTATTGAGTATATTCCTATTGTTCTACATCTATTGTTCTAATGATTCATCCTAATGTTACACTTATTGTTCTAAATGCAAATTCTATTGTTCTAATGATTCGTCCTAATGCTCTAAACACTATATCTATTGCTCTAAAAAATCACCCCATTATTCTAATATGCGTTAACTAATGTTCTTAAAATTTATTCTATTGTACTAAAAGTATATATTTATTGTTCTAAATTACATTTCTAATGTTCTAACACTTTGTCCTACTGTTCTTCGTAATTCACAATTGTTCTATATACCTATTGTTCTATACACCCAATAAATACATTGAATTAGGAGGATTCATATATACTTCTTCAATATAGTTGTTCTATAATTATTCTCCGATTATTTTAATGTTCTAAAAATCTATACTTACATTCTAACAATATATAATTTTGCTCGTGTAACACCTGTTGTCCTATATTCTAAACTAATATTTTAAAAATCTTTACAAATTTTCCATAGTTACAATTCTAATATACCCATTGTTCTATATTGTAATTCTAATGTTCAAAAAACGTATACTAGTGTTCTATAAATCTATACTAATATTCTAAAATACATACTATTGCTCGTATTGTACTTTATTGTCGTATAGCCTGAATCTAATATTCAAACAATCTATACTAATGTTCTAAATATAATTATAGTATACTTATAATTCTAAAATAACTATTTTTCTATATTATAATTCTAGTGCTCTTAAAATGTATATTATTGCTCTAAAATAACTATTGTTCTACATTATAATTCTAGTGTTCTTAGAATGAAAAATATTGTTCTAAAGATTTATACTAATATTCTAAAAATTCTATAATTTTGCTCGTATAATACCTATTATTCTATATTCTACTTCTAATGTTCTAAAAAACTATACTAATGTTCTATACATATAATTGTTCTATAATTACAATTCTAAAATTGCCATTGTTCTAAATTCTAATTCTAGTGTTCTAAAAATGTATCCTATTGTTCTAAAATTCTATACATATGCTCGTATAATACATATTGTCTTGTAGTCTAATTCTAATTTTCTAAATATTCTATAAATATTTCAAACATAATCCATTAAATTTTTTTCCGATAATAATACATGCATGAAATAAATTCTTTTCGATATAATAGATGCATATAATTTTTCGGTAATGATACGAATAAATTTGGAAATCACTCATAATTTTGATGTATTAGACCAATCAATACGATATGAATTTACTTATCATCATATTCAAAACACTCTATACGGTATAATGTATTAGAACATTGAATCAATTGCGAAATTTTTTTTGAATCACTACCTTATTTTTTAATCCCAAAACAGAGAAAGTAGTCTTCGAATATGATATCTAGCAAAAGAAGAATTTGAATAATGTGATTTGAATATATAGTAACATGAATAATATGAAAACTACTGATTTTTAGATAATATAAACGGATATCTAGGAAACTACCCAATAGTCATGGAAAAAAGAATCTTTCTCAACTACCAAAATATGACTTTATTGTAATTATAATTTTGCTATTAATGTAGATTCAATCACAACCATCTAGATACAATAAACTAACGGTATTAGATGAGTTCTTATATAAGAAGGGTTCTCAAATAACTATAGGGTTCTCACATGATCCCATATATATATATATATATATATTTTACATTACATAAACGAACTAAATGTACATAAATATTTAAATGTAAATATTGTACAATGTCAAACCGAAAAAGAAACTGTTTACAAACGTCAATTTTGATACAATTTCAATATACATCTTATGTAATTTTAATGAACATAACGTATTGTATGGAGAGAGAAAAAACTTGAAAAGTCATTGTATTTTATGGAGAGATAAAAGACGTGCTCTGTAATTTGGATTTGTGAAATGACTGTTTGTTTCAAGATTAAAAATTAATTGTTATAGGTAATGAATTCATATGCTTTTTGGTCGAAAGCATTTATTTTTCTCGCGTACATTATCCAACAACGTCAGATATATTTTGTATAGCACAAATTAAATATTCTTTGCGTTTAATGCTTTTCAGATTGCATTTTGTTCATCATGCACTTGGGTGCGCGATGAGCATCGTGCACTCGAGTGCACTATTTGGGCGTTGGTCTTTAGCGGTTGAGGCTCTATTAAGCCCAAAAAAGGCATTGATGGAAGTGAAAACACTAGTTGAAGATATCCTTAAAGAATTCTCAACGCTTTAAATTTCCATCTTTAAAGCTTCTAAAATCTTAGTAAGCAAGTCATATAACCTAGCTATCAAAGCTAGAAATAGTTCCTAACTGTTTATTTTCATATATAAAATGCTAAACAAATAAAAAAACAAAAAAGAAAAACCAAAATAATTTTTTTTAATTTTTTATTTGAGGACAATAAAAAAAGTAGATGTATGAGATGAATGAAAAGGGAGGGGCAAAAGGGCATAGGCATCAGAGTCATAGAAGTTAGAAACGATATGGATCCAAAATCTCATAATTTAATAACATATACAAATATACGAGATGCGAGCTTTGCTTAATATAATAAAATATCTCATCATTTGCCAGTTACCCACACACTCCTCAACTTGCCATAAAATTAGAATTTGTATAATTTTTGGGAGAGGAAAGTGAGTGAATGAAATAAAATTAGTTTTGGGAGCATTTTGCAGCAGCTGCATGTAGATGGGCAGATAGACTATGAATTTTTTTCTTTTTATACTTTTACTAAAAAAAAGAAACCTAATGGCTTTGTTGGTTGTTACAATCGGGTTGTCATATCACCCAAATTTATTTTCTTTTGGACTTAAACCCATTGATGGATTGTGATCTTAGCCCAATAATATTGCTTTAATCCTCCAATGTGTCTATCGTACTCTCGAAAATACTTTTTTTATGATGCTCCCACAGGCAACTTTGTAATTTCAATTATTTTTAGGGGGTGAATGAGTCAATTTGTGTCCTATGCTTAACCATATCTTCATGTTCAAATGTTTTGCCATCCTCTCAATCTCTCTCCGTTGTTTCGCCTCGAACAAATTGAATTTTGACGGATGATCTTAATTTGCTGATTAAGTGAGAGAATTCTATGTCGGAATCATAAATGTTAGTGAACTCGCCTCCAATCACGATTTTTTAATTGAAAAATTTCTGGTTATATTTTTCAGTAGTTTTTTTTCAACTTTACTATATTTATTGAAGATTACTCATTTTAACAAATTGAGCCATTTTAATGTGTGAATTTTTCGATGAATATTGGTCTTAGAAAAATTCAAAGATATTATATAATTTGAATTTTATTTCATTTTTAATATTTTTTTATGAAGATTTAAATGTGTTTTAATTGTTCAAAATTTTGAAGATTATTCATTGTTCGACGAATTTGAAGATGGTTGATGATTTCTAGAATTTAGGTTCTACACTTGCAATAGTAGCTAGAGGAAATTAAATTGTTCTATACTACTTCGCTCAAAGCATTGTTGAATCAAATGTATCCTCAAAAGCTAGTTCGATTGTGTAACTCAAGTTTGATAATAGATAAAATTGTATTCTTTATTTTTATTGGTGATTTTAAGGATACATTTGGAGATATTAATGTCAATCTTTTTGACGAGAGATTCTGCTATTACTAAAGATGCTCAAAATTTTATTATAACAATGGAAATTTTGTGAATCCATGTTGTACAAGAGGTGCATTTACTTGAACAGATACAAAACACTTGATTTGTATTTGAATACTGATGTTTTGTATTGATTTTTTAATGATCAAATTATCATACATGGCTTGAGTATTTATAGCTATCTAATAATACATAAGATAAGTTCTATCTTCCTTTATCCTAGGAACTACTTGGTTATTCGACTATGTTCGATCTATGCTATAACACTTTAGAGTTTCAATTCAATTCTACTTGTTCTACACTCCTCCTCAAGTTGGATGTGGGATTCTCAACACCCAATCTGCTCAAAACTCTCTCAAAAGAACTAGATCCAACTTCCTTGGTCAGAATTCAAGGAGGGTTTGGCTTTTCCATTCTGCTATTCGATTTTGCTAGGGTGTGTCATAATAGGTTATTTGATGTATAAGTCCATAGGTATGGAAAAAAAGGATTGCATTTTATGGTTCACATATTCACCTCCATTATCTAACCTAAGAATGCTAATTTTATTTTGGAACTGGGTGTGAATCATCTTATAAAAAGGTCACAAATATATCATCAACCTCCGATTTTCGTTTCATGAAGTAAACCTAACTCATTTGAATGCAATCATCGATAAACAATACATAATATAGAAATCCATGTTTACCAAGCGTTGGGGCATGCCCCTATACATATGAATGGACTAAATACTATTAGGGTAACAATGTTTATGACTTTTATAAAGATAACAAGCTTCATAGTTTAAAACAAGTTTTGATCCAGCAAGAGATGGAAAAATACGTCCTAGGTATCCTAGAGATGGATGACCTAACCGACGATGCCAGATTTAGAGTTGAGTTTCTATTGATCCACAAGCAATAGTTGCACCACCTAGCCTACCTAACTCATCCACATAGTACAATCCATTTTTTCAGAACCACGCCTAATGATCTCCTTGGTCTGAGCATCCTACACAATACAACCATCTGACTTTATTAGTATAGTACAATTTAAATCTTTTGTGACTTGACTGATAGATAGTAATTTGTAAGAAAGATTTGGAATGTAAAGACAATTAGGCAATGAAAATCGGGATCCAATTTTGACCGTCCTGGCTCCTAATACATCCATTTATTCGCCGTTGGTTGTCTGTATAAGGGTTTTTTGGGGTTTTTCAAAGGTGAAAAAGTCTCCTTTATCATATGTCATGGTATCTGTGGCTCCACAGTAAAAAATCCACTGACTATCCGGATATGCATGACACGTAACTCTTGTCTCTTTAGTTCGGGTTTTATTATGGGTAGGGTATGTGTTTGGTCTTGGTTTTGGTTTTGGGCTTGCGTTTTTTGTGGTGTGGTCTAGAGCAATTAGGTTTAGTAATGGGTGAGTTGGGCTGGAAGATTTTGGGCTGTGGATTTTTAAGTGTTTGATAGGAGTCGTTGATGAGGTTTTTAGGGTTAGGTTTATATGTTGAACTCATCACACTTAACCCTATCCCCTTACCTTCCTCTCTAATTGCCGTTGTCTCCCTCTCTTCCTCTCCCTTTGCACTTGTGCTTTGTCCCATGGAAGCTTCTCCCTTCTTCGAGTCTTTTTCTCCTTTTACACCCCTCTTCTTCACATCCGACCACCAATTTGGATATTCTACGAGTTTGAAGCATTCGTCTTTAGTATGACATGATCCTCCACAGTGGGAGCATTTGAGGTGCACCTTTTTATCCATGTGCCGAGGTGATGGTTTCTTCTGATTGGTTCTGGAGGTGAGGCCACTATCGATACTAGTGTTTTGTTGCTCCATAGCACATATTTTAGGTACGCATCTTTCCATTATCTCCTTCCTCGCGATTTCGCTTCTGATAGTGTTGTATGCGGCTTCAATGAAGGGAAGTGGGTCTTGGTTAACCAATTCCTTCTGATCTTTGTCCAAGCTCTCATCTAATCCTCTGAGAAATTGATAAATTCTGGTTTGTGGTGTTAATTGATTATGGATTGTGATGTCCTTTGGGCACTTCATCGGGTTTGACATCCTCCTATCTATCTCCTTCCAAACTGATGTTAATTTGCCATAATAATCCTCTATTGTGTCTCGGCCTTGTCTCATTGTGTTGGCTCTCATGGTAAGATCGAATATTTGGAGTCCATCTTTACAACTCCCGTAAACTACTTCAATGCCTTTCCACAATTCTTTAGCTGATGAAAAATCTAGAAATTGGTTAACAAGGTCTAGATCTATGCTCTCAATTATCTAAGACATGACCCGAGGTTCACTTTGGGCCCATTGTGTATACCCTGGGGCATCTCTGGAAGGAGGATCGTCTATGATGTGATTGAGCCGTCCTCTTCCATCGAGATCCAGATCATGAGACTGGACCATTTAGTGTAATTTTGGCTGTTGAGTCTTTCAGATATATTGATTGAAGCATAATTATCCGAGGCTCCTTTGTTGCTGTTTATTTGTTATAACAGACGCAACACTTATTTCAGGATTTTCTCCCATGCTTGCAGGTGAGTTTGCGTGGTAGATGACGAAGCAAAAAAACAGGCAAAAAAACAGCTTTGATTGCCTTTGGTCTAATACCAACTTGAACAGATACAAGACACTTGATTTGTATTTGAATACTAATGTTTTGTATTGATTTTTAGATGATCAGATTATCATACATGGCCTGAGTATTTATAGCTATCTAATGATACATAAGATGACTTGTATCTTCCTCAATCCTAGGAACTACTAGGTTATTTGACTATGTTTGGTCTATGTTGTAACACTTTAGACTTTCAATTCGATTCTACTTGTTCTACACATTTCTCTATAGTATGGTTAACATAAAGTGGTTAATGTTGTTCATGCCAAGGGCACAATCATCTTCTGTCAATTGTGGCATACATGTTTACTAATCCAATCCTCGACAATTTTATTACGACTTAGGTTTACGTACTTTTGATCATTTTCTAATGTATTGAGTATTATTGACCTTTGATATGATATCATTGCTATATACATTGTACCAACCTAAGCTAACTAGTGGTGGAGCACCAATCTCATCATCACCAAAATAATTAAGCGATATCAAATAGGGTAGAGTACTTTTCTCTCTAAATAATAAAACCTATTATTTCTAAATGAGCAAACAATATCTTAGCTAATTAGTTAAATGAGTGAAAATTATGGTGTTTATTTTTTAAATAAAAAAAAACATGATTTTCGTGAACATAATTAGAAATGAATAAAACATTTTAACTCTGGATGAGCAAAATTTCACATATGAGCAATAATTTTATGTGGTCTTTTTATAAATGAGCAATAACTTTGTGTTCATTTTGTTAAATGAGCAAAAAATATTTGTAAAACGAGCAAAAAAGCCTCATTTTTTAAATAAACAATAATTTTGATACTCATCTGCAAAGTGAGCAAAGAAGTAGGTGTTTAGCTGTAAAATAGTTGGTATTAGATGAAACAGATCACACAATCTCATTAGTCTGACAAGTTACTCTACCAACCTCATCACTTACATTCTCACTCCACCTTCCTAATTTCCACCGCCACTACCACCCATCTCAATAATTGTCATCACGATCACAATCGTTGTAGACGAGATTTGACACTTCTTTATATCTCTTTAGTTAATTTATTTTAGTATACGTCGATGTTTTAAATCGTTACTTATTATAGATTTTGTCACGTTAAAATAATAAATATTATAGACATTGCACAAGAATACATAGTACGTACCACCATGAACACAATACTTTCACACACATTTAATTTGTTTGATGATGCTTTGATTATAGTTTAGGCTCGACTTAATAAAAATGCTGGGTAAGTTTAAGATCAAGTTCTTCTTGGGACCAATTTTCTTCTTTTGCCAACTTCTTGAGTTTCTCTCTTTCGAGATGCCTGGTCTTGTGCCTGTAGTTCACCTCTGCATATGTGAGGGGTTCTTCCACCAATGATTTCTGTCCCTCTTTCAGATTGAGTGGATACACCTTAGCATCTGGTGCTGGATGAATGAATACTGCAATCGACATTCGAGTCTCTTCTGAGTTTACAATTGCTTTATGGTCAGCCTTCTTCAACCTTCCATTGCTCAAATACTGCTCAAGAAATGATGAGGCATCAATATAATGGTTTTCTCTTATTACAAAAACTAAATTACTGTTACTCTTGAAAAATACTACATACTGAACGAATGATAATGATATTTGTAATGTATATTGAGTAATGTTTAACTACGAGAAATTCCTAATTTATACCTAATATTAATTTGGCAATTTAACGTAATATTATTTCAATATAAATTTAAAATTCAAATATTTTTAATTATACACTTATAAAAATTATAAATACTCATATTCAAAAAATATACATTGAGACGAATCTATCAAAATCCAAAATAAATATGTTTTTTCATCTAGATTGGGTTGAATTCGTAGTCAAATTTTGTCTCTAAAATCGACAATGTTCCAAATGAAAATAATAAAATTGAACGAAAAGAGTAGATAATATATATTATCTCAGATACATATAGGTGATATCATTAAGTATATGTCGTATTATTTCAGATATAGGTGGTATTATATCAGGTGTAGAAATAACGATATCAGGTATAGAAAAACGATTTCAGATTTAAATAAAATGATCTTAGGCATAGAAATGAAAATTACAAAAATGACTTTTGATGTATGCACAATAATTTAATTATATCATGTATAAATTAGAAAAACCTGGTAATAAAACTAACCAATAAATATAATAATCTAAGAAGTTGAGGTTAGAGTAAACTAACATAGAGATAATCTCCAATATTAAGGATAAAAGCGTGCTTGATGGGACGAACGGTGATCCAAGTCTTGCCACCATCCTTGGTAGCTTGCAACCCACCAACATGGTCTTGGAGGAGCAATGTGATAGAGCTCGGATCGGTGTGTCGTTTGACCCCAACGGCTAGATCAGGTTGTGGGCACTTAGGGTAATGGTTAATCACCAAATGTTGGTTGATGTCACCCAAGGATCTCACAATAACATCCTTCTCTAATCCCAAACCCTCAGACAATAGCTCAAACATCTTGCTGGACAAGTTCATCATCTCTTCTCCGTATGCTTCAACTGTAGCCTTCCACTCCTCTGGTTTGCTGGGCCATTTCGAGTAGTCTCTTCCATGTATTGGATAGGTTGCGAAGAACATCATCTCACGCCAGTTTGCCACTGACTCCCCCTTTTGCGATTGTTCATTAATTACATCTCAAATATATAAGTATTATTGTTATATCATATATAGTTATTGTTATATCAGATATAAAAATACATAAGATATAAAAATACGGAAAAACTCGTATCAGGGTTAGAAATTATGATCTCAGATATAGAAATGAAATTACAAAAATACTCTATGATATATTTATATCAGACATAAAATAGGAATTTCTCTGTTTATATATAGAGAGAGAGAGACATGAACAAGAGTTATATATGCATGGAATATAAGGTTTTAGAAATTTTATTTCAAACTTCTTTATTTATGTCATATTTTATAACATATAGAAATTTGTAAGGATGGAAGTGATTTTGGAGTTCTAGAATCATGCATGGAACAACTCTGTGTAGTTATCTTCTAAAACTTAAAGTAAACTTTTAAGTTATACTTTGTAGGAGTACGTACTTCTTCAATTTCCACAAAGATCTTTTAGCTTGTCTTTTTATAATTTTAAAAATACAACTTTTATCATTAATATTTTTAACTATATTTTATTAAAATTTTGAAATTCTTTTATATTAAAAATAGTCTAAAATTAAAGAAATATAATAACAATCAAGGATAAGATTTTAACAACGGAGCACTTTATTACTTTTAAAAGAAACTATCATACGAAAAGTCTGTAGCTATACAGCTATGTATGAAAATATAAAATATAACACCAGTACGTAACAAAAACATAGTTAAATTTATTTTATTTTGATGTAAAGATAGTAGTAAATGATAAGGCAATAATTGATTTAGACAGAATTACCCTTTAAAACTTTAACCAACTAAACTAGTTGTCATTCACATATAGTTAAATTTATTAAGTTTACCTGGACATGACTAGAGATAGTGAAACCTCCCTTATGCTTCCCAGGAGATATCTCATACTTAAGCTTCTCTTCATCACCAAGTGCAAAAAACTCCTTGGAATACTTGCACATATCATTGATGAGCTCAACATCAATGCCATGATCTACCAACTGGACTAGCCCCCATTCCTCGCACGCCTCCACAACTTTCTTTAGTATTCCCTCCCTTCGCCCACCGGAAAACTCCTCGTCGATTCCGGCCAACGAGATCACCGGAATTTCATCACTAAACTCATCATGGGCTACCTTAGACTTATCCCTTTCATCTATAATGTAACCTTCTTTTAGTGTTTTTTCGTTGGCTAGTGTTGTTGGCGTCACAACTTCTGTTGTTGGGGCCATTCTTATGTTTTTTTTGGTTTCCTATGATCAACAATCTTTGGTGATCTGTTCCTTAAATAGCACACGTAATTGGATTTTTTTTTTATATTCCATAAGAGAACAGAAACAATTAAGTAACTAGAGAGAAGCTAAGTCAAGAGTCGTACTAAATCAGCGCGCTAGCATGAGCCATAGCAACACAATCTCGATTTCTATATGGACTTTTAATGGCATCGTACCTATAAATATAACAAAAATCAATTCTTGTAATTGTTTTCTACATTGGGATGGAATCAATTCTACAGTACATGTTTACGTAAGGAGATATAAAATTCAAATAACTTGTTCACGTCATTAACTATGATCGAAATAAATTTTCTTGACTAATTTGTCTCAAGTAAAGAGGTTTCCTCACTTATTTTGAGTTTTCTACAATATAGTACTCCGCAATAAGTAATGATGTATTTTTTTTTTGGTAAATGATGAGTTTATGTTTGCTACAATATAGTACTCACTTATTTATGTTTGCTATACATAAATAATTCTTTAAGGCCTATGTATTTGCGCGTTTTGTTTGGTTTTTCCCTTACTTCCAATAATATATTTATAAGAAATTTATTAATTAGATTGTTTTAGGTATGGGCAAATGTTCCGACTTGTTGTGTGAATATCATTTATGACCATACAAATTTTTCCAAGGAAAAAAAAAATCATCTTAGGTTTAAGTTTAGGGATCGTATGGAATCATTATATTGTCAATTTTCAGTTTTTGGTATTTTGAGTTTTAAAAATATATGTTTTACGTTGAAACATGATCTTAAAATTAATTATATATATACTAGTCATGTCGATTTTTAAAAGTGATGGCAATAAAAAAAAAAAAAAAAACTACCTTTCCTAGTTTTCATATTTTGATCAAGTTTGGCCTAGAGTTGAACATTGACCAATGTAGTCACGTAACCCTAAAGGCTAGACATAGACTCATAGTTAGATGTTGTTGCTCCCATGGTCCACTCATAAATAGATTTATTCTCCTTCATGGTGTTGTGCAGAGGATGTTGGGTGGAGGAGTTAGCTAGGTTTGTTGCTGGATCTTCTATTGAAGCCGGTGGCCACCGGTATCTGGTGGAAAAGGTGGCTGTCGAATTTTTTTGGATGTGAGGCGGAGGGGGAGAGAGGAATCCATTAGGTATAGGGATACGTGAAACGTGAATGGGTAAAGTAAAGGAGTATGTTCATAATAATAAGAAAATAATGGCCAATTGAAGATCATTTTGTTATATTTTAGGGCGACATTTAACAATCCTTGTTATATATTATCAACTAAGACCCAATTTCTTATGTATCTTAGACTAGGGTTTATTCGATTGGATCATCAATTTGGTAAGGTGTCTCATATTATTGAAGTCTTTATGTTGCGCCAATTATTGGTGAATAATGGTGATTCTGATTCAAGCCAAGCCTATGCCTTTGATGTTATTTCATTGGCAACGAGAACTAGAATAGCACATTAGAACTCAATGATCCTTTTATTTTTCATCCTTTGTCAAATAAATACTTCCCTCACATTCATCGATAGTATATGATTAGTCTTATCGATAGTATACTTTATTTTCTAATTTTTGAATTTTATAAATTGATAAAATAATTAAAAACAACTATTTTCCAATCTAAATAAATTCAGCCAGCATAAGAAACAAATCCAAATTAGTACATTAACCATTTGGACATCATTCAAACATGTACACAACAATTTTTCATAAGTTTCAATAATTAAATCATGATTAAAGCAATAACAAATAATTATTTATTCTAGAAAATACCTGGTAAATATTCAAAATAGTCTACCTTTATTGATTAAATCATTTAACACAAACTAGGAGTAATTCATCAAACATCCATAGTTTATAAAAACCATAATTTCAAACATCATATCATTAATTAAATTTATGCTTTTACAAGGTATTAAACCATATGAATGTATCTTAATTAAGCAAAGTAATAAAAATAATAGTTAGTATATTAACAAAGAGTCCATTTATACAAGACCCTAATTTAATTTCCACCCACAATATAAAAAAAATCATAACTTTATGTTATAAAAATATCATGATATTGAAAAGTATTTTATGGTTCATATTAGATCAAAATGTCCAAAGGGGTGTGCGCACTTAACGCTACCTTGCGTGATGGGTGAGTGTTTAAGTGTTCGTGAAAAATTAGTAGAAGAAAAGAATAGTTAGGGTTTATGTTTATGGTATTTATAAAAAGGAGTATAAATTCAAGTTAGTTTAATAATTCAAATAAAATAGAACTAGGTTTATTAGGAGCTAACTTTGTCATGAACTGAGAAAAAGCGACAAAATTTAAAATTTTACAAGTTAAATTTTTCCTTATTCATTTCGAAATATTAAACACATGGTTATATAAAATATAATTAATTTTATTTTATATTACTAATTTCATCCGTAAAACAATTCAACCATTGTAATAATAATTGAAAAAATTATTTAAAAAAAGGTACACACAAGGTCTACTAATAGAATAATATTTTTTTAAAACCAAACTAATTAAATAGAGTAGAATAATGATGATATCTTTAAATAAGTGTTAATAGAGAACTTATAATCTTTAATAGTAGGGTGTATCATTGGATACTAAAGATTTATTTAACAAATTATAAAATTACAAAACTCAAAAACCAACTTTATTATCAGATCATATATGTAGTACACAATATATATTTCCATATCCAAAATGTTACTACATAAAAAACTACCATTCTCATTATACCTAATATCCACCAAGATAAAATTTTAATTATATTTTATCAAAAACTAAAAATAAAAATCTTAAATTTGAGATATTTTACTCACATTCTATGTCATAAATGCTTTAAATTAAATAACATTAAAAACTTAGTTAAGTCTTTTTTAAAATTTATTTAAACATTTTTAAAATTATTTTTGCACCCTTTTAATCCCTGAGCCCTACACGGTGGCACTCCGTGCCTATGTCTAAGAACGACACTGTTCAAAATACTAAGCTCTTGTGTTTGGTTTGATATGTGTTTATTTTTCTAATTCTAGAATACACATGACAGTGGTCTGTTTTGTACTAGGTTTGCACAGCTTCCAATGCACACTATACATACGTATTATATAAAAATAAAAATTTACATATTAAAAAATTATACTTAGAAATAAATCAAATAAGATCTCACAAGAATATATTTACCTAATATATATCAATAAGAAATCATATTTAAGTTTTTCACTTCTCAAATAAAATATTCTAAATAGGATAAACAAATAGGAACGAAGGAACCCATCCAATGAAACAAATAAACAAGTGTAATAGGCTGATTGTCATTTGTTCATACTAATTCATTAATTCATGGGTGCCTGTTGCCTTGTCTACTCACATATGGAACAACTTTACAGCTCACAAATTCTGGGCTACTTGCCTGAATTGGTACAATAAACAAATAGGAACGAAGGAACCCATCCAATGAAACAAATAAACAAGTGTAATAGGCTGATTGTCATTTGTTCATACTAATTCACTAATTCATGGGTGCCTGTTGCCTTGTCTACTCACATATGGAACAACTTTACAGCTCACAAATTCTGGGCTACTTGCCTGAATTGGTACAATAGACTGGATCATCTGAATCCGAGGCATAGCAGGAAAGTGAAGCTTTAACAAAACTTTACAGCTCTAATCTAAATTTATCAAGGTGATATGCAGGGAGAAGTATAAACATTACATATTGCTCGTAGCACGGAAGATGACTCATAATCATGGCTAAATTAACAAACCTAACTAAATTACACGAAAAATGAACCTGATTGATTTCTGTACAAATTGCCTATTTCCTGGAGAAACAAGGGAGACAGCAAGGAAATGTCATCTCTCATGAGGAGACTGGATCTTCAATTTGGGAATTTTAAATTGGGATGTAAATAATCTTGGATCATCAGTACTGATGACATCGTCTTGATTTCTCTTGGACCGTGTCATCCGTGTACTCCCCTGGTCAAAGGGTAAAAAATACAGAGTTCTATTAATCAATAACAACAAAACTTAGCCGCTTGCGACTCTCTTTACATAAAAAAAAAATACAACAAAACTCAAAATCACGAAAACAGAAACCGGGCGTTACTTCAAACAACCATCTTGACAAGGCAGCCTAACAACCAATATCATCACTGCAGAAGCTCCCCCCCCCACAAAAAAAAAAAAGGGCCTCCTACAAACCACCATAAAACAGCACAAACCAAAACTGATGTTACCACAAGATTGTTTTCACTAAAAATAGAACAGACATTTCTCATATAAATGCCCAATCACTAATATCCAGAACAAAATCAATCACACCTCATAAAACGAGCAATACTCTGCAACAACCCGAATTTTAGAAAGAAGGGAAACAAAGGGTAGTGAATTTGTACTAGAACGTCATGGTTATTGAGCAGTCTGTCTAGTTTCACCAAGAGAGAAAACTCATTCCCTGATCAGCACACTTCTTAACAAATGGCTCAAACCATCAGGAACTCGTACTTCTAAGTTAAATCAGAAGTACTTTGCAAATTAAGAAAGGAAAGAAAATTTCCAATTTTGCTGCAACTAATCAAAGAAATAAAATCCCCAAAGTTAAAGGAATCTGTCCAACAACTAGGTGCACCATTACACCCTCTGGAATTAACCTGCTCTGCACATGAACACATGGTGAGAAAAGGGGAACTTAAGAGGGTATAATTTGACACATGGGAGTACAATTGAAATGGTACCCAAACTTCAGCTATTGAAAATATTCTGAGCACAAAATAAAGTGGGCCTAGTTTTATGGTAAGTTCTGATACATGGGCTAAACTCATTCAAGGGAAGATTATGGCTTCTTATTATGCTTCAGGAGTATACAAGAAAGTAATTGGCATAGGAGTCTTGCCAAAATAGCTGTTTTAAACAAAATGTTAGCCAAAATGGCTACTTTTCAAATCTATTTGTCAAAAAAATAATTTTTACCCACTCTCCTCTAGTACTCAGAGTAAAAGGTACGCCACAATTTTTAGCCACAATTAGTCACCGTTGGTGAGGTACGCAGAGTAAAAGGTGGGAGCTTAGGTGGTTGAGGGGTGAGTGTTATTTGGAGTTGACAAAAACGGTTGGGTGGTGTTTTTTGGTGGTGGCGGTGGTTATGGTGAAGGAGGAGACAGTTACTCAAATAATTTGTATAGAATAGCCATTTTTGGCAAAAGACTCATTGTATTATTCTTTTTTCAATATTGCCCATATAATTTGGGAAAATTCATAGCAATAATCCCATTTATAAATGATCTTCAACGAAGATCCAAACTGTGGGTTATTCAAGTATAATCCAAAATATAGGAAGTATCAGCCCAAAATGCACTGATTTGACCAGTAACCTGCTGAACTAATTAGAACAATTTTTTTCCTTTTTCTCTCCTCGGATCCTCTCCGTTTCCCAATCCCATTCACTTCCAAACTTTGCCGCTACCCCCACCTTGCTAGCTAACCAACACTCAATAATCCCATTTATAAATGATCTTCAACGAAGATCCAAACTGTGGGTTATTCAAGTATAATCCAAAATATAGGAAGTATCAGCCCAAAATGCACTGATTTGACCAGTAACCTGCTGAACTAATTAGAACAATTTTTTTCCTTTTTCTCTCCTCGGATCCTCTCCGTTTCCCCAATCCCATTCACTTCCAAACTTTGCCGCTACCCCCACCTTGCTAGCTAACCAACACTACCACCCCCCCCCCCCCCCTCAGACCAATCCTTCCAGTCCAACCACCAACTCCGGCATCTCTCTCCTACCATACAACAAACGCCATTATTCATTAACTACCACCAAGTCTCCTCTACAATCTGACTGTAAACCACCACTAAAATTTCCCACTCCTCTAACTTGATTTGCTCTTTAACCCTACTCATCTCTGCAACTTCAGCTTTACATCATCCACAATCTCTTACCTGACTTCGTTTTTCAATGTACAGCAACAACACCATTACACATCACCAACATTGGGCAAAATCAAATATGTTGGGCAGTTAACAGTAATAAGTTCAGCGAACCATAAAACAATATAAACAAATCTCTCCCTATTTGTCCAGTATCAATCTTTTGTCTTCAACTATTTTAAAATAAAATCTTTTCCAATAACAAATTTACACCTGTAAAATACAAACAGGATAAAACCTAAAGCCATTTCCTGATTTGTGTTCCATCCTTGTTCCTAAGCTCACCATACACCAATCATTCCGCATTCAGACTTAGTCTTTATCACATTAGAACCAAATCCCATAATCAAGCAAAGCATATCAAAAAATCAACCTGAAAGCCTAAAAAGAATCCCAAATGGTAACTTAATCAATATAAAGCACTCAGGTTAATCTTTGCATCAAATAAAAGCCTCATTCAGTACCACGCATAAGAAAACTAAATATCAACTTAAATCAAGCTAAAGTCCAGGGTTGACAACAAGTTGCATCTAATTAATCCTCATTTAACAAAATTCCCAAACCACCAGATTTCACAGATTGATAACCCTAGACCACCATCTGGCCATCGATCCTAAACCATTACTGGGAAGATTAAAAGCCTTAACCAATGCAACTTATTTTGTTCAAAACTCGATTGTAAATTAGCAAACTGCATGTAAATAACATTTAAATTGTTGAAATCTGCAATAGCAGTCTGCTTCCAAGATGTACATCCCAGAGTCTTCCTAACTATCATAGAGTTCAAAATCTTTCTAACCATTTTAGTACCTCGGTTCCAGAAATCAGAGCTGAGCATAGTTGCATAAATGTCATAGTGACTTTTGAATATATTTATCATAATATATAATATTAAAAGAAACCATCTCAAAACAACCAAGCCACTTAATGGTGGTTCCTTTTTCCCTTACTTCCAATATGTACTAGGTTCCTCAACATGCCCCCCCCCCCCCAAAAAAAAAAAAAAAGGAGCCTACCTAATAATAGACCCCTAATCCATTTACCATATTTTTTATGAACCATATGCCAAGGTTTCATCTTCCAATTATTCATCATAAATATTATAATGAAGTTTGTTCTGTGTCTGAAAATCCACCCAAACTTAACTGCTTTCAAGGAATGCCTCCAAACTTAATTTCTTCTATGTCAAAGGCCTAGGACATACAGCAAATCGTAAGAGAAAAAATATAGAGAAAGCCACTTAACTTATGGCTAAGACTATTAAATGGCTGAAAAATTACATCTACTCAAATTCCAACAACAAAAGAAATTCATATATTCTTTTCTTCACAGTGATGCCTTGGAACTTATGACAAGTAGTGTGTCAACCCTATTCCATTATAAGACATGCCAAAGAATAGCAAAACCATTTCAACGCTGTGCAACCTAATGTTGTCAGATGTGACGGATCATACATACTGTAGTGTGGAAAGGATGTGAGAGCTCCATCTGATGTGCAGTACGTACTTATTTACTCTTTCTAGATCATGAACATATAATACCTTTCATTTAGAACAATACTATACAAGGGTAGATTTTAATGAGTTAGGCAGTCAATGGTAGTACAAAAGGTAAGAGAGCAATGTTCACATATGGAAAGAAGGGTTGTAAGCTGAATATTCTACTAAAACTTCTCCATGTCCAAGACAATTTTCAGCTCTACATTTTAAAAAGGGAATCCAGGGCTACAAAGCATGGGTATGGCTCTTGGGCTACCTTTTAGGATAAGAAATTTTCTAATTCCTGAAGTATCTTATGGAAATGTTAGGAAGAGAGATAGATCATATAAAAGTTTTGATAGCTAAGCAAGAAATGTATAGTTTGTTGCCTTTTTGTATATAAAGTTGATAAGCCTTAAGAAACAAAAGACTATAACTTATCTAAACTAACAATCTACAACTTTGAGTTTGTTTCTCTTTGCAACAGAAAACTGATCTGGTAGACTACTACAGTGGACTTTAAGGGATGACTATGAAATATCATGAAAACTTGAGTCAACTAAAAAGATGGGGGGCATCTTGGGGACAATGAATTCTCACTCAATGAGCTAGATGCCCACTTCAGTAAGAAACAAACAGTTGCCAGTACCCACTAATTTATTACTCGACATTCCAAGCTTACAAAGAAGGAAAAAAAATTCATCCCAACCTGTAAAATTTCTCACATAACCAACAATCCCAATCTAATATCCCCCTTAAAGGGAAAATCAAAGAAATGATGATCTAGATGTCTAAGAGAAGGAGGATCCTAGGATAGAAGAAAGCAATCTAAAGGAGAATCCTAGGATAGAAGAAAGTAATCTAAAGGAGACACTAACCCAAAGAAAAATTGCTTGAAGGATAAATCAAAATCATTATTTCATGAGCTTCTGTGAGACATAATGCAAACAGTAGTTGAGCAGAATTGAATGGTTAAACTATAAGGGGATGTGCATGATCAGACAGGGAAAGTTCATGAGCTATTGCAGAATGTAAAGAACTTCCAGTCAGATGTTTACAGGGGAGGGGGAAGGGGAAAGGGATAAATGAACAGTCCACTCACTTGCACAGATACCAGCTGTGAAGAAGATTCTCTTTCTTTCAAAGAAGCACTCTCTCTGTCCTTGACAATTGTTCTACCTCTCGACCTGGAAGATGACGGTCGACTTGAACAATTTTTTGAAACAGGTGTATCAGCAACACTTTTAGATTTCAACAACTCTAATTCCTTGGACAAAGCAGAGATTTCTCCATTTATTTGGTTTGCCTGATCTTCCAACGCAAGAATTACAATTGTATCCTCTCGCTGCGTAAAAGATACATTTTCCTCCACAGAAGCAGTCCTTCCATTCCTACCATTACCTCTGCCTCTCATTTTTGTAGAGGATGGTTCATTCATGCACCGCTTTAACACAGGCATACCAACAGAGGGTTTTGATCTTAGCAACTCTGATTCTTCTTCTTCGAGAGCAGCACGCTCTTTCCTCCTGCTGCGTTTATTTTTCAATAAAGAAGATGAAATGGCATCAGTTGTTTCAGTTCTTAACAGCTCAAATTCTTTTGAAAGTCTGGAGATATCCTCATCCTTTTTAATCACTTCAGCCTCTAACTCCGTGATTTTGACCCTGAGAGTTGCAGCTTTGTCATCCTTTTCCACTTTTTCTGACTGCAATTGTTCCACACTCTTCAGGAGATTCGTGATATTGTGATTTGCTTCATTGAGTTCATCATTTTTAGTCTTTAGTTGATCAGTGTAACTGGCCTCCATCATTTTGTATTGATTCCAAACAAAGTGGTTTTCATCCTTAAGACCAGATAAATCATTCTCATATTTATGTTTCAGCATTGCCACTTCCTTTTCAAGCTCAGAATGATGCATCAATGCATCCTTTGAAATGCTATATCCACCAGCTTTTGCTTTCAGGCTTTCACCCAACCTACCAGGAGAGATATCCTACAAGGCATAAGTCAGATACATGTATGTGCCAACAGGTAATCAACTTAATGGCAGTGATCACAGATAGCAGATGGAATATACCTTACCTCTTTATCAGGGCAACTACGAGACAGAATGTCAAACCAGGCTTTAAAATCATCCAATTCACTCCAAGCATGTTCTGCATTTTATCAAACATCAAAAATTAAACCAGATATCATGTTATCCCAAAAGAAATTGGCAAAATAAATAGCAGACCATAAAAAGTTAATGATACGTAAAACGTAGCAGACTAGACTTCTAAGCTCCTATAATACAACAACTTTGAAGGATGTCCAAGCATCAGTAAAAATGGTGAGCACATGATTCATTGGTAAAAGTTAATTTTTTCATGGTATTCTGTCATTTTGATTTACACAGGATAAAGCAAGACTTTGCCAAGATATTTTCTTTTATCTCATTAAACATGTGCTAAGTGAAGAAAAAAATCATATCACATAACAGTTCCATAGCAAAATTTGACAGCTCACACTAGTCCCAAACATCAGAGAGATTTTCAAAATTCCAGAATTACATAATGAACAACGACTTTAAATTTACATAGCAGGATCAAACTTATTATGTCCAAATAAGATTAAAGTTCTAAAACATGACTACTCCATCAACAACTGCAACTCACTTAAAATTCTCAATATTCTCAATTTCATTCAAAAATCGAGCAGAATAGCACTTCTTTAAGAAAGCTTAAAATAGAAAGAAAGAAAGAAAGAAAAGACCCTAATACAAAAAAAAAAAAAAAAAAAAAAAAATTATACCATTACATTATTACAGTTAGATTTTTTTTCCAAATTGCAAAACCCTTATTGACACACCCAGAAAATTAAACCAAAAATCAAGAAAATGTCATCAAAACAATACCTAATTTAAGCTTATTAATCAACGCTTCTCGTTGCTTCGAACTCAGCAACCACTGCGCCTTTCGAGCCTCGAACAATTTTTCAAATTCAGACAACTCCAATTGTCTCTCCTTCTGCAAAAGCAAAAGCCCATCAACCAAAAAACCCTAATTTTAGAATTCACATAAAAAAACAATCAAAACCCGGTAATTCCGAAAATTGGGGAAAATTTGAAAGGGAGTTCAGTTAACCTAAACCCATCAATGAAATTAACCCTAATTTTACAATTCCCATTAAAAAAAATCAAAACCCCTAGAATTTCGAAAACTGGAGAAATTTTGAAGGGAGTCCAACTAACCTGAACCCATCAACCAAATTAACCCTAATTTTACATTTCACATCAAAAATCAAAAAACCTATAATTAGGGAAATTGGGGAAATTTTTAGAAGAGAGTCCTATCAACAAGAGAAATCAAAACCCATCAACAAAATTAACCCTAATTTGACACTTAAAGTAAATAAAAAACCTGAGAAAGGGTGTCTTCTAATAATCGGACATCGGAATTCCAACACTGGTGCTGAAGTTGAAGGCGTTCTTGAAGAAGGGTGCGTTCTTCGAGGAGAGTTTCGATTTGCGAAGCTTGTTGTTTAAGCATCTTTTTGAGGGCTTTGAAGATGACTTCCCATCTTTTGAGATCTGATGACGTGGAAGTAGTCGCAGGAGTATGAGGAGGAGGAGGAGGTTGAGATCGTCTTTCTCTTCTTGTTGATACCATAATTAGTACTAATTAATTGAGTTAAATTTGAAGAAGTTGTGAGCTTGTTGATGATGATGAAGAAGAAGAAGAGGAGTAGAGACTTGAGAGAGTGGGGAGAAAAGGCGGAGACGCGGAGTGTATGTATGTTTGAATGGCGTTTGTGATGCAACGGTCATTTTTACGAATTTATAGGGCGAAGTTTTATGACGTCGCTGGTGGTAATTTTAGTATCCACCATTTGCTCATTTGTATTATTTTGTGAAAGTGTGAAGGGGGAGTTAAATGTCCCCGGTTTAATTTTTTTCGGTCTTTAAAATATAATTTAAAACGTTTTTATTTTTAAATTTATAAAATAATAAATAATAAAAATTAAATAGTTTAAAATTTTGCATCACGATATATTCAACAAATTCTCACTTAAATATATTATTTTTTTTATAACATAATGTAAATCTACGACTTTACATAATTGATAATATAGCATAACATCTGGTATTCTTGAATTTGGATTATAACAAGACTAATGACTTATCTAATCCTAGATGTCTCTTTATTGGTGACTTATAACAATAGTAGTAGTTTCGAACAAAGCTTTGTTCATGTCAATATAAGAATTTTAACAACTAATTCCTAATCCCTAAAATATGAGTTGTGGCACTGCTCTAGTGTTCTTGTAGACGGTATGCCCCCAAATTTGTTCTTCGTCGGTGGGGTTGAAAAAGATTTGGATGGTTGTACCCCAAATTGACCCTTTTACCCTTTCTTATTTATTTTACTCCGTCTTATTAGAGTATCCACAACGGTTGGGGAAATGAACTTAAGACTTAATTGCAAAACTATAAAAATTCCAAGCTACTACTAAACCAGTGGAGCAAATGAAAGCTTGTACCAGGCCCGGTTCGACCCCAGTTTTCCAGCCCAGCCCAGCCCGCCCCACCCCCAGGTCGGTGTCGGGCCACCTCTTCTTGGAACTTAGTGCTGGGATCAATTGGAGGCGTTATGGCTAATTGTCTTTCAATTTGTCGAGTTAATACGTTGGTTTTTTAATATGAAAATATGGGATATTAGTGGAGATGGATAATGTTGCTCCTTGCGGGCTTAATTAGGTGGTTGCATCATGGACAGAAAAGAATGTTTTTGCTATTATATGGATGGGGAAAAGCTTATAAATTATGGTTTTGATGTCTATCATGTCTTATATAAAGTATATGTGTAGTCTCAAATAAGAAATGATGTTCTTTTAGTACGTACATGGGCTGTCTTAGTAAGTCAGTAGTGATGTTATGGTACTCATTAATCATTCCACTGTTTCGTGAGGGCATTCAGACACTAGAGTACTAGACACATGGATTGGGTTTGTATTTTTCGGGTAGTTGTACTTAATACTGCGTCTGTCTCTTTTTATTCGCTACGTTTTTGTTTTCAGAGTTAAGTTTAAAAATTTTGACTATAAATTCTAATTATATGATAACAAATAATATATTAAACCGAATTTTAATAAATGCATCTCAATGTGAATTTTTAGAATATTAAGTTTTCATAATTTTTTGTCTTATAAATTTAGAGAAAAAATGTTTAGTTATATATTAAAGACCATGAAACGTCAAATATAGCAAATAAAAAGGGACAGTATTATAATGAATTAGTACTAAACTTGTCAGTTTAACAGGGTATTACTCACTTTACTTCTAATCAAAGCCAGCTTTATTTGAGTTTGAGTTGCACTCACCTTGGAATTTGTGTTACATCCATTATTCCGAGTCCTTCCAGATATATATGAAATGGTTAACAATCAAATTAGGTGTCTAGTCTCTAGTCCCAGGTGTTCGCATGGTGGTTGTCCTTACAGATCCTACTCATCTGGTGGATTTTCAAAATTTTCTTTACTACTCATTTGGTTTAAAATATACTTTCTCTATCCCTATAAGCTCCATTTTTTTTATTTTTGAGTTAAAATTTAAAAATTTTAACCACAAATTATCATCATGTTATAAGTATGCTCCTCTTGATGAAGTTGTGCTAACAAAGCCATATTGGTTGATAATTTTAAAATATATGAGATGAAGTTGTGCTAACTATGACGTGCATCCCTCTCTTCATGTTTGAATATACGAACCTTTTCTGTCAACTGTAAAATTTGCAATATTTGCATGTTTCTCTGTTGCGACTATACCAAAGTTAGAGTAGAGTGACAAAATTATTGATGTGTGTTCGGAAATTGGCTTACCTTAAATACGAGTATACATAACTTATTTATAAGAATTGTGAAGGGATCATGTGATGGATTATTAACAATCATAGTAACGATCATAGCCTGAAGAAAAATGTCCTTTGATCAAGTGTAACATGGACAAATTTATGGAGATATCTATAATCAGTTATTTTAGGTGATCATAGTGTTTTGCTAGAAACCGACTATGATTTGTGAACTAAGTTGATTAGTGCACGGCTAATAATAAACTGTCCTATGAGGTCACACATATAAATATATGATTGGATTAAAATGCAAAAGAGGTTAAGAAGCTAAATGGTCATGCTTATGTGAAGTATGGACGAAAGAGTTTGTTTTGTAACATATAGATGTTACTTATAAATAAGGATGATTATGAGAAATAAGAAGTACTTCTTCACTCATACTTAGCCATATACTCCAAAAGCTCTCTTTTTCTCCTCGCTTTACCATCACCAAGAAAAGAAATAAGGAATTGTTCCTTATTCCGTACTAGCATACGTGGGGATTCAATCGTTTCTTGTGAACCAATACTAGAGGAGCAACATTTGGTGTTATAAGGATCTCCATATAGAAGTGTGCATCGATCTTTGCTTTGTGGAAATCACGCTTCAAGGGTATGTAATTCTAATCCTATAATTCGTATTAAAATGTGCATGAGATCCTGTTGTAGATGCAAGAAATCGTTTCTTGAAACTCCGCTTTACGTATCTACATTCCTTCAGTTGTGCTAACTATGATTTGCATCCCTCTCTTCATTTTTGAATATACAAACCTTTTCTGTCAACTGTAAAATTTGCAGCATTTGCATGTTTCTTTGTTGCAACTATACCAAAGTTAGAGTAGAGTGACAAAATTATTGATGTGTGTTTGGAAATTGGCTTACCTTAAATATGAGTATACATAACTTATTTATAAGAATTGTGAAGGGATCATGTGGTGGCTTATTAACAATCATAGTATTTGTAATATTTGTTTATCTATTTCTTTTGACATGCCTACATGATTGCTCCTTTTGTAGGTCTATAGAATGTAACCATAACGTCAAACATGATTCCACTAAGGAGATGGAAAGTTTCTTTGATTTGAGAGATAATCATCTCAATTAAGAGAAAATACTCACACTACAATATTACAAGTTTATCATCTTAATCATTGAAGCAATTGAAGATACATAGAGAAAGTATGTGGAGATGAGGCAAAGTTACACTACACATAATCTATGCGAGAGGAAGCAAAGCGACGTGAACAAGTTGCAGGATGATATAATATGAGAAGCTAATAAGATCATGTGATTAGGTGTTAGAAAATGTTTCGCATCTGATAGTCCTACAATTGATATCAAGAATAGATGATAATTTGACAGGTGGTAAGAGAAGCAAGGTGACTCTCAGTTGGTCCTTACGATGGGTAAATCTAATCAGGTGACTTGTATCGACAGTTTTCTTGACGGATGGTAAGAGAAGCAAGGTCTCGTGAATTATTGGGCATACAAAGTAGACAGATAATTGTGGAGGAAGAGACCATATCGTTTTGTGGGCTTTAATTTGTGGAAGGTATTGAAGAGTGTACATTTGAAATCCCACATCGACTAAAGAAGAAAGAATTGTCAAGCTTATAAGTGATCCAACTCTACATTATTATAAGACTTTTTGGGAGATATCCAAAAATAAATCCGTGAGGGCTTGACTTAAAGCCGACAATATCATATTAATACGAATCATTTATAACTGTTGGGCCCAATGAGCTAAATGAGCCACATAATTCATGGTGAAAAAAATTATATGCAATTTGTCTGATTCACTCATGCATTTACACCATTTGCTGGTGGAATTTGTATTCATGCCTTGCAGGAAAAAATTTCCAAGCAAAACCTGATAATGATCAGGCCAGGAGAAATGGAGAATCATGGTTATATTCGAGTCATTAGCTTGAGAAAAGATGTACTAGACAACTAAACAAAACATGTTAGTCGTGAAAGATTTCAGTTATATTGCGCCAGTAATCAGTCAGTTGCTATGAAGTGGATTATATTTGCTTTTGTAAACCCAGGTACAAATTAAAGAACATGCAGCACAATTGTAATACTTGATAAATGTTATGTATTATTAACTTTTTAAACTAAGGTCTGTCTTATGAAATCATTCTTTACATTGAAGAGACAAATTAGGAGTGTCGCTCAAAGATTCCCAAAACTAGTTATATTATAACTTCGTATATCTTACTATGGCCACTATTGGAATAGGTTATCAACTATTAGGTTACACAAATAAAATGCTTAACTGGAAACTGATCAACTATTGTGTGTGTGTGTGTGTGTGTGTGTGAAAACCCCTTAGTTATATGAAAACCTTTTTTATATAAGAACTCATCTAATACCGTTGGTTTATTGTATCTAGATGGTTGTGATTGAATCTACTTTAATGGTAAAATTGTAATTATAATAAAGTCATATTTTGATAGTTGAGAAAGATTATTTTTTCCATAACTATTGGGTAATTTTCTAGATGTCCGTTCATATTCTCTAAAAAATCAGTAGTTTCCATATTATTCATGTTACTATATATTCAAATCACATTATTCGAAATCTTTTTTTGCTAGATATCATATTCGAAGGCTACTTTCGTGTTTTGGGATTAAAAATTGAGGTAGTGACTCAAAATTTTTTCGCAATTGATTCAATGTTCTAATACATTATACCGTATAGAGTGTTTTGAATATGATGATAAGTAAATGCATATCGTATTGATTGGTCTAATACATCAAAATTACGAGTGATTTTCAAATTTGTTCGTATCATTACCGAAAAATTATATGCATCTATTATATCGAAAATAATTTATTTCATGCATGTATAATTACCGAAAAAAATTTAATGGATTATGTTTGAAATAGTAATAGAACATTTAGAATATATATTTAGAACATTAGAATTAGAATACAAGACAATAGGTATTATACGAGCATATGTATAGAATTTTAGAACAATATTATACATTTTTAGAACACTAGAATTAGAATATAGAACAATGGCAATTTTAGAATTGTAATTATAGAACAATTAGATGTATAGAACATTAGTATAGTTTTTTTAAAACATTAGAATTAGAATATAGAACAATATGTATTATACAAGCAAAATTATAGAATTTTTTAGAACATTAGTATAAATCTTTAGAACAATATTTTTCATTTTAAGAACACTAGAATTACAATATAGAACAATAGTTATTTTAGAATAATAATATACATTTTAAGAGCACTAGAATTATAATATAGAAAAATAGTTATTTTAGAATTATAAGTATACTATAATTATATTTAGAACATTAGTATAGATTGTTTGAACATTAGATTCAGGCTATAAGACAATAAAGTACAATACGAGCTATAGTATGTATTTTAGAACATTAGTATAGATTTGTAGAACACTAGTATACGTTTTTTGAATATTAGAATTACAATATAGAACAATGGGTATATTAGAATTGTAACTATGGAACATTTCTAAAGATTTTTAGAACATTAGTTTAGAATATAGGACAATAGGTGTTACACGAGCAAAATTATATATTGTTAGAACGTTAGTATAGATTTTTAGAACATTAAAATAATTCGAAGAATAATTATAGAACAACTATATTGAAGAAGAAGTATATATGAATCCTCCTAATTCAATGTATTTATTGGGTGTATAGAACAATTGTGAATTACGAAGAACAATAGGACAAAGTGTTAGAACATTAGAAATGTAATTTAGAACAATAAATATATACTTTAGTATAATAGAATAAATTTTAAGAACATTAGTTCATGTACATTAGAATAATGGGGTGATTTTTTAGAGCAATAGATATAGTGTTTAGAGCATTAGGACGAATCATTAGAATAATAGAATTTGCATTTAGAATAATAAGTGTAACATTAGGATGAATCATTAGAATAATAAATATAGAACAATAGGAATATACTCAGTACAATAGAACAATGTTTTCGAACAGTAGTAAAAGTACATAAGAACAATAGAATAAATTTTAAAAATAGTAGAAATACACTTTAGAACAATAGATATATATTTTAGTACAATAGAATAAATTTTAAGAGCATTAGTAAACGTACATTAGAACAATGGGAATTTTTTTTAGAGCAATAGATATAGTGTTTAGAACATTGTTCCTCCAAAACATTAGGACGAATCATTAGAACAATAGATTTGCATTTTAGAACAGTAAGTGTAATATTATACAATAGGTTTATACTATTATACAGTAGAATAAATTTTAAGAACAGTAGTAAACGTATATTAGAACAATAGGGAGATTTTTTTGAGCAATAGATATATATTTTAGTATAATAGAATAAATTTAAGAATATTAGTAAATGTACATTAGAACAATGGAAAGATTTTTTAGAGCAATAGATATAGTGTTTAGAATGTTGTTCCTCCATTACATTAGGACGAATCATTAGAACAATAGAATTTGCATTTTAGAACAGTAATTGTATATATATGTACTTAGAATAATATTTACTTATAACAATAAGTATAATTGCTTAGAAGAATAGATATATTTACTTAGAACAACAGATATATCTATTTAGAATAATAAATATATTTACTTAAAATAATAGATATATTTACTTAGAACAATAAATATATTTACTTAGAACAATAGATGTATATATTTATAACTATAGATATAGACTACAATAATTATAGATTACAAGATTATAGAGATTAGTACAATTGAAAAAAAGTTCATAACAATGATTATAGAATACAATATGATTTAACGTAATATTTAACAACTTGATAATAATATGGAAGTTTTGCACCAAAAAAAATTATGGAAACTCAATTTGACCATAATTGATACTTGTGGTGGAAATCAAGGTAAATTTAAAAAAATTAGAGGGAAATTGCATTTAATAGGCTTGTTAGTTATTAATAATTATCTAATAATTACATTTATTTATGCTATTTGATGATCAATGCATCTAAACCGTTGGATTTAATAATTTAATGGCTGAAGATGAATTCTCATATATAAGGAGTTCTTATATATTAAGGGGTTCTTACTGGAACTCGCCCCTGTATATATATATATATATATATATATATATATATATATATATATATAGGATCAGGCAAGAACTCCTATGTTATATAAGAACTCTTTCTATATAAGAACTCATCTGCAATCGTTGATCAAAACAATCCAATGGTTTAGTGCGCTTCAACATTTAATGGTAAAATGTAAATATTTAATGATAATATTTAATTAGTAGCATTTAATTGGCATGCTTCACAAATGTAATTAATGGCAATATTTACTTAACCTTAATTATTTGATTATAAAATTTGGTAATTTATAACAAAATTTCTAATCGTATTCAAGTGTTCTAAAATTTAGTTCTACTATTCCAAAAATTTGTTCTATTGTTATAAAGTTTTTTTTCTACTTTTTAGAATTTATCTCTAATATTTCAAATTTGAGTTGTATTGTTCTAACATTTAATTCATAACATTCTAAAGTTTAGTTCTTTTCCAATAATGATGGTTTTTCTTCTCAATGATTTCTACATGACATTCAACTTTTTGAATTATTTGGTAGTTTTCAAATTTATTTCTAGTGTTTTCTCTATGAAATTTAGAAAAGTAGAACTAAATTTTAGAGTAATAGAATACAATTTTAGAATAATAGAACTAAACTTTAAAATATTTTTGAATTAAACTTTACAATAATAGAACTAAAATTTAAAACAATAGAGAAAAAAATTAGAACAATAGAACTAAATTTTAAAACAATAGAACTAAAATTTGGAATAATATAATTAAACTTTAGAACATAGAACTAGAATTTAGAATAGTAGAGTTAAACTTAAGAATAATAGAATCATACTTTAGAACAATAAAACAAATATTTAGAATAATAGAACTAAACTTTAGAATATTTTTAAATTAAACTTTAGAATATTAGAACTAAAATTTGGAACAGTAGAGAAAAAATTTAAAACAATAGAATTAAACTTTAGAACAATATAACTAAAATTTGGAACAATAGAATTAAATTTCAAAACAATTGAATTAAACTTTAGAACAATAGATATAAAATTTGGAATAGTAGAGCTAAACTTCAGAAAAGTAAACTAAACTTTAGAACAATAGAACAAAAATTTAGAACAATAGAACTAAACTTTAAAATATTTTTGAATTAAAATTTAGAATAATAGTACTAAAATTTGGAATAGTAGAGATAAAAATTTAAAATAGTAAAACTAAACTTTAGAACAGTAGAACTAAAATTTGGAATAATAAAATTAAACTTTAAAATAATAAGACTAAAACTTGGAACAGTAAAGCTTAACTTCATGACATTATAACAATACTTTAGAACAATATAACAAAAATCTAGATCAATGTATTAAACTTTAAAATACTTTTGAATTAAACTTTAGAACAATAGAACTAAAACTTGAAATAGTAGAACTAAACTTTAAAACAATAGAGCTGAAATTTGGAATAAAAGAATTAAATTTCAGAAGAATTAAATTAAATTTTAGAATAATAGAACTAAAATTTAGAACAATAGAGCTAAACTTTAAAAAAGTAGAACTAAACTTTAGAAAAATAGAACAAAAATTTGGAACAATAAAACTAAACTTTAGAATATTTTTGAATTTAATTTTAAAATAGTAGAACTAAAATTTAGAACAATAGAATTAAACTTCAGAATAACAGAACTAAACTTTATAACAATAGAATTAAAATTTAGAACAATAGAATTACACTTCTAAACAATAGAATTAAAATTTGGAACAATATAAATAAATTTTGGAACTGTAAAGATAAAATTCAGAATAGTAGAAATAAACTTTAGAAAAATTAAACTAAAATTCCCAACAATAGGACTACACTTTAGAATATTATAAATTAAACGTTATAACAATAGAACTTAAATTTAGAATAATAGATATAAAATTCAAAAAATTAGAATAAAACTTCATAATAATAGAACAAAAATTTGAATTTGGAGAACTAAATTTTAAAACACTTGAACACGATCAGAAATTTTATTATAAATTACCAAATTTTATAATCAACTAATTAAGACTAAGTAAATATTGTCATTAATTACATTTGTGAAGCGTACCAATTAAATGTTGCTAATTAAATGCTTCTAATTAAATGTTATCATTAAATATTTACATTTTGCCATTAAATGTTGAAGCGCGCTAAACCATTGGATTATTTTGATCATCAACCGTTGCAGATGAGTTCTTATATAACATAGGAGTTCTCACCTGATCATATATATATATATATATATATATATATATATATATATATATATATATAAGTAAACTAAACTTTAGAACAATAGAACAAAAATTTGGAACAATTGAACTAAACTTTAAAATATTTTTGAATTAAAATTTAGATTAATAGTACTAAAATTTGGAACAATAGAGAAAAAAAATTTAGAATAGTACAACTGAATTTTAGAACAATAGAACTAAAATTTAGAACAATATAATTAAGCTTTAGAACAATAGGACTAAAACTTGGAACAGTAAAAGTAAACTTCATAACTCTAGAACAATACTTTAGAATAATATAACAAAAATTTAGAACAATATAGTTAAAATTTAGAACAATAGAACTAAAACTTAAAATAGTAGAAAAAAAATTCAGAGCAACATAACTAAACTTTAGAACAATAGAACTAAAACTTGGAAAAAAAGAATTAAATTTCAGAACAATTGAATTAAATTTTAGAATAATAGAACTAAAATTTAGAACAATAGAGCTAAATTTCAGAAAAGTAGAACTAAACTTTAGAATAATAAAACAAAAATTTGGAACAAGAAAATTAAATTTTAGAATATTTTTGAATTAAACTTTAGAATAGTAGAACTAAAATTTAGAACAATAGATATAAACTTCAGAACAACATAATTAAACTTTAGAACAATAGAACTACACTTCTAAACAATCGAATTAAAATTTGGAAGAATATAAATAAATATTTGAACAGTAAAGATAAAATTCAAAATAGTAGAAATAAACTTTAGAACAGTAAAACTAAAATTCCGAACAAGAGAACTAAACTTTAGAATATTATAAATTAAACGTTAAAACAATAGAACTTAAATTGGAACATTAGAGATAAAATTCAGAAAAGTAGAACAAAACTTCACAATAATAGATCAAAAATTTGAAATAGGAGAACTAAATTTTAAAACACTTGAAGACGATCAAAAACTTTGTTATAAATTACCAAATTTTATAACCAAATAATTAAGGCTAAGTAAATATCGCCATTAATTATATTTGTGAAGCGTACCAATTAAATATTGCTAATAAAATATTACCACTAATTAAATGCTACTAATTAAATGTTGCCATCAAATATTTACATTTTTGCTTTTAAATATTGAAGCGCACTGAACCATTGGATTGTTTTGATCAACGGTTGCAGATGGATTCTTATATATTAAAGTGTATTTGATAATGCTTTATTAATTATATTTAGTTGTCACACAAAATATTATAGTAAATGCATTGTTCAATGCATAATAGAAAAATATTTCAAAAATATTATAATCAAAGGTGAAAACATGCAAATTATTTTAAGTTTTGTGCGTGTAGCAATTGAATTACTACGTGCAACTTATTGAATTACTTCTCTATAACCTGCAATTTACATACTCTTTGTTGTTATTGTTCCTTTTCTGAACTCAAAATTGACAACTTTATTAGCTATGTTTATATCTGTTCTCTTAACATATCGTTGATGATTTCATGCCAACATCCACACCAATACACCATCAGCTACAAGATCAAATTTCATAATTCATATCTTGAAAACTCAAATTACTAAGAATAACAAAAATGAAAATAGCTTAGCTTTAAGTTGAAAAATAGATTTTTGTTGACAATAAGAACATCCATGTCTTCATAACATTGGAAGGAACCCTGATAGTCTTGCCAAAAAAAAAAAAAAAAAAATAGAAAGATATGGATAGTGGAAAGAAATAAATTTATCTACAATTTTGACTAGACAAGTTCTTTTACAAAAATGAAATTGAATTTTAAGATTTATTTTATGAATTCAATGAATTAAGATTACTTTATTCAAAGTTTCCCATCCATTTAAACTAACCTTTTAATTTTGAATAGTACTTTAAATGAAAACTCGCTTAACCTTAATTCACAAAAAATGCTAGATAAGAACATGGATGATTACTTGATTAGGTTAAAAAAAATTTATGGTTTGATAAAATCAATTCCTAATTTAAAAATTAATAATAAGATTTTTAAGAAAAATTAATTCTGAAATCCAAATCTTCCATTCCAAACACAATACTTAATATCGGATAGGATATCCAAAATAACAATATGGTACAAATTATAAAATAAATATTCACCTAACCTCAACTTATGATGTCCACAAATTTCGTATTTTGTCATTTACTGATGTAAAAAAAATGAAATAAAAAAATCATATGTTTCAGTCCAAAAACAATATTACAAATCTTAAAAACTAAAATGAAACATTTTAAAAATGGAATAAGTCTAGTTTAAGTTGACAAAAAGATTTTGTGCTACCAATATTCTCCTCGTGATATATTGGAGTGAACTATAATAGTCTTGCCTAGAAAAGAAAAAAAAAGGAACATGTGGTGGTGGGAAGAAATAAGTATATCTACAATCTTGACTAGACATAGAATAATAATAAAAAAAAACAATCTTGACTAGACGTAGAATAAAAAAACAATCTTGACTAGACATAGAATAAAAAAAAAAATCTTGACTAGACAAGTTTGATTTACAAAATATAATTTAATTTTTTATGGCTTCATTTACTTTCAATTTATATCTTCATCCAAACTCAATCTTATAATTCCAATAATAATTTTAAATGAAATCTCACTTACCCTTACATTGATAAAAAAAAAAGCACTCTAAAATATGAATAATTAGGTTAAAAATATATTCTTTGTATTGATGAATTCTAAAAGAATATATATTTTTTCAATTATATGATTTTTTAAATGAATTAACACATATCATTTCCAATATCCAATCTTGCAATTCAAACACAATCTTCAATATTGAATATCCCAAACAAAAAAATTTTAGTAAAGCGAAAACACATGAATTATATTGAATGACTCGCTTTTGTTAAATTGAGGATTGACTTTTATTTTACCATATAATATAATCAATATTTCCTATTTGAACATATATCAGTCTTTATTAACTAAAATTATGATATGTTTTGTTATAAGAGTGACTTTTATTGTATTGAGAAGTAAATTTTATTACCCATATTAACCTTATTATATCCCATATACACACAAAACCTTTCTTATCCAAGATAAAAATTTACCTAACCCTCAACTTTATCAGGACAAAAATCACCTTTGTGACCCAACTATGACGAAATCCATTAGGTTAATGACGTATATTAGAGGGAACAAAGATAAGATAGTCTTGCCAAAAGAATAGGAACATATAAAGAAGACTTGGGAGGAAAATACGCAATCCAAAGCTACAATGTTGACAAAGACAAGTTCCAATCCAACATCTCCTTTATGTCATGATCCATGTGTATAATATGATATTATCCATTAGATTTTGCATTATAGGAAACTTCTAAACCTTTAAATTTACCTAACATTCCCAAAAAAATGCACCAAAAAGTTACTCCAAAAACATTTCTTTAGTCAATTTTGTCAACCAATCCTCGTCAGAAATCCCAATTGCACACCATCATGGATTTATTGCAAATCTCCACCTACTATATATACCAAGTTTATATTGATATTATGATCTATGCCACATTCCACCCTCTCATTTATTATCTCATTAACTAACTAATTAATTAGTTTTAATATTTTTTTGGCAAGGAATTAATTTTAATTAATTCATCTCATTTCTTCACTCTTGTAAAACTTGAAGGAGGGTTTTGAGAGCATTATTTCAATTTCTGATTGATACCCATTTTATATTTCTCTGGTATGCTCACACCCTTTTCATATTTTGTTACATTCCGTTGAATTACTAGGTGTATTTGTTGAATTATTCTTGGCTTGTTTAATTATTTATTTTAGAGTATAATGTAGTAAAAGTGTGTATTTAATTCGATTGTATTGCGTTTCAATCAATGTGATTCAACTTTCTGTTAAAAAATTAGCTGAAATGTAGGATCTGAAATTTGTCATGGATGAGTACTAGTTGTATTTGTTAAGTTAAATCTATGAAATTGAAATCATACCATGTCTTATAAGACAAAGTGTTTTATTTGATTCTTCATGTGAGTTTATTGGGTTTTGGATTAGTTGAATTACTTTGAGTTTACTAATGAAGGTTTGACCTTTTACTGATTGATACTGCTTTATTCGTGTGTTACTGTTAATCCTATAAATTTGAGCTGAAAGATTGAAGCAATCTTCCTTTGTTGGTGACTTCATAGATTTTTGAAGAATACCCAAATCTTAGAAATGTCTCAAAATGGAGGAGTTAGCACAAGTGCAATTTTTGAGATTGATGATGATGATTTCTCAAGGTTTTCTGAGAAACCCAAACCCATAATCACAGAAAGGAAGAGATCCTTTGATGAGAAGTCATTCAGTGAACTGTCAATCACAATGTCTCCTAGACCCTTTTACAGGAATGCAGAGAATTCGTCTCGGGTTTTTGAGCCTGTTGACAGCATTTATTCATCTGGTGGTAGGTCTGGTTTTGATACCCCGAGATCAGAAAATGGGTTTGAGACTCATCCCATTGTTTCTGAAGCATGGGAAGCATTGAGGCGATCCATGGTTTACTTCAGGAATGAGCCAGTTGGTACTATTGCTGCGATTGACAACTCTGAAGAGAAGCTCAATTATGATCAGGTAATTTCTTTTCTTTGCCTTTGAACCATATCACTTTAACCTGGATCTACCAATGTGTCACTGATCATTGTATTTGTTTACCTAATAGTTGTTCTAACAAACTTTTAGTTGCAACTTGCATCAGTGATGGTCATATGAACAAAGAAACAAGGGTTCTAAATTCAGATCAATCTCTGATAGGCAAAATCTTCTGTTCCTTTGGTTTTCATGTTATGATCAGGTTAAAATAGACTTCCAGTGTATATGTAGACTTGTAGAGTGTAGAACAGTCTATGTTCATCATGTACTTTAGGCTTTGTATTGGCACGTACATTCTTAAGATATATTTGTATGATGAGCCCCCATAGCCCTCATACATCTTAACATCTGAATCCTATTCCTACTTGATAGCTTCATTCTGGTTGGGAGTTTTTGAGGCTCTTGGAAACTACTTTTCTTATTATTGTGGCTAATGAACAATGATTGATACTTTAAAACCATTAAATAGTTAGTGATTCGACATTTAGATTGTGAACTTATTTCCCGTACTCTCATGTTATGGAATGCTTTGAGTTTTTGTGCTGAAATATGATTCTTATTGCATTTGCATATGTAGTCCTAATTTTGTTTGATTTATGTTAAGGTTTTTGTTAGAGACTTTGTTCCAAGTGCTTTGGCCTTTTTAATGAATGGAGAACCAGATATAGTCAAGAACTTTCTTATCAAGACCCTCCGCCTCCAGTCATGGGAGAAGAAGGTTGATCTATTCAAGCTAGGAGAAGGTGTCATGCCTGCTAGTTTCAAAGTACATCATGATGCTAAAAGGAATACTGAAACATTAGTTGCTGATTTTGGTGAGGCTGCAATAGGAAGGGTTGCTCCTGTTGACTCTGGTTTCTGGTGGATTATTTTGCTACGTGCTTACACAAAATCTACCGGAGACTCTACCCTAGCTGATAAGCCGGAATGCCAGAGGGGTATTCGTCTAATATTGAGCATATGTCTCTCGGAAGGCTTTGATACTTTCCCTACCCTCCTGTGTGCAGATGGGTGCTGTATGATTGATCGTAGAATGGTTTGTTCCTTGCCACTTTAGTTACAAGTATTTGATGGAAAATGATGTCTTTACATTGTAAATTATGTCTTTATAGTACATCATCTAGTGCTTGTAGGCTTAGTCAACCATCTTTTTTTAAATTTTAAAATGAATTAATTGCAAATTTGCAATAGTGGTCCATTAGCTGCATCATCCATGCTACATGTCAACCAACATTCTTAATAATCAACTTGGATAGATCATTTATGCGGCATGGATGCATGATCTATGCTGCATGTGTGGGTGATTTCTATCCACACAAATTAATACGTCATATTGGTGACGTGCAATCTTGGAAAATGTTATGGAGGCTTCTGAAAATTTAATTGCCCTTTTAATATGGCTTACAGCATAAATTAGGACTTTAGACAAAGCCATATTCATGGACTTAGTCTCACTACCAGGGTGGGTGTAGAATATACTTTGCATTTGGAATTTAAATGATATGCATTCGTAGAATTGTGTTTCAGAGAGAGTTCTTACTATCAAGAATTCTGTATGGGGACATATTTTGGTTTGTGCAAGTTATGTAACTGATGACAGTTACTCCCGTCGTCCCTTTATGTGAACATGCTCCCATGGGGAGAACAAAAGGGGACGGAAAGAGTATCTTTTAATATTGCATTGAATCATGTTTAATATATTTCAAGTGATTTAGCTGAATTGTTCTAGATCTGGCCCAAGTGACCTTTTAGCTTTTCAGTTATGATATATTTATCCGTAAGTGCTGACTATAAGCAATCAAAAAGTTTCCTAATTTGGCCCTTCATATTAGTTAAATCATAGGTCAATCAGTATTTTAAACTTCTGATTTATGCTTCACCTTGTGACTTTAGCTTTTTAGGATATCATTTTTCCTTAGTTTTTAATGGCTGAGCTAGTGACCTTCAAAATGTCTTATTCTTAGTTCTGTATGCTACAGGGTTCAGTGATTTTCTAATCTAGTATGTGGAAAGTTATAGAAAATGTTTGTTTTCTGTGTGAGAGTGCAAGATCTTGCATTTTCAATATTATTTGCAACTCCATTGCATTACGTAAACTAGGTGACACTTGACATTACATTGAGCTTATCCTTGACAATGTACTTTGAATATCCATGATCCCTTCCATCCTCAGATAATATGCTCCTTTTACATGCTTGAATATTCACTGACCTCAACTGCTTTTTTCCCCCCTAGTTCTACCTTTATATATTACTATGAGCTAGCCCCTGGCAGTGCCGATTGTGATTCCCTCCTCTTTTATGCCTATTTCCTTTTTTCTTCTCTATGCCTTGTGTTCCAAATCGATGACCTGGAGGAAATTGCTGGTAGCAAATTGAAGATATAGACTTCTGAATGTTGTCTTTGGGTATGAGTGATTATTTCTATAGCTAGAACACTATCCCATGTTAAACTATACTTTTTTTTAGATGTCTCTAAAAAACTATACTTCCTTTTGCATCTAATAATTTTTTTAAATATCTCCACACTATCATTCTGTTCTCTCTCTTCTTCTCCTTATTTACTCCCCTCCAATATTCTTAATCTCTGTGCAAAAGCCAAACAGAGTGATTAGTAAAAAATTGTCTATTGTATGCAGCTGACCTGCCTTGTTCATTTGCTCAGCTGAGCTGATTTGCTCTTTAGAGAATAACTCTATTCAAAGTTTTGTATTGTAGAAACTATTTGAGTCACCCACAATACATTAAGACAGTGCACAAAGACATTAGATTCTTGAAAATCTTCTCCATTGATAACATTTCATGCATTATATGCTTGACTTCTAGTTAGTGTTGTTTTGGTCCTTTCAACTCTCATTATATTTTTCAATAACCTTATAACAGTTCACTTTAATTTACAGGTTACCTTCCTTTTAGAAAAATGATTATGAATGTGAAAGCTTAACTATCTTTTATGATTTGTATGTAATATGAAGAATGAGAATGTGATGTTATCATATAATTATAAATGTAGTCTTGAACTTATGAACTTCAATTTTCATTAGGGCATTTATGGGTATCCCATAGAAATCCAAGCACTCTTCTTCATGGCATTACGTTGTGCTTTGCAATTGCTTAGGCCTGAGGGTGAAGGCAAAGAATTTATCCAGAGGATACTTGAGAGGCTTAATGCCTTGAGTTATCATATGAGAAACTACTTTTGGCTCGACTTGAAGCAGCTCAACTGCATTTATCGCTTCAAAACTGAAGAGTACTCCCACACAGCTGTCAACAAGTTCAATGTGATGCCCGATTCTCTTGAAGACTGGGTATTTGACTTTATGCCAGTGAAGGGCGGTTACTTCATTGGCAATGTGAGCCCAGCAAGGATGGACTTTCGGTGGTTTTGCCTTGGGAACTGTGTTGCCATCTTGTCTTCTATGGCAACCGCTGAGCAGGCTTCTGCAATAATGGACCTCATTGAAGCTCGATGGGATGAATTGGTGGGTGAAATGCCCCTTAAGATCAGCTATCCGGCCCTGGAAGGTCATGAATGGAAAATAGTTACTGGGTATGATCCAAAGAATACTCGTTGGAGTTACCACAATGGTGGTTCTTGGCCAGGTGAATTTCTACTGCCTAGTCTGCCTTGATTTTTATTTTTAGGAATAGTACTGTTTCTCTTTCAAGATGTTCTTTTGTGCTAAAAAGTCTAATTTTGCAGTGTATTATTTTTATCTCTGCCTCAACCTAACCTCAAAGACCAGTTTTGTAGCCAATTCCTGAGTGAGTTTCAGAGAGTTTCACGTCTTTTGCAAATTTGTTTATTTTGTATAAGTGACTTTCAGAGATTTTCAGCTTCAGTCTTAGTTGCACATATTCCACTCTTAGTCAGGAGTCTAGGAGTTTAATTTTTTTATTTTATTTTTCAAATTCTGCTCTGTCCATCTGTACTCAGTCCTTATGTGACAGTTTGTTAAAATACAATGTGATCTACGCTGAAGTCTGAGCACTGTTATTTCTTTTGGAGTGCAGTTTTGTTGTGGCTTCTCACAGCAGCATGTATTAAGAGTGGAAGGCCACAGATAGCGAAAAAAGCAATTGAACTTGCTGAAGCTCGGTTGCTGAAGGATGGCTGGCCTGAATACTACGACGGGAAAACTGGTCGTTTCATTGGTAAGCAAGCGCGTAAGAATCAAACTTGGTCGATTGCAGGATACTTGGTAGCCAAGATGATGTTGGAGGACCCATCTCATTTGGGTATGGTCTCACTAGAGGAAGACAGACAGATATGTGCACGAATCAAAAGATCGACCTCCTGGACTTGCTGATAATCTTGTGTTAAATTCTTCATTTTGCTGCCAGTTTGGCTTGCTTAAAGAAGAGGTTCAAAATGGTGAAGTGAAACTCTTCCAATTCCCTCCCCCCCCCCCCTTCTTCTTCTTTGGAATACTATTTTGGCACTATCTTTTCTCAGTGCTTTGGGCACTTCATTGTATACTCTAACGTAACGGGTGAAAAATTGTGGAACATAAACTTTTAATTTGTTACAGTAAAAAAAATCTAATTCTTGACAATCTTATTACTCTTTGCTTTTATTTGAAAAATATGTATAAGAACAAAGAAAAGAGCATGCATGTAAAATACTCATGCTTCATACATCAAAGTTGAGAGCACACTTTTGTTATTCCTCAAATAAAAGAACAAGATAATGTTAATGTTGAATTCCAAATGTTAGAATGTACATGACCCAATTTGAGCAAAGTGTAATAATCCACTATAGTTTGGAAGATCATTGCCAAAAAAAAAAAAACAAAAAGAAGTTATGTAGATGTGAAAACTTTTTTTTTCCTTTTTTAAGAGGAGATAGATATAACACCTCTACTACTTATTTAGTTATTTGTCACTCCCTTTGTTACTCAATTTTTGTTCCATTTCTATTTATAGAGTCAAAATTTGAAAAGTTTGATCATAAATTTTCATCATGTTATAAGAAATAATATATTTAATTGGAATATTGTTGGATGAATCACAATATAAATTTTTAGAATATCAAGTTTTAATAATTTTTTGCCTTACGTATTCGAAGATAAAAACGTTGCCTTGTCTTTGCCACCGTGAAAAGCTAAATAGGGCAAAAAATTAGGTTAGGGTGAGTAGATTACTAAGCAATGACTGAGCCACAAATGGGGGCTATTAAAATTTAAATATTAAGGTCGATTAATGTTTGAATGTAAAAGTACGCTTTAAAAATCCCATAAAAATAGTGATATTCTAATCTCTTATACTTTGAAAACCTCTTGTTTCTTTCCGAGAGATCGAATTGGTTACTTAGGGGTTAAGTAACGAAGAGGATGGATGGTGTGAGGAAGATGCTGGTGGACATCTTGATTGAAATAGCGGTGAAGGGTGGCGATGAATAGCTTGCACAAGAAACAGAGTTACTGGCTTCGAGGGTGGTATTTCGAGAAAACCACTCCGATGCCTAACTCAAGAAATCTGGTAGGAGCAAGAGGATGTCTGTGAGTAAGTACTCAGTTCAGACGACCCTCAGTGGTGGTGGTGATATCTTGGAACGTGTTTGTGTGAAGTGTAAGAAAATATGAGTTTCTTGCTTATTTTCTATTTGTTTGTAAATTGATGGATTTTCTCTCTCTTGTCCTTAGCCTATAAATGGGTATTTATAAGTTAAGAAATGAGAGAAATGGCTTGTCGAGCCGCATTCAAGGGCTGGACTTCTGACTTGTTGACCCTAGTCCGAAAAGCTCCAACTTCGAGGTTATGCTGGGTCAAACTTGTTGATCGTGGACTTTTTATGGTGTTGAGCCAACCATGTGAGCCTGAGGGGGATCAAACCCACACACTATGTCAAATCACTTACGTGTAGCTGCTACCACATAATCAAAAGATTATTTATGATATATATATATATAAAAGAAATATTTACCACCCCGCCCTTGCCCTCAGTCTTTGTTAGTGATAAATACTTCGTATGTTTTAAGGTTACTTTTGTCCTAATAAAATTACATGATTTTTTTTCTTAAATATTGTAAATAGCAACCAATGTTATTCTAACTTTATCTCTTGTGTACTTGTGTCTTCTTCTCTTCTTGTGCTTCTAGTGCCCACATTTCTATTTATATATTGTTACACAAAGCTTAAACTAAAACAAATTGCATTTCAAAAGTCACATTTCATTTATAGTAATTCATAAGCATTGTCTTAAATCTTAATCTAATGAACAGATTTGCAAATATAAGAGGTAAAATTGTCAAAACTCATGTAACTATGGAATAGATAAAAAAAACTATTAAAACCATAGAGAAAACAAAATAATAAATATTATTAAATAATAAAAAATGAAAATTCTTACCTTTATATTCATATTGAAGAACTTAAAATTTCTTCATGTTTTTAAACAACTATAGTTAAAACAAAACAATTCAAAATAAATAATTTGCCATGCCCACAACATATGTTATCTAATATTTTATTTTACGAATAGCCACTTTGGTAATTTGGTAGTAGTAAAATAAAAATATATTGTATACACATGAAACACAATAACTCTCAATATAATAAAAATTATTCTCAATATAATATTTATTGAGTGATAACTTTTATTATATTGAAATGTTACTTTTACTAAGAATTATACAATATTTCGTGATAATAAAAATACATGTTACATTCTTTTTTATACGAAAGGACAACACAATACCTATATAGCTTAACACAGAAGATTTTGTCTAGGGTACGTTGAATGTCATTATTTGGCATTGGATGCCAAGTCCAAGTCATCAACATGATAGGTTTTGATTGGTCGAGTGACATAAATATGCATAATTTTAATTATTTTTTAAATGCAAAGCACCCTTCATTAATTAATTTGAGAGGTGGTTTTTAATTGGGTTTTATAAATTAACATTTGTTAGTGAAAACATGTTTTTTGGCCAAACAAATCCCATGACCTTTACCTTTTATATCCAACATCATTAACTACTTTGACCGTCTCTAGAAAACAAAACTACTACCTTGACCTTGCATTATTTAGCTAACCCCCTTAGGCTTTGACTTCTAAAAGTTTGAATCAACCAAACCCTTCCCATCCACTAATCTACTCAACTTTGTCAAACTTTCCTCATTATCCTTCAAAGGATCAAACGATCATTATATTATAATAGAAAAAATAAATTTATAACCATGTTTCGTAACTTCAATTCTAAATTCATTCCTGATATAGCAAATCACGAGTATACGACTTATTCAATTTCTATTCCACAAAATATAGCAAAATCAAAATTAAGAAACTTTCCTTTATGATAGCAAAAGTATCCAAGTATAGCTATAAAAAGTATAAAAAAAATAAAATAAGCAAAAGAGTAATTTGTGGAAGAAGGAATGGATGAAGTCTTTGCTAAAGCTGCTCCAAAATCCTAATCCTATACTCAAAGTAACACAAAAACACAACCAATAAAATATAAAATGTAATAAAATTATTAAAATAAAACCGTTCACCTAATTTCTATCTCCTCAAAGTTCCACCCTATTTATTCAACACTTGCACACAAAAACATTTTTCATCTTATTTCCTACAAAATTAATTCCTCTCTCAAAAAAAGTAAAAAAAACACACAAAAAAAAGTAAAAAGTACAAAAAAATAGTAAAAAAATGAAGGGTGGGAAACGCGGCCCAGTACAGGCGGTAAACATATGGCTACGGCGGCAACCGCCAAAGATGAAGGCGTTTCTAGCGGTGGTGACAGGTATGGCGGCGTTGGTGTTCCTGCGGATGGTGGTGCAAGACCATGATAACCTCTTTGTAGCGGCTGAAGCTGTTCATGCTATTGGTATTACCGTCCTTATTTTTAAGCTCATTAAGGAGAAAACTTGTGCTGGTATGATTTTTTTTTTCTATTTAATTTTTTGTATATTTTTGAGCTTATCAAATTTTGGATCGTCTGAATTAATATTTTTTAATGTGATTTTGTGGGCATGTTTTGATCTATGTTTTTTTGTTGATGATTTTTTGAAAATTATCTGATCTGCTTTAATGAAGTTGAATTTTTCCACAATTTGAGTGTGATTTTGCGGGTGTAATTGAATTTTTCTTCTTTGATAATTTTTTTGATTATTATTATCGTAATTTGAGTTTAATTTTGGGTTTATTTTAATTGCTTGGATTTATTTTTGTTGTATCTTCTTGATATTATTGTTATTTTTTCTATGTGTATCTTAATTTTAATTATTTGGGATATGCTTTTGATTTTATTGTTTCTTATGTATTTTTTACCATTTGATGTAATTTGTAAGTTTATCAATTTTTTTTTTCTTTTCATTTCTGTTGTTTTTGGTTTTACTCTAGTAACAATGTGGTAATTCATTGCTGCATTCAAAGTTTAGAAGTTTATGATGTAAAAGGAAAAAAATTAATCATTGATTGCTAGTACAGGCTTTGTACCTCTTGTTTCTGGGGGCGAATTGTTGTTTTGTAATTCAAAGTTTTGGATCTTTATGATGTTAAGGTGAAATTTTGAAAATTGATTCCTAGTATTGGGTTTGTGTCTCTTATTACTGGAGGGAGTTGTTATATACTTTATTAGTTTTCAAAGTTTGGAACTTTATGATGCTAAGGAGGAATTTGGTGATCAATTGCTAATACTAGCTTAGTACCTCTTGTTTCCAGAGGCGAGTTGTATTTTAGTACTGAAAGTTTGGAAATTTATGATGCTAAGAAAAAATTTTGATCATCTATTGCTAGTACTAGCTTAGTGTACCTCTTGTTTCCGGAGGCGAGTTGTTTTTTAGTAGTGAAAGTTTGGAAATTTATGATTTAAAGAAATTTTTTGATCATCTATTGCTAGTACTTGCTTAGTGTACCTCTTGCTTCCGGAGGCGAGTTGTTTTTTAGTACTGAAGTTTTGGAAATTTGTGATGCTAAGAAATTTTTTTGATCATCTATTGCTAGTACTTGCTTAGTACTTCTTATCTCTGGAAGGGAGTTGTTATGTTATTCAAAGTTTGGAACGTTATGATCTGAAGGTGAAATGCTTCTTTAACATATTAATACAGGGTTCACCACTTATTTTTCTCTTGATGAATTGTCCCCGTGATTCCCCCTTAAGTAGAAATATGAAACTTATCTATGGGATGGTGAATGGATGCAATTTTGTTGGCATTTTGGTCTTTTGAGGATTTAAAGTTTTTATCTTTGTGAAGTTGCAGTGCTTATATTGCTCAAAATTTGTTGTGCTTGTGTCTTAATTCTTACCTTCATGTACTCCTATATTTTGTGCTCAGTGCTCTTGATGTTAGATTGATGTACTTCCTACATCGTACGTTTTATATGTCTAAGAGATTCACATAAAGGTTTTTTTTTTGGCTCTTTTTATTGCAGGACTTTCACTTAAAACTCAAGAACTTACAGCTATCTTTTTAGCTGTGAGACTGTACTGTAGTTTTGTGATGGAATATGATATCCACACGTTACTAGATACTGCTACTTTGGCAACAACCCTCTGGGTTATTTATATGATTCGGTTTAAATTGAAGTCCACTTATATGGAAGACAAAGACAACTTTGCTATTTACTATGTGGTAAAGTGTTCCATTGTTGTTTTGCTTGTTGACTTCGATTAATTTTTGTCCGGTGAGTTGTAACGATGATTGTGCTTTGTGCAAATGTGCTTCATTAACCACAAATTAGTTCTATCTTGGAAATGAATGGAATGATTTAAAATCTATTTGTTTTTAAGGGGACTCTATAGAAAGAGGTCATTTTGAACCTTATTATGTGTCAAATTAATACAGTTTTAGACCAATTTGACAAGTCAAATTATTAAGAACTAGTAGTTTTTTGGAGACAAATGAAGTTGTTAATCACATATTATAAGATATGGTGCTGATATATATGATTATATAGTCAATCTCCTCTACCTTTGAACAAAGCAAAGGTGACCAGATTGTCTGAGCTATATGATGATGGTTAGAGGGATGTATTAAGGTGTGGTTTAATAAAGGCCTTTTCTGGTTTGTTAATTTCATCTATAGTGTAAACGATTTTCTTTATATTGTACTAGTACTGTTTTTTACTTTTGAGTTAGTGCTAGGTGTTTGTAAAAAGAATGGTAAATGATGATGTAACCTTTGCTTGCTAAAATTTATCCTGTTAGTTAGAATGGTAAATGATGATGTAGCCTTTGCATGCTAAAATTTATCTAGTTAGTTGGAGCAGTAGTAAAATTTTGCTTGTGCATCATTACCTGTTTGTGCTAGGCAATCCTCTTTAGTGACATCTACATCATAGTTTGCTCTTCTTTTATGTGCCAAATCTATCTATCTTTTATTTTTTAAAATGACCGAACCAAAAGGTACTTAAGGGTGAAAGTTTGGTAGAACTCAGGGTCTGTGGGTTTGTCTTCTTTTGAAGTAGATTTGCCATCGTCATGAGAATTCCTAAATTCAGTTACGTATAAGGATAGGGTATGAATATATCATATTGCATAATGCGCAACTGGCCAAGTGATTTACTGTGATCAGAAGAGCTTTTGCAGTTTGGAACCTTTATCCTAGCGTTATTGCCTCAAAAAAGATTTAACCTAAAAATTCATTGTTAAATGTGATGCAGTAACCTGCTTTTGTCTGTTATCTTATGTTAAATGAAAATTCAGAGCCATTTATGCTCAAGTAATTTGCTTTTGCTTACTGAAATCAGAATGCTGCATTTATTGTATCTGACTTGCTTGTATTTTCGGCCATGGATGTAGGTGGTACCTTGTGCTGTATTGTCCCTACTTATTCATCCTACCACTGTACATAACATTGTCAATAGGATAAGCTGGGCATTTTGTGTTTATCTGGAAGCTGTTTCTGTGCTACCTCAGTTACGAGTCATGCAAAACACAAAGGTAAGGGATCACATTCTTTTTAGTACTATGCTGCTGGGATATTTTGATATTGTTCAAGTTCTTGTTCATATTTTCTACCTCATCATTGTATCAACTTTTTTTCCAGGAGGGTGGGTGGGTGGGGAGTTGGGCTACTTCTAATTTTGCTATCGTTTTTTTTTTTTATTTTTTCTCACTATTGATTTGAATTCCTCTCCAGATTGTTGAACCATTCACAGCTCATTATGTTTTTGCCCTTGGGGTAGCGAGATTTTTAAGTTGCGCACATTGGGTACTTCAGGTATGAGCCAACAAGATCTAGAATTCACTTTCTCTGAGATTATATTTTGTTTTCCTAGTTTGATAAGCTGATGTGTCGCTCATATTGCCTGGAATTGAATTATCTCTGATTATGCCCTTATATATTGTGTCCAATATTGGTTGAATTCAGAAATTCTAGTCATTTGTTCACAGTTCACACATTAAGGACAATGTTACTGGGTTGAATCTTCTCTGCACTAAGTCACTTCAATATGTCATACTTATCTCATGTTAAACATATTCTGTTTATAATCATGTTTAAGTGCTGGTGGACTTATGGTTTTGGGGGGTTCGTCATATTGGTGGGCTTGCAGGTATTTTGTTCTATAAAATTTAATTCAACCTTAAATGAGTTTAGAAAGTGAAGATTGATGAAGAGAAAATTTACTGGTAATAAGGAAGTGAGGTCATGACGTCCTTTTGACTTATACTCTCTTTGTCTGATTTATCTTTTCTTTCTTTGTGATTACCATTAAGAGTGTAAATTAGTTAGCTTTTGAAGACTCAAAATATTTCCCAAGCGCTGGAAATCAGTAATTATTATAAATTGAAATTTTATGGAACAAAGTTTGGTGCTTTTTGACAGTCTGAAATGATGAAGGGAGTATACTATGCATCTTATTTTAATGCAATAGTATATTGTATAGGGCATCATAATGCATTATAATTTGATTGTTATATTGTGGGCTTATTCCATATTTTGCTATTAGAGAGTAGTTTTTTGGAGTAGCATTAGTGATTTATCTTTTGTCCATGACAAACACTACTAACTCCTAACATTAGCATTTGACAAAGTTGTGGTAAACACTAACTTTTAGAGTTTAGGGTAGTGTTAGTAAAAGTATAAGCTTTAAGAGTAGCCTTTTACCAATATTAGCTTTTAGGGTAGTCTTTTTAGTTATAAATAAAGGTTACAACTGCTAATCTAGTTTTGCTGAATGTTTACATCATACATCTACTGCAATAACAGTTTGTAGCTACTGCAACTACAAGAGTTAGCTTCATTGGTGTTGTTTCAATCAGGCTCTATGTTGGAGGTGTTAATTTACCACACTTTCGAGAGGGTGGTATCCTTGAGTGGTATGTAGGTTCTAGATGGTAAACAAAGCAAATTGTTGTGGTAACTAAAGGCACCTGTAACTTCATTAGATGCAAAGCATTGTTACAATTTTTTGGATCCTCCTTTTCATACAATAGACTTTGTTCCTTGCTTTCGCACTTCCCTTTATCTTGATTTGGAATAAGACAAAGTTTGATTCTAACTGGAAAGCGAGTGTGATAAGAGGGCTATTGAAAATGATGGTCGGTGGAGATATAGAGTAAACCCATCATATTTCCTAAGATTAGCATACTTGCAATACATCCCCTTGGTAAACAAACAACTTGATGAAAATAACTTTAAATCTTGATATCCCAACCCACCTATCTTTCTCTCTTGCCAGTGTTTCAGGTATTATATTAAAGTTGTCCATTAACCTTCTCTATCCTCTTAAATGTATGCAGAGAGTAACTAATAAGTTAGATGAGTGTTAATGAGCTCTATGCTCCGATAAGTTTAGGTGGAAGGTCAGTTTTGATGGACATAAATTAGTTTGGTAACTCTGCAAAGGCTAGATAAGTTCTGCTCAATTATATCTAGGAACTTTCAGGTGAAAAGAACATAATTTTGGAGGGAGAGGCAAGCGAGTTAGAAGGGAGTAATTACATACTAAGTCCCTCTTTGTATATGAGTGGCTTGCAAATGGAATTGGGTAACTCTTCCCCTCTCAAGTATTCGGTTTCACAGCAATGGTAAGCTACTCTGTATAAGCTCCTTATCCTGCATTCAAAAAGCCATAACCAAGGAGCCCCTTTCTGTCCTTTCCCTCCCTTCTACAGCGTAACCCTGTCACCCCAATTGCTTCATTCCCCTCCAAATTACTCATTAATACTTTTTCTCTACTTTGAACCTCAAAAACTAATCTGCAAGGCCATGGTTTTTTTTTCTTCAATCGACTGCAAAAGAGATATTGGTGTCCCATTGTCCCCCAAGGATTTTACTTGAAAAGCAAATATTTTTGGTATCATATTTTTGATACCATAGAAATATTTTTGGTATCATATTTTTGATACCATAGGAAGTAAAATGCAAATTCAATTCCATCCTCTTTTCAAAATTTTGTTACTTTTTGAAAAACTTTTCTTTAATTATTTTTTATGTTCAAATGCTCTGTAGTTGATGGTAGTAATAGCAGTGGTTATTGGTAATTGACTATGTCATTGTGCAATAGCTTTTATTTGATTGTTTGGTGGGAGCTCAATTATGATATAGCTGTTTATTCTTTTTGCATCATATCTGAAAATCTTGTTATCAGGAAGCCCTTGAAAGAATAAGAGATTTTACCCCAAATGAAGAATTTGAACTAGAGGATTCGAAATGTTACTGTAACTGGGGCTCTCAATATTGTGTACTGAGGCAGAAGGATAAAATCATGTTTTAATACGAAATCCCTTTCATTTGCCTACTTACACTGAACAAGAAGGGATTTGTAAGTGTTTCCTTTTCATCGTAGAACCCAACACCTCAATATAGGTAATAGTTGTCATTGCCTTTTCCCTCTTAACCATTCCATTTCCTTTGACTATTCCAAACGTGCACTATATGAAGATAAAGATATGGCCATCTGCTTCAGGCTAGCTACTCTTCTCTAAGACATCATTGATATTTGTCTTTGGTTCTGTTGGTGAGTTAAGTAAATGATGCTTGACCTTCTACCTATTTCTTTGGTTGACCTTTTTTCTCATATGATACTGTTATGTCATCTTCCATCTCTACTCACTTGAGCTAGCAGATGTTATGGAGAACATTATAGGGCGCATCTAGTTCATCAAAGACTCGTTTTTCTTGTCTTAGCATCAACGAAACCTCTCTTAAGTTTTGTTGGATCATTTCATTGGTCTTTTTATCATCACAACCTATCATTAAATTTTTAAGTTGAGCTGATTTAATTAGCCAATATTTGTTGCCCATAGAGAAGTTTCATGACTAAAAACGACAATTTTCAATAGATTGTTGATGGTGTCAGGATAAAATTTGAAGAATCAGCAACTTATTTCTCAAATAGGGAAAAGGGAAAGGGGATGCTTGATTGCTTTCGGTTAAATGGAGTTTTCAAGTTCCTTGTTCCTTCTCATGGTGCGGAGTACTTAAGTGTGAAGTTTGTATCCTCTTGCAAGATTGCTCATGTTGTATTCATTTGGTGTTTGGTTTCATCACAATTCACGAGGATAGACAACTTTCATTGACATTTGGTTCAATGATGATTTTAAAACCTCTTGCTTTTTATCAGAATGTGAGACGGTTTCTGAGGGAGGAGGTGGCTTAACATAAACCTGTAGGCTGTAGGGGCTGTTGGTTTCATTTTGTTAGGGAATTTTAAAATCAGGTATTAAATATGTTTTATTTGTCCAAATAAGAGATTGGGGGAGTTCTGCTAGGGAACATGTACGGTTTATAATATTTTATATATGAACCAACTTGCATATTGACTTTTTATGCATTACGTGCAGGTCTTGGATACCCATGGTCGCTTGCTCACAGCTTTAGGCTATGGTTTGTGGCCTTCGATGGTACTGCTATCAGAAATTGTTCAAACCTTCATCTTAGCAGATTTCTGCTATTACTATGTGAAGAGGTAAGTTTCTGGACACTCCTATTATCGATAGACAGTTCGACTCTACAAAAGAACTAAAGCTGAAATTCTTCTGTGCAGTCTTGTTGGTGGACAGCTTGTGCTGCGCCTTCCTTCAGGAGTGGTGTAAATTAGACGTTTAGTCATTCAGGATCGGACTGATACATCCTTCGTTTAACTAAAACAAAAACCAAAGACGTAAGTCAGGTGCTTCTTGTTGAATTTGTCCTTTTGGCACTGTGGATTTCCTGTACAAACAACTATGTCGTTTACCGCTACTACTTGTGAATTACTGAGGAGGCTTCCAACCAGAGATGTATCTATTATGGGAAATATGTGTCCTGTCAACTTATTTACTGTGAATCAGATGTTCAGTCTGTTGCATTTAGTCTGTACTTAGAAGTTTAGCTTCCCTTCCTCATCTCTCAAAAACATTACATTTTAGCAGGTTTTCAATTAAGCTATCTTTTGAAAATGTCTCTCTTGTCAATTCATCTAGTTCAAACGGCGAAGAAATGCTACCGCGATATCATAGAAAATTAATAAATTAATAGACTAGGGCTCTGGCCTGAGCCCATGACTAATGTTTCCAGGACGTTGGTGTAGGGTGTCGATTCGGGTTATCGATACGGATTTATCCGAAATTGGGTCGGGTTGAAATTGGTTGTTCTCTCGGGCTGGTTTGGATTTTGGTCAATAATTGAATCGGGTTCAATAGGTTATCTACTCAATCGATTTAGATCGGGTTCAATTCAAGTTTGAACGGTTAGTGTAAAAAGGGGTTAAAACAGTTTATTTTGGATTTGGCTTAACTTTGGACTGTGTTCAATTTAGACGGATTAATACTATTATGATTTAAATCGCATTTTACAAGTTAGTTTAAGTTCACGATTCTTTACTTGATATTAAGTGCTTGTCAATTCTTTGACAATAATCAATGCTTTTAGGATTATGATTTTACTTTGATTGAAAGGGCTTGGTTGGATCTGATCGCTTGATAAAATCAAATCGTGTGATCCTACATAATAGCGTATTTAAAACTTATAACTCTCAAACCTTATCAATAATAGTTTGGATTTGAATATGTCGTCTTAAATTTAAATAAGAGTTGTTATCAATTAGGCCTTCTCGGTTTATTTTAGGGTTGAATTGGGTTCAGATTGTTACTAATTGGTTTACTATCAAGTTGAATTGTTACGGATCGGGTTATTTTGAATCACGTCTATTTGTTTTACAAATAGAGAAGCCTCCAAGTTATATTGAATTGGTTGTCTTGTAGACGGGTTAGGCAATATGCTACATGCTAGTACAACATCGACATTACCTCAATTATATATTGGTACAATGGTAGAGGTAAAGGAATAAGCTAACGCTAGGGGCTCGCATGGTTGGAAACCCGAAATATATATGGCAGGAAAGGTTTTCTAATTAGGTTTTCTTAATTCATACATGATATAAATTATATCAGGATACTGATATTACAAATATAGGTATTGTTATACTATATATAGGTATTGTCATATTATATATAGGTATTATTATATTAGATATAGGTATTGCTATATAAAATATAGAAATACAGAAAAATGTATTTCATCCATAGTATGATCTCAAGTATATAAATAAAATTACGAAAATGCCCCTAATATATTTATATTAAATATAAATTAGAAATTTCTCGTGTTTTAACTGACCCTTGATCCAAAATACAATGCTCTTAGATACTGTTGATATGTTCATTTTATATAGTGTTTCATCCCCGTCCCTTGGTCATATTTAGGAGTATTTTTAGCTCTACGGAGCCACTTTTATTACTAATATGCGTTTTCTAGTGTTTTCGTAAATTTGTTATTGTTTTATAGGAAATTGTGGATTTGGAGCATTTTCCCGGAGCCACTACTAGTATTGGAGTAGGATCGCATTATTATGACAATATTTCGTAGTCCAAGACCGATAAGATTCATCAAATAAGTGATTAAGGGCTCGGTGAAGAAGAAGAGTTTGAGACATTGGATCGATTCTTAAAGACCCAAGAGGAAATTCGGATTGGGCTAGTTAAGAGCCCAATTGAGATATCCAAGTTGCCCAGAAGCTCGCCCGATCGGGTAGCCCTCATCCTGAGGCGCGCCCGGCCGGGCGAGGCATATAGAAGAGCACCCTCCGTCCGGAGGCGCACCCTACCGAGCGCGTGCTTTTGAGGAGTGTTTTTGCGACTTTATGTTGTTTTAATTTTAGATTTAGGAGCCTAAGTATAAATAGACTTTGTTAAGCAAGGTTTTGTGATGTCTTTCATTAGTAAAATTTCCAATTTTTTAGTTTTAAGCATTTGGTTATTATTCTTGTTTCTCTCTCTACACTTTTGGGCTTTATGCAATTCATTATTTTCGTTTATTTTGGTAACGATTTCTTCCCCTTTTATCTTCAATAATTTAATTGCTTTGATTAATTATGTCTTGTTTATTTGCTTTGCTTAGTTTAGATTTAAATATGTGTGAGTATTTTTATTTCTAGGATTTTGAGGATCCATAAATAATATGAAGGGGTAGTTTACTATTGTTGATTGTCAATGCTTGATTGATTTACTATTAATTGATTTAATGCTATGCAATTAGATTTGGCCGGGTTTAATTATATGAGTCAAGCAATATTGATTCGAGATTTGAGAAATGAGAATGGATGTTTAGGCTTAGTTTCAATTGGCAAATTAATTCATAAATGGTTAAGTCAAGATTCAAGAGATGCGATTTAATACCGTTAGATTAATTATGTGATTGTAATACATAGCAAAAGCCCTTTATGATAAGATTAATTAACGCATTGATGACTGATTATTGTGTTTTACCCTAGAATATTATTTATTGGTGAACCTATACCCTAGGCTTTGATTTCTTGATTTTCTCCTCAGTTTAATTTGCTTTAGTTTATTTATTTTCCTTAGTTTAATTCTTCCTATAATAATAATTTGGCTACTTGATAATCTAGATTATATTAATTAATTAGGAATAGAAAACTTGTTTCCCTGTGGATTTGACCCTACGTCCCTATCTATTTTAGTTAGTGGTTTTAGGAATTACTTTTGATTAGGTGATACGACTTTAGCCTGTCAAAATTTGGCGCTGTTACCGAGGAACCGGTTTTATTTTTATTTCTAATTGTTCTTATAGTCTAGATTATTTTCTTTTGTCTCAGGGAACGCAAGTTCTTTGAGACAATTTCTCATACTTGTTTGTTTAGTTTTGTGTTTATACCCAGGAGTTCTAGATCAGGTTACATTCCATTCGATCCTAAAATCGAACATTCTTTTCATAGACAGAAGAACCTTTTAGACAAGTACGAGTTACTTCCAAGGGTAATACACCTTTGGAACCCCATCTGATTCTAGTGACACAAAAGTTTCTTTAGAATCAGAATAAGAGATGATGGCTCAACCACCTCGCAAGCTCAGCGATTATTCGCAACCGTCCCTGGCAGATTTTCCACACCTTGCTCCTACACCAAATCTCAAGGGAGTACAATTCGAGATTAAACCCCAGTTTTTTACTATGATTGAAAGGAAGTAATTTAGCGGAGCTAATGGTGAAGATCCACATTTTCATATCTTAGATTTTTGCCAATATTGCAACACTACCAGACAAGCTGGGGTCACGTAGGAACCAAATCAAGGAGCTTATTTTTCCCTTTTCTTTATGTGGTAAAGCTAAATTATGGTATAATTGATTGAATAGAAATGCCCTGATATTACTAACTAGGATACTCTTGCTTTGAATTTCTATAATAAATACTATCCTGTAGAGAGGACATATTTGTTAAGGAGTTCAATTGAAAATTTTTCCCAAGAAGTTAACGAGAGTTTTTATGAAGCTTGGGAAAGATTTAAGGATTTGTAGAGAGAATGCCCTCATCATTTGTCTAGCACAGTGGTAGATAATCCAAGCCTTCTACAATAGGATTGGAAATTCATCTAGATCAATCCTAGATTCTGCAGCTAATGGTTCATTTATGAATATTCAAGTAGATTTAGAAGGAACAGTTATTGAAGAGATGGTAATTCACAATTCCAAATATGAGAATCCTAGAGGTTTTGCAAACAAAGGGAAACATAGTTTCAATTCTGTATCCTTTTTGCAAGCCCAATTAACTTTTATTTGTCAGAAAATAGATAACCTTAGTTTTGCTATTCCAACCACCGTAGTTAATGTTTTTTTATTAATAAAAATACTAATGATGTTTTTTGTGAAAATTGTGAAATTGTAGGTCATTAGGAACAAGATTGTAGGAGTACCATGGAGCAAGTTAATGCCTTCCAAACCTATAGGCAAAATAACCATCCATATCTTTCTTACCGGAGTACCAATGTGCAAAACCCTCCAACTCCACAACAACAAGCGCCACAACAAACACAGCAAAAATATTACTAACCTCCTAACTAAAGGGGTCAACCACAAACTCCACCTCCATCTACTGACCCTACCTTGTCAGAAATTAAAACGATATTAGCTAGTATGCAAAAGCACATGCAGAGTAGGGATACACAAATTGATTCAATCTTATCTCACATTAAAATCATGGATAATCAAATCACGCAACTTTCCTCTACTCTACAAACTCGCCAGTAGGGATCCCTACCATTGCAGCCAGTACAACCTATAGATCATGCATATGCAATTACTCTGAGGAGTGGTTCACACTATGATGGGCCTCTTATGCCTCAGGATGATGAACTTATTTTAACAAATATTGCTAATCCTGATTTTGTTTTACCAAATGATCTTGTTATTGGCCCTGCAGGGGTCCAGGGTAAAACTAACATTTCTGATAATACATTGCAGGGTACAACTCCAAAGAAAGTTACAACTCAAGACAAGAGTGGAGATGTACATAAACTAATTATCAAACTATCATTCCCTAATAAGCAATTAAAGACTAAGTAGGATAAGCAGTTTGGTAAGTTTCTGGAGGTCTTGAAAAACTTGCAGGTAACTAGGGATGGCAATGGACCGGATCTGGATCGGGTCCTTATGGATCCAGATCCAGATCCGTTTTTCAAGGATGGATCCAGATCCAGATCTGTCGGGTATGAAAAGTAAGGATCCAGATCCAGATCCAATGGATTCGGGTCCAAAACTACATTTTTTTGCGATAATAATAAATTTCAAATTTATAAAACTACATTTTGCATCTACTACAACAGTCCAACAAATGATATAAGTTCAATACTTGAATACAATCCATATAACTACTCAAATATTACAAAACAACAAAGTACAAATGAATAAAATCAAATTTTTACAAGTCTTTAGAATAACAATACGAACACGTACAAATGAGTAAATAAAGAAACATTAATATAAGCATCATAACACCTAAAGTCCATCTCTCAAAAGAACCAAGAGGGCTAATCTTCATCATCATCACTACTAACATCATCAACATCCTAAAACAAAAAAACAACCAAAGAAAAATATTAGTGATCGACAAAGAATAAAAATTATGTGTCTTAACTATTAATAATAATTGTTAAATATTACCATATCAATGATATCCACCTCTTGTGCATCAATATCACCCTCACAATCGTCGATAAAAATGGAACATGAAAGTGATCCTTCAAAATTGTCTTACATTAGTTACATAGTTACATTTTATTAGGTGAAAAAAATATAATAAAAGTAGGGAAAGAAATATAACTAAGTAAACTTTACCTTTCACATCATCAACCATCCAACTTTGCAAGTACATCAAAGCCTCCACAGTTTGAGAATGAAGTCGAGAACGATGGACACTAACCACTCCTCCACCCATACTAAATGCACTTTCCGAAGCGAGGAAGAGACGGGAATTGCAAGAATATCTTTGGCAATTTTTTTCAAAGTTGGATAATTTTGATCTCTACTCCACCACTTTAGAACATCAAGTTCATTATCTTTCGGTATAGTGACACTTTCTAAATACTGATCAACCTCACTTCTCAAAGGTGTTGTTCTTACTATTTTGTCTCTTTGATCTAGCAAAATCATCTACATCTCCGCACTCATTAAACCCTCTCTCTAATGCTGATTGATCATTTATTACCTCATTCTTACTTTGGAACTCATGGACAAGACTATTAAGGGTCTTTTTTACTCTTTATTTCATCATTTGCATAATCTCCATATAATTTGCCAAAATAATGAGCCACACAATCCATTTTGTTTCTAGGATCTAAAATGGCAACAATAGCCAAAATCCCATTGATATGTGACCAATATTTGTCAAACTTTTCAACCATACTCTTAACCATTGTCCTAATAATCTCATTATCATTAGTTTGTACCCAACGATTCAAAGCAAGTCTAATCTCACAATTAGTTTGAAAAAACAAATTAGCAGTTGGACGATTTCTTATAGAAAAAACCTTGGTGGCCCTGTAGAATATTTCTAACTTTTGACAAACAATAGTAGCCATAGTCCAATCATGGTCACTAGGAACAGAAAACTTAAGCCTTTTATTTAGACGTTTCAACTCATTGAAAACATCTTTAAAAGGCAAACTTGATTCTAACTTTAAGTAAGTAGAATTCCACCTAGTTTTACAATCAAGACCCACCCTTTTAGGTTTACTCACATTCAAAAGACGACAAGCTTCCTCAAATTTTTCAATTCTTTTAGGGGTGGACATCCAAAAGGCTATGCACTCTCTCACTTTGATAATTGCATGATCAATCACTTGTATCCATCTTTCACAATCAAGTTTAGAATATGAGCACTACACCTCATGTGCAAAAAATCTCCATTTAATACCAAGCAACTACTTTCCAATTTTTCTAACAAGACATTGATCATTGCATCATTTATGGTACAATTATCAACTACTATAGAAGAGATTTTGTTTTCCAAAGAATATTGAGACAAACTATCCATTAGAATCTTAGCAATAACCCCCTTTCTATGTGGACATGGCACAAAACAAAACCTACACATAAACATACCAAATTCATGAATATAGCTATAATATTAGCAACATAACATTATTTTTAGGAATATTACCTCAATGTTTGATTATGCAAAACCCATTGTTGATCAATGAAATGTGAAGTAATAGCCATATATCCTTTTTTTTGGTTGGAGACAGTCCACATATCAGTTGTTATTGCCACTCTACCCTCATTAGCCTCTAACAAAACCTTAAGAGAAATTCTCTCATTGCTGTACATCTTCATCACATCGCCCCTCAATGTGTTCCTTGAAATCATCTTGAAACTATCATTTAAACTCCTTACAAAGGTTCTAAAACCAACATGATCCACAATTGACAAAGGATACTCATGTATTACTACCATCTTAACCAACTCTTGCCTTGAAACATCTTGATCAAATATCATTTTCTTTTGCTTTTCCTTAACAGCCAAAGTATTAGTCCCATCAATTTCGGTGTTGATCTTCAATTGTGATTGACCAATCGCAAGTTTTAAATGCTTTCCCGAACATGAAGTTCTTGTATGTTTGAGAAGATGGGAAGTTCCACTACTTCCGGAGTAAGAGAGTATCCTTTTGCAATACTTACACTTTGCCTTTTGTATTCCACTTATTTTAACCACATCAAAATGTTCCCATGCTTTAGAAGTTAGTTTCTTATTTTTCTTAGCAGTACTAGATTCATTTTCTTTGCTAGTACCATTCCCGACCTCAACAAACCCCTCTGAATCCCCTTCCTCATTTGGATCAGACAACATCACAAATGGTTCTTCATTAGGGTGGCTAGAACCACCATCACTCTCTTTATAATTTGATTGTTCATCCATAATCTAAAAAAATTACAAAGAATAAAAATTTGTCTTGTATCAGTACTAAAAAATAATTACAAGTCAAGAAAAACAAACAAACAAAAGGTTATGGAAGAAAAACAATTTCTGTTGAATAATTGAAATTCTTATTGATTTCTGTTGAATTGCACTTTTTCTGTTGAATTTTATTACTTATCTTTGAATGAATCAAACACATCATTAAAAAAACAACAATTTTTCCTTTGTTCTTTGGTTCCTTACTTTTGTAGCTCCTATGGTGCTTATTTTTCCATCTTCAATCATAAATCGCTCTCTGATTCAACAATTTAGTGGTATGATTAACGCTTGTTTTCCATGAACTCTCTTGTTTACCCATTGGCAAATCTTATACAGAATGAATTTGGTTCTAGCTTTTGTTATTGCTGAAAACAAATGGAGGCTAGTAGTCTGAAGAAGTGAATATGGGCCCATACTTAATGGTGGGTAGAAAATGAAAGTTTTAGTAGCAGCTGTATGCAGATCAGATTTCAATATGATGCCAAGCTTTCTAAATGTACATTCCAATATAATGCTCCTTAAAATCTTACTCGCCAAATTGGTGGAACAACTACTATACATTAATGCTTAAGGTCGAAAACTAAATAAAAATCCCAAGGCAAAATATGTAAATAAAATTATGTTGTACCAATATAACTTACAGTCTAGTACAAAAACAATGCATATCAACTAGTCACTGCAGCAATTAAAAATTTATGACCCTCAAAGGCTGAATTCCGCTATACTATACAACTTCCACATAGTGCCATATCAATTCACAGTTTTCACACAACTTAAAATTTATTCCTTCTACTTATTTCAGCCGATTACGCAAATCACCTACTACAAGTGAGTTTATCCTTCTTAATACAAACCTCCATTGCCCAAAAAGAAATACAACCCTTGGAAAATTAATAAAAAAATATACAAACCTTAGATGTCAAAAGACGAAAGTTTATATATATAAAAAAATTAACATTAAATACCAAAAAGAGAAGATAAAAAGTAGAGTAATAACCTTGTTAGACTGTGTGGATGGAGGCCAGGTGAGACCGTGAGACTGTGAGAGTCTTGCCAGCGGCAAGGAGGAGAGAAAAAGCAGTGAGAGATAGTGAGGCCTTGAGATTTAGAGAATTAGGGATTTAGGGTTTGAGAGTTACCGTGACTTCGTGAGATTTGGACATGAATTTGGGGATTTTGGGCCTCTACTCCTCAATACTACCTTATACAAAAAATAAATAAAAAAATAAAACGGGTAACGGATCCGGGTCCGGGTATTATGATTGGACCCGAATCCGGATCCGTTTTTCATTCATAGGATCCGGATCCGACCTGGATCCGTCGGGTCTAAATTTTAAAGACCCATATCCGCAAAAAGGGATATGGATCCACGGATCCGGGTCAGGTCTAATACCCATTGCCATCCCTACAGGTAACAATTTCTTTCACAGAGTTAATTACACAAGTTCCTACATATGCTAAATTTATGAAAGATATTTTGACTAGGAAGAGAGCCTTTAATGAAGTAGAGACTATAACTTTTACAGAAAATAAATCTCCACCTAAATTGAAGGATCCTGGTAGTTTTTTTATTCCTTGTCATATTGGTAATGTCTTCATTGATAAAACATTGTGTGATTTGGGTGCTAGTATTAGTGTTATGCCATCGTTTGTGTGCTCAAAGCTTAATATGGGTGATTTAAAAGTTACTAACATTACCTTACAGATGGCAAACCGTTCTGTCTAATACCCTTTAGGTATTATATAGGATGTCCCTGTTAGAGTTGTTAAATTTTTTATCCCTATTGATTTTGTTGTTTTAGATGTGGATGAGGATACACAAATTCCAATAATATTAGGTAGACCTTTCCTCCACACTGCAGGAGCTATTATTGATGTAAAAAAAATGAAAAACTAACTCTATCTATCGGAGTTGATAATATCACTTTTAATTTAGGGAAGGTTTTAAAAGGTCCTATATTAGAGGAAAAATGATGTAGTATTGATGTTATTTGTGAAGATAGCTTACCACATATCCTTGCGAGGGATCCTTTAGAGGAAGTACTTTGTGGTGATTTTACTACAAGTGATTTTGGTATTTGGAGCAATGAGATGGATGCTATAGAGAAAGTTCTCGCACTTGGAGACATTGACCCTAAGGAGACCAAGAAGGTAGTAAAATTAGTTCAGGAATCAAAACCTGTAGAGGTTAAGAAACCTACACTAAAACCTCTCCCTTCTCATTTAAAATATGTATTTCTTGATGAATAGGAATTACACCATGTGATCATTAGTACTACACTTGATGATCCACAAACTTCCCAACTTCTTGAGGTTCTTCAAACCCACAAAAGGGCAATTGGGTACAGTATTGACGACCTCAAAGGTATTAGCCCTGATTTTTGTATGCACAGGATACACTTAGAGGACAATCACAAGCCATATATTCAACCCTAAGAAGGTTGAGTCCTAACATGTAGGAAGTATTCAAGAAAGAGGTTATGAATTTACTTGATGCAGGTATTATTTATTCTATTTCTGACTCAAAGTGGGTGAGTCCTATACAGGTAGTTCCTAAAAAGGGTGGGATGACAGTGATTAAAAAATGATAAAAATGAGTTAATTGCCTCTAGAACTATAACAGGGGGGCATATGTATATTGATTATCGTAAATTAAATATCGCTACTAAGAAAGATCATTTCTCTCTCCCTTTAATTGATCAAATGTTGGAAAAGTTAGCTAGTCATAAGTTCTTTTGCTATTTTGATGGGTACTCGGGGATTTTTCCAAATTCCAATTTACCTTGAAGACCAAGAAAAGACCAAATTTACATATCCATATGGTATTTTTGCATATCGTAGGATGCCCTTTGGTCTATGTAATGCCCCTGTTACTTTTCAACGTACTTTGCATGATGAGTATCTTTTATGAGTTCATAGAGTCTATCATGAAAGTATTTATGGATGATTTTAGTGTGTATGGGTCCTCATTTGATGCATGTCTAACTAATCTCACTAAAATTTTGAAAAGATGTGAAAAATGCAATTTGGTCCTAAATTGGGAAAAAATGTCACTTTATGGTGACAGAAGGAGTGGTTCTTGATCATATTGTATATGATAAGGGTATACAAGTAGATAAAGCTAAGGTTTATATGATTGAGAAATTACCTCCGCTAGTTAATGTTAAAGGGGTTAGAAGTTTCTTAGGTCATGCAAGGTTTTATCGTCGCTTTATCAAATATTTTTTTGAAATTGCTAAACCACTAACTCAGCTTTTACTTAAGGATGCCCCATTTGATTTTACTAACGAGTGTCTTGAGGCTTTTGAAAGGACATCATGATATCTTTACAAGGTTCCACAACTCACCATATGGTGGACATCATGATCCCACCAAGATGGTTGCAAAGATCAATGAGCCGGATTTCTATTGGCCTACCATGTTTAAGGATTCTCACTCCTTTGTTTGAGCTTGTGACTTTTGCCAGAGGACTTGCAACATCTTGCGATGGCTTGAGATACCTCAAACTGGTATTTTGGAAGCTGAAATTTTTTATGTTTGGGATGTTGATTATATGGGACCTTTTCCCTCTTCAAACGGGAATCGCTATATCCTTGTCGCCGTCGATTATGTATCCAAGTGGGTTGAAGCTATTGCCACGCCTACCAATGATGCCAAGGTGTTCCATAAACTATTTAAGAAAACCATTTTTCCTAGATTTAGAGTCCCTAGAGCTGTTATTAGTGATGGAGGATCTCACGTTCATGAGCGAAAGTTAGAAACCCTTCTCAAGAAGTATGGTGTCTACCATAGGACATGTTTAGCTTAAACTAGCGGCCAAGTTGAGGTTTTCAACCGTAAGATTAAGGCTATTCTAGAGAAGGTGGTAGCAAAGTCTAGGAAGGATTGGAGCGATAAGTTGGATGACACTCTTTGGGCATATAGAACCACATTTAAGACCCCCATTGGTACCTCTCCCTATAGACTTGTGTATGGGAAAGCATGTCACCTCCTGGTAGAGCTAAAGTATAAGGCATATTGGGCAATTAAAGAGCTCAATTTGGATGCTAAGTTAGCGGGAGAGAAGAGGCTACTACAACTTAACCAACTAGATGAGTTTAGGTTGATGGTCTATGATAGTGCACATGTCTATAAGGAGAAGACCAAGAAATGGCACGACAAGATAATCCTTCCAAGAGAATTCAAATAAGGTAATAAGGTTTTGTTGTTCAATTCTAGAAAGTCAAGGTGGTCGGATCCTTTTTTTAGTTAAAAGGGCAAACAAATTCGGTTTTGTGGAATTATATGATGAACATAGTGGTGATTTTAAGGTAAATGCCAAAGATTGAAATTGTACCATGAAGGGGCTACGATTGGTGTAGTTGAATTACTTCACCCAATCGATTCCATCTCATATTGATCGACTTATGGTAAGAAGGTCGTGCGGGACCTAGATAAAACAGCACTTTATGGGAGGCAACCCGTATTTTTTTGCTTTTTGGAATAATTTTTCCCTTATTTTTGTCTTTTGCGAAGATGAGAGGAGGGAATTTAATGTGCTTTAGAGTATTTTGTACATGTTGGAGAAAAAAAGTTAGTCAAGTATTGAAGAAAAGAAGGAAAAATTTCGAACTCATAATGCTGTTGAGCACACGCCTGATCGGGCAATAATTTGCCCTACCGGGCGCAAGAAGAAGCAAAACTAAGGCTAAATATTTGTCCGACAGGACGAAATCCGCTCAACCGGGCACGAGAGAAACAAAGATTTTGGCATACAAATCATCCAACGGGGCGCGAGAACAAAGATCGAATAAAGAGTCAAATTTGCCCGACCGGGCAAGGTGGTAAACAAAATTATAACTTTTGTTCATCATATTTGATAATCAAAGTATAGTGAAGCTCTTAATTTGTTGGAGTCTTGGAGATGGACTTAATTATTGTAACTTGTAGTTATGTCATTTGCTAGTTTAAGACAACAAGAGAGTGCTTATTTGGGGAAGGATAGGGTCCAGAAGGCAACAACGTATTCTAAGTGTCCTTGCGTAAGAGCTTTAACAAACCCTAAGTACATCACATTAACCTTGATCAAGGAATAGTGAAGCAATTATATTTGAGAAGATTATAGAAATACGGAATCTCTAAAAAAAATGTATAATTTTCTTATAAATTTGCAATAAATGTAATATTCAAACTGAGATAGTATATTCTAATGACTGTATATGTCCTTACATATGTACGTATTTGTTTTTATTGGAATTCAACATCGAGATGGGTATAGCCATTGCGAAATCACATTTTATCCTGAAAGTGGATTTAATGACTATAGCATTAGGCGCTATACGAGACTTTGTCTTGAGTGTACTCATTTATAGGTACAAATCAGGGTATACATTGTCATCATGAGAATCATAATGATATTGTATGTGCAACATAATTGTTCTAAGAGATCATGTAAGCATTGTTACTTGATAGATTGATGTGCCAAGATAGCACAATAGGTTTGTAATTTTGTATTATTCAAAGTGAGAATTATCCATGCATTAGTCTTTCCTAAATCATACCGAGTATAAATCGTCGTGCATATATCAAGGGTTACTTTCATAATTTCATTGCTTTACTTGAGATCATTATTTCTATACCTAATTAATAAGGTTGTTTTTGTAATTTTATTTCTATACCTGAGATAATACCCACATGAATACGTCAAAAGTGAAACTACGCCTTTAGATTGGTATTTTTTTTACAGTAGAGGTTGAGAAGAAAGCAATAAAGTGGCATGCATGGTTTAATAAAGACGAACTAGCTAGGAAATTAAAGTGTCTTTAAGAATGACTTTGGCTAAACAACTCATCAGCATCAGGTGAAGAGGGGTGGTGCCATCAGCCATGCACTTGAAACATGTCTACAACAGGGTGCTGTCGATACTAGATGAGCAGAAAACAGCTGGGTTGCCACACTCATTCTGTGACATAATATAATCCTTCCACAACCTAATCACAGCTGTTTCAATTCAAATGGCTGTATTTTCCTTCTTCGCTTTTGTCCTTCATTGGCATGCGTCTCCTACTTCCTAGTCTCTAGCCCTTTGTTCCAAGTCTCCATCTCCCCAAACGTGTACGTCTCTCTCATTATAGTTGGTTGATTTTCTTAAATGACGAGTCTTACATGATGATTTTTTTTTAAAAATTGATCCCTCTTTGAAAACCTTGAAGATTTTCAAGTGAATATTAATTTTGTGAAAGAGTTGATCTTGAATTTGAGCTAATTTTGTCAATTCCTCTAGAACTTGTCGTTCTTGAAGAATTTAGGTTCAACTTGGCTTTGATTAGCTCAGAATGTAGTCGTGAGCCCATTTCTAAATGCGGATTTAAAATTGAGTCATACATAGAAAGAGAGTGACGTAAAAAATAAATCTCCATCGGATGATTTATCAAATATGATAAGTTAATCATATTTGATTATTTTACTAAGAGTTTTTCTACTTTTGAGCGTGAAAGTTTTTGCTAAATATAATATAAAAAATATAAACATACATGATTCACTTCATATTTAATCCATCCATTTGAATTCATATACTCCCCTTTGTGATTTGCCTACAATACGCTTTGAAAATATAGTGAATAACACTTATTTCTTTAATTTCTCACTATTGTAAAGTTTGATCTCATTAACAAAATAAATATTGGGTTCAACATTGAAGGAAAAAAAAAAAGAATTAATGAAGATTTTTGAAATTTAAGTAGAAGTTCACCATTAGTAATGCTTTGAATCTTATGTCTTAGAAGTTTTTCTTTGTAGTTATTTCGATTAACAACTTTTTAACTTAAATTTTTTTTTTTTTGAAATACTACGTATGTATTTTTTATTTTTATTTTAACGACGTATAAAAACAAAAACTAATGAACTTCAACCCTTGAAAAGTAAAGTGATCTTGATTTAATGAGTTCAATCACGACCATCTTACTACAGTCGTAAATTTGTAATAATCATTACTCTTGTTGTCCTACTGTCCTAGAAGCAAATTGATGAATGATGATCACTCCCTATTTTGAGCAACAACTTAACATTTTTTTTTATTTACCATACTTTTTTAAACACACTTGTTAATATATATTTTTAACTATTAATATTTCTAATATTATATATCTAGAAGAATCCAATAAGATCCCACACTATATTTTTTTCTTAAAGATAATTTACAAAAATAAAATCAAAACCAAAATTATAAATATACAAAAAATCGAAAAAATATACGTAAAAAAATAAAAAGTATAATTTATTTCTTTTCTTCATTTCATCACTTTTGTTTTGAAAAAATAGGGATCATGCGGAATAATTCATATTTCATATAGATCCGTAGGGTTGTGGGCCGGAATCCTTAATAGCATACGAATTTCAAAGAATGAGGTATCATTTTGAAGTTAAGGATTGGTTGGTGAGATTGATATCAATGACTAGCTGGTTATTATTTCTTTCTCATATCTTAGAGGGAAAAGGTAAATTATAAATTCAACAAACTATTGGGAGCAACTGGCTTGTTTGTGAAATTCTCCATTATTATTGACTATAAAAATTCATCCACATTATCTGGCATATTATCTAGTATGAAGATCTATCTTAATAATAAGGGCATACAACTCCCCAAAAAGTTATGTATATGTTAACTACGGGTTTGGATCGCACCCATCACCAAGAGCGAGTTCACTTACAAGGTAAAATAGGGTTTCATCCTAAAACCATATGGTAATAGGAAAAGTTACTTCTTAGCCTTATAAAATATATATATCTCACTCATTTAATCAATATGGGACAAATATATCTCTTAACAATCCCCTTACATGTGAGTCCATTTTCAATTCGGCCCAGTGTACTTTATAGTCATTGAAGGTCTCAAACCGTGGGATTAGCTCTGATATTATATTAGATACGGGTTTGAGTCACACCCGTCACCAGGATATAGAGTCCACTTATAAGGTTCAAGAGGGTTCCATATTAAAACATATGGCAATAGGATGAGTTGTCTTTAACCTTATAAAGTGTTTAACTTTACTCATTTAATAAATGTGGGACAATTGATCCCAACTCATATGTGAATTTTTATCACTTAACAATATATTTGTCATATTTTTTACTTTGCATAATTAATAGATAGGAAAAGAAAATAAACAATATCTTATTATATTTATAATATTTTCTCAATCTCTATTGTTTAGTAATTAATATAAAATCGGAAATTTTCACTAGTATCATTTTATCGTTGACTTTTGTCAATAATACCACATGTTATGTTCTTTTGCCTAATGGTAGCACAATATTTTGCGCCTATTTGCTATAGTACCATTAGTAGCAATAACATGTTGGGCAAATGTTAACTTATGATTAGAGATGGCGAATAGGCCAGGCTAACCCGACTAGCTATTTGGCTCAGTTAGCCCGAGCCCAACCAACTTAAAATGCGAGTCAATTATAAATTAAAAATCCTCAACCTAATCCGCCCAACCCCTGAGAAGCTCAACCCGTCGCTACGATTCGGCCTGCTAGCCATCTCTACTTATGTTAAAGGTATTTTTATTTTTATTTTTGCAAAAAGTATCTTAATACCCCTTTCTTCTCCTTTTTGTCGCGGATGGCCATGACAATGCAACTTTACCACCATAACAAATACCCTTTTACAGTCCCACTTCTTGGAATGATTGTATACCCCATTTTTTAAAGTTTTTTGTAATAATGGGAAGGTTGCAAAGGCCGCCAAGGAAGAAAAAAGAGGAGCTATATTGAAGAAGGGCGTACCAAAGAGTTTTCCCTAAAATACTTGACTTAAACAACTATAAGCCAATGTTTTCTTTACATTTCATTTCTACTGCAAAGAAGTCCAAAGCGAGGTGTAGAGTTTTCATTAGGAAATAAAATTTGACGTATAATATCATTAAAAAAAAGAGTCAATAATACAATGATATCACTAACGTCTTCGAATAAAAATAAAGTACGAAATAAAATTACTACGTGGTCGTTATCTCTTCTATCTACTTGGTCATATACCTGAAGGAGGTCTCAATCAGGTGTACCCCTTGGAATAAAAGGAGAGAACAAAAATAAAAGGAAACAACCAAAAAAAAAAAGAGATAAAAAAACAGCCATTATACTGTTGTTCTGTTCTCATTTTTCTACAACATCAATCCCTCTCTCTCCGAAAAAAAGCCTCATTTGACTTTTCCGTTTTTTAAAACACGATTTTAAATGTTATTTATCTTTAAATCTGCAATGTAAAAAATTATGAAAATTTGAAAGATGCATCCGAAAAAATCTCACTAAAATATATTATTTCTTATAATATGATGATAATTTATAGTTAAAATTTTCAAACCTTTAATTTTCAATAATTAAATAGAAATTTTTTAAAAGGACTAGGGACTGCTAATAATAAATTAATAATCCTCATCTCAAACACCTAACCTGAAAACTGAGTGGAGCAAAAATTTGCATACATCTCTATTGAATAACAGTTGTATGGCCATTGTAATTCATTTACCCAATAAGTTCCAGCTATTGATTTTATCCCTATCTTACTCGGAAAGGAATTATATTAAAATGACTCTTTTGGTTTCTTTAGGAATGAGAATGACATTTGAGTTTGGTCTTTATTAAGCAAAAATGACATTGGAATTTGTTCCTTTTTCTTTTTGATTAGATGTGTTAAATGACTACAAGATAGGTAATTTAGGCCTGGCCATGCATGATGTTACTCTTTGCATGCATGTTGTCACTAGCATAATTTCATTTTTGCCCTATTTTTATTTATAAAGTCAAAGTTTAAAAAATTTGACTATAAATTTTAATTATATTATAATAAATAATATATTCAAGTGAAATATTGCTTGATACATCTCGTTTTGAAAATTTTTAATATCAAATTTTTATAATTTTGTCTTACGGATTTGAAGATAAAATAACTTTAAATCGTGTCTGAAAAATCATGAAAAGTCAAATGGGCCAAAAAAATAAGAGACAGAGTGAGTGAGTACATTAAGATAGAAACCTACCATGTTAAAAAATTGTGCATGGTAACTTGAACAACTACATAGCTCGATTGGCTAAAAAAAATAAAACGTACGTCTCTACTATTTTGGTGCTAAAATTAACTCTAGTAACGTGGGCTAATTGAACTAGGTATTAATTTAACATTTTACTAAATTGGGCGTCGATTTTATTCATTACAATTTACAATAAATACTTCCAAACCAATAAGACAATAAATTATGCAATTTAGCTGGCTTGAATTTTGTGTCCCCTTTTGTTAATCCAATAATACATAAGCTTAAGTAGGAAAGTTGTGGCAAGGTAAGACCATCTAATTCATTCCAGAATATGCTCATTTTCACTGGCGAGGATTGTCGAGTCATCGATTTCTATGTGTTTTTTTTCCATCATGTACATGCATGGTCTTTAGGAGTGTTAAATCGAATCGATGGAATGAGTTTAGGTCACTACTACTTGGGTCTAGTTGAAACATGTTATCTTTTATCTTTTGTGTATGGTCATTGATGGAGTTAGGTTTAATAGTTTTTTTCTTAATAGGGCTCAAATCGAATCGTATTCAGTTCTGATTACGATCAGATTGGGTTACTCTAATTCAGGTTTATACTGGTCAAGGTAGTTTATTTAGGTTTGGATGAACTTTGAGTCGAGTTAAGTTGAGTCATATTGAGTTAATCCAAGTTGGGTTTGGATATGTTAAAATAGTTTATTTCAGGTTAGATTTATTTTAAGTCATTTCCAAAGGCAAATCTTCTTAGTTTTGGTTGAAACTCAGGTCGAGTGTCGGGTTCAATTTTTGTTGCAAATCGTGTATTATTTAAAACGAAGTTATTATTGGTTCATGATACTACTTTGACTTTTATTTTGTTGTATTAATCTCATATGATAACATGTCATAACTTGTAATTTCTCTAGTTGATACTATATGATTATTCATTACTTGATTATTACAATGACAATGTATTATGGTATTGATGTCATCACATTGATAAGTAATTTCAAAACAAAATATTGATAAAGTGATGACTAAAAAATAATATTACATTGAACAAGTATATGATATATATTATTTATGTGTCAACGTATTATAGTACCCACTAACTATGTATTGCAATTAGGAATTACAATTTATAATTCAAACAGTTGTAAGATGAAAACTCCTTTGGATAACTATGCAATGAAGTAAACACAAATGCAACACTTGAATAACTGTAAACCAATATACTAAGTACAAAGTAATTGCTTAGGTCGTCTAGTGTTCAATTTTATTCATAACTTCATAATCAATAAAAATAATGTCGGTAAAATAGTTTTCTTCTTTAAATTTTTTATAAATCTCAAATTTCTACCCGACTTATACGAGGAGGGAAAACAATATAACGAACCAATTATACGATATTTTTTTTTGGCATTCTTGATACAAACTGAGCACAAAAAATATCAATTAACTTTACAATTTTATTTAAAAATTAAAAAACATATATAAATGATTAGTATATAAGATAAAGTAACAATGATTAGGTTAACCCCTAATGATAGACTTAGCAACCTTAATTAATTAGGTTATATAATAATAAAAAAAAGCACACAATATTTTACTTTGTGGTAAGCTAATTGGTTGCTACTTAAATTGCGTTGACTCCTTTATATCTCACACGTAAGAAGATAGATAAGAGAAACTATTACACTTTACTATTATGAGGACTCACTTTAATTGATTCTCAAGATTAGAACACCATAAGTTGGTAAAAGGCTGCTTTTTATTCATTTAAAAACCTCCTACAACTTTTGTCATATCATATCATATCATATGCCCACTTTACTTTTCACCCACTAAACCTCGCATTCTTTTTTTTTTTTTGGTGTGCTTTCAATAGGCAGCTGTATCCTCTCTTGCACTAGCATGAGCATCTTTTTCTTGCCCTATAAATACACCCCCCCCTATTTTCTCTTCATCATACTCTAATATATATAGATATATATATACACACACATATACAGAGTACTAAGCACTCTGTTATAATTGGAAGCTTCTTCTTCAATACTTCTACTATTTAAGTTGATCATCGTTTATTTTCTACTAGCTATGGCTATTTCCAAGCTTTTCATTGCTACTTTTGTGCTCTCTTTCCTTCTTCTTCATGTTGCTGAAGCTCAAGATGTGGTGAGATTATTTACAGACGTCGGTTTAACTTAGCTTATGTTTACAGTAGCTACTAGCTACATCATATTGTTCATTAATTTTACGAAACCCTGGCCTTCTCTAATATATACTTTCTTCGTTTCGTCTTTTTATTTTTGTCCCGATTCTGTTTATGGAGTCAAGTTTTAAAAGTTTGATCACAAATTATCGTTATGTTATACGAAATAATATTTTTAAGTTGGATCTTATCATATTCGTCTCAATGATAAATTTTAAATTTTCGAATCTTTATAGTTTTTTGTCTTATAGATTTGAAAATAAAAAAGTTTTTAAATTGTAGAATGGATACCGTCAAATAGGATAAAAATTAAGAAAAGAAGAAGTAGTACGCATGTCATATCCGAAGTATTTATCATGCCTTATATTACATGGGTTTTTATCCATAGCCCCACTATCTTCCATTAAGTCTGTTTCATGTGACCATAGTTGTGTTGTGTTTTTCGTTATTATCTCAAAGAACATGAACATATTACATAGAATACATGTCACACAATTTTCGTAATATTATATTATCATTAACATAAATTCATGACAGTGCAACCCTAAATACTTCGCACGGCTTTTCGCTAAGCTAGTTCCCGTTGTTGTTTGCTCTGTCCTGTCCAAGTACGTTCTTCCGCTTGTCTATGATGAGTAGAAGACAGAACCCATTAGTTTTTGTTTGTCGTACCAAGCGCAATTCTTTCCAGAATAAGTATCAATGCAACTTAAACAATACATATTTTAACTCTTTGCGGCTGCATCCATATTTTCCTTGGAAGGGAAACAATATATAAGAGAATCACGGGCGATGTTTAATAATGTCCATTACGTATCGTATGTTAGTGGCAAATATGTACTAAAATCCTACAAAATATGAATACCATTATCATTATTGCGAACTTATTTGTAGGGATTTATATTCCTACAAAATATAGAAAATCAACCACATTTTAGCTTATTTTGTCTACTCTGTTTTTGGATGGCAGATTGAGAGTGATGGTCCAAAGAGGTCTCTCCTGGGTATAAGTAAGACTCTATTCTATTATGAAAAAAATATAAAATTATGACGAATACCTAAAATGATAATTGGATTTAAGAATACTATGATGATCCAATGGAACAAACTAATAATATAAATATGGGTGTATTGTAGATTGTGGAGCAGCATGTGAGGCTAGGTGCCGGTTAAGCAGTAGGCCAAATCTATGCCATAGAGCATGTGGAACTTGCTGTGCTCGATGTGGGTGCGTTCCACCGGGCACTTCTGGTAACCAAGAAATGTGCCCTTGCTACTACAGCCAAACCACTCATGGTGGCAAACGCAAGTGCCCTTAAATTTTCTAAATACGGAGTACTACTCAATCCCAAAGTTGAGCTCTAAGCATTTTCTATATGTCCTGTCATTATCATTGTCCAGTTGTTTTATCTTATAAATTATTATTCCCTTTTTCATTTCTTGGCTGAGTGTCAAATATGTAATATTTATTTAATTGTACGTTCACTTTGTGAATGATATGATGAATATATAATAATAAAAGGGTTGTCTTATACTCCCTAATTGTTTACTTTATTTCTATTATTTTAGTTAAAGTTTAAAAATTTTGACCGTAAATTCTAATTATATTATAACAAATAATATATTCAATCGGGATATTTATTGTTGGATCTATTTCAATGTAAATTTTTAAAATATCAAAATTTTATAATTTTTTATCTTAAAATATTTAGCTTAAAATACAGGATATTTAGCTTGTTTAGGCTTGTTATACAACTCGATCTGCAAGCTTAAAATATTTTAAAAATAAATATTGTAATAGTTTAAGAGGTAAATTTGTCTCAACAACACCAACTATAATTCGGGTATAAGAAACCACACTAACTAATGAGTGCGTAAAGGCGTAAAGCAACACCAAATATAATGTTTTAGAATTGTAGGAAAGGTAAGGACGTACTAAAATCTTTAATACACCTAAAATCAAAGGACCCGACATTACGAGTAGCGCTGCTCTTAACACCCATTTTAATGTGATGATATGTCATTTAATACACCTAAAATCAACTTAGTGCTAATCTAACGACCTGACATTACGCTTAGTGCTGCTCTTAATACCCATTTAATCTCAAGTGTTCCCTGAAATAGATGGTATTTTTTTGGCGAGTTTAATTTTCACTAATTTTAATGGAAAATACTATGCACTTGTTATACCATCTGTCCCTATTTGTTTGCTATATATTCATTTTTGGAGTCAATATTATCATTTCTCTTTTCGAAATTTTTGGAAAGAAAATATAGAAAGAATTATAAAAGTAAAATGATAATATTGTATTGTGATTATGTGTGGGATGCATATATAGAAGTATTTGTATAGTATATGTATAGGAGTATAAAAAAAAAGCTACTTTTCGTTGGGACAATTTTTGGGAGATGGAGGGAATATATAGTATTATAAAGTTATATTATGTAATTATTATTTCATTGTTCATGAAATGTTCCATAATGGTGGAATATTAACTCCGAATGAAATTATGAAGAAATTTTTTCAAATGATTAATTAAAAATCATCAAAGATGATGAAATAGGAGGAAGGTGAATATGTGATATAAAGTAAATCACATTATATTTTGAGGTCTTATGATCTGAAAAGTCATTGTCACATTTGACAAATATGGATCCTTATAAGCCAAAAAAGTTTGCAAAAAAATTAAAAAATAATGAACGTCTATTTTTTTTTCCAATGGTAATTTATGGAGACGTTTTTTCACAAAGTATTGTATGCACACGAGACACAATAAATTTATTGTATCTATATAAAAGTGACCCCTTAATACAACAAAAATTACCCCTCAAATTTGATAAAAATTGACATATGTAAATATGTTGTATTGGAGGTAATTTTTTGTTATATTAACGGGTCATTTTTATTAGGGATACAATAAATTTTGTGTCCCGTATAAATACAATACTTTGTTTATATTTTTTATGGAATAAAGAGGTTCTAATAATAATTTTTTTGTGTGTGATTTTCAAAGTTGATTTGATAGGTTTAAAATTCGAATTAGGCTCTAAGCTCTGGCGTTGGACATGGTTCAATTTGGGCATAGTAATGTAACACGTTTATGTATCCATTAGCTTCAGGCCTGTTTTGACATTTGGAAGCCTATGGAAGGGCTACTTACTCCAAAATCGAGGCCCTAAACAATAAGCAGCGTTGAAAGTTTTATAGTTTATGGATATGCAATGCGAATTACGACGTTACACAACAATATTAGTCCCTAAGTTTGAATAATGAAAAGATGATAGAAATAAATTATTGAAAATAATGTTGATTTACAAAAATTTAAAAATAAAATAAAATACTCTTCCACTAATTAAGCAAAGATAACAAAGTAGTTGATATATTTATGGAGTTTAAGTCCAAGTTTCAGTAGATTGAAGGGTCGAGCTCTAGATAAATAATTCAAGTTTAAGCTTTTGAGGGGAAGGCTCATCAACGGAGTTCATGGAACGCAAGAAGGAGTATTCTTTAGGCTTTTTGTAAGTATAAGGATGTATGGTTTGTACAACAAGATATAAATTCATTACAATTAAGCCGGTTATTAACGAAGAATTTTCTTTAGAGATTTTTTTGAGAAAATGTTTTCTGTGAGAAAATCTTTAAGCTTTGCTTGACATCTACCGGAAACTATACTAAGTAGGTAGCTAATTCACTTTTGAAGAATAACTTTTCCCTGAACCAATTTTTCCTAAATTTACTCTTACAAGTTGTTTGATTTCTTCCAACACGGCATAGTCTCTGCACTCACTGTTCTGTTGAATATTAAACGGGCAATTATGGGAAGTCTTTACTTATTTCATGGAAGATGCAATTGTAGTGTGACATAGCTCTCTTTGAAAAACTCGCAACTGATCAAGCTCTCACAAGAATTTCTGTAAGAAACTAAATCATATGTCCGTTGACAATAAAGAGCTAAAACCTTGTACTAATCATTAAACCTCATTGTAGGTGGATTTTTCATTGTAATATTTGAGTTTTACTATAGAGTTTTACTAAGGGGAAAGGAATGAGAATTTTGTAGGATTGAGAATTAAGACCAAAGTGAAAATTGGACCAGATCAGAACCCGACTTGCTCTAACCCAAAGATGACTTAATCCAAAATGACTCGATCCATTAACAATCCAACCCAATAGTAAATAGACTACTAACAACCTGAAATCGATTTAACTTGTCAACAAACCAACAAGGCTTAATTGATAGCGTTCATTAACTCAATTTAAGTTGATATGTTTAAAACTGACCTATTAGAAACTTGATAGTTGATCATGATCCTAACAACACGGTCAAGGTCAAAAAATTTACCATTGTATAATAGGATCTAGAGAAATAACAAGTCACGACTTGTTATGATATCAAATCAACACAACAGAGCTAAAGTCAAAATAGAATAAGGAATAAAGTAAGCTAACTTATAAAATGCGAATTTACAACATGATTTGGTCTTGACATCCAACTCGAATTTCAAATGTAACTAAGATGACTAGTTCTAATATATGACTCAAAATCCATCTAACTCGAAATAAAATGTCTTAACGCATCTAAAATGGAACTTGATTCTCTCAAATAACCCAAAATAAACTTTCTTAACCTGTTCAAACTAGACACAACCCATCAAACCAAACCTGAAATAAGCCGCCTTAACTTGTTCAAACCCAAACTGTTCAAACTTGAACCATTAAGATCCAAACTGATCCCAATCCGAACCAAATAAGTTTTTAATTGATTGAATCCGATTTGATTATTGTTCAAAACAAAACTGATCTGAAAACCACTAGTAACTTGTTTCAACCTGACCCGATAATACCAAACTCATTAGTACCGGAGCGAAACCGTATCGACAATCCAAATTGACACCCCTAATGACATTTTCATATAGCTCAAGAATTATACAAATAAATCTAGATTAGGTGATCACTTCTTCAAAAGTCCACAAGTTAAGGAATTCTAAATCCATTTGTTCAAATATATTTTAATTAGGCGTGACTGCACTTTAATAGGTCTTAAACTAGGTAACATTGTAAAGAAAAAGGTCATTATGTGTTATGAGCAACAAAAGTCACTTTATAGGAAAATCAATCTGATCAGCAAAATAAAATTAATAACATACATAGGATTCAAATCTACATTAGTCATACAATGCAAGTATATAGTGCTTAATCAATTGAGCTAATAGACTTAGATACAACAAACTTGTAGGAATAAAACCAAGGGAGCTAATCCCAACTATGCTTCAATGAAACGCGCATAAGTGAATGATATCATTTATCAATCTGATGATACATGTCAATTTGTGAACGTAAAGAAAGTGGCTGAGTTGCATTGTGAAAATATGTATTTTACAATAGAAACATAACCAAGGGAGTCCAAACTTAGAAATGCACAAGAGAATGTTTAAGATTTATCACGCATTTTGACACATAAAGCTAGGTGATGCCTAGGTGCTTCTACACAACCCATAACAGCCAGTTTCCACTCACAATATCTTGTTCAGCGAGGTTCCCAACCTGCCTGCATCTACGCTCCCTCCACTTACTACCTACTTGCTACAAAGTGTGCATAATATCCCCCTTCAATTCCCATCCCTTCACAAGCGACTCAACTCACCCACTTGCACCATAGTTTAAAACCTACTTTAAACATTCTCTATAACATAAAACACATACAACTTGAATAGGGACCCGCACCTCCTTAACATCAAGGCTAGGATCCTCAATACGCCACTAGAGCTGTCGGAATCAGATCCGACCTGATAAATTACCCGAAACGGACCCGGACCCAACCTGATTATGACTCGAAAAGTGAGACCCGAAAACCGACCCAACCTGACCTGAAGTTAACCCAAAACCGATTTAACCCGATATTCAAAAACCCGAACCCGATCCGTGTCCAACCCGTTAGGGACCCGACCCGTTACAGACCCGACTCGTTACGGACCTGACCCGTTACAGACCCGAAACCGATTGAAACCGACACATAACCGATATAACCCGATTTATAACAATTCGTTACCCGAATTCACTGGATGTGTTAATAATCTGAATATACATGAATATGACCTAATCTTGACAGACCTATTTTTTACCTAATATCTAATAAATTTGAAACCAAACTTGTCATTGTCGATTCAATCTAAACATATTACAAGTTCTTATATATATATAAACTTAACATCGTATGTTATAGACTAGTTTGATAGGGTGATACACATTTAATAATCATTACCTCATAAATATTTTGTTTTTAAATGACTTATCGACATCATCATTGTCCAATTAATGAATTAATCATCATCATTATCTGATTTATCAAAACCGACCTTGACCCGAAATAACCCGTTCAGGAATCGATCTGATTATACTAGAACCAACCTTGACTCGAACCCAAAATAACCTCGCTATCCCGTTCAGGAACCGATCCGATTTTACCATAACCGTTCTTGACCCGAATCTGAAATAACTCGATATAACCCATTTAGGAACCGACCCGATTGTACTGGAACCGACCTTGACCCAAACCGAATACAACCCGAACCGACCTTGACCTGAATCGAATATAACCTGAACCGACATTGACCCAAACCGAATAAAACCCGAACCGAACTTGACTCAAACCCGACCAAGCAAATAACTGATTTAACTCGACCCGATAATGACCTGACCCAAACCAGAATTGACCCGATAAGAACCGACTCGTGATGGGTCAACCCAGAACTGACCTGTTGACCCGATCTGACACCCCTATAAGCCACCACTTTGCTACAAAAGTTCAAATGTACTTGAAAATAACATAAATCGTATATAGAATATAGTTCAAAATGCTTAGAAAATCATGCACAAATTACCTGTCTAACTTCATTTTCATTATTATTGACATTGTCATTAGAGGCTTTTCTAATTCATATACTCCGTATGATATAAATTATATCAGGATATTGGGAATTCATATTTAGATATTGTTATATCAGATACTAGATAAGTCCCGTGCGATGCATAATTTAATAATAATTTACTTTTGTCAGATATTTCAATTATGAGAATATTTTCATTTATTGGTGAAAGCTTATAAATTTTATAAAATTATCGTATAAAATTTAATTGGAATAATACTTTTTATCATACAAGATGAAACAATCTTTATAGAAATAGGTAGAGATGAAACATAAAACAAAAGGAATAAATAAAGGTAGTATTATAGTCATACAATTTTCTATGTATTACAATTTTTTAATCTAATATTAATGTAAAGTAGAAAAAAAAGTAGATGACATCATCTTTAAAAAAACAGAATTTTTTTTAATATTAGCATGACACGTGTTAAGTATGATGTCAGTAGGGGTTTTGCTTTAGTAATAGTTTTAGATAGGTATTGTTATATCAGATATAGTTATTGTAATATCATACATAGAAATACAGAAGTTACAATAATATAGAAAAGAATATCAAGTATAAGCATTATGATATCAGATATAGAAATAAAATTACAAAAATGTCCCTTGATAATATAGATTTATATCAGGTATAAATTAGGAATTTCTCTTATTGATATTATCATTAACTCATTATCATCTTTGAAATTACTTGCATTGTAATCAAAGATAAGCTAAGGTTAATCTTCAATCAAAAGAGCAAAGAGGGAGAGAGGTAGAAAACAACACAATTCAACATCAAATATAGTAAATCTTTATTGGTCATAGAAACCCCTTTTGCTATTATTTTGACCCTTTTTTTCCATAGTCACCCTTATTAAAAAAGCTTAGTGACTCTCATAATGCTAAACTTATCTTAATTCAGAGTTCGTAAGTAAAAGAAAAAAAGAGGGCTAGAGCAACGTAGGCTGAGCTATACAGATCTTAACATGACATAACTTCTTATACAAGTATCAAGAAAAGATAAAGTAGTTCAAGGATATAGAGAAAGGTATAACGGATTGCATCAGGCATAATCGTGAATCCCATCATCAATCAAGTGTTTTAATTAGCATTTGAATAAAGGTCGAAAAAATCATTGTTGGGCCAACATAATTTCTAATTATGACTATCAGTTAAAGATAGAAAGATAAAATTTTATTTGCATAAAAAAGGTTACTATGGCATAAAAAAAGGTCACTGTGTCTTTCTATAATGATAACGATAATTTTATGAAGCAGTTGTATTTTAAAAAGGCCTTCTAATTTTAAGAAAGATTGTCACTATATAATATGTACATAAAAAGACTATGTCATAAAAGGATGAGATTAGGGTTCAAAAAAATAAGTGTAGGTCTGTATCCTTTCTATTACTATTATATCTCTTTATAGACTACATTAACAAAGTCATAATATCTATATTTTTAAAATTGTAATTATAGAGGCTTTTCTAATTCATCTCTGATATAAATTATATTAGGATATTGAGATATTAGATATATGCATTGTTATATCAGATATACTGATGTAGACATTGTTATATTAGATATAGAAATTCATTTGATGTAAAAATATAGAAAAATATATCAGATATAAACATTATGATCTCAAGTATAAAAATGAAATTAAGAAAAATGTCCTCAATATATTTATATCAGATATACATTAGAATTTTCTCCGTAACTATATAATTTAAAAGTTGTAAAAGGTATCTAAGCATTCAAAGAGTGAATTTGAAGCAATAATTGGTGTAGTAGGACTTACAGAAATAGTATAACTTGAAGAAAGAGGAGATTAGGGGCAATACAAAAGGTTTAGCAACTATAGTAAAACACCTTAAGTCAAAGGTCAGCAAAGTAATCTACGAATCTAATTAGAATATAATGATCACGGTTAGAAGTAAGGGAAAAAAGGGTATAGCCATCAGCACAAGAATATGAAAATGTGCAAGTGTTGGAAGAAAGCAAGGCTAAAGTAGCTCAAAGTAGGAAAAAAAACATTAGTTCATAGCTACCATGATTTTTGAAAGTACTTCACATTTGTCCAAAAAACCTTATTGCAAGATTTTGTAAACGGAACAGATGCCGAGAACATCAATAATCTCAAGAACTCATTAAGGTTTAATAATCTCAGGAACAACATAATTCACAACATCAGTGGTTCTAAAAACTAGAATCAGAACATCATAATTATGAGCCTCTGCCATATTACTGCTTTAGATACAAGATCGTGACTCCTCTTTTAGCAACCAAATAAAGAATCAACCCTTTACAGACGAACTTGAATGGGCTCAAGATTGAGTGTATCAAAACCTAAAATGCCTTCAAAGAACCCAAATACTTTGCAAAAGTTAAAGATCTCAAACACATTAAAAGGCCCACACTTCTTATTTTTGACCAAAACACTCAAAGAATTCCCTAAAGCAAACCAATAAACCATCTTTAGCCAAAAAAATGCTCGGAGCATTATCATAGAAAGTTAGCATCAAATTCCTCGAAATAGAGTGTCCAACTGTCCAATGCCCAAACTAAGCGATAGACAACACTTTGCGTGTGCTATATCTAATGCCCTAATCTAGGTGCTCCCTCAAAAGTGCTCTTGGAACCTTACAATCCTATTCCCCCTCCACCGAAATATGCCCTTTTAGGCTTCCAACACGGGTGCTGAGTGTTTTATGCCCATGCCCTATGCTTGATATGTTATAATCAAACGCTCATTTTGTCATTATTTGATAAGCATAAGGTTTTCCAATCCTAAAAAATATTACTCTATCTAAATTTCATCTCTAATCCTCTCAAAACATCTTTCATTCATACCAAGGACTATTCAAGACAAACCTTTTTCTTCCCTAAGGTAGAAAGATTAATATCGTCAACATTCAATTAAGATCTAAATCAAGGAACTATCATCAATCGTGAGCAAATTAAAGACCTCTCTCAATCTATTATTTTATTACTAATTTGTCTACTTTTACCTTCTTTTCTCACTTTAATTTGTAATTGTATTCACCCAAGGGGATAGAGTTAAAACCTTTATGTAATGATTGCATAAGGATGCAAATCTCCCTTTTGCATGAACTCATTTGCTTAAGTTTATGGTTTATGATGATCTTTGATCATCCAAAGATGTATCAGACTTGATACAATCATACAATCAACTTTAAAAATTTTTATGCTTTATGTCACTTATGATCAATCACTGTTATAATTGTCAAGGAGCAAAGTAACCACTTTATTTCACTAGATTCAAATCTCGAGACTCGTTCTTTAGTATTAATATTTAAGGAATCATTTCTATAAGATGATGTCCTATAAACTTTATTGCATTTTATTTTTTGAACATTTATTTTCTTCTCTTCTACTTAGTCTATGATGTAGAGGAACTTTACTTTTACATGAGCAAAACCTTATATAATCATCATACTTGTTTGGTTGTTGAAGAGTTAGTTTAAAGCTCATTTTCACCATCATAAAGTATATTTTGATATTAATTTCAATTTTCTATGTAAATGATGTTTAAGGGATAATTTAAACAATCATTTCATTGATGCTTTTAGACTCATCTTTTCATTTAATAAGTTAAACTTCAACTTCTTCATGGACGAATCATACCTTGCATATTCAATATAATTGTTGCACTTTTATCACTTTATTTAAATTTTTTACTTTTATTTACACATGATTCTTACAATGTTGTAAATTTTCAATCACTTTTATCTTTTTTTACCTAACTTAAGATCTATTGAATTGCAACCACGCCTAAAAAGATAAACTTTAGAAAATGAATTTTAGGACCCCTAAATTTGAGGACGCTTAAAGAAGTGGCTTGGTCACCTAATCTAGATTATTTTACATGATTCTTAATTTATAGACCCACTAAATCTAGAGTGTGCTTCTTTTGATTTTGCATATGCCTTAGAAATTATTATTCTAAAGTTGTTCCATCTTAATTTAATTTACAAGCATGTCATTTTCTAATCAATGTATATCACTCATTCCCAATCCCTTCTTTGGTTCAATGAGACAATTGGCTTGAGTCAAACGTTGGAATCCAAACTCAAATAGGTGTCCAAACCGCCTTTTTATTAGTTTGGTGATACTTCACAAAGATCCTTTCGAACCAAACCATATGAGGATTGCGAAGCTGTGCTGCCAATCCTAAACGATCACGCAAATCATAGGGATCGAGAGGGTTAAGGTCCTTTTCTTTTCTCTTTATCAAGGAGTTGAATGAAGGTTGGGATCTAGTGGGAAAATTCCCCCTACAACTGCTTTGTTCTGAAAACAACATCAACCTAAAACCAAAAGTCCAAAACCACCTGAACCAAAATTCTGTACAATCAAACTTTTTTGTTATGGTAACTTTTATAGTCAACTTGATTTATTCATAATTCACCCTTATTCGAGTTAAATTAAACATATTCTAATATATATAGTGACCCTTTTTCCATGAGAAATTCCTAATTTATATTTGATATAAATTTATCATGAAATATTTTCATAATTTTATTTCTATATCCGAGATCATAATATCTATATCTCATATGAATTTTTTTTATTTTAATATCTGATATAGCAATAGCTATATCTGATATCTCGATATCCTGCTATAATTTATATCATGTATGAATTAGGAAAATCTCTTTTTTTTAAAACATAGTCACCGTTATTCAAATATGGTGACCCTTATTTTCGTATGTTTTAGATAAGTTGATATATTACTAGAAGAACAAATGATTCCCTTTTAGTAATACTAACAAATGCCTACCACTCTTATTCTTTCTTAAAGAATAATAATCATTTAGGAGAAGTGATTATAAGTAATACAACTATGATAAAACCCTTGAACAACAACAAATTAATCTTTTCTTAACAAATTATTTTTGTAACAATTACGAACCCAATGCATTAGTTTTGATAAAAAAAATGTTCGCATATTCAAATTGAATGATAAAACATCAACCACTAAGTAGCCACATCAAGCATCAACAAATGGATTATTTACATAAGTTCCAGGAAATTACAAATCATAACACTAATTCCTCAAACATTTCAATTATGCCTAACTTATGTCACAACAAAACACATCTTAAATTGAAATAGTAATATCTGAATTCAGGCAAAGACAACAACAATGAAGAAAGACCCTCCATGAATCAAACAATATTTATACCTAATTTCAGCATCTATGTAAGCACTATCAACTCCTTAAATTTCGTCATCTTTGAAAAGTATTTTGAGCAACGTCAACGTGATGACCTACATGTTAACGTAATTTACCTGATTTGGGAAATCTACATAAAATTGAGAAAAAAAAATCAATAAACCTACAAAACCCCTAAAAATTAAACAAACACTAAAAACATGTTGATAGAACACCAAAAATATGAAATAGAACAAGCTAAAAACTACGTGAAATCAAATAGTATGATACCTAACCTTGCATTATGATAAACAATGATAAACACGCAGAATTTACGTGGTTCACTAACATTGTCTTAACAACGTCCACATGCAAGGGAGAGAACAAATTTTAATTGATATGTGAAGAGAGAGGCGAAATACAACAGTTAGAATACAAGGATTAGGTTAACAAGGATTTAAATAACAGAACCCTAAACATTTGCGAAAACTGAGTATATGAAGATATAACTCATATTATGACAATGTAGAACTGCCTCATTCATGCCGTACATTGAGATTCTAGAGGTTTGATGAGGAGAGAATATGGAGATTTAAGAAAGAGAGAGAATTTAGGAGATATAAAAAGCAAGATAGGAGAATCTAGAGTTTTGAAGAAGAGAATTTAAAGAAAGTTGTATTTTAGAAGTGAATCAATGCAAGAAAGAAACTGCCAAATTACCTATGTATTCAGCTGAACCAAATTACCTATGCATTTAGCTGAATCGAGAGATTTCACATTGAAAGGTGTTTTGAAGCACATGCAACTCAACCCATTAATAGCGACCATTAATCATATTATGATGGATATATATATATATATATATATATATATATATATATATATATATATATATATATATATATAGGGGTGGGTTCATGTGAGAAACCCCCCTAATATGAGAACTCTTTTAAGGGTGATAACCCATCTAACACCACACACCTTGACAGATCTTATGGATGGCATTTAACTGAACAAAATGACAAATCCGTAATTAATCCAAAAATTGACAAAAGAAAGTTGATTAAAAAGTGTAACTGACACTTCGGAAGAATGGAACACGCATATCTTTTCAGTCACTACTTCAAAACTTCTTCAGAGCCCTTTCATCTTCTTCCGCCATTTCTTCTCTCTTCAAACTTCCATAAACTTTCGCACCACATTCTTTGTCATCTCAAAACCCACAAGTTCGCACCTTTCTTTCGCAGTCAGTTCTACTTACTTCATCTTCCCCAGTTCGCACCTTTCTTTCTCACACTCATGGAAACTTCGAAGAAGACCACTGCGGGAGTTCTGTAAGTATATAAAACCTAACTATGGCATTTTTTCCCTTTTTGTTTGTGTTAAAGGTCGTAATATAACACAAAATGTTGCCCGAAACTCAGCGAAGACTTGGAATCACCTTCTGCCACACCCACGAACTCAAAGGAGGGGTAATTAATTGAATTTTGTGTTAGTTCGTATACAATGTTATTTTGTAATTCAAAAATTTGGTATATAATGTTCTTCATATTGAAACCATTGTTATGAGTAGATTGGTAGTTTGTTCTGAATAGATTGTTCAAAACAGGTTTGTGGTAGTTCTATAGTTTCGGTGTTTTTCCAAAATAATAAGCATCATGTTCTAAACCATTGAACATGTTGTTCTAAACTTATGAACATGATGTTCTAAAGTAATGAGCACAATGTTCTAAGCCTAATTTGTCATAATATCAAAGCATTGGACCAATTAATATGATGTTGTAAACCGAAGAACATTATGTTCTAAACCAATGAACATTATGTACTAAAGTAATGAACGTAATGCTCTAAACCTAATTTGACATAATATCAATGCATTGGACCTATTAACGCAATGTTCAAAACCGAAGAACATAATGTTCTAAAACGAATAACATTATGTTCTAAACCAAAAAACATCATGTTCTAAAACGAATAACATTATGTTCTAAACCAAAGAACATCATGTTCTAAACCAAAGAACATCAAGTTCTAAACCAAAGAACATCAAGTTCTAAACTACTGAACATCATGTTCTAAACTAGTGAACATCATGTTTTGAAGTAGTGAACTTGATGTTCTAAACCATTAAACGTAATGTTCTCAACCTAATTTGACATAATGTTCTTGACTAGTGATTAATGCTCGAAATTCGGTATATACAATGAATATTATGTTAACCAAGTAATGAGCATAATGATCTACGCCCAATTTGATATAATATCAAAGAATTGGACCAATTAAGGTGTTGTTCTAAACCAAAGAACATAATGTTCTAAACCGAAGAACATTATGTTCTAAACCAATGAACATAATGTTCTAAACCATAAAACATCTTGTTCTAAACTAGTGGATATCATGTTCTAAACTATGGAACTTGATGTTCTGAACCATTGAACGTAATGTTTTCAACGTAATGAGCATCATGTTCTAAGCCCCATTTGACATAATATCAAAGCATTGGACCAATTAACATAATCTTCTAATCCGAAGAACATAATATTCTAACCCGTAGAACATTATGTTCTAAACCAAATAACATCATGTTCTAAACTAGTTTACTTCATGTTCTAAACTAGTTTACATCATGTTCTAAACTAGTGAACATCATGTTCTAAACCATTTAACGTAATGTTCTAAGCCTAATTTGGACTAATGTTTTAACTATTGAAACTGAATTTTATGTTATTTCGTTAGAATTAGTGATTAATGCTCGAAATTCGGTATATGCAATCAACATTATGTTAACCAAGTAATGAGCGTAATTTGACATAATATCAAAGCATTGGACCAATTAACATAATGTTCTAAACCAAAGAACATAATGTTCTAAAATGTAGAACATTATGTTCTAAACCAAGTAACATCATGTTCTAAACTAGTGGACAACATGTTCTAAACTAGTGGTCATCATGTTCTAAACTAGTGAACATCATGTTCTAAAATATTGAACTCGATGTTCTAAACTATTGAACGTAATGTTCTAAAACTAATTTGACATAATGTTCTAAACTATTGAACTGAATTTTGTGTTATTTCATTAGAATTAGTGATTAATTCGGTATATAATGTTCTTTTTATTACAACTATTTTCTATGTAGATTGCTAACTAAAACAATGACCATCATGTATTGAAATACTGAACATAATGTTCTAAAAGTATTGACCGTAAAACAATGACCATCATGTACTGAACTAATGAACATAATGTTTTAAACCTATTTTGACAAAATATTAATGTATTGGACCAATTAACATAATGTTATAAACCGAAGAAAATAAATGTTCTTAACCAATGAACATTATGTTCTAAAGTAATGAACATAATGTTCTAAACCTAATTTGACATAATATCAAAGCATTGAGCATTGGACCAATTAACATAATGTTCTAAACAGAAGAAATTCATGTTCTAAACAGAAGATATTTATGTTCTAAACTAGTGAAAATAATATTCTAAACTAGTGAACATCATGTTCTAAACTTTTGAACTTGATGTTCTAAACCATTGAACATAATGTTCTCACTAGTGGAAAAAACCTCATATGCTCCGGTCTTTTTAAGGCTTTATGCTCCGGTTTTAACCCGAAGTAGATATAACAGGAGCATATTTAAAAGACTTTACGCTCCGTTTTGGACCGGAGCAAAAAATACACTTTATGCTCCGGTCCACTAAAAACCGGAGCATATAATGGGGTTTTATGCTCTGGTTTTCAGTAAACTGGAGCATAAAGTGTATTTTAAAAAAAAAATAATACACTTTATGCTCCGGTTCACTGAAAATCGGAGCATAAAACCCCATTATATGCTCCAGTCCACTGAAAACCGGAGCATAAAGTTTATATTTTTTTTTAGAAAAAATGCTAATATTATTATTGGAACAATACAATACAATAAAGTCTATATATATTTATACAATACAAAAGATGAGTGTTTGGAATTTGGATGCACTCCTCTATTGTATACCAACAAGTAAAGCAAATACATCCTGCAGCATCACCAGGCACAGACAAATAAAGTTCGATCTAGCAAGGAAAATTAACAGTCACTTCGTTCCTTAACCAAATAATTTAACTTCATAAAATTGCATTATAGTATACCTTTAGAATTTTATCATTATATGGTGCTTCAGGAGCAGTAATACGAGTGATCTCACAAAGACAAGAGGCAACTAGGAGTGTGACATCCTTATCTTGGTGTTTCAACAGCTCTGGTCTCACAATGGCCTTCAAAAAAGGCTGCATTGACTCCATTATTGATGTTGGCGGAGATTGTTCCAAATCAGAGAGCATGGTATTAGAATATATCATGGCATTGACTCCATGATATATTCTAAACCATAATTTAACAAAATGTTCTAAACTATTGAACTTGCGTTTGGGTATGAACTCAATGTTCTAAACCAATGAACTCAATGTTCTAAACCATTGAACTCAATGTTCTAAACCTATGAACATTATGTTCTAAACCAATTAACACAATGTTCTAAAACAATGAACTCAATGTTCTAAACTAATGAACATAATGTTCTAACCCAATGAACTCAGTGTTCTAACCTAGTGAACTCAATGTTCTAAACTAACCAACATAATGTTCTAAACCAATGAAGTCAATTTTCTAAACCAATAAACCTAATGTTGTAAACTAATGAACAGAATAACCATTGAACTCAGTGTTCTAAACCAATGAACATTATATTCTAAACTAATGAGCATAATGTTCTAAGCTAGTGAACACAATGTTCTAAATTAATGGATTATGTGTTTTAAACTAATGACCCATAGTGTTTGGGTAGTTTCTTCATTGACCCATAGTGTTTGGGTATAGTTAGGAAACTTGTGTTTGGGTATGATGTTCGAAACCAGTGAACTTGACGTTCTAAACTAGTGTACTCAATGTTCTTAACCATTGGACATTGGGTATAGTTAGGAAACTTGCCTAAGCTTGTCTTTCTTGTACTGTTTTACATATATAATGTTCTAAACCAGTGAACTCAATGTTCTAACCCAGTGGACACAATGTTCTAAAACTTAAAGGAATGGCAATGTGCTTAATGCTATTCTGAACCAATGCATATCATGCTCTAAAGTAATGAACACAGTGTGCTAATCCATTGAACATTATGTTCTAAACCAATAACCATTATGTTCTAAAAGTGTTTAACATGTTGTTCTAAAATGATTTGGAGTTCCTTCTAAATGATTGATATAATTTTCTAAACTATAATGATTGATATAATGTTCTAAACTATAATGATTGATATACTGTTCTAAACTAACACTAGTCAGTTGTTCTAGGTACTGTTATATTATTTGAATGTTTTAATTTTCGTTTCCGACGTACTAAACTCTTATTGCTATGTTCTTACCTTTATGTAGGAGCGATGAAAGACAACCAATTGATACTTCCAAAAAGCGAAAAGCCATTGATGTTGCTTTCAACAAGCAACAAAAGAAGAAAAAGGAGATCCCTAAAACCCCCAAACCCATCAAGAAAAGGAATGTCCTTAACCAATGAATTCCACCAAAGCAATTCATAACTGATGTCTTGGTTGACCTCTCTGACAAACAATCAGAAATATAGGCTTCGGGGGCTTCCTAGAGTTAGATTTAGATGGTCATAAATCTATCTTCGGTGTAGAACTGGTCAATTGCTTCGATGAAGATAGATCTACTTTGGTACTCTCCCATGGCTAGGAGATACCAATATCAATTGAAGATGTCCACCTAGTTTATGGTCTTCCCATTGGAGGGACCCATATTCTTGAAAAGGAATTTAAAGACAAAGACACAAAGGAAAAAGCATTTTTGCAATGCTGGAGAAGTACCTTTGGCATTACTACTAGGAGTCCTACAAACCCCTCATTGCTAGAATAGAGGAGCTAAAAGAAAAGGATGTCTGCGAGGAGTTCTTGTGGAACTTTGTTGTAGCTGCTATCAATTGTTGTGTTAAATCCACAGCAAACCGTTTAGTCAACATTAAGTTCTTGTCCTACTGCGAAGACATAAGCAGTATCAAGACACTGAATTGGTGTGAATTCACCTACAAGCATATGGTCCAATCAATAAGTGATTGGAAAAATGGTGCTATGTTTTTCACTGGTCCACTACCACTTTTACTTGTAAGTCTCATTTTTTTTGCTTATTATTATTGGTCTCACTATTGTTCTAAAAATAAAGTGAAATGTTCTAAATATTTGTGCTATTTGTTCTAAACGATTTCACCTATTGTTCTACAGATTTCTTACTTTGATCGCCTCATAAGAGGCAGTGTTGTTAACCCAAGGCAATTCCCTTTGATTGGAGTCTGGAAGAAGGAGTTGATCCAATCAAGAATGAAAATTGAACTTGCGAGAGGCTTTGGGAAAGGGATCATTCTTGACAGAATGATCAAAGTGGAGAATGCCAACCCTGCATCTGGAGTATTGCTTTAAACATCTTCTGCTCCAGAAGACGTACTTGTGAGTTCATTTTAAACATTTTTATATTATGGCATGTGTTCTTCTAAAAAATTATGTTTAAAATCTTACACTAATGAATTAGATACTATTCTTCTAAACTAGGCAAATTGTTCTAATATATCCTTCTCCATCCGTATAGGGTTTCTTGAACAACTTTTCAAATGTGGCAAAGGCTCTTGCTTCCAATGTCAATGACATGTACTCTATGCTTGACAAAGCAAGCACCTTATTGGGAGAAATCGAAGTGAGAGACGAAATGAATACTCTCATTTCCAACATCTAGAACAAGTACATCTCGGTACAAAGCACTCAGCGCCTAGATTTAATGAGTTGTCCTACCATACTCAGCCAAGACCAGCATCTTTTTGATGAGCCAACTTTTATGCAAGAGCTCAACGATGTAATGGGTAGGGCTTGGGAAAGATATCAACCTAAGGATGTGGTTGTTTCATCCCACCCTACCTCTTGAAATTATCCACAAACATTTGTGCATCGGCCCCTTCAATGTACGCCTTCAAGTCCCTATGAAAATTTTTAAAATCACATTTAGAGCCACCTACATTCTCATAACCACCAACGTATTCTTTCATCATTCTAAAAGTTCTTACAGGACCAACGTTAACCTGTGTACATAATAAAATGTAACTTTACAATAATATTCATAAACCAAGTATACTATAATTATCAACAATGAGATGTTCTAATTTAGAACAATTAATTGAATACTTTGGAAAAATAACATACAAACTTAGAATATTTCTATATATATATATACTACCTTCGAATTATCAACAATCATCTTCTTGTGTAAAATGTTCAAATTTCTTCTCGCCTTTTGAAAATGTACCGAATTTGATGAATAAAGGGAATGTCTATGTCTTTGATCAATATTAAATACAACATAACCCCCATCAACGCAAACCTTCAACACCATACGTGCTTTGCATCCAACACGAGTGACCAAACTTCTCCTAACGACTACACTTCTATCTTCCCCTTCATTTTCACTTCTCATATCTTGCAAATTACTCGTCTTTTTAGACTTATATCCAGCTTTATTACACACAAAATATTGAAAACTAACAACGCCATTATTCCTTCTTTTTGTAGTTGATTTTCTAACGTTAAAACCAATCGAACTTGCATATGCCTCATAAAATAAAAACCCTTCATCAATACTTGAAAATTTCATGCCCACATACGGTTTTAACTCGCTAGAGCAAATTGGGATCCATACTTTGGAACCTCTAGGCGTACACACAGTATCACTTCTGATGTATTACCCCTATTTTTACTATGATCACTACAATTCTCTTCATTGCCCATTGCCTACAAAAACCATAGTAGCTACTCCTCAGAACAATAAATGTCCAAATAAAATAAGTTATTATATCATAAAATTTCAAATATTCAAACATCCAAAAAATATAAAAATATTCAAACATCACTAAATGAACATCATGTTCTCAACTTGTGAACACAATGTTTAAACAAATGAACATCATGTTCTAAATTTGTGAACATAATGTTCTTTAATTTCCATAATACGGCAATGCACTAAATATTCTTTAGTGAACATAATGTTCCAAACTGGTGAACATACTGTTCTAAACTAGTAAACATGATGTTCTAACGTACTGAACATAATGTTCTAAACCTCAATGGACTGACAATTTAGAAAAATATTGTTATAAAGTAATCAATATAATGTACTGTAATTATCAACAATGAAATGTTAAAAACTACTAAATATTCTAAACAACTGAACATCATGTTCTAAACTACTGATCATCATGTTCTAAATCAGTGAACTTGATGTTCTAAACTACTGAACCTCATGTTCTAAACTAGGGATCATCATGTTCTAAATCAATGAACTTGATGTTCTAAACTAGTGAACTTGATGTTCTAAACCTCAACGGAATGAAATTACTAAATGTTTTATTTCTGTAATTCTTAACTAATGTTTTAAACTAGTATACATAGTCTTCTATAAGAGTAATCAACATAATATACTATAATGGTTAATTTCTAATTCTAAACACTAGGTAATTAGTTTAAAATAGTTTGGTGGATATTTCCAAACTATTGAACATCATGTTCCAAACTAGTGAACTTGATGTTCTAAAGTAGTGAACTTGATGTTCTAAACTATTGAACTTGATGTTCTAAACTATGAACATATAATTGTACTCGTATAATTTCATAAATTCACACATTTAAAAACCAACATAATGTACTACAATGGTTAATTTCTAATTCTAAATGCTAGGTAATTAGTTTAAAATAGTTTGGTGGGCATTTCTAAACTACTAAACACCATGTTCCAAACTAGTGAACTTGATGTTCTAAAGTAGTGAACTTGATGTTCTAAACTATTGAACTTGATATTCTAAACTATGAACATATAATTGTACTCGTATAATTTCATAAATTCACACATTTAAAAACCAACATAATATACTACAATGGATAATTTCTAATTCTAAACGCTAGGTAATTAGTTTAAAATAGTTTGGTGGGCATTTCCAAACTACTGAACACCATGTTCTAAATTAGTGAACTTGATGTTCTAAATTAGTGAACTTGATGTTCTAAACTATTGAACTTAATGTTTTAAACTATTGAACATATAATTGTACTCGTATAATTTCATAAATTCACACATTTAAAAACCAACATAATATACTATAATGGTTACTTTCTAATTCTAAACGATAGATAATTATTTTAAAATAGTTTGGTGGGCATTTCCAAACTACTGAACACCATGTTCTAAACTAGCGAACACCATGTTCTAAATTAGTGAACTTGATGTTCTAAACTATTGAACTTGATGTTCTAAACTATTGAACATATAATTGTACTCGAATAATTTCATAAATTCACACATTTAAAAACCAACATAATATACTATAATGGTTAATTTCTAATTCTAAACGCTAGGTAATTAGTTTAAAATAGTTTGGTGGCCATTTCCAAACTACTCAACACCATGTTCTAAACTAGTGAACACCATGTTCTAAATTAGTGAACTTGATGTTCTAAACTATTGAACTTGATGTTCTAAACTATTAAACATATAATTGTACTCGAATAATTTCATAAATTCACACATTTAAAAACCAACATAATATACTATAATGGTTAAATTCTAATTCTAAATGCTAGGTAATTAGTTTAAAATAGTTTGGTGGCCTTTTCTAAACTACTAAATATCATGTTCTAAACTAGTGAACACCATGTTCTAAATTAGTGAACTTGATATTCTAAACTATTGAACTTGATGTTCTAAACCTCGGCAGACTGAAATTACTAAATGTTATATTTCCGTAATTCTTGACTAATGTTCTAAACTAGTATACATAATGTTCTATAAGAGTGAGCATAATGTTCTAAACTATTGAACATATAATTGTACTCCTATAATTGTACTCGTATCATTTCCACTCAATTACAATCATAATTTCCACTCGTTTACATAATTTCCACTTGTATACATAATTTCCAAATGAATAATTGTACTCATTTCTAGAATAGTGAATGTAAAACATTTCCCACTCATTTTAATACAAAACAATTTAACGCTTTCACAAACAAAACTAACAAGAATCACAAAATTAAAAGAGGTGCAAACAAAACTACCTTGAATGAGAGGAAAGCTCTTGCCAGGAAAAACAAATGAGAAATCAATGCACAATAATGAAGAAAAGGATGAAACACGCAAGTCTAATAATGAAGAAAAGGGTGAAACACGTAAAAATGAATAGCATGACTTGTAAATCTAATAATGAACAAAATGGCAAACACGCAAAAGTCACTATCCAGCAAAATAAAGTACAAAATTTGTCTGAAACACTCTGCCAGCCAACGATTTTTTACACAATATCTAGATATTTATAGATTTTCCATCCATTTCTTAAGCATTTTCAGCCCTAGATCATCAAGCATCCAAGGGTGTAAGATGGGTTCTCACCAAAAAGTAGTTCTCACATAAGGGGAGGGTTTTCACATGATCCCTCCCCTATATATATATATATATATATATATATATATATATATATATATATATATATATATATATATATATATATATATATATATATATATATATATATATATAAAGAGATATCCATGGAGAAGAAAAAGTTCATACCAAAAATATTTTGTCTTATACAAACATGACTAAAATCAAGTCGTTCCCAATAAATCGAGTCATAGTATCAATGTCTTAGTGATGGCCGATGAGTTGTGTGAGGAGAGAAAGTTGAATCTTGAAGTCATGAACCATGGGGAATTTGAAAACCTCTTGAATGCTTTATCCATAGAACCGATATTTAAAGAAATTTAGGAAAAGCAAAATGAAGACGAATACTTAAAGAAGATTAAAGATAAGGTGATTAATAGGGGATTTTCAAATTCATGACGATGGTAGCTTTAGGTTTAAAGGGAGATCGTGTGATCCGCAAACCTATGAGGAGATAAAAAAAGATCATGAATGAGAGCCATAATACTCCTTATTCAGTGCATCGTGGAGGCAATAAGTTGTATAAAGATCTAAAGAAGATATATTGGTGGCCAAATATGAAGAGAGAAATAGCAGATTATGTGTCTAGATATCTAACGTGTCAAAAAATGAAAATAGACCATAAAAGATACATGGGAAAGATGTAACCTCTAGAAATACCCAGATGGAAATGGGATTCAATTTCCATGACTTTGTGACTAGTTTGCCAAAGACTATAATGGTAAATGATACATTTTGGGTGGTTGTGGATAGACTCACCAAATCAACTGTATTCATAGCAATTAAGTAGACTTGGAAGAAAAAGCAACTAGCTAAGACATATGTGAAAAATATAGTTCGTTTACATGGAGTTCCTAGGGATATAGTGTCGGACAAGGATTCGAGGTTTTTGTCTAAGTTTTGGCAAAAGGTGCAAGATAACCTAAGGACTACCTTGAAAATAAGTACAGTCTTCCACCCTGCAACTGATGGGCAGACTAAGAGTACGAATTAGACTATGGAAGATATGTTGAGAGCTTGTGCGATATATTTCTAAGGTACTTGGGAAGATCAGTTGGATTTGATAGAATTCTCATACAATAACAGTTATTGTAGCATTGAGGTGGCACCGTTTGAAGTGCTCTATGGAAGGAAATGTAGAAGTCTGGTGTGTTGGAATGATATTGGAGACGTATGACTTTGGGAGCTGAATATATAGAAGACATGGTGAGTAAAGTAAAAGCGACTCGATTAAGGATGAGAACAGCTCAGGATAGACAAAAGAGCCATGCCGACTCAAAAAGGAGAGAAGGTGAATTCAATGTAGGTGATAAAGTCTTTTTGAAAGTGTCGCCTACCAAAGGCATAATGAGGTTTGGTAAAAAGGGAAAGCTTAGTGCTAAATATGTAGGGCCATATGAAATTCAGCAGCATGTGGGAAGCGTAGCCTATAAGTTGGCCTTACAGATGGAGTTCGAGAAAATGCACGATGTCTTCCATATTTTTTCAGCTGAAGAAATACGTGTCGAGTGAAACCCATGTTCTACAACCGAAGGCAATTCAATTAGACGAGTCCTTGACTTATGAAGAAAGATCGGTTAAGATCTTGGATCAAAAAGTGCAGAGTACACGAAATAAAGACATACAAATGGTAAAAGTCCTATGGTCTAACCATGAGTATGAAGAAGCTACCTGGGAAACCGAAGATGCGATGAAATAGAAATATCCCAAACTATTTGATGAGGTAAGTTATGGGGTCGTAACTCTTTTCTTTTAAGAGAGGTAGAATGCGTATAAATTCGCGCTTTTTATTGTGTTTTTACAAAATTTGGTTGCAAATCAGTAAAATACGTAAAGTGTCTCAGGTAATTATAAGAAATTTACAGCAATCTTTTCAAAATTCTTGAGTGTTGGGGCTAAGTTTCGGGGATGAAACTTCTTTCAAGAGGTGTAGAATGTAATCCTCCGAAAATTATGAGATTTCGATTACATTTTATCGTAAATAATTTCTATACATTAATATAATACATATACTTTACACATATACATACATATATGTACATGCATATTTTCGAAATAAATTGCAAAATATTTTATTATTTATTTAAATTATAAAATTAAAACTCTTTTCTACAAAATATATTTTTATTTTCCTAAGTAACACACTACGCCCAAAATACCTAAAACTAGTACTGCTCATTTACTAAACATATACTACCTAAGCCTAAGCATTTTATATAAACCTAAACACTACAAAACAAAACAAATTCCACGTGAAAGCCAAAGGAAAACCCAACAAAAAAAAACCCTTCTCCTTGCTGTGGACACAAATAAGATATTTTCTTATAATATTTCCCAAATTTCCTGTGTTATCTCATCTTATCTGATCATCTCCATCCAAGTTGCAAAAAAATAAATAAGCTCAGGACATAGGTAATCCATAAAATTTATAATGAAATATATGCAAAACAATAAAGAGAAAAAGACTTCCCAAAAGCTATTCTAGTTGTTCGTTTTTGTGGACATACCGTCCATTAATCCCCCACAATTTATAACGGTAGCACCAATTTAAAGTCCCACCCAGACGGACCCTCTACCCACTATATTAATACATAACACACCCATGACGAACAATCCGTACTTCTCAAAATTAATATGGAGTATGTGGGTTTTGTTTCAACCAAAATTATTCATTTTATCAAAAAATTTTTACCCGAATATACTTGGTTTAAGTTTTCTTTTATCCAAACCTACAAAAAATTAGTTACCCAAAGCAAATTATTTAGAATTTTTTTTTATTTTTTTTCCACCCGAAGCAACGACAAACCTCTGTTTGCATTTTAGAGGCCTCTCGTTAGTTCATGCACGTAAATAATATATAAGATACTAATAAAAAGTCAATAAAGTGAACAGTGATGGTTTATTACCATGGGCTAGAAATCTAGAATGAATAAGCTCATGGACTAAGAATAACCCAACCCAATTAGGAACGTGCATAATGCCGTTATTTGCCTGCCCCGCCATGGGCATAAAGTTACATACTAGGGTTGTACGTGCTATCAAAGAGTCAAAGTACGGTTGACTGGGCAAAAGCAAGGTCCCATAGCTAGAGTTGGAAAAAACTGACACAACTCGTCAATTGAAATTGAACCCAACCCACTTATAAAGGGTTGGGTTGAAATTTTCAACCTAATTATTTAAATGGGTCAATTCAACCCAACCCGATAAATAAATAGATTGGGTCGGGTTAAATTTTCAATCCAACCCAACCTGTTTAATTATTGGGTTTGGTTTTGCTAAAATTTGTCTTTATGCGTCGGGTTAAATTATACCCTTGCCTTAACTGGTTAACACTAACAACTCTGCCTTTTTGATTTCTATTCAGCATTTCTTCCTCTTCGATTCTTCATCTTAAACGGTTCTTCTCCTGTCACTTCTCAGTTCTGCTAATCCAAAAGTGTTAATGTCTTTGTTCTTTATTATATTAAAACATTGCCTCATCACTAAATTTTTTATGAAGTTGTAATGTATTGTCAAACTTTTCAATTTGATTGTGCTAAGACTATGTTAAGATTTGAGATTTTTCATAATCCCTTAGAACTTGGAAAATTAAAAACTATAAGATTTTTATCTTTAAAACATGTTGGTTTCGGATTGAATCAACTCATAGCAGGTTGGGTTGAGTTGAAATTTTCAACCCATTTAATAAACAGGTTGGGTGGAGTTGACAAATCTCAACCCAAACCCAACTAAGTTGAACCCAAATCCAACCCAACTCCTTGCTAACTCTACCCATAGCCATGCCTTGAACAACGTTTATAGAAAACAAAGTGAAAAAGTCTTCTAAACTATAAGTTATTATCCTAAGGTCATTATCAATAGATAAATTCCTAATTTATACCTGATATAAATATATCAAGAGGATATTTTCTTAATTTCATTTCTATACCTGAGATTACAATGTCTATACCTAATATACGTTTTTTAATATTTTTGTATCTTTTGTAGTTTTATATTTAATATAACAATACATATATCTGATATAACAATACCTATATATGAAATTTCAATATTATGATATGTTTTATATCAGGTATGAATTAGAAAAACCTCATTCCTAAAAGGTTCTTTTAGGCATCTCGAGATACTTGTCTGGAATCTTTGGCATCATTTTCCATATCCAAAGCATAACCAAGCTAGATGATAAGCTACATGGTTCACCTTCTTGGTTACATAGTTGAACTCAATCCTCCGACCTTGCTTCATCATTTTTGCAATATCATAGGATAACTACCAACCCATGGTAAATCATTCTCATCAGACTTGAAACTCATAACATTAGTTTCAACAATGATGTTCTTGTAATTAAGGCTTAGAGATCCATATTAATGTGCAATCATGGTTGGACTATGCACCGAGTGCACATCGCTCACTGTGCACCTGTTGTCATCTTTTTCCAAAAGTGACTTTTCATTTTCAATCTTCCCATACATAATATATTATAATCATTATAAGAACCTATAATATTTATTACAAGTATATAAAATGATCATTTAATATCTAAACGATGTACATTTCTAATAATAATATATACATTTAGATTTTGAGTTTGCATATTGTAATAAAATTTCCATGGATGTACATTGTACTATTTATTAATGAACAATTTCTTTTATGTTATGTACATTTCATTTTTACGTAAAAGTACACGATATTGTAGTCACATGTGTGCGTGTATTTTAGAAATGTGCACCAAAATCAAATAAAACAATAAGAATCTCAATAGTTCCGTCATTATTTTATTTCCAATGCAAAAATTATAGAATCTCAATGCTTCATCATTGTAAATTAAAAGCATTAATGACGCAAATTACGAAACAATAATGATGTTGTTCTATTAATTAATGATGTAATTGTTTTGTACTGATCATTAAAAGTACCGCTATTGTTCATTTCAATGATACATAATGTTTATTTACAATACATACGATGTACAACAACAAATCTTTGTGATATGTACATTTCTATTTTGAATACGCATAATGTAATCATATCTATCTGGATGTACATTTTATGCTTTTATAATGAATATTTTCTTTGTAAGTAAGGTACATTTACGTATCAAGAAATGTATATGATAATTTCGAAATCCGTTTACGTGTATAAAAATCTTAATATAAATTTTTTTTTTCAGATTTAAAAAGAATCACAATCTTATTCCCAATGCAAAAATAATAACCCCAAAAGCATTAATAGCATAAATTACAAAACATTAATGATAACATATGATGGAAAATAATGAATTGCACGCGTTCATTACATTTGTTTTTCATGTTCATTTATGTTTTCCTTATTAATTGAAACATGCATTTTGATTTCATTTAATTTGCGTTTTGCACCAGGTGCACAATGAACAATGTACACCCGAATGCATAGTCCTATTTGCGATTAATATGTCATATCCAAATATTCAATTTATATACTTTACTTTATTACAAAACTAAAGATATGTAGTGATAAACTAACATAAATAAAAAGATTGGTATGATACGTGTGATCATACGTGAAATAAACAAATAGTAGCTTGATATGTTGAATTGAATAGAAACTTAACATATTAAAACGTAAGATATATCAAAATGTCAATTACTTTGCATCACTAAAAAAATAATCAATGATTATTTATTAAAATAGTAGCTCATAAACTAACGTTGATATTCCCATTAGATAACGTTGATTAACAATAAGACAACTAATCTAATCAAAACCATTGAAATATCTCATGTTATTAATGGAGTTGTTTTCCAATATTTTTTTGGGTGCAGTAGTTGTTTCTTATCTGCTTTTGGTTTCATATTTTGGGTTTGATTGCAATAGTCAGTAGATATTCAGTAGTTGTTGTCTTACTATAATCATCCAAATTTTGAAAAAGTCAACCCCTTTTTTAAATGCATTCACGACAACCTTCAAACTTAGAGCCTTTTCCCATATCGATCACTTTGACTACATTTGCTGGCCATTCTTCTCTTTTACTCTCTCCTCCTTTCAATGGAACAGTAGTTCGGCGCTCATTTATGATTTGCATGCAAAATTTCAGAACACCCATTCCCATATCATTTCAACTGTCCATTTCCTTCATTTACTCTTCCTCAAACGGAGCATTGAACACATAAATCCTCTGTTTTTCTGTTCCCAAATTACACCCAAAAAACAACAACAACAAAAAAATCACGGCTTTTACTGCAAATTTACGAATTTTTTCATGAAATGCAAATATTTTCATATGGGTATTCATCAAAGTGATCAAAAATAGCATTTCTGAGGGGTTTTTAAGGAAATTTTACTGTGTTTTAAGGCAACTTTCTATTTTGGGAAATGTGAATTACAATAATTTCACTCCTAATCCGTTTTCTTTTTCCTCAAATGCGTAATTCATGATCTGGGTATTTCTCTAAGTGATCACAAATGAGGTTTTCTTTGAGTATTTTCTTGGTAATATTGCATTTTGGGTAAAGAGTTCACTTCAGAAAGAGCTCAAATTTTACTCAAGATTTGATCTTTCTGCTATCAAATGCAATATTGATGATCTGGGTGTTTGTGTAATCCATCAAAAATGGCAGCTTTGAGGTTTCATTTGAGTATTTTCATTCTATTTTTGGTAACTTTCTGTTTTGGGTATGTTTCTTGCTTGGGAAACTCGACCTTGGAGACTCTCTTAGAGGTGAAGAAATCTTTTGTTGGAGACCCAAATGGTGTGTTGAAGGATTGGTCTGTAAAGAACCCAGATTTCTGCAAATGGGGAGGTATCACATGTAACTCAGCCCGAGTTGTAGTGAGTCTAAACCTATCCGAGTCATCACTCAGTGGGTCAATCTCACCTTCACTCGGTGGTTTGCAACACCTACTCCACCTTGACCTCTCTATGAACCAACTCACTGGTCCCATCCCAACCACTCTCTCAAACCTTTCCTCATTAGTATCTTTGCTTCTCTACTCAAACCAACTCAGTGGGTCCATCCCTACTCAACTGAGTTCACTCGGGAATCTCAGTGTCATGAGAATCGGTGACAATGATCTCACTGGTCCCATCCCTGCATCATTTGGCCAACTTTCTAATTTGGTCACTTTGGGTTTAGCCTCTTGTAGCCTTAATGGCCCAATACCTTCCCAATTGGGAAAGTTAACCAACCTTGAAAACTTAGTTTTACAAGATAATTATCTGATGGGGCCAATACCATCTGAGCTTGGGAATTGCACTGGGCTTATTGTTCTTACAGCAGCGGATAACCTGTTAAATGGCACCATTCCTCAAGAATTTGGTCACCTTCAGAATCTGGAGACTCTAAACCTTGCAAATAACAGCTTATCTGGGAAGATTCCTGATCAAATTGGGGAAATGGGTCAGCTTATTTACCTTAATTTGATGGGTAATCAGCTTGTAGGTCCCATCCCAAGATCATTAGCGAAGTTGGGCAATCTTGGGACACTTGATTTGTCAAGGAACAAGCTCACTGGTGGCATACCTGAAGAGTTCGGGCAGATGAGCCAATTGAAAGACTTAGTTCTGTCAAGCAACAGTCTTTCAGGTGCTATACCATCCAGCATTTGTGCCAACACAACCAGCCTTCAGAGTTTATATCTTTCAGATGTTCAACTCTCAGGTGAAATCCCACCTGAAATTGAACAATGTCAATCATTACAAAGGCTTGATTTGTCCAACAATACACTCAACAGATCGATACCGGTTGAGTTGTATAATCTGATAGAGCTGACTGATTTGTACTTGTATAACAACAGTTTGACTGGTTCAGTATCTCCTGCAATTGGAAACCTCAGCAAATTGCAGAGTTTGGCACTCTATCTGAATAGATTGGAGGGAAATTTGCCTAAAGAGATTGGTATGTTGGGAAGTTTGCAGGTGTTTTTCATCTACAACAACCAGTTTTCAGGGGAGATACCCTTGGAGATAGGCAACTGCTCACGCTTACAAGAGATTGATTTCTATGGGAATCATTTCAGTGGGATGATTCCTTCTACCATTGGGCTGCTGAAGGAACTGAACTTCCTGCATCTTAGACAGAATGATCTGGAGGGTGATATTCCTGCCACCTTGGGGAATTGTCGGCAACTGTTGATCCTCGACTTGGCTGACAACCGTCTTTCCAGTGGGATCCCGGCTTCATTGGGAGGTCTAGAGTCTCTGCAGCAGTTTATGCTGTATAACAATTCTCTTGGAGGTAACATTCCTGATGAACTGAAAAGCTTGTCTAATCTGACAAGGGTGAATCTTTCAAATAACAAACTGCATGGTAGCATTGCTCCTTTGTGTAGTTCAACTGCATTGCTTTCTTTTGATGTGACTAACAATGAATTTGATCATGTCATTCCTCCCCAGCTGGGAAATTCACCTTTGCTTGAAAGGCTTAGACTAGGTAGCAACCATTTCACCGGGGAAATTCCTCGAACATTTGGATCCATACGCGAATTATCCTTGTTAGACCTTTCAGGAAATTCTCTTTCTGGTTCCATACCCTTTGAGCTTTCCTTTTGCAAGAAACTATCTCATGTTGATCTGAATGGCAACCATCTTACAGGCAGAATCCCAACATGGTTTGGGAGTTTGCCACAGTTGGGAGAAATTAAACTGTCCTCAAACTCATTCTTTGGCCCTTTACCACCTCAGTTATTCAACTGTTCGAAACTCCTTGTCCTCTCTTTGGATGACAATCAGCTGAATGGTACCCTACCAACTGAAATTGGTGACCTTTCTTCTCTTAATGTCCTTAAGCTCAGTAACAACCAACTTTCTGGCTCGATTCCACCATCCATAGACCAGCTTAGCAAACTCTATGAGCTTCGACTATCTAATAACCAACTTAATGGTGACATTCCAATTGAGATATCCCAACTCCAGAATCTCCAAATCATGTTAGATCTTAGTTTCAACAATCTATCTGGACCAATTCCATCACAAATCGGATCGCTCTCTAAGCTTGAAGCTCTCATTTTATCTCACAATCAGTTCACTGGCGAGGTTCCTTCTCAGATTGGTGCAATGAGCAGCTTAAGCACGCTTAATCTCTCATACAACCAGCTTGAAGGGAAACTTGATAAGCATCTCTCACAATGGCCAGCTGATGTTTTCGTGGGGAATAAGCAACTCTGTGGGAAGCCTCTTCAACTTTGTGGTGCAGCCAAACAAGGGAACCATAAGCATGAAACCGGAGCAGTGATACTCTCTTCATTGCTTACAGTTGTCGCTGCTGTTGTCTTATTTCTTGGAGTGGCCATCTGCATCAAAAGGAGGAGAGAGATGCTCAAAAGATCCAAAGAAGTAGGGAGCAGTTCCTACACTAGTTCCTCCAACACAAACCGGCGGTTACTCAATCCAAAATCACCTAGGAGGCAATCAGAGTACAGATGGGAAGACATAATGGAAGCAACTATGAATCTGAGTGATGCTTTTATAATAGGTTCAGGTGGTTCTGGCACAATCTACAAGGCCAACTTGGCATTCGGAGAGACAGTTGCAGTGAAGAAGATAGCACGGAAAGACGATTTCCTGTTAGACAAGAGCTTTGCAAGAGAGATAAAAACACTCGGGAGGATAAGGCACAGGCATTTGGTGAAGCTGATAGGGTACTGCAGCAACAAAGGAGCAGCCTCAAATCTGTTAATATACGATTATATGGAGAATGGGAGTGTCTGGGATTGGCTACATGGAAATGAAATTAGCAGCAAGAAAGAAAGAAAGAAGGGACTCGATTGGGAGACGAGGTTGAGAATAGCTGTGGGTTTAGCTCAAGGGGTGGAGTACTTGCACCATGATTGTGTGCCAAAGATCATTCACAGGGACATCAAGTCAAGTAATGTGCTTCTCGATTCTAATATGGAGGCTCATTTAGGAGATTTTGGACTGGCAAAACAGATTCATTGCAATTATGAATCTATCAATGACACAGAGTCCAGTATCTGGTTTGCTGGATCTTATGGATATATAGCACCAGGTATATAAAAATTTCTCATAATCTGCTTCTTACTGATTATTATATGTTTCTGCCCACATCTCATAATTTGTTAATCTGTATCATTATCTTTTATTCACTGTATTGTAGTGATAACTGATAACCCATGTTTGACCTTTGATCACGAATTATTATCATAATGTGTCACAAAAATTATGCTTAGATGTTGTTGGCCACTTCTCTAACATGACTTCGGTTTTTTAAATTCGTATTGGTCAGAATACGCATACTCATTGAAGGCAACAGAGAAGAGTGATGTTTACAGCATGGGAATTGTACTGATGGAGCTTGTAACTGGAAAAATGCCAACAGATGGAAGTTTTGGTACTGATATAGATATGGTGAGATGGGTCGAAACACGTATCGAAATGGAAGGACTGGAACGGGAGGAGCTGATAGATCCCAGTTTGAAGCCTCTCCCACCAAATGAAGAATGTGCAGCCTTTCAGGTTCTTGAAATTGCCCTCCTGTGCACCAAGACTTACCCTGCTGAAAGGCCAACTTCACGCCAAATCTGTGATCAGCTTCTGAATATCTTCAGAAATAGGACGATTGGTTCGGCCAAGGGTGATCAGTGATCGTTTTCACAGTGTGAAGTCATTGTGGATTAGAGAGTTCCTTGGTGCATTTCAACATGTATTTTCTTTACTGTATTCTTCAGAGATTTCTAACATATCAGCCTATTATCAGAATCGCAGTTGTTCAAGACGAGGACTTGTTATTATTATTGTAACCTGAGGCAGCTATTATAAATGATGCACATGTAAATAAATATTTCTAGTAAATGTTATGTTGGCTTTGATAATATTGTTACAGACTTACAGTCCTTTCACATCTAAAAAATCACAAGAGTTACTCATTTATTTTCTAGATTAACTTAATTTACTCTTCACAACTTGTTCACCTATGTTGAACAACTTCGATAGTATATTAATTCATGTCAACTGTTTTGACATAAAAGGGCGTAGCTTAAATATAATTAGGACTATTTATAGAGTTTTGACAAGTGTATTATTATATGTTATGAGATCCTAATTGGATTTTAAGAAAATATTTCTTAGAATTTCTCTAGTTGCATCTAAATTCCTACAGTAAAATTACGACACCATATATCGACTATCACACACATGGCCTAAGACAAGACATTATCACAAATTTTTAATATAAGCTTGTTTTGTTTATCTAGGAGATGAACCCGGAGTTTCTCCTCACAACTATGGATTTGTTCATACAGTAATTTATTTCAAATTCATATGATTCGTTCATATAAATAAATTTATGCTCCCTCCATCTTGTTTTTTTATTCTTCCTATTTGTTTTTGGGTAGATCCTCAAACCTATGGATTTGTTTGTACCCGAAGGCTAGAGTAACTCATAAGTCATAATATAGATTTGTTTCAAGACAAGTATAATTAATAAATGCAACTAGTTTAACTAGTACCAATATTAGACAACTTAACTTAAATTTGCTGATGACTTTAATTGATTATATCGCAAGGTATTGGTGCAACAACTCCCCTTGTCTTCTTAATTTATTTTTGGTGGATTAGATTCCCGTGACTGGCCTAGCCTGCCATCGTATTGCTAAAGAATATTTCCATTTCCTTACAGAAATTCCAAGGTTCATGAACTTTTCACATGCAAAAACTTAATTGCTCGATTAATTATCACATGGTTATAGTTTTATCTCTTAATTTTTTATGCAGTATATCAAAGTCAACCAGTCAAGCCTTAGAAGATTTCTTATCAATGATGAAACACATACCATATTATATGAGTGACATGCTAGTAACCAAGAGCCTAACCTAATTACTCTCCGTATTTTTTGAATCGAGAGAGGAATTCAGACAATTTTTTATGAGTATCAATTTTTGAATTTTTTTTATAAAAAAATTATTAAATATAGAGATTCTTCTTTATTGTCATGGTTTTTGAGTTAAAATAAAAGAAAATTATTAAAAAGAGAGAAAATAATATTGAAAAGAAAAAAGCGAGTAAACAAAGTGAGAAAATTATTAAAGTGAAAGTTAAAAATATCGAAAATAATATATTTTTTTTTCCCATTGGCCTATCTTCATCACTGTCGTAATAATTGATCTTCTTGTTTGAATTCTTTTTCACTAAATTTTCCTAAATTCACCCACAAATCAAAATTTCAAACTCTTCCTCATTATTGAAAAAAATGAATTGATCCTAATGCCGTATGGCCCATATTCCCCTCCTTAGTAGAAAACATTATCCTGGTACATTGAACAAATCCATTGCTTGAAGCTTAAGTTATCTCACTAATAATCAAACATGGATTTTGAAAAAATTTAAAATGGTTAACTATATATAAGTATCTCTATCTAATACAAACAACCCCTTGAAGTCTCACTTCTTTTATCTATCAATCCCTTTCTAAAATCATATTATATGTCAATCTTATTGCTAATAATAAAGTTAAATTATACGTACGCAACTTCATATTTTCATATCGTGCTTAGTTTGTTGACTTTTGTTAAAATTTTGATATATAAACATAGAGTTTTCCTAATTCATACCTAATATAAATTATATCAGGATATTGAGATATTAAATATAAATATTGTTATATCAGATATATCTATTGGTATATTAGATATAAAAATAAAAAATATATAAAAATATATACAAAAAAACATATATTAGGTATAAACATTATAATCTCGGGTATAGATTAAACTTACGAAAATACCATCGATATATTTAAATCAGGTAAAAATTAGGCATTATCTACAAACATATCAGTGAGAAAGAACAATATTTGAAGTTTAAAGTCTTGAGAGTTATGGTGTGAAAAAACTATATTGAGTGAGAACAATTTATACATATATTGCAATATTCAATAGTAAGACCTCGAATCTATTTTCATCTACTATGGCATTAATTACCATTTGATCAACATTAAACATATCGAGAGACACGTAATTATCTAATGACTTTTCTCTCATGGTTTTTTTTTGGTTGTTAATCTTGTTGTTGTCAAATCCTATTGTGGGTCAAGCTTGTAAGTAATGTTGTTGTCTGAAAATCTCAAAACAATGAAATCATTAAGAAAAAGTTATAATGGCATAATCTTGGTTTGATTGACCTTGAAAATCTATTATTGGGCACATTGTGGGTCTTATAAGACTTGCTTGTACGTGTCCGACATGCTAGAAATCTACATTATATTACTCCCATTTTTATCCCTACTACTAGTAACGTGAATGTACCTCAAGAATAGTTAGATGTACATATTATTGCTAATCACATAATTAGGATATGATTGGTGTAAATGGTGTACTAATTTTTCCCCTCCAGGCGGGCATATTAGTAGAGTTTATAGGTGTAGGTAACAACAATTAGCTTGTGTCAAAATTTTTCAATATACAAATTTAAGTTAGCTAATAGCAATTAGTTAGATATATTTCCTCACTACGTAAGATATATATAGATGTAATAGCGTCACATTTTTCATATAAATGCTTATTATTTTATAATAATATTTGGAGAAATATAAAGATGTTACTTCCACGGAATAATGTAAGGCATGCAATACTATTACGGAGTTACTTAATGAAACACCTTATATTATACTTAAGTACATTAAGAGAATTAATAATAACAATGATAACAATAATAATAATAATAGTAGTATTAATAATAATATTGATTGTTCACAACACTACAATACTAAATACAATAGTAGACACTCTTCATTCAACTCCACGATGCAAATGTCCACTTTATTGAATCAATCCTAGTATCCTACCTATCATACTATTCATAAAAATGAATAAGGCAAAGTGAAAACAAAATAATAGTACAGATCAGTATAAAATTGAGTATAATCATGCACATGGTAATTAAATTCAACCATAGACCTTCCCTAAATGTTACTTTGATAAAATCAATTCCAAAGTTTTTCAAAGAACATAATCCACATATCTAAATTAGGTCATGTGCCAAATCCAAAAATAGTTCAAACTCAACAAGTTATCATATAAAACTTTGTGTTGATGGGAGTACTAGAAAATATGATATAGAACTATTCTTGACAAAAAAAAAAAAGTTAAAACTTAACTATTTAAATGTACTCCTATTATTAATCATATCGTTGAAATGGTTTATCAAAACCCGTACTTTTAATTTCTTTTATATAAAATATCAGAGATTTAGGAAAAATATGTTTTAGGAAATCGAGTCCTGCAAAACATTGTACATTAGTCTATTGTCGTTGCAATTCTAAATTGATACTAGTGAACTTTTGGTAATTTTAAGACGTACTCTTGATAAAAGTTGAGTTGTTAAAAGTAAACATTGGATTTATTTAGTTGATACTAGTGAACTTTTGTACTTTTGTATAATATATTTTGACACATTGTGTTAAGTTGATAAATCTAAACATATAGCTAAATGTTTCTTAATTTAACGTATACCTCAACACGAATCTATACCGTAAGTATAATATTTTAATAAGATTCATTTTAGAATTTATTGTGGACTTTATGTTGAATCATGTTCGGAATTTATTCCAAAAACCAACCCTAATATTGGAACAATACCAAAATAGAACTCATAAGGTCCATTAAAAAAAAAGATTCTAATTTTTATGTGGCATATTACGTAAACTAATACACTTCGTTCTTATGTGGCACGACACATGGCCGAAAAATGCGCCGCTAAGTGACGTTCTCGTGTAATTATGTAAGTAGAGCTGTCAGAATCAGACCCGACCTGATAAGTTACCCAAAACCGACCCGGACTCGACCTGATTATGACCCGAAAACAGACCCAACCCGAACAGAAGTTAACCCGAAGCCGATTTTACCCGATATTCAAAGACCCGAACCCGATCTGTGTCTGATCCGTTAGGGACCCAACCTATTACAAACCCAACCCGAAAATAACCCGAAACCGATTGAAACCGACACATAACCGATATAACCTGATTTATAACAATTCGTTATCCAAATTTACTGGATTTGTTAATAATCTGAATATACGTGAATATGACCTAATTTTGACAGACCTGTTTTTACCTAATATCTAATAACTTTGAAACCAAACATTTTTATTAATTTAATTATTTAATAAGTACATTTATGAAAATAAATTTTTTAAAAGATTTACTAAATATTCAAATAAAAGCAAAACAATCATGTCTATGCCTATGAAAAGTGACAATTGAGCCTTCCGATTTGGGGTTTTATTGTTTTATAAATCTCATTGACGTCCTTCTTTTTCCAAATTGACAATCATTTTCCTACATACTACTCTTTAAATTACATTAAATAAAAAAGTAAACTATAGTTTTCATAGCATTCCGCTATAACCCGTTCAAGAACAGACCCGATTTTACCAAAACCGACCTTGACCCGAATCCGAAATAACCTGCTATAACCCGTTAAGGAACCGACCCAATTGTACTAGAACCGACCTTGAACTGAACCAAATATAACCCGGCCCGAACCCCGACCAAGAAAATAACCGATTTAACCCGGACCGAACTGACCCGATAGGAAAAATTGACCCGATAAGAACCGACCCGCGATAGGTCAACCCAGAACCGACCCGTTGACCCGATTTGACATCCCTATATGTAAGTATATAAAAGGCATGTAAATTATGACTTTATGCAGTATATTCAACTCCTTCACCCTATGTCTTAGATATACTCCTTTTTCTTTTTGTTTATCATGTTTGAAATGAAAGCTAAAAAAATAGAGATGGAATCCTGAAGAATCTTAGTTGCATTGAGTAATAATTGCTATGTTAGTGGAATATGTATTTAATAAAAAAAATGTTAGTAAGTAGAAAATGATTTGTCATTTGGGATTTTTTGTTATTGGAAAAAGGATATTAGTGGGATGCCTAAGTGTACAAAATAAAAGATGAACTCAATTTTCATTGGTGGACAACAAGGTACACGAATTACTTGGGGCTCCAACCGCATTTTGGTTGGAAATTTTGGAAGGAAAATTTTTCCTTCCTAGTTTTAAACCTTTTTAGCAACTTTCTACCATAAAAGGCAGCAAAGAAATAAGCTTATGTTCTTTAATAAAAACCACAAAAACAAGTCAGCCATACAACCAAGTCAGCCTCTGTTCTTTAACATAAACCAGAAACAAAAAAAAAAAAAAAAAAAAAAGAATTTCCCACATCATTGCCTAAAATGGCATCAAATTTGAGTGTAGCATCTAATGAAGAATATAGAGATGGAGAAGACATGGGTGCAGTGTCATACTTTTTCAACCAAAATGTAAAACCCGATTCTTCATTAGTATCTAAAATCTCACAGCAACAATTCATTCCTCAACCCATTCTAGTTCCCAATCATCATACGCCCAGGCTTAGTGAAGAAAAGAGACAAGTCATTCTTCAGACTTTGCTTGACATGAGAGTTGGTGGCATCTTACCTCATGGAACAATAAAGGAAGTTTATGAAGAATATGGATACTATAGAAGAACAATCAACAAATTATGGAGCATAGCAGTGAACAACAAAGAAGCAAACAAACCATATGTAGTGAGCAACCGATTAAGAATAGTGGAAGGAAGAGGGTGGTTGTCCCAATAAGCTTATTTGAATCACAACCAATGGGAAATAGGACATGCATAAGATATGTTTCTAGTTTCATGAATCTAGTACCAACAATAGTGTGGAGATTATTAAAGAGAGGTGAGATCAAAGCTCATGCTAATCCTCTCCATTCAACTTTCACATGACATAATAAAACCAAGAGTCTAGAGTGGACTCTCAGCTATCTAAATGATTCACAGTCAAGCAAACTAAAGTACATTCCAATGTTTGATTTCATTTATATAGATGAAAAGTGTGAGATACTAAGGGCAAGATGCTTGAGCCAACCTTGAGTTGTAAAAGGATAAGGTGGGATGGGCATCCAACCCCAATTAGGAAATTGACCCTGTTGCCAATACGAGGCATGTTGTCCGCCAGAGTACTAATGATGCCGGCTGTTACCACGACCACCCTCGGTGTGTCCTCGACTTTGACTTCCACTGCCTGGGCTAGTTATAGCCATAACTTGAATACTGTCGGCTATTGTTCTTTCCTTTTTGTTGCTTTGGACCGCTCGAATGATCCATTGGCGCACAATTCACCTCAGTATTATCACCTGACGTGGATACCATTGCCGACACAGAGCCTAACATTGCTTCCCAAGACATCCCTGCTTCTTCCAATGTAAGCATGGACCCGACCTAATAGAAAGAAGGAAGTGGGTTGCTTTAATGGATCAACGTACCCACACCACGATACGATTTGGTAAGTCCCCCAACTAGTTGTAAAACCATTTTGCTGTCCGAAACCTTTGATCCAACATTCCTTAGTTGATTAGTGAGGGATTTAAGGCATTGATAATATGTCAAGATATTTGGAAAATCTTCCAAAGAAGTGGTGGAGAATTCTAGCTCAAGAGTAATGGCCCGAGAATGTTGACTATCTTGAAATATATCACGCAATCTATTCCAAGCCTCTATGGCTATGGCATCGGGTTTGATAATGGTGTGCAAGAGGTCATGTGATATGGTAGCATAGATCCACGAGAGAACCGCGGCATCAAGGGTCATCCATAGTTCCTTTTCTTCCTCGATAGTAGGAACTATCTCCTTGCCTATATTAGGGGGAATGATATGGTGAAGGAACTGGTGTGATCGTGCATGAATCTTGAATTATTCTACCCACGTAGAGTACTTGACATTTTCCATCTCAAGAGTAATGGAAACATGGTTTTTGGTATATATTGGAGACGAAAAGAGTCAGATGAAATGAAGACTTTAAACCTGATTTGGAGATTGATGAGAAGAATGTGTAAGAAAAAGGGAAGAAAATGAACAGTGGGTTAACAATGGTGAGGCAGAATACTGATTAGGGCTGAATATGAGCCGAGCTAGCTCGTGAGCTACTCGAGAACGGAGCGCCTAAAGCTCAACTCGAGATCGAAACTAGGCGAGCCCGAGTCGAGTCGAGCACGAGCTTTACAAAAGCGAGCTCGAGCTTGAGCTCAAACAATTCAGGCTTGAGGGCTTGACAAGCCTAAACGAGTCGAGCTTAATTAAGGACGTAGTTGAAACCAATCTTTAAATAGAATCGAGCTTAATTATTCAAATAAGCATTTAAAAAATTTGAGCTAAATGACGAGCTTATACCAAGCCGAGCCGAGCCACGAGCTTTTGTCGATCCAAGCCCGAGCTAAAATTTTAAAACTCGATGAGTCACAAGCCTGAGCCCGAGTTTAATGAGTCTTAGGCAAGCCGAGCCACGAGCTTCTTGATCTCGGGCTCGGCTCGGCTCATTTCCAGCCCTAATACTGATGATAGAAGTGGAAGAAGAGAGGAATTGTGCCCTAGGCAACTAATACCATGAAGGATTATGAGAATCTTTCCTTGGTTATTCACGTACACTCAGTCATCATATATAAAAATTACAAGCCTACAATAGGCATAACTATAGGCTAATAATTAGGAAGGTAATTATAATTGTTGACTACAAACTATTTACGCCATATTTAACAATTACCTCTTCTATCTCGTGGATTATAGATATCTCATTGATAGATAGTGAATCACATAACTATTTGTTTGTCTTTGACGTTAGTAGTTCGCTTCCTCTGAAATAATTTATTGACTAGTTTAATAGTTAGGTTACACTATTGTAGGCTTGCATGATCACAAGGTCCCTTTGTCATTTGGTTTGGCATTCTGCCTTAAACTAGGCTAGAGCTAAGGGTTTGGAGAGCACGAGCCACTTCCATCCGTCTCAAGGGAAAGTGTATGGACTCACGCTTAAGGGTGGGGTTTGTAAGGTGGAAGTGAGAACCTAAGTGAGTTACTTCTCCTATTACTATATGATTTTAGAATGACATAACAAGTAGGCTCTGATTGTGAGCCTCTCTCCTTTATATCTCCCTATTCGATTATTATGCCCTCGAGGGTTATTAATCATTCTTCACAAGCATCCAAGAACGCGCTGAATCGTTATATTTATGTAATTAGATTCTTAGCTATTTCATATAAGCTCTTCATTCCACATCGTTAGATTATCCATCCTTGCTATACAACACATCCATTGTAAATCCTGATAACTCAAAATTATTATCTTTTGAAACTTAATATAAAAATAGAGATTTTTTATAAGTTTTTTTTAAAAAAAATGCAAAAATAAGCTCATAACCAAACTAATTTGAAAAATAAGCCAATTTAGGCTAGAAAGATAATCGATGTCCCGGGTAATGATTTAGCTAAAGGAAAATCGTTCCCTAAGGCACCAATTTGTAGTAAGATGGATTAGGGTTCTGGTAGAAAGTTGGGCCAGTAGAAATCGTTGCCTAGGAAAATTTTTAAATCGCTGCCTAGGCAACGTTTTCTGTTTCAGGCAACGATTTTCTAAAGATTATTAAAGGAAAAAAAGAGAAAGAAAAGAAGAAAAAAAAACTCGGCCAGTGGAAATTGTTGCCCTTCATTTAAAGAGAATTCGTTGCCCTTGGCAACGTTTTTCACTGTCCTAGCTTTATGCCAAATTCTAATCCCTACCCACTACAAATCGGTGCCTTAGGCAACACTTTTCCTTTAACTAAATCGTTGCCCGAGGTATTGATTCTCTTCCAAGTCTAAATTGACTTATTTTTCAAAATAGTTTGGTTAGAAGTTTATTTTTAAAAAATCTAAATATAGTGTAGAAAGTTAGCGTAAAACATGATGGCCCTGAAGAATGTGTAAAGCTGAAAGACATTGTATGCCTCTGAGATGTGATGAAAGATCTTAGCACTCATTTGTTCAGTATAGTATATAGCCTAAGGATAGATGTGAAAGATTATTTTGATCAATTATATTCTATTAACTTGATGTGCCATTTCTTTTTATTTTATTTTTCAATGATTGTTAATTGATTGTTGATTATATATTTGGTATTTTGCTGTACACTTGGCAGAAAATTATATAGAATTCCTGTAAAAAAAAATATAAATTATTCAAACGATTGAATCAGTAATAGGCGTTCATGTTAGGTAATATCGTAAGTTGGTGGATTTTGCACATGGGGTTTAAATTTAATACATTATTATACATTTAACATTTTTAAAAATTTATCCATTCATAAAAAAAGATAATATATTAGATACAACGTGGCTCGATTAACTCATTTCATTGGAAGTTCTGCCCACTATTTTACCGAAAAGGTTTGAGGAAGGATTTTGAGATGGGTGATTTAATTAGCTAATATAGTATATCTATATATAATTGTAGCATCTAGACATCAGTTGTTACATGTTAAAAGTACATGCACATAAGATTACAAGATTTTTACTTAGATTGTATATATTTGTGGTTGGCCCATAAGTATCGTATGAATACGAGATATAATAAAGTTATTATATTCAGTCAAAATAATCTCGTGTCTTCTAGTTAATCAGAAGATCAATATATTTACATCTTAGTTTCATAAACCCAATAGAATATACATGGAAAACAATATCACAAAAATATATCAAAATCAATCATTACAATATGATAGATATATTTCTTAATTCTATCTTAACATATCCCTATAAAAGTTACCCTTTAAAATAACAAAAGTTACTCTTTTAAAGTTGATAAAAGCTGATATATGCTGTGTTGGGGAGTAGCTTTTGTTATATTAAAGTTTAACTTTTATTGAAATACAATAATATTATTGTATATCTTGAGCGTATAAGATCTTTGGTAAACACTAGACTACTAAACTACGTTACTAAACCACAAGAGTTATATCTAGTTGGGGTCCAAGTAACTTAAGGTGTGCCTTTCTTTAGGTACACAAACTCAGTTGTATTTTTGGAAATTTGACTTAGGATTGGTGAAAAATAGGAAAGATGGCTAAATTGTAAGATTGGTAAGCCCCTTCACTAATTACTATTCAAAGAATGTAACCAGTCTCATTGTAAAATCTATGACATAAGTTCCCTTTTTCTTTGACATTAGTTGTTCTTTGAGGTTTACTGGTCAATTTGTTATGAAAAATAGAATTACAATAGATCTAATTATATTCTAGTTGTTCCTTTTTTCTTTGATGCAAGTTGTTTTAAGAATGTGCAACCATTGATCTAATAATATATTCTAAGCTAGTTAACTTGTTAATTTTTTTATAAAAGTTAGATTTTTCAGACAAAGAATACTTATCATCCATTAAAAAAAAAAAAAATATTCTAGCATGGTTTAATATATAACAACAGCAAATGGCTCTATTGGGTGCGGTTTATTGCAATTTTACTATTTCAAAGGTATGGTTTAGGTGCATTTTTTTTTTTTTTTTTTTACATTCAATAAAACAGACAAATTGCATCAAAAAAGTAAAAAAATAAAATAGACAAATTAGAAGCAACTATAGGAAAGGTAAGTAGTCTATCAACTAATATTTGTTATTTCATTGGCGATGTGAACTTGTTCTCCGGTGAACTTGGTATGATTTAGTTTTGGAATGGTTGTTCGGTTTGTATCATGTTCCAATGTGCGGTAAACCGCACCATGAACTCACGTGGACATCTTCATGTGTACTTAAACATGATCAAACTTGGGTCCTTTGGGCTAGTGAAAAGTTGATGATGTAAGTCCTATTCATCAAGGGCTGTGAATCACGAGTAGACCTGTTTAAATGGGTAGGGGTCTATTAAGGGTCCTTAACCGACCCGTTTATAAAAGAGTTTAATCAATAACGGGTCTAATGGGTCGATCTTTTAAAGTGTCATGTTTTATTCAGCTTTTAATGGGTCAAGTCGGGTCAATAATGGGCCTGTATTTTCCAAAACTTTTAAACACTATCTGGTAATTAATTATTTACATTTACTTGCTGATGGTCCACTATAAAAGATTGGAGGTGATACATGTAAAATATCACCCTTTATAGATAAAAACTATAATCTCTTTAGACAGCCCGACTCGGCCCGTTATATATCTCCTTTGGTCCGACCCGACCCGACCGATTTGGATCTTCTTTGGCTCGACCAATTTTGCTTGTAACCCATCTCGATCCTAACCCGATCCAATATATAGGTCTAAATCACGAGGACCTTACAGGCAGTGATAAGTGATCACTGATCAACAACCGTGCATTACAAAATAACTTGATGAAAGGAATTGGTGGATTTACAGCTCAGTCATCACCAAATCAACTGCATGATGTAGACAGTGATGCATAAAGCTTCTCGTTTGTACAACTCCCTTTTATTATATGGTCGTTCACTTTACTAGATCATGGTGAAATATATTCTATTGTTAAACATTGTTTAATATGAATGGCAACAATAACGATAATTATAAAAATGAAACGGTAGGACATTGAGTTGAGTGCATTGGACGCTTATTAGTCGGATGCATGGTTGTAAAATGTACTAATTAATACCGGGTTTACGCTCCCTAATATAAATAATAATGATTGAATTTTTTATTCCCTAAAGTTGGAATAATTAATACAAAGTGCAGTAATATTATAACATTGTATTAAACAATTAAATACATATTCCCAAATTTGGCTTATTCTTTAAGAGTTTAAGGGGGGCATCAATGGATCTGATGCTCTCTATTAGTTTTAATACACATTCATTTTAGCTTTCTAATTACAGGCGTTGAAGTTGACTGTGTATGAAAAGTGGTTAATTATACAAGGAGAAATTAATCTTGTTCTTCAACCACTAATCTTATCTTTGTAGTAAGAATGAGGAAATCTAACATACAACAATGGTCTTTTTCAACATCCCAATTTCTTTCATTCAAGTCTGCTCCAGATCAAGGAGGAACTCATAAGCAATACCCTGCTGGCTATTCACAGGTTTGTATCCGTACTCGGGTTGTGGCAGGAGTCTCTTTGGAGGCATTGGGGTAACTTTGATGTTGTTGATAGTCTGTTATTATGATACTTGATGCTACTATAAGATCTTATGTTTTCAATGTATACATTTGCAGAGAAACTTGGGTTTGGACATTCCAGGGGGAAGTCAATATCCTGTTACTAGGCCTCGATGGCTGCCTAAACTTTCAGCAAATAATCAGTCCCCTGAAGTAAGAACTTTTCCTGCAGCTGGTCAAGCAGATGAATTTGTTCCCTTTACTATAGGTTCTGCTGTGGGAGCTGCCACAACCATACCTAATGTGTCTGTTATGCCTCCTACTGGTCCTGTTGTTGGCTCTACTGATCTCAAGTATGTCGCTGAGTACCTTCTTTTTTTTGAGATATGTATTATGAAGTTTGTTCGACTGTACTGAAAATAAGTGCCTGATGATTTTGTTTGTAGGAGTTCTCCGAGTATCAGAAATGGTTCCTGTCAGTTGACCCTCTTCTATAATGGATCGGTTTGTGTCTATGATAATGTTTCTCCAGAGAAGGTATTGTCATTCAGTCATTCTATTAAATCAACACTCTCATCAGTTTCGTCTTTCTGCTTTCTCTGACAGTCTTTGTGTTTATTCAGGCTCAGGCCATTATGTTATTAGCTGGAGATGGTGAATCAAAGAATCCACCTGCATTAGCTGCTGCACCTTCGTCTCTACCCAAAGTGCAATCACTAGGGTCACTGCCTAGGATGCTAACAAAAGATACTACTGCTCTGAATCGGTCTTCAGGACTATTAAGCACCGTGCCTTTGCCTGCGCCAGTTAGTTCACTTCCTGCAGTTTCTTCTAGCTGTGCAGTTGAAGCAAATCCGATAAAAAGAACTGCATCTCCTATGGCTCATGCTAGGTTCCCAGTTTCTTTGCCTACACCTGTTAGTTCACTTCCTGCTAGTCCTTCTGGCTGTGCAGTTGAAGTAAACCCAATCAGAACAACTGTTGCTTCTTCTGTTCATGTTAAGTTCTCTGTTTCTTTGCCTACGCCTGTTTGTTCAATTCCTGCAGTTCCTTCTAGTTGTGCAGTTGAAGTAAATCCAATTAAACCAATTTTGTCTACTCCTGCTCATCTTAGGAGCCCTGAACCGCAAAAATCAGGTTTCTCTGAGGGAGCTGGTGGTGTAAAAGCATGTAAATCAGGTGCATCCTCAATCAATTTCATGAACATGTTTCTGCATCCTTGGTTTGTAGCATATCCTTGACTTTTTCAGCTTTTTAAGACCTCTGACTTATTATACCAGCTGATTCCATCCTGATTTAGAGCTTCAGTTTCTTGAAAATTTCGTAAAAAGTTTGACTTTATGTTATCTACTACAGTTGTACCTCAGGCTCGAAAAGCATCTCTTGCAAGATTCTTGGAGAAACGAAAAGAGAGGTAAGCACTGCTATATTTAAGTAAAAATGGTCTCTCTGGAATTGATGCAATAAGATGAACCATTTTATCCATGGTTTGAGAAGCGTATTGCGGATATAATCTTTACTCCTTACTTGGTTCCACTTGTTATTTTCAAAGTGCATCATCATATTAGACCCAAATGAATAGGATTGAGGCTAAGCTTTTGCTGCAGTCTGCTTTATGCTTACAAATGGATATGTCTGTCCAACAGGGTAACAGGTGCATCTCCTTATGCTGTCAACAAGAACGCTTCAGACTGCAGCACGGCGTCTGGTAGATCAACGTTAAAGGCGAAATCTGCATCCTTAAGTCCCTTACCAGCAACTCTCTGATGAACTCTAGCTATAGGACTATTTTGAAAATATATTCAACCTGTTGTATTCAAATACGGTGATCTATCTATAATTTTATAATTTTTTACTTTATTTTAGTCTGTAATATACAATATCTTTGAATTCTGGTTTTCTCATTACTTTAGACAACAGAAAAATCTATGCTAGTAGGCTTATGCAGTTATGCCAAGGTTAAACCTACCTTTCTATCCAGGACTACTCCTTGCTTGAAGTATATGCGTCTTGGAAATTCTTTACATATTGTGCATGTGAATAAATATTAGTTTCATATTCATCATAAATTGCAGATTTGCAGGCCATATGCAATGCAAATGACCCAAGAATAAGCTAGAATTTTTTTTTTCCAAAGACAACGATTGACAGTGAAATTGTCAGCATCAAATTGCATTATCAAAATAAAGGTCAAACTAATCTATATCAAATTCACTCTTAGTTTTTTTTTTTTAAAAAAAAAAATTACTTTGGTGTTTTTATAAAGAGTTAAATCAACAAGTCAACTCAATAGATGGTGCAAATTGATTTGTCCAAATTGTTTACCCATGATTTGAAATTTTTAGAAGTTATAATTTTGTAGATATAGTGAACCTATACTATATTTATAAATTATACGGGCTAATCACATATTACTAGACAAAATATTTTTTATGTATACGGAATATAATAAGATTATTATATCACAACAAAAGTTGCCCCTTAATACAATTATTGATTTTAATGGGTAACTTTTGTCGAGATACAATAACCTTATTGTATCTACGTGGATACAAAAGTTTGTGATTCTAGATTTACTTAATTTAATTTACCACAAAGGTGCACTTAAAGTGGCTAAGAAATCCACTTGAGTACCTTGTTAACAATATCATGCACAGGGGAAACTGTGAAGCACAATAGTCTCAACAGTGAGGCCAGGGCCAAATCCAAACAACACACCCCAATCCAAGCCATCACCTGTAGTAGTCTTCCCCTCCTTCAATGACCGCTTACGCGTCTCGTCCATTATAAAAAACACAGACGCACTTGACATGTTTCCGAACTCACTGAGTACATGCCACGTAGCCCTTAGCTTGCTTTCCTTGAGCCCAAGTTTCGACTCTACTTGGCTTAAAACCGCAGGCCCTCCAGGGTGCGGGACCCAAAAAATGGAGTTCCAATCATTGATCCCTAAGGGACTGAAGGCCTCAACAAGTGTTTTCTCGATGTTGTTGGATATGAGCTCGGGGACACTAGGAAGTAGTTGCACGGCTAGGCCTATTTCTCGAATATGACCCTCAATAGCCCTTTCTGAGTTAGGCAGTATGGTCTGAGCTGTCAACACCAGTTGAAAGATGGGTCGCTCGTTCAATGCTTCATCTGGTTGTGCACCCACAATCACAGCGCCTGCACCGTCTGCAAAGAGGGACTGTGCTATCATGGAGTCTGAGTATGTCTTAGACGGTCCACGAAAGAAAACTGTTGTGATCTCAGAACATACAACCAGCACTCGAGCTCCCGAGTTGTTCTCTGCAAGGTCCTTTGCCAGGCGAAGGACTGTTCCGCCTGCATGACAACCTTGTTGGCACAGCAAGTATCGCTTCACTGAGGGGTTCAGGCCTAAGAGTATTATGAGCTGGAAGTCAGCTCCTGGCATGTCAATTCCTGCTGTGGTGCAGAAGATAAGATGGGTGATCTTAGTCTTGTGTTGCCCCCACTCTTGTATGGCCTTCAAAGCAGCTTCTTTTCCAAGCTTGGGAATTTCTGTTGCAAGTATGGCTTGACGACTGTCCAAGGAAGATGCGTTGTAATCACACAAACGTGGGTTCTCTTTCAAGATCTCCTCAGTTATGTGCATGTACCGTTTCTTAATCATTGTTTTCTCACCTGTAAATCATGTCACACATTAGCCAATAATATTTCTCGATTTTCGTTCAAACGACATACCAATGCGCACGAGGCAACTTGGGCCATTGTTGTAAGTCTACCTTTAGACATTAAATTTCTCAAATATGTATATAGTGAAATGGATGACTATATAGCAGACTATAATATATATTTAGCTCAATATATAAGAACTGTAAGGTAATTGTACATACTAGTATTTTGGTGAGCTTTTTTCAATCTAACATCCGAATAAAAATGTGTGATCTAATTTAATCGGTTCCTATGATTCTCGAATTGATCTAATGGGCTCACCTGAATTAGGCTTTAGCTAATCGACCTAGTTCAACTCGAGTAGCTTGTGGGTTAAGGTTAGGCTCATCACTTACTGCTTACACAATATTTAACCAAGTGGGGTCACCTTTTTTGGTGCTAAATAAATAGAAGAGAATAAAAGTAGGAAAAGCGTACAGATGCGCTTGTATTTGGCCTTGAGATCTATCATATGCTCACTGTTGGTAGCTCGGAAATAGAAGTCAGGGGCGTCAGCTTGGTACATAACATTCGATGGGTTAGCGGTACCTATAGCTAAGATGTTGGCTAGGGTTTTGGTCCTCTGGGCGTAGTGGGATTCACTAACAGGCACGGGTGTCATTGGTTCACCACCCAAAGGCTAATAGGCGTGTAAAAAAGTTGTGTTTGAAAGGAAAAAGCCAAGGCTCGAATGGCTTAAGGTTGTAAGTTTTATGGTTCATATATTTTGTAGCTTTGCTTTGGGTTATATATATAAGCCTTTTAAGGGATGTTGCGAAGACAAGTATTTATTTAGGCAGCATTGTGGTTGCTTGAAAAAATCCCAATTGCGTTGATTTGTTCTACCGAAGTCTTTCTTGCATTTATGTGACCTTCTTTTTCTGGCACTCTTTAGGGATAAGATTGGCCTCAAATTCTATCTCAATTTGGTCTGAATATTTTTAGTCTAACGCTTGATTAGATCACGAATGACATCAAACCCCTAAGAGTGGAGGGGAAAGAAACTAGGTAAATAGATCTCAACCCCGAGCATTTGGAAAGGGTTTAAGTGTTTTTGCCAAAAATTGTCATCTAATGGCAATTTAAGGATGGGACTTAAACATAAATAAAGGGTAGGAAATAATATAATGGGTAGAAAAAGTAAAGTGACACACTAAATTGTTAATGCCGAAAATTAAACCTAAAAATGGGAAAAATTATGGGGTTTATTAAACCGATGTTTGATAGGATCAGATATTGATCGTCATAACACCTACTATCAACTATACCTCGACTTCACCTATTACGAGTAATGGGCAAGTAAGGGTCGAATATACATGGAATGGCTTCAAATAGATACTGAACTCTAGCAGTTCAGCTACAAGCTAACTCAACTAAAGAAACGATTTAGATTAGATCTAACTAAATTATAGTTCAAGGTTCTAAAGGACTTGTTCTATGAAGGTTAAAGCATTAGGGTTTCGGGGTTCAATATCGATTCCTAACATGAATGAGCTAAAGCTAAGAATTGGACTCAAAATGAGATAATATGAGGCTCACTAACTTGCTATCAACCTATGAATCAAATCTAAACATGCTGCAAGGAAGGGATTTTAACCAGAAACCAACCTCTTGGTCATCTTCAAGAAAGGGCTTTACAATTGTGATTTCTCACCTAATAGTATTTTAAAGCATACAAGAAACACAATAGATTTTAATCAACAATTATTAACATTTAAGTTAACAATACTTAACATCAGGCCACTACCTAGATATTCATTTCTCAATGTCTTCGACCTAGAAAAGCAATAGAAGAAATCTAAATGGCCAATTTAGACTCCAACTCAAACCCGACATTAAATAACACATAAATCATCAAGAAACCAACTCTATACTTTAAACATCATAACTAGTAATAGAAAACATTAAATAATCAAAATAACTAGACATACTAGCAAAATAACGAATAACGATGAACAAACTATTCAAGAAACTAAAAATAATCAAACATAAATCAACAAAAACAGAAAATAAAATGAAACTACGAAATATAAAACAAGAGAAAGTGAAAGAACATACTAATATATTGATATGGAATTGATGTCTGACAACTAATGATTGCAAATCCGATGAAACTATGCAAAACTGATGTAAAATCTACGAGAAATCTAAAGTTTTGCGGAAGAACAATAAAATAAACCCTAAGCTATCTCTCTAGGTCTTCTTTTGTCTTCTTCCGTGCCTTTTTTTGCTTCCTTTAATTCCTGTAAAAGAGTTGGAGCAAGCTACAAAACTGCTAAAAAACAACTGAGAGGACGCTTTGTACAAAGTCAAGCGCCTACTCATAAGGCCTCAACTCTAGTTCTAGTAACTGAGCGGCCGCTCAATACAACCTTGAGCGGCCTCTTAGGCCAATAAGCGACCTCTTGGAGGCCGCTTGTAGTTCTCTATCTGTTCACTACCATTGAACTAAGCGGCCGCTTGTAACAAAGTAAGCACCCGCTCTGGTCTCTTTATCTTAAAAGGCCTCTCTTCTCTGCTTTTCTACTATAAATCTCCATTCTTCGGTTCTCATGTTTGAGCTCATTAGATACCTTCATTAAGCCATGAAAACATGCATAAAGGTAGAAAAGATAACGAGAAATCAAGGAAAATAAGATAAAAAAAAACACGAGAAATGCTCCTAATCCTAGACTATGCACAAAATGATGAAAAATAGGATAAAATAGGACGAACTCATACCAAAAGGAGTAATAAACTCTGCTACTCTTCTAGGAAGATACAAATGAGTAACATAAATGTCAGTCATCACCGTTCTACTATGTAATAGATGTTCTTTGTGCGATTCACACTTTGGTACAAGGAATGTTGAATGCTAAAATAGGGAAAAAAAGACATAAGGAAATAAAGAGTATAATGATGTAGGTGTCAACTTAAATAATGAAGCTGAAGTACTAAGTGATGAATTGCAATAAAGTGTATAAGTTGGTGTCCGCTCCACTTCTTGTTTTTCCTTTCTTTTATAGCTTCATCTGTAACACTAGCAACTCCTAGCCGTGAGTCTTACTGCCATGAATTTAGGAGCTTCTTAACCATCTTCTTATGATTCTTGCACTGATCCATTCAAACCTATTTTCTAGCTATTCTGAAATCGTCTCTTGCACGTTGATGCTGACTAGCTCTCTCACATAAAAGCCCATGTGTAACTTATGGGGAATTTCTATGGGTATATTCATCAGACTTTGGGATTCTTAACTAACTTCCTAATGGTTGTTGTTTGATTCCTGATGCTTAGGCGCAATGCTTTCATATCTTCTACTTGATCATGACATGCGGGTTTTAACCTATGAATTTTCCCCCAAAATTTAAAAGTTTGAAATGCTTAGGATTTCTTAAGTTTTTGTTTTTTTAAACCTCCATATATGCAATTCCCGTAGCACTCAACTACCATGAATTTATAAGTCTTGCCTTTCTTAGGTATTTCGGTTATTGTTTCCTTCATCCGATTCTTCGCCTTCTTCAAGTCACTAAGCAGCTACCCTTTTTACAACAATCCACTTCGAGCTTGTTAGGTAACTTTTTCTCCTACTATCTTTTTACCATAATAATTTTTGTTCAAATTATATAGAAGAAAGACATAGCTAGTAAGGGATCTCTCAAGGTTGTCGCAACCCAATCTAAGGAAAATGCTCAATTAAAGAGGAGAAAGCTACAATAAAAACCAACCCTCCTCTTGGTGAAATTAGTACCTTGCAATCTTTATAAGACCTAGGGGCCCTTAAGTCTTTAGCTAGGTGGTCGGACAAGATAAATATTGTCACTATTAGGGATCACTTTAGTGACCCATTGCCCCAACAATTGCATCCCCCTTTATGATACCCTTTCCTCATTTGTTGTAAGCCTCTTTTCTCCCCTTTAGTTAAGGAGTTCATGGTCATATATCAACTAATGCCTAGCCAAATCATGCCCGAGACTTGGTGTATAATGTAAATCATTGATCTACTCACAGAGGAATAGGGATCTTCATTTGATGTTAAGGATTACATTCACTGAGCTTGGCTTTAATGACCGTGGGTACTGTGGGCTAAGCATTTCATGTTCCTCGATAAGTCGGCACTTTGATCCAAAAACGCTTGGATTTCCACCTAGGGTCCTCCATCTTCAGGTACCATTTTTCACTTTATGATTTTTATTATTGAGTCATTTATTAACATGTATCTCATGTCTACTTGGAGCTTCAGAGATCAAGCTGATTAAGTCTACCGAAGAGGTTCCTGATGTTACCCCCTCTCTTTCCAAGAAAAGGAAGGCATAGGCCAAAAAGAGACCAAAGGACTTGGACCTTGAAAAAGGAGAAGTAAATGTTGACGAAGAAGAAGAAGAAGAAGAAGAAGAAGAAGAAGAAGAAGAAGGGTCAGAAGGAGGGAGCTCTACTATTGAAATGGCTACGTCTACGGGTACTTTCCTTGTTCATATCATATTGTCTAAACATTAGCATGCAATTAATTTTAGTTTTCTTTATATCAAACAGCTAGCGCCTGTATTCCCATTCTCAAGATGTCAAATTTTAAAATGTGGCACATAATGAGAGCCAAAAAGACAAAGATGAGTGCCCTAACCGAGAATTACCATTGATGAATCTGCTACTTTCCATGGTTATATTAAGTTATCTAAACATTTGCATGCGTTCAGTTTTAGTTTGCTTCCTATTAAACAACCATTACCTGCATTATCATTCCCAAGATGTTGCAATCCAAAATATGGAACATAACGAGAGCCAAAAAGACAAAGATGAGTGCCAAAATCGGGGTACTGCCACTTGTACCTCCTTTATGGAGATTGTACGTAGATGATTACTTTGACTTGGTTTGGGCTAGCCTATATAGCTTATTGCATCATGATGTTGCCTAAAAAATTTCTTGTGGAAATACCAAATGAGCACTTATTAGCAGGATTTTATTTCAATTAGCATTTTCTTAAGATTTAGAAGGTTTGGCACAAATATTCCACGTGGTCACTTTCTTTCTTGGATTTCATCAACATAGCATCTACGTACACCTCTATTGTGTTACCTAGCTGATTTTTGAACATCTTGTTAGCTAGCCGCTGGTACATTGCACCCGCATTCTTCAGACCAAAAGGTATAACCATAGAATAATAAATTCTCTTATCAGTGATAAAAGCAGTTTTCTCTTGGTCATCAGGGTGCGTCAATATTTGATTATATCAAGAGTAAGCATCCATAAAGGCTAGGAGCTCATGGTCAGATGTCGTGTCTATTATTAAGTCAATGTAAAGTAGTGGGAATAGATCTTTAGGGTAAGTTTTTGTTCTAATTAGTGAAGTCAATGCAGAATCTCCATTTTTCGTTCTTCTTCCCTATCGCCACAACATTAGCCAACCAATTTTGGTATTTCACTTCTCTAATTTTACTGATGTCAATCATCTTTTGCACTTCTTCGTTGATAATTTGGTTTCTTTTTGGCATGAACTTTTGTCTCTCTTTCTTGCTGGTGGTGATCGAGATTGATGTTTAATTGTGAAAGATGGCATTCTAGTCTATTCCTATCATATCTTCATGGCTCCAAGCAAAGTAATTGGAATTTTCTCATGGGAAAGCAATAATTTGTTCTTTGACGTCTCATATAAAGGATGCTCCTACTCGCACCGTCCGATGCATTGAATAGTGAGTTATAATTAAAGGGTTGTTACATTGAGCTTAGATAGGTACAGAACCATTGAGGGTTTCTAGCCTCATACTCCCCTCAAAATTAGTTTCCCACAAGTTGTGAATCTTTTTTTAGGTGCACATGCTCAATTTCAAGGGTTTGATAGAGCAAGATATCTATAATAGAATGAAGCTTCATACTTTTCTTATTTATTTGTGGCCTTAAAAAGGAATTTTAAGGCATATGCCATAATTTTCTCCTCTAAATAAATGATGACCACCCCTGTTCAAAATCCTTCATTATTCGCAATTTTGTCTTTGGAAATTTGTTGAACTTTGGTAGTCTCATCCACTTCTTCATAGTAGGAACATCTAGAAGAAAATTAGCAAGGGCTTATACTTTAATTGCAACTCTAGGCAAGAATTTGGTTCCAAACCTTGTATATCGATTTCCTAGTTGGCTAGCCTACCTGATTTCTCCAACTTTGTCAGGGAATTCTCTAGATGCATATAAGTTCTTACCACGACCTAATGTGCAACAAAGTAGGGTATCTGTCCAAGTATTTTTTTACAAGAGACCGCATGGCTTTTTTGCTTTTTTGCCTAAGCTCCTTCGGACTCATTTGGTGATAAATGCAACTTTTTACGACTGGGTTATCCTCTCATATTTGACCACGCTTTTTCTTGGAATGCATTTATATATACCTTCCTTTTTTTATCGTGTTTTTTCCCTTTTACCATAGTTAGGATTCTGAGATCTTTCAATAAGGCTACAATAGTTGCATCAATACCCTCAGGTGTGAGTAGACTCGACTCAACTTGAAGTGTCTTCTACATCCGTTCCTCTACTTGCGAGAAGAAGACTCAACATGGAGTTAGAGACATAATTACTCTGACAACTCAACCCTAGATGTTGGGATACTAAAACATCCTGTTATTGTCTTATTTCTTTGAATTAGCACCACAGAGAGTGTATGATTGCTAAAATGTCATTCTTGTTAGGATCCTTATGAGGACTTTGGGCCAATAGTGTGCATACTATTCACTATTATTGGGAGATTTGAAAGATATTGACTTGTTTTTAAGAATGCCCTTCTTCTAGCACCAATTTGTTTCTATCTAAAAAGAGAGCTGATTGAGTATTAAATAACAATGTTAATTTGGATCTCATGAATAGCTTCTTTAAATATCTAATGGTGGTGCAAACCTGCACTAATAAGGTTATTAGCCTCGAGAATGGTGTATAAGAAAACCTTATTTGGTGCTTATGTAAAAAAATAGTCAAGATTTAAGATAATCCTCTAAGATTAGTGTTTTGTGTTCTAGGAAAAAATGTACCTTTACATGGGGATAGCTAAGCTAATCATATTTCCTATAAGATTATACTATACGATCAACAAAAGATTCTAATTAGTAGAATTCAACAAAATAGCACATAACAGTAGAGTGAGAAAAATAAGGAACTTACCCTAGAGAACAAATCACGACAAGAGGGATACCAAGTTCTATAAAACTCAACAAAAACTAATCTTTCTCTAGCCTCTTTAATGAACTCAAAAACTCCTCAGTGAATTGAAGAGGAAGATACAACTAAGAGGGAAATCAAGGAGAATCAGAGGGAGTTAGGAGAAGAGGATATTGTGTTAGAGTTGTTGGTGTTTGAAGGACAACGAAGAGGGAAATCAATGGGAAAAAGCGGCAGGAAAGCCCCGTGGTTGGTAATGTTGGTTGAGTTCGTCGGCGATGAGGGTTTAGTTTTCTTGTGACAAATGAATTGAGGAAGAGGAAGAGACTCAGCAATCCATAGCATTTTTAATTTGTGTTATACGTACTTTAGAGGCTATTATTTTACAGCGGTTCTAATGTAGAACCGCTGCATAATGATAGCCACAATTAATGATTTGCGACGCTTTGCTAATATGTCGCAAATAAATAGCCGCAAATAATTAAATTCTACTATTGGATATTAACTATTATTGGGAGATTCGAAAGATATTGACTTGTTTTTCATAAGGCTCTTCTTCGAGTGCCAAATTGTTTCTAATTAGAAACAGAGCCAATTGAGTATAAAATAAGAATGTTGATTTGGGTCTCATGAACAGCTTCTTTGAATCTCTAGTGGCAGTGCAAACCTGCACTAATAAGGTTACTAGCCTCGAGAGTGGTGTACGAGACAACCTTATCCGATGCTTAAGTCAAAACAATAATCAAGGTTTAAGATAATACTCCAAATTAGTGTTTTGTTTTCTCAAAATGAACGTACCTTTACATGACTCATCCTGAAATGTTGGGGTCTACCTTGGATTAACATGATTTAAAACTCCCTTTCTTCATGTACTTGATACGCTTTTAAATGGGGTTATTGGTCGTCCAACATAACTTCCAACCCATCGGTAATGGACCTACACACTCTCTATATATACTTGAACTATCCATCTACAACTTCAAAATGCAAAAATAGTGCTTAGAATATAATAGAGGACTAGTTTTTTTTTTTTGTTGCTAGTGCAGGCTCATAGTCCAAAAACTAACTAAACGACTCACTAGCAATTAAACGTCACAAAACTACTCCAACAATAACCTCCATGGTTAAAAATTGCTACAGAGTAGCTTATTATTCATAAAACACATTGATTTGTAATTTAATTAGCATTATAATAGTAATTAGTGATAGTCAAGATATTCCAATCAAATAATTTCATGTAATTTTATTAAGTCATGATAAAAGGAACTTACAACACTACTCTAAAAACAAATATTGGAAGTCAAGATATTTCACCTAAATTAAAAATAAATAAATACACACACTAAAAGCGTAGATTTTGGACTATGAAATTAATAAGGAACCTTCAGTTCAATTGTGGTCTAAGATAAGTTCCGTTGGAAGTGAAAGACTTGAAGCCATGCAAGTCTCATCCTAAGCCAAAACTTCACCTTATCCGTTCAATCATCTATAATTAGACTATCGGGCGTTTTTGCAATTGCCTTGTCATCAAGAAAATTATTAAGGTTCGATACTTAATACTCCCTTTGTTTCTATTTGATTGCTACATTTTCATTTTTTGGAGTTATAGTTTAAAAAAGTTGACCATAAATTCTTAATATATTATAACAAATAATATATTCAAGTGAGATTATGTTGGATTTGTTACAATGTAAATTTTTAGAATATCGAATCTTTATAATTTTTTTTTTACGAATTTAGAGAAAAAAGTTTTAAATTATGTCTTGAATATTCTGAAAAGTCAAATGTAACAAAAAAAAAAAAATAGAAATAGAGATAGTATTTTCTTTATATTGCCATTAGGTACTTTCATCCTAAATTTTTCTATTTTGTATTTGCTGATTTTTTTACAGAATTACTTCAGTTATTTTACATTAATTTGACTTGTCTAAGCTAGAAACTTTTTTACCTCTTAATAATTTGGATATTTCAACGATATGAATTGTCACTACCTTCAAAATTAGTGTCATTTCGTATTTTATTTGGATATGTGTTGGCGACTTGGCGTATTATTATAGATGGTTCAAATCAAATCTACAATCGTTTTTTTCTTTTTTACCTTCCATGGTTGTTCAAAACCCAAAATTCTAAAAATGTAAGTTAGTTTGAATTATGATCTTGTAATTTCTGATGTTGTTGACAGTTATTTTTCTTGAAATTTCAGTAAAAAAATTAAATCTTTTATGTGTTTTTTTGTTTAGGATTTAAGGGGTATATTACAAAAGGGGAAGGTTTAGTTTATTGAATAATCCGATTTTTTGATGAATGAAGTTGGTTCTAGGCCAAAGTTGTTGGGGACAAGATAGCTGGCTAACGATGGAAGAAAGATCATGTTTGTAAACTGATGAAAGAGCTAGCTTACCCAACAATTTTATCTAACTATGTATGTTGGATCACTTGAGATGTATTGGACTTCTCATTGAACGTCATTTAAACGAAAACCCGAGTTAAGATAACCTAACGATGATACTTTCTACTAAAACTTGTTGAAGTTTACTCAAGGTCAACATAGCTGATAATCTAGTTCTTTAAGTACTTGGGTCTATGGTGGTTATTGCTCCATTTTGTTTAAATAGTAGCAAATAAGATTAATTGAGATTAAATTATACAATCATGCAATGTTAGTTGATGTTAGCAATATTGAGAACACTCTTTTATCTATATATGTTTGACTTCAAATTGCATGTTTGCTGTTAGATTAAAAGTGGATGATGGTTACTCAAAGGAGTTTGAACTTCCTTCATTAATTTTTTAATTTTGGATTTTTGAAATAATATATTTTTAGACAATGCATGAATTCCCTTGTTATTTTTGGTTTTGTAGCTGTTTTTGGTACTCTAAACACAAGTGCATTGGATTTAAATGCTTTCAACATATATAATTCCATTTATAAAAAATAATTATTATTTTTATTCTAACTGGTTGAAGTTGAGTTAACGTTGAGCTAACTAGCCGGAAATCCAACTACATGTCCTCAAAAGTGTCAAAAAAAGTTTTAGGTCCAAAATTGTGAAAAAATAAAAGTTTGGGTCCTAATTATTATCTTAACTCAGTACTTATCGTTAACAAGAATGTCATATAGGATAATAGGATGTGAAATAAAAGAAATACTCCTTATTATTCAGTGGACCATTAGTAAGATGATAAGATCATAAGAATACCACATCAAAACATTATTTTATGTCATGTTTTAAAGTTTCTACGTTACTAGTAACTTGTGCTCATAGACTAGTTATAGAAGATATAATGAAAATTTAATATTTTCTTAATTTCTTATTACAAAAAAATCTAAAACATTATGGGCAAAAAAAAGTAGTCATTTTTTTCCATTAAAAAGTTTTTTTTAAAAAAAAATCCGAAAGTTTCTTGTTACAAAAATGATATTGTATGGTAATAAAATCACTACACATATGAAATTAAGGTTCCGTTTAGTAGAGTGTAAAACATTTTTCCTAAAAATTATTTTTTCCATTTACATTGTTTGGTTTGGAGTAAAATATAGGATGTAAAACTTAAAATATAAATTTATTTTATACCCTACTGAAAACATTTCGCTCCAAATTTGAGAGTAAAATTTTTTTTTATCCATTCACTCGAAAAAAATACCAATTAAAAAACAAATGACACATTACCAATTCACGCATAGAGCTGTGTACGAGTCGTTCCGTGCCTGACATGGATCGTGTCAGCTCGTGGCTAGCCTCTTGTTGTGTCGTGCTATGCCATGCTAGATTTTCCTAAAACTCGGCCCATCACCCATGGCCTTGCACGATTCACGTGCTTGTCGTGCCGTGCAGTGTCGTGCCTCGTGTTGGCCTAAATTTTTGTATAAAAAAAATAGAGTATATAATAGAATTGAAAAAAATATTTAGATAGTTTAAATTATATTATTTAGTAACATTTAATACTATTATTAGTAATAATATTTTATTACTAATAATAGTATTAAATGTTACTAAATAATAACGTTCTTTGGGTCGTGTCACTCTCATACTTGTGCCTAATTTTTTTTTATGTCCGTGGTCAAGCCTGCTACCCATTCCACGGACAGCATGACATGTCGTGCCATGACTGTGCTTTGTCGTATCATGCCAAAAGCGTGTCGCACCTACTCGGCCCAACCCATGCCCCACTCTATTCACGCATTCTTTATTTCTCATCTTCTCACTAGCCTCTCTCTACTCCACACTTTCTCTCTCTTAAAAATTGGGGAAAAAATCCACAATTTTTTTTTCATCTTCTTCGAATATGAACAGTTCAGTACGTACTAAAATGGATAAAATTTATTCGAATTCATGATATAGTACGATGTTTTTTTTATATAATTTAAAACTTAGTAATCAGGTGTATAATATGGTGATTCAATAACAAATTAAAATAAAACGAATTATATGAATCACCATGGGTTAAGGCTAACATGTTCTATCGAGTTATAATCAGTTTCAAGTTTTAATTAAGTTGTGTATCATTTTGAATTTGTATAATAATCAAGTTGGTTCAAATTGGTTATTTATTTATGTCAGTTGATTGTCGGGTAGAGTTCAGATCATAAAATATTAAGTCAAACTGCTTGTTAGTCAATGTCAAGTTGGTTATGAATCATCGGTTTCACAATTATATTGGTTATAAATCCGATTCAAGTAATTGTAGGGTTTAGATCGGTCAACTTTTGATATCTCTGCCTCTAACAATAACACCAACTTCAAACATGTGCAGCTAAAGATAATGTCATCCTAGTCAAGATCAATAAATCAGCATATCAACTGATTTCTAATTGAGAAAACGAAAATTCAATCCAAAACTTCTATTTGAAGCCAAACCACATCTTAACTCTGGAAAAATTTAAAGGAAAAAAAAAGTCCATATATATTTTTTTGTTATTTTCATTTTAGAAATTCCCGATTTTTAGAATCCACAAATTTGAGAGGTGATACCGCCACAAAAAAACAAGTCTTCCCTTCAATCAAACCAATATGATAAGATAAACAAAGGGACTGTCGCATAATCTTGAATTTACATGTCAATTTCAGCCGTCACAACTCACAAGTTCTCTTTTTCTTGGGTTGCTTGTCTAACCACCTCACATCCACACTGTCTGTCACTAATTAAGATTTTTTAGTGGGGCTCTAAAATTTAAAAGATTCTTAGTCTTAAGATTCCATACTTCATTCATTTCTTGAGAATCAGAATTTCTTAATTTTCTTAATCCTATCTTTTGTTCTTCGTATAGTTTCGTCGCTTCTTTTTGAGTTGGGTTTAAAAAAAAGTCGAGAAATTTACAAATTTACATGTATTATTTCATAATTTTGAGAATTTTGCGAGAATTGCAACAACCCAGATGAAAAGATCTAACCTTTTTAACAACCCAAGTATGATTTCTCTTTACTTTATCATTTTGTTGCTCTATGTTTAATACAGTAATTTGATCCCCTTAATTTTGCTTTTTTTTAAATCTTGTTTTTCGTATAATTAATTAGATTGTTTTATTTTATTTATCTTCCATTTGATAATACAAATGGTTTATGAACTGAATTGGATATGGATGAATCTTTCTATATTTGGGTTTAATGTGATAAGTTTGAGAGAATTCATTCATGCAATTTATCAAAAAAGTTGCATTAATTTTAGTTAAATTTGCAGTTGTGATTTGTAAATGGTATATTATGAGTTGGATCCAGTTATAATTGGGAGATTTTGTGTAAAAATCCTTAGGATTTTGAACAAGCTAGAACACTATTGATTTGAAGTGATCTTTGTAATGATATGCTTCAAATTTTCGTTTATGGTTTGATTTCATATGAGCTAATATTTAGTCTGTGTTTTATTTTTGTTGCTATTTTTAGAAACTTGAGTTCACGCATCTGTGCAACCACTTGTTTAGTTGGTTTAGTTCTGATGATTGTACCGAATTTCACTTTCTGACAGGCGTTTGAAGTACTTATATAAGTTATCATTCACGAAATCATGATCAGTGATGGGGAAGATGGAGAGCATTCCAACAGGCCCCTTGGACGATGGCCTGTTTTTGTTTATGGTGTGGGCCACATGCTTAATGACATTACATCGGCCTGTTGGTTTACGTACTTGTTGGTTTTCCTGACAGATATTGGACTTTCCTCAGGGTATGCCTTGTCTGTTGTTTTTTCAATCTCATTGTATGTTTACCTTTTCTCCTCTTTCAATGGAATCATGATTTGATATAGGTTGTGTTTGTTTCCTTCATATGAAGGTCATGTTATTATGAAACAATCAGAGTACTTGAATAGGCTAGTATTTGACTATTGAGGCATGAATTATGATTTAGAACTTCGTGCTAACGAATGCATGAATTATTGAGGCTGTAGGACGTGCTAAAGAAGTTTGGTTGTAGGCTTTTTTTATTGATATGATTGCACAGAGGCAAGTTCCGTTATTGCTTTGATTCTTAAGGAAATTGGTGGACCTGCTACTAAACAGTTTTAGTGGGACGGGATGTTTGTCGGTGGAACGTTTGATTTGAACTATCTATTACAAAGTACTCCATGTAAACTGCTATTTTTTCGATGTTTGCTTACCAGTATACTTTCTTGAAAATGGATGAAAGGGTTCATTGTGGTGTTGCCATACTGAAAAAAGAAACTGTATCCTTCTAATGTTTTGCTCCGTTATGCTTACAGTTTCCTAATTAAGGGACTTGCTCAGAACATAGGATTATTTTCTATTTGGTTAATACTATGGCAAATGATTAATGGCTATATGTTTGATAGAAAATGCTTTTTAAGAGCTTGTTCTTTGGAATTTAAGTACATAAATAATTTTATTTGATATTTTTATTTAACTCTCTGTAGATACATACACCTTTCTGATCATTTCTATCAAGGTCTGCTTTCATACATGATTTCTGTATGCCAATGTTCACTTACTCAATGGCCTATGCTGATAGGGATGCTGCAATTGTGATGCTTAGTGGACAAGTGGCAGATGGTTTTATGACTGCATTTTCTGGCGAGCTGGTATTGTAACAACTTGTTTTCCAGCTTTAAGTTGCATCAGGCATCCTATATGCCTTTATTTAAGAATGAGCTGTTAGATGATATCCTTTTTTTTGTCTGGTGGAGGTAGTTGGTTGCTTCATTGATTTAATGTTTGTTAGAATATATATGCTTTCTTATGAGCATTTGAATGCTTATATAGTGAATAACATCAAAGGCGTGTATTGTAGGTGCTCAGTTGAGTTGGTTGATGAATCAATTAGTAAAATGATTATATAGCTCTGAATCTGTTCCAAATACTTATTGGGATAATTGAATTTGTGAAAGACTGGTGGACATATATATATACGGTGTATATATTAGTTCATTGGGCTAGCATTGTAAAAGAAAAAATTCTGTAACTTATTGTTTTGCAGTGGTGAGTTGGTCAGTTGAGATAGGGGCTAGCAGAGCTTTGAAACTCATGTTCAGGGATTGGGGATGGGGTAGGGGGTGATTTGTGCTCAATGTAGTGATGCATAAAAAGTTTAACCCCCATCCAGAAGAATGGAAAACCTTTAGTACTCATGACCTATTGTGCGTAAGGATTTTTCCTGTCATACTGCTTAAAAATCTGTATGGTGGGTCTTGCTATTTGACTTTGGTGAAATCAATGTCATGCTAAGTTAAATTCTTAAAAAAAAAGTGTTCTACTGTCCCTGATCCTGTTATATGGATTACAATCATGCAGTTTTCATTTGTGATGTTCTTTTTTTATTATATTACATTTCTAGTAACAAATTTATCATTGAATATGATGCACTGGACTGGAGTAATGGTGTCCTGATGGACCACAATATTGGTGATTGGCTGAGTGAAGAAATGTTGTACATGACAAGTTTATCTTAATGTTGCTATGTGCTGAATCTGAAATCTATTTTTCATTAGATTTACTTTCTTCTCTGTACCATAAGTGAACACTCTCTTTTCCTTTTCTCTTTTCTTTGTTTCACTGTGTGCTAGATAGACCGTTTTGGGCACTTCAAAATTTGGCATGGTGCTGGTTCTCTGTTGGTCGCTATTTCATTTTCCTCAGTTTTTGGTGGTTGTCTACCGTGCAAAATATTTGGCACTGATTCATCTACTTTGGAGACAATTGGATACAGCCTATTTGCAGCTATCTTCAACATTGGTTGGGCTGCCACTCAAGTGTCACACATGTAAATTTCGCTCACTTCTTGTGCATCATATTTAAAATAGATGAATATCACATAATTTTGTTAAAATTTCTTTCCTTAAGGTAGAACTATGTATATAATAACAGAAATATATTACTGTTTCTGTTTTGGTGAAGGTCTATGGTGAACTGTATGACACTGAATCCAACGAGTAGAGTAGTGCTAGCTAGCTGTCGGAATGCATTTACCATGGTGAAGCCTGTAGTACTTTTCTGGATTAGATTTATTTTTATGACTTCATTTTAATGAAGCATGCCCTGGTTACTCCTATGCCTTATTTCTTTTTTTGGCCCCAAATTGATATTCAGGTTGCAAATCTAAGCTTGTATGCAGTGGCTTTTGTTGTCTTTGGTCTTGGTAAATCAAGGACTCATGATGATATTGAAAATCAGGTACATCCATGCATGGACACTTCTAATCATGTGTATCTTTTTCTCCAAATATAATGCACATCTTATGCCTTTTGCAGTATCGCTGGATTGCTTATGTTTCAATTCTTATTGGATGCTGCTTTGTCTGCATCTTCCTTTCTGGAACTAAAGAGCCCAGGTATTTACTAGTCATCTTTCCCATGTCTATAGTATTCATCTTTGCCAGAATTTGGTCGTTTACTGATTTGTCCAAGCTCTTGGGCTCTATCATTGTATATCAACAATATGTTCCTATATAAACTTGCATAATATAGACCATTTACAGAAAGTTCTTATTATTGGATAATCAGGCATAATACTTTCAGCTTGTTAAATTGGTTCATTTCTTATTTAAGTTGAATCTCTAGGATTATGTGCTATCATATTATGTACCTCTTTATATAATACTTTCAGCTTGTAAAATGTTTGATACTTTCTTCTTTTCTTGTAGATTGAAGGATAGCTTTCCAGGTAGAGCTTGTGGTAGAATACAATGGACCTACTGGTTTCATAGAGTTCTTTACCACCAGGTTGCTCTTGTATACGTACTGACTAGACTAGTCACTAATGTGTCACAGGTGAGTAGGTATCTCCTTCATTACGGAATTTGTGATAGAACTCCAGTTAATTTTCACAGAATAGGTTTCCTGTATATGGCACTTTTTTTTCTTTTAGAAATTACTTGTCACTATATGGTTTTCATTTACTGATTGTTTTTGCTCTCAGTCATTTCTAGCTTTTTACGTCATCAATGACCTACAAATGGCTCAATCTTCAAAAGCACTGGTACATACAGCCTTGCATTAACATGTGTTATCTCATATGTTTCTGTCATACATGAACTCATGAAATCGGTCAACTATATGATGTGTAGGTGCCTGCTATTATATACATTTGCAGCTTTATCGTCTCCATTATTCTACAGGTGCCTTCTATAGCTCATGCTCTGTTTTCATAAATACATTGTCATTAAGTCTCTTGGAAAATCATATGTATATATTTATAGGAGATGTCTTGGACTGGTCACCGCCTAAAGATATTCTACTCTATTGGAGGTGTTCTATGGATAATTTGCGGTGCAGCAGTCCTCTTTCTGCCTCAAGGCTTGAGTGGTTATATGTATATCATCTCCATTGTAATTGGCATTGCGAATGCCCTAATGATGGTATGTGTTGCAACCTCTTTTCTCTGATAGGTACTTGAAAAATTCTGATTTAATGGATGCATAGGTCATTATGGAGATATGAGTTGGTGCAGGATATGTAACTTTGTACTCTGTATCGGCTGAAAGATTGCCTTATTCAAAAGACTATGCTTTATAAATGTGTCAAAATGAGAAATTTGCGAGCATGATCCTAAATTTCTGAGCTTACATGTCAATAAGTCCTCTCAAAGCTTGAACCAAGTTAAAATTGCTCTGTAAATTTACAATTGATGCATGTGTACCTGAATTACTGTATAACCATTTGATTCTGATCGAAGTCACAAATTCATAGAGAAAGTAAGTACCGAGTAAAAAAAAGGATTGATTGAATTAAGTGAAGTTTCTTGCATTGTCTTGTTTATACTCTGAAGGATGTGAATATTTTCTTTAATGATATTGACTATGATTGCCATATTAGAGTTTCAGAGTGACTTAAAGTTGTCATCTCACCTCTACAAGATCTCCTAAATTAGAGCAAACAAAAGGTGTAATTAAAAAATCTACATAAACTACGTTAACTGATATATTGGTATTCTGTTGCAGGTTACTGGAATAGGCATGCAGAGTGTCCTTGTTGGACAAGATCTTAATGGATGTGCTTTTGTCTATGGATCACTGAGCTTCATGGATAAAATGTCATGTGGAATTGTGTTGTTTGTTTTAGAGTCATATCAAAGTAGTAAGTAGTTTATATTTCTACTTTCCTTTTGATACATGCATTCACCTATCATCGTGGTTTTTTCTTTTATTTCCTAATTAGTTTTCCTAGATAGTTTGGTATACCTCATGTGATTGTGGTTTTCTTGCATCACGTCCTTGACTAATCAATTTTTTTCTTGGTTTTTTTCATTACTATCAACGCTAAAACTTACATTAGTATCTTGTCATTATTCTGTCCGCTGCACATTTGCAGTACGCGTAATCTTTTATGATCCGAACTTACAGTAATAGGCTTGGTTGCAGATATATCTTCAAATCGCGGAGAGCTTCATTCATCCTTGTTAGCGTTCTCAGTTACGCGATATGCTGTGGGTATTGTTCCAGCAATCTGTGCTCTTATTGGTGTGGCAGTCACATATAGTACAACGCTTGAAACTCCTCCTAAGCCTCTTGTAGAGCCCCTTCTGGTATAGCATGGTTCAGGCAGCCGAGTTGACATTAAAACCAGGGAAGAAATTTTGCATTGGAAGTATTGTATATCATATTTTTAATGCTAGGATTCATATTTTCTAACTTGTATATTCTATTCTAAATCATTTTGTAGAGCTTAATCTTGCAATTTATTTGCAGCCTCTAAGTTTAATTTCATGTATGTGTTGTAAACTTCCATCCTCTGGTGGTGTAATATTTACTTGTAGCTTACTTTGTGGATGCTCTGCTATAAAGCCTTCCTTTCCTCTAATGAGCATATGTTGTGCAAATGTTCCTATTGGAAATCCCAATTTTTTTTATTTTTTTTTATTTTTTTATTTAGTGTTCATTAAGATCATGCTTTTAATTACAATGTATTAATTTACTAACTTAATTTATGTGCTTAAAAGGGAAATTTGAGAGGGAAGAATTTGTCAATGTATTTTCTTTCTCTGAAAAAAAAAAATCATAAAATTTTGTATACACATGAGATACAATTAAGATATTATATTCCAGTAAAAGTGACTCCTTAAAAAATAAAAAATAAAAAATAAAAAAAAAGCAACTCCTTTAATCACAAGGGTAACTTTTGTTATTTCAAATGGTTAATTTTAAAAAATCGCTAAACATCGCTCGTAATTACAGGACATCGCTCGTAAATTTTCAAATGAAATTATCATTACACCTTTAGTACATTATATCAATTAAATCAAACCCATCCCTACAAAAAACCATTCGTTCATCCTCTCAAAACAAAAACAAAATTCCTTCAAACATCATGTCCCGAAGACCCAGCAAAGAAGTGTTGAGGACGCCGACACCTCTCGCGACGGCGGCGGAGGCGGCACCAGCGAAGGTGGCGGCGGCGACTCCTCTTCCGGTGGTTGAGGTAAGGTTTTTTTTTTTTAATTTGCATTCACCGGCGGGAGGCGACAACGTCACGGCAAGGCGGCGGCGGCAGGCGGCTGGATCCAGCATTTGGGGAAGACGCCCCGGCCGTGGACCAGGCGCCTGGATCCGGCGTCTGGGGAAGACGCCCTGGCCGTGGTTGAGGCGGCTGGATCCGGCGTCTGGGGAAGACGCCTTCTTCGCCGCGCCGCCGCTGCCGGAACCCTAGGTGATGTTATTTTTTTTTTCAATTTATTAATTTATTACTAATGAATTTTATTAATTAATTATATTAAGCATTATAATATATTAATATGTATATTTAGGTTAATTATGATAATTAGTTAGAGTATATGATTAAGATAGATATATTATTAGTTAAAGTATATGATTAACTATGGTAATAAGTTAAAATATAAGTTTATAATATATTATTATAATTATTATATTAATTAGTTAAAATATAAGTTTATGATATATTATTACAATTATTATATTAATTATGTTAATTAGCTAAAATATAAGTTTTAGATATATTAGTTATAATTATTATGTTAATTACCTAAGTAAAAAATATATGTTTAGTATATATAATTATAATTATTATATTAACTATGTGAATTACTTAAGTATAAATGTATATTTAGGATATATTAATTATTATAATTAATATATATTAATTGTGTAATAATTATTATATTAATTGTGGTAATTGATTTATTTTAAAATGTATGTTTAGGATATAGTATAATGATTATGTCATTTTCCTTGATGTAATTAGGAATCGAGTTACCGACCAGGAAAAGGGAAATCAATACCTGCTCACATGATTAGACAACACTTAGAGGATGATTTGGGTCCAAGGCATCCACGTACTCGTGGTGTGTCTGCCTCGGCTCGAAGGGAGAGGGTATCTACTCGATACGAGCAGTCAGTAGGTATGGAGGATGAAGAAGAAAGTGTTGATAGTTGGGATGATGATGAAAACATCTTCGAGGAAGATGGAGATGATTATATAGATGAATTAGAGGTTCAATTAGAGGGTGATCGGGCTGATCGAGAAATAACTATTCGTAAGGGTAAGGGTGGCCGGTTCGTTACTACTTCTGGTACAACTTCCTCTTCTATTTCTGGTCAAAGCCGGAAGAAGATGAAGGTTGATGATTCATGGGTTGTGAAACAGGCGGTTCCTGGTGGTCGGTTGATGGGAGTGTTGTTCCTAGTTTTTTGGGTCACATTGCTAGGCGCATATGGGATGGTAAGGAGAGGGAATCTTCATCATGTGATGGTATTTTAAAATGCCAGAACAGAGATAGAGCGTGCGCAAATTTGCAAACTTGGTATGAATCATGGATGGCTGATGGTTCACCTATTTGTGCACGCTTAGATAACACTGGAGTGTCCCACCTGCCTTGGGCCATGTTCAACCATATGTATGCTACCCTTTTATCAGCTTTCATAGAGCGTTGGCAGCCTGACACCAACTCATTTCACTTCCCTTTTGGAGAGATGACGATTTTATTGCACGATGTGCATGAGATACTTAGGCTCCCTATAGAGGGTAAAGTAGTTAGTGAAAAACCAGATGTTGGGGATCTGAAGACTTATTGTGCTGAGTTACTTGCTGTGAGCATTGAAACATTGGATGCTCGTAAATATTGGCAAGGAGGTGGACTGAATATCAAGGCAGTCGATGATTTATGTAGGAAGGTGGATCCACCTAGGCATTTGAACAATCAACTCAGTGCCTATTTTCTTCTATGCCTTGGATGTTGTTTGTTCCTTGATAAGAATGGTTGTAGGGTAAGGCCACGGGATATAGTAGAGGCGAGGGAACCCAGTACTATGGGAACATACTCATGGGGATCGACTACTCTAGCATTCTTGTACCATCAGCTTGGAATAGCCAGTCGTACTGATTGTAAGCAACTCATTGGTTGTCTTACTCTATTTCAGGCATGGATATATGAGTATTTTCCTGCCTTTCGTCCTCATAGAGACCGCATTCCCATTGAAGAAGGGTACCCTTGTGCCGGATGTTGGAATGTCCGCATGGTTACTAATTCTACAAAGCGACTGATGGTGATTCGTCGGCAGCTTGATAATATGATTGCGTCAGAGGTTAGTTATCCTTGTCTTTATGTTCTTATTTTGGTTTACTTGACGTATGATTGGTAATCGTTTGCTTTGCAGGTTCAGTGGATGCCTTACTTTCGGGACCCTGCTACGAAGGTACCAAGGACTGCATTCCTCGGTTTCTTACAGTATCGGGACATTATTAAGCCTTACATGCCCGACCAATGCTTGCGACAGCTCGGGTATGTACAGGTCATTCCATCTCCCGCTCCCAAGCTTGTGTTCGCTTATCATCCAGACGTATCGGCCGAGTATAAGGTGGAGTGGCCTATATCTGTAGTGGAGAACTTGTGGGTTTAGTTCCCGAGGGGTGCAAGACTCTTCTTAGGTGATTTGGCGCGTACTGAGGTTCCTTCCATTTGTGATGACTCGTACATGACATGGTTCGAATCGAAGTCACATCCTCGCCTTGTAGCAAATGACGGGTCTGAATCTAGAAGAGACCGAGTGCCACCACAAACTGCGACAGATGATGCAAGTCACTTACTCTTATAATTCTCAGTTATTAATTTTTGTCTCTTATAATTGTTTCTACTTCTATGTGCAGTGGATGAACATGGCGATTGAAGCAACGTCCAGTTTTTTGGAAGTTAGAGATTTGATGCCTACAGAAAAGGCGAAGGCCACTTGCGCTCGGTGGGATAATATTATTGACATGTGGAACCGATCCTTGACTATGCAAGATGTCGATGATGAGTCTTGACGTGTTTCTTATGGAATTTGTATTCAAGAATATTGATTAGTAGCTATTTTGTTGGATATTTTGTTGTGTTTGGATTGTGTTGGAACAGGTGTGTGTTATTGTTGCTTGTGGATTGTGTTGGAACAGTTTAATTTTACTGTTGTCGTCACTTGGCAGCTCACTTTACAGAGGAAACTCTGTCAAAATTTCCGTAGGATTTCCATCAAATTACTCCTAACCTAAATACATGGTAATGAATGCCACAGTTCAATTCATAATGACGAGTTTGAAAACCTAAATACACGATTTTCATAATTCTATTCAAAATGATACATTTGAAAACCTAAATACATGATAAGCTTTGCCAGAGTTCAATTCGTTGTCTATATATATCTTTCCAACCGACCATACTTTCATTTCGAATTTGAAACCAGAAGGTAGCTACTGGTGGTACTGGAAAACCATCAGCCAAATCCAACCGAATGAAATGCTTATATCTGCCCAAGTGTGCAATCGCAAATTCTCTTAATGGCCTCGTAATGCTAGTAGGAATTTCCCAAGGGAGAACAGTAACACACGGGTATACTGAAACTCCATCGTTTCCCAATCCGTAGCACATGACGACGCTCTTATAAAAATTGGCAATTGGAAACAGATCCGCGATAATTTCCATGTAATGCTCAATACCACAGTGCCGGGCAACAAACCACAGATCTTCAGAACCATGAAACACATCGGCAACACATCGAACTCCACAGTTTCCATCAGCTACAACATCATTCCATCCTTCTAAATACGGATTTATAAATCCGGGAAGTCTATCAATATATGGAAATTGGTCAACGTCCACTCTACCTGTTGAGGGCATGTTAACATATGAGGACGAACGACCCATAGTCTGAGTACTGCTAGAAGATCGACCTCGACCTCGACCTCGACCACGACCTCGACCCCGAGCAGCATATCTCTCCATGTACTCCCAAGCACTGAAATCACGCCGAGGTCGACCTCTGGTAATGGTCGTACCCTCGGGTTCTCTAATCTCTGACTCATCTGGGTGGAGCATACCATGCAGAAGTAGAGTGGCATCACGTACAAACAAGGGATGACTAGCTCGCACTTGGCCTGTAAGTTCATCAAAACGTTCTGTGTCTTGCGTGGACTGATCTACGATATTAGGGTCCACAACTTCACCAATGATAAGCGATCTCTAAAAAGGATGAATTTGATCTAGGTAAAAACTCTCGCCCGACTGAATGATTCGCGATATTGTGCAAGCGCATGGAATCCCATGGGTTGTCCTCAGCGCACACCCGCATCTAATGTCAATCTCGTGACTTAAAGCACTCATCCTACTCTTCTCTTGTTCCAGCAAGCTCAGACAATGATAGGAAGTGCGACCATGGAGATTCTGGTATAGTCAACCTCGATATAACGTGCCATGTCTTCGTCTGGAGTCCTCCAAACATTGTTTAATACCGTTGACCTGGGTCTCAATCGCCTTGTTAACACGCTCGAATAACGTGTCAAGAGCCGATGTAGAAGAGTTAAGCCAGTCCTTTAGTGCATTGTGGGCACTCTCGACTCTGCAAGTGGTAGTTTCCCAAAATGGACCTGATTCGTCCAGTATAGCACAAATTCCTCTTTATGAGGAATCCATTGTTGCGTAACGTATTGTAAAAGTGTAGGACACCAGCTATAGCAATCCATCATGAACTGAACATTATCCTCATACTGCTCTTGCGTAGTAGCATACATGACTTGCCTCCAACGTCCCTTTTGGAATTTTTCAGCTAAAACCTTATTCTTTCCCATGCAATGGTAAGCTTTATTCAACACACACTTATTGATATGCTACGTGCAAAGTAAATGTTGGAATTAGGGAATAAATCCCTAATTGGGGCAAAAAGACCACCCTCGCAATCGGTTACTATAGAACTCAGGTGCACCTGAGGACCAACATAATTCTTCAGGTTCTCCAACACCCACCGACAACTTGACTCTGTTTCATCTTTCATGATTGCATAACCAATCACGAAGTTCATGTTCCCCGGAGTCATCCATATTATCCCCACTAAAGGATACTTGTACTTGTTTGTCTTGTACGTAGAATCTATAAGAATCACATACGGATACATGCGTAATAAATCAGCAGACATCGGGTGCACTAAGAAGACATGGGTCACAACATCAGTGGCTTCATCACTCATAAACCAGTGTAAGTAATTATACTTGATTGCTTGATATAGCAATTGCTGAATTGGGTTCCTTCCTTCTGACTTTTCTCTCCTTATCTTATCTCTTTCATTGTACACTTGTCTTTTATTTGGATTATCTTCTGGATATTTCTCCAACAAAGTTGCCAGTATTTTAGCCGGTCTTACTTGTGCCTCAGTTATCTCGTGCACAACTTTCTTCGCAACAGGACTAATGTCGTTAATCTGCGATGTCCTTGTGGATACATAACCAACTCATGGTTGTGTTTACCCCATTTCGAAGCACCAAAAATGTGCCAACCGCTAAGATCTCGACGCTGACCAACCTTAATCTTAAACAAGCAACCACAACCTTTCCTCTTCGTGTCGAATCTCACGGCTGTTGTCAAATCTCGATCAACTTTCTTCGAAGAACGATCACATTTCAACAATTTATCATATCGACTATCTCTTTGCGTTTTCCATGTTGAAGTTGTCAAACAAAAACCGAATTGAATTGCAACATTTTTAGCCCATTCAATTGCCAATTCCGATGTTGCAAAATCATCATGTTAAAAAATACCACTATAATCAATTTCATCTCCACCGTAATCTTCATTATTATCCTAAAAGAACAAGATTGGAAATATTAGAAATCAAAAAAAAAAATTGAGGTGTCTTGGGAAGACGCCCCACCATGGTGGGTAGCGTCTAGGGAAGACGCCCCACCATGGTGAGTGGCGTCTTCCCAAGACGCCCCACCATGGTGAACGGCGTCTTTCGAAGACGCTTCGGCAACACATCGGTAATACGACCAATTTCTCAAGTATAATCCGAACTTTTACCTGATTTTCGGGTGAAGGCGTTCTCGGTTGGTCCGACATTATCAATTTCCCACAGTTAATGTCAAGTACACCTTAATTCGTCACGTACACCTTCCCTAATTGTGAGCTTTGAATGTTTTGAATGTCAATACACCTTACTATAGTGAAAAACAATTTTACAGAATTACAATGTTATAGTGACTGATGAATTGAACTTATTTATCTTTTATTTGTTTTTTTTTTAAAAAAAATAGTAAGGGCAAAAAGGTCATTTTATGATGAAAATGCGGGCGATCCCTGGTAATTCGCGGGCGATGTTTAGTAACTCCCTAATTTTATTGGGATATGATAATTTTATTGTATTTCATGTGTATGCAATATTTGTTGAAAAAGATACATAGACATTAGTGACACATTAAAGTATTTTCAAAACATTAATTAATAATTGTATTATTTTCACATAAAATCATATTTTTTTATTAAATATTTTTTAATGCAGACATGCTTATATTTTCCATATGCATTAATTGATGTGCTTAAGATGGAAAATTGGAATGGGTTTTTTCAATGTCTTCTCTATTAAGTTATTTTCATTTTCTTTTTTCTCGCAATGACATATACTTTTCATCAATAAACTAAATGAATAAATTATTTTGAACCACTTCTAACTTTATTTATTAAATCTTCAAGTGTGAAAAGGTATTGAATTGTCTACGCTACATCACTAAACTTTTTGAAAAGGGATTCAACATAGTGGAGTTCAAGGGGGTCCAATAAGACAAATACGATCACTCTAATTGTAAAGTATGTAGTTTTTGTCTCCTCCCTAGCTTGTACCATACCATTCTCTTACAGTAGATCTGCCAACCGAAGAAAAAAAATACCGAACATCCCACAAAATTTGCTACCCTGTTATAATTGTCACAGAATTATATATATGTACGAAATATAATAATATTATTATATTATTATTAAAGTTATCTCTTAATATAACAATAAAATCATCTTTAAAATTAGTAATTAAAACAATTTAGGGATCCACTTTTGTATGGTTACCTAAATTTGTTACAATGCCATAAGCCCATAACGACCACAATGATCAATGTTTTTAGGTTAATTTACAAAAAATTACCACGTAAAAATATCATCTTGTTAAATATTATCATATAAAAAAGTTCTTGTAAAAACTACCACATAAAAAATTCCAATTGTATGAGACTACCATATAATGATTTTTTGGTTGTTGACTTGGTTTTACGAGGTTGACTTCTCACACATTGCCTGAACTAATTCTTTCTTTCTTTTTCACTTTATCCCGCGTTAGTGATGAACACATCCAAACAATACCAACCAAACATCTTCGCATGAACCTTGGAACTCAGATCAAGCAACATAATCAGAACATTCATCCACATCAAACCCATCAAAGAGAACACCCAAATCTGTTGTGTAAAGAGGTTAGTAAGATCAAATCTTGATGTTATTCTAAAATAGATTGAAGAGCAGGCGAAGGAGATGAATAGGGATCTGATAGTCGTGATGTCTGTCTAAGTGAACAAGACGTTGAGGCTATACTAGTAGTAATGATAAAGGAGGTGTTCATCAATAAAGTGGTGAAATAAAGGGAAAAAGAGAAAAAAATTAGTTTAGCCAATATGTGTCATTCACGTGAGAAGTCAACCCCACAAAACCAATTTAATGCATAGAAAATAATTATATAGTAGTCTCGTACAATTGAAACTTTTTTATAGTGTTTCACAATATTATTTTACATGGGAATTTTTGACAAGATGATATTTTTATGAAATAGTGTTTTGCAAATTACTCATGTTTTTATGTTAGCTACTTTTTACACAATACACTAAAGGATTACGGAATAATTTATATTCAACGTAGGAAAAGCATTAATCCTTGACTAGCCGACTATTACATCTTTAACAATGAACTCTAGTAGAGCATAATCTTCACGAATTAATATCGAGTTGAGGGTTCTATAGTTAGTGAATACATATAAGAAATGAAGCAATATATGGTAGAAGGTAAATGTAGATCAAATTAAGTAGTACGCAACAAGGGGCCATAAACATAAGACACGTAATAGATTTGGGAGGGGATTGAATTTTGACTGAATTTGCATGTTCCTATGATTTAGTGAGAGATGACCTCAATCACGCTCCTAATCTCTTAAAAGTGACTGACATATAATGGGTGACTACAATCTATTTTTGCATCCCCTAAATTTACAGAAATTAAACAAAATTCATACAAAATCTAAGAAGATTTAAACTATTATATTCTAAAGTACATACTCAAACATCGGGAGAGGGGCACGAGATTTCCCAAGCCTCAAACACCAAGAGCCTAAATTTATTTAAGGAGTGACTAATAAATAATCTCACTTATGCTCCTAATATGTTAAAAGAAAAAAGTTTTGGAAATTACTACAACCTGTAAAAGCTATCAGAATTATTTAATACTCCGTCAGTAGCTAAATACGAAGTATTAAAACTAAGCACCATTAAATTATGTAATTATACACTGCACCAAGAAAAGGGTGCGTCCTAATCCAAATACTTAACCCAGCTCATATCTTGGTTATATTTTATCAAAGCCGCCATAGCTGACCTTTCTGCTTTCACATCTCTTATTCACACACACATTAACCCAACCGTAGATGAAGAGTCTAGATAATCCCACTGTTTAAAGTTACATACTCTGCACACAAAGCTAAGACAGACATTAGAGGGTTCATTAACATGATCTCATTTAAATGAACCTCTTTAATGAAATGATTTAGACACTAATATGATCTCCTCACTTTGCACCACCACTACGCGCCTTGAAGCTACCATCCTCAAATTTTTTGACAATTTTTTGACCATTGCAACCCCTCAAACACGTCCTTTTATTCATCAACAACAGCTGCATCATTATGTTAAGCACGCAAGAACTCGTACCGGAGTCGGTACATGATGGAATCTTCACCCTTTCCGGCTCATCCGATCCCCAATATTCTTCTTGGGTCATGGTAGAATTTCCCGGTACGATCTCTTTCTTTTATTTTGATTTTGAACTAGTAAATTATAATGGGTTTATGTAAAAGTAAACTAACTTTGATGAGTTTGCCATATGTTGACATGAAGAGGAATTATTATTGGGAAGTTGGGAGCTACCGGAAAATAATCCGTGCTTAAACACATGTAAGTATTACAATCTCCTTACTTTTCCTAGTAGCTTTAGTTCTAATTTCGTGTGACAAACTAATAAATTTTGTTTGTTTTGATAAAATTAAGGTGAAAATGAGGTGTTCGAGACCTTAAGAAGAGTTGACGAGCCTACGCCGACAGTTTCTCTGCCGGAGGAGTTAATTCCACCCTTCTCTCCGGTCTCTAATTTCATTGATCAAGTCAACGATGATGGCTCGGGCAACGGTAAGATTTGTGTTTTTTTTTCCCCCCCTCTTTCCAAGGGCAACGCGGAAACACGAACAACGGAGCATAATTTAACACTCATTCGAGCTTCTTTTAGCTAAGTTGTGTGCTTTAGGAACCAAAATTCTAGAAACTTTAAAAACGAGTCAAGAAAGTGAAATCACTAAGTTGGTGTGGCCTTACCCGTAATAACTAAACTTAATTCCTAGATATTCTCATTATGCTTTCGTTATAATTCCCTATTTATGGGAGAAATGAATCTTTATTCCTCCATCAGATAAAACTTTCCCACGAATATGCTTAACCATATATATATTAAAATAACATAAAACAGTTGTTAGATTCATTTATAAATTATAATTACAAGATTGGTTGAAACTATATTTTTTTTTTTTTTTTTGCTCTTTTTGATGACAAGAATGGTTCAACATTTATCGATACATGTCGATTGTGCTTAATATTAAATTCGTCCACTAGTTTGTTTAAACATGATTATGGTTCCATTTAGAATGAATAAAAATTTTTATGTTTTTGTAAGCTGAAGTAGACTATCTTAAAATTTTAAGGGGTTCGATCTATATTTTGAGTTTGCACCGGTTTTTTTTTTTTTAATTTCATTATTCTATAATAAAATAATAAGGAATCTTATATAGTGTCGAAGAAACGAACACTCCTTTGATTAAGGGTGTCAATTTGGATTGTTGGTGCGGATTTGATCGAATACTAATAGGTTTAACATTATCAGGTAGGGTTGAAAGAGTACTAACTGTTTTTAAGTTCGATTTAATTTGGGTTAATATTCATATCATATTCAATTGATTATTTGATTATTCGGTTAGGATTGGGTTCAATTCAAACAATCTAGTTTAAACAGTTTGAGTTTGAATAGTTTGGATTTGAATGAGTCAAAACTGTTTACTTCAGGTTTTGATTGGACATTAGGCTGAGTCTAGTTTGGATGAGTTGAGACAGTTTATTAACTAGTGGAATAACAATTATTTGCAGCGGTTATAATGGGGTTATTTGCGCCGTTGAAATTGGTGCAGCAAATAAGAAGGTCACAAATGAATACAATAAATTTAGTTACGTTGCGGCGGTTTTAGAGTAAAACCACGATTATAAATACATTTATTTTTTATTTTATTCGTTTTCATAGTAGATTAGGCTTATCTTGGGCCAGAATGTCTAAAAGATTTCGATTTGATCTGTTTTGACTCAAAACAACGTATTTAAAGTGATTTAGGCATATTTTGGATAAACATGTTCTATCGAAGTAATTTCTACCCAAATACTAGTTCTTTAGCCTAAATGTTTCCTATTTATACTATTTTGACTCAAATCGACTTATTTGGAGTAGATTAGACACATTTTGGGCCAAAGTTTTCTTTGTAAGCCATCTCTACCCCATTACTGGTTTTCAAGTCTAAATGCTTCTTATTAAGTTAATATATAAGAGATCATAAGTCCTTACCTCAGACAAGGACATTCCATTACTGCCTTTGGAGAGTACATAAAGCATAAATTGCATAACATAAAAGCCACACTATGTTCTGGCAACTTGTTGGGCACACTATTATGAAGAAAACAAAATTATAAGTCTTTTAACTTTATTTCACCAAAAGTAATAAATTTTATTCACCTTCATATCTATCCATGTCCCTCCGGTTTGATCACCTTGCAACGTAAGTCTTTTGATAGCACTCGATAAAGACAATTAGTGGTTACAAAGTAAATAAAGCACTAAATGGGACTTACATATATGCGTATGATATCTAATGGTACTAATTAACAATGGCTCTCAGCTTGATCAAATTATGTTTTGAGCGGGATAAATCAAATAAGAAAATCTTTCCATTGTCCACACATATGGCTAAAAACATTAAATGTGTACTGTATTAAGCATTAAATAATGAGCATTATGTTTAAATGAAATTGAACTAATCTTGTAGAAATTAATCATACTTAAAATACAATTTAACTAACATATAGTAATTAGTTTCAATTAGGGTTATTATTGAATCCCATTTCATTTGGTCACGTTTACATTAATCAATTAATGCTAGACAATAAGAAAGACAACTTTGTGTATAATTAAAACTAACTTTAACTGCATATTGATTAGCTCGGCTTTCACATCACAAAGATGGTTCATATAGGGGCATTTATAAACGGTATATGTTACGGTTACGGCAAGTCTTTTCCAAAAGCCGTTATAATGGTTAACCGTGCTGTGAAGCTTTAACGGTACAGTTAACCGTTATAACGGTTTTTGGAAAAGGCTTACTGTAACCGTATCATACCATTAAGTAACAAAAATCGATAAGCGATTAATCGATATTTAACGGTACGGTTAATCACTAACCGTTTCATTCCATTTTTATGCACTTAATATTGTGAAATTACTTGTATGATGCCTTAACTCATTTGGGTCTCAAGAGTAATAACACATATTTACACAAGGTTTGATCATGCATATAAAAAACTTATGACATTCATTAATGTTTTAACCTTTTAGATTTAGTTTTTTTAAATAACAATATCAGTTAACCATTTCAAAAATTTTATTACCGTAACCGTAATTGTTAAACGTTAAGGTTAATGGTTCGGTAACCATAACCATTAATTCTCAAAGATCTGGTAAAATAATCGTTAATATGAATCGATTATATACGGTTAACGATTACGGTTAATAGTTCCCCTACGTATAAGGAATAGATTTGAACGTTTGTTCTTAGATCATGTGACAACAATGCGAACATTTACATGTTGGACGATTTCTACGGTTTCCACAATACCTAAGAACATGTCTTATGGAAGTAGTAGTCAGAATTTCCCAAAGTAATGATAAATAGTTATATTATAATCTCAATGACATTGTTAATCAAGTTACTCCAATGCATGTGATTAATAAACTGTATATGATATATTTGTTCTCTTGATTATTGATAATCCTATCATATGATTGGTGACAATAATTTTGTTTTTCGACTCTCCATATAAAAATTTTAAGTAATCGCTTCGTTTAGTAGCTTATGAAAATTTCACAGTGTCATATGAATTGAAATCCTAGTTTTTGTTGTCTAATGAAATGATACAATTTGACTTTTTAAATCAATATAACCTAGCTTAGAATTACCAGAAACATAACAAAATATAAGGGTTTCTAAAAATCTATGACCCTTTATTAATCACTTAGATAGGATATTAATTAAGCTTTAAACAAAGTAATTGTTTATCATTTTTAACATTCCAGTTACTATCCTATTTCCTATCCAAAATTTACAATCTATAAGTTATAGGTTGCTGCTCTTCTCCAATAATTTTCCATGATTTTTATCTTCTGAAACTACACTGGCATTTCTTAGGACTTGTACAATTGAACTGGCTAACTCTTAGCTAGTCCTTATTTCAAGTGACATGACTGCCACAATTGTACACCAAGTGGAAGGATATCTAGAATGTTGACTCCTTTAGGGTTGTTCGGAGTGACCGTAGGATTATGAATAGGTTCTAGATCCATATATGAATGTTTTTATACCAGAGCTAACTTCTGGCCTTTTATACATTTTCACACTAAAGCCTTTTCATTACCGTAAATCAAGATGACTTTCTATCAAAATGTAATCATCATCTCTGGGACTAACACATTTTTGTAAGGGTAAACTTGAGTTAATCTTCATAACCTTTGTATTTGTCTTATGACAACTCCTCTCTATGCTTGATGGCAAATCCACTAACTTAAAAAATTGTGATTGCTCCTTTTCAATTGAGCACAAACGTGTTGTATACTTAAACTTCTCTATATGGACAGTGCATATGTTTGTGTGTTGTGTACTCTTGGTAAAAGCTCAATTTGAAAAATCACTAGGTCTGTCATTAAGACATTAGTTTAGATAAGTAAGAGAACAATGAAGGTGCACTAGCCATGTACGAGTCTCTTTAGAGTATTACATATTTAGGCAGCCATGTATCTATTCAACTTTTGGGCTTGGTTCATTTTACAACAAAAGGTCATGATTGACATATTGAAATGGTTTCCAATTTGATGTGCTTTGAAGTGCTTTAGCCTAGTTAACACATTTTAGCTTTGATTATGTTGGCCCAAGATTTTGGGATTCGTTTTACTTATTTGGGCTTAGCTTAGAGTATGTTGAGTAGCTCATAATTTCTTAAAACATGTTTTGGAGTCCTAGTAGGTCGTTTCCTTGCCGCAAAAGGAGATTAGTCTGTTTTCCTTGCTCAACAAGGAATAGGGTGCATTTCCTTATTGAATAAGGATTAGGAGTATCTAGTGTTTGTGTAAGGATAAACTTGAGCTAGGGGATTGCCCTAATCCAAGTGGGAAGCCTATTTAAGCCCTATATATAGGAGAACCATGTATTCATTCAAGCATACAAATCTGAAATTAAACAAACACTTGTTTCTTTGAAGTTAACATATATGCTTATTGTGTTTTCTTAGCTTAGATTTCAATTCCAGGAGGTGGAATTGAACCTAAGCGGTTATTCACTTAATTCTATGAGCTATTTTAAGGGTTTAGCACAAACTTTGAATTCGTTCAAAGATGTGGCCGAGCTCTTAGTTATATCAACTTGTTCTTGCTTCGTTTCCTTACGCAAACTCACATATTCAATTCAATTCATTCTAAAACGCACAATCTAACGTGAATTCATAGCTAATTTCATAAATTCACATCATCCGTATTACTTTACAAGGTTAATCTTTGGCATATCTATTTACAACCACTTGTTTTCAAAAGTGATTAATCCGCAGTATCCCTCTATCTAGCCACCACCATGCTTATTTAACGAAGTAAAATCTGTTGTACAAGAGAGATTCAACAGTACACTCTTGTTAGTGGGAGTAGACTCGTCAATTCTTCTTGCAAAGACTTTCTGATGCCTATATAATATTATATAAGAAGATGAAAGCCACTTCATTAAATAAGGAAACCTTTGAATTTATATTGAATATATGCTACACTATACATAATTAAAGATATTATGATTTTATTTTCTAAAATTACGTACAGCTTTATTTTTTAATAATATAATTTATCCAAGGGTTGTGAATTTTATTCCTCTGTTAGATTAAATAGGTGAGAAATGCGACATTACTTTCAAATAGTACAACTTTATTATCAAATAGCGAAACTTCAATTTCAAATAATATTTTTTCCTTGAAAGTGTAAGTTCTTGCCCGATTATGTCGGGATTCCTTCTTCATAGGCAGTTCAAGCTAGATGTCTCATTGATCTATTTACATTGTGGTTTTGCAGTTGAACTTGCGGGTCAGCACAAGTTAGAGAAAATGCTTTTGGACTGCAAACAACAGTTGAATCCACATTCGATCATAGCAGCTCAGTTATGGTTTCCAACAAAGATTGTGAAGGCAAATGTTCTAAGATGTTCACAACGCAATATAATTGGTTCGTGGAGTGAAAGCGAACAGTTCATGCTGGGTGTGGTAGAAGAATACTTGTGTCAATCTTTAACCAGGGTTTATTCCTGTGATGGGAAATCTAAAAGTCGTAGCTCTTACAACTTCATCGACAACCTGGTTCCATACTTGTCTACTACAGAAGAGGTTACATATCTTCTAAATCGACAAGTTTCCGTCTCAGCATTTCGACAGAAATGTCCTCAATGGGCGCCCAATCTGCATGTGTACAAGTCTCATGTTCACAATGATCCAACACCAAGTACTTGCAAGAATAATTATATCATATATGGAACACTGGCAATTCCTGTGTTTGATCCATATACCAACGTTTGCGTTGGAGTTTATGAAGTTGTAATTGCATCAACAGAAGTTGACTGTGCTGTGCTCGATATAATCTGCGGACTTCTTAAGGTTTGCCTCATTCCATACTCATCATACCCTCAAACTTCTGAATATTGATGATTATTACTTGTTTGTTATGAGAGATGACTTCTGAAGAATCAATAGGAAGATGGAATAGGACCAATTATACTCTAGAGGGGGGTGAATAGAATATAACCGATTTTCGCGTTCAGGATCTCAATGTCTTAAACTGACTTTCAAAGGCGGAATATAAGCGTTGAGACTTATCTTTGGATCTGAATGTCGACGCCTTGAAATTGGTTTCAAAGGCTTTTGCTCAGGCTTTGACTGTTCGCTGCTTTGATCAATGAGCGAAACAAACATATAACGTAAGCAATAAAGACAGAAATAAGATGAGACAAAACACGGAGATTTGATACGAAGTTCGGCAACTAATTTGCCTACGTCTCCGCCTAGGGTTGTCCAACCCTTATGATTTAACTTGCTCTTTTATTACTTCCCTTAGAGACGTAAAGCACCCTAGCTACAATTTAGCATTCTAGATCCTAATAATAAAAAGCTCTTTCTCTTTTTCCAATACGTTTGAGTTTTATGAGTATACTCTTAGTATAACACTCTCTCAAAATATTCTTTTAAACACTCAATAGTTTATCCTTTGATTTCCTCTCAATCTAAATACAAGATAAAGTTTACAGAACTAGAGAGAAAATAATGAAGCTTCATTGATGTAGCTTGTGACTGATATTCACGATTAAAGCTTCTGTTTTTGTCTCACTCTTCTGTCTCTTACTTCTTCAACTTCAAAGCTTAGTAATATATACTGAACTTGATCTCAAGGCCGTTGGAAGGAGGCTCAAAATAGGTTGCTGAATTTCTGATTTGCCTTTAATACTTTCAGCAAGCTTTCCTCCAATATGGCTATAGAGATTCGTGATTTTGGCTGTTGAAGATTGATATCATTTGAATATCTTACAGCAAGAATCTTTTCACTTTATTTGCTTCACCTTGAAATATTTCTTTTTCCATAATAACAATGGTTGAATTTTGGTAACTACCAAAATTAATTTGAATCTTCAACATATATGAGCATCATTTATTTGTTGAAATTAAAAGATATCTTTGACAATAAAATCATGTCTAAATAAGTTAGATTAGAGAATAAAATAAGTGAAATAAGGAAAGGATAAAATACAAGATTTAGGCAAGTAGAATATTCTTATTATTTGACAAAGTGTTTGAACTTTGCTGACTGCTTTGAGACGTGACTCAAATGTTATTCTCATCCTTTGACAGAGGCCATAACACTTTGCATTATAGCTTCCATTACTTTCATCACTTGTCAACTCTATGCATTTTGGCTTCCATAGTGTTTTCAACTCTATTTGACTTTGCATTTTGGCTTCTATCATTAGACATAAAAATGATAGTAATTAAGGTGGAGTCTTCAACTTCTATTATTAGCTAGGTAGTTTCTTCTAACTTTCTAACACTGTGGGAAAATCAACATGCAAATCCTAGACTATACTTATCCTTGTTAAATCTGTAGCACCTCTTAATCAACCAGAAAATGTCCAAAATTCAGGAGACATCTTCAAAATTAGTCCTCTTATATTATGTGCTTTGTTTTGTAGTATATGATAGTAAATGAAGTCTACCTACTTTCTTATTTGTTCTTCATGAGTGTATATACATAGTATTTCAATTGCAGAGCTAATATGTTGAAAGTATAGTTAAGAATGCTTTGAATATAACATGTCCATAATCTCTCAGGCCATTTTTTTTCATCTTTTTGTAGTTTTGGGATAGTGTTATGCATGAGTACAGGACTAGTACAATTTGTCCTAGACAGTATCTCTTACTCTTCTTAGCTTAGCATGCATGTATCACACAATTCATGCTATCTACACAAAATAAGGGCATGCTAAGTAATATCTTTTTTGGTAATTAAGAATTTTTTTTTTTTTTTTTTTTTTTTTTGCCAAAACTCAGATCATAAGATCATGATTAGCACGAGGCTTGCTAGCTATGCCCTGTCTCTCTGAGAGACTTTCTTTCTAATAGTACAGCTTACTCTACATTTAATACATTCTTGGACAACTTTCACAGCTTTATCTATACTGACAAAGTAAAGCTCAAAAACAACTACATTCCTCACATGTCAAGTCTTATACATGAATTTTTTTTTTTTTTCTAAGCTTTTTTTAAAGAAAATTTGCAAAAATAAGCTATTTTCCAAACTAATTTAAAAAATAAGTCAATTTTGGTTCGGACAAAAATCGTTGCCAGGGGCAACGATTTATAATAAGTTAGAATAGGAGAATGGCAAAAACGTGGGCCAAGACTATTGATTTTAGCTCAATGAAAATCATTGCTTGAGGCAACGATTTTCATCTGATTGAAATTGTTACCTAGGGCAACAATTTTATAAAAAAAATAAATAAATAAATAAAATTGTTGCCCCTTTGAGCTAAAATCGTTGCCCTGGGGCAACGAATTTTTCTCAAACTAAAATCGGCTTATTTTTTAAAATAGTTTCGAAAGTGATTTATTTTTGCAATTTTTTTTAAATAAAAAGTCTTTATACATATTGAACAATGTCCTTTAGAATGGTTTCATTTTATCTTTTCCAGACTTTCCTAATTCATACCGTGTATATATCAATGGTTATTTTCGTAATTTTATTTCTATACTTAAGATCATTATTTCTATATGTGATATTGTTATTTCTGTACCTAATAGGGTTATTTTCATAATTTTATTTATAGACATGAGATAATATTACCTATATCTGAGATAATAACACCTATATATGATATCTTAGTAAAACATTTTTTTCTTTTTTTTTTACCGTGGTATAATATCAAATTTATACCTGATATAAATTAGGAATTTCTCTTCCAAATATTGTTTGATTGATCAAGCTTATATATTTCACAGGCAGTAAACCTTCGCGCAGATACCCAGGTATTACTTACTTTCCCTAGACTATTATGCTTATAAAGTCGATATTCGAGAGTATCTGAGTGTCTGAAACATTAATATATGCAGTTTCATTACCAACCTCGGCAAAGAGTGCAGGCTGAGATTTTGAAGCTGATAACCAAGGTGTGTGAGGAGCATCACTTACCTTTGGCTCACACTTGGATGCCTTGCCAGTGTCCCGACAGTAACTGCAAACCGCAACAACTTTGCATGTCGAATGCTGAACTGCCGTTTTACATGAGGGACTCCTCCTATTATCCCTTTTGGGAAGGGAGCACTATGTTTCACATGACTAAAGGAAGAGCTGTTGCTGGCACCACGTTTTCGTCCAAGGGATTGTGTTTTTGCAGAGACATCACACTATTTCCCGAACAGTTCTCCTTGGTGCTTTTGTCCCGCAGATTCGAACTTTCTTGCTCGTTGGCGGTTTGTTTAGGGAGTGCACACGCAAATAATGATGTCTACGTAGTGCAGTTCTTTTGGCCAAGATCCTTAAGATGTACGCTACAGGGAGATGATGAATTGGCCTTGGACATAACGACAACAATTACACAACATTCTGATATGCTAAGGATGGTTTCGCCTGTTTATGAAGTGTTAGAGGCAGAAACAGAAAGAATCAGTTATCGTACAGAATTAATTGGAAGTCAGGGAGATGAAGACGAGTGTAGGTTTTCATCAAACATTATGACAGAAGAAGAACACAATAAAGCTAGCATAATACTACCACAAGAAGTCCTTCCAAGTCTTCCTAGTGATGAACACAAGGATATTGATCATGGAATCGAAGTTGTTGAATGCAAAGTTAAGAAAAAAACTAGGAAGAAGAAGCGCATTATTTCCAAGGAGGACTTGTTGCCTTATTTGAATGGGACATTAAGAGAGGCAGCCAGTGATCTTGGCAGTAAGCATGCATTTTCTTTTCCAATACCCTTTTGTTTTAATATAGTCTTTCTAAATGTTTTATTGAGATATCAGACATAGGTGGTATTATCTCAAATATAAAAATAAGCATCACCAGAAAGTGATTTATACTATGTATGAATTAGGAAAGTCTCTCTTTAATTTCTAACCTCTTCGACAGGTTTAAGAATCATTGTTCGTCATGAAGATGCATTTAATTTGCTAGTCCTAGCTAGATTCATGATGCTAACATAGTAATATAAAATAATGTAGCTAATATAGTGAAAGTAATAGACATGGAACATGTCAAATAAACCATCCTTGGCTACCATCTTCTTGGAAAATCTTTCATTTTTTGTAATATATTGTGTGTGAAGGTTTGCCGGTAGAAATTTACGTTGTAGTAGCGAGAGTTTAGATGGAGAAAAGGTCTAGAAACCTGATTTAACGGAGGAATTTAAGCAGTCCGGCGCAGATTCGGTACGATGAAAATGATGTTATCTTTTATGTTTTGAGGAGTATGTGATCATGAATATGTGTTTTTACCATGCTTGTTGCTTAAACATTGACATATATAGTTTACCTTCTTGTTTTGTGTAGTATCAAAATCAACTCTTAAGCGGAAGTGTAAGGAGTTGGAAATCGAGAATTGGCAAGATGAGCGAAAGAAAATAGGTATTGGTGTTCCTGCGCGAAGGAAAAGATCAGCTAAACGTTCTTTGATCAAAGGTATAGAACCCAAAATTTTGTGCTCCATGCATTGACTACGTTAGATTTCTTTGCCTTACCTTCTTCGGTTATCTTGCTCTTCTTTTGATCTTGTGTATAATAATATTACTGAATCTTAGTTTCATTTACGATTTCAAACGTGTTTTTTTATTTCTTGGTGTAAAGAGAGTAACAAGTGGCAAATGATTTCGAGATAATTTGATTTCTAGACGAGAGGTCGGAATCCTTGCATTTCACTAGAAGAAAAGCAACATATAAGTTCAATACCACTTAATTTGTTTGTGAAAAGATGGAAGAAGGAAGCTAGTGTGGATATATAGAAAATTCATATGAAAGATAACCTAGCAGATGTTTTGCAGCATAACAAAAGAATACTAAAGTATGACTTTAAGTGAGGAGAATGTTAAATAATGAAAATAGTAAAGTCATTTTTCTATCATTGTTATTTTTAGGATTATTATAGACTTACTAATATAATGATTAATTTACGTTAATGTTATCTATGAAATATCTACAAGTAATAGTTTTTGTTGATAAGCATTAGATTAAATTATGAATTGAGTTTTTCTTCGATAATTTACATCAAATTATAATTAAATTATATATTCAAAGAATTATTCTCACTTATATAATTATTGTTCCTTCTTAGTTCATAAAAAAAATAGTCATTTTAAAATCATTAGAGGTAAAGTAGAGGGGGAAGGAGAGAGAGTTATGACTTTGTGATTGGTTTCATGGATTGGGGATAAGGGTAAAATCATCATTTTAATATCATTTATCTATACTTGTAATTTTTGCATTTTACCTCCCAAATATTTCCAATTTTTGAGAGATTTAGATACTAAAGTTAAGGACAAACCTTGCTCCATTTCCCTTAGTACTTTCATTTACTATCCACCCAAACAAAGGAAACTACATCCTTCCCTATCCCTTCTCCTCCTTTCCTTGCAAGTACCTCTATTCAAACTAGTTGTTACTTAATTGTGAATATTAATGAATTAGGGTGAAATTATAGGCTAAATTGTAGTGTGCATAACAGTAGAAGCTAGAAAGGGAAATCAATTCAATGTGATAGTAGAGAAGAGGAGGAAATGTGGAGGGACAAGATATTGGATTATGATTAGGTGGTTTCATAGTTTTATTCGATCAATTTCATATGTACTTGGTATATGTTCCATATATATGGTTAATTTATGGATTTTTTCAATGTTTTTTTCAGAGTTTGATACGACAAAAGCAGAATTATGACTTTGTAAGAAGGTTTCAGTGGGAATTGCTAATATGGTATGCCTAATTGTTCTTTTTTTTTACATCAAATAAACTCTAACTAAACATTATTGAATTCTATTGTTGGCACAAGGGGACTTCTTTCTATACTTGTTAACTTTGTCACGTGCCTGTTGAACTTGTTCTCTCACGACCTTGGTAACTATGTAGCATGGAAATGACTTTTCTAATGCCAGGATGTGTTCCATTGTGTGTAAGACTCGTTTACGTGATAGTAATGTCCATATCCCTGAGGATATGGACCATACTTAGGGAGTCTATTAGAATTAGAACCTCTTTAAAATGCTGAGAAAGGGTCCATTCCATATCATGCTCACAAGTTTACGCTTTCGAATGGTGGGCTGAACTGGCCAGGGTATGGATTTCTTTTCCAATTGTTATCCCTCTTGCGGCATTGACCGTGCTCCATCTTATACCAGCCTTTTTATTCCTCTTGCTCCAGGATCCATCAATTTTTAACTAAATGGTATTGCAACTGTTAGTTTGTTAACCAATAGTTGTTTATAGAAAACTAGAAAATACTGAGTTTGTTGGTCGTATTGGTCCTTTTGTTTTCGTATCTCAAATTTTTTCACTTTGTAACATGTCATGCTCCTACATAGAGCTGTCAGAATCAGACCCGACCCGATAAGTTACTTGAAACCAACCCGTACCCGACCTGATTATAACCCAAAAAGTGAGACCCGAAAACTGACCCAGCCCGACCTGAAGTTAACCCGAAACCGATTTGACCCGATATTCAAAGACCCGAACCCGATCCGTGTCCGACCCGTTAGAGACCCGACCCGTTACGAACCCGACCCGAAAAGAACCCGAAACCGATTGAAACCGACACATAACCGATATAACCCGATTTATAACAATTCGTTACCTGAATTCACTAGATGTGTTAATAATTTGAATATACGTAAATATGACTTAATCTTGACATACCTATTTTTTACCTAATATCTAATAACTTTAAAACAAAAAACTTTAATTATTTAATAAGTACATTTATGAAAATAAATTTTTTAAAATATTTACTAAATATTCAAATAAAAGCAAAACTAACATGTCTACGCCTATGAAAAGTGAGATTAGAGCATTCCAATTTGAGGTTTTATTATTTCATAAATCTCATTGACATCCTTCTTTTCCAAAATTACAATCATTTTCCTACAACCTACTCTTTAAATAGCATTAAATAAAAAACTAAAAGATAGTTTTCATAGAATTCCTCTATTTGTACCAATGTGAATATATGATCATTTACATGTTAAGTTGCTAAATATTTAGTTATCTCTACCTTTGAAAGTTAATCTCTTATTTTTTTAAGGTATCGAATTCTTTCCTAATCATCTATTATCTATAATTGACAACTAAATAGTGAGCATAGAGACTTATTATATACCCTATTTTAATCAATGTATGGAGGTAAATTTTTTTTGGGGTATTTCAACTATCAAAGTAATTAAAAAGGGTAAAATAAAGATATTATAAAAGCTTACTCCCTAGTGACATTCCATATATGAAACTTAATACCAATTACAAAAAGGGAGCAACAAAAAACAATAAACTCACATTACAAGGAAAGACACCACCTTTTTTATATAAATGTCATATTCTTATAATGGTTGTACGTTTTCAAACAAAAAAAAAGAGCAACATAATGGTTGAACCAATGGTCTGTTTGATGGATAGTTTGACTGTTTGAGCAACATGACGGTTGAAAAAACAAAAAAGCGGTTGTTTTAAAATTTAAATGAGCGGTTTTCTAAATTCAAAATGCTTTCGAATATTTTTAAATAATAATTATTTTTGGAAATTTTGATTCCACGTATAAACGTATGTATTAACTCTATTTTTTTTTTGAAAAATATTAACTCTTATTTAATCACAAACATATGTTAAAAATGTAATCTTTGTGTTATTTTAATTACGGGTTGTAAAGTTGTAACTATGTTTATGTGTCTATATTGCGACTTACATAACGACTTTACAACTTATGTTATAAACTTATAAGTATTTATTAACAAATGATTACGCATTTCGGCATTTATAACTCTAACAACATTTTTCAATTTTCCATAAGTCACTAACTAAAATCAATCATGAAATAGTGAAATACAAAACTCATTAAGTCATTGTCATAATAATTTATATCATTCAAGGACTAGTAATCAATAAGATCATATTTGATTCGGACCCATACAATTTATTGTAACTAGTCTATATTAATATGATTTAACTTAATTCACTCATACGAACTTGTCATTGTCGATTTAAATTAAACATATTACAAGTTCTTATTTATATATACTTAACATCATATATTATAAACTAGTTTGATAGGATAATACACATTTAATAATCATTACCTCATAAATATTTTGTTTTTTAATGACTTATCGACATCATTATTGTCTAATTTATGAATTAACCATCATCATTGTTCGGTTTTCTCAAAATCTACTTTGACCCGAAATAACCCGCTATAACCCGTTAAGGAACTGATCTGATTGTACTAGAATTGACCTTGACCCGAACACGAAATAACCCGTTCAGGAACCGACCCGATTTTACCAGAACTGACCTTGATCCGAATTCGAAATAACCCACTATAACCCGTTCAGGAACCAACCCGATTGTACTAGAATCGACCTTGACCCGAACCGAATATAACTTGAACCGACCTTGACCCTAATCGACATTGACCCGAACCGAATACAACCCAACCCGATCCCGGCCAAGCAAATAACCGATTTAACCCGACCCAATAATGACCCAAACCCAAACCGATAGGCAAAATTGACCTGATAAGAACCGACCCGTGATGGATCAACCCAGAACCGACCCGTTGACCCGATTTGACACCATAGCTCCTACATGGTATCCTCTAATTGTTTACTGTAATTTGTATTGTCACACTTCCCTGCATTGAATACACAATTATTTCTTATCTTCCAAATACTCCACAAGCTTCCAACAAAAGATGAGGAGGTTATTTGTTAAAGAGGAATATGCATTATTGTACAACTGGATGTAGCATGGACCCACTCTCGGAGCATGAGATGAGAGTACCATTGTCATTTTTATCTATTGGCAGACTACATGATTGTATTTGAGCTCTGTTAATTGTGTTGTATATGTATTGCTTGAATGAAGAAAATACATCAGAATTTGTAGTACAAGAGTTTCTTAAACTATAGAAACATAAATATGGAAATTTCTGATTTTCTAGATTTGTTATCTCTAATTGATACTATTGCCTTAATCTTCTTTATTCTTTTTGCCTTATTGTGTAGGTGAATATTTTACCTTCCTATTTTACACTCCCCCTCAAGATAGGTAATGGGATCCCCAATGCCTAACTTGTTTAGTATTTCTTGGAAGGATTTTGTAGGCACTGCTTTTGTTAGTATGTCTGCTAACTGTTCTTCTAATCAAATATATGAAATGGTTATGATCTTGTTTTCCATCTTCTCTTTAATAAAATGTAGATCAATCTCGACGTGTTTTGTTCGATCATGTTAACTGGATTTTTTGAGATGCTAATTGCAGCTTTATTATCACATAGAAGTTCACAACTTTTCTCTAGAGGAAACCCAATTTCACTTAAGAGTTTTTATAGCCATAGGATTTCAATTATCCCTTTTGCTATACCTCTAAACTCTGCTTCAGCACTTAAAAGAGCCACTATTTTCTATTTTTTACTTCTCCAAGTAACCAAGTTGCCTCCTACTAGTGTCAAGTATCCTGAAGTTGACCTTCTTCTTACTTTATCTCCTCCCTTACATCGGTGTAAGCTTTCATTCCTAGGTGACCATTTTTCTGAAAGAGGATACCATATCTCATAGTTTCTTTTAGGTATCTAGTGATTCTCATAACTGCTTCCATATGCTCATTTTGTGGTTGGTGCATAAATTGACTAACTATGTGAAAACAAGCTACAGTTGAAGAGAGTGCATACAGAGGTTCTTGTCACGTTGAGTAATAGATCATAATGAAATGAAATTGAAATATATTTATGATAAATTCTATTGATCTATTTCTTATGTGTATAAATTATTTATTTTAATAAAGTTAAATAGTGCTAGACTTTTTTTTTTTTGGGTAATAATGATTTTCCTTGCCTGTTGTTTGCAGCAGTGTTCTCTAAGCTAGGATTAAACTTGTGATGACCCATTGAACTATGGTGAACAGACATTTGGATTAGCAAGAAATGGTGGGTATGGGAATGTGATAAAGTCTGCACGATTCTTCTACCACCATAATTAGTTTTTCTACAACTATGAAATATTGAAAACTTTAACTACTTAATGTCAAAAAAAGAAAAAAAAAAAGAAAAAATAGAAGAAAAAAAAAGAAAAAACTTTAACCTAAAGTTTTTGTTTGGTTAATGTTTAAGATAGTATACATGCATTTGAGATTGTAAGCTTTGACTTACTGCTATTGCTACCAGAGTTGCGTATTAATTAGATCTCTCATTGTTAAGCATTGTTGATCTACCTGGAAACTTTGAGGAAACTTCAACATATAATATCAAAGTTATTGTTGTATGATTATAGCTTTGATCGTGCATTTACCTTACTTTTTATGTAAATGTATCACTATAGCCTGTACTCTAATGTATATTTTGATTTATGCTAAAATTATACTCCTTTCATCCTTTATATTTATTTTATTTTTATTTATGGAGTGAAAATTTTAAAAATTGGATTAAAAATTCTCGTCATGTTAGAAAAAATATTATATTCAAGTGAGATTTTGTAGACGTAAATTTTTAGTTTTCATAATTTTTTGTCTTATAGATTTAGAGATAAGAACATTTTAAATCATATCTTAAAATCCATGAAAAGTCAAACGGAACAAAAAATTAGGGATAGAGATAATAATGATTATTGTTTGTATTATGCCATAGAAAATTTTAATTTTCTTTATTGGTTTAACAAATTTTCAAAAGTTTTACTTAAACTTTCCAGGAGACTTTGAGGAAAATGGGCATAACATTTCAAAATTCATGCCAAAGCATATCAAGTTCTTGCTTCATATAATAAATACCTCCAACAAAGGCAAAGGGAAAGGAGGCTTATCTTGGTCCAATGTTGGCTCCCCCGTGTTAAATGACAGGTTAATCCTTCCCCTAGTATTGGGCTTAACTGACGCTTAACTGATGCTGATGTTGGTGTAGGCTCTCAATGTTAGCAGGATGTTTTCGATGGGTATCCCGACTAATGGGTTGTTTTCGGAACCAAGAATGAAGCTCTAAAACCTGAACAAGGTTCTCCGCCAGCAAACCTACTCAACTTTCCCGCCTCTCCCAACAAGGCTCGCCCTTCCTCTATTCAAGGACAACCCAAGCAAGCTATTCCTAAGGCGGTGTAAATTATCTTGGTCAAATGAAGCTCCAAAACTAGCCACACAATCACACCTCAATTCTACCTCAATCTGTTCCCTTGCACCAATATGGGTTTTATGCTAGATTTTGTGTTTTGTATTTAAACCAAGAAGCCCCCCTTTCAAAAGCCCACGAAGACTCGAGTAAAAGAAGAGATTTGATGTCCAAATTTTAACCAAGATTCAACAAAAGATCACCAACAACCAGTACACAAAGAACACGCAATTCAAGGCCTAAAAAAGAATCAGCAAAATTTCCAGATTTGTAATAATGAATGAATGACAAAGTATGGACCTTTAATCATGAAAATTAATCCCAAGATTTCCAGAATTATAGCCACGTGAGTAATCAAGAAAATGAAACAATATTTCCAATAAAGATCACAAACTCCGTGCCAAAACACACGCTACAATATAGGAAGAATTCTGACCAGATTTCGGACTTAAGCAATATATCTTGGTCCAGATTTAATTCTACTATTAATTCAAGACAAATTTTCACGCAAAGATTAATCAGCCATGCATCCCTAATTGACTTTAATTAAACAAGAACAACAGTAAACCAATCCCACGAAAAATCAAACCACAAGTTAACAACGAAATCGATAAAACAAAGGAACCCTCTACTCTACAGAATTCACCAAGTAAAGGAATTGTCTTTAAGGATAGATTAAAAGGATCTTCTATTCTACAGAATTCACCGAATAAAAGATTTACCTTAAGGCTCCTTGATTATTCTAAGATACAAATACACCACTTAGAATTCTCAAGACTTCCAAGAACACCATTTACTAGCAAAGTGAATTAGCAAGGACACTCTAAAATTCACACACACATGTGTAGAAACTCCAAAGCAAACTCACGTTTTTTCTTAAATTTCATCAACTAAATACTACTTGGCTACTGCCACAAGGACAAACCCTAAAGAAACCCTAGCCTAAAACACGTGCAAAAGTCCAGCAACTAAGACCCCTTAAAACACGCCTATGACTAGTTTAGTTTAGTTAAAACACGCCTATGACTAGTTTAGTTTAGTTAAAACACTTGTTAAAAATAAAGCAAATTTGACTAGCAAAACAAACCCTTAAAACTAGTTTAAAACCTAAAAAACTCTTAATAAAAGATAAATAAAAAGAAGACATTTAAATAAATTGGACTTCTTTTACTTTGAACTAATTTTGCATTCTTTTTGAGGCTTAAAAGCCCACTCCCTTTTGCTCCTCTTTCCATGCCAATGTCCAGCCATCAAGAAGCTCATGTTTGTTGCTCTTTCTCTTATTTTAGCCCACTTTAATTCTAGCACAATGTAGAACCCATGCTTCAAGCTCTTACTCTCCTGGCCCATATCCATACTTAGCCCATTTATAATCAAGGCCCAACCTCATGGAAGTCAAATCCAAAGTCAAAGTCCAATCCATGAGAGTCAAAGTTAAGGTCCAACTCATGAAAGTCAAATCCATGGTCAAGTCCAACTTTGACCAAGCTCAATTCAATGGGTCAAGGTCTAAGCCCATATAGGCCCAACCCCATTTTTAGGCCCATTTTTCATTTTGGGTCTATTTCCCATTTTGGGCTCATTTTCCATTTTAGATCCATTTCCCATTTTCAGCTCATTTTCTCGGAAAATTTAGGCCTATGATTCGCGCATTAGATTTTTGAGCACCGGGTCCACGATTTCACATATAACACTGAAATTCATCATATTGGCATGCTTCCCCACTTCTACAAGGTTCGCTCCATGCTTATTTGGTACCAAAAAGACGAATATAATACTCCTAAAGAAAAAAAGACGTGGGACTTAGTGTCCCATTCACCTAATGTTAATGTCATTCGATGTTTATGGATTTTCAGCATGAGAAGATATCAGATGGGTCCTTTGAGAGACATAAGGCTCAACTTGTTAGTAATGGTGCAACTCGGTAAATAGGTGTGGATTGTGGTGAAATGCTCAGTTTGGTGGTGAAATCGACAACTTGAGACGATACTAAGCGTTGCATTATCTAAGTCTTGGTCACTTTATAATTAGTTGGATGTAAAAAATGCATTTTTACTAGGTAATCTGAACAAAACAAGAAATTCTAAAAATATATCGTATAAATGTTCGTAAACATATATGACAATTTTTTCATTTCTTAATAGTTTAATTTCATATTTTATAAGTGCATTTTAATTTCAAGTTATACTACTTCAATTTTCAAACATGCGACTTCAAAAAAGAAAATGAAGGTAAGCATATACAATTTTATTTCTTAATAATACAATTTCATATTGTATAAGTACACTTTTGTTTGCAAATTGTACAATTTAAATTCTCAAAAGTGCAATTTCAAAAGTACACTTTATGCATCAAGTACTTTGGATCACTCCTTAGTTATTTTCCAACAAGGCTATGATATGACCTACATTCTTCTCTATATGGACGATATTCCTTTGATTCTCTTTCGGAATCCACAATGTTTAAAACTCTAAACCTAGTTATGAGTTTTCGATGGGTGTCATTGTCACTTGTCAAGCAGGATATTGGTTTCTTTCACAAGTATATGCACAAAAAATTATTGCAAATTCTTGTAAATCATCTACTACTCCTATTTAGTCTCGTCCCTAGGGTGGGGCGAGCAGCGCATGCGCCTAGAGCCCCATAGAAAAATGCCTAATGTTTTAAATGTTAAGATATAAATAAAAGGGATATAAATGATATGTGTGTAAATTTTATCATATTAATTAAAGTAACTCATTGGTAAATTTGACATGAGTTTGATTCTCTTTACTTTATCCAAACGCATATTTTATGATTGTTTGCTCTATTCTTTTTTTCTTAATCTCATACTATATATATATACTTTACATAAATAAAAATAACAAGAAAAAATAAGCAACAATATATTAAAACTAAATACAATATACAAAATATTATTATCATTATACTTAACTAATTATAAACTTTTAACTAAAATAGCTACTTGTGTCACCAAAAAGAACTGTAAAAGATTCAACAAATTATTTAGTATATTTGTTGTGTACGGTAATCATTGTTTCCCATTTTGTTAATGCAATGACATCTTATTGATTCATTGTATTTAGAATGTGGCAGGATTAATGTTTTACATTTTGACTATATTTATTAACTAGGTAAGTCTCATACGATGTATGGTTTGATAATAAATTATCTTGTTAATATTTCAATTATAAGAATATTTCCATTTATTGGTAAAAACTTATAGGTTTTATAGAATTACCGTAGAATATTTAATTAAAATAATACTTTTTATCATATTAAATAAAAAACTATTATAAAAAAAGGTAGAGAGCAAACATGAAATGAATGGAAGAAATAATTGGTTAAGGGAATACACCGGAGCCGTAGGGAGCGAGTCTTCATAGGCACAGTCGGTTAAGGCAAGGCTGCTAGGAGTTAAAGTTAGTTTTAAATGATTTAGGAATTTATATAGTCGTATAATTATATATATATATATATAATATTTTTAAATCTTATATTAATGTAAAGTAAAAAAAAAAAAGTAGATGACATCATCTTAAAAAAGGTGGGAAATTTTTTTATAATTGCTTGACACGTGTTAAGTATGACGTCAGCAACGGTTTTGTTTTAGTAATAGTTATAGATTTGTGAAGAGAACTATTCAAAATATTATGAAGAGAAATGATCATAATAATAAGATAACTTGGTAAATAAAAAATTTATGAAATGAATTGCTCATAATATTGTTTAAATTAAAATTTTTATTAATGATTTTATTTTTTAACACTATTAATGATTTATGTTATTATAGTATTACTTTTAATTAAATTTTTCAACAGTTTATTTATTTTGTGAAATCACTACTTGTTTTTTAAAATTTGTAAAACAAGCAAATAAAATTATTCAAACTATACTATTATATTTTAGGGCCCAAATTTCATATTTTATCCTAAACCTCTAAAATGTTAGGAATAGGCCTGCTCCTATTGATACCAATCCAAAACTCAGTGGCTCTTCTGAAAACCAATATCATGACCCAATAGAATATCGTAGTCTTGCTGCATTTGCAACAATATTTCACTCTGACTAGACCAAATATTTCTTAAAATGTTCAACAAGTGTGTTTGTTTATGCATGACCCTAGAAAAACATTAAATATCTTGGATTTTGGACTTTACATTTATACCTCGTAAATTAACCAACTTATCTCATACACTAACGCGGATTGGAGTGGATGCCCTAAAATTAAGAGATCTACATCTAGTTATTGTGTCTATCTTGAGGATAACTTAATTGATATCTTGATCTGCAAAGAGACAACCTACTTTCTTTGAGAATCATGTGGTGAAATAGAATATCGTGGAGTGACTAATTTCATTTGAGGATCGTGTTGGATTCAATACTTTCTTTTAAATTTACATTGACCTATTTGCAAAGGTCTTTCTAGCCTATTATGATAACGTTAGTGCGATATATCTAGCCAGTAATCCAATTCAACATCAACATACCGAGCACAATAAGTAGAAATCCAATTTGTTCATGAAATAGTCGCTCGCTGACACTTACACGTTCAGCATGCTCCTTCGGCGACTCTTTGATGATTTTTGAAATAATCTAAATGTTTGGCCTCCTCCGGTCTCGACTACAGGGATATATTAGGTTATGTGAATAATAAGTTAATTTTCAAATGTCTATTTAGCATATCCATTTAATTTAATAAACGTAATTAATTGTAGCTGTAATCGTATCTTAGGAATATATCTTGTATAATATGGCTGATAAAGTTGGTGAAAGGTAGGGTATCATTCTCTATCAACACAGCATATAATAACTCATAACATCATGCTGCCAACCAATAACAAGTTTTACTTGATAACATTTTCTTGCGCTCCTTTAAATTGGTGTAGAACGAAATATTTCATCTAAATGGTCAGAAAATATAACCAAGTGTATTTAATGATACATTTTAGAAATTAAAAATCTATAACTTTGTGAGTTCTTATTAGATATTTATTTTCTAAAATATTAACTTTTATGTTTCACAATACGTATTTGAACTATTTAATTCTAAATGTGCGCATTAAAAAATTTGCAGAAGGAAATCAAATCCTGTAGTTCAAAAACAGAGTGAATATATTTATGGAGTACTAACTTAATCCTTTGTTTTTAAACATATATATATATATAGGTGATAAGAGCGTCAATAGTACAGTGTCTACTATTTTGATGTCATGAATGGGATTCGGTGAGGAAATATTTACTCACGAAATTCACTCAGTTTCGCCCACAATTGAGAATGCTATTAATATGTCTCTTTGACCACTATCAGTAGTGAGCAAAATTTTGCCATCTAATTCTCTTTCTAACCACTTTCTCACTCATCCCACTCAATTATCCTCATGAATTTATTTGTGAGTAAAATGTCATCCCAGAAGTGAATAAAAAAACTCCTCACCAATTTCTCTCTTACTTTTTCCAATACCCCACCACACTTTCTCTCTCTTCCATATTCACCAATTTTACTTAATTTTCTAATTAATATATGATTATGATTAATAATTTTGTATCGTTATCAATTAATTTATGTTATTATTATGTAGTTAGCATTTCAATAAATTTGTAATGTACTTAATATTTTTAATTAGCGGTTATAATTATCATTACTAACTACAATATTTAATTATCGCATTTTTATATGTGTATGACAACAGTTGGGAAGTAGATAATGGTAAAAAAACGAATTCAATTAGAAAAATGTATTTTTTTAAGTTGTGGAAAAATATAGCAAAATGGGTGTCATTTTATAGAGAAATTTTTTTTATGACCGTTGGTAATTTTTTTTTTAAATTGTTTAAATGCCGAAAATAGTCGTTGAAGTGTAAAACGATATAAAAAATATTTTTTTTCTGATTTGTCTAAGATTCTGATTCGGACACGTGGCGAGCCCTAATTTGCCCGCTTGACGCGCCCAGTCAGATTTAAATTTTTTTTTTGCCAGAAATTTTGCGCTGATGTCATGGATGACGTCACCATCCGATGGTCAGCAAATGTGGGGCCCACCTGAATTTTTTTTCCTCATGAGTTTTCTCACGGGTGACCACTGCTGGGATGCATTTTTCACTCATTTTACTTATCATTTTTACTCGTGGGGAAAATTTTACTCACTGCCGATAATACCTTTATACTACTTCATTTTTCTCCAAAAAAAAAAATAAAATTCAAGCTTACTTCTCAATGCTATTTTTAAGTTTGATATTGAGTTGGCATGGGGTAGCTCTTGTGGTTTGTGGCTCTTTCTTCAGGATTACAATAAAAGACAATCATTTCCTACTTAAAGAGTTAGCTCTTAATTTTCTCACTCATCAAGAAACTCCTAAGAGCCAACTAATGTTGACACTCTAAGTGGGCGATTAGTTATTAATTGTTATTTTATTGAAAAAGTTCAGGTAAAACCATTAATGAGTGATGATAGTGCACATTTTTAGTGAATATGAAAGAATGAGGAACCACAATTTTTTTTTTATTGTCTTAAGAAAATATACGAATTTTATATAATTTAGGAAAAATGAGACGCATAAAAAATAATTTAGGAAAAATGAAAAAAGAAAATATTAAAACTAATCTAGAAAGAAAAGCAATTGTTTAGCTAGAATAGAGAGATTGAGGTATGGTATATGTAAAAATTAAGAGAGATAGAGGGAATTATAGAAATTCATCGTGAATCAAGTTTGAGAAAGGAAAAAAAAACTTAAAGGTAAAGTAAAATGGAATGATTTACAATTATCCAAACAAAGAACTAATTCTTCCTTTTTTTTTTAGTATAAAATATAAACTGCCCAGTGCCCACAATGGCTTGGCACAAAGATTTCAAATTAGTTTTGTTTGTTTAAACCAAAGTTTTTATTCAAAAAGGTTGTCATTCTAACTCTCAAAGTTGAAATAACTATCTTAGTTTCCTTATTAATTAGAAGGATAAGTAAGGATCGACTCTACGGAGTACAGTCGTTTTAGATTAGTCCATAGAGCCAAGTAACATATAAGGGAGACTTGAAAGGAAAGACACATTGAGGAGGTAGTAGCCAAACTTCTCTGATTATACCTATCTTTGATAATCCGTCTCTCCTCTTCACTACGTACAACCATGGCCAAAGGTACTGCAATAACCCGTGTTTTCAACATATTTCTACAAGTTTTTTTGACAATCGCCTACTAGGATGAACAATATATGCTGCCAAAAAAAAAACAATTTATGGAAAACTACTAGATGCAGCAAAATAATTCAACAACATACACTATATATACGTGAAAAACCTCTACGATGTGAATGATAATAACCGTAGGACTTGAGAGGCGACCATCATTTACTTCTCTTATTGATAGTTAATGGTTAAAATAAACCCAGCCAATCTATAAAAGATTTGTACAATCCATTAACAAACACCAAGCAATAAGACATTAATAAGAGAACAAAAGGTGTATCACCCAATTTATAAGGTCATGTCTAGAAGCAATAATAGAAAATTCAAAACTTTAAATGATGATCTAATTGTCTAAAATGAAGCCTTGGGCATCCTGCATATCCTTAACAATATCAACCACGCTTGGTAACCGGACCAAACACTTTATTATGGAGGCTTTCCTAATTCATATTTGATATAAATTATATCAGGATATTGAGATCTCACATATGGGTAATGTTATATCAGATATATGTATTGTTATATCAGATAAATATATTGTTATATCAGATATAGAAATATATAAGATATAAAGATACAAAAAAAAGAATATCAAATATAAACATTATAATATCAGATATAAAAAAGAAATTATAAAAATATTTTTTGATATAATTATATCAGTTATAAATTAGGAATTTTTCCATCATCATGTGTCTGCATAAGATTCAATGAATGTAAACCCTTATTCTCTCTTTTCTTAGTATTTTGTATGTCTCCTTTTGGTCTCCTCTACGCCCTTCTTTGGACTAATGGCTGCCATTTCACACAAGTCACCAAGCTTCTTTGAAAAGTTTACGCATCGTGAAATATTTAGTAAAAAAAAAGTATGTAGATTCACAAAGACCCACCCTTACAACTAAATACTTGTCAAGTTGTCAGTTACCACTAGAAATGGAAATGAGTTAGATTTAGATTGAATCTAATTAGACTCAAACTTATATCAATTTTTTTATAGTAGACCCATATTCGTTCTATATTCATTTGTCTTAAAAATCCAGACCCTTACTCAGTCTAACGGATCTTGGGTCCAAAATGTTAAAACAGGTTCGTAACATATTTTTTGTATTTGCCTATTATTCTTATATTTTATTAATGGATGTATTATACAATTTTTTAAGTCAAATTAATATAATAAAGTTAATACTTGAGAAAACTTCTAATTGAAGAAAAAAATATTAAAACTTGTAATTCAAAAAATAATCCATCATTGTCTAGTTTAAACTTTAAAATATTAGAAGTTTACAACCCACAAGTCACACACAATAAGATAATCCGGGTCTAGATTTTTTAACCCAAACACATATTCGGCCTAAGGACATCTAGATTCATATCTAACCCGAACCCAATGGATATCAAAATCAACCCTAAAACAATGGATCGGATCTAAATAAGTAGGTATGCATATGATCCTAGACCATTAACATCCCTAGTTGTCACAAATTTGAGTGGACCCATAACACGTAAATTAATTAGTAAAGAGTATGGGAATTTGGTTGAAAATGATATAAAAAAAAAATGCAGATCATGTTAAACTTTATAATGAATTCTTCTATGATAGTCTTAAAAAAGTCAACTATGTATAGTATATATGTATAGATGACGTTAATCTAGTGACGTTATTACACGCATTGACAATTGTATAAAAGTGTGCAGCCTAAGTCACGTCGTCGTAGTCGTAAATGCGTATCCCTCTATACTTTACAGATTTACAGATGCGATGCACGTCAATTTTGTTACTGTCGGAAATAAATAAAGGGGTTCATTAAGTTGTGTTAAAAGTTAAAACTGCTACGAGGTTCATTTTTTTTATTTGATTGGACAACACACCATTTGCTGTCGATCTTACTCATATTTTTAGTGTCCCCCATGAAGTTGTGGGTTACGTTGATATATTGACATGGTCTTCGTCAACCGTTGAAACGATAACTCTTTAGGCTTTAGGACACTAAGTGCATATAATTGATTATTAATTTATTAGTCAGATAAAATCATTGTTGCCAAATTTAATACTTTTTACCAAACACAAATTGCTAAAATAAATGTATTTTAATACTCTCACGGACTCACGTATTTGATCTTCTTGCCTCCAGGCTCCAGGTACCAGAAAGATCAAAAGATATGTTAAATTTTATTAGACTTTTCCAATTATGAGTGAGCACACAAGCAATACGTCGATTTGGCATGAGGCACGGTCTATAGGCATGTTTTGAAATATGCTGTTATTTAGTTTTATTTAATATTATTATTATTAATATTTTTAATATTATTATATATTTTTAAATATAATATAAATTATCTAAAATAAATCTTTTCAATTTTATTATGTACTTTATTTTTATTATTTTTATTACGAGACTTGAGGCAACACGACGTGCCATTCAGGTAGGTCGTGTCACGACATGAGCCTAGTTTTATGGATAAGTAGCACGGTAAATCATGATAAAACTACAGCTAATCACAACGCAACAGTCAAAAAGTTAGGCACAAACTGACACAACCCACAACAAAAGTAAGCGCGTGGCCACCTCTAGATGTTATACAATCAAAATAAACTAACATTTATATTTTTTTGGCCCTTATTCAAATTATTCGAATGAACTACAATAATTTAAGAGTAAGTCACGGCGTATAATTAAAACAAATATATAAATTCCGACAAAAATAATTTACATGTGACCCCCTGCCCCCTTTTACTTTTGAACACACTACGACGAGTGCTTATAATTTTCGTATATATAGTAATGTTGGGTGGCATAGGGAGGACCAAAAAATATCAGAAAACACACAAAAAAAATAACGAGGAAATATATGGAAGCCGAAAAAGAAGAGATAATAGTGAAAGAGGAGAAGGGGATGAAGTCTAAGTGTGGTCACATATGCCATACAAATTTGCTAGATTATGTGCTCTTAATTGGAGGTAGCAGCCCTAGCAGGGAACTGTCTTTAGCTAAACATACTTATCTTTTGTATTTGAGGAATTTCCAGTGCAGCCCATCTTCTGCTGTAGGAATCAAAGTTGATCTTAGTTCCAGGAAGAAGATAAGACAGCTATGGTTGGGGATCACTTGTTTCGAGTGCGCAGGAATACGAGACAAATTGAAAGATATGGTGTACAGCCTAGTTGCTAAGCTCGACGGCCCGTCGACATGGGCTTCTGATCTTATGCTCAGGGAGTTGTCGAAGTCCAGCCACAGGTTTTGCAGGCTCTTCCTAGCTAGAATTTTTGCAGATGATTGGAAGAAACACCTGGTATTTGTCATGGATTCGCCATGTTATAGTAGACTGCTACCTTTATGTAAGTTCCCTATCCACCTTGGGTGCTTTTTATTCTTATTGCAGTTTTAATTTTAAGCTATTGTACCAATTGTGAATTGATGTTATTTAGCTGAAAAGGTGAATGGCCAGGCCAAACTTGACCCTTGTGGAATATAAGATTAAACTATTAGGGTTAACCCGTGCCATATGCATTTATTTGACTTTTTACGGCTTTTAAAATGGTTTTAAAACGTTTTTATATCCAATTCGTATGGTAAAAAATTATAAAATGTTGATATTATGAAAATAAGATAGAAATGTATTTCAACGAGTTCTCATTTTAATATATAATTTTTTATATAGTGAGCCAAACATTATAAACTTTGAACAAAAAATTTAAATAGGGAAATTTTATTAGAACTGGACAGAATGATTAAAACCTTCAAACCCTGAGAATATTGCGCCGGTTATTCATAATGAATCTAGAACTATAATGCATGTGGTTCCATGAGCACTCATCACCTCAACAACGCTTGTAAGTGTAAGTGAATAGTTAAGACTAATGGTTACAAGAATTCAGCTAGCATATATCCATGCCCTATATGGATTTTTTTTTACATTCTAGAAGTAAACAATACAAGAAACATAAATTGATCTAGAGAGGTGTAGGTCGGGCTTCGTGTTGAAGTAGCCCTAGCATAAGCTCGATCAATGCGATCTAGACCAACCTTGTGAATAAAGAAAAATTCAAACGATAATAGATTTTATACATTATCTCTACGAATTTTGCAACTTAATTACCTGTACTTCCTCCATGTACCTAAACTCTATTCAGTTAGTGTAGCAACAAAAATATGAGGTAAAGGGATTATTAGTATAATATAATAGGGTCCTATCAAAAAATGATAAGATGAATTCAAGGTTTTTACAGAGGAAATAAAATTGAAGTGAGTAAACTCAGATGAAAATATGAAAATGCCAACTGAAGTATTAGGTAAACAAAGCCAACAATTCAAACATTTTCCTAATGGTGTCAATTCGAGTCCACAAGACAAATATTTTTTTATATATTCACAATATTAAAACTAAGGATGTGAATTCGAGTCCACAAGACAACTCTGGGTTGACCCATCGCGGGTTGATGCTTATTATTTCGGGTTAAATCAGGTCAATTTGACCTATCGGGTCGGGTCAAGTGGGGTCAGGTCAAATAAGTTATTTGCTTGCTTGGGTTCGGATCAGCTTGTATTCGGTTCGGATCAATATCGGTTTAGGTCAATCCGAGTCGGTTCTTAAACTGGTTATAGCAAGTTTTGGGTTAAGTCAACTACGGGCTATTCGACGGGTTCAATTGATTTCGGGTTGTCTTTGGATCAGGTTTGTAATGAGTTGAGTCTGTAACAGTTTGGAAGCATATCGAGTTTGGGTATCCGAATATCGGGTCAAATCGGTTTCGGGGTGATTTCAGGTCGGGTTGGTTCGGTTTATGAGTCTCACTTTTTGAGTCATAATCAGGTCAAGTCCAAGTCGATTTCAGGAGGTTTATTGGGCCAACTCAGATTTAACAACTCTAATTAAAATAACTGTAAAAATGAATATTATAGAAAAAAGTACTAACGATAATAATAATAATAATAATAATAATAATAATAATAATAATAATAATAATAATAATAAATATAGTAATAATAATGATAATAGTAATCAATTCAATAAATAGAATAAAAATGTAAAATACCATTAATAATAATAACTATAATAATAACAATAAGTATTATAATAACACGACATTCAAAAGTTAGAGCAAAGCGGCGGGGTTTGAATAACACTAGGTGACATTCAAAAGTTGGAGCAAGGCGGCAGGGTTTGAATAAACACTAGGTGAACCTGACTTAAATCAAAGGAATCAAAAAGGGGTTTTGGGAGTGTTTGAAACCCAAAAGGTTTGAAACTCATTTTTTTTTTTTAACTAATCAACTTTTAGTCTGGAATAGGTTTTAAGCCTCATTTCATTCCATTCCAATTTCTTATACAAAACGGACCCTCGATATTACAAACTTCATGTTTTTATTTTGGGAAACTACTCAATGTTATAATTCAATCAATTGCAAAAGACACTCGGCCCCTACTATAATTAGGGAACTTATGTCGAGAAAATAAAATACCCAACTGAATTGGACAAGATATAATTACTTGCATTTTTTTTTACTATTATTGTCCAATCCAATTCAGTTGAAATGGGCTTTAAGACTGTCATCCTTACATTCAGCAAATCTTGGACTGAAATACAAGGATTCTTTATATGGTGGCCCAGACTCCAATTTGCTACATCACGCCGTAGGTAATTTCCTTGCTCGATACTTTATTTTTGTAATTGCGTAACCTCCTTATTTGTCTCATTTTTTATATATTTATTTTATTAAGTTTTAATTTAGTAAATTGATGAGAGAAAAAATTAATGGGATCACTAATTATATACGTGAAAATAAAAGTGGTTCTCTAACATATAAATTTTTTACCGTATCAATATAAAAATCATGCGTTAATTGTAGCGTAATCGACAATAAATATTTTACATATCTAAATTGATCAAAACTCACAAGTTCAACGGAGTATACAACGGTGTAACACTATTTAATAGTTTAATGGAACTTTACAAAAACAATGAAATAAAAAGCTAAATACTCCCTATGTTTCTAAAACTTACCCCAAGTACAAAAGGTAATTTTTTAAGATATAATGAAAGATTTTTGAAAAAGCAATTGGGCCAACTTTTAAAAGATAATTTAAAATGAAAAATAGGACAATATTTTGGGTTCGAAGGGATTATTCACTAAAGTTAGTTAGATATTATGATAATTCGTACGAAATTTTGCTAACGTTTCTTTGAATGAAATGGCCCATTTCATAATAGTAGACTGCAGCTTTGGTAGTTAACACATGATGAATTTTGGCAGATAGTCAGCAAGTAGAAGATGTTAAACTTGATACCAGTAATGGAGCTTGCAACGGGAAATGTCACAGTGTTCCTGCGAAAATTGGCAAGGGTTTGACTCCGATTAAGCGAAAACGTGGGAAAGAGAAGAAAGTCAGTGTCGAAGACATTTATTCATATCTTTCAAGAAATTTCACTATCAATGCAGCTGCTGAGGGTCTTGGAGGTATGCATTTCTCAATAATTTTGATTTCTGATTTCTGTTCGGCAAAGGTTGCTAAAGTTGTAGTTGTAGCTAGAGTTGGCTGAATCAGACCTGACCCGATAAGTTACCCGAAATCGACCCGGACCCGACCTGATTATGACCTGAAAAGTGAGACCCGAAAACCGACCCAACCTGACCTAAAGTTGACCCAAAACCGATTTGACCCGATATTCAAAGACCCGAACCCGATCTGTGTCTGATCCGTTAGGGACCCGACCCATTAAGAACTCAACCCGTTACAAACCCGACTCATTACGGCCCCGACCCGAAAAGAACCCGAAACCGATTGAAACCAACACATAACCGATATAACCCGATTTATAAAAATTCGTTACCTGAATTCACTGAATGTGTTAATAATTTGTGTATACGTGAATATGACATAATCTTGACAGACCTATTTTTTACCTAATATCTAATAACTTTGAAACCAAATATTTTTATTAATTTAATTATTTAATAAGTACATTTATGAAAATAAAAATTTTAAAAGATTTACTAAATATTCAAATAAAAGCAAAATCATCATGTCTATGCCTATGAAAAGTGAGATTAGAGCCTTCCAATTTGGGGTTTTATTGTTTCATAAATCTCATTGACGTTCTTCTTTTTCCAAAATGACAATCATTTTCCTACTCTTTAAATAACAATAAATAAAAAAACTAAAATATAGTTTTCATATAATTCCTCTATTTATACCAATGTGAATATATGATCGTTTATATGTTAAGTTGTTAAATATTTACTTATCTCTACATTTGAAAGTTAATCTCTTATTCTTTTAAGGTATCAAATTCTTTCCTAATCATCTATAATCTACATTCGACAACTAAATAGTAATACACATTGGTATAAATAGAGGAATTATATTACAAGTTCTTATGTATATATAAACTTAACATCATATGTTATAAACTAGTTTGATAGGATAGCACACATTTAATGATCATTACCTCATAAATATTTTGTTTTTAAATGACTTATCGACATCATCATTGTCTAATTTATGAATTAACCATCATCATTGTCCGATTTTATCAAAACCAACCTTGACCCGAAATAACCCGCTATAACCCGTTCAGGAATCGATTTGATTTTACTAGAGCCGACCTTGATCCGAACCCAAAATAACCCGCTATAACCCGTTCAGGAACAGACCCGATTTTACCCGAATCTGAAATAACCCGTTATAACCAGTTTAGGAACCGACCCGATTGTACTAGAACCGACCTTGACCTGAACCAACTACAATCCGAAACAACCTTAACCTAAACCGAATACAACCCGAACCGACATTGAACCGACTCGAATACAACCCGAACCGAACCCAACTCGAATTCGACCAAACAAATAACCGATTTAACCCGACACAATAATGACCCGACTCGATCCGATAGGCAAAATTGACCCTATAAGAACTAACCCGAAAAGAACAACCCACGATGGGTCAACCCAGAACCTACCCGTTGACCTGATTTGACACCCCTTGTTGTAGCTGTCATAAAAGCTTTGAATTGTACAACTAGTTGTTAGCTATTAAGTAACGGTTGATTTTCAAATATCGGTTTCATATTTTAGTGTTCGATAAAATAGCATTAAAGTAATTTTATAATGAAATATTGCTAAAGAAAAATATGCAAAAGCTATTCAAAAGTACCCAAAAACTAAATATTATAATTTTTGACATATACTAGTTACACCACTTAAGGTTATCCTAAAGATTTTAAGAAGCCAAAAATTGCTTAAAAGGTACTTAAAAGTTGACGCCTTACATATTCAAGATATTTCCCTCGTCCCTCAATATTTTCTTTATTTCTATGTATGGAGTCAAAATTTAAAAGTTTGACAAAAAATTCTCATCACATTATAAGAAATAATATATTCAAATGGATCTTGTTGGATGTATCTCAATGTAAATTTTTAGAATATCAAGTTTTCATAATTTTTGACTTATGGATTTAGAAATAAAAACGTTTTAAGTTGTGTTTCAGAGATCGTAAATAGTCAAATAAGATAAAAAATTAGGAAAAGAAGTAGTACCTCATACTGATGTGATTATTTAATAGAGTAGATGAAGAAAAATTTTTTTTGAAGTTGAGATGAAATGGCTAACAAAGGGTTTTAATTTGAGCTTGGGGTTTGGACAAAGTGGGTGACTAGTCAAGTAAATATTTTTTAATCTACTTAATATAGTTTTGTTATAAGGTTGGGTTTGGGTTGACCCGACCTTATTTTGACCCTAAAATAATTTTGGGTTACGTGGGTTATTTTCGGGTTGAAATTTTCAACTTTAACCTAACCCATTTAATTTAGGGTCGGGTTCATGTCAACCCATTTAAGTTTTCGTATTGAAAATCTCTATCCTATCCCACTATTTTCGGATCGGGTTTAGGTCGGGTCATTTTTTACCACCCCTACCTCATAAGAAAAACTACTATACTTTATATATAATATTGTTTTTCGTTAAATATATGTCCCACCACGAAAACATGAAGAACAAAGGTAAGGGTGACACACCCCCGTAGTGTTCTCGTGGGACACTAGACATACCAAGTTTGGTATTATTAATTGAATTTTCTTAAACTAAGTATTAGTGAGGAGCATTTGGAAAGCTTGTAGTAGTATTGAAATTTTAAAACATTCTTTCTTGGTTAGACAATAATCATGGACTCTTATTATATATCATTGCAGTGAGCAGGTCTACATTGAAGCGTAAATGCAGGCAATTCGGAATTGCGCAATGGCCACCAAGCAAAGGGAAAAAGCGTAGTAGACGTACATCTAAGGGTGACCAAGTACCTAAACTTGATCCAGGACTTGAAGTTGCAGGCCTAAAATCAGTCTCTTCAACAAAAGATGTCGCTACTCAATACATTATTGGTAGTTGTGGTACTCTTACTACTAAGAAATTACCCAGATTTTCTTTTGGTTATGAAGCTGCAAGCCATAAGGGTAAACATGTTGGCAACTCTGCTTCTGGATTTACTGCTGCAAGCCCAAAATCAATCAATTCATCAGTGGAAGATCTTAAGAGTGGGAGTAATATTAATCCCAAGGGTAAAAATATAGCGGAATATGGTTCTTCAAGGAGGAGAAGTGTTAGCCAATACAGGCATATAGACCAGAATTTAAGTGATCAAAGAACGTTACTACTCTTACCATGTAAGTATTGTGAAGAAGATCAACCGAAGCCCTTAATTCATGCATGGAATAGAACAAAATCCATCCATTTAGGCACCAATTTATCAACAGGCGCAATGATGCATGGAAGGTTGGCTTACTCCCATGAAAAAAATTCATTGAGCAGTTTTTTGTCAGGCCAAATTTCAGGTGTCCTTTCTCCACTAATGCAGCAAGATGGCACATTAGAAGGCATGACTTGGCTTATAAAGGCAACTTACAACGGCGACATGGTAAGGTTTCGCTATTTCTTCAAACCCAACATTGCCGAGCTCAAGAAAGAAGTGGCACAAAGGCTAAATTTAAAGTTGGGTGCATTTAAAGTTAAGTACTTGGATGATGAAAATGAGTGGGCATTGCTAACATCTAGCTTGGACTGGCAGGAATTTATATACAATTTGAGATCATCGAGGCAAATCGTAGTTCGACTATTGGTCCAAGATAGGCAAATGGAGGAGGAAGACATGGATGACCTTCAAGCTACATTGTTAAAGTTGTGAAATTTACTCTGCCTTTTCATCGTTAGTGTTGTAATGATCCTTGTCAAAGTTTCAGCACATATCTGAACTTCTTCAATGAAATGATCGTGAAGTATCAATACAGGATAAATGACATTCTTATGCATGCACAAGAAATAGAGAAGAGAGAGGATGAGTAGACGAGGGTTTTGAGAGAGAATTATTGTATGTATTGTATTATGTAATACAGAATGTACAATATAATTTAATCAGTTTGTAAGGCTTCTAATAACGTTATAACAAACTTTAGCTGCTGTAACAAACTTTAGACTATGAAGCAATACACCCTAAGTACATAGTCATGCATCATCATGGCTTTGATCTTCAACATGCACTCTCTAATCTTCAACATCATCCCTCAAACTTAGCTTTGGATTAAACAAGCCAAGTTTGGACAGTAAATCAATGAATTGAGCTGAAGGAATTATCTTAGTAAGAACATCACCAAGCTGAGAACAAGTTGGCAAGTATGTGAGTTGTATAAGGCCCTCTAACACTTTCTCCGGTGTAAAATGACAATCGATTTCTATGTGTTTAGTATGTTCGTGAAATTTTTTTCGTAATATGGATTGCACTATGATTGTCACAATAAAGAATTAGGTTTCAAATCAAGTACACCAAGCTCTTCTAGCAGCCTAACCATACATGCTACTTCTGCAGCCGCATTAGCCATTGCCCTATACTCTGATTCTGAGGAAGAGAAAGAGATTGTTTCGTTGTTTCTTGGACTTCCAACTCACTAGTAAGTTTCCCATTTGTATCACATAACCCGTTACTGATCTCCTTGAGTCAGGGCAAGCAACCCAATCTGAGTCTGAGAATGCTTGCAATTTAATCTAAGGAGAAGCTCTGAGTATTATCCCTTGTCCTAATGTGCGTAATACATAATACAAAGTATGGTGTAGAGAAGACAAGTTAGAAGTTCGAGGTTGCTGCATGAACTGACTGTATAAGAGAGATCAGGACGTGTGTGAGTCAGGAAATTAAGTTTTTCCACCAGCCATCTATACATAGTACAATCTTCAAGAAGTTCCCCTTCACCAGCTTGATGTTTTAGATTTACAAGTAGGGGTGTGGCAACAAACTTTAAATTATCCTTTCCATAATCAAATATCAACTCTTTGGTGTACTTCTGTTGGGTCAATGCAATACCCTGTGGCAAATAGGTCACTTTTAGACCAAGAAAAAAGCTTAGCTTCCCCAAATCCTTAATACTGAAGCATCTATGCAGATGCTCCATTAGTTGAGTGATGGTTGAGGAGTCATTTCTAATCACGATTATGTCATCAACATATATGGTTTCCATAGTGATTAAGTCACCATTTTTCTTTGTGAAGAGTGAATAGTCACTTTTAGTTTGCTGAAATCCCAAGGTAGTGAGCTTTATGAGGAGTTTAGCAAACCCCTGATGAGAAGCTTATTTTAAGCCATATAGTGATTTTCATAATTTGCATGCTTTGCTTGGTATTTGAGGTGTTCCTTTTGGTAATCTCATATATACCTCTTCATGGAGATCCCTATGAAGGAATGCGTGATTTACATCCAACTAACATAAAATCCAATCTCTATTGGCAGCTATTGCAATGATACTCCTTATTGTAGCCATTTTGACTACTAGAGAAAACGTCTCTTCATAGTCCACTCTATATTGTTGTGTGTACCCCTTGGCTACTAGATGAGCTTTAAATCTTTTGATCGATCCATCAGATTTAAGCTTTATTTTATAAACCCATTTACAACCTATGGATTTCTTCCCTTAGGGAAAATCAACTATATCCCAGGTATGGTTCTGTGCAAGAGCATGTAATTCTTTCTCCATAGCTTGCATCCATCTTGGATCCTTGCAAGCTATTGTAAAATTCTACTAGATCAGTAGAAGAAGTTATTAATGACTAGTTGTCACTGTGGAGATTACCAAAACTGACCAGGTTACACCAATGGCTCTATAATGCTCCATTCTCAGTAGCCATATTGCACACATAGTCGTTCATCCATACTGGAAATTCTTTCTCCATAGCTTGCATCCATCTTGGATCCTTGCAAGCTATTGTAAAATTCTACTAGATTAGTAGAAGAAGTTATTAATGACTTGCTGTCACTGGGGAGATTACCAAAACTGACCAGGTTACACCAATGGCTTTATAATGCTCCATTCTCAATAGCCATATTGCACACATACTCATTCATCCACGCTGAAAATTTCTTGACTATAGATGAAGACCTGATTGGGGTTTGATTCACAACATCAATAATATCTTGCATTTCATCAATAATATCTTGCACTTCAGTGACATTGTTGTGTATATCATGATTATTGACTGCCTGATCATTATCTTATGATAAAGAAGAAAAATGATGTTGATATCCTTCACAAAAAGGATCAAGGAAGATGTTATCATTGTTATCACAAGGAATGAAGAACTAAAAAGGCTTCGTAGATGGTATGACTACACTTTTGTGATATGGAAAGTGATTATCATGAAACACTACAATTCTACTCATAGAGATACAATGTGTTAAGAGATTGAGTACCTTGTACCCTTATTATGTTGGGGAGTAGCCAAGAAACACTGATGAATTTTCCCTTGCATCAAATTTTGTTCTATGAGCTATTGAAGATGAAACAAAGCATACGCAACCAAAGACTCCAATATGATCTAGAATTGGTGGCTTGTTGTAAAGCTTTTGATAAGGAGTCATGTTGTTAAGAATGGGCAGAGGCATTCTATTTATAAAGTGAGTAGCACACAACACATTCTCCCTAATATTTCATTGGAAGATTTACTTGAAAACACAATGTCCTAGATGTTTCTAGAAGATGTCTATGCTTTCTCTTCACCACTCTATTTTGCTGTGGTGTTTCACTACAACTCGTCTGATGAATAATTCCATTTTTTTAATACAAACTTAATGCCTTTCCTTCACACAAATCCATAGCATTGTCTGTTATGATGCATTCGACTCTTTGATCAAATTGATTACAAGCAAAGATCACAAAATTCTCAATGATTTCCACTTAGCCAGATTTGTGTTTCAACATGTGAACCCATGTATTTCTTATGAAACATCCACAATAGTAAGAAACATCCTGTAACCATTATGAGTTCTCTATTTATAAGGACCCTAAAGGTCAATATGCATCAACTGAAAAGGAGTTTATCTTTTTTATTTCACTTCTTCGAAAAGAAAGCCTACATTGCTTGGCTTTTGGACAAATTTAACAGATGTAGTATATAGCTACATTTTTATTTCCTTTTATATAGATTACATGCTTTATTTTCTTAAAAGGCATGTGTCCTAGGCGAAGATGCCAGAGCTTGATATGTTCATCCACAACATGGGAAGATAGAGATGCTGCATTATGAGCTGAAGCATGAAAACTTGTTCCTTGAACATAGTATAATCCAGCTTGAATTTTACCAAGAGCTATCACCCTATTCAAAAGGAGATCCTGTATAAAATAGGTATCATTAGAGAATATGATTCTGCTACTTAGATCCTTCCACAACTTATGAACAGAAATCAGATTATATTGAAAATCTGGGATATATAACACATTTTTTAGAGTAATGTCTTTTGTCAACTTCACTACTCTAATATGTGTCACTGATATTTGTCTCCCATCTGGTATTATGACGGTGTTATTTTTTGTATGCAATATCTTATACGTCTCAATTCATGATAGAAATGATCTGTGGCACCATAATCTATAATCCAACTCAAATTAAACAAAGAGAGGAGATAGATTTTACCTGCTAGCTAAGCAACCTTATTAGTAGATGGTTGAGAAGTCTGAGCACTCTTCTCTAATAATACCAATAACTGATGGTATTGATCTTTAGTAAAAGAAGTTACAATAGGAGAGGATTCATTCAAATTCTCTGAATCTTCATGATCAATAAGTTGCGATGCATGAGCAAAGAATTTTTGTTGATTGAATTTAAAGCTAGGAGGATATCCGTGTAACTTGTAGTACTTTTCTATGGTATGCACAGTCATTTTGCAATGATGGTGAGTTTCTTTTATGTCCAAACATTTATTTATTGGGATAGGCTTGGATGTTCTGTTTTCATATCTTCGATCCACACCAAAAGTCATGCCCTCAGTATGTGATGAGGAATGAACAAAGAGTTGCTTGTGTTTCTATTCTTGAAGTAGCATTTTGTATGCTGCATGTATCTGTAGCAGAGGACTCATCATCAGTATGTTGCTACGGACTTGCTTATATGTATCATTAAGCTTCATCAAGAACTGTAAAAGCCTCTGATCTTGTTGATTTTTCAGAAACTTAGCCACTAATCTACAGGTACAACCATTGCAATCACAGGATGGGATTGGACATGCATCATCAAGAACATCCCATTTTTCCTTGAGCTTGGAAAAGAACTCAACAATATCCTTATCTTCCTGGCACATATTGGCTATTTCCTCTTGTAGAGAAAAAAATTGTGTGGATGAAACCTGACCATACCTATCTCTAAGGTCTTTCCAAATTTCAGTTGTCGTTTTATAGAAGAACATGGTCTTCTTAATAATTGTCCCTAGTACTCCAAGAATCCACCCTATCACCAAGTCATTGCACCTAACCCAAGCCTCGTAGGTCGCATCAAAAACTTCAGGTTTAGGCAAAGAACCGTCAATGAAAGCCATCTTGTTTTTAGTTGGCATGCCTATGATCATGGATCTCTTCCATTAGACATAATCCTCTCCATCAAATACTTTTGATATAAACTCGTAACAACTATTATTAGAAGGATGTATGCACTATATAATTCTAGGGTCTTGTGTCAGGTCTAGTATTCTTTCCATATCTCAGCTAGCAATTACGTAGACTTTGTTTTCAATTAAAGAAAAAATTGTACACAATATGAATCTCTGATATCAATAAACCTTGATAATCATGAATCATGCAAATTGAGGTTGATAGATCTTAATGCCTCAACAATTATCACAAGATAAATTCAAGATACTAATCAAATCACAACTGATTTTATGATCATAATTTGATCACAAGATAAATTCCTGATACTGATCATATCACAACTGATTTCATGATCATAATTTCATCAGCTAATCAAAAAAAAAAAAAAAATTCTTTACAAATCGTGACAGAGAAAAGAAACTTAGCTCATCCACGCTTGTTATTTTAATCGGTGGCTCTAATACCATAGCAAAGTTTCAGCACATATATAAACTTCATCAATGAAATGATCATGAAGTATTAATGCATGATCAATGGCTTTTTCTTATGCATGCAAAAGAAACAAAGAAGATAGAGAGAAGAGAGAGGATGAGTAGAAGAGGGTTTTGAGAGAGAAAATTATTGTATGTATTGTATTATGCAATACAAAATATTGTATTTATATGTACAATATAATTAAATCAGATTGTAAGGCTTCTAACAACTTCATAACAAAATTTATCTATTGTAACAAACGTTAGACTATGAAGCAGTCCACCCTAAGTACATAGTCTTGCATCATCATAGATTTGATCTTCAACATGCACTCTCTGATCTTCAACACTCCTTTACCCTCTAAGTCAGGGAATTGCTTCACGTTTTAGATACTGCTCCTTGCCAACTGATCACCTAGGTTAGATAATCCTTAGGTTTGCAGATCTCTTAGCTTCTCAATTTAGGAAAAATTCTGGCTTAGATAATCAAGCTTATTTATACGAAGTCTCTACTCATGGGGTCATGGGTATGGGAGAGTAAAGCTTCATATCAAAAGGGGTAAGGAACATCCAATTTTAGGTTTGCTAGAATTGATTTGTGGTTTTCTTCATTTGTTTGTAATTTCATTTCAATGTTACATTATACATCTTTTATACTTACAAGATTGCCTAATATGTTCAAGCTATGATATACTTGATTTGATATTGTTCGACAAGTGCACTAGATTGATTCCCTTTCCTTTGCTGATTTGATTGTTTCCTTGCTTAGCTTGATCATGTGATCTTTTGTTCTGACTAACACCCCCTTAAGTTGGGTAGTGGGATCTCCAAGGCCTAGTTTAGCTTAATCAGAATATCACAAAGAAATTTGACTTGTACAACCTTAGTCAGGATGTCAGCGAATTGTTCTTCGAATCGTATATATGGAAGAGATATGACGTTATCTTCTAATTTCTCTTTGATAAAGTGTTTGTCTATCTCAATATGATTTGTTTATCCCTGCTGAACTGGATTTTCTGAAATATTGATCGCAGTTTTTTTACCACACACTGATTCACATCTTTCCTTAGGTGAAAAATCAAGTTTTGTTGACAACTTCCTTAGCCATAGGACTTTTGTAATTCCTTTGGCTATTCCCTTATATTTATCTTCTGAGCTTAAAAAAGCAACTACCTTCTTTTTTTTGCTTCTCTATGTGACCGAATTTCCTCCTACTAAGATGAAGTATCATGTTGTGGATCCTCTTCTTACTCTATCACCTCTCCAATTAGTGTTAGTGTATACTTTTATTTTGAATGGTCGTTCTTTTGAAATAAGATGCCCTTACCAGGGGTTCCCTTCAAGTACCTAATGATCGTTAGGACAACTTCCATGTGGTCAACTTTAGGTCTATGCATAAACTGGCTTACAACTTCCACTACATAATTAATGTCAAGTCTTGTGTATGATGAGTAAATAAGCTTTCCTACCAATCTTTGATATTGGCCCTAATTAGTAAGTTCGGCCCCTTCAATTCGCTCGAGTCCATGAATAGAAAATTGATAAAATTAATATATCTATATGTATATCATAAAAATTACGAAAAATTGATATTATGAAAATTTACATTGTAAAGAAATAAACAAGATCACACAATATTTATTCTTAGATTTATGTAACTATTGATGATCAAATTTTTTTCAAGTTTAACTGTATAAATAGAAAATAGGAAGAATTTTATGAAAGAAGGTGAGTAAAAAATAGTAAAATTATGACTTATGATATATTTATATTTATTTCATAATATATTTAGATATTTTAATTTTTTTGAAATTCCATATCTTAATAAAGATAATATTAACTAAAGGACTCGCTAAGAGCCTTTATGTGACCAATAAGAATATTGTAATTTATAAATTTATTGAAAACTTTGAAGAAATGACAATAGATAATTTTGGAACAAAAGAATAAGGATTTGAAAAAATAAACTACCAACAAATGTGAACCCAACTTTAGGATGAGAACTTGAAAAGGTTTTTGTTGTTGACTTGTTACGCATGAATGCATGATGTCCTGCCCAATGTTAATATCTCCGGTATGATGAGGACATTGGGACCTTTGGATTTTGACCCCAATGATAATAGCAGGGAAACTAAGGGATCAACTCGTTCCCTTTAAAAACAAACTTTTGACGGTTCTTTTTTTTCCATTTGCCAAGAAATTTAGATAATATATTCCAAATATTCACTTATTTTATAATAAACCTTAAATTTGTAAAATTTATAATATACTCCCTTCATCTTATTTTATTTGTTATATTTGACTTTTTATGATTTTTAAAACACTATTTAAAATGTTTTTCTCTAAATTTACAAGACAAAAAATTATAAAAACTTGATATTTTAAAAATTTACGTCAAAATGGATACAACATTATCCACTTGAATATATTGTTTATTAAATTTAATTATAATTTATGATCAAAATTTTTATACTTTAAATATAAAAATAAAAAAAGTAGCAATTAAAATTAAAATGAGACGAAGGAATATCTTTCCATTTTGAAAAAAGGCATCCAGACTTTTTTATTTACAAATTTCAAGCAAATTGTACAATAAGTTAGTTGCTCAACCAATTAGATAAAGCGCCTTCGAAAAATGTGAGAATTTCAGAATAGATCTGCCGCATGAAACTAACCTACTTGGCCTACCACATACACCTAAAGTGCTTATACTTGAATACTTATTGCGTTGTCCTTAATTTTTTTTACCTCATTTGACTTTTTACGATTTTAAAACACTGACTTAAAACGTTTTTATCTTATTTTAATAAAGTATAATTCTTTTCCTAAATATTCTGCCTTAGATATTGTTTTAATAATTATTGTTTGTGATCATTGGACATACAACATTTGGAAGAAAGTTGTGATGCTATTTTTTACAAAAAATAAAAATCAAGTTACAGAACATCTTACATCAATAAATTTTGCAACTATTACCAAAAAAAAATAATAATAAATTTTGCAGCATCTATGTACATTAGTACACAACACAAAACCAAACCAAGCTTAGTAACAATGTAACATAAAAAAAATTCTTTGACATAGAGTGGCTTAACATACTCCCTTCATCCCTTAAAATTTGTCTGACGAGTTTTTGTGAGAGCTTTTTAATCAATGTGGGGCAATCTTTTGGGGATGAAGTGTAAGTTGGTAAGAGGCTAAGAATGAAACTAGCATACAACAATCACAACAGCACGATCCAGAAAATGGAGCATTCTCTTCAAAACACCGGGAATTAAACCGCAATACCGATTATATACAAAAAACGTAGGTATCAATCTGCAACGAGTACTGCAACAAGAACAATCTTAACGATCACATCCAACTGAGAATCGATCTTCATAGAGCTGAGCACACCCAACTCAGAGGAATTTTTTATTTATAAGCTTTTTTTCTAAAAAAAAAAGTTTGAAAAATAAGCCACGTTTGAAACTAATTTAAGAAAGAAGGTAATTTTGGTTCGGAGCGAAAACATTACCTCGGACAACATTTTAGGATAAGCAAAATCGTTGCCCCAGGCAATGTTTTGCATGGAGCTGGAATGAGGTGGGTGAAAATGAGGCGGAAGAAAACGTTGCCTGGACTTGACAAAAAACGTCTCTGCCCCAGTTTCACCCCCATATTTACAGCTTCATCCAAAATGTTGTCTGAGACAACGATTTTTCTTATGCTAAAACATTGTCCGAGGCAAAAGCTTCTTTTTGAAATTATTTTCAAACGTAGCTTATTTTTCAAATTTTTTTTTAAAAAAAGCTTATAAATAAAAAAAATTCCAACTCATAGTAACTCTCCACAGAGCTATGCACATCCAACTCAGAGTCGATCTCCAAGGAGTTGAGCACACCCAACTCAGAGTCATTCTCTACAGAGCTGTGACATCCAACTCAGAGTCATTCTCTACAGAGCCATGCACATCCAACTCACAGTTAATCACCACAGAGTTAGTCGCCCCCGATGTCATCTGTGCATGACCATCGCCGCCTTCAGGTGCCACTGAAGTAGTGCAGCTAACTGTACAGTACAAGTAATGTGAAAAATCTACTAAAATTTCAACTTACTTAATGCAAAACAATAAAAAAAAAAAAGGCGTATAAAAACCTTACCATTAGTGTTACTGCAAGTTCTCCACAGCTTATAAACCAGAATTATCAGCGCTACAACCGTAGTTGGCAAGGCGATCTTTCCAACAATATTCCCTCGCAGCTGCAGCACGAACACATTACTTGCTTCACCGGTATCTAAACTTGTTGAATGTTCGCTCAGGAGAAGAGCAGTGCGCCCTAAAACTTGTACTGCAGGGAAGCATAAGAGGATCAGAAAGGCAAATGAGACTACAACGCACTTTTTTGAGAGCACAGGGTGTGTCATTTTGTGAAAAAATGGAAGCGCTCTCGATGTTTGTTATTGAACGAGGATGTGACACTCTAGAGTCTAGACCAAGCTATATATAGTATTTGGGGTATTACTGTGCATAGTGCTTGCGTCCTCAATTATCTTTTTTATTTTGGCAGGATTGGTCTATTAGACAATACGATGAACCCCGCATTCACGGGGGTCACCAGGTCAGCGGGTTATATATATAAATTTAACCAAAGTTTTATAACCAGTAAGAAGCAACCTCATACTTCTGGCCTTTATTAAATCAGTGACTTTTGAAGCAACGTCATAAAGGCCACACAGCCATTCCTTTGACAGTTCCTACCACTGGCTTTTACTAAATCAGTGGCGTTGTCTTTTGAAAATCAGTTCATTTACGAGTACTAGTTTCTTTGTTTGTGATCAAAGATAAAAATTGGCAAAGAGATGTAGTTTTTATTTATAATAAATATTTATTTTTTCTAAAGAGAGATTCCCAAAGAGGTAATGAAATAGGCGGAATTAATTTCGGATAGCAAATATAACCCCAAAAAATTTAACCAATTGTGTGAAACATTACGATGAAATTTAAATGGTTTTTAGCAAGGTAGTCTTATATGGCGAAAAAAAATTTAAACTAAATGAATCCAAGAAAAAATAATCCTGGAAGAAGCAAATGAAATTTTTTTTGTCAAGTTTTCATCTAGTAAATGAAATAGTCATGGACACTAATGTTTTACCAATAAATTCCCTTCTATATATATAGTGAGAAAATATATTATATTATTATTATTATTACTACTATTATAGCTATAATCTAATAATATTCATGTAAGTAAACAGAATTTAGTTAGTACTATTTCTTAAGATTTGAACTGATCAAAGTTTTTGGCATTACCATATAGCAGAAATCTTAATTGCTGACTTTGGAAGAAATAGCTATACAACACATTTGAACACAAGAATAAAATTTAAATTCTGGCTCTCCTATGGACCCCGACAATGTTTTGATGGCCAATCGGCGTACAGCAACCCCGGCATCATATTTAGGGCCCAGTCAAATCAAAGCAAATTAAACGAAGATAAGGAAGTTTTTTAACGCTGAAATTTTCGTTGATTCTTCGGCTAGGTATATTATGCTGTAGGCCACCCATGTACACATCGAAATGGAGTAGAAATAGTAAGGTTTGTCAAACCTTGGATCTTCATGATCCTAAGATCTCCAATAAGATCTCCAAAGTCAACATTTAATTTGACGAAATAAATAGTTGAGACGTAGTTTTTTATTTATAATAAATATTTGTTTTTATGAAGAGAGATTCACAGAGAGGTCATGAAAGAGGTGGAATTAATTTCGGATATCAAATATAACCCCAAAAAAATACAACCAATTGTGTGAAAGATTGCGATGAAATTAAAATGGTGTATTTATTTTTATGAAAGAAAAGTTTTTAGCAAGATAGTCTTATAATGTGAACAAAATTATAGACTAAATGAACCCATAAAAAGTCCTGTAAATAGCAAATGAAATTTTTTTTATCAGGTTTTCATCTAGAAGTGAAATAGTCATTGACAATAATGTTTTGCCAATAAATTTCCTTCTATTATTACTACTATAGCTATTACCTAATATTATTCATGTATATAATTTAATTACTATTTCTTAAGATTTTAACTGGTCAAAATTGTTGGCACTACTCTCTAACGCAGAAATCTCAAGTGCCGAGTTTCCAAGAACAAGCTGTATAAAACATTCGATCACGTGAATAAAATTCTTAATAATAAATGAGGGGATCTATCTGTTGACAAATCCGAGTTCATTCCCCCACTCTGCCTCTTCTATGTTGTGGACCCCAACAAAGGACCCCGGCAATTTGCCATGCATGTAATTTCGTTGATTCTTCGGTTGGGATATTATGCTCGAGGCCAGTAGGCCACCCATGTACACATCGAAATGGAGTTAAAATAGTAAGGTTATTCTTAGTTTGCCAATTGCCGTGCATGTAATAATGTTCCTAATTTTCACACTATTTGACTTTTTACGTTTTCAAGATATGACTCAAAATTATTGTATCTCTAAATTCGGGGAACAAAAAAATTTGAAAAATTGATTTTAAAAAAAGTTAAAACGAGATTCATCCAACAATATCTCACTTGAATATATTATTACTTATAACATGATGAGAATTTGTTGTCAAACTTTTTAAACTTTGACTACATAGATGAAAATAGGGCAAAAATTAAGGAATGGAGGTATTAACTAATAAGGTTATGCCTTGTCTACCTCAATTCATAACTTATTGGTTTTCACATTCGATTCACGTCTAAATCAAATTAATTTTTAAGATATAATGACCACTTATCTAAGTCAGTATAATCTAATGGCATGTTTACCATAGATATTTTAATAAATCCAAGTAGTATATATAGAGTATACTTTTTACGACAATAACTAATTAAATTCGGAGAAAAAATGATGGACAATTTCTCCGAACCAATCATTTCCCCAAAAATTTCACAGAAATCATCAAGAACCTCTTTCGTCTTTTTGCAAGAATTCGGCGTTGCTTTAAAAAAGAAGAGAGCATCATCCATAAAAAAAAGAGGTGATTAATTCTAGGAGCTCCTCTTCCAAATTTAAGCCCTTTGATTACATTAGCTTCATCCAAACCAGAAAGCTAAGAAGAAAGAACTTGCATGCAGAGGATGATCAGAGCTCCTTTTCCAAACGTATCTGGCAAAGTTCCTCTCTATGGATTACGGTCTCTAACTTGGAGTCAGGAATTAAAGATTGGGTAAGGAGTTGGTTATCATTTTTGATCGAAGACGATGGTCAAACTCAACAGAGAGCAGCTTTGCTGATGTATTTGGAAGCACAGGAATGAAGTCTGTTTCAATGGAAGCCTCCCTAATCATTTTGTTTTCGGAATGTTCATAGAATGGATGGTAAGGACTACTAACTTCAATGATCGGCAACAGAAATATTGCAAGCTGCAGGCTCCCACTGATTCACCCCTGATTTGCTGGGTCAAGGGAAGTTTACAGGGAAATTCACTCCTCATTATTGAAGTGGACGGAGCTTGGAAGAATATCAAAAAAATCCCGACAACATCAACAGTTCTGGCAGGTATTGGTTGGATGATACATACTAGTGACGGTCGAAATGAGGGAGGAGGAGAAAGGATTCGGGCTTCCAGCCCCCTTCAAGCGGAGCTCTTTGCAATCTGGAGGGGGATCATAGAATCCACCTCACGAGGAAAGCAGTGTGATTCATTCTTATTGTTCTGAGGCAGTACGAGCAATTAATAATCCTGGTATGGCCTTAAGGATCTCCAACCTTTGATCATGGATATTCTCTTAGAGGCTTCTTATTTAGATTTTTTTGGCCTGTTTTCTTTTGTAAGTTTTACCCATAACCTAACAATCCAAGCTAGGAATTATGGGTAGGGTCTTTTATACTTTCTTTTATCAGCTGCCAAAACAAAAAAAAAACAAATTAAATTCAAATTTTGGGGTACGATGATAAGAAAGAATCTATCCAAGTAAAATTTCTTACATACATCCAAGCGTAGGTGCACCCAAGATTATTTTTTACTCATTTCAAAAATAAATGATTAAAAAATATGCTTAAGTGCACCTTATAACTCTAGACAAATTCATGAGTCTGTTAGATATATTCTACCATCCAACCCAATAGGATTAATAACATTAAATTCATACGCCTAATTGTGAAACTCTACCTGACTTTATTGGCATCTATTCTGAGTGACTAGAACGTCTTGCATGCTCTCGGGAATACCTAAATTTTAGGGGCAACGTCTCACATGTCTATTTGAATAGGAACATAAGAGGGGGTGCTCTCAAACTTTAGATGTTTATACGTACATGCTCTATGCTCTAATGAATGACCTTTCATACAAAAATATGGTTTCAACTTGGGCCTGATTGAGAAAATCAGCCCAATAACTATTGACCACTACTCATAATGAAATACTCCTTTCATTAAAAAAAAAAAAAAAAAACAGTTTTAATTCATTCATGCAATGACCGAAGCTAGACCTTACGTGTTATGCAGATTTGTGTCAAATTTACTTAATTATTCCATTATAAACTTACACCCCAAAGTTAATAACTTTTGCAACCCTAAGGTTATATGGTATTTTGATTTGACATGAGTTTAGTGCATCAATATCAAAAAAAAATAATGCACGCAACAACTCGTTTAGTAGGAAACTAGGAATTAGTACTACTAATCACGTGTCGCAACTCGTTTAGTACTACCATTCCATTTAGTATTCATGTGAAAGATGGAGACCTCCAATTTGCTGCTATCTTCTCCAACAAGAGGCACTACACAAACCTTACTCCTCGGAATATATTGGGCATCCATAAATAGCAAAGGGACGGATTGTATTCTTGCTTGTGACATGATGTTGTCTGGTCCTAGCAGGCCCTGCCACTTATACATTTGCCAGTTCCCAGCTTTTGAAATAGGTTTTATGTTTTCACCCATCAAATTAGGCACAAAATCCAACATATCCTCCAATGACTCTACAGATTATCTTTCATCTCCAGAACCCTCCTTAGGTTTCCTGCATGACATCCGGTTGTTTACATAAAAGCTCATGTACTATGTTGCACCAATATCAATCTGAATACGGATATCGCTATAGGTATGGGGACGGTAAACAACATAAGTCATTTATTTGGTAGTGAAGTGTTGCACCGATACAAATCTGGACACAGATATGGATACGGGTGAAGTGTAGACCAGCGAAGACAACTCGACTAACTAGCGTAATCAGTATACATTAATTACAAAATTAGAGTATTACATCTCAGCTGTTTTTACTTATACATAACCAAGGTGGTCTCACCCTCAAATTTCTAGCCGGATAACATAAACAGCATACAATTGAAAGAGATCCGACATCAATGTCAATATAAGTGAGCGATATAAATCAATGAATTGAAAGAAACCGTCCTGTCTACATAATAGTATTTCTCATGATAACATGTGGAAGCTCTCCCCTTATTCAGAATGAGGGATTGAAGAATTGTGGAAGAAATCTATGCACAATACATTACTTCTTGATCTGCTCCACTTTCGCTCTAATTTTCTGCTCCAATACAGAGATCTCTGTCTCGAGGCTGAACATTCTGTTCAATGCATTCATATTTTCTAGGGTCTCGGTCAATGTTCTGCTGTCGCTCCCATCACATCGAAGGTGCTGCATCGGGCCATGAAGAAGTTTGTTCACAATTCCCCGACTGAGATCATCGACCGCTCTTCTGGTTTTCTTGGGAAGATCATCTCCCATCTTCGACAGGCATTTTTCGAGCTCTGCGGCTCTGATTCTTTCGGCATAGGCCCTCAGCTTCTTAATGGTGGGGACTGTTTCCAAGGAATCCCTCCAAGCTTCAAATTGCTTAGATTCCTCTACAATGATAGCCTGAGCTTCCATTGCCTTCCTTAACCGGTCCTCCTTGTTAGCAGCCACAACTTCTTTCAGATCGTCAACATTATATACCCTTGCATTTCCAAGATCGGAGACACATGACCCAACATTCCTTGGAACAGAAATATCAAAAAAGCGCCTAATACCTCCCACTTCTGAGCCTACAGGAGGCAGAGTCTGTACATCCTCTTTAATAAATAGTGGAATCTCTGAGGCTGTGCTGGTGAAAATAACATCAGCTTCCGCAGCACAAGCAAGCATTTCAGTGAGAGGTTTATAGATGATTTCTACATCATCCAGCTCCTCACGGATAGCAGTAACTCTCTCCTCACTTCGATTTACAACAACCATTTTAGTACACCCTTTTGCGACCAAGTGCTTAATCACAAGCTTACCCATTTTGCCAGCACCAATCACCAACATTCTAGCACTAGCATGGGAGGATTGTGGAAGTTTCATCAAAGCCAACTCAACAGCAGCTGAGCTCACAGAGACTGCTCCAGCAGCTATACTTGTCTCAGTCCTCACCCTCTTACCAACAGTAATTGCATGCTTGAACAACCCGCTGATGTTCCTCCCAAAGCCAACAACACCCTGCCCAACTTTGACAACCTGTTTCACTTGAGCGAGAATCTGGCCCTCTCCCAGAACCAAAGAGTCCAGACCCGCTGATACTTCAAAGATGTGTTGTGTAGCATCGTTGTTGTGCAGCAAAAATCTATGCTGGCAGATTTCAGACACAGGAACTCCACTAGTCTGTAAACAAGAAAGACACAGTGCATAAGTGATGAGATTCACAATTTCACAACACAGAAGAGCTGAAGATGCTTTTTTGATCAAAGTACAGAGAAAAATCCACGAATAAATGCTAGCCAAATAACAGAACATCAGAAAGACAAGAAACGGAAAAGTGTAAATCGAAACCCATTATGCTACATGGAAGAACACAGTAGATTATCAAGTAAATTTAATGAGCATAATAAGAACAAATATGGCAAGATAAATCAACACCCCAACCTAATAGAAATCTAGCAGCTTAGCAGAAATATTGCGTTTAAAGTAATATGATTATTAGTACAGAAACAAGGTCATCAAAACCTGATCTTTGGAACCAAGAAGTACATTGACCATTGAAGACGACATAAAACTCCTACAAGTAATCAAAATATGATCTTTTACACATGTAAAGACTCAGGAAAAAGTACTGAGTACAGATTAAAACTAGTCAAGTTGTCCGATTTCCACAATATACATACAATTATCGCCATAGATTTTTGTTTGAATAGCATGATACAGCAACAATCCGCAAAAGCAACAACTTCAAATGAACATAGATTTATTTATAAATTATAGGGGGTAACCGAAAGGCATCAATTACCTTAGACATCCATTCTGTGACTTCCTTAACTCCACGATGCTGAGACAAAGCAACAACATAAATCTCCATCCTATTACAAGTGCTAAGCACAGCCGCCTCCTCAATATGGTTCAGATTACACAACTCTTCGATTGCTCGAGGCCATTCAGCTTCCGGAACAGCAAGCTTCTCACGCATCTCCACCGGACAAGTATGAATGCTTAGTCCAATTACTACAATGCTGCTCTTCTCCTTAGTATACCCTGCACAATCACATTTTTTTCACAACAATTTAGCCTTTCTCCTCAGTTAACCAAAGCGAACCGATGTTTGGAAAACACGAATCAATGTATAACTCTAACCCGAAATTTCCTCTCCTTAGTTGATTGTGTTCAAACTCAATTCCACAAAATTAGGCCAGAATTTTGGAAAAATTTAGTGAATTCAAAAGGCAATAATTTCGGAAAAATTTAGTGAATTTAAAAGTCTAAGCTGATCGACGTATTGAAGCGGCGATTGAGAAGACAAAAGAAAGAGATGGAAGGAAGGCAGGAAGGAACATACGATCGGCGGCAGATGTTTTGAGCTGTTCAAGAGCAGAAATGCTGGAAGACCGGACAGAATCGGCGGAAGCAGCAGCGAAATCGGAGGAGACCTCGCAGCGAGGTGTGATCAACGAAGGAAAGCGCCTCTGGATAAGGAGTCCGGCGGGGCGGTGGGCCCGGCCAAAGAAGTTGACCAAGGAAGGAGAAGAAGAGGACGTGGATGCGGCATGGAGGAGAGTCTCCAAAGCGAAGGAGGTGGATACCGCCATTGGAGCCCTTCTCACAAAGCTTGTGGCTGAAGCCTTTAGGAAAGGGGCGTGTGGAGAGGAGACGACGGGGTCGTTGGATAGAGGGTGGAAGAGGAAAGAGAATAATATGATAGTTTTAGCGATGGAGTTGTTGGGTTGGGGTGTGGGTGCGTGGCCGGTAATTTATTAATAAATGATGATAAGAGTAGCATAGTGTGTTTGTAATACGTTTATTACTTGATAGTGTTTATAAGTTTTTAAAACTTTCGGTTTATTATTAATTTAAAATTATTTATTAAAAATTTAATAAAATATAATTTTAAAAAAATCGATTAAATTAAGCTTATAATAAAATTAGAGTGCCTTTTACTTAAACATATCTAGTAGGGAGGGGTGGATTGTGCTATTTGAGACTTCTGTATTTTGATTGGTGCAATTTAGACACATATTATCCACACCATTACTAAGGTGGGCTTCAATGGGACCCTTTTCTAATCCAACCAAACCTCTCCTCCAAATCAAAGTCAAATTTGGGGGTGCAACCTTTTTTCTTATCTTTTATTTGATTTTAATTGCTCCCCTATTTTTATTTGAATGTTTTAATATATGGTTTTAGGAAGATTGCCCACTAATAAAATATCAATTACTTCAATATCTCTATTACTTTTTTATTTTCTTTCTTTTTAGCTAAACTTATTACCTCCTCACATGTAGTAAAATATTATAGGAGCAATTATATTGCATGGAAAAACAGTGAAATTGTGCTATGGAGCTATTAAATTGAAGATCATAATAGCATGTGGAATTGTCAAACTGTGGCCCTATTCATTTTGGGAGTACTACTTTCTCTGTCATGTATTAAATGACAAATTTAGTTGGGCTTAGAGTTTCAGATGATAAGTAGTATAGGTATACTCAAATGTTATTTTAGTAGAAAGGTAGATGTGATAGGAGTTAGTTAGGGTATTATTTTTATTGAACTAGAAAGTGTGTTAACTTTTGGTAGTGAACCGTAATAAAATATTGGTGTGCCTATGCTAAAATAGAAAATGTGTCATTTATTCTAAAACATCCATTTATAATAAATGAGTGATTTGACATGGGGCTAAGGAAATAGTTGGTAAAATACATTTGACAAATGAATGTTGAAATTGCAGACTTGTAGTTAAGGTGATGGGATCAAGATATTTGTTCTCGGATTCTAGTCGTGTCATTATTAGACCATGTCATTGACAAATTAAGTTGAAATTATATGTCCATTATAGGTTTGAAATGGGTTAAGAACCAAAGGCTTTGTGTTAAGTTTAACTTGTGTCACAAATAGATTTGGATAGTTTCAAGATCCATCTAAGGACATAGATTTAGATAAGGTTTCAAGATTCATCCTAAGGACAACCTTGGAATCATATTTAACTTGAGTATATCTAGGTATGATTCAGATTTAGTTAATACATATAATTAATGAACAAAATAATAAAATGATTATAAAATGAAGGATTATGACTTTAAAAAGATAATAAATTAGAATCAACATAAATTTATGAATAAGAGATTTTGAAATGAGATCTTAAAGTTTGGACTTAGGACCTCCAATATACACATGGAGATGATCTACCTCATCTTCCACCCTCTCTCATTTCCTCCATTGAACACATCCTCTCTAATATTTTCGTATGTAATTTTTCTCAATGGGAGGATCCACTTAGGATCCTCTTCCATTTAATTTTGTTATTTTTCTAACATTTTTCTTCTTAAATTGTCAATCATGTTTAAGCATTGACTTTTATCCTTGCATTGTGACGTGAAAAGCAAAAGAAACGTAAAGTTGAAGAATCAAGCACAAAAAAAAAGTGTTGGGTTCCTTTAAAGCACATTTTATTCTATTCGTTCAAATCGATGGCGAAGGTTTTCTTACTTGCTTAAATCATTCTCTATTGTTCTAACTAATTCAGCAAATGTGCCATTTAATAAATATGGTATTTAGTCAATCCGATTATATTTAAAGACTTGCTACCATGGACTCTCTTCTCTTCAACTTATCTAAATATGTTTAGCAATAATAAAAAGGAGTTTGAAAAAGATAGAAAAGTTCAGTAAAAGACGAGTCTTCCAAACAATAAGTATAGCAAAAATAAAATTTTTAAATACGTTAAGTTCAACAAATAAACAAAGTTTTGGCGATTAGGTGTAATATTTCATGTAGAAATAAATGAATAAGCTGGTCTATTTCCAAAATACATCTGCTATTATTACTATGTATTTTTTTCGGTGTACAAGAAGGACAAAGCCACTACTATTATCATAATATATATATATATATATATATATATATATATATATATATATATATATATATATATATATATATATATATATATGAGAAGAATCTAATGAGAAGAATGCTTAAAATAAGAAGAATAAGAAGAGATATTAATTCTTTAAATGATAAGATTCAACGCTAGAGATTTCATGTAAAAAAATGATTACTATAATAATAAAAAATAATCACTATAATTATAAATAGAGTTACTATAGTAATAAAAATAGTCATTATAAGTGAAAAAATTATTTGATAACTATGCGTACGTAAAATATAATCCGTTTGATTTAAGAGATGTAGCCAAAATGTCTTCTCTTCTTTCTCATTTTAAGTACCCTCCTTATTTTAACTTTTACTTATAAATATATATATATATATATATATATATATATATATATATATATATATAGGGGAGGGATCTAATGAGAAGGATGCTTAAAATAAGAAGAATAAGAAAAGATTTTGGCCATTCAAATGGTAAGATCCAACGCTAGAAATTTTATGTAAAAAAAATGGTAACTATAACAATAAAAAATGATCACTATAATAATAATAAGAATGATTATAAGTTAAAAAAATTATTTGGTATAGGATCACTATGAGTACATAAAATATCATCCGTTGTATTTAAGAGATGAAGAGCCAAGATATCTTCTCATCCTTCTCATTTTAAGAGTTAAAATAAGAAGGGTACATAAAATGAGAAGGATGAGAAGACATCTTGACTCTTCATCTACTAAATTCAACGGATTATATTTTATGTACTCATAGTGACCCTTTTTTAACCCATAGTGACCAAATAATTTTTTTCATTTATAATGACTCTTTTTATTGTTATAGTTACTCTTTTTATTATTATAGTGACCATTTTTTATTGTTAAAGTAACCATTTTTTCTACATGTAATCTCTAGGGTTGGATCTTACCATTTGAATGGTTAAAATCATTTCTTATTCTTCATATCCTAAGCACCCTTCTTATTGGATCCCTCCATATATATATATATATATATATATATATATATATATACTTTATCAAGAAAATAACCTAATACTCAAAATAATCTATTATAGAGTACAAATAAATGGGATTCACATATATTCTAAACATCTTCTGCCAAAACTCATAAAAAAAAAGTTTATATTCGCACATAAAATTCCATGTATATCCAATTGATAGCAATAGAAGAAATTATCATGATTTATGATGAAGAAACAACAATAAAATAATAGCAAAGAAATCAGAAGAGATAAGGAGAGTAGTGAAAGAGAGAGATATAAGTGATGGAGATTGGCCTATTAGATTTCACGCATACTCTGCGCCACAACTTTGAGAGCTAACCGTGGAGGCCAAACGTACTCTCAGTTCTAGATATGGCTTTTTCCTAACTTGTGGTTTTTGTGAGTTTCATGTACTATAGTCACTTCATATTAGTCACTATAATCATGATTGCAATACTATGAATTTCATTTATTTTCACTTCTGTGAAAAAGACACGAATAATTCGGCTTCTACTTCAAACTAGACTTATTTGAGAGTTCTCGTTAAAAGCATTTAAACGGTCTGTTTGTAAAAGGTTCTAATCAATTTTAGGCTTAATTAAATCGGTCTTTTAAAGGGTTGTGTTTTATAGGGTCTTTAATGGATCAAATCGGTTCAATAACGGGCAAATAGTTTCTAAGACTTTTATACACTATCAGTTAATGCATGATTTTCACTTAATTGTCAATGATCCAATGCCAAAAATTAGAGGTGATACAGACAAACTATCACCCTCTATAAATAAAATTATACTATATTTAAGCGGTCCGACCCGACTCGGCCTGTTTTATATCTTTTTTGACCCGACCCGACTCAACCCGTTTTTCATCTTCTTTGGCCCAACCCGTCTCAACCTGTTTTGCATGCGACCCATTCTTTTGCATGCGACCCATTCTGACCCTGACTGGCCCAATAAATAAGTCTACTTCAAACACAGCAGAATTGTAGACATAATATGATGTTAAATTATCAAAGAAATTTTTTATGTAGTTGGGAGTAGGCATCGTAATTAGACGTTGAAAAATACAACTTGACGGGTAACAACTAACAAGAGATGATGATACACAAAGATGAGATACCGAGTACAAAACTACATATGGATATACAGGATCATTGCTGTCCTTTCTATATGTCCTGAAATGGTTGCTTCAAATATAAGTTTTTCATTAATTTTTGGTTGTAGAAATGACTTATAGGAGTAGAAATGTACATCACTAATTCTCACAGTAAAGGAATTGGAAGTAGTTTGATCTTGTATATTATTGAATGATATTATGTCCTCAGCCTGAAATATGTTCAAAGTGTATAGTTCAAAACCAAACCAAAACAAGCAAGAGTCTTGTCAGGACAATGCCACCTAACAAATGTGTATGAAGAATGAAGTTCATCACGTCAGTTGGCTAAATCATGTAGGGGAGGGGGCTGGGTGGAGTAGTACGGACTTGCAATCAGTGCAACGAAAGTAAAGAGTAAAGAACCCTCATCTCAACACATTGGTTGTCTATGGCGACGATCCGAGTAAGTTTTGCGCCTCAAAGTAATCTAAACAAAACTAATATAAACAGTTTCCTGAAATATCTTAATTCATAGAGGCCAGTCACACCAACATCGTAGCTGGAAGTTTAATTAGTGTAGCTAGCTTTCAGGCTTGTCACTGGACGAGGCAACATCATCCTTGTGCTTGACCATACCAGAATCAACAAGAATGGGGATCTCTGCTGCAAGCCATGGGGCAAGTCCCAAACACAGAGCATGTGCTATACCAAACCGAGGGCTGAAAATTAAAAAATTCCAAATAAGGAGGTTAAGGCTGATTCTACAGCAGATTTTACATATAAAAGGCATACCAAAATGCCAGAAAACGCAGCATCCCCGGGATAATAGCAGGAGGGGTGCAACGTTGCTATCTAACAGTCAGAAGCAAACATGAAAGAAGATACAATTCAAGCACCCGCAGCAAATTGAACTAACCAGACCATCCTGACCTTGTAAGAGACACTGACTCTTCACCAACCATAAGATGTTAAGATGCTCTAATATAGGTCAGGGAAGCAATTGTATATGAAAACCACCAAAAGGAGCATGAAACAAAAGGCAAAAATGAGTAAAACAAAGAGTTCAGCAAAAACAAGAAGGAAACAAAAGCAGGTCCTTGGGCTTCAACAGGAAGCTGACAGCTAAATGACATGTTATGTTGAAGATGTTATACAGCCGTATTGGACTTCCAAAACATGGAGGGGAAATAGTCGTAATTTAAACTCAAAATAAAAAAACTAAAATAGGCTAAGAGCTATCAAAAGAATTATATTGATGGCCTTAAAGTACTAGAACAACCACTTAAAAAGTGGCACACCCTCAAACTTTGTTATTGCTACATCTTCAAAAGTGACAAAATCCATTGGTAGAAAAAAACATCAATTGAAAGTTTGCAACATCCCATCGCAACGGGCCCAATCTAAGTTCATAACAATCTAAGGCTCTATTCTTCTCAACTTATTTAAAAACGTTCTAGCTAAAATAAATTAAGTTCAGCAAAAATAAGTTCAACAAAAGATGAGTCTAGAAAACTGTTAAGTTCAGCGAAAATAAGATAAGTTTAGCAAATGTAAATAACTTCAGCTTAAATAAGATAAGTTTAGAAAACATATGCTGAGGAGAACAGAGCCTAAAAGAGTATATAATTCATGCATGTGAACCTAAAGTTTTAGCTATAGGTACGACGCAGCCTGCTACAAAAAAATAATAAAAAAATTCCAATGGCAAAGACCAAGTATGTCAAAAAAAAAAAATTAAAAAAAAAAAAAAATTAAAACCCCTTTTGTAGTATTCTTACCATTTGCCTGCTACACCTACAATATCAGAAAGAGAAAAGAAAATCACTTTTCTTAGTGCTGAAAGCCCAAATTTTAACAGCTGTTTTCAACACTATCGCGTTCACCCCATATTTTTTGCATGTTAGACATCTAATTTGAAAGTTGATCCACATAAACCCAACAAGAGCACTAAAATAAGAGCAAGTGAGGTTCCAGATTCTGGAAATCCTGATTGGCACCATTGAACAGCACTCAATTTTCACGACAAAGGATGAAAACCTTTATAAACTAATTTTGACTAGTAACCAGGTCAACCCAAACTTTAAGCCAACTGAATCAAGAAAAACTACAAATTCGACGCAAAGCCAAGAACAAGCACACTGGCTCCTAGTTTCTCACTCATGAGCGTAATTGAAGACAAATGGATCCAACAAGGGAAGTAGTCCAAATATTAGCAAGCAAGACCTAGCATTATCTGGTTTCCATTTAAGAAAACAATGTGCATGATCATAGGATGATCAGTTGAGAAGGGACCAATCATCCAATGAGTAGGGAATTCTTTAACGTTTTTGAGTTCAGGGTTCCTAAAAAGGATCATGCTCATACATTGGCTTAGCTTAGTTAGAGTTTTTTTCAGCTGAATTTTTTGGCAATTGGACTCAACAAGCAAAATACGACTGACAAATATGAGTATAAGAAAACAGTTAAAACTTATCATAGCTTAAATTAATAAGAAGCAAATTCAACTCAAACACAATTTTACATAAAATAACCCAAGTAAAAGTAGTTATGAAGGTCATACAATCTTATACTAAAGATAAGAAATAAAAAAAAAAAAAAAGTCATGATTACTTCCAATAGCTTTTCTGGCTACTTACGAAACTAGCACTAAAGTCTTATGTAGATCAAGCTGATTCCCTAATCGGTCTTGAGCACAGTCAATTTTATAGCCACATTCACACACAATACTTCCACATGCTAGAGGTAAGTCAGAAAAGTTAAAATTGAATTCCTACAGATAAGTCAAATGCTTTTAACTTTAATTCATCTCATTCTGTCTTAACAAATCGAGCTAGGGCTCTAAGTACAGAGCTAGCCGGGTACAAAAACAAAAATAAAGCTAGCTAAATTCAAAGGTGCTGAGCAACTTGCTTGTCAACTAAGGGTCATAGCTTGAGCTCATGATAGCAGAAACAGTTACTTAAGACCATTTTATCTCAATGGGCCTCAACCAAGATTTTATTTCATTGACCTTGCTTAGTATTCAAGATGTTCCCCCTGTATTTGTTAGTTTTGGTTGCTCAGGTTGGCCCTAGGTTGCTAGACATACATATGGTACCTTAGCATTTAGGGGATGTTTGGAGGGGGGTTGAGGAACAATAAAGGGAACTTGAGCCCCAAATACCTGTTGCGGTAGTTTTGTTTAGTGTTTTTCTCTTTTTGTTTCAGCTATTTCATTTCTTGAGTTCCCCGGGTTTTTTGTTTAGTCATTCCCACCTGCCACCCTGGTACTTGTACTCCCTACTATCCCTCTGTACTCTATCAATACTATCACCTCCCTAGACCAACATTGACCACCATTCCCCAAATATTAATACCGTGGACCCCAATCATCTCCACCTCTAACCCATTTACAGCACCATTAGAATCCTAGCCCATCACCTGACTGACACTTCTGACCCAAAAAAACCCTCCACTAATAGACCCAAGCATCACCATCACCAACAATCCACTATGAATATACATCCCTCAATTTTTCCCATTATCGAACCCACCATCACCATCATTGACAATAAGCTCACAACCTTTCTTTCAGTCACGTTTCTGCTTCTTTTCTACCACCTCCAAAATAACTAGAATCTGGACCACCACCATTCCACCAACCAGGGAAAAAAATAAAAAAATAGATCTCATAGCGGTGAGAAACATACAAACCACCATTAATGCATGATATTTGAATTTGTGAGGTCAAATTTGACCATAAAGCTCCAAGAGCTTTGATGGTCAAATTGGACCACCAAGTCGCCAACAAACAATTTTGAACCGGAGGTGGGGTTCGAACGATGAACGTGAGAGATGACATTGCAGCATCACTTGGGGATGGCGGTGCAAAGAGAAGAACAATGGTGGGGAGAGCGATGGAAAGAGAAGAAACAATGGTGGTGGCAGAAGATAGAACAATGGTGGGAAGATGGAAGAAGACATACAAAAGGCGGATTACTCATGTACTAAACATAATCAATGGGATTCAAAACCTTTTCTCCAGTCATACCAAACAAGTGAGGGAATTAGGATAGATTCCCTCTCTTATCATACTTCTCCCAGTCTTCGTTCCATTTCTTCCCTTAGCTTTTCACCAAACGGTCCTTAAGGGTTAAATACAAACACAAGGCTGATTATGGTTTATCACTGAGACAGATTTGTCCCTTCCTCAGCTACTTTAGTTTGACAGGAGTTGCTTAACTTCAGTCTCTAGGGACCGATTAGGCTATATATATGTGCATAGCTTAAGTAACACATGTTCTGGCGCATGTGTAACCTATTGATCAATATAATCACTCATGAACTCCCGCACCAAGCAGTAAATAGGTGCAATAATTTAATCTAAGCTTAATTCAGAATCAAGGGTGATTTTGTTCCCTAAAGATGAACCACTCAACACATGAGGACTCTGTTCAAAGTAATTCATTAATTTTGAACAGATGATAATGTATTTAATTGCCACTTTTCTGGGCATGGTCATGATGAAGCAGTCAAGCAACTACAACTGTCAACACAAATATTTGGTTGTTCCTCATATAATGTATCCCAAATTCAAGCCCCTTTCAGAACTCAAATTTTCAGAATTTTCACCATAACTCCCATCACTTTCTGTCAACCTAGGGTAATTCAGAAGCGCCAACTTTCTCAACTGAAGCAACATGGCACAAACCATTCAAAGTTTCAAGTCAATTCTTCTAACATTTTTTTTGGGTGGCTTTTAGTTGAGTAACAATGTCCGACAGTCAAATTCCGGAAGACATGGGGATGACTGCACTCAGTAACCTAAGACTTGCCTTAGTAGAACTTTCAGCATTCCACAATACCACCATCCTCATCATAAGGTCAGAAGCCAATATATCATGGACAGAGAAGGTTTCAAGGGAGAAGGGCATTATCCATGAAAGGGTAGACTACCAAAGAAATTAGCACCTAAAATTGCAATGATGCATTGACTTTGACAGCCCATGATCTAATAAATAGATCTAGAGGCCATGTGACAGCAAGAACTTTGGAGCATGCAATTTCCCCAGTCAAGCTCAACCGGACCCAACTTCTGAAAATGAGGAGATCATAACATTTAAGGATAGAACTCATAAGAAGATGGAAAAAACGACTACATAAGGGAATTATTCAATGAGAGGTACAACAGAGTAGAGCTGTTCACTTTGTTAGCACTTGAGATCGACTGCTTAAGCACACAAACTGACAAGGTGTAAGCCATGATCTTACTGATCAATCCCAGAACACAGAATTAAGCATCTCAAAATAAGTATTTCATTGCAGCTGGATCACTTCCATGCTCAAATCAAGAGTGCATACAATATAGAGTTATCTAGACTATTGGGGACTAAAGTTTGCTTTATTTTTGGTTTTGGGAACTAAACTTTTGAACTTTAAGTTTTGGGGGTGAAGATGGATGGAAGTTCCAATTCACCATAAGATAAGATAAAGAAAATAAAATTCTACATATATATACACACACATACACTAGCACCTTCAAAATAATTAGCAAACAAAACCTACCCCAAATAACAACCCTAAGGCATTGTTACCACCTCAATGGCCTCCATTCTCCACTTTTAACTGTTGAGATTTCCATCGCTGTTCTACTTAGTTTTGAAAGAATTGCATACAAGATAAAATCCATTGATAATCGAATTTTTCCAGAGCCTAGATGGCCTAGGCATTGACTAGGAAATGGTTCTTCTATGAAAGAAGATGGCAGGTAGAAACAACTTTTATGGTGACAACTATCAATAAATACAAGATGACGGCGTGTAAAATGGAGATCAATATAGAGAGTGACGTGGACCATTTTTCCAAGGGAGAAGAGGAGTGCTGAAGTGGGGTAAGTTGTTAAAGTAGTTGCCACTGGTATGGCTAGCTTGATGATGGTTGTGATGGGAGTGAAGAGGAGAGGAGTGCTCTGTTAAATGACTAATTAGAGAGAGGTTGGAATTTAAGTTGACACACTAACAAAAGTAACATCTGTTAAATTTAGAACCTAATCCCAAAGTAAAAAAGTTTTGTCCCCAAAATCAAAATTTTAGTAAACTTTAGTCCGCCAAAGTGCGGATAACTCATGCATTATATGCATTTCAGTTGAACCAAAAATTAGTAGGTCCTCCATCAGCAGCAAGGAAAACTTAGAGGATGGTTGAGAAACAGAATAATTATCAGAGGCATGACTTTAAGCAACATATATCTGATACACCTAAAGAAATGCCAAGACCAATCAATAAGCTGCGGTCAAAATTCTACCATGCATGTGTCCAAAGTTACCAAATCAAGGAGGACCCATAGGAACCAGCAAAATTACTGACTACTATATTACCGTCACCGAAAGAAACCAACAACAAAAGCACAAACAGAGAGTCTATAACGTGTGATCATCCACAGAAACCTTCATCCTCCATTCCCTCCTAATTAGTGCCACATGGCCCACTTTCTCCATGTGTTTTTTAACACCCTCCATCCAAGGAATCTTTGGTCTGCCTCAACTGCATTTGAGATTTTGAGATCTTCATTACCTCAACCTTCCATCTTCCTTTCTTATTGGTACTATCTACTAAACTGCGTCTAACATGCTCAAATTATCATAACCGATTCTCCTATAACCTAATCTCAATATCCTCGACTTCAACATTCTTCCAAATATCCACATTCCTAATTTTGTCTCTATGTGTTCTCAAACATTCACCTTAACATACTCCTTGAAAGTCCAACACTCCAATCCATACAATAACGCCAATCTAATTGTCTTCCTATAAAATTTCCCTGTTAAACCTTAAGGGAACACTATGATCACACAACATTCTTGTTACCAAGAGAAACCCTTTACAAAAATAACCATAAAAAACACCAACCAAAACTCAGTCCTGGATCCTTGCCCCACCATCTAATAACTTTAGCCAAATATAGTCCAGAGAGCCAATAGAGAGATCATGATAGTGTGAGGAATAACCCAAATGTACATGTAATGAGACAGACAAATAAAGAGACATTGAACTATCGAAGAGTATGCAGCAACGCAAGCTACTGATAAACACACAGCAATATTTAAACCCACGACAATAATAAAAGATCATACGCGACTGCAGCAATCCACATCAAAGAACCCTAGTGCAATAAAAAATTTGAAAAAATTAAAGCAACTTACACCAAGCAGAGCACTTGAAATACACAAACAAATCGTAAGAGATGAAACTTCTAGTAAAAACTTGGGAACCACACAAACATGTATTTACAGAAACGCAAAATGTCAGAACTAAGAAGCAAATCAACAAGGAGAATATACAAACATAATATTTCATCGAAACAGCTTAAAATGAACATTCAATTAAAGTAATGCGAGAAGAGAAAAGTACCAATTTTTTGCCCAAAGCGGCTTGAAATGCACAGTCAAGCAAATCTTCCCTCCTCTGTACATCTACAAAACTCAAACCCACAACACAACAATCAGCACCCATCAAAATTCAACAAATACCCAATACAATAACCACCAAATCCTGAAAAGGGTATCAAACCAGAACCCTAATCAACAATATTCAACATTTCACAAGATCAAAACAATCAACACCCATCAAAATCCAACGAATACCCAACTCAATTCCAATCAAATCCTGCAAAGGATATCCAAAAAAAAAAAAAAAATTACATAACAACACTGATCAAACCCACAAATGGAGTTGGAGAGGGAATCCCTCAAAACTTTATATAATCAAAACAAACAAGACCCATCAAAATCAAACAAATATCCAACTAAATTCCAATAAAATCCTCAAAGGGTAATAAACAAAAACCCAAATCAGCTAACAATACTCATAAAAACCATGAAAGGGTAGGGAGAGAGATTCCCTTAATCGAACATGATCACAATCAAGAACAAAAAATCCAACAAACACCCAAATCAATTCCAATCAAATCCCAAAGAGGGTACCAATCAAAACCCCCAAATCAACAACACTTCCTAACCTTATGAGTCTTCCCATCAAGCTCAGGAAGTTCGAGTTCAGGAGCAGTAGCCGGGTAAGTGACAGGTATATCGAACTGAAGATCAAACTCATACTTCAACAAGTTGTGAACATACCAACACTTGCCAGTCCAACGAGTTCCTTCAGGGTTGGCGGCTGAGATGCGGAACCAGTCGTTGTCATTAGCTTTGTTCATGGATGTGTAGGCGATCAACGCCTTGTACTCCTCCTTGAGACGCTGTGTCCATGCTGTGCCATCGCGAGGACCCGCTTTTGTTGTGAGAAGTGGGATTTTTGTTAGTGTTGATTTTGTAGTTGTGTCCCATTGCTCCATTGTTGGTTGCTGGTGAGAGATTTTCTGCTCCCTGCTTGCTTCTCCGGTAGAGAATTTAAACACGGGTGAGAATATTTCTTGCGTTTGTCGTCAGCTGTGAAGAAAGGGTTGAACAACTATTCCTCTTCCCTAATTATTAAGGTGGACGTTAAACGCAGACGAAAATACTACAAAACGCAAGGGGGAAGCAAGTGGACAGAGCTTCTTTTACACGTCAGCTTCTCCAACGACCATTTCCTTGCTTTCGCTGAACATTTGCGGTTTAAATTTTTCCCCCCATAAACGGTCATTTCCTGGCATTAGGAAACGTGCCTAGTTTCCCGGATTACGGCAGTTCCTTATTCCCCATAAAACTGTCATCATTTCCTCCATCCATCATTTCACTTCAACCTTTCAACTTCCGTTTCAATTTCTTCTTCCCTCACTCCACTCTCTCTCTCCCTACAAACTGACCCAACGAATTAACTCTTCTCTGAGCATATCTTCAAGACCCTCGCCGAACATCAAAATATTTCCACTCTTAATCATGTCTCGAGCTAAGAACAAGTAAGTGATCAACATAATTTTGGCGTTTTCTTTCATTTTAGAGAATTGAGTAACTAATTTTTTGTCCACTTTGAAGGTTTGTTGGCGACCTAAATGAGGAAGAACCCTTAATTAACATTGTCCAAGCCCAGAAAACCAAGAAGAAGAAGACATTCATGTACGAACCTGTTGTAGATCCGGCGTTGCTTGAGGAGATAGCAGAGCAAGCCGAGAACATAGAGTAATCTTATATTGCGAAATTTTTTTTATACAATGTATTTTCATGGATTGTATTTGTATAGAGGGTAAATTTTGTATGAAATTAGGTGAGTGATAAGTGTAATTGACCAGATGTGCATTCAATATCTGTAAATAATCAGTAGAAATGAGTAAATGTTCACTGAAAATGCAGTTGAGTGTATTAAGTTACGCGTTGAACATGTTCAGTTGTTTGAATTAAATGTTCATTGAAACTGATCAAATGTTCATTCCAAAAAACGTGTTGGTCATTGAGATTATGGATTTGGTCAGTGGACCATATTGTATATTCAGTGAAATTACCATAACGTTTAGTGGAGTATATTGCTTGTTCAGTGGAATATGTTACATGTTCAGTGGAGTGTATTACATGTTCAGAGGAGTCAGAATCGTTGTCCAGTTAATATGAAGTGGTTAGCGAAATAGATCAAATGGTCATTGGAATAACATACATGGTCAATATATATGTAACTAAATGTTCAGTGAATATTTAATCATGGTCATTTAAAATAAACGGAATGATCGTTGAATGTAATTAGATGGTCATTACAAACGGCTAAAACACAGTAGAATTGGCTACATGATTTAGTAAATGCTCAGGGAAAATGAATGTTATGATCAATGGAATCATGTAAATGGTCATTAGAAATGTAGAAATGTTCAGTGGAATAAGGTTCATGATATAGTAAGATTTCGTAAAAGGTCTTTGATATTTAGTTGATATGAAGTGAGAAAAAGGAGATGTTAGGTGGAATTATGCAAATGTTCAATGAAATGGGTTACTTATTCAGTGGTATTATGTATATGGTCAGTAAAAAATGACAAATAGTCAGTACTATAATCTAAATGATGAATTAGATTTTATTGGATTTGAATGTTCACTGGAATAATGGACATGTGCAGATAATCTAATGGACAATGTATTTGCTAAGAAGGTTACTGTTAAGTGGATTTGATTTAATGTTCATTGTAATCATAGAAATGGTCATTAAAAATGGAGAAATGTTCAGTGGTATAATGTAAATGACATGGTGAGATTTCGTAAATTGTCGGTGAGAATTAGTACATATTCAGTGAGGAAAGTGAGATGTTAAGTAGAAATAAGCAAATGGTCAGTAAAATGGGTATATTGTTCAGTCGTATTATATTCATTAGATGTGTTCAGTCGTACATGCAGTGCACTTTAAAATGTTCAGTGCATTTGTTCAGTCGTATATACTACATGGTCAGTGGATATAACGTATATGGTCAGTAGATGATTAGTTGATGTTCAGCATGCATATATTATTGGATGTTCATTGTAAAAATCGAGTAGATGGTCACTCGATAATAATAGTAGATGATAAGACACATAGGTAAATGTTCATTGTAATGGTGTATATGTTCAGTGAAAATTTATAAATGTTCATTGATTGTTTCATTATATGCAGTGAGCAGTCGATACCAATCCCACTGGTGGTGGAAATGCCAATCCCACTCGCCGTGGAAATAGCAACGCCCATTATGGCTGAAATTCCTACGGAGAAGCACTCCAAGGGAAAGAAAAGGTTAGAATCAATACAATTAAACGAATAATTAAATAATTAAATAATTAAATAATTGAATAATTGAAAGGGAGCAGCCACAAACAAATAAGAGGTTAGAATCAATGCATATTTACACTGACCATTCCAGCTTATTTGCCTGACCATTTAGATTATTCGACTGAACATTTACCTATTTTCGCTGACTCATTCAAATCAATCTCAATGACCATTCGTTGTTTGCAGGGGGAAACAAATGCCATCCCAGACTGAAGAGGTTGCAACTGAAAGGGAGAAGGCACAAACTCCAAAGAGAAAAAAAAGAAAAGGTTAGAATCTATTTTAAATAACTATTTAGATTATTTACACTGACCATTCCATCTCACTTCACATACCATTTAGCTTATTTGAATGACCATCTGTTCATTTCCGGCTGACCATTCAAATAATTCCACTAATCATACAAATAATTCCACTGAACAATCCAAAAGTTTCACTGACCATTTAGCCTGATCCACTGAATATTACATTTATATCACTGACCAATCTCATATTTCCATTGAACATCCCTTTCGTTTTACTGACCATTTAGCTAATTCAACTGACCATTCCCTTTATTTCGCTGACCATATAGCATATTCCGACTGAATCTAACAGACCAACTCTTTTTTTGCAGTGCACAAGTAATTCCAACCCAAACGGAGGAGGTTGTAACTGAGCACGTGTTGGAGCCAACTGCAAAACGACAAAAAGAAAGGAAGAGGTGAATGTTAATGTTATTTCCATTTACTAATCTACTATATTTACAAATAATGTTCAGTTCTTCTGTACTTAATGTTCATCGCTTTCTAATACAATGTACATTACATTTTTTTTTGTGTGTTCAGTGGGAAATCGAAGCCTTCCACAACAGAACCCTCAGTGGATGCTCCAACTACCACAGAGGCAAAAGAGGGAGCGGTACGACTGAACATACGACAAACACTCATTCCACTCCAGAACATTGTCAAGGCCCTTGCCAACAAAAATGACAAGTTAGAGGCAATAAGAAGCATGGGGTTTGCCGGATTACTACACCTCGATTTGCCTACCAACAACCCCGAATTCTCAGCTGACCTTGTCCGAAACTTTGATTCGGACGGGACCTGCGTTCTACTGGACCGTAACAGGTCGGTTGCCATTGAAGATACAGACGTACACTTGGTGTACAGGGTCCCGAGGATGGGGAAAAAAGTCTTGGAAGCTACCTACCACGATGAGAGGCTATCCCAACTCATGCTTGAGTTTAAAGCATACTATGAAGGGAAATTGCCCTCTTTGAAGGATGTCGTGAAGAGGTTGATGATGGATAATGTCCCTCTTGACGACAATTGGAAAAGGAGCTTTTTGGTGCTTGCAGTTAACACCTACATGAAGTCTAGCTCAAATTCCCAACAAGTCTTTGTGAGGTTTCTCACCACTTCTTACGACATGAACCGCATAGGCGAGTTCAACTGGAGCAACTATACGTTAAGAAGCTTGGCTAAGGCTTCAATGACTTGGAAGAGTAAACCTTCAAGGTTTTTTAATGGTTCCCTCCTGAAGGTTCAATGGGCACTCAAGAGGGGGGGGGGGGGGGGGGGGGGGGTGAATTGAGTGTTAAGTAATCGTTAGCAATTTTTGCTTCTTTTCGGATTATGTGTAAGGAACAAGTTGTGCTGGTTCCCTTATGCAGCGGAATAAAATAAAGCAATAAAGAACACCACAGATTTAACGAGGTTCAGCCAACTCTGGCCTACGTCCTCCTATCCTAAGTCCTTTATTAATCTACTCCGAAAAATAAAGACAAAGAACACTCTACTGTTTCCCTACTCCGGGAACCAGTAAACCCCACACTCTACTCCGAATGTGCTCTAAACTTACCCTCGTAAGTTCCTAGTGTGTTTGAACTCACAAACACTCACCAAGTCTTCAACCCCTCTAAAAAAGACTTAATACAAGATCAAGAACTCTCTAATGATCTAACTCTCAAAAGTCAAATAGAGAAAAACGTTAAAACACTATTATGCTCTTGTGTATCACTTAATAATTGAATTAGTGCTTTTAGCTCTCAAAGATAGAACTCTATTAAAAATGCGTGAGAGCCATCACCATGATTATTCAGAGTAAGATGTATTTATAGGTTAGTTGGCTAAACCCTAAAATCATGCATATAAGATATATGCGATTTTATGATAAGTATTTATCCTAATTAATTTGATCACAAGATAAAATCAATTTAGGATAAAATACTTCCTAGTTTTTAGCTAACCAAAAATATCATCTTATCTTTAGCTGCTTGGATATATTTTAAATCAATATTTTTCGGAAAATATCCTTTTTGTAAAATCAGCAGCTTAAATAATCTGTTCAGTTAACCTGGTTACCTGACCTGGTTCCCTGAACTGAATATGTTATGAAATTTGTTCCAAACTTTGTACCAAATTTCATAACGATATTTAATATACTAAAAGCACTTTATATACTCAATTATATAAGTTATACTGCGGAGCATTTACATGAAGTTCCTAAATAACTCTTTGAGTGTAGTCTTCCTTCATGCATTCGTTAAGTCTTGAAAGCTTCCATGAATGAACTCAATTATTGACCAAAGGACCTTCCTTTAAGTTGATCGAAAATCCTTTTAAGCTTCCAATCTTAGAAATCAACTTAGATACTGCACATTTAACAAAGTTAATGTACAATACTAAATAAGTAACTGCCTTTCATAAAAGCAGTTTGAGAGAACAGTTTATACTGGTTCCCTACCAGTGCATAGCTCATTTATCATCTAACTGTTCCTGTATAAAGATAAGTTAGTTCAACAAATATCTCATATAAGTAATAACTTATCTAGGGAAACAGTGTTCTATTTTAGCTGGTTCCCCCAACTGTATTAAACACTTTCAAAGACCTGTTTCCCTTAGCTGTTTGTCATCATTCAAAACTATCAATCAAAGCCTAAGGGACTCAACAAATTCCCCCTTTTTGATGATGACAAACATTTGAAGTTTCTGCACCTGTGAACATACTCAAAAGAAAGTAGTCAAAAACTTCAAGAACTCAAGACTCAATGGAACAAGTCAGTTAAGCCAACTGGTTCCCTAAATAGAAACAGAAAATAAAATAAAGTCAAAGTAAAAGTAAAAAGACTCAAAAACGACTCAATCTAAACTAGTAAAGACTCTAGGCTTCAACTTCAACTATTTTCCCCCTTTTGGCATCATTAAAAAGATATGCAAAAGTAGCATCTTATGCATAAAGTAACGTGCTAAACCATCCAATGGCATCAACCATTATACAAATAAAGTGCTGCAAAAGAAGGTCAGATTAGTCAAAATTAAGCCATGCCATCAATAAAGATCATAGTTTAATACAAACCAACAAAAGTGAACGATAGAGCCCAAATCCATATCAAAACAAGTTCATGGATTGGGAGGAATAAAAACAGTCCAACAAAATCATTTATTCAGAATATAATATAATAGAGGTAGGCTAAATGAAAAAGAAAACAGATTCAATCATCATCATCATTTTCATCATCTCCTTCCTCTTCTTCAGTGTCAGCCTCCTCAGCTATTTCTTCCTGGTTCTCCTCCTCTTCATTGTCATCTTCCTGCTGGTCTACTTGCTGGTCCTCCTCAACTTGTTCCTTCTCAATTCCAGAACTACCAGCAACCTGTTTCTCTAACTTGCTCATCCTCAAAATAAACGAAGTAGATAGACCTTCCACTAAGGTCACTAACTTGCTAAGCTGATCCCCTACAACACTCATCTTCTCTTCCTGACTCTCCAGCCTCTTAAGAATAACCTTCTGACCTGCTGGTTCCTCTGCCTTCTATTTCTTCTTGGCAGGCTTAGGAGTCTCTACTGGTTCCTCCTCCCTAAACTTCAACACCCCAGCACTTATGATCAACCCCTTTTGTTTCAGAATACCTTTGGTAAACACTATTACAGGAGCAGTTGATCCACTAAGAGAAACATTATTCTCTTTAAGAAGCTTAGTTATGTAAGAACCATAAGGAAGAGAGTGGTGGGATGAATTATAGCAATTCATCATATGGTTTATCATTAGGGAAGGAAGATTTATCTTAATCTTTTTTATTAGCAAATATATAAGCACCATTTCCATGATGCGCACAAAACCCCTACCTTGTGCTCGAGGGATAATCATCTTGTTACACAGAGAGTGAAGAACCAGCATCACTGGTTCCTTCAAGCTACCAATTTTAAACGTTCCAGCTTTCTTTGGAACTTTCCCTCCAAACACAAAGTCATGCACTTCATCTGGACTGACCCCTATAAGTGTGGGCCATCCATCTCCAGAATACTCATCAAAACCATCTCTAGGTATATTCAACAACCCAGCCAAACTTGCAACAGACACATTCACTTCAACATCATTCACAACTGAACCTAACGACCTATCCAACATTTGTTTCAAATTCACATAAAACTTTCTAACACCATCAATATTAGCATCACAGACATCAAACAAAGGCATCCAACCCTGATATTCTAACAGCTCTTTCACATCACTTAAGGCAACTTCATCAAAATAACCAACTTCTGTTTTACACCCAGATAACACAACCCTAGAACCTAAATCAGTCATACCAACAGATGGAGATTCTACTGACATACCTCTTGTAGACTTCCGTGTTGTTCTCTTTCGTTTGGAACCAGCAGAGTACATCGACTGTTCCTCTACTACTACTTCGCCAATCTTTTTCAGGGAAGACCTAGTCACTCTGCTGCGAACCAAGGGTTCTGTAGTCCCCTTTTTCTGCCCAATAATCTGTAGATCCTCTTTTTCACTTCTAACTTCCTCCTCTTCCCTTTCTCCAACAGTATTGAAGAATTCTTCAGCGCTTTTGGGCTGGTCCCCCTGAGATGAGGCAGGTTCTTTGATGATGGAATCATCAGCCTCAGGGGTTTTGGGTAAAGGTGCATTTTTGGGAGGTGGAGGTGAGGGAGATTTAGAAGATGGAGACGGAGTTGGTGATGGGTTCTTTGTGGTGGTAGGAGGTGAATTGCTCGATGAAGTCGGAGCAGGGTTAGTTTCAGTGATGGTGGTCTCCTTCAATTGAGTGGACTCCCTTGCTTGAGTCTTCTCCTTTCTTTTCTTAGCTGAAGCCTTGGCTGATTTCCTTCCCATTGTAGCAAACAAGCTTCACAATTTAGTAGGAATTTGAGAGAGATGAAAACGGAGTGAACAATGATTAGGGTACCACTTTTGAACGAGAGAGAGGATGAATTGAATGATGATGTGATGTGAAGCTGTATCAATGTGTTAATGTGTATTTATATCAATTGCACAGACATATGAATTCCAAGAATTAGCCGGTTGAGAATCAAAATAAACAGAAAAGATAATTTCAAAAATTGAAAATTTAAAAAATGGTAATTATCTTTTTACAAAAAAAATCAACCAACTATAAATTGGGCAATTAAATATATTTGCCTCTTTGTAGGATAGGAATAACTGAAATAAGATAATTCTTTCCAAAAAGAAATTATCTTATAGTAATCTTCCAAAAATAAAATATTTTCGGATGACATATCAGAGCTGAACTGCTGTTTCCTCTTACTGGTACCTGTACTAAACCAGTCATTCTATTTTCAGCATGTTTCAAAATAACTTCTCCTGTTTCTATGCAACAATAATCCACTTAGGTTATTTACACAATATTTGTAAGTAAGCAACATAGTTATATACATAATCAATACAAAAGCATACTTATTCTAACCAATCATTGAAGGAAATAATTGAAGCCAACGCCTAAAATCTAACTAGACCTAAAAGGACTCTTAACCTACAAAAAGACTCTCTACATAAAGGTTTTGTGAAGATATCAGCTATTTGATCTTCACTTTTACAAAACAACATCTCCACCAATCCTTTTTCCACATTGTCTCTTAGAAAATGGTGTCTTATCTCAATGTGTTTGGTCTTGGAGTGTTGCACGGGGTTCTTTGAAATATTGATTGCACTAGTGTTATCACAAAAAATAGGAACACTTTTATAAATAACACCAAAATCTTTCAACTGGTTCCTTATCCATAGTAGCTGGGAACAGCATGAAGCTGCAGCTATATATTTTGACTCTGCTGTGGATAGGGCCACTGAATTTTGCTTTTTAGAACCCCATGATATAAGACAAGAGCCAAGGAAGTGTGCCATACCTGATGTGCTCTTTCTATCAACTAGGAAACCAGCATAATCTGCATCTGTATATCCAATGAGATCGATGGTACTGCCTTTGGGGTACCACAAAAACAGATCTGTTGTTCCCACAAGATACCTAAGTATCCTTCTAACAGCCTTCAAGTGAGATTCCTTTGGATTGCTTTGAAACCTAGCACACAACCCAACAAAAAACACAATGTCAGGTCTACTAGCTGTTAGGTAAAGTAGAGAACCAATCATTCCTCTATAAAGCGTAGCTTCAACATTTTTTCCCTTAAGATCAGCATCCAACTTTGTGGATGTGGGAACAGGTGTATCATAAGCTTTGTTGTTCTCCATGCCAAACTTTTTCAGCAGCTCTTTTAAGTACTTTTGTTGATGGATCATTATACCATCATTTGTTTGCTTAATCTGCAGCCCTAGGAAGAACCCTAGTTCTCCCATCATACTCATTTCAAATTCACTCTGCATAAGATTTGCAAATTCATCACACAAAGTTTGATTAGTAGCACCAAATAAAATATCATCAACATAAATTTGTACTACAATCAAGTGTTTCCCCCTGGTTCTTATGAACAAGGTCTTGTCTACTGTTCCCCTCTTGTAATCATTAGCCATCAAGAAATTGGATAGTCTTTCATACCAAGCCCTTGGAGCTTGTTTCAAGCCATATAATGCTTTATCCAACTTATATACATGCTGGGGAAATAGTGCATCTTCAAAACCAGGTGGTTGCTCCACATATACTTCTTCCTTCAAATAGCCATTAAGGAAGGCAGTCTTCACATCCATCTGAAACAGCTTAAAATTCATGTGAGCAGCATAAGCAATTAAAATCCTAATAGCCTCTAGCCTAGCTACTGGTGCAAACGTCTCATCATAGTCAATTCCTTCTTGTTGATTGTACCCTTGCACCACTAGCCTTGCTTTGTTTCTGACTATAGTACCAAGGTCATCTAACTTGTTTCTAAAGACCCATCTAGTACCAATGATTGATCTTTCCTTTGGATGGGGAACCAGGTGCCAAACCTGGTTCCTCTGAAACTGATTTAACTCATCTTGTATAGCTTGTACCCAATCAGGATCAGTCAATGCCATTTTATAGTCAGTAGGCTCTACATTAGACAGGAAAGAATAGAAAGCATAAAAGTTTTGAAAGACACTTCTTCTCGTTTGAATCCCCTTATTTATATCACTAATTATTTGATCAGTGGGATGAGAAGATTGATATCTAAAACTTTTGAAATTAATACTGTTTTGTGCTTCCTCATTAAGTTGGGAACTAGCATGTTCATGAATCTCTTCTCCTTCTGAAGAACCAGGAGGATTCACATTCATGCTGTTTCCTCTATCATTACTTACCTTAGGTTCAGGGGTGGTACCTTCTTCTGTTCCCCCTGAACTCATTACCTGTCTATTATATGAGGAACCATCAGGACTTGGTTCCCCTTCAGAATCCTCATTATCTCTATTTTCTTCTCTAGGCACTTCATCATTATCATCTGGTGGAGTATTTGGTAGGCCTAGCTCTGCTTGCACTTCATCTGTGGGACCAGTATACTGGTTCCCCGTGAAATCCATCAATCCAATCATTTCATCAGGTTGTACCTGCGCAATCTCAGAAGACATGTTAAATTCATCAAAAATGACATGGACACTCTCCTCAACACAAAGAGTCCTTTTATTGAAGACTCTATATGCTTTGCTGTGAGAAGAGTATCCAAGAAAGATTCCCTCATCACTTCTAGGATCAAACGTATCAAGCTGGTCCTTCCCATTATTATGCACATAACATTTACATCCAAAGACACGAAAGTATGTGATGTTGGGCTTTCGACCTTTAAGAAGTTCATAGGGAGTCTTATTTAACTTTGGTCTAATGAGACCTCTATTCAATATATAGCAAGCAGTGTCAACAGCTTCACCCCAAAAACTCTTTGGGAGACCACTCTCAATGAGCATCGTCCTCGCCATCTCCTCAAGAGTTTTGTTCTTCCTTTCTACGACACCATTTTGTTGAGGTGTTCTAGGGGCTGAGAAGTTGTGATTAACTCCATGTTCCCTACAATAATCAATAAAGTTAGCATTATCAAATTCAGTACCATGGTCTGATCTTACCGAGACCAGCTTATGGGTGAGCTGGTTCTCCACTTGTTTCACCAATGTTACCCATTCTTCAAACGTTTCATCCTTTGTGTGTAACATCATTACCCAAGTGTACCTGGAATAATCATCAACCATAACACAGACATATCTATGACCTCTTCGACTTTGTACTCTCATGGGACCATACAAGTCAATGTGTACAAGTTCGAAGGGTCTGCTGGTACTCAAAACAGTTTTAGGCTTAAAAGAGATTTTGACCTGTTTTCCCCTTACACATTCAGAACAAACTTTATCAGCTTCGTACTTAATGTTAGGAAGACCTACCACTAAGTCACGTGCTTTAAGTTTGTTTAGAAGTGTTAAGCTAGCATGTCCAAACCTCTTATGCCAAATCCATTGATTATTTTCAGAAACAGCTCTCAAACAGATGGACTTGTCTTGAGGGATTTTATCTAAGAAGGTGATGTAGACATCATGCTTCCTGGTTCCCTCACATACAAGTTCTCCTGTTTGTGAGTTAACTATGTGACATAGGTTGGCTTGAAACTCAACTCTATTACCTTTGTCACATAATTGAGAAATACTCAAGAGATTATGTTGCAAGCCTTCAACATAATAAACATCATCTATTGCGTTAGAAAGTGTCTTACCAACCTTACCTAAACAAGGTTCCCTTGCTGTTATCCCCAAAGGTGACACTTCCTCCATCAAAGGCCACTAGTGAAAGGAATTGATCTTTATCCCCGGACATGTGTCTTGAGCAACCACTGTCCAAATACCAATAGGTGTCTCCCTTCACTCTAGCCTGCAAGAGTAAATCAAACATTAGTTTTAGGAACCCAAACACACTTGGGTCCCTTTTCAACAACATTAACATCTTGTTGATCCTTTCTTCTCCACACATACATTACACTCTTGCTGTTCTTATTAGCACTAATTTTCTTAGCTGGACATTCATGTATCTTATGTCCATTCTTACCACAATGAAAACACACGTGCATCTCTTTAGTCATGACATACTTACCTCGCTGATATTCTGTGATCCAGGTGGTTTCTCTGGGAGACCAGTTAGTCCTGGTTCTCTGTCTAGTATAACCAAGACCAAATTTTCCTTTGTTTCCTCTTGATGAAGTCAGATGGTTCAAAGTTCTTTGTGCATTCAGTAGCTTATCCACATGTCTATGACTGTCATGCAATTCCCTTTCTTTTGTTTCAAGTGTCTTAACTAACAACTCGTTTTTCTCTTTCAAAAACTCAAAGTTACTTTTTAAAGTTGCAAGTTCTAAGTTAAGATCTAAAACCATAGGGTCATTAGACATGTCCATAACTACTGATTGCTTTTCACTTTTTAGTTGATTAAATTCAGCATGTAACTTACAGATAGTACTTTCATATTCATTAATCATACTGCTGACTTCAACGCTGGTTCCAGTAGGAGAACCAGGGGACTGAACAGCTTTAAGTGAAGCAATTTCTTTGTGAGAATTTTCTAAGTTGAAAGCCAATGTTTCAAAGGCCTTCAACAGAGAAGTTCTATTGCAAGAATTTGCTTTACTTATGACTGTTGAAAAATCAAGGACTTCACTAGTAGTTGATAAGTCTCTGGGGAACCAGGAGATCAGATCTTCTTCACCATCACTCGGATAGTCAAGTTCAGAAGATCTTGCCCTTTCTAGTTCTACCTTGCACTTGTCCAATTCAACTTCTAGTTCAGCAACTTGATTTTTCAAGTTATGGCAAACCATCTCTAAGTGATCACAACTAGCAATAGCAATTTCACATTCATTGCGTTTTTCTTTTAATTCTCTTTTGCCAGTTATATAAGTTTCACCTAATTTATAGCATTCATCTAATAAAGAATCTATACAAGCAAGCATATTTTCTCTATCATATTCATGCATATCTATTCTAATTTGTTCAAGGTTTACCTTATGTTTTTGTAGTACATCCTTCTTAGCCATCAAGCATTTCTTGAATGTACTGGTTCCCCCTCTGGTTCCCGGACCAGTGCTGTTCTCCTTGATGTTTGTGAAAGTAGTTAAGCAAACATCAGAACTAGGTGTATCTTCTTCTTCATCAGATCCTGAGTCAGATTCTCCCCACATAGATGCTATCATGGCATTCTTGAAAGCCCTCTTATCTCCAGATTGAGATTGCTTGTCCTTCCATTTTGGACAATCACGAATGATGTGTCCTTTCTCACCACACTTGAAGCAACCTGAAGATGAAGAAGAGTTAGATTTTTTAGTATTTTTGAAATTCCTACTTTTGAAATTCCTCTTTTGATCACAAAGAGATCTTTCAAATCTTTTTGCAATCATGCTGATCTCATCTTCTTCTTCTTCTACTGTTCCCTTCAGTGCCATGCCTCTAGCTGGTTCCTTCTCAGACTTAGAGTCAATCAGCATCTCATGAGTCATAAGGGAACCAATCAGCTGTTCCAAAGACAAGGTAGACAGATCCTTTGCTTTATATACTGCTGTTACCTTAGCTGTCCATGTATCTATTAAACTACGCAAAATTTTTCTCACAAGATCCTCATCAGAAAATTTTTTACCAAGTGATCTAAGATCATTAACAATAGTCATAAACCTACGAAAGCAATCATTGATTTTTTCATTTTTATTCATGGCAAACAATTCGTATTTAGACATGATTAAATCAATTTTAGACCGTTTTACCTCACTGGTTCCCTCAAACGCAAGTTCAAGGGTGTCCCATATCTCCTTAGCACTACTGCAACCAGAGATACGATTTGTTTCGGTCTCACCTATTGCTTGTTGTAGAATTGACATTGCCTTAGCATTTTTCTCCAGCAACTTGTAATCAGCAGTGACCAATTCGCTATCCTTCTTGGGAACCTGTTTCCCATCAGCTTCTGTCTTGAGAATGATATTAGGACCATTTTTAACTACGAGTCAGCATTTATAATCAATACCCATGATAACATTCTGGATCCTGTTCTTCCACCAAGCATAATTATTTCCATTAAACTTTGGTGTCTTGTTGTCATAACCGATTGCACTTAATTCTTGAGTACTCATTCTTAACTCCTCTATATGTTACTCTTTCGAGAAGCTTAGGCTCTGATACCAATTGAAGGTTCAATGGGCACTCAAGAGGGGGGGGGGGTGAATTGAGTGTTAAGTAATCGTTAGCAATTTTTGCTTCTTTTCGGATTATAAGTAAGGAACCAGTTGTGCTGGTTCCCTTATGCAGCGGAATAAAACAAAGCAATAAAGAACACCACAGATTTAATGAGGTTCAGCCAACTCTGGCCTACGTCCTCCTATCCTAAGTCCTTTATTAATCTACTCCGAAAAATAAAGACAAAGAACACTCTACTGTTTCCCTACTCCGGGAACCAGTAAACCCCACACTCTACTCCGAATGTGCTCTAAACTTACCCTCGTAAGTTCCTAGTGTGTTTGAACTCACAAACACTCACCAAGTCTTCAACCCCTCTGTCAAAGACTTAATACAAGATCAAGAACTCTCTAATGATCTAACTCTCAAAAGTCAAATAGAGAAAAACGTTAAAACACTATTATGCTCTTGTGTATCACTTAATAATTGAATTAGTGCTTTTAGCTCTCAAAGATAGAACTCTATTAAAAATGCGTGAGAGCCATCACCATGATTATTCAGAGTAAGATGTATTTATAGGTTAGTTGGCTAAACCCTAAAATCATGCATATAAGATATATGCGATTTTATGATAAGTATTTATCCTAATTAATTTGATCACAAGATAAAATCAATTTAGGATAAAATACTTCCTAGTTTTTAGCTAACCAAAAATATCATCTTATCTTTAGCTGCTTGGATATATTTTAAATCAATATTTTTTGGAAAATATCCTTTTTGTAAAATTTTTGTAAAAACAGCAGCTTAAATAATCTGTTCAGTTAACCTGGTTACCTGACCTGGTTCCCTGAACTGAATATGTTATGAAATTTGTTCCAAACCTTATACCAAATTTCATAACGATATTTAATATACTAAAAGCACTTTATATACTCAATTATATAAGTTATACTACAGAGCATTTACATGAAGTTCCTAAATAACTCTTTGAGTGTAGTCTTCCTTCATGCATTCGTTAAGTCTTGAAAGCTTCCATGAATGAACTCAATTATTGACCAAAGGACCTTCCTTTAAGTTGATCGAAAATCCTTTCAAGCTTCCAATCTTAGAAATCAACTTAGATACTGCACATTTAACAAAGTTAATGTACAATACTAAATAAGTAACTGCCTTTCATAAAAGCAGTTTGAGAGAACAGTTTATACTGGTTCCCTACCAGTGCATAGCTCATTTATCATCTAACTGTTCCTGTATAAAGATAAGTTAGTTCAACAAATATCTCATATAAGTAATAACTTATCTAGGGAAACAGTGTTCTATTTTAGCTGGTTCCCCCAACTGTATTGAACACTTTCAAAGACCTGTTTCCCTTAGCTGTTTGTCATCATTCAAAACTATCAATCAAAACCTAAGGGACTCAACACCTCCCCTTCTTGACGGTAAATTACTAAACCAAAAAATACATTCTCACTAACCTACTCCTTTCAATGATCATTCATAGTGTACTTACTCCTTCCAATATTTCTTCAATTTCAGATATTCTACTTTGATCATCTTCAAAGATTTGGTAACTGTGTGCCAAGGGCTTTTCCATTGACGATGGTCTGGAAAGCTCCTTTGGTGAAGGAAAGAATTGCCATCGAGCTGAGGTATGGCTTTGGTAAGGGCAGTGTGCTTACCAGAATAGAGGTACCACAATCTCCACAAGCGCCTATACCTATCCACCTACTGGATGGTGATCACCAACAACAACAACAACAAGAGCAAGAGCACCAACAGCAGCAACAACAACAACAACAGGAACAACAACAATAACAACAAGAACAGCAACAACAACAACAACAAGAACAGCAACAACAACAACAATAAGAACAACAACAACAAGAACAGCAACAACAACAACCCCAACAACAACCCCAACCCACCACCTTCGAGGTATAAATTTGTTGATAGTTGCATGTTCATTGCATTTGTGGTAGATGTTCATTGTTCATTTAATAAATGTGCAGTGAGTATCAAGAAAATGTCCAGTGACCCTTTACATAATGTGCATTGTTTTCTACTTGTTGTTCATTGATTTCTAGAGTAATCTTCATCTTTTATGTGATCTTTTGTTTGGTTCTATATTTAGGAATACAACAACCTCGTGAGATTGCTGATGCAGAAGTTGGCATCCAATTTTGTGAATCTCACCGAGGTCTTGAAAGTCGGGCAGAAGTTTTACCCGGGAGGGCTTTTAAATGATAACACCCTCATTGACGTTGCATCAATGTGGTCTAGATGCTCGAGAACAATTCTTCCACCAGACCTCCATCAATTGAGCCAGAGAAGAGTTGATGTCCTCCCCATTAGCCAGGATGATGACTTATATGGTGCGAGTTGGTTTGGGGAATTGGTTGATGAAGCCGTGAGGAAGGCTATTTGGGATGAAGCATGTATAGTCCCCCCCAGGTACAATGAATTGTTCACAGTTTTTATATTCATGTTCATTAGTTGTATACACAATGTTTAATACGATTATAAACATGCATAATAATATGAATTTCAGTGATGAAGCCAATGCATCACAATTTGAAGCTGAAGAAACTGATCAACATTATCAGGAAGTCTTGATTCAAGACCTGAATGAAAGGTAAAATATCGTCTTATTAGAATGAAGTATTTTTATTCCATAAACTAATATCTGTTATGACGATGTTCAGTCAAAATGTTGAAGAAGAAATAGAAGAACAAGCCCAAGAAGAACCCCAAGAAGGAGAAGTCCATGCTATCCAAGAAGAACCCCAAGAACAAGAAGCACAAATTGGAGAATCTGCTCTTGAACAAAGGTACTATGTAGCAATTGTTCAGCGTGCTATGTAGCTAATGTTCAGCGTAATATATGAAATGTTCAGTGGAAGATAAATGTTCGGTGGAATATACTAAATGTTTGGTGGAATATAATTAATGTTCATTGTAATACAGTAAATGTTCAGTGAAATATATGTAAATGTTCAGTGAAATATAGGTTAATGTTCAGTGAAATATAGGTTAATGTTTATTCGAATGGTCAGTGAAATTGTTTATATGTTCAGTGGAGGTTCAGTGGAAGGTAGTATATGTTCAGTGGAAGGTATGTTCAGTGGAAGATGGTATATGTTTAGTGGATGGTAGTGTATGTTCAGTTGACATAAGTATAAATAACTAAATATTCAGCAAAAATAATCAAATGTTCAGTAGAAATACCTTAATGTTCAGTGTAACTAACTTAATGTTCATTGGAGTTAGAACGTTCAGTGTAAGGTAGCAAATAAAAATTCAGTAAATGTTCAGTACAATAAATGTTTATTCGAAATAAAGTGTAAGTTTAGTAAAAATAAGTAAATGTTCAGTGTAAGGTAGTAAATGTTTAGTGTGAATTTGTACCTGTTCTTTGATAATGTGATAAGTGTTTAGATAATAAATATGTAAATGTTCTAGTAAAATGGAGTGAAATAAAGAATTGTTCATACTGCGTAAAAGGTTTAGTGAAATATAATAAATGGTTGGTGGAATATAATAAATGTTCATTGAAATATAGTAAATGTTCATTGACATATAGTAAATGTTCAGTGGAATATAGGAAGTGTTAGTGAAATATATGTAAATGTTCAGTGAAGATAGGTTAATGTTTAGTCAAAATAAGTGAATGGTCAGGGAAAATAATTATATGTTCAGTGGAGGGTAGTATATGTTCAGTGGAAGGTAGTCGTATGTTCAGTAGAAGGTGGTATATGTTCAGTGGATGGTGTATGTTCAGCGAAAATAACTAAATGTTTAGTAGAAATACCTTAATGTTTAGTGTAACTAACTTAATGTTCTGTGGAGTTAGAACGTGTTCATTAGAATATAGCAGATGTTCAGCGTACTATGTAGCAAATAAGAAGATGTTCAGTGGAAGATAGTAAATGTTCAGTATAAATATATAACTGTTCATTGAAAATGTACAAAATGTTCAGTGAAATATAGTAATTGTTCAGTTGAAATTAAGTGTATATTTGGTGAGATTAAGTATATGTTCAGTGAAATATAGTAAATAGTCATTGAAGATAGTTAAATATTCAGTGAAGTATAGTAAATGTTTTTTCGAAATAAAGTTTAGTGAAAATAAGTAAATGTTCAGTGTAAGGTAGTAAATGTTCAGTGTGAATTTGCACCTGTTCTTTGACAATATGATAAGTGTTTAGAGAATAAATATGTAAATGTTCTAGTAAAATGGAGTGAAATAAAGAATTGTTCATACTCTTGTTCATACTGCGTAATGTTTTGGAAGCGCTTTTGCATTATATCTCCGATTGATATCCATTGCACTTATAGGAAAAGGCAAAGGAGAAAACCTGCAGCGCTCTCATCCCCATTCGTACGGCAGTATTCAAACTTGATTGATCGCGATGACGATGAAGTACAAGTACTATGTGACTACGCATACGCAGAAGATCTCGATCCCGAGTAAGAGTCCTAAACTACTCGGAGTCCTAAACTTGATTGCATAAATGTGGACACATATTATACAGTACTCACTGGTCAATTCGTTACATGTACCCTAGGGAACTACTATTTGATGATGGCCAAACATTTATCTCCCAGGATTAATTCAAGTCGATGGCCAATGATGCGAACATCTATACGGAGATTATAGATGCATGGGCTGCAATACTCAACGCTCGTAACACAGTGAGAAAGGAGAGGAGGATTTTCTTCCCGAATAATCCGTTTGTAAGCCCCGCATTTATCTATATTTCACATAATATAAAATTGACCCTAACATATCCTCCTTATGTGAATAGAATGTCATGTGTATGAGCGATGCCTACGATGAAACAAGTCAAGCTGTGACTGAGGAATTCAGAATGGCACAGTTCATGGAGAGCATTGAGTATTACTTGGCTGATAGCAAGTTACCCCCCCTCAAGACCTTTGACTAGGTATATTAATTCATTATGTGGATAATTATAGAAAATGCGCAAATTAAATATGGACAATTATATAATAATTAATATAATTCAACGAATGTTTTAGATCTTCTTCCCAGCATACGTGTCGGGTCACTTTTACTTGTACTGCGTCAACGTCAAGAACAAGTTCCTAGACCTTCTTGACAACAGGATTCTTCCGGATGGGGTTTTGTTCGAAAACAAATACCATGATCATCCCAGTAAACTAGTTAGTTATCTCACACTACACTGAACATATTCTAAACTTTACTAAACATTAACCTTATTTCACTGAACATTTACAGTTCACCACTGCACATTCCCTACATTTCATTGAACATATACTTGATATCGAACATTTACTTCATTTTCACTGAAACATTTACATATGACCAATGCACATTTCCTACATTTCACTGAACATTTTCTTATATTCACTGAACATATATGTAGTTTCGAACATTCACTTCATTTTCACTAAACATTTACATATTACCACTCAATATGTACAACATTTCACAAAACATTTACATATCTCCAATGAACATGTACTTACTTTCGACTTAACATATTCTTAACTTAACTTCACATTAACTGATTCTCACTGACCATGCTTACCCTATGTGTTCACCAATAGTTGAATGCTGTGGCAACCTACATGAGAGACAATGGCAGTAAGAAAAATTTTAACGCTTTCAAGGTAAGGAACCTTGAGATGCCATGGAGATCGAATGAAAATGAGGTTGACTGCGGCATATATGTCATGGAGCACATGGAAACCTACAAAGGGAAGTCTAAGTGGGAATGTGGACTAAGTCCTACTGACGTGAGTATTTGTTTTAAATTTGGTACTTTCCAATGTATCATTTGTCCAAATCCTTACTTATCAATCCTTACTTATCAATTATTAATGTGCAGTTCCAAGTACTTAAAGGTTTCCGTTTGCGCTACACATATGAGATCCTTGTGGATGATCTGAACAAGAAAAGGGGCAATGTTCATTACTTGGCTTTGAAAAGAACATTATGATGAATCGTTATTGTAAAATTACATTGTTTAAAATTTTCTAGATGTATGTTATTGCACATTTTACATTACGGTTGGTTTTGTTTTTGAATGTACACATTTTTTTTAAAGTTCAGTACTTACGTATCTAATGTTCATTCCTTTTGGGTTTTATGTTCAGAGTCTATATAAAAAGTGTTCAGTATAACTCGTTTTCTTTTCACATATTACATATTACATCTATAAATACAGTTCAAATGAACATATTACATATCCATAATGAACATACTATGTATCCATAATGAATATGTAAAATATCCCCACATAATATTTATCCATAATGAACATATCCATAAAAGTTCAAATGAACATATTACATATCCATAATGAATATACGTAATATCCATAATGAACATGTAATATATCCCTAGTGAACAAACTAATTACCCAAAAGTAAGAATTGTTTAACTTGGAATGAACACGCTAAAAGGGAGTGATATTGACATCAAAATATTCATCGTGCTGGAAACTTTAAAGTTCTTGGACAGTAGTCACTGGATGAGCAAGAGTATCCCCTACAGGGACAAAAATAATCCTGCCATTTTTAACCATAGTTACAGTTAGCACGTAATTTCGGAGTTAATGGTCATTGTATATATCACTCATGTTCATTCCCCCTTGACTTATTGATCAGTAGCACTGAACTTAATATTCATTGCCTTAGCAAAACAAGTATGTTCAGTTAGTATGTTCATTCACTTCAGAGTTAATGTTCATTGCATATATAACCTCATGGTCATTCTCATGTGACTTCTTGTTTCAGTACCATTGAAAATAATGTTCATTGTCTTTGAATATAGTGTTCATTGTCTCTGGTTGTTATGAACATAATGATTAGTACCTTTATAGAACGCGTAGCCCTCATTTTCATCGTATTAACAGCCCTACCCATCCTTCTTTTCCATGATTGAAGTTTCCGGCCCTTGAGCCTGTTGTAAATCTTCTCCTGCGTTGATTTAAGCCGATCATTTCTGCCACCCTTTTTCCTTCTTTTTATTGGGTCCTTTATCTCTTCCTCACGACGCACGGGTTGGTCATCGTGTATTTGTGAACCATATGTAGTGGGTTCTAAAACACCATTATCCTCATTGGTACACTCATTACTATCCTCTTGTCCGTTATACCACTCAAATAGAAATCAACCTTCTCCTTGCACTCAGCTAAGCACTTTTCTACGGCTCTTCGAGCAGCAGTATTAAACTGAGCAGCATTAACTAGCTTTGTAAAACATTGTAAATTATATAACCTCCAAATTCCAGAAGGTGTAGCACCTGACCCTTCAACCACGTTATCATCCACCTTCGTGCACATAGCAGACTTAGTCCATCTCCTTAGGATGTATCTTTCTGGTATAAAAGTAACATTGTTAAGGTGAAGAACACGAAGAGAATGTTTACAAAGAAGCCCAACCTCAGAAAAATACTTGCATGTGTAATCAATTATCATTAGCCGATCATCGAATGTAACAGTATGCTTTATAATGTCCTTTTTCGGATGGCCCACATGATACTCATAAGTTGGGGGTTGCATTTGGATAACTTTCGTAATACAAGGAACACTATTGACAAAATTATCCTCAAATTGGATGTATAAGGGAATAGTGTAAACCTTCCTTGCATGCTCCAATATACCCACATTCGCGCAAACCAAGTGCCTGCTACCACTAATGCTGTTATAGTCATCAATGTTCTCATTACTCCTCCACTCTTCAACCACACCAACGAAACAGTTATAAAAATCACAAAGTCCGTGAGTTTTATGCAATCTCCTCGAGATAGCTCTATTAGTGCTTTCACTTTTTTGGGATGACAGTACTCCTCCACTGAAGTAGTCCTTGGAATAAACAGGGCACCACAACTCCTTGATAAGATAGAGATTTTGAATCCATTTGTTGGAGGAACACGCAAACTTCGTAACCATGCTGCAAAATGAAACAATTGACACTGCGTACATTAGAATTACATGTAATGTTCAACCAAATCAAAAACATGTTCAGTGCAGAAAGGCTGCATGGTCTTGCTATATATAATAAATGAGGTATTCAATAAAAATGTTCAGTGGAAATGCCAGACATGTTTAGTGAAATTAAGTAAATGCACAATGGAGTTATCTACATTGTCAGTGAAATTTATCAAATGTGCAGTTCAATAAAATACATGTTCGTTGGATTTTTAATAGACGTTCAGCAATATGGCGTAAATGGTCATTAACATGTTCAGGTCAATTATGCGAATAGTCGGTTCAATTTGTAATTATTTCGTGGAATTATGCGTATGTTCAGTGAACATGACCAAATGTTCAATGGAATTAAGTAAATGGTCAGTATAAATGAATAAATGATCAGTGCAATACTCTAAATGTTTAGTGGAGTAAGCTGAATGGTCGGTGAGATGTACTAAATAGATGTTCATTGGAATGAAGGACTTGTTCAATGAGTTTAAGTAGATGTTCAGTGAGATTGAGTAGATGTACATTGGAATTTACGATATGTTCACTGACAACTCCTCCTGACATACTAAAACTCATTCAACAGGAGCTTCCTAAGATACATATTATAAATTCTAATGCACACTGTACTCAGTATTAATGACCAAAATACCGATTACCAATGAACATAATGGAAACCTCGCTTATGATATACATACTACCTTGACCAGTAGTGCTCAAATTCAGATACCATATAAGTGTATTTTAAAACAATGTTGAATATATCATTGAAACCCTCCATAGACCTCAATCCCTTAATATTCTTTTTAACATTCTCCCCGATATGCCACATACATAAACGATGACGGGTGTTTGGGAACACAATCTTTATCGCTCTAGCCATTGATTGTGCTTGATCGGTCATAATAGTAATCGGATGCTTCCCACCCATGGATCTCAAAAATGTGCTAAATAACCACTCAAAAGACTCCCACTTCTCATTCAGTATGAATCCAATGCCAAACATCACATTCTTGTTTTGATGGTTCATTCCAACAAAAGGGCCACAAATCATGTCATATTTATTCGTGCGGTAAGTCGTGTCATGAAGTAATAAATCGCCAAATACATCGTAATCTACTCTCATACGACCATCCCTAAAAAAGAAAGACTCTAGATGACCTTCCTCATCCACGTCAAAATCGTAGAAAAAGTCAACCTCGTTTCTACTCTTTTCCTTAAAGTATTTAATTAATCCCTTTGTATCACAACCATCATATTTCGCCTTTTTCTGCCCTATCAACGCATCATAAGCATCCCTAGAAAGAAATTCAAGATTAGCTTCACCTCCTGCCTCGTTCCTCAAAACCCAGACAACATCAGCAATAGGTATTCCACTCCCGGCGAAATTGCTCAGCATTGCAATTTGATTATCCGACACCTTCCTGTGCGATCTTATTAAATGTCGTTGTGACACGGGGACCCTACTGTGATTATGAACCATGTAATGCTTTGTTACTATAAATAAACCCCATTCCTTATCAACATCAAACTGAATAAATGCCTTGCACCCAGTTCTAACATCCCTTTTCTGATAAACCGATAAGTCCCTACTTTTCTTAAACCCAGCTTGGGAGCATACAAATCTCCGCAGTCGTGTAGTTTTTTTATCCGCCCTCATCTCCATTTTTTCCTTTACGAGTGCAAAACCCATGCTTGAACGAATAATTGTTATATAATTCGTACGCTTCTTCATCAGATTTTACTTCTTTGTACATAAGCTGAGACTCTGTGGACTCTACAAAACTCTTTGCAAAAACACAGACATTGAACCTAATATTAACTGCAAACAACAAACATTAAACCTAATGTTCATTGTTTTACCCTAAATGTTCAGTGCCCGTTTGCTTACTGGTCAGTGATAATGACCTAATGTTCAGTGCCCTCAAGTGCTTTTTTAAACTAAATGTTCAATACCTTTTATCAAGGTGTACAAATGTCTTCATGTTTAGCCTATCCAGTTCAATTGTTCAGTGCATAAAAGTTGATGTTCAGTCAAATCTTGCATAGTATGTTTATTGGTTTACAAGAGTATAACCATATGCATTTACCCTAGTATGTTCATTGGTTTATAAGAGTATGTTCATTGGTTTACACTAGTATGTTCATTAGTTTATAAGGGTACGTTCATTGGTTTACAAGAGTATGTTCATTGGTTTACAATGTAATCTCTTAGATTCTTGGACTGGAATGAAATGTACATTCAAACATGATACTAGTATGTTCATTGGTTTATACTAGTATGTTCATTTGATAATACTAGAATGTTCATTCGTTTAGCCTGGTATGTTCATTGGCATAGCCTGGACAAATTTTAAAAAATATATCACAATTCTAAATACTTTTACAACCATTAAATATATTACAATAGGTCCTCATACGTACACAATAATTGAAAGATTAAATTAACCAAATCCCAATACATAATCATTACAAATTAATGCTTTTTTTAACTCTTTCTGTGAAGTAAAACAAAGGGGTACAAATGTGTTCATGTTCAGTCTATCCAGTACAATTGTTTAGTGCATAAAAGTTGATGTTCAGTCAAATCTTGTATAATATTCAGTGCTTATTAACATAAGTTCCCTTCCCAAAAGCGTATTGTTACAAAATTAATTACAAAAATCAACAATATGACTGAAATTAATAATATTCAGTGCTTATAATATTCAATGATTGCATAAAAGTGTATTCTCTCTGACTCTTACCAAAATTAATTACAAAAATCAATAAACTTAATATTGCTAATTAAATCAACATTAACTAAGCTAATTTAATACAAAATTCAAATAAACTCAAATTCAACAATATGCATAAATATGCTAATTACTTTATAAAATCCACAATACGCATAATTAAATCAACAAAAACCTCAAAAACAATACAATTCATTTCTAAAATATCAACATAAACCTCAAAAGAATACAAATCATTTCTAAAATATATGATAATTTGTATTATAAATGAACATTATGCATAAATATGCTAAAATATACCTCCACTTAATTCAATATTACCACTTCGACATTCCTCCACATAACTAATGCTTATATCATCATTGTCTTCACCCAAGGGAATCGAAGAAGCCATTGTAGTTCATTCACAAAGATAAAAAATAAAAAAGGAACAAGTTCGAAGGATTCTACTTTTGTAGACCAGAAATAAATAATATACAAAATTTACAATGCCAAAAGTAACGTTGGAAAATCTAAAATAATGAAGTAAATATTCAAAAGATATATGCCAAGAAAACGCGCACGCATCATCATTACAAAAAAATGCGCCTTCCCAATGCAATCTCTTAGATTTTTTTGCTGGTATGTAATGTTCATTCAAACAAAAAACATAAATGTTCATTCGTTTACACTAGTATGTTCATTGGTTTACGAAGGTATGTTCATTGTTTAAAAGAGTATGTTCATTGGTTCTCTTAGATTCATGGACTGGAATGAAATGTTCATTCAAACACAACACTAGTATGTTCATTGGTTTATACTAGTATGTTCATTCGATAATACTAGAATGTTCATTCTTCTAGGCTAGTATGATCATTGGCATAGCGTACACAATATTAAAAATATATCACAATTTCAAAATACTTTTACAATCATTAAATATATTACATAGGTCCTCATACGTAACAATAATTGAAATATTAAATTAATCAAATGCCAATACATAATCATTACAAATTAATGCTTTTTTTTAACTCTTTCTGTGAAGTAAAACAAATGTTCACTGTATAATACTAAATGTTCATTTTCTCTCAAACAAATGTTTAGTGACTCGTTGTAAAATGTTCGTTTTTTAAACCTCCAATGAATTATATTGAACTAATTCACCCCAGTAAAGAAATGTTCATTTCTTATTACCTAATGTTCAGTGATGTTCAACAACATGTTCATTGGATAACTACGTAGTTTTCACTCGTATAATTGTGACATTTATTTTAGCCTCGTTTCATGATTCCCAATGCAAAAAAGTAGTGTGTCCATGCGCTACAGTACCTACAATAGTGACTACTGCAAAAAATCTTTGCTTTTCACGTTTACCAAGTATGTCTTCTCACACTTACCAACTACATACCACAAAGCACGTTACCACCCTGCCACACTTGCTGACCTGCCCTGCCACACTTGCTGACCTGTATTCCACTATCATTCAACTCCAGAAAAAACCTCTGCGTTTCATCTTGTTTCTCTTGCGTTTTGCATCGGGTGCACGATGCGCATCGTGCACCCGGGTGCACTATCCTATTTACGTAATTATTTTACCAAATTTGAGACGATTTTAAATGTTTTTTTAAGTTTATAAAATAAAAATTATAAAAATTAAGATTGAAATGCAATTAATAAAATTTAAAGGACATAAAGAGTATTAACAGAGAGCAATGAGTTTAGTAAGAAGAGGAGATATGAATACATGATCTTACAAAAACTCAATAGAGCTTTTAGGGCATAGAAACAAAAAAAAATTCCCTCCACATCAATTTTTTTCTATCACCGACAACAAATCAAAAAATTCTATCCAATCTTTATCCTACTCTTTAGCATACCTCACTATAATTTTTATTTACTACTTATTAAAATTAACATTTTTTATCCATATACTTATCAATAAAAATTACAATTATTAATATTATGTTGTTAATTGATTAATTATGAAATGATTATGTAAAAATTATTAAGTTAATTATAATTGGAAATTAGTGAAAATCACTTGAATTTACTTCATTTTCAATAGTTTGCTAAATATGGAATGAAGACACAAGTTATAAAACTAGAAATGCATTACATTATAGAAATAAAAACAACAGTTATAGTGCATAAAGACTAAAGCATCATAAAATGAATTATCTTTACAATGTGAACACTAATTAGGGTGATCTATTTCATAATATGTTCTTATTACTTTAGTATTTTTATTTGTGTCTTATTCATCCTCCACTCTCATGTTGTGAATTATGCAAGTGTTTATAATGTTGGTTAATATATCTATATCATAAGTAAGAGTTGGTTGTCGTATGATTGTGAAACTTTGCCTGTAGAACACCAAGTGCACGTTGAACATCCTTATGTGCATTAGCTTGCTGATTAACGAAAGGCATTTGCTTATGATTTTGAACATAGGTAAATCCTTTCAATAAAATGTAGCCCAATTAGGATAAATACCATTAGTTAGGTAGTACGCCAAGTTGTATTCATGGTCATTGACAATAAAACTTCATAGGAAGTATTCGACCATATAGACGTAAAGTATATTAAGGCCATTACACGAACTTGGAATACCGAAAAAATATTAAATCCATAGATCTTCATCTACAATGGCTTCTAAACTAAGGGTTTTGTTCTTGTTTTGTTCATAATATTGACCTTTCCATGCATTGGGGTAGCTCTTCCACTTCTAATCCATGAAATCGATAGTGTTGATCATGCCTAAAAATTCTTGTTACTTATTTCTATAAATAATGATGTTTTGTAGGTCTTCGTCTAAAAGGATACTAAGACACCACTTACCTGACAGTTTGAAAATTGAATAGTTATTGATGAAGATCCAAAGAATTGTGGGATAGCCTAAAAAAGAGGTATGGAAACCATAAAAGGATGCTCCTTCCTAAGGCTCAATTTGACTAGACCAATCTAAGGTAATGACTATGAATTGACATTGTTTAAAATTGTATCCTTCTTGAGATATTGTAATTACCTTGTCATATAAGAGCAAATGATAGAAAAAGTACTCTCTACTTTTCATGTACATTATATTATTTTGCAACAGCAATACCGTGAAAGGGGCTTTTAAGAAATATTTTGAGCTAATATTAGTATTACTTGTTACTAAGCAAAATAATGATCCTCTTGTGAAGAATAACAACCATAGGCCAGTTAAGTCTATGACATTTAATGCAAAAAATGAAATAGAATTCTCATGTTCATTCGAATCACATTTGGTTCATAAAGGTGGACGTTGAAAGTTCCATGGTCTTAGTAGAGGACATGGAAATTACCGCGTCCGTGGTAGAGGTCACATTGTATCCATAAATAGTATTTAGATAAAAATAAAGGGTATCAACCAAAAATAAAGGTAAAAACACATGCAATCGACGAGGCATGCCATTGGGGACATACTTGTCGTATGGCCAAACATTTCGTAGAATTGTACCAAGCTTCCATAAAAGGCAAAGGGAAAAGTGCATAAGTTAATTTTGTTAATAAAGAATCTTCCCTTATACCTAACTTTGATGTGTCTAATTTCTTTATAAACACCACTGAAACTGGAAATGATTTTAGGAAAAAATAATTAGCCCATTTAACTAGTATGATGCAATGCTTTTATTTTTCCTATTGGTGTTTCTTCGATACATTTTACTCTTATTCCTTTTCTTTCTAGTTATGTAATTCTAATTTATATTTCAATAAAGTTTGTTTCAAATTTATTAGACTAGTTTCATATTCATTTATAAAGTTAAGGATTTGCCTAAAATTAGCTCCAATTATCAATGCCTCAAAGACATTAGAACAACCCACGCTATCTTAAAAGATAAAAAGTATTTTTTGAAATTGAAAATATTTCAATAAAATGTAAAGACTAGGTTAGGGACAACAAGGCTAATAGAAATATCTGAAAAAGCTCGCATTGTACTCCCAAGTGGAGCACAGTTAATAATTAATGACATCTTATACTATAGTAAATCTCGAAGAAATCTCATAAGTTTCAAAGATGATCATCAAAATGATTATCATTTGGAAACCATAACAATGGATCAATAAGAGTTTATATGTCTGACAGCAAAAATATGTGGCAAAAACCATTTTTATGAGAAAATAAGCATATATTTTCGGGGTTATATCATATGGATATATGTCTACTAGAAATAAATATGGTATCTAACCAAAAGTTAGATAATAAGAAATTGCTTATTTTTTGGCATGACCATGGACTAATGCATTGGATTACATCATATTCAATTAGATACTCAATAAAGAATGTTAAAATTCCATGATCAAATGAACTGCCATGTTTTTCTTGCTCACTTGGAAAATTGATAACAAAACAATCAATAAGTAAAATTGCTATTGAAACTCCGACTTTTTTAGGAAGAATTCAAGGAGATATCTGTGAGCTAATTAATACACCATGTGGACCATTTTGATACTTTAGGATATTGATTGATGCATCAACACGGTGGTCACATCTGAATCTCTTGTCAAGTAGAAACGTTGCATTTGCTAAACTACTTGACATCTCAATTCCCAGATCATACAATAAAGATAATAAGACTCAATAATACGAAAGAGTTTACATCTTAAACCTTTAATGATTATTGTATGTCAATTAAGTTTATTATAAAATATCCAATAACTCATGTTCATATGCAAAATGGATAACCTAATAGAAATCTTTATCCCTCCTCTACCATGAAACTAAACAAGGACTTGAAACATCAAATACAACCACAATACACTATAATTTCCAAAAGTCCAAACCATATGAAACATGCCGCACCCATTGTATCTTCCATTTCTCATCCCACAACGGTTTCCATAATTCTTTAGGCTGATCCTGTAGAATCTGACCCACTTTCTCATTGAGTGAAGGGTATAAAAAAATCTGATTGATAGTTTCATCCCTGTTATTTTAATCTCCATAACTTGATGCATATTGAAATATATAACTAATTTTACACTTTAATTAAGTGGTCAACTACACTGAACACCCTTTTAAAACTATGGCTTCTATGTAATCACATCCCATTTACATATATTGATCTCATATTCTAGATGTTTCCCATCCATTGGATAAGCAATTCCATCCTCTTATCTTTCCACATAATTTAGGTAGCTACTAGCCCGCCCGAATCGGCCTTGTAGCCTTCACTAGTGCCGAGAGACTGGTTTTCAAAGCTTACTTCCTCTTTGCCTCATTATTGGTTTCAACAGTCTCATGCATATCACACATTGTTTACATACTGACCCAAGGATGATATTTTATCAGTATTGATGTATGTGGATGATATTTTAGTTGCTAGAAATAACTCGAGTTTTTGTACTTCTTTCAAGAGTTTTCAAGACTGTTTTCGACTAAAAGATTTAGGTTAGTTTAATTCTATCTTATCTCATAGCTAAATCTATCTCTTCATTACTTAAGCCCTATGTATATTGGCCTAATATGTTTCAACCAATATAGGGTAATAGAGTCGATTTTCTCTAAAATTCACAACACTGACACTGTAATCTATCCCAAAGCAGCGATTTTTAGCATCATATCTTAGTCTTCTAAAACTTTATGAAAATATAAATTAACACCAATTCAAATTATCAAGGTTACTCTAGAAAGAACCAATTCAAATTAATAAGATTTATTGAGTAAGAATGAAATCAAATTAACATATCATAGTCTAGTAAGACTACAATCACAAGATTAAAAATTTCAAAATCTTCTAAAACCGTTTGATGAGTTCCATTTCATTAGTTTAAGTATTACTTGAACAAAAGTAGAGTTGGCGAAGGTGGAATGAGAAATGAAAGAATGGATAAAATGAGCATTAGCTAAGTATGAATATGTATATACAATAATAAAATATCATTAAAATTATGTGAATTTATATGCATAATTATAGTTTAAGATGTAAGCAGGTCAAATTAAGTTATTCCAAACTTGAATGCGTAGATGATCTTACTAACTAGAATAACATATTATACATTTTACTAGTGTATGAATATAATTTATCACTTCATTTTTTTAGTAAAGCTAAATTATACAAAGTACTTTGTATCATACAGCTGGATTGGTTCTATTGAATATAATACTATAAAGAGGCTTAAGCTCCCCCGAAGGACAGTAGGAGACCCTAGAATCTTGAGTGGAGTTATATCAAACTGACCAATGGGTTGTTTCGTAATCTTGGGCTTTAATTTTGGTCACAATAGAGGCTTAGACATTAGAGTTCAATATCATACAGCTCAAGAGTTCAGTTGTAGATGTTTCAGTGTTTGTACTTAATAGTTAATATAAAGCATATACTTTAGGATTAATTGACTGCATTAACTGAAGGTTTTAGAGCACTCAAGGGGGGGGGGGGGGGGGGGGGGGGGGGGGATTGAGTGTTAAGTAGCCTTGGCCTACTTTTCTTTCTTTTCAATCTACGAGAGGAACCAGTTGGGCTGGTTCCTATAAGCAGCGGAATGTAAGAAAGGCAATAACGAAAACACAAGATTTAACGAGGTTCAGCCAACTATGACCTACGTCCTCCTACCTTATGCTCTTTTATTAATCTACTACGAAAAATAAAGACCACAGACGCTCTACTGTTTCCTTACTCCGGGAACCAGTATACCCCACACTCTACTCCGAATGTGCGCTCGACTTACACTAGTAAGCCCCTTGTGTTTGAACTCACAAACACTCACCCAGCCTTTCAACCCCTCTATTGAAGGCTTTGACAAAATCAAATGTTCTCTTTTAATCTCACTTCTGAAAGCTAATTAAGAGAAATTATTTAAGCTCTAATAGTGCTCTTGTATATGACTCGATGAATAGGCTTTTGTGCTTAAGTGTATATGTCTCTCAAATATCCTCCTTTTTAATTTCAGAGAGACTTCACAGAATATGAGAGACTAGATGGGTTTATATACTTGGATACAAAAACCCTAGTTTCCTTAAATCACGTAAACTTGATGAGCAAGTAATAGCATGATTTTAGGAAAGTATTTATCTTATTTGATTTACTCATAAAGATAGAATCAAATAAGATAGATACTCCTAGTTTTTAGGTAACCATAATATTATCATCTAATCTCCAGTTGCTTATGATATTTTTAGAATAATTCTTTAAAAAAGTATTTTTTACGAAATCTTTTATTTTTCTCAAAACATGCAGCTCGGATATTCCGTACAGTGAACCTGGTTCCTCAACCTGGTTCCCTGAATTGAGTATGTTATGAATTTTGTTCCATCTTTGTACCAGAATTCATAATATGACTCGATACACTTATAAGCACTTATTTTACCCAAACATGCAAGTCATACTACGGAGCACATTACATGATTTAAGCATTAAAGTACAGATCCTCTTTTCTTCGTGTAATGTTCAATACTTGAATCTTCCTTGAATACTTCCATTTTGAGCAATGTATCTTTCTTCGAATGTCTTCGAAAGGCCTCCATGCTCCAAGTCTTGGAATCAACTTCACTACTGCACATGTAACATGGTTAATGTATAATAGAGAGTATGTGACTGCTTTTTAGCATAGTAGTCCAGGAAACAGTTCCTACTGGTTTCCCACCAGCACATGGATCAATTTACATCCAACCATTTCCTACATATAGACAAGTTATTCAAATGAATAACATGAATAAGTAATAACTTGTCTAGGAAAACAGTGTTAAATTCCAGCTGGTTTCCAGCCAACTATTCGCAATGTTTATTGTAACCAGAAAGAACCAATCGAGCATTTAAATTAGTAGAACCAGTAGTTAGAGATTCTACATATGTACCTTTTGTAGTGCGAGGGGTTCTTGCTGGTACCCGTTTCCTCTTGGTTCCCTAAACAGAACCAGTGGATTGATCCTCCAGAACTTCCTTAATAATCTTCTTTACTGAAGATCGAGTTACTCTACCACGTACCAAGACTTCTTCAGTGAATGTCCCCTCCTTGTGACCAGTGATCTCTACGTCATTATCTCCTACACTCTGACTGATATCTTCCAACTCCTGGCTTAGTGTTCTTCATGCTTCATGTTGATGTTCCCCCTGAGACTAAGCTGGTTTCTTGATCATAGAACCATCTGCTTCTGAAGGATCGGTAACAAGCACGGTTTGTTGTGATTTTGGTTGGGTTGATTTTGGTGGTGAGGTAGATTCTTATGGTGGTTCGAGGATGGTGGTTGGGAATTTTGTGGGTGAGGAAGTTGTGGAAGTGAAATTGGGTGGTGGTTTGGTTGGATTTTGATCGAGGTGAGGAGAGTGAGGAATCACTTGCATGTCCCCTTCCCTTGCCTCTTTTGGATGCACTTGATTTTCTACCCTGTTGATTATGCAATTTTAGATCAGAGAGTGAAGAGGAGGTTGATGAACAGTAGTCGTTGTGAGCAGAGGTTTCTGAATAGAGCACAAGAGAGAGAGAGAGTTTCGAATGATGATGAGAGTTGTGAGCTGCACAAGGGGTTAGAGATCATATATTTATAGCACAGAAAGAGGAGAGAAGAGAGGAAAAGAAATAAGTCGGTTAAGCCAAGAAGAGCAACGGCACAAAATTTAAAAATTGAAATCAATTTTGGCAATGATTCTTTGCCTTGAATATCTCAACCGACCTAAAATTTAGGCATGTGATATATTGCCTTGATCAATAGGTCAAATAACTGAAATAAGATTATTTCCTTCCAAAAGGAAAAGATCTTATAATAATCTTCCAAAAAATATAAAAATATTAATCGGATGACATATCTGAGCTGATCTGCTGTTTCCCTTTGCTGGTACCTAGACAGAACCACGTCACCCTGTTTTTGGTAACTTAGCCTGATTTTGCCTGTTTCTTGCACCAATAATTCTCAACCCTTTTGGGATCTTGAACCATTTACACAAAACTTGAAGGATTTTGACATAGGTATATACACATACTATACAAAAGAATGCCATTCTAGCCAATCATTGAGGGAAGTAATTGAAGCCAAAGACCTAAAATCTAACTAGACCTAATAAGACTCTTAACTTACAAAAAGACTCTCGACACAAAGGCTTTGTGAAGATATCAGCGATCTGATCTTCACTTTTACAAAACAACAACTCCACCAAACCTTTTTCCACATTGTCTCTTAAGAAGTGATGTCTTATCTCAATGTGTTTGGTTTTGGAATGTTGGACAGGATTCTTTGAAATATTAATAGCACTAGTGTTGTCACAATAGATAGGAACACTATCATAAACAACACCAAAATCCTTCAGCTGGTTCCTTATCCACAGTAACTGGGAACAGCATGAAGCTGCAGCAATATACTCTAATTCTGCTGTGGATAAAACCACTGAATTTTGCTTTTTAGAACCCCAAGAAATTAGGCAAGAGCCAAGAAAGTGTGCCATACCTGAAGTGCTCTTCCTATCAACAAGAAGGCCAGCATAATTTGCATCCGTGTACCCAATAAGACCAATTGAACTACCTTTGGGGTACCACAAGCACAGATCTGTTGTTCCCACAAGATATCTAAGTATCCTTCTAACAGCCTTCAAATGAGACTCTTTTGGATTGCTTTGAAACCTGGCACATAATCCAACAGAGAACACAATGTCAGGCCTACTTGCTGTTAGATAAAGGAGGGAGCCAATCATCCCTCTATATAGTGAAGCTTCAACATCTTTTCCCTTTAGATCAGAATCTAATTTAGTGGATGTGGGAACAGGTGAATCATAGGCCTTGCTGTTCTCCATGCCGAATTTTTCAGCAACTCTTTTAAGTACTTTTGCTGATGAATCATGATTCCATTTTCCATTTGCTTAATTTGCAGTCCTAGGAAGAATCCTAATTATCCCATCATGCTCATCTCAAATTCACTCTGCATAAGATTAGCAAACTCATCACATAGTACCTGATTAGTAGCACCAAATAAAATATCATCAACATAAATTTGTACTATAATCAAGTGGTTCCCTCTGGTTTTGATGAACAAAGTCTTATCCACTGTTCCCCTCTTATGTTCATTCTCCATCAAAAATGTAGACAACCTTTCATACCAAGCTCTTGGAGCTTGTTTCAATCCATATAACGCTTTGTCAAGCTTGTATACATGATGGGGGAACAGCTTGTCATCAAAACCAGGTGGCTGCTCTACATATACCTCTTCCTTCAAGTATCCATTCAGGAAGGCAATCTTTACATCCATCTGAAATAGTTTCATATTCATGTGAGCAGCATAAGCAATCAAAATTCTAATGGCCTCTAGTCTAGCTACATGTGCAAAAGTTTCATCATAGTCAATTCCTTCTTATTGATTGTAACCTTGCACCACTAGCCTTGCTTTATTTCTGACTATTGTACCTAGGTCATCCAATTTATTTCTGAAGACCCATTTTATACCAATGACTGACCTGTCCTTTGGTCTAGGTATCAGGTGTCAAACCTGATTCCTAGGAAACTGATTTAATTCATCTTGCATTGCTAGAACCCAATCAGGATCAGTCAAAGCCATTTTGTAGTCAGTTGGCTCTACACTAGACAAAAAAGAATGAAAAGCACAAAAGTTTTGAAAAGCATTTCTTCTCGTTTGAATTCCCTTGTTAATGTTACTAATGATCTGATCTGGGGGATGAGAGGATAGGTATTTATAACTTTTGAAAGTGAAATCATTTTGTGCTTCTTCATTAGGTTGGGAACCAGCATGATCGTGAATCACTTCTTCTTCTGTGGAACCAGAAGAATTCATGTTCACACTGTTTCCATTTACATCACTTACCTCAGGTTTAGAGGAGGCCTCTTCATCCATTCCCCCTGAACTTCTTACATGTATGTCACTTGGGAAGCCATTAGGTCTTGGTTCCCCTTCTGAGATCTCGTTGTTCACATTTTCTTCTCTAGGCTCTTCACCATTATCATCTGGTGAAGCATTAGGAGAGCTTAGATATGCTTGTACTTCACTTAGAGAACTAGTGTCATAGTTCCCCGTAAACTCCATCAGTCCAATCATTTCATCAGGTTGTACCTGCGCAATCTCAGAAGACATGTTAAATTCATCAAAAATGACATGGACACTCTCCTCAATACACAAAGTCCTCTTATTAAAGACTCTATATGCTTTTCTTTGAGTAGAATATCCAAGAAAGATTCCTTCATCACTCCTAGGATCAAATTTATCTAGTTGGTTCTTCCCATTGTTATGTACATAGCATTTGCATCCAAAGACCCGAAAGTATGCAATATTAGGCTTTCGACCTTTAAGGAGTTCATAGGGAGTCTTATTTAACTTTGGTCTAATGAGACCTCTATTTAGTATATAACAAGTAGTGTCAACAGCTTCACCCCAGAAACTCTTGGGGAGACCACTCTCAATGAGCATCGTCCTCGCCATTTCCTCAAGAGTTCTATTCTTTCTTTCAACAACACCATTTTGTTGTGGTGTTCTAGGGGCTGAGAAGTTATGACTAACTCCTTGTTCCCTGCAATAATCAACAAAGTTAGCATTATCAAATTCAGTACCATGGTCTGATCTTACCGAGACCAGCTTGTGAGAAAGCTGGTTCTCAATCTGCTTCACCAATGCTACCCACTCGTCAAATGTTTCATCTTTTGAATGTAGCATTATCACCCAAGTGTACCTGGAATAATCATCAACCATAACACAGATATATCTATGACCTCTTCGACTTTGTACTCTCATGGGACCACATAAATCAATGTGTACAAGTTCGAAAGGGTCTTGTGGTACTCAAAACTGTTTAGGCTTAAAAGAGATCTTGACATGTTTCCCTTTGACACATTCTGAACACACTTTATCTGCCTCGTATGTGATGTTAGGGAGTCCTACCACCAAGTCACGAGATTTTAGTTTATTCAAGAGTGTCAAGCTAGCATGTCCAAATCTCTTATGCCAAATCCATTGATTATTGTTAGACATAGCTCTCAAACAAACAGACTTGTCTTGAGGAATTTTATCCAGAAAGGTAATGTAAACATCATGTTTCCTGATTCCCTCACACACAAGCTCACCTGTTAGAGAGTTAATTATGTGACAGAAATTGGCTTGGAACTCAACTTTATTACCTTTGTCACATAATTGAGAAATACTCAAAAGATTATGTTGTAAGCCTTCAACATAATACACATCATCAATTGCGTTTGAAAGTGTCTTACCTACTTTACCTAAACCGGTGATGGTTCCCTTGCTGTTGTCTCCAAAGGTGACACTTCCACCATCAAAGGCTACTAGTGAAAGGAATTGCTTCTTATCCCCGGACATGTGTCTTGAGCACCCACTGTCCAAATACCAATAGGTACTTCCCTTCCCTTTAGCCTGCAAGAACAAATTAAACATTAGATTTAGGAACCCAAACATTCTTGGGTTCCTTTTCAACAACAATAAGCTCTAGTTGATCTTTTCTTCTCCAGACTAATTCCATATGTTTATTGTTCTTATTCACACTGTTCTTCCTAGCTGGACATTCATGAATCTTATGTCCATTCATACCACAATGATAGCAGACAAACATCTCTTTAGTCATGACATACTTACCTCGTTTGAATTCTTTAATCCATGTGGTTTCTCTAGGGGACCAGTTAGTCCTGGTTCTCTATTTGGTATATCCAAGACCATCCTTCCCTTTATTACCTTTCGATAAGGTTAAAAAATTCAAAGTTTCCTGAGCAGTCAATAATTTTTCAACATGTCTATGACTATCATGAAGTTCCTTTTCTCTGGTTTCAAGAGTCCTAGTCAACAACTCGTTTTTCTCTTTTAGAAGATCAAAATTACTTTTTAAGGTTTCAAGTTGTAAATTAAGCTTTGAAACCATAGAATCAATAGTCATGTCAACTACTACTGGCTGCTTGCTCTTTTTCAATTGATAGATATCAGCATGCAATTCACAAATAGTATTTTCATATTTATCTATCACATCGCTAATTTCTATGTTGGTACTTGAAGAGGATACAGTGAATTGAGCAGCTTTAAGTGAAGTAATTTCCTTGTGAGAATCTTCCAAATTGCGAGCCAATATCTCAAAGGCTTTCAACAAGGAAGTTCTACTATAGGAATTTGCTTTATCCCTAGCTGCTGAAAAATCAAGAGATTCACTAGTGGTTATTAAGTCTCTGGGGAACCAGGAGGTCAGATCTTCTTCACCATCACTAGGATAGTTAGGTTTAGAGGATCTTGCCTTTTCCAGTTCCACTTTACACTTGTCCAATTCAACTTCTAGCTCTGCCACTTGACTTTTTAGTTCATGGCAAACTTCTTCTAGGTGATCACAACTAGCAACAGCAATTTCACATTCAACACGTTTTTCTTTAAGCTTTCTTTTTCCAGTTATGTAAGTTTCACCCAATTTATAGCATTCATCTAATAAAGAGTTAATATAAGCAATCATATTATCTCTATCATATTCATGCATATCTTCTCTAACTTGTTCTAAGTTTAGCTTGTGTTCATGTAGTACATCCTTCTTTGCCATCAAGCATTCTTTGAATGTACTGGTTCCCCCTTTGGTTCCTAGACTAGTGTTGGTTCCCTTAGTGTTTGCAAAGGCGGTTAAGCAAACATCAGAGTTAGGTGATTCTTCATCCTCATCAGACCCTGAATCAGAATCACCCCACATGGATGCTATCATAGCATTCTTAAAGGCACGTTTATCTCCAGATTGGGACTGTTTGTCCTTCCACCTAGGATAATCTCAAATAAGATGTCCCTTATCACCACACTTGAAGCATCCTGTAGAAGAGGAGTTAGACTTCTTAAAATTCTTACTTTTGAAGTTCTTCCTCTGGTCTCAAAGTGATCTCTCAAATCTTTTAGCAATCATGCTGATCTCATCTTCTTCTTCTTCTACTGTTCCCTTAAGAGCCATGCCTCTGGCTGGTTCTTTCTCAGTCTTAGAATCAATCAACATCTCATGAGTCATGAGGGAACCAATCAGATGTTCCGGAGACAGGGTGGATAGATCTTTTGCTTCATAGACTGCTGTTACTTTGGCTATCCATATATCTGTCAGGCTGCGCAAAACTTTTCTCACAAGATCCTCATCAGAAAAGTTCTTACCAAGAGATCTAAGATCATTGATAATTGTCATAAATCTACGAAAACAATCATTAATCTTTTCATTTTTATTCATAGCAAACAGCTCATACTTAGACATAAGTAAATCAATTTTGGACCTTTTTACCTTGCTGGTTCCCTCAAAAGCAAGTTCGAGGGTATCCCAAATCTCTTTTGCATTGCTGTAACCTGAGATCCGGTTTATTTCATTCTCACCTATAGCCTGTTGTAGAATTGACATTGCTTTGGCATTCTTCTCCAGCAGTTTGTAATCAGCAGATACTAATTCACTGTCTTTCTTGGGAACCAGGTTACCCTCAGCATCTGTCTTGAGGATGATGTTGGGACCATTCTTGACAACTAGCCAACATTCATAATCAATTCCCATGATTACATTCTTGATCCTATTCTTCCACCAAGCATAGTTATTTTCGTTGAACTTTGGTGTCTTGTTGTCATAGCCCATAGCATTTAGATCTTGAGTACTCATGCTTGACTCCTCTAGATGTTACTCTTGTGAGAAGCCTAGGCTCTGATACCAATTGAAGGTTTTAGAGCACTCAAGAAGGGGGGTGAATTGAGTGTTAAGTAGTCTTGGCCTATTTTTCTTTCTTTTCGATCTACGAGAGGAACCAGTTGGGCTGGTTCCTGTAAGCAGCGGAATGTAAGAAAGGCAATAGCGAAAACACAAGATTTAATGAAGTTCAGCCAACTATGGCCTACGTCCTCCTACCATATGCTCTTTTATTAATCTAGTACGAAAAATAAAGACCACAGACGCTCTACTGTTTCCCTACTCCGGGAACCAGTATACCCCACACTCTACTCCGAATGTGCGCTCGACTTACACTAGTAAGCCCCTTGTGTTTGAACTCACAAACACTCACCAAGCCTTTCAACCCCTCTGTTGAAGGCTTTGACAAAATCAAATGTTCTCTTTTAATCTCACTTCTGAAAGCTAATTAAGAGAAATTATTTAAGCTCTAATAGTGCTCTTGTATATGACTCGATGAATAGGCTTTTGTGCTTAAGTGTATATGTCTCTCAAATATCCTCCTTTTTAATTTCAGAGAGACTTCACAGAATATGAGAGACTAGATGGGTTTATATACTTGGATACAAAAACCCTAGTTTCCTTAAATCACATAAACTTGATGAGCAAGTAATAGCGTGATTTTAGGAAAGTATTTATCTTATTTGATTTACTCATAAAGATAGAATCAAATAAGATAGATACTCCTAGTTTTTAGGTAACCATAATATTATCATCTAATCTCCAGCTGCTTAGGATATTTTTAGAATAATTATTTAAAAAAGTATTTTTTACGAAATCTTTTATTTTTCTCAAAATATGCAGCTCAGATATTCCGTACAGTGAACCTGGTTCCTCAACCTAGTTCCCTGAATTGAGTATGTTATGGATTCTGTTCCAGCTTTGTACCAGAATTCATAATATGACTCGATACACTTATAAGCACTTATTTTACCCAAACATGCAAGTCATACTACGGAGCACATTACATGATTTAAGCATTAAAGTACAGATCCTCTTTTCTTCATGTAATCTTCAAGACTTGAATCTTCCTTGAATACTTCCATTTTGAGAAATGTATCTTTCTTCGAATGTCTTCGAAAGGCCTCCATGCTCCAAGTCTTGGAATCAACTTCACTACTGCACATGTAACATGGTTAATGTACAATAGAGAGTATGTGACTGCTTTTTAGCATAGCAGTCCAGGAAACAGTTCCTATTGGTTTCCCACCAGTACATGGACCAATTTACATCCAACCATTTCCTACATATAGACAAGTTAGTCAAATGAATAACATGAATAAGTAATAACTTGTCTAGGAAAACAGTGTTAAATTCCAGCTGGTTTCCAGCCAACTATTCGCAATGTTTATTGTAACATGTTTCCTGTAACTGTTTATCATCACTCAAAACCTAAGGGACTCAACATTAACCTTTTTCCCGATTTGCGGATATTAATCTAACCTTTTGTTTATTTATGATTGAACCTACCTTTAACTGATTTTTGCTTCCACTAAACCTTACCCATTTGTTACTTGTTGTAGCCGGTCATGAATAGGTTACTCTATTTTAAAATTATATTCAACTCCTAAGCCGTTGCCAATTCACTTCGCTCTTTACTTCACTTGCTTCACTCTTCGCTCCTCACTGTCTATCCTTCTCTTCGTGCTTGCTTCTCTTCTCCATCCTTCTTTGCTCCACACTGCCATCCTTCTTTCCTTCGTGCTTGCTATGGCTGGTGGAAAATCCTCATTTGCATTGTCCCCCTTGAATTCATGGAAGTCAATTTATCCTAGGGTTACATGTGTGTGTGGGAGGGATACTGTGGTGTGGACCGTCAGAAATGGGGAAAACGTTGGGCATAAGTTCTATGGATGTCCATTATGGCCTGTAAGTTATTGTTATCTCAATTAAGTTATGGGAATTGAATTGAAATAATTTTTCTTGAATTTGTGCATTTTTCATCGGGTTGATTGGAGTGTTTACTTGTTCTAGTACTGTACCTGCTTGAAGTTAGAGGAAGTCCCTCCATTGCTAAAGAATTAAGTAGTTACTAGTCTTAGGAACCCAAAAATCGAGTGGGATTTCCATTATACACCTGGGTGTGTTGTATACAGTAATATTATGCTCATTTGAGTTGCAATTTAGCAAATGAACTAAAAAGTGTGTTACTACTAATTTGAGTGTACTATGTATAATGGACATCCTTCCATTTAAAGGTGGAGATTTCCTCTTAGTGCACTTAATGATCACTCCTGTGTACATTGTAATACTTCTTAGAAGGTTATGCATTATATGATTTGTCTAAAATGCACAATAGGTTTTAGTTTGATGTGTAACAAGCTTTCTGTATTGGATGCACTTGTTTGAAACCTCACTTGTTCTTGCATCAATGCACTATGGAAGCTGATTTCTATTTTACATACTGAATCTGGTTGAATTGCGCTAATGGAAATTATTATATGAAATTTGATTTTATTTGCATTTTGTGGAGTTGTGTTGAATTTTTTTTGTATTGTGTTACTAGGATACAAAATGTGACATGTTCCGGTGGGTTGATGATAAGGAAGATTTACAATTTCAGTTATTGGAGAAGGACACTAGAATATTGGAATTAGAGTATGAAAATAAATTAATGGAAGACAAAGTAAAGAAGATCTCTACAAAGAAGGAAAATTTAGAAGAAGATGTTCAAGAGATGAAGAACGAAATTATTGAGATGTGTATCGAGTTGATGAGAAGCTCAAGGAATGAGAAGAATCTGACTGTGGCTTTAATATTTTCATGGATGTTAGTAGTGATTGTATTGTTCTATTACATGTAGTAGTAGTTGGATGAATTATATCATAAGTAGAATAACTAGTAATGTATTTTGCTATGATTAACTATGAATGTATTTTGCTACATATAACACCAGTTGTTGAGTGTGCAACCTGTTTGTAATATGGATGGATGGTTGTATGGATGTTATTTTTCTGTTTTCTTTCAATGACAATGATTATGGTCCATGGATGTTACATTGAACATGAATACAATCCTTAGTACAATTAGTTACATTAGAAGTTGTAGCAAAAGTAGTACAATGTAATACATCTGACATGGATGTTACATTGAACATGAATACAATCCTTAGTACAATTAGTTACATTAGAAGTTATAGTAAAAGTAGTACAACTTAATACATCTGATCACTGACAAAGTTCCATCTATTCTAAGGCATATCATGCAAAAAAGATGATAATATATGACAAAGTTCCATCTGATACATTAAAGTTGTTCTTGTTGGCTACTTTGAGGTTGCTATTATTGGTGGTGACTGACAAAGGCTGAACTAGCTTGTGTCGAAGTGGCACCAGATACCTGTAATTTGCAAAAATGGATTAGTATAGAAATCATAGGTACATTCAAAAAGTAGAGCAAGAGAACACTTACATTCAACATTGGAGTCCCATCATCACTGAATAGCACTCCTACTCCCAGTGGCACCTGTGCAAAGAAAATAATAGGTTTTCTGTTAGTTTATTAAACATATGTAAGTTCAAGTATATATCAAATGTTGTTAGTTTAGCATACCCTTCTTCTTCCTCTTGCTTTCCCTCTAGACCTCCCCCTACTGGCACTTTGACCATCGGTGCTCTCTACAGCATCAGTTGATGCCCTTTCTTTTCCTTTGTTTGCAATTAGGCTTCTACCTCTGGCTCCTCTTCCACCAAGAACCATCCTCCCACCTCTACCAAGTTGGGTTGGTTGTGCTATTGTGGAGTGGTGCAAACTTGGTTGAGGAATTGTGGAATCTGCCTGAGTGTCCTTTGCTGCTGAATCTGAGGTGGTGACAGTCTTCTTAGGCCTTTCTCTTACCCTCTTAGGCTCTGGCTCTCTCTGAGTAGCATTATCTTTGTTTGGACAAGTTCTTTTATTATGACCTTTAGTCATACAAATGTGACAAGTCATCTTCATTCCTGTTCTAAGCAAGGTGCCTTGTTTTTTGGGATTCTCAGTGGGCTCTTTTATCCTATTCTTCCTAGGCCTACCAGGACCAATCTTAATTGGTGGAGGGTCAATAACACATTTTACCCTAGGTCAATTCCTTTGTCCCTCAATTGATGGTATGGAACCAGCATACACACTCAAATACAACTCTCTTTTGTAGCAATCATCCACAAATGACTCAACTTCTTTGTTTTGGAAGTAAATACAAGCTATTGCATGGCAACATGGTATCCCTAACATGTCCCACTTCCTACAAGTGCAAGTCCTAGTTCCTAAATCCACACATAGCTAGTCTAAATAATGCATAACATTGAACAAATTATCAGTAGATGGCACAACATCACACTGAGCTGCCTTCTCTTTCTCCTTATTCGGAATGGCTTGGATTCTAAGATAAAGCAATGAATTGGCTTTATACATTTCAGTTCTTTTACTAAACACCCTTTGCATTAAAGCAACTCTAATTTCCTCAAACATATGTATAAGGTGTTTTGTCCTAGCACTAATGATGTATCCATTGAAGGTCTCAGCCATGTTTGTTATAGCATCAGTTTTGATGGAACTATCAAAGAAAGCTCTACAAAAAAGGGAAGGGTTATACTTTTTAAATGCTAATGCTGCGTCCGGGTTTAATTCATGCAACTCATCTAAAGCCTTATTGTAGTCGGCCTCATTGTAGGACTTAGCTATCTTCCAGAAGAGGAGTTTCATTTTATCCCCTTTGTATGCCCTATGCCATAATGAGAAGATATGCCTAGCACAATGCCTATGCTCAGCCCTTGGCAATACAGTTGCAACAGCATGCAATATAGCCTAGAACGGATAGGAACAATGTAAAATTAATGTAAAAGCATATGCATTAAAATACAACAAAGTAGTTTATGAAATTAAATACATGGTGCTCATTAGAGATCACAGCAATGCCAGCCCCATCTCCTAATTCAAGGCACTTCTAGAGGTGAGTGAAGAACCATTCCCAAGATGAACTATTCTCTCCCTCAACTGCAGCCTAGGCAATAGGATACATCTAGTCATTGCCATCACTTTCCACTGCAATCATCAGCTGCCCCCCTAGAAATGTTTTCCAGAAAGCAGTATCCACACATATGACCTTCCTACACCCCTACATACAGCCATTCCTCAAGCCATCAAAGCACATAAACAACCTCTAGAAAAAAGGTGTAGTACTCTCACCACTAGCTTGGACAACTAAATTTGTGACATGCTCAAGACAAGATTTTTTCACAGCTGTAATTTACCTACCCACCTTCAAATAATGCTCTTTCAATGACCCATGGAGCAGCTTATGAGCATGGTCTTTCACTTTGTAAGCAAAGTCTTTCTTTACCAATGCCTTATACACCCTCTTCACTATATCTCTTATGTCCTTAGTTGGCCAATGAGGCCTTGCTTTGAATACATCTAGCATCTCCCTTGCAACCCATGCTGACTTCAATTGTCTATTACTTTTTATGTTCCTATAGCAAGTGTGCTCCCCCTTCACTTACTTGACTATGAAAGTGGAAAGGCCTAAATGCCAAGAAGAATACAAGTAAAAGGGACAACCACTCACACACCTAACTCCTAACCTTTGTTGTTGAAGATTCAATAGGAGACAGAAAGGATCAAAATACTCTAGAGGGGGGGTGAATAGAGTGTGGTAGATTTTCGCAATTAGGTGTTCAAAGGCTTTGAAACAGCTTTTAGATGCAGAAATAAGATATGATAGGTTTTAAGGGCTTTGAATTGATTTTCAAGATTTGAGTTGAAAGCGAATACGAAAGAGTAAAGTGAATACGAAAGAGTAAAGCGAATAAATAAAGTAAAGCAAGTTTAAAGGGGACAATGATTTGTTACGAAGTTCAGCAATGTGCCTACGTCTCTGCCTAGGGTTTCCTACCCATAGGATTTAGCCGATCTTTAATTCCTCCTTTAGAGACCTAAAGCCACCTTTGAAGATTAACACACAATCTTCTATACCGTAGCTTACCCTAGCTACACTCTAGCGTCTCAATTCCTAGAAATAAAAATCTTCTCACTTTTTCTTTCTGAATCTTTGAGTATTATAAATCTACTCAAAGTATGTCTCTCTTTTTTCTTTTGATATTTTCTTTTTCACACTTAAGGAGACTTTCTTTTCTTTTCTCTCAATCTAAAATACAAGTAAAGTATAAAGCTCTAGAGAGGAAAGTGTTTAAGTTTTCTGCAGCTTGTGTTGTGTATCTCGTTGAGGAACTCTTTTTCTTCAAGCTTTAGCTCAGGCTATTTAAAGAGTTTCTTCGCAACGGATAGTCTTCAGTGTATTCAACAATACCGTTGCCCTTAAATCGGATGTTAGGACTTTGACTAACTGCTTCAGAATTTGTTCCATGATGCTCGGGCGGTTACTGAAGTCTGCTTCAAAGGTCTTGACCGAAAATCCATTACAGATTTGAATGAGTCTTCTTATTTTGAATGGCACGATCAATAATATTTGAATGAGGATAGCTTCGGCAGTATTTTTTCAATCCCATAAAGCTAGGAAGTCTTGAAATTCAAACTCATCTTTAAACCATTTGAATTTAAACCAAAACCTTCAAGAGTCCATCATGTAACTACTTCCTTGTTTTTAGGAGAGGTTTCAGCAAGAATTCAGCAGCTTAAACAATTTAAATTTTTCGACTATATCTGGACAAAAACATAGTAATCCAAGCCACAAAACAAATAATAAAAGTAGTCACATAGTAACATAGTAACCATGTTTTATGCATGACATATCTCATAGGGTGTTGTTCTTTGACTTCCATCACCTACATTTAATCAAGTTAAAAGTATAGAGCATATATGAACATATTATCATCATCAAGGTGGAGTCTTCAGTTGTCTTCTACTGTCACTAACTACAAAACTGAGATCTCTCCCTTGTATGACTGCATACTTCAAAACAGCATCTTTAAAATCCTTCCTATTTGAGAATCTATGACCTACTTTCCACTTAAAATTCCTAATATCAGTGTCTGCTTTCACTAACATCTCCCTCTTAGCGTAACTCCCTTCTCCATACTTATCTCCACTTTCTTCAGGAGTGTGAAGCTCATCCTCACTTGGTTCGTACTCACTCTCATTCTCATTCCAATGCTCATTCTCATTATCTTCAACATCCCTTTCTAGTGCTTTAGTTTCCCTCCTTCCCAAAGACTGTCCAATCTGTTGACCTTATAGTTTTCCCTCACTAGCCTCACTTTAAAGTTGCTTGGCTAAATCAGCCAACTTGATATTAATAGATCTGACTTTATCCAATGCCGATCTAATCTCATCATCACTACCACCTGAAAAACACTCAAGTCCTTCCTCTTCAGTATCTACACTAACTTCACTGACACTTTCATCATCCTCTCCCTTCTCAGCAGAGTAATCTAAGTCTTCCTCATCATACTACCACCATCATGCTTAGCAATATGCCTAGAAAGTGTATCAGGCTTGTATAAAGGATCACTAATATCTTCACTGCTCTCACTGAATAACTCACTATACTTTAGTGGGCTTTCAGGTCTATTATCCACCCAAGCTTCAGCTTTAGATTTAGTGTCTCCTTCAAGTTTTAATGCCTTCCTTTTCTTTTTAGATGGGGATGCAATGACTAGGGGAGTAGGTGTGGCGGCCAATTCTTTATAAGAAGGTGTAGGTATTATTTTGGTGGAAGTAGGAGTGGAGACAGTGTACAGCCTTAGAAGATTCTTGTAATTGTCTCCTTGGACTACTCCTAGTAGGAAACATTACTTTCTTGAGTGGGCCCTTTTTCTTTTTGGGAGTTAACTTTTTGGGTCTTTTAGTGGGGGTTACATATAAGGCTTCATTTACTGGTTTTTCATTAACTGCCAAAGAAACATTTACTGTTTCCTCATTAAGGGCATTGAGCACATCAGCTTCTACTGTTTCTTCATTAATGCCACCACTAACATCAGCAATCCCCCCCGTTTCTTCACTAATGCCACCACTAACATCATCAATCCCCCCCTGTTTCTTCATTAAGGCCACCACTAACATCATCAATCCCCCTTGTTTCTTCATTAAGGCCACCACTAACATCAACATCTATTGTATCTTCACTAGGGCCACTGTCTGTAGAAGACACATCAGGCTCCTCATCTTCATGCACTACATATACATTAAGTTCTTTGTGCTGCAACACTAACTTCCCTATTTCTAACACTTCACTATCACCCAATATCTTTCTTAGCCCATTCACCAATTTCTGCTTTAGAACTAAGTAAAAAAGACTAAGAATGGTATTGTAATTACCACACTTCTTAGCAAACTGAAGAAGATCCCAATAATAGAGCTCATCAAGATCCATTGTAGAGTTTTACATTCTCCATCAACGTATATTAACTGACCATTATTAACAGTCTTGAACTCTCCACCATGCCAAAATATCAATTTCACATAATCAAATCCACTCCCCATTGTAACCCTAACAAACATAGTGAATAATGATCAAGATTTGCTGCTAAGTTTCCAACATCGATTCACACACATGGAAACAATTGAACATTTACACATAACAATTTCAATTTTGACCCAAATGCTTGACTTAAACATATTTACAAACATTGCAACCAAAATTCCGACGCACATCATGTATAATTTCATCATTGAATTACTAAATTTTGACACCCAAACAGACAAGGTATAGTAAAATTCGAATTTGCATGAATTTTCCATGAATTTTGCCATGAATGTCGACATACCTTTAGTTAACCCAGGAACCAGCAACCACAAGCACAAGCACTGGCTATTCCAAACCACACACAGCAGTAAGCAATACCACGCACGCCAGACCCAAACCTAGACCCATCAAACCCACGCACGCCAGAACCCAGAAATCTTGCACAAACTGGAAAACGTTAGGTTAGAATTTGCAGGAGTGGTCGTTTGGTGGGGGTTCGAATGAAGGATGTTGGGGTTTGAATGAATGATGGAGGAGTTATATTGGTTGGGGTGTAACCGAGGTATAGTAGAGAGGGTATACATGGAATTCGAATTAATTAGGAAGTTTGGTTTCGGACATAGTTTATGAAATTAAGACAGCGTGGCAAAAATTTGCATGAGAAATTAAATTGTTGCTGCCACATCAGATAATTCTCACTTGTTCTTCTGGTCACTCGTAACAAGGTTTAGGGGAAGCAAAAATCAGTTAAAAGTAGGGTCAATCAGAAATAAACAAAAGGTTGGATTAATATCTGTAAATCGGGCAAAGGTTAGATTAATGCGGTCAATTAATCGTATACTTTATACATGTATGTATGTCAGTGTGTCTCTAAAATGCTATAGGACTATAGGATTAGCTAAAAGGCCTAAATTTTATAAATTGGTATTACTTACAGCACCATGTGTGATGCATATTGTATTCAAGTATCATATCTAACAATCTAATAAAGGCTACACCTAGAGAGGGCATAAATTAAAAGCTTGAAATATTAAAAAGCAACCATATTATATATCATACTAATGTCTAAAAAAGAAGTATGACCCTTCATATATTCAACAACAAAGCTAAAAATAGTTGTTAGTTTTGTTTTGGGTATCTGATTTGGGTCTGATTATCCAAAGTAATTATGTGCCTAGATGCTCTCACAAGATGATAATAATTATTGTCTGAAAGTATAATAAATGTGTAAATGTGTATTAATGAAGGCCCTCTAAAAGGGTGTGTGTATGTATTATATATATTAGGTTATTTTCCCATAATCAAGGTATTATCATTTTCTCCTAATTCTCTCTAGCTTAACATGGTATCAAGACCAACCTAAGTTAGGTTTTTTTTTCTTCTTTCGGTCTTCTTTTTTGGTGTTTTTTTTGTTTCTTTCTCTGGTGCTCATTCTCCTCTTGTGTGCATAGTCGATTGTGCTTCTGCTGTACACCCATTCAACCATTGGTGTCAAAAGAAAATAGAATCATACATGGTTCTTACAAAGTAATAGTCAAATTATGGTGCTTACAAATGGAGGTGCTTACAAAGTGTTTTAAAACGTGGATCTTCCAAATTATTGGTGCAAATTGCAGTGTGGTTCTTCCAACGTGTTGCTTATAAATTGCAATGCTTACAAAGTATTTCCATGTGTGGATTTTTCCATCACACTTAATCTAAATTCTGGTGCAATTTCGTGTGTATATGTATTCTTCCACATGCGGTGCTTTGCTAGTTTGTTGTGTGTGAAGGGTTTTTTATTTTTCTCTTCGATTGCTTTGCCATGGATGCTTCTCTTCTACGTGTTGGATTCTATGTAAGAATGTGTCCCTTGATTTCTTCATACGTACGTGTATTGTATTGTTATTATTCGTGTGCTATTGGTCTTGTGTTATTATTGTCGCACCATTCGACAGTTGAGCACATATCTTATTAGGAGTTTCTTATGTGCTCATTCTCTTGTTTGTTTGTTCCATGGCTGCCCCAACTTCACCCCGTATTACTTGCATCTTTGTAAAGGTATAGGTACGATTATTAGTCCTATTTCATTAAAGTGCTATTATTATGATGAATGGGTGCGTTCTATTCATAATAATCTCCGTGCTAAGAATAAATTAGAATTTGTTGATGGCTCTATACAAAAACTTGATGATAGTCTTCTAATTTGACACAATGGGAGATTTTTAATTCAATGTTAGTTGCTTAGATTTATAATTCCCTTGATGCTTTGATTTGTCAGACTATTACATTGTCGGAGACTGTGAAACTTTTGTGGGATGATCTACGTGATAGTTACTCTCTTATTAATGGACCTCGTGTTCATGAAGTGAAGCATATGATTATAGAGCATAACAAAATAATCGGTCTTAATTGACTATTATGGTGAATTGCGTACACTGTGGGAGGAATTAGCTAGTGCTGCTAAGTTGCATGCTTGCACTTGTTCGCTTCTAGTGAATATGCTATGTTATTAGAAAATGAGAAGCTGCATAAATTTCTTATGGATCTTGATTTTACAAAATGTCGTATTGTGGCCTCGGCTTTGTTAATACTTGATCCTCTGTCCACTCTTGCATATGCACTAGGTAAAGTGATTGCATTTGAAAGGCATCATTCTATAACCGATGCTCAAGAAGTGTGTAGTGATGTTGTGGGTTTTGCTATTGATGGTGTTGCACATGGTAGGGGAAGCGTGGGGAGGATCGTGTGTGCTCTCACTATGGAAAGAAGGGTTATATCCAGGAAAAGTGCTTTAAGCTTCATGGGTGGCCTGACTGGGCAGTGTCTACTGGTTGTGGTGCTGTTGCGGCTGCCATGGATAGTTCACAACCTTGTACTAGTGGAAATACATCTACTTCGAGTCATGTTGATAGGAATGCTCTTCCTACTCTCACATATGCGCATGTTTAGCAATTAATCGCTACTTTAAAGACCTCTTCTGTTTCTTCTCCCACACCAAAATTGCATGGTAAGACATACTAATTGTACAAATGGATAATTGACTCAGGAGCCTCCAATCATATGTCCGGTAATATTGGGTTGTTTGTTGATATTAAAGTTATTAATTTGGAACATGTTGGTCTTCCGAATGGTAAAAGCATTATTGCCACTAAGGAGGGTCGTATTATATTAAGTCCTAACTTAATTCTCAATAATGTTTTATATGTTTATGCTCTTACTTGTAATTTGTTGTCTGTGTATCTCAATTACTTGAAAAGCAAAAATTAACTGTCTTATTCACTAATAAGCTATGCATTATTCAGGACCAGAATTTGAGGAACCTGATTGGTGCAGGGTAGAAATGTAATGGGGTATATCTTTACCGTCTAATTTGTCTTATTCAAGTAAACACTACAATTGCAGACTCGAGTCGACTATGGCATATGCGGTTGGGTCATCCTTCCACGAAAGTGGTTTGTTCCTTTTTAGGCACAAAATGTAGTAGTTTGAATAAAGGTTGTGATAACAATTGTGATGAGTATTTTATGGATAAACAATCTCATACTTCTTTTTCCTTAAGTAATAATACAACTACTGATTTATTTGACTTGATTCATTGTGATATTTGGGTCCTTATCGTGTGGCCTCTAGTTGTGGTGCTCATTATTTCTTGATCATTGTTGATGATTTTTCTCGTGCTACATGGATATATTTAACGGTTGGTGAATATGAGGTTGGCTACTTGATTAGGAGTTTTTTCTCTATGGTCAACACACAATTTAATAAACAAGTTAAGGTTTTACGGAGTGATAATGGATAGGAATTTCTGTGTCTAAAAGATTTCCTTGTTTCTCATGGTACTTTGCTTCAAACTTCTTGCACTAATACTCCGCAACATAATGGTCGGGTGGAATGTAAGCATAAACACATCCTTAATGACGCTCGTGCTTAACGGTTTCATGCTGCATTGCCCGTTGATTTTTTATGGGGAATGTGTTAGTTGCTTGTCATCTTATTAATCGAACACCAACTCCCATCTTAAATGGTAAAACACCTTATGAGTTACTTTTTGGGTGTCCCCCTAATTCTACATATTTAAAGGTGTTTGGGTGTTTATTCTATGCTGCTAATAGGCCTCGTGTCAATGATAAGTTTGGCCCACGATCTTGCTATTGTATTTCCTTGTTATCCTTTTGGCCAAAAGGGGTGGCGTTTGTTTGTCTTGGATACTCGTCAATATTTTTTGTGAGTCATGATGTGAAATTTGTGGAACATATCTTTCCCTTTTTTGCTTATGCTTCGCCTATTGCCTCTCCTTCTGTAAATTTAAACATGTTTGTATCCCAACACCCATCTAGTAGTGTGTACAATGATTTTGAGGAATATGGTGATTGTTTTCCTACGGTGGACGTGTGTGATATAGGGGCTGCTGGCCTGCTGCTATAGGTGATGTACGTGCAGTGCCTAGTCCACTTGTTGCCCCAACTGGCCAGTCTGCCTCCACCCTACAGCCTGCTCAGCTTGACCATGCAATGGAGAATGCTGCCAAGCGTCCCGTGGGATAGCCGTCAATAATTATGTTGGTAGTGGCAAATTAAGGGGGAGTTTAGGCATGGATAATGCTTCTAGTGGTGATATCTTAGGTCGTGGACAATGTGTAATGATCCCCTCATCTTGTCTTTGAGGCTTTGTTACTAATACGGTTATGATAAAACCCACTACTTCTGCTTCCCTTGCTCCTGCTCGTTCCTCAGATACCTCTTTTAATATAGTTTTTTATGTGAATTATGATAATTTTCATGAGTCACAAACATTTTTTTGGCAGCAATTACTTCTCAAAAAGAGCCTACCTCTTTCGAGGAGGTCGTTCAGGATGCAGGTTGGCGTAAGTTGTTGGAGGAAAAGATTGATGCACTTGAACGCAATGGTACATGGACATTAGAGAATGTGTGTGTGTTTTATACTTGGTAATGTTGACGTACTCTTTTTGTATTCTTTCGTGTTCTATTCCGATTTCGAATGTGCATTGATTCATTTTGAATCCTAGGTTCCACTAGTGGGACCAATACAACTATTCCCCCAGTGAATAGGTCCAAAGCGTATAATTTGATCTTTCTGCAACTCCAAACGTAGAAATTGGACTTTCTTTGAATCCCTGAATCCTGCCAGTGACGACCGTATACAAGTTCATTTATCAAACATCTTTCATGAGTATAAATCAGTTAATGTAATCTACTTATTCGCTAGTTAAGTATACTAATATAACTCGCTACTCATATAACCTAATACAATTTGCTTCAATAATTAGCTGACAAACAATACCATGAGCTGGATAACATTTGTCAAATGTAATATGTAACCATCTAACAGCAATGGCTGCTACAGAACTTGGAGTCGTTTCTTTAGACCATGCTGTCAAACGTTGAGCCACAGGGAGAGATTAAAAATGTTACTAACATTTATTAACGATATGGACCTCTGAACTCAGAGGTCGTTTAATTATGTGTACGTACGTAATGACATTCGTTTGATGCCGAAATTATAAAGCAAGACGTCGTACACAATCCTTGGTTACGAATGCAAGGATTTTACCACACATAATTTCTATATTGTTCATATATATAAACATAAACATACTTTGTCGCTATACATAATTTCTTCTGATAGAGTGTAATCTGCTGGTGTAATCAAAGTTGTCACTCATTTATTGTATTTTTGTATTTATGTGTTTGTACCTTAATACCTTATGTATGGTTTAGGTGGTTGGTCCAGGGAAATTATTTTACCTAATTTGCTCTAGAGCTGTCAAAATCTGACCCGACCTGATAAACTATCCGAAATCAACCTGGACCCGACTTGATTATAATCCGAAAAGTGAGACCCATAAACCGACATCAATCTTTACACAAACCTGAATCAAATCCTTACTTATTTATAGGACTTTTTTCCAATTCTAGCATCAAATTGACAAGTTGGTTCGTATTATATTGAAACTTTTTTGTCAAACAAATGAAATACACGAATAGTAGAACTCCCACAAGAATGAAGAGACAACTTGACACACCAATCTCCTTTCGAACTTTCCCGATAGATTTATTATGTATGGTCAATTAACTTATTAAGTTGCAATCAATTAACAATAACAGATTGATGAAGAAGTTTCGCTATTTTTGAAATCCGTACATATAGCTATTCAAATCAAGTTGCATATCGTAACAAATGCATAGTCACATGAAAATTTAGATGTTAGGTGTCATATCCCTTATTTTTCTGGAATGCAAAATCTGCGGCCAAAAGCCCAAAACCATGATGGACGTGTCACGTGGCTAAGTCCCCCTTCGATACTTCCATATATATCCCACATTTCCACTATTGTTGTGTGCAAATTGATCACAGGACAGAGGTTGTTATCATTCGGAGAACAAAATACGTGGTTGTCCAAAGGAAGAATGTCACGTGATAAAACATCTACTTTAGGATCCGATCACTTTATTTTTGTTCCATTTTTATTTATAGAGTTAAGATTTAACTATATATTTTTATCATATTATAAGAAATTATATATTTAAATGGGATATTCTTAAATATATTTCAATATAATTTTTCAAAATATAAGCTTTTGTAATTTTTTATCTTAACATATTTATAGATAAAAGTATTTTAAATAGTGTTTTACAGATTATGAAAAGTCGAGCCAAAAAAAATTAAAGACAGGATACAACTACATACAATTGATGTTTAATTTGTACGAATTTTTATGTTTAGGAAACTGTTCTATTTATAATTTGATTGATACGAATTTTTATGTTTAGGAAACTGTTCTATTTATAATTTGATTGATTATGATTGGCCACATCTTTAAGAGGAGGACTCATAATTGTAAACTTTGTCTTGCATGGTATTCAAAGCTCTGAGTAAGAAAAGGACGTGTGTCTTTGTAATGTCTGTTATATATGCAAGGTGTACAGTAATATTCTCTAGTGTATTTTAATACTTGGATGTAGAACTAATATGTATGAAAAAGGACGTAAAAAAAAAGGACGTTAAAGGGAAATGGTGATAGAATGGACTATTAAAGAGCTGGAATGATTGATGGCCCCCAGCCCAAAGGTCTTAATAACAATAATTATGTTTGGTGAACATGTATGTTATATATTTTTTTGGCAAGGAAAATGTAGATAGAACAATAAAAATAATTTAGAGCACTTTTCTACACATAACTTGCTAATTTTAACACAAAAATAAATTTTATCGAGCTGGCAATGTGAAAGATATCCTGCATTAATCCTTGTAGTTTTGATGGAGGTTTTGCTGGAATGCGAAGAGATTCAATTGCAAGAGCGTTGTCAGTTCGGACCACCCCATGTCTGACCTGCCCAATCCCGAAGCTCTGTATAAACCCTTCCATATCGCATGCAGTTCTGAATGAAGTGGTGACGATGCTCAAATCCTCTCTGCTGCTTGTGAATAAACCTCGTTATTTTCTGTAAATCACCCATCTTATGCCTGCGTCTGTTTGTATTTTGTCGCCCTCTACATTTTTTCTTTTCCAGGCTCCATCTGTTACCAACATTTAGCATGTTTCTCCGTCCAATGTACCCCTAGTCCAGTAAGTGCAATTACCTCCAGGGTATGGCATTTACGTTGGCTCTTGAGACATCTAAAGTTGCAGTTAAGTTACTTTCATAACCCATGTTACGCATGCTAGTTATTGTGAACCACAATGCACAGAATAAATACTCATGTAAAGTTGTTACTAGTTTGTTAGAGTTAGTTAGCAAGCATAATATTCTGTTATAGAAACTCATTTTATGTAAAAGATATATATATATATATATATATATATATATATATATATATATATATATATATATTTTACATATTGTAAAACGGATTCATTCATTCAATACATTCTGATTTCCTGTTTCACTCAAGTCTTCCCTCTCTTTCTCTCTGCTGATTTCCTCCTGTTTGTTACTGCTTGATGAGCCATCAATGGAGTCACCAATGGAGGTAAATCTAACCTCACATTTCACATGGTATCAGAGCAATTAGAAGAAGCTGATTGCGTTTTTTTTCCTCTTCGTCAACACGCATATATGTTTTTCATGTTGATCATCATTGTTTGATACTTGTATTGTTTCTGAATTTGTCTACTTGCTAGTTGATAATCGCACTTAGATAAGCATTGTTTTGCGAAAATCTGTAGCTGTATAGTGCAATTTCTGATAGGTATTTGTAGAAAAAATGCAATTGACTCAAGATCCGAGTACAATTTACTATATTCATCCATCACACAACAATAATCAAAGATTCATATCTGAAATCTTTAATTGAGAAAACTATTGCTCTTGGAAGCCTTCTATAGTAATTGCTTTGTCTACTAAGAACAAAATGACATTCATTGATGGATCTCTTGCAAAACCTCAACCTGGAGATGACAACTTCAAGGTTTGGGTGAGGTGTAATGATCTTGTAATTGGCTGGATACTAGGAGTTCTTGGCCCTGTCACCAAGAAAAGTGTATTTTTCTATAAAACAGCAAGAGATATCTGGAAGGATTTGGAGGAACGTTATACAGGTCTCATCAACATAGTTGTTTGCACTTTAAGAGGAGTTGTCAGACATGAGACAAGGAGATGATGATGTAGCAGAATTTTTCTCCAAACTATAGGAAAAATGGGATGGATTAGATGATGTCAATCCAATTCCTACATGTGAATGCAATATCTACAAGTGTAATCTTACTGCTAAGTTCTTCAAAATGCAACAAAATCAGCGTTTACTTCAATTTCTGATGAAGCTGAATGATGTCTATCAACAAGTCAGAAGTAATATTCTCATGATGTATCGTCTTCCATCGATTCATGCTGCATATAGGCTGGTACTGCAAGAGCAGAAACATAGATAACTGAGTGATCATGTATTATCAAATTCTGAAAATATGGCATTTGGAGTTGACAGGAAGAGGTACAATGATTCCTTAGCCTCGAGGTCTCAAAGTTTAGGCAATGGAATAAAAAGAAACATTTCACAGCATGATAAAGGGACTAAGCCAATATCTGGCTATAAAAGGAACTTGAATCTTTTCTGTAGTCATTGTAAAATGACTGGACATACAATCGAGAGATATTACAAAATACACGGTTATCCATCCCACTCTAAATTCAATCAGCGACGAAGATTTGCTAATGCTTCACATCTTGATGATGTTTTGAATAGCCATTGTAATTCACCTGAAGAGGAATCTGTTATTGCCACATTTGCCAAGAATCAATATCAACAACTTCTGACTTTACTTGAAAAACAGACCAGTAAATCTTCTCAATCTCTTCCTTCATTTAACAATAGCAAAGCTCGAGCAGCAGGTATATTCTTCTTATTCTCTCATTTTCATAATGGTTGAATCCTTGACAATGGTGCAACCGACCACATTTGTTATTATTTAAATCTCTTTGATTCCTACGAGTCTTTGCATAGTGATGATAATAAGATCACAATTCCTGATGGACAACAAGTTCTAGTGACTCATGTGGGTTCCATTAAACTGGCAAACTCTATAATTCTCAAGAATATACTCTATGTTCCTGAATTTCATTTCAACCTGATTTCTGTCCACAAGTTATGCAAGGATCTAAATTGCAAAGTTCTCTTTAGTGCTGACACTTGTATGATACAGGGTCATGCCTTAAAGAAGGAGATTGTTCTTGGTAGACTCTACTCTGTTCTATATTATGCCGAAAGCATTGGAATAATTTCAAGAGCGAGTTGCTCTACTCTTTCTCATAATACTTCTGTTCTTTCTCAGAATAATGATGTTGTGTCTCTTGCATCTTCTGTACAAACTAATGCCAAGTTGTGGCATTTGAGGTTAGGTCATTTACCTTTTGCTTAAATAAAACATGTAATGCCATCTATTGGCAACAACGATGTATCAGGTAGTATATGCCAAATTTGTCCAATGGCAAGACAATGCAGACCATCGTTTCCCAAGAGTGAAATAAAGACATCTAAACCTTTCTAGCTAATTCATATTAATATATGGGATCCCTACAAACATAAAACGTACACTGGTTGTAATATGTTCCTTACTATTGTTGATGATTATACTAGATATACTTGGGTTTACATGCTTAAACCCAAGAATGATGTTGTACAAATAATGGACAATTTTGCCATATTTGTCAAGACTCAATTTGATCTCAAAGTTCAATGCATACGATCTGATAATGCTATGGAGCTATATGAAGGGAAGATGGTGAATGTGTATAGAAATCATGGCATTGAACATCAAACCAATTGTAGTGGGACTCCACAACAAAATGGAATTGTTGAAAGGAAGCATCATCATTTGTTAGAAACAGCCAGGGCTTTATTCTTCCAATCTAATGTTCCTGAACGGTTTTAGGGAGATTGTGTACTCTATGCAACTCATATTATTAATCAAATGCCTCTGCCTGTCCTAGCCAATAAATCTCCTTATGAGAGGTTACATAACAAACAACCAAATATTAATCATTTAAGATTATTTGGATGTTTGTGTTTTGTGTCCACTCCTCAAGCACATCGAACTAAGTTTCAGCCCAAAGCAATTGCATCAGTGTTCCTAGGCTATTCAGCTACACAGAAAGGGTATAAAGTACTTAATATGTCTACTAATGTTATCTCTATGAATAGAGATGTTGTTTTTCACAAGAGACAGTTTCCTTTTCATAACAAAGACTCTAATTCATCTACATCTTCCAAGTTTTTCATTCCTGCTCAGAATTATGAGCATATATTTCCAAACTCTTTTATGAGGGTTATCTCACTCCTTCCATAACTCCTAATTCCTCATCCTCTTTTAATGATACTAGCACAGCTAAGGATTCTCATAATGCATCTTCAACTCCAGGAGAAGTCTAGGACATCAGTATTGTAACTTCTCAAGTTCCTGTCAGAGTCTCTTCTAGACCCAAGAAATCTCCTTCTTGGATGACTCAATACATCTGTCATGTAGCACAAATGCCAGACATCAAACATTGGTGCAATTTCATTTCCTACGGCAGGATACCATTACAAAACAAGGCCCTTATTAGTGCATCATCTGATTTTACAGAACCAAATTCTTATATGGAAGCAATGAGGAATGAGCTTGATGCATTATATAAGAATGAAACTTGGGAGATAGTTGATCTTCTTAGCAACAAGAAACTCATTGGTTGCAAGTGGGTTTTCAAAGTTAAGCTAAAAGTCGATGGGTCACTTGAAAGATTTAAAGCTAGACTAGTAGCCAAGGGCTACACCCACAGACATGGCATTGATTATGAGGAGACTTTTTCACCAGTGGTCAAGATGGCTACAATCAGAAGCATATTAGCCATAGCAGCAAACAAGAAGTGGAAACTATTTCAACTAGATATAAACAATATGTTTCTTTATGGTAATCTCCATGAAGAAGTCTATATGAAGATTCCAGATGGAGTAACACATGCAAAGGGTAAAGTTTGCAAGCTAAAGAAATCATTATATGGGCTTAAACAAGCCTTAAGGCAATGGTTTGCCAAATTACAGGTTGAATTGCTTTCTTTAAATTTTCAGCAGAGCAAAAATGACTATTCTTTGTTTACAAAGAAAACGAATGGCAATATTGCTATTATTGCGGTTTACGTAGATGATATCATCTTAACTGGAAATGATACTCATACAATCAGTCTCTTAAAAGCTCATCTGGACACCTGTTTTAGCATAAAGGATCTTGGACACCTAAGTTTTTTTCTCAGACTTAAAGTTAGCTACTTAGACGATGGGATTGTAATGACACAGAAGAAATTCACAAAGAAACTCTTATCTGATTATGATATACAAAGTTTCAAGTCTGTTGTCACACCTTTACCATTAAACCTCAAATTACATGCAGATAAGGGAACTTTACTTAATGATCTCACATAATACAAGAAGCTGGTTAGAAAATTGAATTTTCTAACACATACTAGACCAGACTTGTCCTATACTATACAAACATTGTCTTAGTTTATGCAGTGTCCTAGATCATCTTATCTTGCTGCATTACATCATACCTTGAACTACATTTCTCATACGAGTGGTCAAGGGATTCTTCTTACAGGAAATGAGCAGTTATCCCTACAAGCAATTTTTGATTCGGACTGGGCATCATGTTCAGATTCAAGAAAGTCAATCACAGGATACATTATTCAGTTAGGGGGTTCTCCTATTAGCTGGAAATCAAAGAAGCAACCTAATGTGTCCAGATCATCATCCGAATTAGAATATAGGGCTATGGCATGTGTAGCAACAGAGGTTACTTGGTTAATTAGGTTACTTTAAGATCTTGATCTACAAACACTTCAACCAGTGACCTTACACTGTGATAATCAAAGTGCCATTCATATTGCCAAAAACCCGGTTTTTCATGAGCATACAAAACACATAGAGATAGACTGTCATTTTACAAGGGAGAAAGTCATGGAGGGTCTTATTTAGTTAACATATCTTCCTACACATTCTCAATTAGCTGATGTATTTACGAAGATAATGCCTTCTGCTCAGCACAATAGACTACTATCCAAACTCGGTCTATTTTCACTAGAGCCAAGTTTGAGGGGGGGGGGGGGGTTACGCATGCTAGTTATTGTGAACCACAATGCACAGAATAAATACTCATGTAAAGTTGTTACTAGTTTGTTAGAGTTAGTTAGCAAGCATAATATTCTGTTATAAAAACCCATTTTATGTAAAAGATATATATATAGAATACATATTGTAAAACGGATTCATTCATTCAATACATTCTGATTTCCTCTTTCACTCAAGCCTTCCCTCTCTTTCTCTCTGCTGATTTCCTCCTGTTTATTACTGCTTGATGAGCCATCAATGGAGTCACTAATGGAGGTAAATCTAACCTCATATTTCACAACCCATTCCTGTATTAAGTTCAAAATTCTAGTCAGGTTTGGTTGGGCATTATAGAACAACACCTCGTTCCCATGGATCTACACCAGAGGATGACCATATACACCTCAGCTTGGCCATATCCACTTAGATAAGCATGGTTGTAGTCCATTAATTGAATCTTAACCCAAAGCAAGAGGTTGCCCATATCCTATGGATAATATCACAGTCTCAAAAGAGGTGCTCTATCGTTTCTAAATGATTAAGACAAAAAGGACAATTGAGGTCCTAAACGAGACATTTTTTCGCAGGGCCATTTTAGTGGGTAACGCATCATGAATAATCTTTCAGCCAAACAGAAGAGTCTTCTTGGGGCATTTCCATTTTCAGAATGAATCATTCCCAGGTTCGAATGTATTGGAGCAAAGGGAGTTGTCTCACTGAAGAAGAGAAAGATAACACGATTTAACCAAGAAAGCTCCATTTATGGAAGCCCTCCAACAAATGGAATCCTCAGCACCTGTCGAACTGATATGTGTAGAGAGAATTGGCCACTGCTTTATCAGTTATATATTTATGTCATTGAAATTTATTCCTTACTCCCTCCATCCCTTAATTTTTACCCTATTTTTATTTATAGTGTCAAAGTTCAAGAAAATTAACCTTAAATTCTCATCATAAGAAATGATATATATTCAAGTAAGATCTTGTTGGATGGATCTATGTTAAATTCTCACTATACTATGATAAAATATATGTATTCAACTATTTAAGTGGGATTTTATTTGATGCATTTCAATGAAAACTTTTAAAATATCAAAGTTTCATAAGTTTTTATCTAATGGATTAGAAAATAAAAGTATTTTAACTCGTATCTTAAAAAGCACAAAAAGCCAAATTAAACAAAAAAATTAGAGATCAAGGGAATATGATATAAAATCTCACAACCACGTTCCACAACTGATATCTAAAGAGACGAACGAGTGTTGTTTTCTACCTCAAAGATCGAAGAGGATTGTTTTTGAACTAAAACATGACCGGTGTAACCCAAGAAATGAACTTTCGTTTGTTTCATAGCTGTAATTTTGAACGAGTTAGAACATAGACATACCATTAGATCCATCACGCAAGGGAGAGGGGTAGTTGAAGTCAGAGAAACAAAATTTTGAGAATCTAAGTAAATAACTCCAGAATAGTTCTACTGTTTTTGTAGTAAGTATACAATTTTCTTAGCTTATTATGATTAATTTCAGACAAAAAAAATTCACACAAAAAAAAAATGAATTAATGTGTGTTTAAATCAACCTATTTTAACTACGGAGTAATTTCTGACAAAAAATGATTTCATTCTTCGTTGATAAAATATAATCACAAAGTTGGAAAAAAATGTCAAGTTAAATTAAAAATAAGTTGAGGATATATTCTAAGGATGTCAAGCTTATTCATACGTACTTCAAATAAATTCATTTAAAACTAAGATTAAGAGAATACCAGTAAAAAAAAAGTACAGAACTAGATACATCATCACCTTCCGACTTCCACCATTAATAAATCAAACGATTGATCAATGGCCCATTGGCCCTACCCTTCAATTCAGGGCCCTTTGGCCCTACCCTTCATTTATGGGCCCATCTTTCTTAAATAAGAGCATATTGGTTTTTCTAGAGAAATATGTAACAGGTTGACATGATGCATATTCGAAATTATGTATTTTTTAGTGAAAGTTGTTTTTTCCTTGCTTGTAATAAGGAGTTAACATTATCCTGACTAAATACTAATCTCCTAGTTTCTAAGTCTCATAAATAAGGACTAGCCTTGATTTCTCAATATTCATTTTTCACTAAAATGATGTTGATAACGCTTAGTGGCACACATCACATTTTCATATATTAGTATACAACAAAGTAATAAATTTTATAAGAGTTGACACTAAAAATGACTTTTTGTATTATCTTTGTTCAAAATAAATAATTACGTTATAATGTAATTTAAAATAATACTCTTGATTAAATCGAAGAAGATATACATACAAACATGTACTTACATACATATTATAATAAAATGAGAAGGATATAAAGATATTGTATCCCTTTAAATGACAAGAATGTATGAAATTTCACATAAAAATAAAAGATATTGTATCCCTTTAAATGACAAGATTGTATGAAATTTCACATAAAAATAAATGGTCAATGTAAGTAAAAAAAAAGGTTACTTGGTCATTATACTGTTTTTTTTTTAAAAAAAAAGTCATATAAAATATTGTACGTTAAGTGTCTAAATGCCTTTTTATTTTAAATATTATTTTTTGGAATTTCCCCCTATATATTATTGGGTCATGGGCTCAAGGTTATGTTAAACCTATTCAAGAGGCCCATGACCATTATTCCCATTGTAAAACTAAAGTCATGTTAATCTAACATAATAGTCAGCATATAAGAATGATTTCACTCCATATTTTATCTAATTCTTGAATATAAACAATTCATTTATAACTCATGTAAAACTATATTCATTATGAAAATACAAAACATTGGTCTTGGAAGATTCTTGAATATTGCTTTAACTTGAACATCGGGGAATATTTCCTTGGACCCCACCCCGAAGCTTGTGGCCTCATTTTATGTAAGTATTCATCATCAAGCTTTTTACAAGGTTTAATTCTAAGACCCTAAGCCGGCTTATATAATCTGCAATTCTAAAAAATATTCATTCATCTCCTAGGTTTCTAAAAACCTCCACCTTTCAAGCATTGAATTTGATTAGACTCCGTTGATCATGATCTTTGTGATAGAAATCATACGAACGGGGCCAATATTTCTTTGTCCAAGTTGCAAATTGCAAGGGGTTGTTGAGTACTTCGTATTTAATTACTTTGGCATTGTTGTCATTTGTTGCATCTTATAATTCACCAATTATTGTTATGGCATCACCCGTTGGGTGTAATGTCTTCAAATTTCAACATCTCGATCATACTTTACATCATTACTCTTGATTAAGCCATCTCATCATCAATAAATCATAACTTTGACATATATAAATCTTATTGCATGACATTTACACAATTTAAGTTAATAATCAGTCGGTGTTTCTGTGTATTAGATATCCATATCACTTAAAAATCACCGTGAAATAAACTTTGTGAGTTGGAGTCAATGATTTGTGATTTGTGGAATTCACCAACGAAGATATCAAATGTTAGCCACTAAGGATCTAAGCCTGTTTTAGATCAAAAAGTATTATAAATATTATATATTTAAATGAAATCTTGTTATATGCTTTTTAATGTAAATTTTTAAAATATTGAGTTTTTATAATTTTTATCTTGTAAATTTAAAGATAAAAACATTTTAAAATATCTTTAAAATCGTAAAAAAAAAAATCAAATAAGACAAATAATTAAGAACGGAACAGTAAAAAATCAATGTATTCATTACAAATTGGCTTATCTTTTTTTATCATCTTCTAAACCTTAGAAATTCCAAAAACAATAGACAAACAAAGGTAAGGTCCCCCCCATCATAAAGGCCCAAAATCCAAATCAGTTTTATCAATCCTCTTTCTGCTCAAAGAAAAAGGCCCGCGCCGTCGGGTACTTTCTTTGTCTCTCTCATCATGTGCCCACGCCACATCCCTCTTCATTTTTTGAATTATTATTTTAAACATATTTTATAAAATAAAATAATTAATCATTTTTCTTTTCATTTAAAATTATTTAAAAAAGAGAAGAAAAAAAACTAAAACCGGGCATTTTCAAAGCCGTGTAAATCACTAACAGACCGGTTCAAAGACTTCTTCATTTTAGCAACTTTAGCCAGCTGCTCAGCCGCACGCCAAGCCGACGTTGGCGTAAGCGGATCACCATTCTCATCCACCATGTACTGGACCATTGTGGCGGCTTCCTGCTCCTTTTGTGCTTGGTACTGCCTCCTCCAATGCACGTGGCCCAGCTCACACTCTAGCCCTCTCGCGTACTCTTCGGCTGAAGTCAAGCCGTTAGCCGAGGATTGTAACACCAATGCGCGAGCCGAGGAGAGGAGGTGGTGTGCACTACTGAAGTCGCAGTGCTCCACCAGACGTCTCGACTCGGCTACGGCTCGGGTGTATATGAACAAGTTTCTTAGCCGTTCAATTCTAGGATCGGATGATCTGATCGCGTGGGGCCGTGGGACCAGCAGGGCCCGCTCTCTCCCATACATCACTTCTTGGGTCACCGGATCTTTGTAACTGCAACGAACAGACAACACATGGTGGGACCCAATCGCTGATATAGGCACTTTCAGTTCTATCAACAGCTCTCTCTCCTCCTCGGCGTACAAGTCCCCTAGCCGAGCCGAGTCCGAGCTCATTAAACTCGGCCGACCGTTACAAGAATAAATTGCTGTAATCTCAGCTGAACCCGAACCGGAAGCAAACCCGAGTTGAACCCGTAAATCCTGAAGCACAACACTCAACAAACCACCAACGCATCTCGTGAAAGCGTCTTGCTTCGTCTCAGGGGTTCGAAACCCAAACCCAGAAGGATGAACCGGGATTTCAATATGAGCGAACCGGGTTGACGACATCTGAGACGGCCTCTTCCGTTGATTTGTCGAAGGAGGATCATCTTGACCGTCGGATAACAAAATGATACTACAGACCGGGTTTTTCTCTCTCCTGTCCTCTAAAACTTTAGCGGCTTTTTTTAACGCCTCTCCAACTGACGTCCCTTGACCGCAACTTAGGTGGTCAACGATTTTGCGCGCAGCTTTCTGCCCTTGTGACGTCATCCTACGGAGAGGCAGCAACCGCTGCGGGGCGGAGGAGAACGCAACAATTGACAACCGGTCCGCGGAGCTGAGAGAAGAGATCACGAGCCTCATAGCTCGTTTAAGCATCTGCAGCTTAGGCCCTGTCATACTCCCACTGACATCAAGTACGGTCACGAGATCAATCGGAGCGCGGTGGGTTGGAGATAAAATCGCATCCGGAGTGGGAGGTGCTTTTACTCGCAATGCCACCGCGTACGTCTCATGAGACCGACTCCCCGAAACAACTGCCGCCTCAGGCAACAGCTTCACCTCCACGTTTCGGGGAGCCTTCTTGTCTACTGAATTGTACGGATCAATGGAAGACTTAGTGATTTTCTTTGGCGTGACGAAGAATCCTTGGAATTCCTCGGACTCCTCTGTTTCTTCAGCCTCGGGGATTGGGTTAAACCGAGGAGAGAGCAGCGGTTCATCGTCGTTGTATGGTCTATCTACCGACCTTTTCAATGATTGTATTCGCTTGTCCTCGAAATGAATCCTGGCACTCCCGGTTGGCGTTGCGGGAGCGCTCATCGCAGCCGAATTAGTTGTAATGCTCGTGGTGGTGCTAACGGTGGAGGTGGTCTTTTTGTCGACGATTTCTTCGGTCTCGGAAGGGCTGTTCTTGTGGAATGACAAGAGAGGGACATCTTTCCATGTGATATTGCAGACTGGACAGATCAAGCAGCCTTGCCTCTTCACATGGGCAGCTATACATGGGAAATGAAACGCGTGGGAGCATTCCGCTGTGTAGATTGCCATCCCTTGCCCTGTTTTCACACTCTGCATACACAGTCCACACCCATTCTGCCATCCAAAACAACAACAGTACATGTCAGTGCTATTCTTGCGCAACTATCATGAATCTGCATGTTGATACCAACATAAATTACCTTGGTAAGACGAAGAGTGTTCTTCAATATGGCGAAAGGTGAGCGAGGAGAAGACGGGTTAGACCCAAATTTGCACCTTGGGCTGGGGCCAGTGTTGCTGCTGCTAGTACTGGTGGCGCTAGTGGTGGTTCTGACCCGTAATCTAGGAGTAGAAGGGTTGCTTATGCTAGAGAACAAGCTCACTTTTGTAGAAGTTTTAGGACTAGGAATTGGAATTAGATGAACATCACCAGTCGTGTCTTGGTGGTTGTGGTGGCGGTGAGTGGGCCTTTCCTTTTCTCTATCCTTTGGGATGGTTGAACAAAAGGCTTTTCTCCAACCAGTTCCCATTTCTTTAGTTTCTTAAGATAATATGAGTATGACCCAAAAAAATTAGAGGACAAAAGTTTCTCTTATATAGGAGGGGGATTTTGGTAGTAAGAGGGATCTGATGATGATGCCAACACAGAGGACAAAACAGAAGGAAGAATCATGGGATCAAAAGGTTATAAATTATATTAGAGCTCTTTTAATTAAAATGGCCTAAATATTTAGATATCCAGGGAGCATTTATTCAATAGCTGTATATTATTACTATCTAGGTTAAATTTTTTAAAATCTTTCGTTTTATAGATTTAAAAATAAAAATATTTTAAGTTATATTTTTCATACTGTAAAAAATCAAACAAAATAAAAAATTAGAAATAAAATTAGTAAAGGAAAAACTATATCATTGACCAGTGACTTAGTTATTGAGTCCCTCCTCTATATATATATATAATAAAATTCAGATCCCTTGCTTCTTCTGTTCTCAATGGGATATGAAATGTGAGACTTTTTATGTAGGCTGGATTTATTTATTTATATGGAGAATGATATAAAAATAAAATTCATTGGAAATGGTAAGCTTGAAGGTGAAAATTTATACAAGTGGGGGTAGCTGCTGTAATGGGTTAAATTTTAAATTTGTTTTACATAAAATGGTCAACGGTCGGGCTTCCCTGTATATATGTCTCTCTCTTTTTCTATCTTACACAGTCAGAGTCTGTATAACTTAACTACGTATGTGACACTATGTGGGTAAGCTTTATATTTGCTCCATCTCTTGAGCCTGTGTTTTTTCAGATTTGTTTGATTCCTTTGCCTTTTCTTGTTTTGGATTTAATTTTTTTTAAAAATACTATATGTGAAACTTAGGAATGGCCCATTAATTAGTGGCACTCTTCTTGTCTTGTAAAGTCAAGTGGTTAATTTATGAGGAGTATGACTTCTATGAAAAAATAACTTTACATCCTTATTTTTTTTAATATTATGTTTCATAAAATATTATTTTATATTGAAAATATCTATCGAGCTTAATTTTGAATAAAACTTTTTAACATGTCACATCACCATATTTAACCATTAAAATAACTTCGTATTAATATGCTATATTAAACTAACCTTTTTATACGGATTATGGTTTGTTGTGAACTTTACATTTGATTGTGAATATTAGTAAAAAGTTTGTTAAAATTATAGATCATTTGATTGATAATGGGACAAAATGTTTGTCCCATTATCCATTTAATATATTGTAATTTCTAGATATATAAACTTATTTTCCTAATAATTCTAGATAATATGTGTTCATACTAGCTAGCTCACTAAGGTATATAGCATTTGACGTGCCATTGGATTACCGTTATACTGATCAAAACTTGACACATGTGGTGATTGGCTATCCCCTAAAGAGTAAAGACGAACGAGGAATTTCCCAAACATGTCACTGCTAAGAACATTTTAGCCTGCTCCTAAGAGGGTACTTCTTCCTTTCACCATTGCTAAGGATGTTGACAGTGGTGGTGTCAAGCTTTTTTAATTATGGGATCGAAATGAATCGTGAGTGACTGAAAGGGGAAAAAAAGGATGGAGCGTATGATGAAGATTATAATTTATGATCTTTTGTATGTAATGAGTTTTACCACTGAGTTATAAAGTGCATATATAAGTTAATCTTTTTAAAAACATTTCTGATTTTTTTGAATATTAGTATGGTTTTAGCTGAACCCAGTAAACGATACTAAAACCATATTGAAAGTTAAGGGGCTTATGCTACATACTTCTTCCTAAAGACGAACGAGGAGCTTCAGCTGGGATACAACTTCATAACCATACATTAAGGAACGTAACCATTGTCGTAAAAGATCTATGATGTGATTCCATGTCTTCATACGATGTTAGTCCACAAGAACGAGATAAGTTCTTTGCCATGTTCTTCAATCTACATGGACAAATTGAGAGTGTTACTAAGAATTGGCTAATGTGACAATTGAGAATGTTTGGGGTTGAGGATGAAGTATAAACATGGTCGCATGGATTCCGAAGGGATTTTTTACTGTCTATTTTTTTCTTTTAACGTGTTATTTCAATGCACTAGACAAGATTATGAATAGTAAATATATATAGAATTGTAAATTTACGCCCAACTCCAAGAAAGCCAGTCACAGTAAAGTACAAATGTACGTGTAAGAACTGTAGTTAACGTCTGTCAGAAGCCAAGGAAACAACTAATATCTTTGAGCAAATTAAATATTTTTTGCAGTAGAAATTAATAACTGTCATATTATGTAAAGACATCAAAAAGTATGTAAAGTTTTCTTCATAGTCTGAGCACTCAATTAATGAGACACACGAGAAGAGAAACTATAGGTACTGTTTAGCTCTGCATGCTCTAGTCTATGAAATCAGGTCATGCAAATAAAGCCAAAACAAGTGATACTCATTACTGTTTTTATCCTAAGAAGTAAACATAAAGTCGCTCTTAGTATAGATAATCACTGCCAGTTTAATTCCCACGACAAATTTGGATATGGCATTTGCATTTCATATTTTCAAAAGTTATTTATACAAATTTGTGTTGGAATAATAAAGAAAAGCTTATCTGAAAATCGAGAGAAGAACGTCGTGGCGTGAAAAATATCACTGCCCTAAAGTCGAATTTGTCCCGCACTCGTATACACGGCCTCTTGGCAATCGACCCCCATGGTTACACGACTTCACCCAAACTGTGTACTCTGTAAGGGTGAATTGAGAATTGCACTAATATAATGCATGAAAGTGTTTGTGAATAAGTTTGAGAGGAAAATACGAAGAACTCAATTGTGATAGTTTTAATGACTGCTCTAAAAGTGAGACAGGAAAGTAGATATTTAGAGTATTTAGGTTTGAGAGGGAGGAAAGTCAAACCGCAATTTAAGGCTTAAAAATATAACGTTGCCATAATCAGTTGAGTAAATTAAGGAAATGTCAAATGCACTAATAGTTACAATATCGGCAAAGATATTGTGGCCGTTATAAACGTGTAAAAGATTTCGACCAAAAATTAGAATTATGTATAAAATCCCACCACACCCATCCACGCGCACGTGTCACGAATCGAACAGGGCCGGGTGGCGGCGGCGCACTAGGGGTTTCCCATTTCTAGCTCATACTACATGTTCAACAATAGCATATGTAACTCACCTTAATAAAGTGAACTAAACTCCCTCAACTCATATATGTGAGACACATAAAAATATAAGCTAGGAGCATTACTCGTTTGAAGCAACACTTAGGAGTATACCCATATATCTCCAATAATTTGGATATGACATTTTATAAAATGTTAGTGAGTCTAGATAAAACCTGATTAACAATGGGCTGGTCACTGGCTCGCTATGGCTCAAATTAGTTCGAAACGCAGTATGTCTATGGTACTCTCGGGAGTCCTAAGGTTATTTTTATAATTCTAAATAACTGTCATTTTAATTTTCAGTATGATTCTTAAAGTTTTCTTACAAGATTCTTTAACCATAAGCCTACAGTCTCAATCAAAAGTTCCAACATTATCCAATTAAAAAGATTATTATCCATTATGAGTACCATGAAAATCTATCGCAAATAATGATATGATTGACTCAACAAAAGATTGTCCTTGCAATTGTTTATGATTTATACAGTGAGTGTCGTTGTGTCACATAATCATTTGTTTGGATCGTTGAACGGAAAGCTAAGATCCATTTACCAAAAATTGAAATCACACTTATTTAAAATTATAAAAATACCATTGACAACACCTTAAAGAAGGTACTCCCGGAAGTATCAAATACATATTGTTCGAAACGAGCTTAAATGAAGAAATTGAGTTAGAACCATATTAGATTTTTCTTGGTTTAACTCATGGCTACCCCTAGTGATTTTTATGATTATCATTATGGTTTTGCCTCCACTTGTCCACGGGACAAGGAATGTCCTAAACTTATTTGAGATTTTAAAAATTTGTGCAAAAGGTTATGTTACAAAATAGAAGAAGTACATGGTTTATTATTATTATTATTATTAAAAAAAAAAGGTGCACTAAAGACCATGTGAGGGAAAGTTTAAGGGATGGATGTGAATTTAATTGATGAGAATTAAGTGGAATTCAATGATAGAACTCCAACTTTCCAATGAAATTATTATAATTTCTACTATGTAATATACAACCAGATTTCATTTAACACTTGTTCATAACACCTTCTATGTGTTCATTTTTAGAGGTGTTGTAACGAAAAAGACAAGGGAGAGGAGTCCACAGCAAAAGACCAAGTGGGATTTCATTATATAAAGAAAATGCAAATAGGAAGAATTGTCTACTTAAATTATAAACTAATAGTACTTTGTTTCGTCTTTTATTATGGAACAAATTACACACTTACACCTAATTAAAAGAGGAAAAATGTAAAAAATAAAAATCATATATTGTATATAATTATAATACAATATACAATAAGATTATCAAGATCGAGTTGAAATTCAACGATATTCGTTTCGAAAATTTTCATGGAGTTTGACAATTATTTACCTTTATTATTACTAATATTATTATTATTATAATGTTTCATTTAAAAAAAAAAACAAGAACAATACTACCACGAATTAATTAACGTGATTAAATTATCCGATGTAGAAAATGAAAACAAACATAAAAATCTTGATTAAGGTCAACAAGTTACACTAAAAAACATAATAGGGTAAATAAAATAATGAAAAAGAATCTGAGCAATTAATTAGTGGAAGCGGGGAAGCCCTAGATCTTACGGCAACCTACAGGGCAAAGGCATAGTAGGGAGGGGGCAAGAAAAGCAAAGAGAGACTAATGACTAGTGAATTATGAAATGTACCTTCCCCAAAAAGAGAGAGAATCTGCAGAAGTCATAACACCCAAGATGGGGGCATGCAGTTTATTGAATTGACAGTAAAGGTTGTCATCAATAGTCAATAATTCCCACTCCATTTCTCACGTGGCTTACCACCATTATCTGCCATAACGCCGTTTATTTCTTCCCATCGAAATTATTCCCGATATCTCTTAATATTTGTCCTATTTTAGTATTTTTTACGAGACCTTTTAGTTAAAATAGGGCAAACATTTGCGGTTATTTTTTTTATTTTATACGAGCATGCAAAATTTTCTTATGACCCTATTATGTTAAATGAGTACCTTTATTGAATTCAATTTATTATATATTTGTCAATTTTATAATTATTATAGGGATATTGGATGAAAATTAATTAATAAAAATAAATTTACTTCTGAAAAGAAGTTTATATTTCCTTTGTGTCAATATATATATATATATATATATATATATATATATATATATATATTCAGGAATGACTAGATTTTATTCATAGTCAATTGGTAGAAAAAAGAGGAAATACGTTTTTAGTGATTTCTTTTTTCCTCTCTGAATTTTCTTTCCATACGTAGTAATAGATTCTACCAACTTCGTATTATAAAATTGAAACATGAAAAATGTAATTTGCTAGAAAATAAAGTGCCACCTTAATATTAGGTTTTAAAACAATTATAATTTGATGGGAAACTTTTCTTTCAAATAATTTTATATAATTTTATGTGTATTACATGAAAACTTTGTATCGTTGTCAATAAAAATATTTGCTATAAAAGATTGCCTAGATCTTTTGTAGGAAAATCGCATTTTCTTTCTATTGTCTTTTAGTACGTAGGTAATAATAATAGATAAATATATTTCTTTATATTATTAAGTTTTTTTCACTAAAAGTGTATGTATAAGAGATATTAACAATTAAATTTGTGTATAAATAAATATGTCAGTTAAAGTGTAAATATTATTATGGGGATGGAGGGAGTATAATATAAGTTGAGACTAAATAAGTTAAGTTTTTTCTACTTATAACTATAATTCTCCTGCGCCAAATATATATTTTTGGCGACAACATGTCATATTTGATACAAAGCTTACCTTCATCCTTGACTCTATCACTTTTTACTAGTTATACATAAGAACAATTGTTTTTAGTGTAGAATCTAAGGGTTTAGATTAAAAAAAAATTAAATTTCGATTATCAAATAAGTAAATTAGGTGAACGTTAGTTTAGTGTAGAATCTAAGAAGTGTTAGCTCAAACTTTATTTTTTTATAAAAATAGTATTACTATGTATAAACTTTTTATTTTAAATTTTATGAAAGAATCATCAAACATATTAAAGATAAAATAGAAGTAGTACTTTATCCGTTCTTTTTTTATTCTTTTCATTTGCTTTTTGTACAATTTTCAACATGAACTTAAAATTCAAATATTTTCAATTGTTCATTTGTAAAAATTATAAAACACTTATATTTGAAAAATATTCATTGAAACGAATCTATTAAAATTTCAAATGAATATGTTTTTTTTTTTATCTAAATTGTAAAATTTGTAGTCAAATTTTGACTCTAAAATCTACAATATTTCAAATGGAAAGAAAAAAAAACAAATAGATGGAGTATTAGCCAATAACAAAACTTTTTTTTAGAAAAATTTTTAGAAGAGGAAGAGCCAGCCCTATGTACGAGTATATAGGATCATTAATTGTAAGCCATGTTCTTTACTTCCTAGCAATGCTATAAAATCCCATGCCACACCACCCCTTTTTTTTACTTCTTTTGTCAAATCTCCCCGTCATAATTAGCATTGAAATATGATCCCCCAATCTTCACCTAATCATTATTTAATTGATTTAGCATTCTTCCCAAAGCCACTTTAGTATGAATGTAAACTTCTACTACTTCTAGTCTATAAGTCCATGCTTGTGATCTTAAAGATTGGCTTTCCTCATAAAGTTAGGTTTATATCCACAAGAAAAGGGGGGGATTAGCTAGGTTAGGTTAACTTAATCATCACCCTTTAATTAGGGATAATCTAGGAAGAAGTGCCGTATTAGAAGAGTAAAAATATTTAGAGATGCTTAGTTCGATGCTTAAACACATTAACATAAAGTATCGCAAATGATTGAACTGTTTCCGTTATCTAATGAAATTATATTACAACTTAAGCTCATTGGATTTGGTTACTAATTACTTAATTAAACAATTATAATAGTAATACTTTGGAATAGTAGTTTCTAGGTCTTTGAACATTGGTAGGTTTTCATATAATATATTCTTCCTAACTTTTTGAAATATGACTGCAAAGTGCAATCTAAATATTCAAAGATTATTTGCTTGATCCTTTAAAAAGTTTTGCATGGTAGTAGGTGTTCTAAGCTTAGGCTAGCACGTAGCTCGTTGAAAAGATGCCTCGAATATTTTTTAAGTATTCCCCTAACTTTTACGGTTAATTCAACTTAAACATAGTATATAGTCCATTTTAAGACTCGCATGCTGGCTAGTGGGTTAGATACTTAATTAGATAATATATTATTACATTTAATTAATTCACACCATCTTAATTAAACTTTGTTACTCTCTTTTACTTTACCGCCCTCACTCTTATAACCTTGTCTAATTAGTAACTTGTCAAACTTTAATACATGTGTACACAAGTTGTGGTAGGATATTGTAATTTAGGGTGACAAATCTTCTTGCATACTCCCTCCGTCCTTTTAAGAAAGGCCTAATTTATTATTTGTAGTCAAAGTCTAAAAATTTTGGTTATAAATTTTCATTATGTTATAAGAAATAATATATTCAAGGGAGATCTTGTTGGATGCATCTCAATTTAAATTTTTAAAATATAAAGTTTTCATAATTTTTTGCTTTCATATTTTGAAATAAAAACGTCTAAAGTCGTGTATTGGACACTATGAAAATCAAATGGGGCTTTATTTTAGAGATAGAGAGAGTACATAAATACAATACAATATACATGCTCTAATCAAAGAGATACTCTTTTCATCGGTTGTCTAAAAGTTTATATTAAACTATTAAAAAAATAGTCATTACAATATTTGAAATATATCATAAATAACTTATAAGGAGAGGTTGTTGCTAAATTTAATAAAGCAATAACATATATGTGAGAAGATGAATGAGAGTATAAAATAAAATATGATGTAAAATATCTAAATTATTATCTTAAAAAATAGTTATGTAGGACTACCTAGCTAGCCCATGTATAACAAACGCGTTCCATTAATTAAAGGAGCCTCATTCGGCCCGCACTGTGCCATGCCAATATATATGGGTGTGTATAAATTATTGCATTGTATATCAATTATTTATAAACAAGTTTACTTTTGTTATAGGCTCTGTTTAATAGGGCGTAAAATATTTTCAATTAAAAATGATTTTTCATGAAAAATCTTTTACGTTGGAAAACTCATTTTCATGGAACTTTTTCGGTGTTTGGTTGCATGGAAAATGATTTTACATTTAAACATTTTCCGTTGTTCGGTTAACTGAAAATCAATTACTTCTATTAACTTTCATGGTTCAATCGAATCGAGGAAAAAACTAGGTTTTTTTCTTATTTTCAACTAAAATGGATAAAATTTGTTCGAATTCATGATATAGTACAATAATTTAATAATCAAGATATGAGATTCGAAGAAAACATACTGGATTGATGATATTCGAAGAAGATGAAAAGAAATTGTGGATTTTTTTCCAAACTTTTAAGAGAGAGAAGTATGGAGTAGAGAGAGAGGGACTATCAAGAAGATGAGAAATGAAGAATGTGTAAGTAGAATTAGGCATAGGCTGGATCGACACACGAGTCGAGCAGACATGCTTTTAGCATAATACTACACAAGTAGGGGTGTTCAAAACTACCCGACCCGATTATCCGATGATCCTACAATAAATAGTCGATTTTTTTAAAAAAATTTGATTTTTCTGGTCGAGTAGCCGACCCGGTAAAAAATCGGGTACTCGGGTTGGGTCATGGACTGGATAAAAAATGTAATCGGGTACCCGAAATAATTTTTTTAAAAATCTGGTTTTGCTGTTTTAGTAGGGTTCAGTCGGGTACCCTATAACTTGAACCGATTTAAGTTGGTACCCGCTAAGCGAGTACTCTATGACTCGACCTAGTTTAAGCGGGTACCCTTTAAGTGTGTACCCGCTTAAATCGGGTCGGGTCATAACGGAAAAAGTTGGTACCCAATCTACCGGGGTAGCCGAAAACCTGAATACTCAGTTATGAACAACCCTACACACAAGTACGATCATGGTAAGCTATCAGTGGAGTGGACCGCAGGCCAAGCCGCAGACGGCAAAAAAAATTAGGCACGAGCACGCGAGTGACATGCCAATTCTTATAATATAATTTAAATTATCTAAAATTATTTTTTTCAATTCTATTACATATATATATATATATATATATATATATATATATATATATATATATATATATATATATATATATATATATTTGTTAAAAAAAATTAGGCTAGCATGAGACACGATACAACACGCCACGCTAAGCACGGGGGTTGTATGGATTGAATTTTAGGGAAATGTAGCATGTCACACCACGACACGGCCACAATTAGGCATGACACGACACGACATGACAAGAAGCCAAGTACGAGTTGTCACGGTCCATGGCGGGCATGACACGACCTGTTCCCACCTCTATGCATGATTTGGTAATGCGTGAATTGTTTGTTAGTTGATAATTTTTTTTGGAGTGAATGGATGTAAAATTGTTTTACTCCTAGTTTTGGGGGAAAATGTTTTCAATATGGTGTAAAACGAATTTATATTCCAAATCTTACATCCTATATTTTTCTCCAAATCAAACAACGTCAAATGGGGAAAACAGTTTTCATGGAAAACGTTTTACACCCTACTAAACAAAGCCTTAAGCTTTCAAGTTTAAGACATCCAATATAAGAAACACTTCTCATAATTGCGTAGTATATTGCACCACCACCACAACAAGAATAATTTGCAAATACATAATCATGTATTTAAAAAGATCCCCAAATTTTTTTTACTCCATTTGACTTATCAAGATCTATAAGACACGACTTAATATGCTTTTTTCTCAAAATCCATAAGATAAAATTATGAAAACTTGATATTCTACTTAAATCAAAATAAACCTAACAAGATTTCACTTGAATATATTATTTCATATTAAATAATTCAAATTTATTGTTAAACTTTTAAAATTTTGACCTTTTAAATAAAAATAGAGCAAAAATAAAGAAACGGATCGATATTAAACACAAAATCGAGAAGAGGTCAAAGAGAGTTGTTTGTTTAAAACATGGAGATATCCCGTGTGGACCATCAGATACTCGTATGTTGTAATAACATTAGTAATTAGCAGCAATATAGCTTGCCATGTTAGATGTCCATGTCAGATCATCACTGCACAAAGTGTGTCCCTTCCATCATTCCATGTGGTATTAGACAAAGTCCTTCGTTGATCGTATTAGATATGCACTTCAGCTTCAACTTTAATTTGTACATTAGTTCTTCCTAATCCCTTTATTTTATAGATCCTTGGTATTTGCTGCATTTTGGCTGATTACTTATTAGTGCTCACCCCACCCATCGCCCTACTTCAGACACATTTTCTACACAAAATATTTGGATCATTACTTTTTGCAAATGATTCTACAATGTATAACTTTATTTTAGGGTATTCTTCGTCCCAAGCTCTAAATATAATATTCTATAATCAAATATATAACTACTTGTTTTTTTTTTTTTACAGATTCCAAATCAAACTTAAATTAATTTTAAGTATTTTAAATTGTGTATTTGTAAAAATTATAAAAAGTTGATAGTTGAAAAATATATATTAAGACGAATATTTTAAAATCACATATAATTATATTTTTTTTTATAGATTAGGAAAAATTCATGATAAAAGTTTAACTTTAAAATTTATAGATTTCAAATGAAAAGAAAAAAAAAACGAAAGAAATATTAATTATGCTATTAAGGCTCATTATTTTTCAAGAGTTTCACGGAGCATGTTTCATTTGTCATTTATGAGTCTTGGATTGAGGATATCTGTACGTATATTGTCATAGGCCCATTCATTCGTTCTCTAGAGATTGAGTTTATTTTAAATTTTAATTATGATAGAAAGAAATGTAATATGCTATAAGACCGTTACTCATACGACCTATTCCATCACATTCTTGCTCAATTTATTTTACAAATTATCTTGTACACAGAAGATATAACTTTGTTGTATCCTATGTATATACAAGATTTCGTGAAGATACTATGTCTTATAATGACAATTGTACAACTCTTGTTATAGATTGTTGTCTATCTCCTTACCCCCCCTGCGATTTCTTAGTTTTGGGTAAGGCTAAGTTTATTATGGGTGTCAGACTTTTCAACTACGTACCCTTTGAATTCTTGATCATGATCAATAAAATCACACTTGCGTATTTGGCCAAACCTAAAGCTTAGCATGCACCCTTTTCATCTTACCCTCAATGAAGTCTTACGATCAAGGTATGTAACAATTTGTGAAGTAGATCACTGTAGTTCCACCCTTCTCATTTTGTGCATCATTACAGTGAATCAGGTGACAGGTAGGTGCAAGGTAATGATTTGATTTGATCGATTATGTGAGGGCATTAATTTAAGCGTTATGTATATAACACTAATATATAACTTAAGCTGATATGAAAAGTCAACCTCGCAAATGATAGAAGACAAAATGATAAGTAATGAAGATAATTAACAATCAAAGCATCAACTTTAAACTATGAAAGAAAGAAAGGTTTGAACAATGTGTAAAGTGGCTGAAATTTGGTGGCGAGTTCCTTGGGTTTCAAGATTTCAAAGTACAACTTTTCTAACGTATATTTAAACTGATATGAAATATATATTGTTGCTACTCTCTCGGTTCCCAAAGATTGCCCCATATGACTTTTTACGGTCTTTACGACACGAATTTAAACTTTTTTATTTTCAAATCCATAAGGTAAAAACTTATGAAAATTTGATATTCAAAAAATTTACATTGAGATGCATCCAACAAGATCTCACTTTACTATATCATTTCTTATAATATGATAAGAAATTATGGTCAAACTTTTGAACTTTGACCTTATAAATAGAAATAGGACAATATTTAAGGGACGAAGGAAATATATAACTTAGAATCGGAGAATACGAGGGTGCTGGGCTAAGATGCTTTGCAATTATTGGGGGCACATGGACGCTAGGAACTTATAGATGCAAGAATCCCTAACTGCCATGAACATATATAAAATATGGAACATTATCACCATATATAGTTAGTCTTTTATTAATTTATTTACTTGCATAAGCATGTGATGGATTAGTTCAGATCTGCAGCTTACAACAAGATCCTCGATTCTCCTCCTTCTTTATGTAAGAGTTGAGTAATAACTCATTTTCTTTTTAAGGTTATATGATGTGCACGTTCTTAAACCCAAGTGAAATGAATAATTTTGGTAAATATAATATAAACCAAGTATAAGAAGAGTAGATGGACAACATTAACTTACTATGGTAAAACGTTATAATTGGTTGAGTGCCTTAGCTTTGCTATTGTATGGGTCTGTAACCAGTTTATGGGCTTATAGCTAATTGGACATATTAAGAGGCCTTTAATAGGAGTTGGTCTGATGTTCACCCAATTAGTCAACCGGACATTAATATTAGGCCCGCTAGATCTCTTGACATAATTGGGTTTTACTAATTGGGTTGACCAATTATATTTCTCAATTAGTCAACCCAAAATAGGAGCCCACCTACTTACCTCTGTTTAATGTGTTTCTTCAACTACTTATAAATGGTGGTCCAAGTCCAAGACAAAGCCCACAAATCTTGTGACATAGTTACTACAGTATAAATACCACATTACGCTACATCATAGATTTGTTCATTTTACATGTACAAAACACCAACTCCAGGCCTATAACCTTGAGCTCTGTACTAATTTAAGCATTAAGGAAGATTTTCTCAAACACCAACTCCAGGCCTATAACCTTATTTTGCATGTTTTTATCCATTAGAGATTAGAATAAACTTTTCATAAGTTCCAATCCAACAATCTCTCAATAATTCATGTAGTCTTTATTTATGAATATGAATCATTTGATGCTAAATGAAAGTCCTTTTGAAAAAGCCAAGATCCTTGAATCTCTAGCTTTAAGGACGAAAGGAGTGCGAGTATTGTTCGTCAAGAATCTAAAGTAGATACTCTACGATCCCACAAATTTAGTAGCCTCATGTAATACGGGACGCCAAGAGGAGACTCGCCAAAATATAGTGGGGCAAGAAGTACCCTCGCTTCCCTGCAACATGGGAGAAAGCTACCACACTATTTATAGCAGCGTTGCCATGCAAAACCTAGGACTCAACTCAGAATAACTCATACTTGAGAAGTTAGATGCCACTTTTGTATTCTTCATGATTGCTTGCCTGATCCTTATGAGAGTTTGAAAAATAGAGCATATTGACGAGGGAAAATCTGTAGAGATACAACTCGTTGGAGGCATAATCTAACTAAGGAAGATGAACCAATTTGTAAGAAATATAAATTGTATTTAAACAAGTTTAAAAGGAGTTTAGTGTATAGTTGAGGAGTAAATGCGGTCCCATATTCTCTAGGCAACAAAATCAATCGAAAATCATGGGCTAGGAGGCCCATGTTAGGGATTACCCAAGAGATCATGTGAAGGCCTCAGACCTTAAGTTGCAAGAATAAAGGTCCAAGGAGAGTAAGCTTTAGGCAGGGATTAAGAGCAAGCTTGGGCTTAGAGGCTCCAAGGCCACATCATCCATGGACTCAACCAAAGCTAAGGAGGTTAAGATGTGATGTGAATCTAGGTATTGAAACCTTAATCCACACAAAGGGATAGAACTAGATATAAAACCCTCTAAAGCTACGCACCAAAGGTTTAAAATCTAGGGCAAAAGTTTAAGAATTGATTAAAGCAAAGCACCCTCAATTCCTACACTTCCTCACGTGAATCTAAAGCTTTAAGCACCAATTCACAACTCTTTGTTACACACAAAGAAAAACAACAAACTCTCTAAGTTTATAAGTTTATTGAAGAATATATAGAAAAGAATCTCTAAATCTGATTTTTCCAAGCTTCAGTGCACATCTATTTATACCCATAGCTTGAGAGTTTCAATCATATTATGACTAGGCCTCCTACTTCTAAATGGACTCCTAATAACCAATAGGATAATGCCACCTATTTATTACATAATGCTACCAAAACTCTAACACTATCTTATCTTAATTAGAATCCTATCCTACCTAAAAAGATAAAATTACAAATTAACTACTCTAATCCTATTTTATTTAAAGTAAAACACTAAATATCCAATCACATGTATGTAGCCACGTCCATACCCATGTCATGTCACTTGCCATGTCACTTAAGTTGTAATAAAGCACCGATAAGATGTAATAAGCACCGTTCAATGTAACAAGCACCTCCCCTTGTCTTAACATTTTCCTCCTTGATCAAAATTTTCAATCTTCGAAAATTACTCCAAGATTTTAGCTTTTGATCAAGGCCTTCCACTAATCATCACTTCCATGGCTGCCACATATTATAGAATCATAAAACCTGAAAAAGGAAAGTTTAAAAACACACCTATGCCTAAAATGAGAAAAACCCTATCAAATGAAATGGGATAAAACTCATAGGCAAAACCAACTTATTCCCCATGTCCACCACTCCTCATTCACATTTGTATGTTATCATGCATATGCAAATGTTACCCTTTGATGCACCTAGAATATTCGTGTCTCCATAAGCCAACAACTCTCCTATGTTAGCATCCTTCTTTGAAGCTTCAATCAATCCTTCAAATTTGGCATCCTCTATCGTATCAAGATGCCACAAAATCTTTTTTTTTTTTTCCTTAACACCTTGAAAGGCTTGCATTCAAGTTAAAATTTCCCATTTAGCTCAAGTATGATGGCCATAGGGATCCCTAAGATGACATGGTTGCATATGAAGGACACCTCTTCCTTTAAAAATATGCAAATGCCAAAGGGTGTAAACATTTCCCAACCAAGTTGTCTAAAGTTGCAAAGGATTGGTTCTAGCACTTGCTTGAGGGATCTATTTATTGTTTTACTTAGCTAAAAGACCAATTAGAAGTATCAACAACAAATCCAGGGCAAAGTCTACTTTAGATATGATGAATATCTGCTCTTAACGAGCCCTCATCGATGGTGGCCTGGTTCAGTGTGGGTCACGGACTGTCCGACCCACTAGCCTTGTTTACCCATGAGGTTGTAAATATTGTGTAAATATTTATTTTATATAAAAAGTGCACTTATTTGTATAATTATATATACACATTTGACACTTAATAAGATATCACAAGACATAAATTCCTTCCATAAACCTGCATAATAAGTATGTTCTTTTTCATATTAGTTGATGTTCAATACGAAAAATTATTTATTTCCAAAATAGTAAATGTTGATAGTCGAAAAAATTAATGTACAAATTCATCTCAAATAGACAAAACAACATCATTTTGATAAGGGTGTAGCTAGAAATTTACGGGGTAGTGACCCCTACATTAATCGTAAGAAAGGAATTTGATCTTCCATCAAAAGTTTTATTTACAAAATTTGAATCCAAATTTTCCCCATGATACCATCAATATTGTCTTCCAAATTAACCTCAATATCTTGCTCTTCCAAAATTGGGAATCTGGACCCAATTCCGCTTGAGTAGTTCCAGGCCCATGCGAGACCTCTTTCGCTTGCACATTGCCAGGCTCACCTTCTTCTATCGTATATCCAACAAACCATCCTTGCTTCAAGACATAGTGTATTGGACTGTCTTCCTCCGTAGCGTTTGATTGCTCATCATCATTGCCAAAGATGAAATGTGTGTGGGCGTTATGTGGATATACGCTGTTTAGTAACAATCTAAAACAAACCCTATAATGCGCTAGTGGAATTAATCAATATCATGCATTTGACATCATACATATACATAAAACCTTACAATGTTTTTGGTGAAGTTGACAAGTAAGCATCAAAGAATCACTCTTGCTCCTACATGCTAAAATAATACTCCCTCCGATCTGTTTTGTTCTTCCCATTTTAAATCAGAAAAGAGACCAAGATATGAGTAAATATATGTAATATTTCTTAAAATAAATTTAAAATAATCTGAAAAGAAAATCAGATTCCCTTGGAGGTATTTCTAGCGGTTTAAGTGGATATTGAGGTTATTTTCATCAATAATTTTATTCAATTGAGGTTATTTTAGTCATAGTAAATTAGACTAAAATAGAATGATTCTACATGGGAAGATCTTTTTAAAATTTACGAATAGAAAATACAAAAAAGAACAAATAGAGTAACAACCAATTAATCTAGGTTTTTTTTTTTTTTTTTAGTTTGTAAATAACAAACGAAGTCCTCAAGAAAATTCAATTTTTTTTATTGGTATCTTTGCTTGATCTCTTTTTCTTCCCTTTAGCAAAGCTACAAGCACATTCCTCCATACCCTGCATTTCTAAACAACGCTTGCTTCATTTCTTCTGAATTTATCAAATCCTTTTGTTCCATTTCCTAAATAAAGATATCGAAAAATGAGTTTAGTACTAAGAGTAATAGGAAGTAGAAATCAATTAGGTTTAATGGAAAATAGTACCTCAAAGCATGAAGCTTGTAGTGAGAAATCATTAAAACAACTTATAACACATTGTTGTATTTTAAGACCCAATGCTTCTAGTGTTGTTAAAGTTGATAATAAGAGTCCGGGTTTCCCAGCACAGCAAATCTCAACCCTTGTGTCCAAGTTTCTCCTTTCTACATCAAACTGCACAATTGCACATTCCCAAAATTTCATATACTTATTTACTAAAATTGTACGTAGTAAACTTAGATAACGTAACATGATAACAAAGGGAATGGACACAAAAAAAATAATCCCTTTGTCTCTATTTATTTGCTATATTTTCATTTTTGAATCAAAGTTTAAAAACTTTGACCGTAAATTCTAATTATATTAAAATATATAAAATACATAAGTGAGATTTTATTGGACGTATCTCAATGTAAATTTTTAGAATATCAAATCTTCATATTTTTTTTGTCTTACGAATTTAGAGGAAAAAAACGTTTTAAAATCGTGTCTTGAATACCGTTGAAAAGTCAAATGTAGCAAACAAATAGGAAAGAAGGAAGTAATAATGAAGATTGATGAATCAAGGATTTACGAGAGGGATTATTACAAGCGGGGCTTAACATGTCTTTGTTCTTATCGAGTTCTATACTTAAACGGGGCTTTAACATGTATTTAAAGTAATAATTTTAAAATATTGTGATGTTTTGAACCCTAGTTAGGTTCAAAATGTGCCTATACATATACGCGCATCTTGTTTACCCCCCAAAATTTTGTTATGCCCTCAAGTGGTGAGATGTTTTGTTCCACATAATATAATGGGGTTTATCAATGTAATCTCTTGTAATGATACATCTTAATGAGCATCCTACTTGAATATATGAACTATTTGGACTCATACCGAGTACTACATAAACTTATATAACTCCAATATAAACCCCATTATAAGCTATAAGAAGGCTATATTTTTCGAGGATACCTATATAAAAGTGCATAATTAAAACATAACTAATCTTAGGTTTTTCTTCAAAACAAACAAGAATAGAAAGGTAGACACAATTCCATCAGTATTACTGAAACTGACTCTAATAATAGTATAGTAAAAGTATTGAAAAGATTGGTGAAACAAAATCGAATCCTTGCCAAAAACAAATTAAAAATAAAAACGAATATAACACAAAAAAAAAAAAAAAAATTTGAGAAAGTACAGAATTTACAATTGATCTGATACCTTTGGTGAGTTTCTGACAAAGACATCATTTGGCTTCACATCTTCGAAAATTCTCTTAACATTCAATTGATCAGCACCCACATCCATCTCTTCTTGCAAGTTGTTAATCCTCTCTAATAACTCCTTCATATAATCAATTGTATCACCAAGTATTGATGTTCTATCCATCTACACCAAATCAAACAAAGTATAAAGTCACCCACATTATAAAAATACGATTGCACTAATTTATTGACACTATGCTAACACAATTAAATTGTCACTTGGCAATTAACTCGAAGAGTAAAAATTACAAATTTATTATAACAAATAATATATTTAAGTTACAAATTTATTATAACAAATAATATATTTAAGTTACAAATTTATTATAACAAATAATATATTTAAGTGAGATTTGTTAGATGTATTTTAATGTAAATTTGTTGGATGTATAATTTTTTTACAATTTAGTTTATAAATTTAGAAAAAACTTTTAAAGTAATATACTCAAGATAAGGTAACAAACAAATAGTATCGAAGTAATAATGAGATAAACTAATTTACCTTACTAATCTTTGGAACAACGGATCTAAGCATGGAAAGACGGTCATTTAGTCTCTTTCTTCTCCTCCTTTCAGCCATGAGATTCTTAGAAGGTTGTCCTTCAACCTTCTTGACTTTACTCTTAGCATTACCACCAGTGGACCTACTCTTCTCCAAGCACAACCCAGTACTAAACCCCGCCGCCGCCGGAGAAGGTAACGGAATCTCAAATTCAACCTCGCTAGATGACATAGATGAATGCTCAGTTTTGCTTGGGAAAATGCTACTGTTGTCAATATTGTTGTTGTTGCTGCTGCCGTTGTTGTTAACCTCCTCCAACATGGATGACATAGTGTAGTCCGGGTCAGGGCCCGGGCTCGGGCCAGGGAACGTGGGGTTGGAAGGACGAGTGTGGAGGAAGATTGAAGCGCAGTCTAGGGTGGTGGTTGGTGGTAGTGGTTGTTGATCAATGGTGGAGGACAAGGATTCATAGGACGGGGTGGTTGAATCAAGGCCATCAAATGGCCAGTTTGCAGTTGAAAAGAAGCCGTTGATTTGATGATCAGCGGTTGATGATGATGGGGCGGAATCCCATGCTTCTCTTCTTAGAGCTAGCAACTCTTCGAGGAAGCCGTCTTCATTCATCTCCATTTTTGTTCACTATCATTTATCGGTTGAATAGTGTAGAAGTGTTTGTAATAATAATGTGAAGGGAGGGAGTACGAGTTTATGTGCGTATTTATATGAGAATGATTAGACACACAAACGGCTAAATAATGATAATAATCTTTACTTTAATAATTATGTAATTTGATTTATATGACAGACATCTCATATAAAAGGCCAGGTAAGTGTATGAGAAAATAGAAATGGAATGGTTTTTAATTACTCTCTTTTTCCTGATGTCAAAAAATATACTCTCTTAGTCCTTAATTTTTTTTGTCCTATTTGACTTTTTACAATCTCTAATATACGACTTAAAATGTTTATTTTAAAATATGTAAGACAAAAAAAATTAAAAAAAATTGATATTCCAAAAAATTACATTAAGATATACTTCCGCTGTCCCAATTTATTTGCTACAATTTCTATTTTAGTACGTCCCAAATTATTTACTACATATCCAAAATAGTAATAATTGAATTACTAATCTACCCCTGCTTTTGTCCCCATCCCACCCAAACCCATACTAACCTACCTCGGATATTACCCTAATCTCTCTGCCTCTCTGCCTTTCCCTGCCTCTCTTTGTCTCCATTGTTTGCTCTCTTGAAATTGGCTCTTCCATTCTCTATGCTCTCTAATCCCTCCATTTTCCACCAGATTAATAACCTCTGCATCTCGACGGTCCTTTTGATACTCGAATCTCGCGTTTTTATTCCAACCCAAATTTTTAGGATTCTGCAATTGGGGTTGAAGGTTCGATTTGATGGAGTAGGGGAGTGGTTCTGCTAAACGTAAACCAACCTACTTCGGTTTTAAAGAAGATTTTTTACTACCTAATGAGATGCTTCGTCTTCAATGGATTCTCTGCGAATTAGCTGCGGAATCCTCTAAGAAACCGGTGGTTGCTAAGGTGGCGTCGAAATCCTCTAGATCTGCTCCACCTAAGTCGCCTCTCCATACCACTCCATAACCACCCCCCTTGGGCTTTGCTACTTGGTCGGCGTACTCCTACTGGTTCTCCAATAAACATGAGTAACCTCTAACTCCCTTAACTTGTGCTCTAGTTTTGTGATGTGATGTGTTGTGCCTTAATACATTTCATTTGAGATTATTTTTTGTTTGTAGCATGTTTGAGTGTTTTACATTCCCCTTTTTTTCGGTTTTTGTTGTTCTTGACCCATTTTGTATGTGGATCTTCTAGCTTTTGTTGTTCTTCACCCATTTTGTATGTAGATCTGTAAATCATTTGGTTTTTTGAGATCTTTTTTGTTTATAGATTTGTTTTCATTTGGCTCTTTGGGCGTTTTGTTGTTTCCAATTCTTCATGTTGTCTCTTATGGGTTTTTTTATGGCTCTTAATTTTTGTGGTTGTTTCTTGTTGGTTCTTGGTGGGGCTATGTTGATGGTTCGTGTTTCTTGTTGGTCTTATTGCGCCTCTACCTTTGCTTCGTGTCTGTTGGTGCTCTTAGTATGCCTCAGCCTTTGCTTCGTGTTTGTTGGTGCTCTTAGTGTGCCTCTGCCTTTGCTTCGTGTTTGTTGCTGCTCTTATTGCGGCTGTGTTGGTGCTTCGTGTTTGTTGGTCTTAGTGTGGCTCTGTTGGTGCTCTTAGTGTAGCGTTCTTGGTACTCGTAGTGAGGCTATGTTTGTGTTTGTTTGTGCTTGTTTATGGCTGTTAATTCAGGCTTCTCCAACCTAGGCTGATGTATGAGGCTTCTCCAACCTAGGTTGATGTTTGAGGCTTCTCCAACCAAGGTTGATGTTTGAGGCTTCTCCAACCTAGGTTGATGTTTGAGGCTTCCCCTGTTTAAGGCTTCTTTAGCCTATGCTGATGTTTTAGGCTTCTCCAGCCTACCCTGATGTATGAGGCTTCTCCATCCTAGCTTGATGTTTGTGGTTTATCTAAGGCTTAGCTGATTTTTGTCGTTATTTGAGGCTTAGGCTGATGGTTGTGGTTTAGTTGAGGCTTAGGCTGACGTTGAAGGTAACTCACCTGTTTCTATTTAGTTACTCGTTTTTAAGCATGTGATGTTCTTTGTTGCATCATAAACTTGTTGTTCTTTTACACTTATGCACCATGAAAATATATAATTGCACAAAAAGTCACATGTTTGATGTTCAACTTTAGTTATGAAACACTTAGCCAAGTATGTCTACCTATAGTACTTGGTGTTTTTTTTACACAAAATATGATTCTTCTTTACATATGTTGTTGTGGTACTCCTCCATCAATTGATTAAACACCATTTGCTTCTTTTGCCATTTTATGCTTGTGTTCTTCTTCCACCCAAAGTTCATAGTCTTCAACAAGTTCCTTGGAGATATGTATTGCACTAGGTAACTCACCTCTTTTCTCTAGTGATTATTTGTTCATATATGGGATATGGTAGTTGTTGTTGTTGCCTTTCACCTTCAGTATCTCTCCCATTCATTGTTGTAGAGTCAAGAATATGTGATTAATGAGCTTCAGATTGTAATCATTATATGTTTGTTCCACTACCTTCACTAATTGTTCTGCTGTATTGGGTGTTGTTTGCTCCTTCAGTGACTGCATTGCTTTGAAAAACCCTAGATCATTTGCATTTAGATTAGGACTTTGGGGTGGCTGGTTCCCTAGCTGTATGTTGAAATCGTCCTTAGTTTCTTCTTCCGTAAAATGTGTATCATTTCCTATTATATGTGGCTTTGCATTGTCTTGAACTAGGAAGAGTTGTTTGCAACACCAAGGGGCCACTTAGCCCTAATGAAAGGTAGTATCTCATATATGATCTTTGATTTGATGACTTTCTTAGTGACATTTGTTATTGGCTTGAGCTCAAGTGTACCTGTTGGTCTATTCTTGCTTGTTTTTTGTACTAGGACTAATTCTGTGATTGGAAAAATGCCTATTTTGCTGTCATAAGCTATCTTACCCTGAGGGGTGATATGTGGCCTTGCCACTGCCGCAATAAACATAACCTAAGTAATGAATCTCTTACTTTTGCATGATCTATATGGATCTTTCTCATCTGATGCAATGTAGTACCTTTGGGAAGTTTTTGACATGTAAAACCATTTCTTGTCTAAATTTATGACATTTTACATGTTATCAAACCTCGGGTATGTTGTGATAGTTTCTGGTACAATTGCATTCAAGCACCATTGAACTCTTGCAATCTTGTGTGACAAAGTGAGTTCTGGTTTGATTGTGTTTGTGTGCTTCTTCATGCATCCTCTTTTCACAAGCCGATGTGTTAATGATTTACTAATTCCAAGTGTGGCAACAACTGCTCTTATACTTGTTCTTTTCCTTAGTGGAATCTGTTTGATGTCATCTGGGTTGAATGATACCCTCTTTCCGCCTACTCTCCCTGTTTTCATGTTTTCAACATTGATTAATTCATTTGATGTGATTTGTGAACTAACTCTATGCCATATACGACTGATTGTCCACCTTGAGACCTTGTACTATGTTGCTAGTTTGTTTATACAACTTGCTCGTAGTTTTTTCTGATTTGTGTATGGCATGCTTTAGTTTCATAATTCTCTAGTAACTTCTCAGCAACACTTGCTCTCACGACATTGGTAAGAACACGACAACTTGTTTCCTTGCCCACAACCTTTGTCAACTCCTCTTCTTCTGATACTAACTCCTTTATCTCTGTCATTGAGGGATCAGTGAAGAAGTATTCCACTTATTCACATTGTGCAGGCCGGTTCATTGAGTTCTATTAAAATAGTTCACTCTCTATACTAGCTTGAATGGGTTGTAGGCTTGATGAGGAGCATGTTGGCCTACTCTTAGATGCTCTGTCAGCCATATTATTTGTTGACATGATGCGACTTAGAGTGTTCCAAAAAATTCCTCAGAGGAGTCCCAATTACCAATGTAAGTAATCACCTAATGATGAAGCTCTTTATGCTATACTGAGGGTAATTTTTCTCTGCTCCTCTACTAGTCCTTTGCTTCACTAGTTGTTGGCCCTCTGTTTGTGGTTATTTACTGGCCCTCTTTTCCCTCTACTGGCCCATATGCTTCACTGATTGATGGCCCTTTGTTTGTGGCTGTTTATTGGCCTTATGTTTGTGGTTGTTTACTAGCCTCATTGTCCCTTTGGTGGCCTTTTGCTTCACTGTCCCTCTGCTGCTGTTTACTGTCCTTTATGCTTCACTGTCCCTCTCGTGGCCCGCTGACGGCCCTCTACTAGCCCTCTGCTTTAGTGGATGTGTTGGTTTTTTTATTTTTAAATTATGTTAAAGCTCTATTAATTGTGAGAATGAGATAGTTGGTTCATTAATGAAATTGTATTTATAAGGTGTAGTGGTTCACTAAATGTTGTAAAAATATTAGAGGTAAATTTTTGGAGCTAAAGTTTGGCTTTGTTTGAATATTCACGTGGGGCCAATATTGTTTAAATGTGGGGCCAAAAAATTGGGGCCAAAACTTTCCCAACTAAAATTAACTTTCTCTAATTCAATTTCATTACTTTTTCATTTTGTACTAATTAAAGGTAGTTCATCACCACTTAATTACAAACCAAAACCCGTAAAATGTGCTACGTAGCACATAAATTGGGATGAAGGGAGTATTTAATAAGATTTCACTTAAATACATTATTACTTATAATAAGATGAGATGTAGTCAAATATTTTAAACTTTGACTTTATAAATAAAAATGGGGTAAAAATATATGAACGGAGGGAGTATATGGTTCGATGGTGTCATTTTCACTCCTTTAGTTTTTTTGTTTTTTTTTTTTTTTTGTAAATTTTTGAAAGAGTCACCCTTTTAGTTAGTGTGAAAAGGTACATTATAAATTTTTATGATAATGAGAATCACTAAGTTATGAGAAGTAATGTATGTCAACTAAAGATCTCTATTTCGTAGTTATGATCACGAACTCAATAGAGTCATTATTTTGTCAACAAAAGATTTGATATATTGATTACAAACTATATTAGACAAGAGAATTTGAAACTTAATTCATTGCACATTTGCACAGAACCAGCATGATAATTTGATCGATCATATGGCGTTAGTTATTTATTAACCCTTCAACAAATTTTAAATTATATTGTAGTACGTACCAAAAATGCGTCATTCCCTCTACTTATTGTCAATAAATAAAAAATTCATATTTTGAACTTTCTATTAAGTGAGATTAATTTTCAGAAAAAAGCCCAAAAAGAGTATATTATTTGCGTAATCAATTCATTAAAATTGTAATCCGGTCCAATTAGTATAAATTGGCAAGTATGCCCTATGCTATTACTCCATCCGTTCTTTTTTTTTCTTTCCATTTTCTCCATCCAAAAATTTTAAAATATTTTTCTTATTTAGAATCCTTCTAATTGAGTCTAATATATATTTTTGTGTGTGTGAGTGTGTGCGTACATCATGATTAAATTACTTTGTAATCCTCCTTATAGTTCTGTAACAACCTTGGCTGCTATTGTAACAAACTTTACAATATACGACAATACATCCTAAGCATATGGTCTTGTATCATTATGACTTTGATCTTCAATGCTTGAGCCTTTCACTCTTTGATCTTCAGTGTATTTAACATCCCCCTAAAACTTGGCTCTAGATTAAACAAGCCAAGTTTGAACAATAAATCACTAAACTGAGTTGAAGGAATAATCTTTGTAAGGACATCAACCAGTTGAGAATGAGTAGGCAAATATACGAGTTGTATAAGACCCTCTAAGACTTTCTCCCGTGTAAAATGACAATCGATTTCTATATGTTTAGTGTGTTCGTGAAATACCACATTTTTTGCAGTATGTATTGTACTCTGATTGTCACAGTGAAGTATCACAAGCTTTAAGTCAAGTACACCAAGCTCCTCTAGTAGCCTGACCATCCATACCACTTTTGTAGATGCATTGGCCATCCCTCTGTATTCTGATTCTAAGGAAGAACGAGAAACTATTGGTTGTTTCTTGGACTTCCAGCTCATGGGTGAATTTCCTATTTGTATGAGATATCTTGTCACTAATCTCTTGGAATCAAGGCAAGCAGCCCAATCTAAGTTTGAGAATGCTTGCAACTTGATCTGGGATGAAGCTTTGAGTAAGATTCCTTGCCCTGATGTATGCATCACATAACAAAGAGTATGGTGTAATGCAAATAAGTGTGAGGTTTTAGGCTGTTACATAAATTGACTTAACGTTTGAACTGTGTAAGAGAAATTAGGACGTGTATGAGTTAGGAAATTAAGCTTTCCCACTAGTCTTATGTACATGACAGGATCTTCCAGCAACTCCTCTTCATCAGATTGTAATTTCAAATTGACAGGCCGAGTGTGGTGGCAGCCTTTAGACTAGTCTTCCCATAGTCAGATATCAGTTCTTTCGTGTACTTCCTTTTAGCCAACACAATGCCCTCTGGTAGATAGGTCACTTCCAAACCAAGAAAGAAACTTAAGTGCCCCAAATCCTTGATACTGAAGCATTTATGCAAATGCTCATTTAGATTATTGATGGAAGATGAATCATTTCTAGTAACTATTATATCATCAACATATATAGCAGTTATGGTAATCAAATCACCATTTTTTTGTGAATAAAGAGTAGTCACTTTTAGTTTGCTAAAACCCCAAAGTTGTGATCTCTGTAAGAAGTTTACCAAACCATTGACAAGAGGCTTGTTCCAAGCCATATAGTGACTTCCGTAGCCTACAAGCTTTGCCTGGAATTTGAGGTGTTCCTTCTGGTAATCTCATATACACCTCTTCATGAAGATCCTTGTGAAGAAATACGTTATTCACATTCAACTGGAATAGCCTCCGATCTCTACTAGCTACTCTAGAAATAATACTTCTTATTTTTGCCATTTTGACTACTGGAGAAAAGGTCTCTTCATAGTCCACTCCATATTGTTGTAAGTAATCTTTAGCCACTAGTCAAGCCTTAAACCTTTCAACCAATCCATCATATTAAGCTTGACTTTATAAACCCATTTACAACCTATGGGTTTCTTCCTTGAGGGAAGACCAACTACATCCCAAGTATGGTTCTGTGCAAGAGCATATAACTCCTTTTCCATAGCATCCTTCCATCTTAGATCCTTGCAAGCTGTCATAAAGTTGTAAGGCTCAACTAAATTAGTAGACAAAGCAATCAATGACTTGTTGTTAGTTGGAAGATTTCCAAATCTAACCAAATTACATCAATGCCTCTGTGATGCATCATTATTAGCTGCTATGTTACACACATAGTCACTCAACCATGTTGGTGACTTTCTGACTCTAGATGAGGACCTGATTAGAGTCTGATTCACAACCTTAGAAATGCCTTGCACTTTTGTGACACCATTTTCTACATTATTATTGTTTCCTACTGGATCAATTGCCTGAGATAAAGGACTATAATATCCTTCACAAAATAGATCATGAAAGATGTGATCACAAGTATCACTTGGTACAAAGAACTGGAAGGGCTTAGTGGAAGGCAGGCCAACACCATTGTGATATGGAAAGTGTTTCTCATGAAACATAACATTTTGCTTATAGATATAGAATGAGTTGAGAGATTGAGTATTTTGTACCCTTTTTGCAATAGTGAGTAACCAAGAAATACTGATAGATTTGCCCTTCACATCAAACTTAGTTCTATGAGTTGTTGACGACGAGACAAAACACAAGCATCCAAACACCCTAAATGATCTAGACTTGGTGGCTTGTTGTGAAGTCTTTAATAGGGAGTTATATGTTTAGAACTGACAGGGGCATTCTATTTATAAGATGAGTAGCACACATAACACATTCTCCCCAATACTTCATTAGAAGATTCCCTTGAAAACATAAAGCCCTAGCCGTTTCCAAGAGATTTCTATGCTTCCTCTCCACAACTCCGTTTTATTATGGTGTTTCACTATAACTTGTCTGGTAAATAATTCCACACTTCTTGTATAAACTCAATGCCTTTCCTTCACATAGCTCCATGTAATTATTTGTTCTTATACATTTAACTCTTTAGTTAAATTGATTTCCAGCATAGAGAACAAAGTTTTCAATGATTTCAACTAAATTAGATTTTCTTTTCAACATGTGAACCCATGTGTTTCATGTAAAATCATCAACATTGGTTAGAAACATGTTGTAGCCATTATGAGTCTTGTGCTTATAAGGACCCCAAAGATCAATGTGCAGCAACTGAAAGGGAAATTCTGTTTTTATTTCACTTCTTGGAAAGGAAAGCTTACGTTGCTTGGCCTTTGGACATATTTGACAGATGTAGTCCACAACTACATTCTTATTTTCTTCTGTATATATCACATATTTTATTTTATTTTATTAAAAGGCATGTGTCCTAGGCGTAAATGCCAGAGTTTGATATTTTCATCTACACTGGAAGAGAAAAGAGATGCTGCACCATGAGTTGATGTAGAAGACCTTGTTATGTGGACACAATATAGTCCAGCTTGAATTCTACCAAGAGTTGTCACCTTGCTCGAATTGAGACCCTGTATAAAATAGGTATCATCAGAGAAAATGATCTTGCTTCTCAATTCCTTGCATAATTTCTGAACATATATCAAGTTGTATTGAAAATCAAGAACATATAACACATTCTTGAGAGTGATATCACTTGTCAACTTCACCACTCCAATATATGTAACTGATAGTTTTCTCCCATCTAGTACTGTAATAGTGTTACCTCTTTCATGCAATGTTTCATATGTATCAAAGAGTCTCAAATCGCAATAAAAATGATCTGTTGCACCAGAGTCAATTATCCAACTGACATTAAACAAAGATAGTAAACATATAATACTTGTTAATTGAGCAGCCTTGTCAAAAGAGGTAGATGGATGAAAATATTGAGTATTCTTCTCTAATAATGCAAGTAGCTGGTGATATTGATCCTTGGTGAAAGAGGTGATTGTAGACAATGAGCCATCCAGGTTCTCTGTATCATCATAATCAATGAATTGTGAACTTAAAACCAACAGGATAACCATGCAATTTGTAGCATTTCTCTATAGTATGCCCAGTCATCTTGCAATGGTTACAAACCAAGTATGAGTTCCTTTTCTGCCCCAAGACTTGCTTATTGAAATAGTTTGCAGGTTTAGATGATCTGTTATCATAAGATTTTCTTCGTTCCACACCAAATGCCATGTTTTTAGTCTGTGATGAGGAATGAGTACTAAGTTTCTTATGTTTATGTTCTTAAAGAAGCATCCTTTAGGTTACATGTATCTCTGGTAGAGGACTCATCTTCAGAATATATCTATCCACTTGCTTATATGTATCATTTAGCTTCATCAAGAACTGTAAAAGCCTCTAATCTTGTTGATTCTTTAGAAATTTGGCTACTACTCTACAGGTACAACCATTGCATTCACATGTTGGAATTAGACATGCATTATCAAGAGCATCACATTTTCCCTTGAGTTTATAGAAAAACTCACCAATATAGATGCATATTAGCTATTTCTTCTTGTAAAGAGAAAAGTTGTGTAGAAGAAACTTGACCATATCTATCTCCAAGATCTTTCCAAATCTCTGCTTCGGTCTTATAAAAGAAGACACTCTTCTTAGTAATTGGCCCTATCGCCCTAGCACTCCAAGAATCCACCCAATGACTAGATCATTGCACCTAATCCATGCCTTATAGGTTATATTAGTATTGTTTGGTTTAGGTAACGAGCCATCTATGAAAGCCATTTTGTTTTTGGTTAACATGCTTATAATCATAGACCTCTTCCACGAGACATAATCCTCTCCATCAAAGATTTCTGATATGAACTTGTTGCAACTATTATCAGATGGATGTATATAGAATATAAGGCAAGGATCTTGCATTAGGTCTAATGCTCTATCCATGTTTCACCAAATGATTACTCAATATCTCACGTTCAATTAGGAAGAAAAATACACACACATACACACAGAATTCGGTATTTCAATGATTGTGCGAAATAAAATCACAAGAAAGTGATGACGGAATTCAACGTTTCCTAAAAAAAATCATAGAAGAAACAACAATCACTGATTAAATTACAACTCTACTTCATCAGCTAGTTAAGAAACGCAATACTTTGCATGATCAAAAGAAACAGAAAAAAACTTAGCTCATCCACATGTCTGATTGCAAATGGCGGCTCTGATACCATGTCAAAGTTTTAACACATGTTCAAACGTCAACAATGAGATGATCATGAAGCATTTGTTAAATATCCAAAAGATATAGAGGCAGAGAATATAGAGAGAAGAAGGAGAAAACTAAATAGGGTTTAGAGAGAGAAAGTAGTGACTTTATTACGTATATATGTATGTATTACAGAGGTTGAGTTATATATATATGTACATCATGATTAAATTATTTTGTAATCCTCCTTACAATTCTGTAACAACCTTGGCTATTATTGTAACAACCTTTGCTGCTATTGTAACAAACTTTACAATGTGCGACAGTACATCCTAAGCATATAGTCTTGCATCATTATGGCTTTGATCTTCAATGCTTGAGCCTTTCATTCTCTGATCTTTAGTATCTTCAACAGAAGCGTACTTGCTCAATGTGATTTTAAAATGATTTGACTCTAAAAGAGCTAAAATAAGACAATTGAATGAAGAAGGACAAATAATGGAATCAAATCTAATATTTTAAGAGAAAACTTGATATTTTTTTTTCTCTCAATGTGATTTCCTGTCATTTTCACCGAAATTTGGAAAGGGAAAAAATCGAAAACGGTGTGATTAATATACTGAGAATTTGGTTAAAACTTCTGAAAACTTAGACCCACCATTCTGTCAAAGGATGGAGTTAGGATCATAGACTCTCTTTGTGATGTTCTGATTTGCATAATCCATCCTTTTTATTTCATTTGTCTAATTCTCCATCTATACAACATACCACGTACCTCATTAATATCCAGTAAGGATTGGTAATTCCCTTAACAAAATAATAAAAAAAGTCTTGTTATATGAGACGATTATATATGTAACATGTTTGCTATTAAGCCATATCCTGTTATAGTTTCTAGTTCTCTCTCTTTGCCAATAAAAAAATTATATCAAATTAGATCATGAAGTCTTCCTTAAAGGTAATAATGTAATATTCTGTTTTTTTTTCATTTATTTTTTGCGTAAATTTTAATGCAAAATTAAAATTTAAATATTTTTGATTAGGCATGTAAAAATTATTAAAAAAATAATATTTAGAAAATATACATCGAGACGAATTTATTAAGATTCCAAATGAATTTTTTTCTATTTAGATTCTAGATAAAGCAAATTTATAGTCAAAGTTTGATTATAAAATATATAATATTTCAAATGAGAAGAAATAAAAAAACGGAATGAGTACTTCTCGTGTAGTCATGTCTTTATTTGTTTGCTATATTTGACCTTTTAGGAGTCTTTAAGGTATAATTTAAAATATTTTTTCTCTAAATTTATAATATAAAAATTATGAAAATTCATTTGGACATATTATTTGTTATAATATAATTAGAATTTATGGTTAAAATTTTTAAACTTTAAATCTAAAAATAAAAATATTACAAATAAATAAGGATGGAAAAATCATATACTTCTTTTCGTTCTTTAAAACTGTACCATACTGTATTACAATAAGCTGCAAAATATTCAAAATATTCAAAATATCTCCATGTTTGCAATGAAAAAAAATAGCCGAGATGATGCAACATTTTTTTTTTTTTGCCATTTAGCCTTACTCATATGGTGAAATTTTTGGATATATGGGTTGGTTTTGGGACCCATACATAATGTGTAGGCGGTGCAACCTTTCTTCCCTACTATCCCCTCTTCTATTTTAATTTAGTTTAGGCTACCAGCTTTTTGGAAAGGGTTTTTTGTCTTGTTTTCTCATCACTTGTCACTTTTCTAATTACTAAAGTTGAGATTAGTCTTCTCTAGTTCCTTTACTGGCCACTACACTAGTATTTTTCTAGTTTCCATTTTCTACTTGGCTAACTTCATATTTCAGCCAACTATTTGTATTTTTCTTCTCCTTGCAATATTCAATATAAAGTGCGGTAATGAAATAAAATGAATTTTATAGCTATACATAGAATAGTAATGTAATAAGCTGTTTAAAGTGAAGCAACAACAAGCGGGTTGAATATGAAGAAGAAAATGTTCACGAGACACCACAATACCCTTTAAACATTCAATTGGTACAAAAAATCATGATTGGCTTATAAGAGATGATGAACCTTTAATAGTGACCAATTTTGAGCATTGCATGTAGTCAATTATTGAAAAAAATCATAAGTTTGTAGATATTTAGAGAGTTATTAATTTGTCATATGGAGTGGCTCAAAAAAGTAGACCATATAAGCTATTGGAATGAAGCATGAAAATGTTGGAGAGTCATTAGAGAAGGTTTGTTGAAGACCTACTTATTTGTGCTAGTACTTTGAAAGAATCTACAGGAAAAATGATTGCAAAAGTGAGCATAATGGTTAGATATTATAAAAAAAAAATCCATCGAAGGTATTTTAAAAATATACCAAGGAATTTCTAATTTTAAAAGGTTTCAGAGATGGTAAATAAATATTCGAAGTGGAGAAAATTCATGAGTAGGTATGGATAAGGAAGAAAGGAAGAAAGTTGATGAGATAATAATGAATCTTGAAAACAGTAATGGTTGTGGTGAGAAATAGAGAATGCTACTGCCAACTTCAAAAAATACAGTTTCGATATGAGTGAACGGATTGAGGGTTACATTAATCAACAATATTTTGCAATGACTCTAAGATAGGATAAACTTGAGTTTGAAAGATAGAAGAAAATAAGGAGGCAAAGAAAATTAGAATTATAGGAGAGAAATCTTCAAATACAAGAAGAGAAAATGCGATCAAAGAGGCAAAAACAAAAATTCGTGATGTTGTAGCATGGTTGTCTAAGACATCGTTACCCCCAAGTGAAAATCACTGAACTATTTGAGTAATTATCTAATAACACTTCAATTAGTGTTCATCAGTTTAATTATTTATTTAAGCTCATTTCATGTTTGATATAATTTTTAGTCTTGGTTTAAGTTTTCTGTAAATTAAAATCTTTCTTTATGTTTTAAAGTAATATTGCGTTTTAATTTTCTTTATGTTTCAATTTAATGTTATATCTTTGTTATATTTCAAGATAATAATTGAAGTTCGTAACAATATTGTTTACAAGTGTTTTTTAGTCAATATTGATTAATTATAGTAAAATTGTGAAAAATATATATAATTAGTTAATGATTAATTAAGTCATAACTAACTAATTAGTTTAGTTCATAAATAATTAATTACATCATATAATAATTATAAAATTATTATTAAAAAATTATGTATAGGAAAATGATAATGTCGTATTTAAATAAGAAATTTAAAATTATGGAAGAAAGAAAAAAAATGTAATAGGGGAACAGTGGAAAGTAGGAGATAGGGTGACGAGAAAATATTTTGTTTACTCATTGATTAAATACCATTTTCACACCTAAATTTTTCTCACAAGTATAAGGCAGAAGAGATACATTGACTAGGAATTTTTTTTTCCTCTTTATTGTTGACTCATTTCTAATTAGACTCACATATTATGATCATAATAATTTATATTTTATACTTTAGGATGACTTTTGAGAACGGCCCATCTTTAATGCATTGCATGTACATTGTATATATCCGAATTAATAATTTGATCGCATCCTAAATTTTGTCATCTTACATGACTTAATAAGTAAATAACATAGAATTAAAATTAGGTGAACTCGCACTTGGTGAATGTTAACAGATGCAATCAACACTTAGTCAAAGGGTATGACTCTTAACATATTTCAAGTAATTAATTATGTTCTTGATCTATCTATGTATCTTAATTCGTCCTTAGGCTATGATGAATGAAATATATTATAATCAAAGCAGAACTAGTAAACATGTGCATGAAATATAATATAATGAATGACGTGTGTTTTTTAAGTAAATTTTTGTTTAATTGTTTTTTTTTTTTTTTTGAAATTGAAAAGTTGACAAAAAGTTAAGCACATCTTCTCTTAAACAAACCGTGACCTAACCTATAATTGTACAAAGATAAAAATAAATAAGACAATCTGCTATCCAAAAATGGATTGATATCTTCTTGACTATCCTGAGTAAGGGTTTAATTTCATATTAGAATATACTTTGTATATGCTAATGCTAATGTTAATGCTAAGTTTAAGCCTTGATAAACTGTTATATATTAAGGTTATGAATAACAATTTTTTTTTATAAAAAAATGGCAATTATTGAAAAATTATTACTTTTCCCATATATATATAATTTGAATATAATTACCAATAAAATTACCCATAATATTTCTCAGATATGTTTAATTAAATATTTATGATCGATCCTACCTCACAAATCAATGTACACCCTTTCATTACCCTCTATTAAACCAAGTGTTTGTTGTCTACTAAACGAGTGTACAATCACTATACCAAGGTAAGCTTGGTATGATATCGTGATTATATATATATGCCGACACATAGTTCCATGACTCCTGTACACCATTGAATAGATGAATTAAGGGGTTGTTAAAATGTTGATTCGAGTACTGGAGTATGGTTCGAATTAGGTTATTTTGGATTCCGAGTTAAATTTAGAAAGGATAATAATTCGTTCAATTCGGATCTAATTAAATTTCGGGTTTGAATTGTATTGAGTAGTTTAGAGGTTGGGTTTGTAGTGGGTGATTTCAATTTGAGTTATATTTATGTCAGATAATTATCGGACCATGTAATTATTAAATTGAATAATTTTGGGTTCAAATCGAATAATTTGGGTTCAAATCAAATTTGGATCGAATAATTTTCAGGTGAGATACTTATCCAGCTAGCTAGAGTTTCAAATAAAATCAAGGTTATGTGTAGATCGAATGACTATTAGGACAAATAAACTAAACTTCAAAAAGAAATTGTGATCGTCATATTAGAAAATGCTTCACAATATTTTAGCAAAAATATTATATAATATGAAGTAATGCACTACAAGTTCATGTTTTAAATTATAATTTCAAAAATTTAATGATAACTATGTGATAAGCATCATCCATTGGTTATTTATGATATAAACCTTAATATACACTTGGGTCAATAAGATGTTAGTCAACAAAAAATTGAAATAAAATGATTTACAAGTCAACACGTGTTAAGTAAATAACAGTTGTATTGGGTTATAATCAGTTTCAAGTTCTTATCAAAGCAAGTGTCGTTTCGAGTTTGCATCATTAATTTTATTATTGAATCAGTTGAAATTGATTATCGTTTTATAATGGGTCGAGTGTAGGTTTGGATTTGGATCATAAAATAATATCAAGTCAAATACATTGTTAATCAATAATAATTAGGTCGGGTTCAAGTCTGATTACGGGTCGTTATTCACATACAGAACATATGTAGGTCGGATTCAAATAACTTAAGGTTCCAATCGATTATTAAGGTCGGGTAAATTGTTGGCACCTTTAGCAGTTGTATTGAGAAAATTGGTTTTAAACAAGCTAGACAAATATTGCTCGAACATTGAGGTGAAACAAGTTGAAAGAGACATATATGCGATGTGCTATGATCTCGTGACTTACTTACCAAAAAGAATCGGAGGAGTGGACACAAGCTCCTCAAAGACCGTGATCGTTCATGACCTTAGTTTTATTCATTTCATGTAACGTAACGTACATTTTCCTATGATAATGAATTCCATGCATGCACTTTTGATTTCTAAAGAGTAGAATTTTTTGGTTTTTCTTTAGAGTGGGCCTTTGTGTTTCTAGTTATTTTGTTTCTATCGTAAATATTATGTCATTCCATATGTAAGGGTTTTAACTTTTGTAAACCTCTTGTATTCTTCACCATCGTCCATGCACCAACATGGCAACATTATATTGTTTGTCACAATTCAAAAATAGTTGGTGACTTTTTCATCTAAGGAAGAATTATTTTGCATTATTACAATTCAACCCTTTATGTTCAGTTTGATATGATCATATTATATTATTTAAGATGTAGTAAGGATGTTTTAATTTCATTCGGAGTGACTTTAAGTTATTCATCATCATCGTCAATATCTATCTATCTATAATTATATTACTCAAGCAAAATTTCTGCTAACGTCATACTTAACACGTGTCATACTATTATAAAGTAATTTCCTGCCTTTCTTTTTAAAGATGATGTCATCTATTTTTCTTTCTTCTACTTTACATCAATATAAGATTGGAAAATGTTATATATAAAAAATTGTGTGACTATATAAATTCCTAAATCATTCAAAACTACCTTTATTTCTTCCCTTTATTTCGTGTTTTCTATATACGTTTTTCTATAATAATTTTATCAATTAATGTGATAAAAAGTATTAATCTAAGTAAATTTTCTACTATAGTTCTATAAAACCTATTCAATAAATAAAAATATTCTTATAATTAAAATATTTAATAAAATAATTTATTATCAAACCGTGTATCGCACGGGACGACTTACCTAGTAATATAATTAAGTTTTAAGTTAGATTAGTTTGAGAAAGACCATGTTCAAATCTTAATCAATTGATGTATTTGCATGAAGTATTAAATAGATACATTTTAGGGTCAAGACATATTAAATAGATACATTAATATTCAACTTATTTCAATTTTGATTCAACTTATTTTATTTTTGATTCAACTTATTTTAATTTTGATTTACCTTATTTTATTTTTGATTCAACTTATTTTAATTTTGATTCAACTTATCTTATTTTGCTGAATTTATGTTTTCTAGACTAATATATTGCTCAACTCAATTTATTTTTGCTGATACTTATTTAAATAACTTAGAGGAGGACGTAGCCTATGTACATAAATATTAATCCAATAAGTCATATTATGCTCATATTGAACTTTGTTGTCTTGGAATTTCTCAAATAAATTGATAAACTCAACTTTAGGCGTGACAATGAAAATATATCAAGTCTTTCCCTCCAAAAAAGTCAATTATAAAACGATTGACTTGGAAAACTATTCTGTATTTTAAAACTTTATCACACCTCTGAAATTATTCATAAATGTTTGTAAATGGTGGGTATTATTGTTAATATCGTACGTAAGGATTATAAAAAATCTAGTAAGATCACACGTGATAATACTTTATAAGGTCCTATTAAGTTTACCTTAAAAATAATCAATCGGTAAAAATTATTTCTAATCGGTTCAAATTAGTAAAAATCAGTAAAAAAACAATAAAAATAATTCTAATTCAGTAGAAATCAGGTGAAGTGAACACACTAAATCATTAAACTTTGAAGTTGACTAACCTTTCACCTTATTCCATATCAAGATTATATCTCTCTAAAATTCTTTGTTAAACAATGAGAGCCGATAAGTTTGTTCATTCATACTACGAAGTTATAACCCTGATTTGTAATTAGGTTTACATATACATAGCCAATTACAAATTCACCTAGGCGTTATTACTTAACTGAACAAAAGTTTTGTTTGTAGTAAGGTCTATAGAGTCACAAATGGCGATCATATTGACATATTTTCACCTCATACTCGGAGATCTTGGATTTCACGGTCCAAAACTTACACGTTAAATTATATACGAATAATAATAATTACTTATATAATTTGATACAAAGGACTCCGTATAATATATTAAATAATTTGATACGTTTGGTAACTACTAATTAATTTGAGTCCTACAATATTGATAATCCAAGTTTATTCCAACTAATTAAAGCCAAAATCACATTGGTGTTAAACTCTTGACAATCAGAGAAATCCTACAGTGAAAGCAGACATCACCTATCATCAAATGCATGTCATTATCTTCCAAATTCCAAGTTCTCAATACATAACGTCTATAAAAAAAAAGGCTTACTTCTTTTAGGAGAGCTTGATGAGGTTTGATTACAAGTTTATAACTATAATTCAAGGCTCCCCTAGTAAAGAGCTTATTTATTTTTTTTAGTAAAAAGTTTATTTTTAATGAGCTAGTTGAATTTAACATTGGAAATAATAGTGTTTTTAAGCTAGAGGGTTAAAATTTTTTGATCAAATTACATTTTTATCCTAAAGTTACTAGAATTTACATCCTATACAAGCTATATTTGTGAATAATAAAATATGTCAATATTTATATTTGTCATCTAATATGTTCAAGTACCTACCAACTCCAAGTTACTTGCTATAGTTGTTATTTCACATGTCTAAGTTATAAACTTATAATATAAACCGTTAGTCAAACCAGCCGTTAATATTAGCCAGTAAACCCGCCAATGCAACCCACAACTAACAAACCACTACCCACTAATCACCAAATAGGGCCCTTAGCTATTACTCCGTACTCTTATTCAACCCATTGGTCCAAAATATTAATGATTATATAATTTTTGCAATAAACATAAAGCAAAACCACTTTAGTTAAAACATCACCAATGACTCATTGCGAGTATGGAATATCTATTTCTAAGAGTCTAACGTGGGGATAAAAAGTTTGATTTCAACATAATTTTAAATGTTTTTTTTTGTTTCTAACTTAGACAAACTTATAAAAATTTGATATTATAAAAATTTATATTAAGATTAATCAAACATAATTCCGTTGAATATATTATTTGTTATAATATAATTAGAATATGTTATTAAATTTTTTAAATTGAAAAAATATAGCAAACGAGATATCTACGAATCAACAAAACCAGCAAACCACGAAACAAGCCCACAGCATTGCCTTTGTCATCGTTTAAGCCTTCGATGTAATGTCTACTCTGCAAAACCAGTCTTGAGTATTCCACATCACTTCCTTATGCTCGTGAGTCGTGACTTCCACGGGCCCTAACATTTCCAGCTAGTGTGTCAAACCATCAAAGATATGACGCAGCCTATGTCAGTATGTCACTAAACAGTCCAACCTTACCAGACCCTATCGAAACTTCCAACACTCGTGATTTGTACTTCCATCTGTTTCATATTTCAGAAATCTTTTTAGGAAAATATATCTTGTATGAGTCCTAAGTCTAGTAAAAATGTAAAATACGAGTCGTCGTAAGAGTTGTATTCCTTATAGGTAGGGGTGTCAAATCGGGTTAGCGGGTCGGTTCTGGGTAAACCTATCGCGGGTCGGTTCTTATCGGGTCAATTTTGCCTATCGGATCGGTTTCGGTTCGGGTCGGGTCATTATCGGTCGGGTTAAATCGGTTATTTGCTTGGTCGGGTTCGGTTCGGGTTCGGGTCGGGTTGTATTCGGTTCGGGTTTATGTCGGTTCGGGTTGTATTCGGTTCGGGTCAAGGTCGGTTCGGGTTGTATTCGGTTCGGGTCAAGGTCGGTTCGGGTTGTATTCGGTTCGGGTCAAGGTCGGTTCTAGTACAATCGGGTAGGTTCCTAAATGGGTTATATCAGGTTATTTCGGATTTGGGTCAAGATCGGTTCTGGTAAAATTGGGTCGGTTCCTGAACGGGTTATAGCGAGGTTATTTTGGGTTCGAGTCAGGTCGGTTCTAGTAAAATCAGATCGATTCCTAAACGGGGTTATTTCAGGTCAAGGTCGGTTTTGATAAAATCGGCCAATGATGATGGTTAATTCATAAATTGGACAATGATGATGTCAATAAGTCATTTAAAAACAAAATATTTATGAGGTAATGATTTTTAAATGTGTATTTTCCTATCAAACTAGTTTATAATATACGATGTTAAGTTTATATATACATAAGAACTTATAATATGTTTAGTTTGATATCGACAATGACAAGTTTGGGTTCAAAGTTATTAGATATTAGGTAAAAAATAGGTCTGTCAAAATTAGGTCATATTCATTTATATTCAGATTATTAATACATCTAGTGAATTCGGGTAACGAATTGTTATAAATCGGGTTATATCGGTTATGTGTCGGTTTCAATCGGTTTCGGGTTCTTTTCGAGTCGGGTCCGTAACGGGTCGGGTCTGTAACGGGTCGGGTCTGTAACGGGTCGGGTCCGTAACGGGTCGGGTCCGTAACGGGTCGGGTCCGTAACGGGTCGGGTCCGTAACGGGTCGGGTCTGTAACGGGTCGGGTCCCTAACGGGTCGGACACGGATCGGGTTCGGGTCTTTGAATATCGGGTCAAATCGATTTCGGGTTAACTTCAGGTCGGGTTGGGTCGGTTTTTGGGTCTCACTTTTCGGGTCATAATCAGGTCGGGTCCGGGTCGGTTTCGGGTAACTTATCGGGTCGGGTCTGATTCTGACAGCTCTACTTATAGGATACTATATGTTGCACTGTATATTCGTGATCATTGAGAATAGAAAGGCATGTTGTTTCCTTCGCGTAACCTTATTTGTTCCTTAACAAATTTGAACTACTCCTTCCGCCTCCATTGATTTTATTTCTTTACACTTTTTTGGTGTCTATCTTTAAAGACGTTAAGAGTTTGTTTCTATAGTCGTGAACTCATGTCACAATTATAAACTCGAAAAAATTAGGGTAATTTGCAAAAAACTATGACGTAAAAATATCATCTTATGAAAAACTATTATATAAAACACTAGTGGAAAAATTGACATATAATACATTTTATATGTTTCGGTTCTTCACAAAACCAGAGTATAAGCTTATGGCTGATTCGTTAATATTTATTTTGGATATAATATTATGATAGCTGCTCCGGTTTATATAATCGGAGCATAAAACATCACCAACAAGCAATGCAAAGTATAATTCATTCGAGCGTAGTATATGGTTAACATTATAAATTAAACCCATTGCGAATTCAATAGCATGCAGCGAATTGCGAATTCAATAGCATAAAACCCATTACGAATTCAACAGCATAAAATCCATTTCAAATTCGAAACACCATTACTCCCAACCTTATTCCTCACTTCAAAAATTTCCAGTGAATTACGCCCATTGCGAATTCGAACCACCACGAATTGTTTCCATTGAATTTGTGGCACATTGTGAATTCGAACATTACACATAGTAGCGAATTCAAACCACCAATTATACCTAATTACCCAGCAGCAAAACAACGAATTTGAACCACCCAATGAATTCAAACAACAAATTACAACAAGCGAATTCGAACAACGAGGTCAAACATTGGGAATTCGAACCACGTTATTCCAACCAGCGAATTGTTTAAAGCTGGTAGATTCCTTAAATTTGTCAACCAGCTCGTAGAAAAATTTTACCGAATTTAATTTTGGCACATTGTATTCAACTTAAATGAAAATTTTGGTGTAGGGATTAGAGAATGTGCGTATAAAAAGGGAGATTCAAGGCTTTGTCATTTATGGGTATGATTTTTTACTTTATATGTTGTTCTTCTTAGTTTTTGATATTTTTTAGTGAAGCTTATCGACAATTTATGCTCTATACTTTGTCTGTTAATTGGTATAGTCTATTGATGATTTTTTTTGTTAATGTATTGTTGTTGGAAACTGCTATGGAGTGTTTTGATGACTTTAAGCTATTTCTATGTGTCACCGTTTTCTGTATGTTCCTAAACTTAACTTCAGGACCCTTCCTCTTTTTGGTTCAGTCAACCATTGTCCTTTGTATGGTTATAAGTTATAATTATTGTAATTATCATGTTATTGTACTTGTACAATTGAAGATTGAGTTGCTCTCCATGCTAGCATGGAAATCTACTCTAATTTCCACCCCCTTCGTTTAAGACATAAATATGCTATTACTGGTCATCAAGTAATTTATATTGCTCTACATTTTTGGTCATGACTATGTCATAGTCATATGAGATGTAATATCCTAACACAGAACACTAGAACCTATGATCTTCTAATGATTCCCGCCTCACATATTTTGATCTCTAAAAGATCTTGCCTGCTAAAGATGTCTTGGCTCTCCTGGATGATGGCAAAATAGCTACCCTTGCATTTTTTTAATTTAATTGTATGTACATGAATAGGTGTATTTTTTATGTGTCTGGTTATGTGCTTTGCCATGTTATTAGAATGTTTTCTTTTTTTGTTAGATATAATCATAGATTCATAGACCAGTGTTGCTCTTCATAGGATAAGCTTTGTGAGAGCTGCTTAGTGTGGCTCTGGTGTTGTGTTAGAAGGGTAGTGCTTTAATATTGAACGAATAATGGACACTAAGAGGGATATGAGGTCACTCCCTGTTTAACACTAAGAGGGTGGTTCTGGTTAATGGTTGTAGTTTTGCGTGGTGTCCTCATCTTTTTATCCTAACACTAGTAAAGTTGAGGGGAGCTGCATGCTAATGTCAAAATTTCTAGAGGACTAGGTAGGTTGCTGCTGTTATATTTGGGTGGCTTCTGTATAGTTCTGTTTGGTCAGTTGCTTGTTTGATGTTGCTTAGTCAACTTAACCTCTGTCCTTGTACCCAAAATAGTAAGAAATGACTTTGTACGAGGCTGCTATAAATCATTTTGCATATGAAGCACACCTTTTACTTAGGATAGTAAAACTGTCCAGTTTCTTAGGATAGTAATGCATACCTTTCTACTTATTGATAACATGATCAACTCCTTCATATCCATATGCTTTTCATGTGGGGATGGCCTAGAATGTCCAGTTATATGAAGTTAATATAAAATAAAGATTAACTACTATATAATATGCAAATCTATTTTAGTATGCCTAAGATGAAATGAAGAGTTGGGAGTAACGTATGTTGTGAATATGATAAGTATGTACAAAGTATGTGCCTCTATGTAATTTTTAGTCATATTGGCCATGTTAGACCACAACATGTCACTTTGGCTTATTAATTTGATCTGATGGTATTAATGGGTAGGTATTAAAGGGAAAACTCATCTCGTATTGTCTGTCAGGTTAAGGTTGTTGTTCGTGACAATGCTCAAAGGTAGTATGCTCATAAGCTAAAATTGATTAGCAGAGGTTAGTGGCATGATCTATGTTGAAATAGATTTAACATACCCACTGATTCATTTATATGACTTTTAGTACTTTAACTCACTGTATGAAACTTTATTGCATTTTCCCAGTGATTTTATGGTATATTATGTATTTTTTCAAAGTTGGATCTGAAGCAGCTTGCTGAACTGAGAGAAGCTCAACTTTCATATCGCGGATGAGGTATCTTCTGTGTAGCATCGTATCAGATATGTTTTACGGTTAAATGGAAATAATTTTTTTTGATATTGTTGGATCTTTTTCTTATAGGTAGCTGAGGAGATGTTTAAGGATCATACAAGGAACTGCATTTAGTACGTAGTTAGATTCTTATATTTGATCCCTATATATAGCCATCGTACATTGTAGCAAATTTTTGTATTTATATCTATATATATATGTAGTTTTTATGTTTAATTTAGTTTGTGACTCAAATCATGTACAATTATATTTAAAAATTAGTTTTATATAAAGAGTATTGAAAGCCTTTGAGCTTGCTTTGTTCTAATATTTGCATTGAATAATATTTCCAATAACAATAATTAGCATTTGCAAAAAAAAATTAGACTTTATGCTCGGGTTCTTGGAAAACCGGAGCATAAATGCTATTATATGCTCCGATTTTCCAAGAATCGGAGCATAAAGTCTATTTTTTTTTTAAAAAAGGAGACTATATGCTCCGATTTTCCAAGAACCGGACATAAAGTCTCCATTATGCTCCGGTTCGAACAGGAGCATAAAGACATTTGCAATATGCTCCGGTTACATCTACTTTGGGCCAAAATCGGAGCATAAAGCCTTCAAAAAACGGAGCATAAAGCCTTCAAAAAATCAGAGCATATGTGGTTTTTTCCACTAGTGAAACCAATCTTGTGAAAAACTACTTTATAAAAAATTCCAATTACATGCAGGAGACCACCATATAGTGGTTTTCTAGACGTTGACATGGTTTTGCATGGTTGAATTGGTACATGACAGGCACGTGTGACTGGGTGAAATTTTCTATCTCTTTTTTCCTTTATTTCCTTCTTCTCTCCCCTATTGAACTTGGTCTCTGCCTTAGATGCGGTCAAGAAAAGGAAGATGAAAATAATTAATTTAATTAATCTATTCAACTTTTAGGCATAGTTCATTCTTCAACAAAAGGTTATGATCAATATGTTGAGAAGCTTTGGATATAATCGGATCACGATTTTTGAGTTTAGTAAGTTTTTGTTATTTTGAGTCTAGATTTTGCTTACATGTTTTTATATTTCACTTGAAAGGGTTTTTTCTGTTTTAAGCTTTAGGGTTTGGGGCCAAATTTATGGGTTCCAATTTGTATTGGGTCAAGTATAGTTCCAAGTTGTATTAGGCAGGTCAAGATAAGGTTAAGGGTCGAATCTAGGGTGTTAATTTCGCTTCCTAAGTTGTTAAATAAAATTCCGAAAAGATTAGATATGGTTTGTTAGGTTTTCGGATTTTTAGGAACACATAAGCTAAGGTCCGAAAATCATTAGAAAATGTTAGTTAGGATTTTAGATTTTTAGGATCAAAAGACAAGCTTAGTTAGAGTTAGGATAATGTTTGGTTAGATTAAATCTAAATCTATCCTAATCTTATCCAAAGTCAAGTATATCTTTTAGATTCCTAATAAGAGTCTAAGTAGGTGTCTTTAGTGTTCTAATAGTCGGCCAAGAATATTATAAATAGGGATTCATGGCCGAAATTTTCAGGTGTGTTGTGTTGAATAAAAACTTCAAGTTTTCAAGTTAAGCTTTCTTTGTTGATTGCTTTTAAGTTTAGTGATAACCTTAGAGTTAGGAAATTTGGTTTCTTACTTTTTCCACCTTAAAGGACGTGTTTCCTTTAAGTTATATGAAAGTCCACCAGCTTCCCATATCATATTGGTATTAGATTCGGGCCGTTTTGAGTCATCCAAGAATTGTCCAAGATTTGTTCTTTCTTCAAAGTTTTCGTGGTTTTACTAATGTTTGGTCAATAAAGGTGCAATCTTGAAGGTTTTCGTTAAGGAAAAACACGCAAGTCTCGTGCTATTAGATTGGGTTAGTTGAACTACCATCCAACTTTTTTCCCTTTTAGCTTTTCCAAGTTTCACTAGGAGTGTAGTGATTCTCTTCCTAGTTATTGTTGGCGTTGCTTGGTCTGCCACAAATCACATGTAGGGCTAACACCCCTACCAAGTGTAGGGTTTTGGGTTGTTTGGTTGTCTTTCTTCTTATGTTGGGGAAATTGTATTGATTTTCCTTTTACTAGTTGGTTTAAGAGTTTTATTTTGGTGGTTATTCCTATTCGGATTTGGATTTGTAGTATTCTTTTTCCTATTCCTTGTTGATATTGACATTGAAGTAAAATTTTATAGTTGCCTTTATCTGCTTGGTTTTGGAATTGTGCTCTAAATCTTTTTCGAAGTTGGAATTGGAGTGTAGTTCGGGTGGTTTTGATTTCAGTGATTCCCTTGTTGGTGTGGATTGTTTTTATTACTATTTCTTGGTTGATTACCATGAATGCAATGTCACATATTGATTTAAGCATCATCCTTACTTCCATTAAATCATTGGTTAAGGAGGTTAAAACCCCAAACAACAAACTTGATAAGCTAATGGAAAACGTAGAGGAAAAGCCACGCCGGTTTTTTGTGAGAGTAAAACCTATGCTTATTTGTTTGAAAAGGGTAGCATTTAGTCAAAGGTGGATCCACTTCCCCTGAAAGTGATGCCATCTACTCTTTTACCTCCTGTGCAAATAGCTGAGAATCAAGAATATAGGGCTACCTCTTGTACTCCTATGCAAGATTTAAAACCCGAGACAAAAATTGAGGTTGAAGAAGTATTCAAGAGAGAAGACAGTGTTTGCGAAGAAAGTTCTCATGTAAATTCTTTACTTCAACTTGAAGATATTTTGTTGAAGAAGAAATGAGTCAACCAAAGGATTATCAAGGAAGAAATGAGTCAACTTGAAGATATCTTGTAAATTCTTATGAAGATTCCGTGAACTTTGAATGGTTACTAAGATGAAGTGATCAAATGATTCAAGAAGAATTTTCATCACTTGAGGAGTTATCTTTTGAATCAGAGAAGAATGATGATACTTCTGCAAATTTGGTGATCATTAGCTCAAAAACAAGTGGGCCAACAGATTTCTTTGTTCAAAAGAGTCTACAAACTCATAACTTTATTTTAGTTCTTCATTCGAGTCCTACTTTAAGTCACCGGATTCGAGGACGAATCCTTTTTCAAGAGGAGGAGGATGATGCAGTTAAGAGAAGGAAGATGAAAATAATTAATTTAATTAATCTATTCAACTTTTGGGCATGGTTCATTCTTCAACAAAAGGTTATGATCAGCATGTTGGGAGGCTTTGGATATAATTAGATTAGGATTTTGAGTTTAGTAAGTTTTTGTTATTTTGAGTCTAGATTTTTCTTACATATTTTTACCTTTCACTTGTAAGGGTTTTTTATGTTTTAAGCTTTAGAGTTTTGGGCCAAATTTTTGGGTTCCAATTTATATTGGGCCAAGTATGGATCCAAGTTGTATTAGATAGGTTAAAATAAGGATAAGGGTCAAATCTAGGGTTTTAATTTCGATTCCTAAGTCGTTGAATAAAAAACTAAAAAGATTAGATAAGGTTTGTTAGGTTCTCGGATTTTTAGGAACATATTAGCTAAGGTATGAAAATCATTAGAATATGTTAGTTAGGATTTCAGATTTTTAGGATCAAAAGATAAGGTTAGTTAGAGTTAGGATAACGTTAGGTTAGATTAAATCTAAATCTATCCTAATCTTATCTAAAGTCTAGTATATCTTTTAGAGTCCTAATTAGTGTCTACGTAGGTGTCTTTAGTTTTCTAATATCCGACCAAGAGTAATATAAATAGGGATTCATGGCCGAGTTTTTCACGTGTGATGTGTTGAATAAAATCTTTAAGTTTTCAAGTTAAGCTTTCTTTGTTGATTGCTTTTTAAGTTGAGTGATAGCCTTAGAGCAAGGAAATTTGGTTGCTTGTCTAAGTTCACATAAAAAGACATGTTTCCTTTAAGTTTTATCAAAGTCCCACCAGCTTCCCACATCATATCATTTCCCCTCACTTATGGGGCTTGAGGACACTAAAGACGTTGAAGTGTTGCTCAATTTGATGAACCACTACTCTGGTTTTAATATTTTTGCTCGATGAGTGAAAATAAATGGATGTTTCAACAGTAGAGCTAATGCAGGAAAGTCTCACTAATTAGTTTTTGTTGCTCAAAGAGAGGCATAAAAACCATGGGAATGATGTACACATACTTGACATACAAAGAGGGGGAGATGCCTCCTCTTCAAATGCATCTGGTTTAAAGTTTTCTCATAGTGATGGTCCTAATAATGATGATAGGAAAATAAGTGGTATGCAAACACCTTCTCCATCATCACCTTCACGTAGTCACACTATTATCAGAGCTCCTCATCTATTTGGATAAGCGAGGGGATTGATCATCGTAATTCCAATCCTTTAGATTTAGGCTTTTGGATATCCATGGTACTAGAGTTTACATTGAGTCAGATTATAGCATCCATTACTACCTTGAGTTTGTTAAGAGATGAACGTCCTCAAGCCCCATAATAAAGCAGAGACCAAGTTCAATAGGGGAGAGAAGGAAATAAATAAAGGGAAAAAGAGAGGGAAAAATTTTCACCAAGTCACACGTGCCCCTCACATGCTAAGTCATCCCCACAAAACTAGATCAACACCCAAAAACCACTATGTGGTGGTCTCGTGCAATCAAAATTTTTTATATGGTGGTTTTTCACAATATTGATTTTATATAGTAGTTTTCACAAGATTGGTGTTTTTACGTGATAATTTCTGGAAAATTACCCAAAAAATTAAGATACAACAAGTATTTAAGATTGTATTCCAACATAGCAAAGTTTGCTATACTATATAATGTTTCATATGATGAGGTCGTCGTAACTTATTAAAAATACCTAGCAATACCTTCAACTTTATAGTTTGGTAAGTAGGATCGAATTACAAGATTAACAGTTCCAATATCTAATGTGATTTTACTAGCGCTGAACGGTTATTGAAGTTATTGGGAGCAAATACCACTTATGTGTTTAACTGCGGGGGGTGAAAATGAACACTCAACCTAAGAATAATAAATACCAAATTTGTAAAGTGATCAACTTCCCCTGTGTCTTTCTCCACTTACAGTTAAAATCTTGGAGTCTCAAAAAGCATATGCTAGATCAGTTAATTAATATAGGGTAGGATGACAAGATTTGGGAATGTCACGCTCAAAACTAATGTCCATTCCGCTAAATGCCCAAATGTCGGATTCTAATCTATCCTTATTAGGATTCATCAAAATCCTAAATTAGGGAACTATTCACTCATTGAAAACATAATCATGAAATAAATTATCAAAAAAAGCATAATCAATATATGATAAGAGAATTTTGGATGAAGTAGAATACTTGTATTAATGTAGAATCCGGAATCAATGAATGGTACAATGAAGAGAAATGTTCCTTGTCAATATCCACATGCTCGAATAAGAATAAAAATTTGAATAATATGCTAGAATAACTTAAAGCCTTTGTATATTAACAAATAATTATATTGGGTTTCAATAAACAAAACTACAAAAAATAGGCCTAAGATAGTATGCACGGACGGTCAGCGTCAAAATGCTAAAAATAACTTATGACCAAAACTCAATTTTTTGGGCAGACACTGACGAGCCCTTTGCAGACTCTTCCAACTCCTACTTTCTTTAGTGATGTGGTTTTAATCTTCACATGGTAAGAGAAAGGGACGTGTGGGGTGTCCATATGTTTGAGTCTAGGTTCAGTACCCCAGTTTTCGCTCTTGCTTTGCATGGTTGCCATGATATGCCTAAGTCTTCAAGCCGTGTGTCCACGCCAAGGTTAGTGCTTCAATTTAAAAACTCAAGGTTCTTTGAAAAGGATATCAAGGCTTCATATATCGTTCCATGATGCCTTTAGCTCTCACTAAAATTCTTGGATCGCCCTAATATTCTTGAAATTAATAAAAATACTAGAAACATGTATGAACACATCATATAGGAGCAAATGAGCTAAAATTGACTAAAACTACACTAAATGCACCTAAAGTATATGCAAATGTCCCTAAAACACCCCAAAAATATACATTAAAATAAAACTTATCAAATCCCCTAAACTAAATCAATGCTTATCCCTAAGCATTTAAAGAGTAGATTTGTTTGTTTTAAGAGAGAATCACGAGCGAAACTGATGAAGAAAGCAAGGGGAAGTTATGAGGAGGAGAGGGAGATACAGAATCAACCCATGTTTTAATCAACCAAAGTATGAGAGACACACGCGAGTCTTCTGCAGAGTCGTTCGTGTCTGTTGTATTTAGTGAATTTCTTGGGTTTTTACCAGTTATGAGAAAATGCCCTTTAAAAAAGAGACACAAGTAGGTCCTTTATAAACTTATTCATGCCTATTAGTTTTTTTAACATTTTCGGAAATTCTAACATGTGTTTTTCGAAATAGCACAATGAGAGGGGACACAGACAAGTCCTCTACAAACTCATTTGTGTCCCTTTTGTTTTTCTTTGATTTTCATACAATGCTTCTCAATTCATCAAATCCTCTTTTTTCTCTTGACTTCTTTTCTATCAATCATGCATAAGACTCCTTATACAAGAAGAATAAGAAGCAATCTACACCATTGATTAAGATTAGATCCAAGTATTTGAAAAAATTCAGCTTTGAACTAGTTCCATGGTAGCCAATACTAAGTGACTCAACCAAACCAAAAAGCAATCATTACTCTCTCTCCTCTTACCATAATTTCATGCTTCACTGTTCACTCCCACCTAGTTTCTATGGCAACATCATTAAACCTCAAAAGACTTGCTAACTTATCAATAACAAACCACAAATTGATGGTAGTCTTAACAAATTTCAAATAATCACACATCAACTCAATGTTGAATCACGAATCAATTGTAATCTCATCAAATGCATCAACATCGAATCATGAAGGCAAACTCTTTAATCGATTAAACAATGTTATTATTGAGCATTGATGTGTAATTGTTTTCATTTTGATGGATTACATATTATTTTGCACAAAAATGTTGTGATTTATTGCTTCTAAGTGAATATCATATGAGTCGTATTCACTAATGTATTGGCTGCGAAATCGATCAATCTATGAAACCTTTTCTTTTGGACGTATTCATTCGGAATTAAATATTGATATTTCTTGTTAATTATAAATCTGCGAGTACTTCTCCCAATTGTTGTTAGTTTGTTCATAATTTGTTGTATGAGTAACTTGTTCTTAATTCTTCAATCTGTAAATTGCTCAATTTTCCCCCATTTGTTAAATCCTTTTTTAAAAGCATAGTTACTCTTTGTACACAGTATTGTGAAAATGTTCAAAACTATGTTTCTTACACATCGTGACAATTTTATTTTATATAGTGACCACTATTACATCTCCAACTTAACTCCTAAAACTAAAACACACATTACTGTAAATGGTACTAGAGTGTGATTTCCATATTGTGCTGAATAGGGCTGGAAACGAGCCGAGTCAAGCCCGAGCTTGAGAAGCTCGTGGCTTGGCTCGCTTTAGACTTATAAAGCTCGAGCTCAGGCTTGTGATTCGTCGAGTTTAAAAATTTGAGCTCGGGCTCGGCTCAATAAAAGCTCGTGGCTCGGATTTGTCGAAGGCTTATTCGGGTAATGAAACTCGATTCTGTTTAAAGATTGGTTTTAACTACACTCTTAATTAAGCTCGACTCGTTTAGGCTCGTCGAGCCCTCGAGCCTTAATTGTCTGAGCTCGAGCTCGGGCTCGTCTAATTCCGAGCTCGAGCTGAGCTTTAGGCGATTCGATCTCGAGTAGCTCATGAGCTAGCTCAACTCATATCCAGCCCTAGTGCTAAAGATAAAAAGCATAGTGATGGTATGGTGTTTGAAAACTTTAAAAGTCGAGGAGTTTTATGTAAAATTGGGGAGAAATTTGAAGGAAACTGATGCGAAATCTATGAAAAATGATGAGAATTTGAGAGAGAAAACTTAAAAAAGAAAGTAACAGTGACAGAACCAAAGAAATTGACATAAAAATCGAAGAAGAAGCACATTCTTTACACATTGAGAAGCCATTTAAAAAAAAAAAGAAAATAGGCCTCAAATCGGATAAAATAAGCCTTGAATAGTGTATGTTAAGTAATTACATCCTATCCATTGATCAAAGAAATGGAAGGATTAGATTCTTTCTCATCCCTTTTCATTTTGAAGGGTCTTCTTACACTATTGTAAATTTACAAAAAGTACTCCCTCCGTCCTATTTTTTCTACATTTCTATTTATTGAGTTAAAATTTAAATATTTTGACTATAAAATAATAAATTCAAATGGTATCTTCTTAGATGCATGTTAATATAAAATTTATAATATTAAGTTTTCATAAATTTTTGTCTTTTAGATTTAAATATTAAAATATTTAAATTGTATTTTAAAAGCCGTAAAAAATCAAACAAGTAGCTAATAACTGATGAGGTTAAACATATTTAAAGTCAAAGAGGCGAAGAAGATTAAGACGTCCAATTAGTGCAGTGGCATTAAAATCTATCTATATTGCTAGAGATGCGAGGTTCAAACCCTTGCCCCCCAACCTTTTATATTTTTCATTCCCCCATTCAGCCTCACTACCTCACTTCACTCTGACCATCACCTCTCAATTACGCTGATCGACGCCGTTCACCGCTGTCCGCCGCCTGTGACTGGATGGAATTGCAAAATTCCGGTAGCCCACAACCAAGACAATGAATTCTCAAATCGCATTTCAGTTCACAAAGCAACCGTTCTACCAGGATGATGATATTCGTCAAATGTCAGTAATTTTTTTTGAACTTTTTTGTTTTTGGTAATTTAATTCACCTTTTGATTTTATTTTTTCAAATTACTGTTTTTTTATTGAAAAATTACCGTGAAATTGAGAATTTGATTTTGTGGTTTGGTTGAATTGACATGCAGTGGAAGCGTCAATTTCTCGATGTTTTCGGCGTTAGAGATCAGTAAAATCGCCGAAGTTCAAGTTTCTAAAGGCGTTTATTATGATAAAAACAAACTTCCGATTGCTGACGGTTTATTGGACCTTAAAATGGTTTACTTTCTTATTCACCTACAATCATTTATTTTTGAGAATTCATAAGTTATTCCAATTTTCTGATTCAATCCAAGAATTAATAGATAATCTCTCTATCCCTAATTGTTTGCCAAATCTGACTTTTCACGATCACATATGATTTTTCATGATATCCAAGATATGATTTTAAACATTTTTATCTTTAAATCCTTAATGTAAAAAATATGAAAACTTATATTTAAAAAATTTAAATTGAAATACATTTAATGAGATCCCACTTGAATATATTATTTCTTATAATATAACGAGATTTAGTGGTAAACTTTTTGAACTTTGATTTTATAAAGAAAAATATGGCAAAAATTAAGGGATGGAGGGAGTAAATGATTATTAGGCGTAATGTGAATTGTGCAAAGGTGCATTGAGGATTTAGATGATAGGTATCCTTCTGTGTCTCGGGGCACCTTGGTCACACTCTCAACCTTAAATTGATCTAGGGACCTTTGGTCAAAATTTTAAAATTTCGACGTTTCGCGTTGCCTAGGCTAAGAGTTGCGCCGTGTTCCAAATTTTTACACATGAATTGTAGAACCTATAGTGCCCATCAATGCTAAATTGGTATGTGTATACCAATTGGAAGTAGTTTGAAAACTGTAGTTTGGTGTAAATATAACAATTTGTAGTTCATGATGTTACTTAAAATATTTTTGAGAGGAACATAACTATTGCGTGATGCATTGAAAATTTGTAGCACATTGAAAGTTGGTTACTAAATGATACATCTGTTTTTTAAATGGACTAGGTAGTGCACTACAATTTGAGATTGTGTGGCGTTACTGTGTGTCTATGCAATAAATAATTTAGTGATTCTACAGTTTTTAATAATGTTTTCATCAATTGATTCTGGAAAATGTAGTGAATTAAATATCTATGATACTATGAAGAGTTACTTAATTGTTATAATCTCGTGTAATGGAAATGGTAGGCTATAGTTACTTAAACACGTAGACAATTGATCGCATTGTATGTTACCCATATGGTGGTAAGGGGAATGAGGAACATCATACTAATCCGGGAATTGGTATGATGAATAAGGAGTAAAGGAGTCTCTTGATATGCTACATCACTTGTTTTTGGTTTACGTAATGTTTTTCCCTTTCATTGCTTAAGATGTTATTTTGCTTTAGGGACCTGCACACAAAAGTGCTGGTATTTGTGCAACATGTCATGCAAAATTCGACGACTGCCAAGGCCACTATGGATATATCCCTCTTGCGCTTCCTGTTTTCAATATTGGGTATATTGGTGCCATTCGAGATATTTTGAAGTCTATTTGCAAGGTACCTTCTCTGGACATATTAATCAATTGATTTTACTCAAGTCTCAGGCATTTTTTCTCCTCTTTACCCTTTGTGCAGTGATGCTTGACATTCAGTCAGAGCATGCTGGCAAAGCATGTTATTTTTTGCTTGTTGACGTACATAGTAGATATTTTTGTTCCAAGTTATAAGATTGATGCGACTGATCTACATCCTTAATGTAGTATAATTATATAAGACGGGGAGACTTCTTGTTGTTTTGTTAAGTGCACAACTTCTATGATTTAAACATATGATGTCTCATAGGATGTTAAATGTAAGAGTTGATGAGAGTGAAAGAGTTTGGGTGCTCTTTGGCATAGAATTTGTGGGGATGAATTGTATGGAGATGAGAAATATAATGGAGTGGGTTTAAAGAAAACAATAAATTGCTTTGCTCGTTTTTTTTTTTAAATTTTTCTTGGCAGTTGCCTGTTTTATTGAAGTTGCTTATTTTGTCCATAGATAAGACTGACTGAGATTTTGCTGATATTCTCTGATTTGGGTCTTGTCGATGAGACTATTTTTACCCTCATTTAGGAATGATTTAGGAAATATTTATCAAAATTATCTTTGCGAAGCCTTATGTGATTTAAGGTTGCCAGCCAAAATAGGCCTTGGGAAGATATTGTGCTGGAATGCTTGTGAGGAAGGGAATTGGAGGATATATTTAATACTGAGAAGACTTGTTGGATGTATGTGATCTCATGCTGGATATAGCTGGGGTATACTGCAGAAGACTTGTTGTTTCTTTTATTATTGAGTTCATTGTATGACTTTTTTTCTGGCTATGCAGACATATAATTATTCAACCATTCTAGAAAGTAGTTTCTTGCTATCTTATCTGGTCTACACCCTTACTGATATTAAGCAAAGGAGCCTGCTAGCCTGCCATTGGGTAATATATCTTGAGGTGCTTGTGATTGCTGCCACGGAATCAAATTTGCAGGCTATGCAGTCACAGTGCAGTGATGTTGGCTCCCACTATGTTTAGAAATAAAGACTTCTTGATGCCAAAATCAAGCTCTCATGATCTGGTTACTAGAGCTTCTTCTTATGTGAAGCCTTGATTGATGGTTCTTTTTGTTTTTTTGTTTTATTTATTTATGATGAAGTGCTAATGGACATTAGCAAGACGGTTTATCTTTTTTTAATGTCTTTCTCGTGTCTGTCTGTGTAGTTATGTAGACGCGGTGGTGGTCCGACAATATTTACTTATATACAGATAATAAATTATGAAGTAGAAGTTTGTTTTTACGTGCTCATCTTTCAATATTGATTTGATTCTTTGTCATGCATGTCATCTGAGTTTTATGTACTTATCTTTCTATCAGTCTTGTTCGCGAATTCTGCTGCCAGAAAAAGATTTTCAAGATTATTTGAAGAAGATGAGGAGGTTAGATACATTGCACAAAATTGCTTTGAGGAAAAAGATTTTGGACAGATTTTCCAACAAAAAACAAGTAGAGTGTTTCAGATGCGGATACATTAATGGTACTGTCCTACTTCCCTTATAGCTGAAGATGAATGTAAATGCTTCTGCCTTTTCCATTTAATAACGATTACTTTACCTTCCTCACCTTGTCTTCCCTTCTTTTTGTGTGGGTCTCTTGCTGTCCTCCTTGCTTGTGACTTAGAAGCTACAGGGACCAAATGGATACTGGAGAAAATTGTCTTTAGGAACTGATTTTTCCCTTTTTCACTTTCTTACACTGGGAAAGATGTAAAAATGTTCTCTGGATTCTTGGTAACAAATTTTCTTAGGTTTTTTTTTTCATTGGCTAACTCATTGAGGCTTTGTTTACGAGTATCACTAGAAATAAGAGGAGGAGGGGGGGGGGGGGGGGGGGGGGGGGGGGGGGTTTGTTTTGTTTGGGTGTTTAACTAAGAGAATAAGCCTTGAAAAGATAAGATTAAGATAAGAGATAGATTACATCAAAGATAAATTATAATTAGATTAGAACTAGTATGTTACATAAAAGATAGATAAATTATAATTATATTAGAACTAGTATGTTAAATAAAAGATAGAATTAGGAGTTTCTTTGTACTTGTATAAATACCTAGAGCTTGTAACACAAACATTCAGATTATTCAAGTAGTACAAAAATACAAAAATCACAAATTACAGTGTTCTAATTTAGCTGATTCTCTTTCCCATTCTTGAATGCCATACCCAGTTGCCCTGAGTATATAAAGGTGTTTTGCTCGGAAGTCTATGCCGTTATTTTACTTGTTATCACGTTTTGATAATAAATCTATCTTCTCATATTGCGAAAGTTCCTTACAGTTCCAGCTACTTATAAATTTCAGGAAAAGTGACGAAGGGTGCGTCTCAACTGGCTATAGTTCACTGTCTTCCTAAACGAGCTATTGCTGAAGATGAGGGAGAATCGTCCAAGAGTAGTATTATATATCCACTTGATGCTCTTTTGTTATTCAACCAAATGCTAGATCAGGTGAATTCTTGTCCTTATGAGCCCAATACATATTGTTTATGCACATATATAAGTATATACACACACTAACAAACAAACAAAGCCAAGCCTTAATCTCAAATAGATTGATCGGCTACTAAACCAAGAGTCTATCTCATGTGATCATCCTTAAAAATCCTCCTCTATTTCCTCCTATTTAGTGCATATCGTCATGTAAACCCATTTTCTCTTTATCTTTTTTAACTCGTTCCATGCAAGTCATTTTTGATCTACCTCGACCGCGTTTGAGGTCTTCATTTTCCAACCCCCCAATCAACTATTCAGTATCTAACATACCCAAATCATCATAAGCAATTTTCTCTTATCTTATCTTTAATGTTCATTACTCTGACTTTCTTTCATATATCTACATTTCTAAATTTGTCTCTCTAAGGTATTCCCACACATCCACCTTAACACATGCTAGATCTATCAGAAAGTGAAAGCTTAGCTTGCTCCTTTCCTTTCTCTTTGGTATGATTGGCCTTGTCTGAAGTTTGTGTTTAGAATTAACTTAGCATTAGACCTCATTAATGTCATAATTAAGAGGAAGAAGATGATGATATGATTGATTAAGCAGAAAATACAGAAATAAATGATAAACTTCAAGTGTTCGAGAGATTTGACACTCTCCTCAGACTACCTTAATTGCTCTAACTAATTACTGAACAATTCTTAATATGATTCTCCCTCTCGCTGATTAGCTTTTTTATTAGCTTTTTTTATTTACAGAGCTCTACTAGTCTAACCTACTGTCTTCTTCCAGAAGCTCCTAATAACTGAATTATAACGCATATGCCCCTATATATTGAATCTTAATAGTTTGTTGAAAATTAATGGAGAACACACACACACAACAGTAATTTCCTGTGGAGTAGCATAAGTGGAGCTGATTTTTTCAAAATGGTCCACTGAAACTAATTAAAGCAGAAGTAGTATAATAACTGTGAATCAAAGGGAGTGAACTACAAAAACCATTTAATTCTCTAGAGTTCTTTAATGGATGATAATGTTATCACCACCTTGTTATAAGCCAGTTTGTATTTATTTCTGTAAACTTGCAGGACTGTGAGCTACTCTGTATTGCTGATAGACCGGAGAAGCTTATATTTACCAATATATTCGTTCCTCCTGTGTCCATTCGTCCTTCTATTTTTGTGGATGGAGGAACTATAAGGTTTGTTTTTTAAATATCTTTTTGTTCCTCTGCCTTATTTCTGTCTTTAATTTTGCATTCTAGTGGCATTTCTGTTTAGGTTTGTTTTGATGTTTCCTCTACATTGTAAACACTTGCAGCAATGAAAATGATATCACTGAGAGGCTAAAGAGAATTATTCAAGCAAATGCTTCCCTTCGTCAGAAAACGGAAGGAACATGTAACTCTCTTCGAATTCTGGTGAGATAATTGTATATTTTTGAATGCTTTTTTTACAAGTGGTTTGCCATTTTGACAAGGATCACATCTCCATGTCTAGGATCTTAGTTTAAAAAGGCGCGAGGTGCCCTAAAGCGGTACGGGTCTCGGCACTAGGTTCCAAGTGAAGGTGCTAGCCTTTGGGTATGAGGTGCCCCAATTATGCCAAAAATCAAATTTCACGCTTGTAAATTGTATTTTGTACTCAAAACAACATAATACTGATATAATAAGTGCATAAATTGGTATGCAAACACATTAAGCGTTCAAGCTTCCTAAATAGCTCAATTAATGAACTTATTCACTATATAAGTTTATGTCCACATCATCATCATCAAACTCATCCTCATCTCCTTGGACAATTGCTCATTTGAAGACATCCTGAAAAAAAACTCAAGAAAGATAAGTCAACATAATAGAAAAGTAAAGCAGATTCATTCAAGGTATTAACTGTCAAGCACAAAATATTGTAATAAGTTCCGAAATAGACCCAACAATCAGTTTATAAGTCCCAGTACCCCGAAAAAACCAAACCTGAAAATAAAATAATAAACCCAGAAAAATAAAAAATTAAACCCGAAACCCAGAAAATAAAAACGAACGACCCCAGAAAAAAGTATAAACCCAGAAAAAATAAAACCACCCCCTAATTGAAACCCAGAAAAAAGAGAACTGGGGAGGGAGAGGAAGACTAGGAGGAAGAAATGGAAATTTAGTGAAGGAGGAAGAAGATAAAAAACAGTTGAAAAAAAATTAAAACATACCTGGAATTGAGGAAGTAGGTCGCTTTAGAGGTGTAGATGGTGGCTCACTTCAGAGGTGCCTTCACCGGAGAGAAGATGGTGGCTCGCTTCAGAGGTGCCTTCACCGGAGAGAAGATGGTGGCTGCTTAGGGCTTGCTTGTGGATGATTGCTAATGTGAGATGGTGGCTGCTGTAGCTTGAATGATGGATGGTGGCTGCTCGTGCTCATAGGCTCTAAGGTGTTAGGAGGCACTCGCCTTGAAGGCGCTCGCTTCGAAGATTATCGCCCAACATTAGCAAAGCGCCTATATTGGCACCCGCCTTCGCCCCAGCACCTCAGACGCGCTTTTTAAATCTAAATCCTGGATCTGAATTTATATATCAAGTTCTATGAGATAGGTACATGAAGCCTTCATTACAGCTTCAAAGACATATTTGCATTTATTCTTACATGAGGCTCATACCCTGATGCTGTTATTGTTGTTATTATATTAATTTCTTGATCAAATTCAGAGTAGCCAATTGTTTTATCTCAGGCTAGAACCAGAAAATACTGTCATTCTATTGGTCCTGTGGCTGGAAACAAATGGTTGGGAATTTTAGGGCAGAACTTCTAGCTGGGAGGCTTAGTGGGATAGTGTGGGTTTGCTTGCTTTTAGTGGTTTTTTGACAATGCATTTCCTGCCTAAATGTTCGTACACAACTCTGGCATGGTTTTTGTTTCTTTTTTCTTTAGTTTGATTTAAGAGGGATCCTGGTTTTCGTCTGGTATGTATTGACTTTGCTTTTGTAGAATATAATAGCTTCATAAAAAAAAATTTCATACTCAATACAAAGCTATTGAGATTTTGATATTAAAATTATCCATCATAGTTTTCTCTTGAATTCTTGGTCATCTCTCCAGCTTAAGAGATCTAAACCTGAGGCTTGGACAGAAAAATTTATGCTCAAATGGAGACTTCATGAAGACATGTGGCTATGTGGTACATGTGGCAGAATCTGTATTCCGGATGTGAACTTCTGGGAGAAAAAAGCGGAGGTAGGAAAACTGGAGGTGCTGAGGAGGATGTTCAAAAGCTGTGTCATAAATAACTTCACTAACATATCATTATCTTAATACCTATGACAATTGTCTCACTTAGGGTATGGTTCTAGCTGGCTTACTCATAACATTGTATATTGCTCTACATATTTGTTTGTTTTCAGCGATATTATGGGGTTAATCTTTTTCCAGGAACTGGTTTGTAAGCATGTGGGCTTTTTTTAATTTTTACTGATCAAACTTTATTTAGGATGACTGGGATTACCTTCAAGTTGAAGTTGCTCAGTACATAAATAGCGACATTCATGGTGCTTCACAATTTCAGCAACCTTTGAAGGCATTGTCTGGGTTTGTTCAACGTTTAAAGGGAAAGCTAGGACGTTTTCGTGGACACCTGTCTGGAAAGCGTGTTGAGTTCACTGGAAGGACTGTCATATCTCCCGATCCTAATCTGAAAATTACAGAGGTCCAGCATTTTTTAACTTATAGCTTACTGTTGGTTCTTTGTTGTTAATTTGGCTAGAGATCAGAAAACAGTGACAATCGTTTCATGCAGGTTGGAGTTCCACTACTAATGGCAACAATCTTGACATATCCTGAACTTGTCAACCATCAAAATATAGAAAAGTTGAGGCAATGTGTGCTAAATGGGTCTAAGAAGTATCCAGGTGCAAAGTTTGTTGTAGAGGCGAATGGCGATAAGAGGTGAGCCTTTCTTAAAACCATATAGATTGTATAAACTGTAAGTTGTACCTGACTGATGAGATTGTCTTTCTTCCTTGCAGAGATTTGTCATTTGGTAATAGAAAAAGAATAGCTGATGGGCTGAAGTTTGGCTCTAAAGTTCATCGTTACTTGGAAGATGGTGATGTTCTTCTTTTTAATAGACAACCAAGCTTGCATCGGATGTCTATAATGTGCCATAGGGTGAAGGCTGATTCCAGATTTTTTTTGTTTAATTATGGATTTTAAGCCCACTATTGATGCATAAATGCAATGTTTGTACTTTGTAGGCTAGAATAATGCCGTGGAGAACGTTGAGATTTAATGAATCTGTTTGCAATCCATATAATGCTGATTTCGATGGTGATGAGATGAACATTCACGTTCCACAAACTGAAGAGGCTCGGGCAGAGGCATTAATGTTGATGGGGGTATACATTTTTTTAAGTACTCTTCAGTGTTTTTTACTCACTTGTTAGGCTTATGCCCCATCAGCACATGCTTCTTCAAATAAGTTTTGACTCTTGAAATTACCAGTGGTGCTCTCATTTGGCATCGTTATTTTGTGTGGCGTGTACATTGGTGTATGCTTTTTCATGCTCTCTTCAGCTTGTTGGTATGAACCGGATGTGCAGGGATGACTGACATTGGTGGTGACAGCAAGAAAAGAACAACAAAACAAAGATAAGGCCCTACAGTTTGAGAAGTAGGAAGATCTCCAATATTACTCTGTATTAGGATATCTCAATGCCTTACATTTCTTGCTGTGCTGTATATATATAATGCTGATCCCAACAAACTCCTAACAACTTAGATTCTCTCCCCCTTGTAATTACACATTACATTACGTGCTGTAAAAAATAACTAATTAGCCAATTATAACGACAACAGTAAATATTCTTTCTCTTTATTGTGCCTTTGTTATATTACTCCTGCTTTTCCATTTCTTGTTGAGTTGGTGGTCCTTTCCTCTGGTCTCGAACGTTCCTCCTTCTGTAAGTGAAAATCACTAGTGGCCTTGCCCGAGTCATATCATTACCCCGAGCCAAAGAACTCACCTTGTCCTCAAGGTGAAAGGATGGGAACTTGAGGTCTATAGCTCCATAATCCTCCCAAGTAGATTCAAAATCTTACATGCCTTTCCACTTGATCAGTACCTCCAAATCAATAGCTTCATTTGACTTCCCATTCCTTACTGACAAAACAGATACCGACTCAGCATCCATCACCGAATTCGGGGTAATCAAGGGCGGTAGGTTAGTGCTAACAGGGGAGTTCCCTATGGCTGCCTTAAGCTGAGAGACATGGAACACGGGATGAAGTCGTGCCGTCTCTGGAAGAGCTAGCTTGTAAGCCACTTTGCCCACCTTCTGTATGACCTAATAAGGACCATAAAATCTTGGTGCCAATTTTTCGAATGGTCTCTTTGCAAGAGATTTCTGTTAGTATGGTTGGAGTTTGAGGTAGACATAATCCCCTAATTCATTCTGAACTACTCTTCTGTGTTTATTTGCTTGCTCTGACATCTTGTGCTGGACCTTGAACAAGTGTGCTTTTAAATCATCCCACATTGCATCCCTCTCTACCAACTATTCTTCCAAAGAGTGCACTGAAGTATTGCCCGGTTCATACCTTAACAGTTTAGGTGGATCTCTTCCATAAATGGCCTTAAGAGGAGAGCACCCCAAGGAAGTATGAGGAGTAATGTTCTAGCAGAGTTCAACCAAGGTAACCAGTTAGCCCACATTTTAGGTACACCATTGATGAAACATCGCAAGTAAGCTTAAAGCCCACGATTGACTACTTTAATTTGGCCATCGGTTTGTGGGTGGTACGCAATGCTTCTATGTAGCTGAGTATTTTGCAATTTGAAGAGCTTCGTCCAAAAAATACTCATGAAAATTTTTGTCCCTATCAGAGACGGAAACCCATGGAAACTACCACTTCCTTAATGAATATGTTGGCCACAGTTTTCACTGAGAAAGGATGCTTTAGTCTAATAAAATGAGCATATTTTGACAATCGATCAACTACCACCAGTATTCTAATGGGTATTGGTAACGGTTGTAAAAGACCTGCTGGAGAAAGTGAGGAATATTTCTGCTGTTGGCAAACCCCACAAGCTCAGACATACTTGGTTACTTCACGCCTCATTCCCGGCCAATACCACTCCTTGGCAATCTTCTTATATGTCTTATAGTCCCCCATATGCCCCCCTAAAGTAGAGTCATCATTCTCCTGCAATATCCCCTTCACCACTCTAGAATTTGAGGGAACCACAATACGCCCGTTGTATTTGAGGATTCCTTGCACCAACTCATAACCACTCAACACGGTTCTTCCCTCTTCTATATTCTCCTTGATCTTCTTGATGAAGGGATCCTCACTAATTGTGCGCCACACATCATCCTAGACCACTCCTTGAGTACTTATCAATGTCCCCAATTCCACCTTGTTTGAGTATTCTCTGGACAAGGCGTCTACAACTTTGTTCGAGGCCCCGAGCTTGTAGCATAACCCAACAACTTACTCACCCATCTCGAACCGATTTCCCTCTATCGCATCAAATAGCGTAGGCTTTGTTGGTCTGATCTCACAGTATACTTTCTTCCTAGCAAGTAATGTCGCCATTTCTGTAGTGCAAGCACAATCACCATCAACTCTTTCTCATAAATGGACTTGTTTCTTGCCCTTACTCCTAGTGTCTTACTAAAGAATGCCACCGGATGTTGACCGTGTAGAAGGACAACCCCAACCCCTGAGGTGGACGCATCTGACTCTACCACAAACGGTCTTGTAAAGTCTGGTAATGCTAACACTAGAGCACGGGTCATGGCCCACTTCAGGTCCTCAAAAGCTCTAGTTGCTATCGGAGACCAACAAAACGCATCCTTCTTAAGTTGCTCTGTCAAAGGTGCAGCTATAGATGCGTACCCCACAATAAACTTTCGGTAGTAGCTAGTGAGGCCCAGAAATCCCCTCAATCCCTTAAGATTCTGTGGTTCTGGCCACTCCACCATAGCTTGTATCTTCGATTGATCCACCTTCACCCCTTGGCATGAAATTATATGATCCAAATAGGCTATTTGGTGTTTGCCAAAGTCACATTTTTTCTGATTTGCTTACAAGGCATTGTCCCTTAGAGTCTCCAACACAATAGTCAAATTCCCTTTGTGCTCCCTCTCATTTTTACTATAGACAAGTATATCATAAAAAAACTAGAACAAATTTACGAAGATAAGGCTTGAATACCTCATTTATTACAGCTTGGAAGGTTGCGAGAGCATTTGTGAGGCTGAAAGGCATCACTAAAAATTCATAGTGGCCTTCGTGGGTGCAAAATGCCATCTTGGGAACATCTTCCTTACGCACTCTAATCTGATGGTAACCGGATTTTAGGTCTAGCTTTGAAAATATCGCAGCTCCCCACAACTCATCAAGCATCTCATTTATTACAGGTATAGGAAATTTATCTGGCACCGTAGCTTTGTTCAGTGCCCTATAGTCCACGTAGAAACGCCACAACCCGTCTTTTTTCTTCACCAACAAAATTGGGCTTGAGAACGGGCTAGAAGAGACTTGGATGATCCCTGCCTTTAACATGTCATGGACCAATTGCTCAATCTCATCCTTTTGTATCTATGGATATATGTAGGGACGAACACTAATTGGATTTGTACCCGTTTTGAGGGTAATGGCATGTTCATACTTCCGTGAAGGTGGTAAACCAGAGGGCAAGATGGAAACGGACTGGAAAGCACCAAGGGTATCCAAAAGAAATTCTGGAATGTGCCCTTCATATGTTGTTTCATTACCACTCAAATGGTTAAATTCAATCAAAACACCTTGCCCCTGCTTCATGGCCTTCAATGAAATTTTTGTTCTACCCAATGACGGATCCCCTTGAAGTGTCACTGTCCTGCCTCCCACTTGAAATTTCAGAGTTTGGTTCTTCTAATTCGTAGTCATGGTGCCCAATTTTTCCAGCCACTGTATGCCCAATATTAAATCAGACTTACCTAATGGCAATGGAAGAAAGTCTTCCACTATCAATAGCCCCTAAAGTTGTAGAGCAACTGCTTTGCACAACCCTTCTCCTTGCACTGCCTCACCAATCCCCAAGGATACCCCAAAGGCTTGGGTGTTCAACACCTCTAACTTGAGTCTTGCTACGGGTTGGGTGGAGATGAAATTGTGCGTGGCACCCCGATCCACCATTACCACCACTTCTTGCTCATTTACCCAACCCCTTAGCTCGAGCATTTTAGGGCTAGTGATACCCATCACAGAGTTCAAAGATATCGTAGGTTGTGAGTGTTCCTCTTCCACCACCTCCCCAACCCCCTTCTGTTGACTCCTCCTCTAATTTTGTTTCCTCCTCTTCTCCCTCCTCCCCTTGTTCCATAAGAACACTGACCTCCCTCCTTGTGCACCAGTGATTAATCCCCCACTTTCCATCGCAACGGAAACACATGCCTTTAGCTCTTTTTTCTTGTATCTCTTTCTCACTCAACCTCCTTATTTCTCCTGGTTTGTTGAAGCTACTTCCCGTGTTTTTTTGATTGTTGCTAGCCATACTAGTGGTGTTTGAGGGTGGGTGAGTAGGTGGGGACACGTTGGTAAGTTAGGGGTGAGTTGTTACTCCTATAGTAATGTGTTTGGGGCTGTGGAGTCAGATAGGTAATCTGATTTCTGTTTTGCAATGGGCCACTCCCTCTTCTATTGATTAGGCCAAACCTCAACTTGTCGTCCACCTTGACCGCAAGATCCATGGCCTCTTCCAGGCTTCTGAGTACGAGTACCCTCACCTCTGCCTTCACTTCTTCTTTTAACCCGGTAATATATTTCCCCTTAGTTACCTCCTCCGCCAAACCCTCCAATGGAGCGACCAATTCAATGAACTTCCTTGTGAAGTCCACGACTATCCCTTCCTGTCGGTGATCCAACCACTGCTCATATAAGCTACCAGCGGAGATCGGCTGAACTTCCTCAAGAGCATCCCCTTCAGCTCCTCCCCTCCCTTCTCTTATGAACTCTTTGATACCACAAAAATGCATCTCCCTCAAGCAACACCACCACAGCTTCAACCTTCTCATCCTCGCTCATCTTGTAAAAATCAAAATACCTCTCTGCTCGCAAGATCCATCCATCCGGATTTATGCCTTCAAACAACGGTAACTCAAGTTTCTTAAGCCTCCAATTTCCACCGCCCCCGATGCTTCCTCCCCCTTCTTCTACATCAAATGTAGACATTCCTCCCCCAACCTGGCTACCATTCTGAGGTATGTTTTGCCCTCCTCCAACCAGGGATCTTATGGGTTGTCCTGAGTGAAAACCGAACCTTTCCCACAGTGCCTTCTTATGCTCCAAACTCTCCACTATTTTTTCCATTTGCTCTTTAAATTTGCTCTTCATTGATTCTGCATCACTTTCTAATTGGTCTATGCGTTGGGAATGTGTTGGTGCCATGTAACGCTACTTTAACTTTTTTTTTTTTATTCAAAAGAAATGGGAGGTGGACCGGCTTTGATACCAGATTGGTATGAACTGGATGTGCAGGGATGACTGACATTGGTGGTGACAGCAAGAAAAGAACAACAAAAAAAAGATAAAGCCCTATAGTTCGAAAAGTAAGAAGATCTCCAATATTACTCTGTATTAGGATATCTCAATGCCTTACATTTCTTGCTATGTTGTATATATATAATGCATAATGCTGATCCCAACAAACTCCTAACAACTTAGATTTTCTCCCCCTTGTAATTACACATTACATTACTTGCTGTAAAAAATAACTAATTAACCAATTATAATGACAACTGGAAATATTCTTTCTCTTTATTGTGCCTCTGTTATATTACTGCTGCTTTTCCATTTCTTGTTGAGTTGGTGCTCCTTTCCTTTGGTCTCGAACGTTCCTCCTGTAAGTGAAAATCACTGGTGGCCTTGCCCGAGTCATATCACTTGTCTTCTTGGATCCTAATTCCTTTGTCTGAATGACTTGTAAATATCCTTATTGGCTCCGGGTGTGCCTGTTTTGCATATTAATCTTTTCTAACTCGGTTTATCTATTGGTTACATAAGATTTGTCGATATGGCAAAAAATGCCTCAGATTGATAGTAACACATTGTCTCTGTTTTATTGCAGGTGCAAAACAATCTATGCACTCCCAAAAATGGTGCCCTTTTGGTTGCTTCAACACAGGACTTTTTAACATCGTCATTTCTAATTACAAGGAAGGACATATTTTATGATCGAGCAACATTTTCTCTTGTGTGTTCTTACATGGGAGATGGAACAGATATGATTGATTTACCAACACCAGCATTGATCAAGGTGTTGTGTGCTTCCTCCTCATGTAGTTAATATCTAATATTTCTTTGCAATTGGCAGTACCTGTTAGAATTTTATTCTTTGGTTTTCCAGGGACAAGGGTTTGGCTTTGTCACTTAAAACAGACATCTTTATTTTATAGAGCTTTTTATGACATATGTACTCTTAGAACTCTGCGCCCAAATCTAGGTCAGTTTAGCATGCTTGATTTAAATAATAAATACTATGATGAGGATTTCACATATCTTACCTTCGTTTTCCCCCTTAAATAATGTGCCTTGTAATGTGCAAGTGTCTACCCATCATCTGACATAAAGTGTCGAAAAACATTTATACTTGGCAGTTGGCACACATCTGGTTTCATTTTTGCTCCCGTATTCATCTTCATGATTCTCAATCATACTAGTTTTGGAAATTGGAAGCATGGACCTCATTTAAAAGAAGTGAAGCTTTTATTGTTTCAAGGAATTCCTAATGAAGATGTAAAACAGTATTTAGGTCAACTTACAAACCATGATGTGTCTCATGGGGATCAAGCCGCCTAGTGGGTGGGATAAAGACTGATTTCAAGGCCGACTTAATGCTTATATAGAGCGGCTTGTGTTCTACTCTATCTGTTTCTTTTTGTTCTTCTCATTTGAAATCTATAGATTTTAGAGCTAAACTTTGGCCAAGAATTCTTCCTAATTTATAAAGAAAAACATAATCATATGGGGTCTTAAAATATTCATCAAGTGTATATTTTCAATTATCAACTTTTTATAATTTTGCAAATACACAATCGAAGATACTTAAAATTTAAGTTTTCTTTGAGATCTCTACAAAAAATGGGAAGAATAAAAAGGGACGGAGGGAGTAATAGGGAGTACCGGAAGGATGTTAGTAATGGAACATACTTCCCTCGGTGTTCCTTTTACATGTTGGTTCTGCCTAGTTCTTGACCAGCTTGAATAAATGTTTCTTTGGTTGAAGGCTTCATATTTTAGTTTAAGTGGATACTAGCTTCCAAAGCAGCTACACTAGCTGAGGATAATGAAGACAGCTTCCTTATTTTGTTTCTTTTGCTCAATCCCTTGCAAGTTGTTTGGGGATTTCCTTTTGAACAATTTCCTCAGTTTTTATAGTTCACAAAGCATTGATGAACGTTAAAAAATTACCAGGCTGTCTGTATACTATAATGATATCTGTTGGACTCTCATTTACGGATGACCTATCATCATATTTTGGTTTAGCGATTATGTTCCAGGTTATTTTGAGTTTTACTGATTTTTGCTGAAGTTTTTATATTTTTTTTGTAATAAATGGAACTATGAAAAATCATGCTTTTGACAGGGTTAGTGACATTTTCCTGTATGCTGCTTATTAACTTATAATTTGCTGTTCTGTTGCAGCCAATTGAGCTCTGGACAGGTAAACAGGTTTTCAATGTTTTGCTGCGTCCAAATGCACAAATGAAAGTTTTCGTTAATTGTATCGTTAAAGAGAAGATATATTCCAGAATTGAACACCGGAAGATGTCTAGGGAAGAAACCATGTGTCCAAATGATGGTTTTGTTTATTTCCGTAACAGTGAGCTAATATCTGGGCAGCTTGGAAAAGCCACCCTAGGTGAGTTTATAGTATATCTTGTCTTTCGCATCATATATGTTAGTTAAATGATTGGTTTTTTACAGTTTTGTGTTTATTTTTGACATACCTTCAGCCCAAGGCAGTAGTCTTTACAAAGGCATTGGTCGTTTGGCTTAAAGTTGATATTGTGTCATGGGGTTTCTTATTGATTGTTATGCTGAAGTGTGCCTTTTCCCAATTTATTAGTGACTGACCAGGCCTTGGATGAAATATTTAGCTCCTTAGGTGTGGAGCTTGTCTCCACAAGACACTTATTGCATCTTAATGTGCACTCCCATGAGGAATAGATTGATAGTCAAGAGCTTTTTTCTAATAGAAAATGTTTTTTTTTTGTTTTCTACTTAAATCCATTTGCCTTAGGCCCAAAATTAATAGAATTATGAGTTTCAATCAAAGTTTCTTGGACATGATTATCTTTTACGGTTTAGCCACTCTTTGGTGTTAGTTAAGCCAATTCTGTTAACAAAGTTGAAAAAGTCTCAAATAGACTAAGTCAACTGTATTGATGTTTTGCTGAACTTTCCTTTCATATGTTTTTTCTGAGAGATACTATGCTAGTCAGTTATCGGATTAGATCGGTCTTGTTGGTAACAATGTCTTTCCATTTGTTAGGGAAAGACTTCGATGTTATGTACATCTAAGCCCTTGTCCCACCACATTTTGTTGTAGGCATTAAAGAAATGATATAGTTGGGTAAATGGTTCCTTGGAGATTGGTAATACTCCTCCATTATCAAGCAAGTGCAACATTCCCATTTTTTGATGTTTCAGAAATGTTAAAATTGTTGAAAGTACCATATTCTACCCTCTTTTTTGTGAACTGGTACCGTGGCTGATTTCTTTTTGTCTACATTCACCTTAAAAAGTGGTTTTTGTTAGAATTATCACCATGGTTGGGGTTTCCAGTGAAAAATTCTGACTTATATTTTTTTTGTCCTCCTTTCTTCTCTCCATGTTTGTTAATCTCACTCTCTTTATGTAAGTTCTACTCTTTTCCTTCTTTCCCTCTTGCTCCAGTCATTGAGACCTCCTGCCTCCACCCTCTTTCCTACCTTTAATCTTCTTCTGCCCAAAAGCCTGCCTGATGATGATCTTAACTAACTAACCCATTGTAAATGGAAAATAGGTACAACATCATCAAACATAATTATCTCCTCTATGCTATCTCCTCCTTTCCAATGCAGTGTCCCCCCTTAGGCTCGCTGAGGTGCAGGCGACAAGAATCATGTGACTTTTTCTGTCCTGATGAGGCAACTTTGATAAGGCCTTGAGGCGCAAAGGAAAATTCTCTAGATATTGTACTTTTTCTTTCTTGCACCTCATTTCAAAGAGGTGCTTCTAAGGCGCTGGGAAAACTAGCACCTCCATGAACATTGAGCCTTTTTATACATGGCTCTAATGAGTTTTCATAGGGAGGAACAAATAAAGCATGTGCCATCAATCTTGAAAAACAAGAGAGAAAGAGTAAGTTAAAGGCTGGAAACTGATTTTTCTTACAAAATATGGCTACAAGGTACTCTTACAAAAAAAAATTGTTTTTTTGGATACTAAACAAAAAATCTGTAAAGTACTTTTTGACAATTTTGTCCGATAAATATTTACAAATATACTTATTTTTTGGGTTTGTGGTGTGTGTCAATCTCTCTCCTTATCACATGGGTGCTTTTATACATTTATTTTGTATTCTCATTCCTTATCACTTGCAGAATATGGACCACCTGGGTGCATGATGCGCATCATGCACCCGGTGTAAAACGCAGCACAATTCAGCGGATTTAATTAGATGTTCAGTGAAATTTATCAAATGTTCAGTGAGCAAATGTTCACTGAGATTTAGTAAATGGTCATTGAAATGAAGGACATGTTCATTAGTAAATGCTCAGTGAAATAAAGGAAATGTTCATTGGAATTATCTAAATGGTTAGTGGAATTATCAAATGTTCAGTGAGCAAATGTTCACTGAGATTTAGTAAATGGTCATTGAAATGAAGGACATGTTCATTGGGCAAATGGTCAGTGATATAAAGGAAATGTTCATTGGAATTATCTAAATGGTCAGTGGAATTGTCTGAATGATCAGTGGAATTGTCCCGGGTGCACGATGCGCATTGTGCACTCGGGTGCAGGATCTTATTTGCGTATCACTTAGGTTTATGTAATATTAGTGTCCTCTATGGTTCCATGGTTGTGTTTGTTTGAGGATAGAGGGAGTAACCTTTCTTAAGATCCTAATATGTTGACTGGTTAGTCTACCTTGCTTCTTTATGAGCTCATTTAGGGATTGGATGATGTCGTAATTGTATGTTTGATAGGTCTTATTCCCATTACTTAACGGGGCATTTGCTTTAATGGTAGGTATGAGTTTGGAACGAGTAATGAACCAAGGTGGTACAGGGTTGGAACTTGATTCTTATTACCATGTGTTTGGTTGTGTGTAAGAATGAATGTTTTTTTTGATACCTGAGGATTTTTATGAGCCATATCCATCTATCCCTCAAGGTTTCTTAACCCCATACTTTTTGAGTTTGAGCTATGGATTTAGAAAATAAAAATTTCTCAAACAAACACAAGATAAGCCATTCTAAACCCATAGCTTATCCCTTTTCAGTGTGAATCAAACACCCCCTAGAGACTTTCCCTGATTTTCTTTTCTTTTGGTAGAGTTCCCTCTAATTCATATTTTAAAAAGCCGTCCCTCACTATTTGATGAAGTAAGAGCAAAAAATTAATTTGATGAAATCCCCTTATTGTGTGTCATTATGTTTTTCCTCTTTGGCTGTGATCATTAATCTGTGTGTTGATGAAATTATTGTAGGGAATGGTAATAAGGTTGGCCTTTTCTCTGTTCTTGTTCGAGACTATAATGCTTATGCTGCAGCAGCTTGCATGGATCGGTTGGCAAAATTTAGGTTAGTACTTGAATTCCTCTTAATTCAAGGATTTGCCATCTGCTTCATTTCAGATCTTTAAAAAATATTCCTTTGAATTTCTGCCAAAAAGACGACTAATTCTGCTTCCATTTCCAAAATTGGTTAAGACTTTAGAGGAAATGAAAGAAAATCATTTATCATGGTTTACGTATGAATCATATATTTATCACTCTTGGAAATGAGCTACAGTGAACACATTATTTATTCCAAAGCTGTTTATGATCAATTTATTGGCGTTATTACCATCATTGCTACCTCTACTTCCTCTTCTTTTGGAAAGGAAAGGAAATCACGCGTACTACGTGAATAGGCGAGACTAATCGATAGATGCTCTAATGAGTCTAGTCTCACAATGAAAGCAAACCCTAAGTAAAAAAAAACTGAAAAGCAAAAAATAATGTACTTCTAATTAATACTTGTATGAAAAAAAACCAAGTATGAACTAGTGCATCACACTCAACGCCACACTCGCTGCCAACCTGGGAATCAAACCATTGGAGACTGGTGAAATCTGGGGGAGGTTGGTGAGCTGAGACAGTAGGCTGAGCTGTAGCTTGTGTCTCTGGTGAGGGAAGTTAAGGCAGTGTCAATTCTTTTAGCTGAACATGACCCTTGAAATTTGACTAAGCATGGACACAGCTGACTAAACAACCTTGTAAACGGTTGATTTAAAAGGTTCATTCGATCAACAAATAAGCCTAATAATTATGCTGAAAATAAAATAGCAATCTAAATTACAACAACATCACGTGAACCTGTTCAAGCATCCCAGAAATTCTAGGGTTTGATTCCCAGAAACTTTAGGTACATTTATCCAGCTCATAATTGGGAAAAGAGCTAATCAGGAGTAATAAAGATTTTGATTGTCAATCAAATTTCTATCCAACTCAATAACTTTTTCCAAATGAGTAACCACCCCAAAAATAAGGAAAAGGAACTAATTGTTCTCGTTTCACGAGAGATGGCATTTGGGTTCTGGTATTATGCACCGAAATGAACCATGTTTTGGGTAACAATGGTACAAAAAATAAGCTTTACAGTGAGCAAAACAATAGACCAAATATTTCAAAATTTAGGAATTTAGAGCAGAAGATTTGTCTTATGAAAGAGAATATGAGATTAAGGCCTCAGAATTTAGGACTTACAGATACCTCTTAAAGGATCTTTTTTATTTTCTATGGCTTGTTTGATGGTTTGATGACGTGTGCTTGAATTTCGGAAGAGTTTGGAGAAGGTTACAATGTCCTTAGTGGTGTTTTGGAGAGAGATTTAAGGTTTTTGGACTGTAAATATGATTTTAGTGGCTATTAATCTATGTGCGACAATTGGTTGGATGCCCTTATTTGGAGGAAAATAGGAATGATTATGTAAAATGATGGAAAGTTTATTCTAATAGGTGTAAAGTAAAGGACGCAAGGTCTTTGCCCAAGACATGAACAGGTATCTAGAAAACAGTTAGAAATAGAGAAGGGAAATTTTCATTAGCACCCTTTTGTTTTTCAATAATATCATTTGTAACCTTCACTTTTTATTTTTCTCATTTGTACCCCTGTGTTTATTAAAATTTCTTAGTTGTGGACTCTGTGTCAAAATATCAATGATGAATGTTTGGGAAACATTTATTAGGTTACCAATTTAACGTCATACACACTTCTTATTTTCTTAATTTGATTACATAATTAATTATCTAAACTAGGTGGAAGAGAAATGAAAAAAGGGAAAGAAAAAGAGAGCTAATACATAAATAGGTGGGAGGAAAAAAATAAGAAAACAAAAAGAAAATTGATTAACTAATTTAATTAAGCATCTTAACAATTTTAAACTCAAATTAATGTTTCTAAATATTTTTTGGTTGACAATGGACATGACTTATAAGGTTCCATTAGTGCAAAGGGTATAAGTGAAAAAAGAAAAAAAAAAAGGAGGGTACAAGTGAGATATTAATAAGCAAAGGACACATGAAAATTTCCCAAAAGTGAACTAGTGAAGTACAACCTATGCATTGGGCACGTTCTTGCCCCACCAGGAATCTCGTGGGGCTTATAACTTTTGATCTAGAGTGTTCCACGAGGCCCTTGATATATTTTCTTTCCAATGGCTTCGGAAATGGAACATTTGGATCTATATTGAAAATGATATTGCTAATGCAGTAAAAGGTTTTAGATTTAGCCTTATTTTGGTAAATGGTCATATATCTTTCCTTATGAATTGAAATTAGACTTGTTTCTTTTTGTTGAAAAGTTTATGAGAAAGTTTAGCCAATCATGGAATGTTCATGGGGTAATCCATAGAATTATAAACTTGGCTTTGACTGTTTGGTTTGTATTTGCCTTATAATGGATCAGGATTCCTCTATTTGCAACAATATTGTATTGTTTAAGGGTTATGAGTCTAATGAGCCCATTTGACTAGTGACACTTCAATTAATCCTCGAAGGTATAAGTAAAGTAGTTATTGGCATCGACAATACTGTGTTAGATAGATTTACGTTTATACTAGCATATATTCTTGAAATCATTCAAACATCGTAATCTTTGAAACTCTTGATGTCCCATGTTAGAAATATGAAATAAGCGATGTGTAGTTAAGACTTATAATTGCTTTTGACTTATCTAGAAATGAGCGGCAGGACGAGCTTTCAAAGTTATTATTGTTGGAATTAAAATGTTGATATGATTTGATAGTGAAACTTCCACTTGTGTAGCATTACCATTGCATCTTCATGCTCCGAAGAATTTGTTTAGCTTCTTGATTTTCTTTGGTCTTGATTGTAACACCCGGTAATTCCCTTTTTCCAGAAAACCAAACCTTTAGGAAACTACCGGTTTGCTACCGCCACGTGTTCAAACGTTAAGGCTATAAAACAAAGTTGTGCAGCGGAAAACCAAAAGACTTTTTGAAGTAACATTTAACTTAAAACAAACTCCTAATATAACAAACTGGAACCACTACGACCCTTACTGCAATGTATCAAATAACGTTCAACTCTAATCCAAAACCAACAGTTTAAAATCAAATCAAACAAACACAACTTATTCTGAAATCTAAATTAAAATAACGCTCCTCTCAACCCACCCATGCATGAATGCTCGTTTGGATACCTGCTAATAATTTGCTCCCCAATAATACAAATGTAAATATTAGATCATCACACTGTCATTTATAGGCAAAATCCATGACCAAAAACACACAAAGAACGTAATCAGCAAGTTGAGTATATACAAATTACAAAGTATAACAGTTGAAATAATAATTAAATAAGAATAAGTACAAAATGTAAGAACGTATCATGCAACATTTTACTCAACTGATGTGATTAATTAATTAATTACTTGGATTAAGTAATAGACAATGTTGTCTCCCCCATGTCCTGATTAGGACATCAAATAAATAAATAACCCATGCACTCTCGTCGGAGAGCATCAAAATACAGTATAAAAATCCAGATAGTAAACGGGCGCGACTCCGTCACCATAGCTAGATGAGATCTCAACTAACCCAAATTTTAAGTTTAAAACTTTATAAAAGAGAGGCTCGTAGATCACACAGCCTCCAATAAAAGCCACGAATAATACCCCGTGAAACTCCAACCCCTAATTGTCAATACTCTAAATGTGTACTAGTCCAATGTTTTATTGCTTATCCTTTTTCTCTTTACGTGATTTACAGTTTAAACTAAGTATACACAATCACTGCAGCACGTACATGCAAACATTACAGTTACACAATCAATCTATATTATACTGTAATTTGTTTAACCTTTTAATTTCAATCTCAACTCTTAAACCTATTGAACAAAGTCAACTACCCTCATCATTAAGACTTAAAAAAAAATTCACCCTTACTCCCATCATACTATCAGTAATGCAGGAGTAATAATAAACAACCTCATGGATTAATTAACAAATTAATACCAATTTAATAAATCACGATTTCTCACAAACAATACCAAAACATGCCCATAATATAAAGAACATGAATTCTTTTAAATAGATAACCAAACAATCTCATCCAAAAGGTTTCCTAAACATGATGCTAAGTTTGTATTTCACCCTAGATCATGCTCCTAAAGGTAACGTTCTTCGTAATTTGTACGTACCTGGAGTAAAATACATGGGCGGTTACTTTCCTTACTAGTTAGCACCTTCTACAATGTGTTCTTTTACACCAAATTATACAACTAAATCAATATACCAACAACCAAATTTATTCCCAATATCTTCATAATATTTCTTATCTATCATGACTAATAAGGCCAGTTGATACTCTACAAGCAACATTAATTTGAAATGATAATCAATATGAAATGTTTAAACAAAGATATAGAGTACTTAAACTATTTGATCAAGCTTCCTCCACACTACCTAAATTTTTGGTATTCAACAAATATTGAAATCTCCAACAACAATCTCACCTTATAATGATTAAAGATCCACCAAATAGCTTCTTTTAATAACTCGAAATTTTAATCTAACGACAAAGCTAAAGATCAAGAAACACCCAGGAAGCACTAAGCTTTCTCTAATCCGTTGATTTCAACATTCCACTAAAATTTGGCTACTTCAGTTCTAATAATTATATCACCTGATAAACGATTAAGGTAGCACAGAAGATCGCTTCTTTCAAGGCCTCCTAATTAAATTGCATACAATAACAAACTTGAACATCAAGTCACACTTTCAAATCACTTGGTTTAAAGTTTTAACTGATATTTATCCAACTGGGTCTCCAATGCTCAAGCCACCCTAACTATACCCTCTTCAACTTTGCTGCTTTGGAGATTTCGAAATGCCATCTCAAATCAAAAGCAAAACTCCCAAGAATTATCAGAATTTAAGAGGAGGTATATGACATATCAATCTTAATCCAACGTCACTAGTTTTGGGACTCAAAAAGCACCAAACTTTCTTTAGTCTCTTCATATCCAAGTTTAACATTAATTTAACCTACCACAATTTCAAACCCAAAACAACAACAATTCATGACCCAAACAATCACAAGAACCAACACACTTTCATAATTTCATGAATTCATAACACATAAGAATTAAGAGGAAGCAAAGAGAAGGGGAGGAGGAAGAGGGAGGCTGGAGGTCTGCTCACCGGTAGCAGAAGGCGAGGCAGGGGACGGTAGAAGTGGCAGGCTAGTGGGCAGGGTAGCAGGTGGCAGACAGGGACAGCAAGGTTGGCAGCAACGAGCTGGGGCAGAGCAGTAGGGGGTGGGGGGAGGGGGGTGTGGGTGGGGGGGTAAAGTGCAGAGAGAGTGAGGTTAGGTTTAGGTTATTTATTTAGGTAATATGGTTATTGGGTTTGATAGAGTTTGGGTAGGATATAATTTGAGTAGGGTAGAGTTTTGTAAGATGTATATGTATGTATATTAATGTAATCAAAATTTTGTAAATTAAGGGGGATTACATTGATTATCTGAATGGGAATAAAATCACAACTGTACATGCCTCTTTATGCACTTGTCATTTTCTTATCCTTCTCTTTCGTGTTTGTTCAGCAGTGCTACTATGATTTGATTTCTTTACCTATTCCTACTTGAAATGAGTGATGACGAAGATATTTATGGGAGAAATCACTATGAACCAGAGAATTGAGTAATAGTGTCTCTGTTATGTATTACAAGGAAAGTTGGAATTGGATTTAAATAGTGGATAACCGTTTACTTTATTATGCAGCATTTACCAATGATCATTATAAAAATATATGCATAACTAGAAAGAGCAAGATTTGATTCAAACCCCCAATTTAAAATATTTTATAGTATACCAAGAAGTTGGCTTGAAAATGCACGATTTCTTCTGTCATCATTAACTTTTTATTTTCCAAAGGTGTTAAACGTACAAGAAAATTACTCAGGGCTGGCTTGGGGTTTTTTTACTGGTATCTGTCCTTATTGATGGGCACTGGTAGTACATTCCATACCATGGTCTTTTAAGATCATGTGCATTGTCTCCTTTTGTCTTTATAGTTTCTGGTGCAACTTAAGTGTTTATTGTCACTTCTGTAATCCAATTCAATCTGTTCTTTTTCTGGTATACCTATCTTCTTTGTATAAGGTTTTAATAAATATCTTTCACCTTAATATGACACTTTATTTCTTTCCCACAGCTCTAGGTGGATAGGCGATCATGGGTTTTCAATCGGCATTGATGATGTCCAACCTGGAAACAAACTGCTTAAAAAGAAGGAAGGCATTATATCAAATGGAAAATGTGACGAGTTAATCCAGTTCTTTAAAGAAGGAAAGCTACCTCTTATGCCTGGCTTTGATGCAGCCCAAACTCTAGAGGCTAGAATTACAGAAGAATTAAATAAAATGCGTGAAGAGGCAGGAAGGGTAATGCTTCATGTGCGCCTGTACACATACACACACACTCACACATGCACACACTCACTTGTTGGTGTGTGTCAGTGTATCAAGATTTGTCATGTCACCCATTTGAGCCATTGACTTTTTGAGTATGTTTAAAATATGAATTTTTTTTGCACTTGATGTTCAATAGCTAACATATGTTCTGATAAATATCCCACCCCATTCTCTTGAAAAGTAATATAGAAATAGCAACCCTTCTTACCACTCACATGCAACAGAATTTTCCTATATTATGGTACCGATGCTTGAATCCTCTTGTATTTCTCACATTTACACCAAATTATTTGGCTGGTTGCTTTCTGGTGACTAGCTACAAGAATATTGATGGGCGATGTGATCAAATGATTGGCTATGGGAGTTCAAATTTATAAGGCCTTATCTAGACTTAATTTGAATCACCCATTCTCTAGTTTTTCCCTATCTTTCTAATGAGTTTGGAAGGAACTTTTATTTTACATATTTCTATATATTTATGGTTTCTAGGAATGTATGAAAGCACTCCACTGGAGGAACAGTCCCTTGATAATGTCACAATGTGGTTCAAAAGGTTCACCAATCAACATTAGCCAAATGGTTGCTTGTGTTGGTCAGCAAGCAGTTGGAGGCCGTAGAGCTCCAGATGGCTTCATTGATTGCAGTTTGCCACATTTTCAAAGAAAATCTGTCTCCCCTAAGGTATGTTTAAGTTTAAGATGGAATTCTTTAATGCATTAACTTGGAATTCAATTAAGTATTCTGAACTCTTTGTGTTTTACATCGTTTTGCAGTGTTATATGGTTTGAGGAACAAAGTTTTTGTCAAAAAGTTTGTACTTATTTTATTATTTGTTTCCTCTGTCCTCTTTCTTTTGCTATAGTCTTGTGTACTCTCTTTGAAAATGTTGAGAAGATACATGGGGTTGGTCAATTTGAAAAAGTCAACAGCTGGAGTCCACAATAGTTTTTATTGGATAGCAACTCTAGCAATAAGTTGGGTATTTGTTTCTAGCCATGCACTCCATAAAGAGCAATCATTCGTAATATCATCCCCAAGAACATATAGTGAAGATATCCATTTTTACTTAAAACCGAAGAAGTAAAGAGATCACTATGCACAATATCAAAAGATGCATTTGTAGATGAGTAGACGGATGAAAGGGAGCTGATAAGAACATGTTTACGAAGCTGATAAGAATGACAAATCAAAAAACTTATCACGTAGGATCGATTTTTTTTTCTTTTTGCCTTAGACATTGAGAATAAATGCTACTGGATATTCTAGACAATCATGCCAATGAAGGGAGGGGATGACCGCAAAATAAAATGGAGAAGTGGTGGAATTTGTGATGGATTAGATGAGTGGACATAGGCTGCCAAACTCTATTAATTACAAATTGAGTTTGTTTTCGATGATTTGGTGGCTTGTAGGATGTTTGAAAGGGACAAAGGAGCATTGGTGGGAATAGGGAGGTATGACCACAATTGTTAATTAGAATTTCATGACCACTACCAATAATTATGTTTCTTTATAGGCTTATTGCTAAGTTAAAGAGACAAAAGAATACTTTAGTTGGAAGTATTGTTGGAGGTGGCACTAGGGATGCTAAACCTTCAAACCGAGCTCATATAGGCTCCACTCAAGCTTGATTATAATGGCCAAGCTAGGCTCAAGCTTAGAAGAAACTCGTCAAGTTACCAGAATTTCAAGTTCGGCTTGAGCTCAAGGTTTAAGCCCAATGCTTAACGATTTGATTCAATCGACACTTGAGTTTTACCATATCCTTTATCCAAAGAGGCTCAAGTTAGATCTTTAGGTCCAAATTGGAGCCTTCTGGACCCTAAATTTGCTTAGAGAAAGAATCAACTTATGTTTTTGTATAGCTATTCCTTTCTCATTTTTCTATGCATGTCTTGGTGTGGGCATAAAACTTTCCAACTTCCATCATAATTATTCTTGTTTACTTTTTTTCTTGAGGATTCATTTAAAGTTGTCCATGGTAATCGATTTGCATGCAAAATTATCAAATTAGTTGAAAGTTCTTTTAATCCATGTTTTTTATGTTAAAGCTCTATTAACTCCTTCTACAAGAACTGTTGGAACTTTTTTCCACCATTGTCAAGTTTTTGTGTTGTTTATGGGAAAGATGTAGGTGATGGAAGTGAGAAAAAAGTCAGGGCTTTTTTACTTGTTTATTTCCAAAAATATTTGTGATTCAAACTCTATATTTTTAGTGCCAATATGACTTTTAATGCCATACTTCCATGATGTTAACAAGGCAATTGGGTATTTGCAGTTCTCGTTGATTCATTGCTAAGGAGAAATGATTTATGTGACATTGATTTCATTTAAACTTAAATATTATTATGCATATAATATTATTTTATATGTACAAAAAGTATATTAGGATAGGAATAAGATTTTGGACCCCAATTAGCCCCAAGGATCCCCTAGGCTGCTATTGTTGTGGATAGGCTGGGTATGGCACAGTCCAGCCTGCTGGAGTGCTGGTGCTGCTGTTTGCTGTGACAGACACCACAGTGCGCGCCCTGCCACCAGTAGTGGTCTTTCCCTTTCCATGCCCCTGCTGCTAGTGCGACTGCTCCGTTTCTGACCATGCTGACAACTTGGAGAAGATGAATAGGAGTGGTGGTCTTCAAGTGATTTGCTGGTATTACTGGTGGTGGTCAAGAGAGCAGCAGCAGTGGTCTTCAAGTGATTTGCCTGTGCCACATCACTTAATTTCACTGGTTAATTTGAGGTAACAATCCAATGGGATAGGTATGGGTATTGTACCCCCAAACTTTGATTAATATAGGAGATGCCTCAAATAAGGGGTTATTGTGAGAATTTTTCTTTTTTAAATTAAAGTTTCAAAATTTATATAAAAACTTCTATTTGCTAATGATTCTTTTTTCTTTATAATTAATGTGCTATATTTTGGTAATTGTGGTGCAACTTTTTCCAGATAAATAACATATTACGCTTTTTAACTCCTATGCAGGCTAAGGGATTTGTTGAGAATTCATTCTACAGTGGCTTGACTGCTACAGAATTTTTTTTCCACACTATGGGAGGAAGAGAAGGCCTTGTAGATACAGCTGTATGTCTACTCCACCTCATAGTTTCTTTTATGATTTTTCACTTTCTTTTCCTATATGATTTTGGGTATAATTTTGATGCTTGCTATTTTTATTTTTTTCTTATTTTGTTCTGAAGAGGGGATGCTTATTGGGTAGGTGAGAAGATTAGTCATTCTATGTTAAAATGCACCTCTTCTGTTTGTTTTTTGTTTAATTTGAGATGACTGATGACAGTCTGAGTTTCTCAAGCGTTACCTATTGTACATCCAAACGCCTGTCATATGCCTAAACTTTCTACGTAAATAACTAATGGAACTTGTTTTATCAATGTTTGAAGAGCACTAGCTGGCCTGTGAATCTCACCTTACCATTAAATTTCTAAAAACATATTGTTTTAGAAAGCAGAAAGAGAAAAGGACAACTTCACACTTCTTCCCTGCCATTATTACCTCCCCTAAACTGATGATCTCTAACTGACCTCGACCACCCTAAACCTCGCGCTCCTGCCATACCATGGGAATCACCGCTGTCTCATTACTTGATCACCATTACCATTTCCCTTCCCCACCACCTTCGTACCACAACCAACAATTTGTAACTTCAACATCATCACAATCAATGTCCTCCACCTCCATCTCACAGACCCAATTTAAGGAGAGAACCTATCACAATCAAGCCCGTCACTGCCAATATCTCGCCAAAGTAAAATAAAAACACCAGTTACTGATCTGACCAAAAATTGAACATTAGAACTAGTAAAGTTTGTCACAGACTTCGAAAGAAATAGGTTCAGTCTTTATGATAAAATTTTATCATTCGGATGGAGGGGAAAGAGATTAAGGAAAAGAGAGGAAGCACTAATAGATTGACACAGAAACAAATATATTAGTGGGTATGGGGAAGTGAAATCGATCATTGGAGAAAAAGAGGGAGGAGAGGAAGGGGAAGATGAGGTTATTACCAGGGTAGGGAGAGAGAACTTGTTGATAGGGATGGTTATTGGACAATTTAACCCAACTGGTATAACGTTAGGGTAAAGGTAAACAGGCTTTTATCGGACATTCATTTTACTTACAAAATAAAACCCCAAGTATTTTTTTCTAAGATAATAGAACATTATAGTTTAGCATTCACATGTTCTCGCTTTCATATCTTGCCCTTCTCCTTTTCTTTCCTCATTTGTTGGCCTCGCCCGCTTTCAACCTGTGACCTGCATTGACCTAACCCATTTTTTTCCCCATCACAAAGCTTCCCTTATGCTATCCAACCCACTATTGAGTCCCACTGTCCAACAACCAGGTTTACTTGTCAACAATGAGGAGAGGATGTGGTGGAGTGATTGTGCTTGGAACTTTGGATAATGGGTGAGGGAAAAAGTGAGGATTGTAATGCAAATTAGAGGAGAGGACATGGGAGGTCATGGTTGTGGCAGGGTGGGATGGAGAGGGTGAGGAGAATGGGGCAATGAAATGATAGGGCAATATAGTCTTTTGGCTTAATTAATATACTAATTAAGGAAAGAATGCATCTATTACAACATTTCTTTAAAGGGAGATGGTGAAACTATTTTTAAAGAAAGAATGAGCCTGGGAATTTATGCAGCCTCATCCAAACAATTACAGAGTGGCTTGATTAGTCTTAGCCCTAATCCCTCCAATGGAAAAGCGGTTGTTTCCCATATATTGTGAATTCCAAAGGCAACTGAATTGGCTACTAGTTTAAAATGATTGGAAATAAAGGATAATTCAATGAGACATTTATAATTCATATGCGTTATGATTCAAATGAGATATACTTATTGAAACAGAGCCAGTCTTGTTTAAAAAAGAAAGGAAAGTTTTGCATAAGAGTTCAGTGGTTGATAAGAGGTCAGTTACATTAATCCTTATCACTTATTTGTGTTATGTGCTGATTTTCCTGAGTTGATTTATAATTTTGGGCTCTCTTGAAAGATTTAGCTGTGAGCCTGTAATATGTGATTAGTATTTCTTTCTTTTTCTATTGTCAGATTATTCTTGTACACTTGTAATTTTGTATTTATGGCTTTTGTTTGTGTTACTTCCCTATGCATTTGAAAATTTTCATCTTTGCAGGTTAAAACTGCTACAACTGGTTATATGTCACGTAGATTAATTAAATGCTTAGAGGATCTATCAGTTGAATATGACATGACAGTAAGGAATTCTAGCGGATGCGTCATTCAATTTATTTATGGCGATGATGGAATGGATCCAGCTCAAATGGAAGGGACAGAAGGATTTCCTCTGGATTTTGAGAGGTTGCTTTTGAAAGTTGAGGTATGCTCTTTGCTTAGAAACCTGAATGTCATGCTAGTTCTAAAGGTACTTGTTCCCGTATTCCTTATCTTCCAATTTTATTCAGGCTACTTGTCAGGCTGGAAGAACTCAGAATTTGTCTCCTTCAGAAATTTCTGAAATCATAAATAAGAGGCTTTCAAAAGACGATGTGACTTATTATGGTGCTGGGTCTGATGCCTTCAAAAAGAAGTTGCTAGAGTTCTTCGAAAAAATTGGTCAAAGAAGATGCTGTGTTTCTAGTAAGCAGTTACAGGTATTGTTTCTGATGATTTTAGATGTAGAATTTTTTCAGTAATTAAAGAAACCAGTGCATTAATAGAAGATAAGGATCCTTCTTAGGAGATTCAATTATAGAATATATGCCTGAGCTGCGGTTGATGGGAAGCAATATAAACTACTCTATTCCACACAGCCCCATGCACATATTTCTCCACAACTACTTTGTAATTACTCCCTAGATTAAGAATTTTATGCTTGCTTTTTCATGATCAAAGTTTATTGAGGCTGAATGTTTATTACATTAAAATATACTAAAAAATCGTTGATTCATTTGCATTGTCTATTAAAATAAGATTTAAGTTAAATTTGTTTCATTGTGTTACTAAAACGCTGTTTTATTATTTCCTTTGGAAAATTTATTTACTCCTTATTTGAGTGTCCTGTTATATACTATACATTATTATCTTTAAGTTATTTGGTGAACTTTTTCTTCAAATTCCCACCCTCTCCAATACATCCACGTTTTTTCTCTCTTTATTTTCATATTGCCTATTTTTTTATTCCATCTATGGAGTAATAATAGCACGTGTGAATGAGTTCAAATATCTATTTCAATCTGGGAATGTTAAAAAAATTTCTATTGCTCCACACTTGTTCAAAGAACACATCAAATATGTATAATTGTGTTCCTCTAAATTTTCTAATTTGTTGAATTTGATTCCATGCAGTTGGCATGCATGTTATCTGTACACTTTGTAGAAAATATTGTTGTAATGCATGTTGGCCTTTGAAAGATAAAGTGGCATGTGTCTATTACCTATAAATTGGGAATTAGGACAAATAGTGTTACTTCCATTCCCAATTTTGTTGACTCGATAGTTCTTTCATTTTTTGCCTATTATTTGAAATATTTCTGCAGTTCTTACTTGGTACATTTGTGATTAGAAACTCTGATCATATACCTGTTTATTGATTGATATTGAAGGTGTTTTTAGATGCCTGTATTTTTCGCCTTCATTCGAAAGGAGTTGAAGCTGGGACTGGAATAGGAGCAATAGGAGCTCAAAGTATTGGGGAGCCAGGAACACAAATGACTTTAAAAACTTTTCACTTTGCTGGGGTTGCCAGCATGAGTATCCCTTGTTGATTTGTGCTCTTTTGGCTGAAATTGTTGTCTTTTGTGCTTGTTCTATCCTTAATTACATGTAGATGTCACCCTTGGAGTTCCACGTATCAATGAAATTATAAATGCAAGCAAAAGGATAAGTACTCCAATTATCATGGCAAAACTTGAGGATGATCAGAGTATGGAGATCGCACAGATTGTTAGAGGTCAAATTGAGAAGACATTGTTGGGTCAGGTACATATATAATATTCAAGGAAATTTATTCATCATTCAATTTTGTTATGGACTTTGCCTGCTTTAATGTGTTCTTATGCCTGATTCCGGACCATTATTACTGTTTATTGGATTATATCTTTGTCTCGATTTAATGTCTGTGGTAAAATATGCAATTATGTGAATAGTACATAAAGCCACATGAAGATATGCTGATGAGTTGCTTTTTAAATATTTTACGCATGTAACTAGGTTGTAGATCTGCGGTAGTGTGTTCTAATACATGAGTCTGGACCATTATAACTGCTTGTTGGATTATATCTTTGTCTGGATTTAATGTTTGAAGTAAAATATACAATGCATGAACAGTACATAGAGCCACACGGACAGACTGATGAGCTGCTTTTGATTATTTTATGCATATAACTGGGTTGGAGACCTCTTTAGAAAAACCTTACAGCCAATGCTGGTTATTTACACTATGATTTTGGCTGTTAATTCATCTGCATTGTGACAACATAATTTAAGTTTTGAAAGTAAGATCTTGTCGCAATGTGCTTTCATGGTTTATAAGTGGTGGTTGTACTATTTTAATAAGAGGTCAAGGTTTACTTAATGAAAGGAAGTTAACTTTTTGACCTTCCCTCATCAAAGTGGATAGTTGGGATCTGAGGGTATAGTGACTATTGTTGAGCATGTTTGGAACATATTTATATATAATTACTTCTTCATACCAACGTCAACATTACCCTCTAGATGCTCTTGCTAAGGACTGGTAAGGGTGAGCATACCTTTGTCAGTAATTGCATTATACTTGATCTAAAGTGAAATAACTATCCTTCTATCTAACAACATTAAGAATCAAAAACAATTTGGCCCATAATTTTGATAAAGTACATTGTAGTGTTAAGTTCAGAAAAAAGTTGTGTTTTGGAGATGATAAAACGGCGTGAGGAGTCATAATGTTGTATAGCTTGTATGTAGAAATGGCAAGAGGGAGAAATTAAGGAACCGGGCTAGTGAATCACCAAGACCGACTAGTGGTAACCTATGTCTTGAAATCTTCATCTTACACAAGATTTGTTGATTTTTGGAAGTCGACTACTGAAAAATATACTCTCTTTTAGATGTTTTATTTTACTTAAGTTTATCTATGTTCTTTGGCTGTTTGTAACATTTAATCCAAGTTTAGAAGTTGTGAGGATTCAAATAGAAAACTTTGAGCATCAAAGGGTATAAACATTCTAGGAAAAATCATTAAAGACATGTTTCATCATATCTCATACACCTTTTAAAGACCTTGGGATTGCCTCGTTAATTCTACTTATGTCATTTATTGTTGGTCCTTGTATTCTAGCAAGAAACAAAGCTAAGCCTTAATCTTGTATAGATGGGGATAGTAACATAAACCAAGAGCCTATCTCATGTGATCTTCCACGAAAATCATCCACCATTCCCTCCTACTTAGAGCCATTTCTTCTTCCAAACTCTCTTTCTCCATATCTTTGTTAAATTGCCTCAATTCCAGTCATCTTTGATTTGTCTCGACCCCGTTTGAGGTCTCTATTATCCTAACTCTTCATTTTTTCTCTAGTGCATCTATGCATCTATTACATTGCGTCTCATGTACAAACCTTCGTAATCGATTATTCCTTATCTGATTCTCAATATTCACTACTCTATCATTCTTTCAAATATCCACATTTCTAAGTTTGTCTCTTGAGTGTTCCTACGTAGCCACCTTAAAATTCGTGTTTCTGCTACATTCATTTTCTTAACATGTTCCTTCTTTTAAGTCCTATATATCGACCCATACATTAATGTTGTCTGATTGTCGTGTGATAGAATTTTCCTTTAGTACATTGTGCTCACATAATGGTTTAAATGCTACTCTCCATTTGAGCCACTCATATTTTATCTATGAGTGACATTCTAATCAATGTCTCAATTTCTTTGGTTAGTTGATCCCTTGAAACATTCATTTGCAGGTATTCAACGTCCATTATCTTTACTTGGTCTCTATCTTGTGCTAAAATGATTCTTCATATAATTTATTTTACTCCTGCTAACTTTAAAGCCTCTAGATCTAGCATTTGTCTCCATAGCTTTAACTTAGCATTCATCACTGCGCTAGTCTCATCCACCAAAACTATATCGTCTATAAAAAGAAAACACCACGATATCTCATTTTGTATTGATCTTCCTACTTTATCCAAAACTGTCACAAAAAGAATGAGAATTAAGGAAGACCCTTGGTGTAACCTAATTGTGCTATGTAACTTTTGATACATATCCTTAACTAGGTCGAGTTACATATCCTTAACTAGGTCGATATACATATGTGGTATTCCCTTCTTAGTCATTTCCCACGAAAGTACTTCTCTTGGTACCTTGTCATATGCATCTTCTAAATCAATATTCAATAAACACTATAAGTAAATCTTTGTTCTTTGCACGATAATGTTCTATCGTTTATCTAATAAGATGAATAACTTCTGTGGTAGATTCACTTGGCCTAAATCCAAACTAATTTTCCAAAACATTAGCCACTTCCTCGACTTTTGCTAAATCACTCTTCTCATATATTTATGGTGTGACTCATCAGCTTTATTCCTTGATAATTAAAATACTCTTGAGCATCTCCTTTATTAATAGGCACCAAGGTGTGACATCTTGTCCTCCAAGTTCAATAGATTCGTTAACCACTCAATACCAAACATGCTTAGGTATTTCCAAATCTTGATAAGAATGTCATTTAGCCATTTTCCTCAATTTCATCCTCTTTAATTCCACCTCTACTTTCTCTTTTTATATCTTCATATACTCTTGGTTAACTTTATTATTCTCAATAGTGGTGTCACCTATATACCCCATTTGATTTTCATTGAACAACTCATTAAAATACTCCTTCCAATTGCCTTTGATTTCGTCTTCCTAGACAAGAAATCCTTTGGTTCTTATGCTTCACATACTTAACCATACAAAGATTCTTGCCAACATTTGTCTCCTCTTAGCTATCCTTTATGTCTTCTTTTCTCCCTCAGAGTTCATTTTGTCGTAAACATCCTTATATACCTTATCCCTAGCCTCTCAAATACCTTTTCTTGTCTTGATGTTAGCTTCCATATATCTTGCCATAATTTCTTCTTCTCTAGATTTTCATATGTCCAAGTAGCATTCTCTCTTTTTCTTGAATGCTACTTTAACGTCATCATTCCACTAACTCAATAAGTAGTATTCGGTCTAGTTTATTTTCCCATTATTGTTTTACATTGTGATTCGTTGTTTTACCTATTTGAGCTAACCAAGTGCTCTAGAGTTTTCTGGCCAAAACATTCATCCGTATGCTATTTTGTCATTATTTGCAAACAAAAAGGAAGAACAACAAGGATAGAAAAAGAAGACTACATGACACATTAAGTTTATTATCTTTCTCAGATTGCTTCATCCTTGCAAAGCTTTGAATGTCTAGGTTGAATGCTGTTGTTGGGATTAAGGAGCTCTGAAATGTGGACCTCTTTACTGAATGCCAAGGTTTTTCTAGTTTATTAATGTTGGTTCATGTACAACCGTACTTGTCGGTTCATGAACTTGCTGGATATATGTTTATGTATCTAGTTCATGTATAAGGACACTCTTGATTCATGCATTATTTCATAGTGCATGACATACATGCATGCAACCCAAGATTTCTGCCATCACATTTTCAGAACATAATTTTTTCCCTCCTTTCTCACTAATTCAGCATTAAATTTACAGAAAGCAGAAGTGGAACGACAGGTCCACAGCCACCAATCTAAGCATTCAAACTAATATCAAAGCTACATGGCCTCCAAAATCCCAACCATTCATCCCCTTCTCTCTTTCAATTAATAAACCATTCCTATGAATCCTGTCTTTAATGGTATGAATAATTGCTTTTGGAGTGTTAATAGGAAGACGATTGACAATATAGGTGATTTATGGGAAGATGTTGAAAGTGGACCATGGAAAGGCAACTCATGTATTCCTTCTACCTCCAAAGACTGATCCTAGTGGTATGACTGGTATCCCATCAGGTGAGGAGATATCTCAAATCTCAATGTGCACCTTTCAGCTAATTTACCCAAATATGCTAGAGGCACCCCTCCAAACAAATTTCTGAGGCATATTTAGGTACAAACCATCACACTAGAATTTAAGAAAGATTATGAGATTTTAGCAAGGTTCTAGATGCTCATCATATTGAAGCATTCAACTTACAGTCTATAATAAAGCAAATCATCATCTAAATTGGAGAGTTTTTATAGAGAAACAAATACAAATTATCTTGAAAAATCAAATTTGGGAACGTGTGGAGACATCTGTTCACAATGAGCCATAGGACTTTAGTGGATTTTACAAGACTTAATTCAATCTAGATGACACTATTTTGAAGCACAAAGAAAGGCTTGTTGTCATGGATTACTCTCAGCGCCTACTCTCACAAAGTAGGGCTTGTTGTCCCAAAGACTCTAGTGCAGGTCAACTTTTAAGTGCTGTTTGGTAAACCAAAGGGAATCAGAATAAAATCAAGAAAGGGATTAGAGGAGAATGTGAAGCAAAACTCTTTGATTTTAATTGTTGTTTGGGGTAAGGAGAGGGTAAAGGAAATGATAAAAATGACATAACAAACAACAATAGAAATCAACTATTTGATGAATATCCCATACCGAATGGTCCTTACACTGTGTACACACTGAAAATTCATTAGTGTTTTATCAAGAGATTGTACCCCATTTATGAATATAAATTTATTTGCTACTTAATTCCTGTCTTTGTTTTCTTACCGCGAAATTTTTATCTTCAGCCTATTCATTAAATCCTAACTGCGTGAATTTGTTTCCTCCACAATTTTGATGCCTTTGTTCCCAAGTCATATCTGTTACTGATATATTACAAAAATTGTTGTATGAACTCAGATTGGTGAATAACATATTCTTCCAAAGCATAGGACCTCTCTACCTCTTCCCTAAAGTTCTATGTCTCCGTGCTTTGTTCTTGGTAAATTTTGTTGCAAAAGCGCTCTCTTATTCTTAAGTGTTCATGATCTTCATTTTCTTTCACTTTTGCAGGTTGCCAAGAGTATAAGGCTCGTAATGGAATCATTTAAAGCATTTATTGTCATTAAACTTGATATGGAGAAAATCACTTCTTCAAGGCTATTTATAAATGCTCGTGTTGTTGGGGAAAAAATTTTAAAATCTCCAAAATTGCTGAAGGATTACAAGATGGTGAAACTAATTCTCTTCATCATTATATTTGTCGTTATTGTTTTGGTGTAAAGAGAGTTGCAAGTGGCAAGCCGACAAATGATATAGATGGGATTTTATCACGAAGCCAAAACTTGAACTAATTAAGCTAGTTAGCATCCACTTATTAATGTTTTGTTAATTGTTGGATTCTAATGTAAAGTTATGTGCAGAATATTTTGGTTGTCAATGATTCAAGGCTGGCTGTCTCTCTAGAGGATAAAGTTAACGATAATAAAAATAATTATCATTTTGCACTTCATCAGCTGAAGAATAAGTTGCCGAAGATTATTGTTAAGGTGATTCTAGGAAGGTTTACTCTTGCAATTTCTTTGGCTGTTCTTCATGGTTTTTTTTGGTTTTACAATCTAGGCTTATTGGATGAATGGTTTGACCTATGTTAGTCCCTTTTGACTGCAGGGAATGTCTACGGTTGAGCGGGCAATTATTGCTGACGATAGAGGGAAATTAAAGAAGCTCAATTTGATTGTTGAAGGGTTGGTTTTTTTTTCCTTTTCCAATCACTACTGAACTGTTTATTGCATCTTGTTCCCCTATTCCCCAGAGAAAAGACATTATGTTTTTTATTCACTGGCAACCGCTTTAGGTAAAAGCTTGACTATTTCAATTTCTTCTTTCAGAAAACTTTCTTTCAACTTTGTTATATCCTATCTGGTTGCAACCTGAATTGAAGAATGTCTAAAATCTTAGGTCATCGGCAAGTATGGGAAAGAGTTTATTGATCAGTTTGTAATAATCTGATAATTGGAGTAGCCACTCTGCCTAGCTTTCGAGAAATGAGGAGACAAATGTGGAATGGTGTACTTTATAATTAGAGGTAGGAAGTGCGTTTGGGTCACTTAAAGATCTCACTTTAACATTATAGAATTGTGTCCTTCACATGCTTTCCATCATGCCTAATTCCACAACTATTTTGTGTATGCACAACTGCACAAGATGTAACTGGGTAAAATCTACTGCACAGCTAAAAATCTTGACATCACTTTAGGCGTACAAAGTGTATTTACTACAGAAAATTATAGGTCTGAATGGATTAAGAGTTCCGATGGGTGATTGAACATCCAAAACAAAAAGTCCAAAAAGAATCCCCCCCACCCCACAAACAGTCTCCAGGTTTTGTCAATTACATACCCAAATTTATTATTTGTCCATATGGTATCCCCCCAGTATTATGGAAATTATCTTAAAAGCCTAATCACTCATGCAGTAACAAGAAACACCTACTGTTAAATCATTCATTTAGTTACAAGAAAACCCTACTGTTCACTTCATTTCCCTCCCCTTTTTTCTGTCCATAATTGTAATCACTCACTTGTCTACTCCCTTTCTAGCAAGGGAGCAGCCACCCACCTGACCATCCTCATCAGCTCCTTCCCCTCCTCTCCCTTAAACACCTTGTGAACCCTGTTCACTGAATTTCCATTCTCTCCAATGAACCTACTGGTATCAGCATATGATGAACACAAGAATTACTGACCACCACATTCCGCCCACTGAAAACAACCATGAGCTAACCCCTCCATCCACCCAACCCCTTTACTGTCAACCAACAACCACATCCAAATCACCACTGCCCAAGAGGCAAAACTTAGTCAACCACACCCCAAGCGCACAATTAGTCACTGCCACTGAAAACTATCAAACACAAAGCCTTCGGCTGTCAACCAAGCACCACTGAAAGCTAACACCAAGCATCATCAAATTATATCCACAAATTCAGCCCAAAACACCTGTCCCCAAGAGAGGAGGGAGAGTGAAGATTTACAAGAATATAGGACGGACAACAGTGGCCAGATAGGGGTTTGACAAGGTTGGATGTCTGGGTAGTAGTGATCTTATTTACTTTCCTGTTATTTTTCTCTTTTTTCTTTCCCTCATCCCTCTTCACCTAAATGAGACCGAAAATCATTAAGCTTCTTTTTGGTCAAAATAAAAAAGACAGGGTCCAAAGGGATTGGTTGAATCTATTAAGCTATATTGTATAAATGGCTATCCTCCATCCCTTTTTTAATTTTTTTTTAATATTTTTATCACAAAAGTACGTTCTTGATATTCTTGATATCTTGTTATACTAATTAATCATATCCAGAAAATGCCTCTAAAACTTTAATGCTTTGATGATACAGAACTGGTCTCAGAGAGGTGATGGGTGTTCATGGAATTGAAGGATCCGAGACAGAGAGCAATCATGTAATTGAAGTGCAACAAACACTTGGTATTGAAGCTGCAAGAAGTTGTATCATCAAAGAGATAAGAAAAGTTATGCAAAGTCATTCAATGGATGTGGATACAAGGCATATGATGCTTCTTGCTGATGTGATGACATCTAAGGTAATCTCTGATTCCATATTGCTACTTTGTTACGTCCTGCATATTTTGAAAAGGGATCTAAGTGTCTTTTATGCTCTTGTTTCAGGGGGAGATTTTGGGAGTTAACAGATATGGGATTGCACAAATGAAAGAAAGTGTATTGACATTGGCATCATTTGAGAAAACTGACTATCATCTTTTTAATGGTTCTTTACATGGGAGGAAGGATGAGATCAAAGGAGTAGGTGAACGTATCATCATGGGCACACCTACGAAAATTGGAACTGGAATTATAAAAATCAAACAAAGGTATGCTTACAATATTTCATTGTTGTATGCTCTGTTTTCTTTCTTTGTGCTTGTTTCATCGAGTCTCGTATAATTTACAAATGGGTCATGTATTTATTTATATATTCATTTTCAATGGAGTTCATTTCCATCCTTTTCGCTTAATAAAAGTTTTGGTATTTTATAAGTTTGCTGCTGAAGCCTGGAGATAGAACTTGTTCTGCATAACATCAATTCATCAGCCGGCCATTATGTAAATAATCTTATATATACAGGATCTTGTTTTAATTCGTCTATTCGATTGGGAGCCATTTTGAAACCTTTGTTTTGTTGTGGCATACTTGCTAATGTTCTTATTTTTATACCAGCGTGGTATCTGAGCTGTTTAATGTTTGGCATCTCAAGGTAGTGCCTAATTATGTTCCCTTTCTCAGAGTGGATCCATTGCCAATTCTCAGATACGGCCCTGATCTGATAATGTCTTCACTGGTCAAGTAGGAGTTGACCAATCATCAAGCAAACAAAATCGTAACAGGTCTTGGAGATTCAGCTACTGCTTGTCTATAAAATTTTGGTTCTTAAGAGTGTTGTGAATTCATGCATTTGTTAATTTGGTTTCGAGCGGGAATTTTGAAATACTCTCTGCTGTTCGTGTGATTGTGGCAACCACCTTATAACTTGGGTTTTTTCTCATGGTTGTCTGATAAATTACCAGCTATGGCCTTCAGTATATTCAGAAAGCACCTATTTAATCTGTAAATCATTGTAGCCAATTTTGTTTTTCAGTGATTAGTTTAGCTATTTACTGGTTTTAATCTGGCTATTGAGAATTTTTGTGTATCATCTGCTTTATTCTTGCTTTTGTTGGATGCCCGCAATTCGACATTATGATAACAAATCAATTTTCTGTCGTCGTGATACAGTCATGCACTGAGTCACTGATACACAATTTGAATCAATTTATGGGAAGAATGAGAAGAATAATAGAAGGTTTATCATCAAGCTATATCCTTAAAATAGCATTATACATACGAAGTAATAATAAAAGTGAATTTGTATACAATTTGTATTTTGCATTTCTTAATCTCTTCATATTATTCGTATACAATTTGTATTTTGCATATTATATGAACATATTATCTTTACTTCTTCAATTCTATGCATTTTGCGAATTGGGTTGTTGGAAGGGAGGGAAGGGGATGATAATATATAGGGATGAGTCGTTGGACGATATTCCATTGGATCATAATAGCCTTCTTTTATTTACTATCATTAGTCTCAAAACTTCCTTCTTTCCTATAAATCATAATCATATAAACTAATTATATTTATAAAGTAATTTAACTCTTTTCTTTTATAATTATTGTCTTATAAATTTGCAAAATTTTAAATGTTGCCATGTCTTATATGTACCATAATTTTTTGATTAATCATTAGGTTTGTTCATAATATGATTTAGGTTAAGGCATTAAATTAATGTTAATTATTAACTTTTACAAAATAGATAATAAAAATTTATTTTTATATTTTTACTTAATTACCATACATTATCAGGAGCATATACTATTTAACATATAAACTAAACCAATACCCATGCTTTCAAACAAAAAAACACACACAAAATAACAAAGCAAAAGACAAAGTGAAACTCTTCTGTGGAAAACAGAGAAGCAAGGTTCAGGGAAGAGCAGAGCAGAGCAGGCAAGATGACGAAGAAAATTTTGTGAGGCGAGATCATGCTTAGAGGCGAATGAAGGCGTGCTATTATTTATTTATTTATATATTATGCATGTATTTTGGGTCGATTGCGTTAGACAGAAGCATAGGTGATTAACAGAAGATGAAAAATTGAACTCACCAAGAACAAGGGATTATTGGAGATGATGGATGAGAGTAAGAGTGATTTTATACATACAACAAAATGGGAAGATTGAAGTGCATCAAAACTATCTTTACTTGGGCTGATTATGATGGGGGAGTCACTAATAGAGAGATGCTTATCGCTTACAAAATTGATTCATATAGATCAAGAATTTGAGACTACTGATTATGAATATTTGGTGAGAAAAGAAACGTTCAAAGGCTTGCTGTCTTAAATTAAACTTCATTCTCTAGTTATTTTTTTACGTTAAAGAACTTGAATGTCACCATTAAAGAAAGTCTCTTTTTTTTTTTTGTCAAAAAGAAAATACCCCACTCAACCCCTTCGTTTAAATTATTTCTCAAAATATGAATTGATATATAAAAAAAAAAGTATTATTTTACAATAAGGAATAATTCAGGGTATTATAGAAGTACTACCAAGCAATCTCTGGTATAAAAATTATAATTAGATATAAAAAAGTCATGATCTTAGTTATCAGATATAAAAAAAATTGATCTTAGCTACATAGTAGTACAATACATCTATTATCTACTAATGTTCTAAACCTTAATAAATATGTTCTAAAATTTTAATCTATTGTTCTAATGTGCGTGTAATACTGATATTCTAAATTTGAGTATTGGTATTCTAAAGCTTAACACATATGTTCTAAATATTTATTCTTTTATTCTAAAGTCAACACAAATGTTCTAAAGTTGAGAATTGGTGTTATAAATCTTAACATGTATGTTCTAAATGTTTATTCTATTGTTCTAAGGGCTAATACTAATATTCTAAAGTTTAATATTGGTTTTTTTAAAAGGTTAATACATATGTTCTAAAGTTTTATTAGTCTAATATTGATTTTTTAAAGTTTAATACTGATGGGAAAATTGAAAAGTTGAAAATGGCAAAGAAAACACTAGAAAAAATTTGTAAACAATCCAAACATAATGTCAACAAGAGAATATGAACCGTCACAACATTGGAAACTACCTAAATTTCAAACTTAGCGCAAAAAGCTCAACTGTCGACTAATTTACTAAAGTTTCCATATTTACATTTATGCCATTAAATGCTGAAGCGCATGAACCATTGGATTGATTGAATCAACGGTTGCAGATGTGTTCTTATATATGCATGATTCTTAAGGAGGAGTTCTCACCTAAACTCGCCCCTATATATATATATATATATATATATATATATATATATATATATATATATATATAAACCTACCCTCTTAAAACCCTAATTGCTCATTTACTCACATATTAAAAAAAAAAGAGGAGGGAAACCTTTGGAGCAACTAGTAATCTTTATTGCCATCTAGTCGCCACCCTGTTGCCAGCCACCGACGATCTTCTTTCTTTTCCTTTTCTTTCTTCCTTATTTTTATGCCCTAAAGTGCATGATTTGGGAAAATTGTTTCAATGATTGTTTTGATTATTTTTAATGATTAATTATATGTTAAAAGTATTTATAATAATAAGTTTTATGATTTTCATATTCCTTATACGTGTCTATGGGTTAAATGCACTAATTTTCATGTTTTAGGGTTTATGATTATATACTATTGGTTATTTCATGAAAATAAGAGTATTTTGTGATTAATCTAAAGATGTTATGTTCAAATATATTTTCAAATTTCATGGGATATGAAATTCATGAAATTTGAATTTTTTATGTTGAGAATTTGAAGAATTTTATGATTTTATGTGTAGTATATATATGATCCTAATCATTATACTACATGTTTTGAACATTATAATCAACATTTTATAGACTTTGGAAAATTTTCAAAATTTATAAAATTGATTTTTATTATATTTCAAGGATTTAAGTATTAAAACAAAGGTTTAAAGCATTTACATGATTTTTGGAAGCTTTTTTTAAATGGATATAATTGTTGTAAACTTGTTTGTTAGGGTATTGATTAAGGTTGCGTTATTTGGTTTAGGAAAATAATTCGTAGTTGTGAAAGTGGCAATTCAATTTTTCTATTCAAGCTATGTACAAGTTATGAAAACTTTGCCTCACTAGTATAATTAAAATCATTTAATTACTTCGATACAAATATTGCGGTTATATACAATTCAAAGCACTTAATGGTTTGAAATATACTTTGATACCAAGTGCTTCGCTTTTTAAAAAAACGCAGCACTTGAAACCATAAGTGTTGCGGTTATTTGAAAAACCGCAGCATTAGTACCAAATGTTGCGGTTTTTCAAATAATCGCAGCACTTGCGAGTTACATGTGCTGCGGTTATTTGAAAAACCGCAACACTTGTGACTCATTATATATACTCTTTTTTAGCGCTTCTAGTATCATTTCAAACATAAAAAAACACGCATTTCCCTCTTCTCTAACCCTCAACTTCTCTAACCCTAAATACACATAACACTTAGATCTCCCACTCCTAATCCCTTGTACTTCCTACCTACAACCTTAACTTCTTTCTAAAGTCCCCATAATTCATTCTTCCTCACGAATTTCAAAGCCTACTTCTTTCTCCCACTCATGCCTCCATGGATACGGCATAGTGAAGCGTTTTGAAGCCTACTCATCTCTTCTATTTTGAAGAAGTGTACATACTCCAATGTTTGGAATCTAAAGGTTTGCATATTGCCTTGAACCCTAGTATATGTTTTATTTTGTTTTTAGTAATTTGTTATATATTAACGTAAAGATCAAAAACTTTTGTGTTTTTAGATTTGCATGCTATATGTTGGGTTTATGAAGGAATTAACCTTTAAAAATTGAATTTCATAGATTATATAATGATAGTGGCTTTTTTTTTTTGGAGAAAACAAGTATATAAATCCCCTTTTGGAGATTTGTTGTACATAGTTCTCAAAAAAATACACAATTTTGACATATTATAAGCCCCATTCGGAGTCCCATAGCCAATTATATGACTTGTCAAAGATTTTTTTAATATCTTAAATAAGACGCTACCGAGGTCACTAAGGGGCAGCATGGTTGTGTAGTACCTTCAAAATTAGGGGGATTCAAAAGAAACCTTTATGTTGTTCAGACTACCGGGTTAAGAGATATGCCTCCTCGAAATTTTAGAAACCCCTGAATGCACCCGAAATCTATGAAGAATGAATTGGTTGTTTGTTTTGAGTGTAAAATCTTGTAGATCACGATTTTGCGTGCCAAAACGAGTGGTCAATATAGTATTTTGGATTTATATGATTCACGATTAATCATTTCTTGACTTTTCTTATCTTTTATGACACATTATTTCTAACACATTATGCATGATATTCTTAGCTTAGAATAGATTATGTTCTTGATTAAATGTGGTGTAATAGTATATAACAATTAGATTTGCGAATATAATAAGTTTGAGAGATATTAATTATTAATCAAAAGAGGAGAGGGAATAGAGGCGCTGAAATTTGATGGATGATGGTGTGAAAGTTGAGGAAAAGAGGAATAGGAGAAAATGATACAGATTGTGCACCTGACTACTATCTAAATGAGTTTATCACATAATTTAATTGGTTAACTAGTCGCACATAATACCAATGTATTACGCCAAGCAATAAGAGTTTATATAGTAATCATAACTAAACAGAAAAGGCCACAAAGCCCAATCTTACATAACTCTTGATTTTCAACGCTTCTAAAAATTAGGGGTGTCAAATTGGGTCAACGGATCGGTTCTAGGTTGACCCATCGTGGGTCGGTTCTTATCGGGTCAATTTTGCCTATCGGGTTGGTTTCGGTTCGGGTCGGGTCATTATCGGGTCGGGTTAAATTGGTTATTTGCTTGGTCGGGTTCGGGTAGGGTTTAGTTCGGGTTGTATTCGGTTTGGGTCAAAGTCGATTCCAGTACAATCGGGTCGGTTCCTAAACAGCTTATATCGGGTTATTTCGGATTCGGGTCAAGGTTGGTTCTGGTAAAATCAGGTCCGTTCCTGAACGGGTTATAGCGAGGTTATTTTGGGTTCGAGTCAAGGTTGGTTCTGGAAAAATCAGATCGATTCCTGAACGGGTTATTTCGGGTCAAGGTCAGTTTTGATAAATTGGACAATGATGATGGTTAATTCATAAATTGGACAATAATGATGTCGATAAGTCATTTAAAAACAAAATATTTATGAGATAATGATTATTAAATGTGTATTATCCTATCAAACTAGTTTATAACATACAATGTTAAGTTTATATATACATAAGAACTTGTAATATGTTTAGTTTGAATCAACAATGACAAGTTTGGTTTCAAAGTTATTAGATATTAGGTAAAAAATAGGTCTCTCAAGATTAGGTCATATTCATGTATATTCAGATTATTAACACATCCAGTGAATTCGGGTAACGAATTGTTATAAATCGGGTTATATCGGTTATGTGTCGGTTTCAATCGGTTTCGAGTTCTTTTCGGGTCGGGTCTGTAACAGGTCGGGTCCCTAATTGGTCGGACATGGATCGGGTTCGGGTCGTTGAATATCGGGTCAAATCGGTTTCGGGTTAACTTCAGGTCGGGTTGGGTCGGTTTTTGGGTCTCAATTTCGGGTCATAATCATGTCAGGTTCGGGTCGGTTTCGGGTAACTTATCGGATCGGGTCTGATTCTGACAGCTCTATTAAAAATTCGAGACCTGCTAATGGTTTTACATTGCGACAACACTATTCAAGGCAATATTAACAATTCCTTTTAAAAGTTGATATTAAATGTGAGACATGATAATAATTACACATTATTACACTACACTTAATCATTAAAATTTCAAGTTATATACTTTCTCCATTTTACTTTGTTCAAATGCTTCTCTTGTAACACTTTTTTCATGCATATATCTTATATTATTATTTACGAGTAAAATTAATGTGGAGCCTCCAAATTAGAAATAGAGGTCTTTCGTTGCTTTGGGTGAAAAAGATAAAAAAAAATAAAAAAATTGGTTCGGAAGAAACAAATCTTAAAAACAAGTTGCTTCGGTTTAAAAAAAATTAATAGAAATTCATGCACAAAAAAGGCAAAGATAAATCTACGTAACTGAAAAATAGATAAACATTCATCTCACATTCAAACCCACGGTTAGCCAATTCCAACCAAAAAAATATATAGTGAAGATAAACATGCATAAAATTTTGAAAGACCGTAACTATAGAAAAGATCATCATTCATCACACACACGATTATCCAATTTCAAACCAATTTTTTTTTAATGATAAACATGTACAAAAAATTAAAAGATAAATATAAATAACTGAAAATAAAAAAACCATAGTTCTTCCCACTTGCCACACACACGGGTATCCAAATCCTTCATCTGTAGAACTAAACAACCATAAGAAACCATATTTCTTTTCAATATCGCTAGAGTGTACACATACGGCAGATTCAATCACAACTACATTTTAACCGAAAAATTATCATTAATAGAATAGGTATTCATATTACTCTTATCCTTTATTTGTGTTTTTTTGTTGGTTTTGATGTTGAGATAGTTTAGTTCTTACTTTTGTTCATTGTATAAAATTACTATCTTCTTTGGAAATTCTTTGGTGGAGTAGGAAGGACTTGGCTGAATTAGGAAGGAAACCTAGCAAAATTAAATAATAATCATACTATCAAAAAACACCCAATTAATCCAACCAAACAAACCACAATAATACATCAAAAATATCTTACTAACAGAAAAAATGACTTCTCTGAAGAAAACTAGAGATTAGACTATAATAATATTCTTTAAAATATGTCTACATACCAAGATCGAAACTATGCATCCATGATGAAATAATTTCAATCTATCATAGTTTCATAAAATACACCAGGATTCCAAAATCATTCTTCACCTACCACTCTATTGATATACATGATAATTAACTGATTTAATTACAAAGAGAAAATTCTGAAATAAAGGAAAAGAGATATAACCGTGTAACACTCATCTTCTCAGCAACCCCTTTAATTCAGAAAAATTAATTCAATCAAAAGCCTTGATCTTGCAGCACAACCCATGACAGTTTGATTTACAAACACCCAAAAACCTAAAAAACCAAAAAAAAAATTTAAATAAAAATGGAGCCGAAATATAGAAAAATTAATTGTGTAGAGTAAGTATACAAAGATAGCCAAAATATTGAAGAAATGTGGGAAAATATACTAAAGAAATGAGACCAAGTGCGTAGGAATTTGAGGATAAAAAAAAGTATAGGAAAGAAATGCCGGAGGAAAGGGTGGAAGCAAAAACATAACAAAAGAAAAAAGTGAAAGTATTAAGAAAAAGATATAGGAAAGAGAATACTTTGAACTTTGAAAAAGAACCGTAATTATTTATTGGAAAAGTACTGACAATGATTCATGCAAGTGACGCATAGAACTTTGATGATTTAACAATATGACAAAGTTGTTTTTAATACTGAAAAATAGTATAAAAATGTTACTTTTATTTAGTGTTATTTTAATAATGACTAATATGACATCCCAAGGCACCCATCATGTACATAGACAACAGTTGGTAAACAATAATAGAAGATAAATGATTTTGCAAGCAATATATTTATTAAATAATCAACTTGGTAGAATAAGGTCCTACTTACGGGAAGTAGACTCCTATAAAAAAGCTAGGTACATATCTACAAGTTGGGCAGTGTGCCAACTCACCCAATTTACAAAGCTAAGGAGGGATTTTAAATTAAAGTACATTATTCTAATGTTATAAAATTATGTGTTCATTCTAATTGTTTTTGTCACTTAATTAGTAAAGTCACTTTTTGAAGATTTACGCATCTAATTAACAAAGTTAAACTATACTAATTTATTCAAGTACGAGACTTGGTCATTCAAACAACCATATGTCATTCACTGTAGAAACATTATTTTTTTGGCCTTGGAATTTGTTATTAGTTGGTAGTTAATGCTTGGTAGTATGTATTTGGTAGTTTTTTTTATAAAAAAAAGACTTTGTTTTAATATTGTTTTTCAACCAAACCTAAGAATAGTTCTCAAAATCAACATGTATTAATGCTTCACTTAAAATGGGCATGAATGCAAATAATATTCAAATGAGATTACATTACAAAAGCGCAAGATCGATTAGCATCAAGAAGGAGACGTCTTTTCAAAAGGACCAACCTTATTGACAACACAACCTACATACAACGTCGTACCTTATTGGAGAATGAAGCAAGAGAACTGCAATTAAAAATGTTGGAAGAAAAACATCACAACATAATATTAGAAGACTCTAATGATGAAGGTAATGTAAATCATATACTAGAATATCCTGGTACTAAAATTACGTTAACTCAAACATAATCATATTTAGGCAGTTGTTATAAGTACAGTGGACCATGTGCAAGTGATTTAGAGTCAAGAAAATCTTCAAGAGAGGCATGTAGAAAATCAAGGGTCGCAAAACTAACATATTCAATATGATGACATTCTTCAAGGTCAACAAACTGAAGAACAACTACTTAGCAATGAAAACATTACTGATAGCCAAAAAGATAGAGCCAATGCAAGTGGGCAACTAAGAGATATCTTACAAATATCAAATCTTGGACGTACAGGTAATGTATCTATTCATACATCCTCCAAATAGATACCCTAAAATATTGAGTCCTAACTTATTGCATAATACTCTAAACAGAAGAGGCACGTTAGCACCGACGAAAAAAGGGACTACTACATGGGTTTTTGGACTTAGAAATGTGGCATATTCATATTGCAAGGCTCTAATGTGGATGGATGAAAAGGTTAGAGGAAGTTCACTTTTTCGCAACCACGGTTTAACCTTTGTTATGGAAGTAGGAAAATACTTCTATCATATCTACTTGAAACACCACCATTTCTGAAATCCCTATTGGCAGAACCTCAATTTAGAAATAGTAAATTCTCTTTTGGCATTCACTTCCATAGATGGAAAAATAGATCACTCTGCTAATGATGGTTGAGGCCCCTATGTATTCCGCATCAATGGTAGTAATTACCACAAAATTGGTTCATTACTCCCGATTCCAGGAGAAATGCCAAGGTTTGCACAATTGTACATTTACGACATTAAAAACGAGGTAAAAATCGCATGAGTGTCGTTCAAGGAGCTGAATCACATGCAATAAATGCAGATATCCTCAAAGGGCTACAAAATATGCTTGATGCTATTAATCCATATGCGAAGATATTTCGGTCCGCTAGAGACATGCTGCGAGATCAATGTCATATTCAAGATTTACCCATTAGGCTACTCAATGCCAGAGAAGGAAAACAATACATAAGACCTATAACGAGTGAGGTGGCCACCTTATTGGTAGGTGATGGATCAGAATATTTGGATCATAGGGATGCATGTCATATTACAAAAAATCGGATGGAAGATTACAAAGAATAAACAAAACACATCCAATTTATATGCCCCTATAATATCCCCTAATATTTCCATATGGTACTGATGGATGGACACTTTGGATCCCTAAAGTCACAGAATCACATATATGCCAAAAAATAGTGACATTAAGACAATTTCTTGTATTTAGAATACAAACTAGAAAATCATAAGGAGACATCGTTATTGAGGATACAGTTTAATGTTGATGGTTTAGCATCAATAAAGCAAAACCGTTTGTACTATATAAGGCGCAACCAAGGAAAGTTTTAGACGAATGTATTTCGAGGGATACAAGATGCCGTAGTTGTAGGGGATATGAATGCAATTGTAATAGGTCGCTGATACATTTTGCCGTCATCTTTCACAAGGGAACACCGTAAAATGGTTCAACATTACCAAGATGCAATGGCCATAGTTAGAGAAATGGGGCCTCCAAACTACTTCATAACTTTCACTTGTAATCTGCGGTGGCCAGAAATTATCAATGAGCTAGCCACATATGGTGTTGGGCGTCGTGCTGATGATAGACTAGACATTGTTGCACATGTTTTCAAGCTTAGATTAAAAGAATTCTTTTATGATTTCAAAGATAGAAATTCTATGGTAAAATTATTATAGGTTAGAAACTTACATTTACATACCTAAATTATAATTATAACGTAAAGAATTTATTTTTTGACTTACATGTCATTGAATTCCATAAACGAGGCCTCCCCCATGCTCATGTCCTATTCACATTATCAACTGAGGATAAACCAACATGCACAAAGGATATCGACATATTCATTTATGCGGAAATACCTAATAAAGAAGAAGATCTTGATGCATTTGAAATCGTTACTATGAACATGATCCACTAACCATGTGGCCCATGTTTAGAAGAAGGAAGATGTTCAAAAGGTTATCCAAAAAAATTATTTAATGAGATAACTTTTGATAATAATGGTTTCGTGAGGTACAGACGAAGGCCAAACTAGGAACCTGTAATTGTAAATGGATGTGAAATAGACAATCGTTGGGTTGTACCATACAATAAAGATCTGTGTGTTAGGTATAATGCACATATAAATGTGGAGCGTTTTGCAACAAGAAGTATGGTAAAGCACCTATACAAGTGCGTTCATAAAAGGCCATGATCGAGTGACTTTGGTCATAGAGGGTAGTCTATCACAATCCAACAACGAAGGCCACAAAATGACCATGGTGGATGAAATCCAACAATATCTAGATTGTCATTATGTTTTCGCAATTGAAGCATGTTGGAGAATTTTTGAACTTGAGTTGCAACTTAAATATCCCCATTGGAGCTACTACAATTTCATCTTAAAGGAGAACAATTTGTTCTATTTCATGATAACGACAATCTTCATCACATCCTCTAACAACCAAGAATGCACCAAACTATGTTGACAATATGGTTCAAAGCGAACAAAGACTACCCTGAGGCAAACCAATACACTTACCAAGAATTCCAAACATTTTGTATGGGAGAGAGAATGAAGGAGATAGAAAAGAAGGAACACCAGAATTAGTATTGGAAGATTACCGTATGTTCTCCCAAATTCAGGAGAACGATATTTCCTAAGACTTCTTTTGACAAAAGTACGTGGAGCAAATTCTTATAAAGATATATGTACTATTGAAGGTGTTGATACAATACATTCAAGGAAGCATGTCATGCACTGGGTTTGCTTAGAGATGATAATGAGTGGCACACAGCTTTAGACGAAGCATCTACTTGGGTGTCTGGTGCACAATTGCGAAATTTGTTCACCACAATACTAATACTTGTCAAATTAAGTGATCCTAGGCGATTATGGGTACAACATTGGGAGAGTCTTAATGATGATTTTGAAATATTAATGCAGTGACAATAAAAAAAATACAGAATTAAGGCTTACATCTAAGAAATTGCAAAATTTAGGCCTACAAGAAATTGAAATTTAGCTGAAAACTAACGAGAAATCGCTAAAAGATTATCATGATATGCCCTACCCTTCTTTACAAGAAACACATCATGGATCTAATCCATTAATAAGGGAGGAACTAGATTACGATGAAAATCAAGAGGACGTAAAATTTGAAAGTTACATCAAGGGTTTTAATACAGAGCAATACCATGTGTATTCCACAATAATGCTTGCAAGTGATCAAGGACATGGTGGTATTTTCTTTGTGTATGGTAGTGGTGGGACACGAAAAACATACCTGTGAAATACATTGATATCAAAATTTTAATTGGAGAAAAAAATAGTACTAGCAGTTGCATCTTCAGAAATTGCTTCTTTATTGTTACATGGAAGGAAAATAGCTCATTCTACTTTCAAGATTCTCATTAATATAGATGACAATTCAGTATGTAATTTCAAGAAAGACTCAAATCATGCAAATTTAATTCGCAAGGCTTTGTTAATTATATGGGATGAGGCACCAATGGCCCACGGACTTGCAATAGAGGCGGTAGATCGACGACTAAGGGATATTTGTGATGATGAAAGATCTTTTGGAGGTAAATTAGTAATTTTCGATAGAGATTTCAAAAAAATACTTTGCATTTAAAAAAAACATGCATTTATGTCATTTAGCAGCATCACCTCAAGAAATACAACAACAAAAGAATTTTTCAGAATGGATTTTAAGAATTGGGGAAGGCATAATACTAGGTCTATCAAATTTAGAACATGATGAAGGGAATTGGATTAGAAATACCAGAGAAATTTATGGTCGATAACGATCCAAATGGGTTAAAAAAATCTAATTGATTTTGTTTACCCACAGATTCTCATAAGGTACACTAATTGGAAGTATCTTCAAGAACGAGCCATACTTACATCGACAAATGATGATGTGGACGAGCTAAATTCACAGATATTATCAATGTTACTAGGGGAAAATAGAGCTTATTTTATTTTTGATTCACTTGGCTACAAAGGAGACGGTGATTGTTTCTCGAATATGGAGCCCACGGAATTGTTAAATATAATTCTTTAACACTTTATGGACTTCCAAACCATTGCCTAGACTTAAAAGTTTAGGCCCATGTGATACTTATGCACAATATGAACCAATTGATAGGGTTGTGCAATGAAGCATGGCTAATAATCACTAGGTTAGGGCAAAGAGTAATTGAAGCAAGGGTAATCACATGTCCAAGAGCTGGAGATTCCATACTCATACCTAGAATTAGACTTCCCAAGAAGACAATTTCCTTTGAAATTAGATTTCACAATGACAATCAATAAAATTCAAGGGCAAACATTGAATACGTTGGGCATTTACCTACCAAAGCCAGTGTCCAGTCACGATCAACTATATGTTGCGGCGTCAAGAGTTACAACTCCACTTGGACTACAATGTTGTAACACCCCCAAATTACTAACATAATAATAATAATAATAATAATAATAATAATAATAATAATAATAATAATAATTTTAGTAACTTAGGGGTATTACCGCCACGTGTTACCACGCTTCGGCTATGCTAACTAATTACTATATTGCAGCGGAAGAAAAACTCAATTTATTTATTAAAAAAATAATTTTGATTATCCAAAGGTATAAAAATTGAATAAGAAAAATTATGAAAACTCATAAATAATATGTGCCCTTTGATGTAATGCTCTCATGCACATTTATTCCTGCAAAACTACTCACCATAAATGATAAGTAGGGCGAACAAAAAACAAATAGGAAAATACGTGTCAGTGTAAATATTTTGTGTACATATACATGCTAAAAGAAATACTTTAACTTTTAGATTTCCTTATAGAACTTGTCTTCTTATAAATTAATAAACTTTAAACCTTCCTTTATAATAATCCAATACAAATGGAATTATTAAAACACTTAATAAAAATAATTTCCTCTTCTTATATCCTCTCTTTGATCCTAAGTGTACACACCCCCCAAGTTAGTTATCCCATCACAAATCTATCCTTGGCGTTTTCTTTTATTTTCCAACAAATGGACTTTAAAGCATGAACCCTTCTTGATTATGAATTCAAGCGGTAATGTATAATAATAATAACTCTCCTTTTTAACTCTTTTAAATATAAATACCTTGCTTTAATTATTAAAGCTCATTGAAAATTATTAAATCTCAAATTTCATTCAGTCCTAACATGATACATATTAAATAAAATAAGATAAAGGTATATCATCCTTTTTTTTATAATTGGAATTTCAAAAAAATAACCATATATAAACATATATTTTAAAAAAATTGGCGCATGGATACAATTTAATTTCAATTATAATTTATTAGGAAAAATACATAATAAAAATATCTTAATACAATATAATTCAAAAAAACATTAAATTGCGCTTAAAAAGATTTAACACATATACCTATCTTAAATTCAAGTTTTTCTAGCAACTTTCTATTAAACTTCAAGATGATATTCCTACCAATTAACATGAACTAATCAACATAATACAACACAATAATATACATAAAATATTAAAACTTTAATTAAATTTAGAAAAGTTTTAAGAACTAAATAATTTGTAAAACAATTAAAATTGTTAGAGAAAAGACAAGGCTTACGATGGCTGGTGGTTGTTGGTGGTGCAAGGTGGCCGATTAGATTAAGAGAGTGACTTAAGAGAGAGGGAGAAAGTTTGAAAGAAGTAGAAAGGGTTTAATGATTTTTGTATGAAAAATTATGTGAAGTTTAAGGGTCTATTTATAATAGAAATTAGGATAAATTTTAAGATTTTAAAAATACTAAAAGATAATTATAAATTTAACATGATAGTTATCCCCTAAATTTTTAGAAAAATCTTTTTTTTTAAAATAATTTAATTATTAAATAGTTTAACCAATTAAAATCATTTAATTCAAAACAAACCAATTAGAATTAGTTAAAAAAGATAAAATTTTATTATAATAATAATATAACTTTTTTGAAATATCAATCAGAGAAAAAGGATATGATAAGGTTAAAAAAAAAATTATTTTTTATTTTTTTGAAATTCTATTATTTTTAAATTAAAATTATCTTTTTAACTAAAACTATCTTTTAAATTAGGATAAAATAAATATAATAATTTTTTTAAAATAATAATCATGGCAGCTACCCATGATTAGATATGGCCGAATTTGTTTTGGTAAATATATCCGATTCTTAACATAATCGATTTTAAATTAAAAATAATATTTATAAATATCTTAAACTGATTTTTTTTGCTAATAATCATATCTTAAAAGCTTCTATAATATTCTAGAATAAAATTGGATACTTGAGATATTTTTTAGGATATTTTAGAGGGCTTTTTGGGAATTTAATGAAATAATTGAGGAATTAAATATTTATTTATAAAATTAAATAATTTTCTTAATAAAATTATAAAATAAATATATAAATAGCGATCCATAATTATAATTGGGCCAAAATACTTTTTAAATTATTTAATTATACTAAAACGTTCTTAAAATAATTTTATTTAAAGTGCTAATATATAATGTACATTTAATTTTACATATAACTTAGCATATAAATTGTTTTAATATAATGTCTAAAATACGAGTTATTACAAATGTCTTATTCAAAACAAGAAAGAAGTAGTACAAACTTTAACTATGAATATTGTGTATAGAGAAGTTTTAGACAATGTCAATTAGAGTTCTATTTCATTCTTGATTTACAAATGCATGTAATCAATAACAAAATATTATTGTACCAAACACATAATATATTATTATTATTTTCACTTTTTTTATTATTTCTTTATATGACATGAAGATTTGTACTAATATGAAGGATATGGATATAGTATATATACCATGTCGTTTCATCACATCAGGTATATCAAAAGCAAATATAAGGGTGCGATTACTATGGATGATTAATGAACATACCAGAGGCAGAGGTGGACGCACTCATCGTTTGAGGAATTTAGTATTTCTACATAAAGAGGTAATGAAACTATAGGAATAAATTAAATATTATCATTTCTTTGTATCATGTCATTAAAAAATAATTCTAATTCTTATCTATCTATTGCAGGGCGATGAGGTTCAAGTAACTTTGTTCGGAAGAGATATTGATAAATACAAAGCTATAATGAAACTAGGACAAGTCTATTAATTACAAATTTGAAGATGATGCCATTGGACTCTTTTTACAAATATGTAATGGATAATGTTAGATTAAAGTTGGATCTAAGACAGAGCTCTAGGAAATATTCAATGACATAGAAAATATCCCTCTATACAACTTCAAATTCAAGGAGTTTGACACTATCCCAAATAATTTCAATAGAGATCACCCTAGACATATTGGTATGAAATAGAAGATCATGACATTATTTTTTTACAATTTTGTCACATCAATATTAACTAAACTATTAATGCGCAAATGCCATAGGATTGGTGATATATGTTTCTGAAGTATGCATAGTGGGTCAAGGAAGACAAACACCAGTACGAGATGTATTACTCTGCAACACAATGTAAACAATTTATTTTTAAAGAAATTTTTTATAAAACTTCTCCTAGATTCTACATATTACGAGAAATCCTATTTTTTTTCTTTTTCTAATGCAGAAAAGAAACAATACGACTTACCTTATGGGATAGATTTGCAAATAATCAAGGATATTATATGTTAATAATTCAACTTTTTCAATTTCATTCACTAAATTATACTGTGCTATTGCACGGGCACATGATAGTTTATACTTAAATATCTGTAATTATTAATAAATTATAAAAAGTTGGTGGTGTGATAATATATACTGATACAAATCTAATCAGACTTCACAAACTAAGTTTTTTTGTTAAATATTAAACTATTAAAAAAATTATAAAACTATTAAAAAAATCATAAAACTATTTCATTAATAGAATAATGAAAACGTAGTCAAAATCAAAATTAGTACATAAATAAGAACAAAAATCTAATCTTTATAGTATAAAGTATTAGGAAACAAAAAAAGAATGATTGACAGTTAGCCAATAGGCAGTTTACTTGTAACAGCAATTGGGTCCACAAAAACTGATTGGATGAAATGGCCCAAACAATAAACACAAAGTTTCCCACATAAAATTACACAAACCCAAAACAAAATCTTAAAATAAACAAATAAAAGTAAAAGAAAAATCAAGTGATGATCTTAATAATGCATTTGCACCCCTCTATTCCTTTTCCTTCTCCTCCTTGCAGTTGGAGCACTATAAATACTAGCAATTTCACTCACATTACACCCTTCATTTCCAATTCCTCCAATCTCTATTTCTCCTCTCTTACTTCAGGTACCTTCTTCATCCCCCCCCTTTTTTTTTATCCATTGTCGTAATTATTATTAACATCTTTTTCACATTAATAATATAATAATAAATAGTAGGTATTATTATTTTTATTGTATTATTATTGTTGTTGTTGACTTATCATTATTATTATTATTATTTTTATTGTTATTGTTGTTGTTGTTGTTATTGTTATTGTTGTTGTTATTATTATTATTATTATTATTATTATTATTATTATTATTTTTATTATTATTATTATTATTATTATTATTATTATTATTATTATTATTTTCACTTGTTTAGGCATAAATGTTTGTAATTGCTAAGCTGGAACCATGATTTTTGGGCAGTTATTTATTGAGCTGTTTTTATTTTTATTTATTTTTGTAAGTACATAATGAGCAAAAGTGTTTATATTTTGATTGGAGATTTTTTTTTAATTATAGCCTTGTTGGTGAAAGTGGGGTCCCGCAATATTGAATTTTTGGGTGGTTTATTGTAATTTTATGGTGTAGGAAGAACATGGTGGTTGGAATATTCGGATATGCTATATGGGTTTTGGATCATTGAATACGATGGTGATGAAGTGGATCTGATGTGTGGGATAGTGTAAATTTATGTTTCTACTTGATGATTGTGACGTACAATTGACAGAAATGAGTGAAATATATTGTGTTTTTAGACTATTGGGAAGACTATTGGGAGTGAGGGATCTTTGTCTGATGGTTTGACTGTGTTGCCTTGGAGAGAAAATCTAGGGGCCTTGTGGTCTTACTCTAGTGTGATGGGGTCAATCATGTATTTAAACGTTCATGTGCTTGAAAGTAGAGAATAATTAGAAACTAAGTAGATGTTCTGCTTACTTTCCTGTATTCTCTCAGTGTAAAGTTACGATCATTCATGTCTTCCTCATTGTTTATGATCTAATACGGAGTATCTAATTTCTATGCATCCTGGATGTATCACTGCCACTGACTATGTCGTGTTGGTCATCTGTTTTCGCGTTGTTTGTGTATATCTCTCACCTCTCATTCTATGTGATGGTATAATATGAAGTCTGTGATAAGGGATGTTCCCCCATAATTAAGATAGTGACTTGATGGCTAAATGTGTCTAGCAATCAAGAGATCATTCTGATCAATACTTTGAGATAAGCGTGATCAAAAGGAATTTCACAGGTTTTGTTAGGAGCCTCTGGTAAAAAGCTCGTTGCTGAGAAAAAACAACACTAAAATTTGTTTCTTCGGATATCTCTTGGTGAATTTAGTGCCACTGTTACATTTATCTTGATTATCTTCCTCCTCTTCAATGTGTATCTATGATTTGAGTTAATGAATGAAGATATGACTAATTGCCAAATGTTAACCTCAGCTCGCGTCTTTTTGAGTCGTTTGATTAGTTGATTTTCCTCTTCTTCAGACCTCTAACACATACATAAAGAAAAGGACAATGTCTGTCTGGGCAGATTTTTATGATCAGTGAACTTTTCATCTAGAAGCCTTTTCTTCCAGAGATTTTAGAGTTAAAGTGATTGACGAATGCAATTTTCTCTGTGGGGCATGATCAGTTTCCCCTTTGTTTAGAAGTTATGTGCAACTATATTTTCTTGAGATGGAAACAAACTTTTGCTGTGAGCATGGTTGTTTGGCACATATTCGGAAGTGGTTAACTTTCTTTCTGACCTATTCTCTTTAGTGAAGAGTATATGTGATGACGGGACTCTGGTGAAAAACTGAGTGAACTTGCCAAATATGTGCAGGGTTGTTTTTCTTCAGACCTTGTGGTGTAATGCTTTTGTTTTTTTGTATCCACTTCTTTTTCATGGTATTCTTATTTAGATTCTAGAGTCTAAATTGGAAATTAAGCAGCAAGAGACGTTTGCTAAGGAAGCAAGCAGGGAGTAGCCGCAATAATAGTTCACTTTATGTTTGTTAAATTGGATATTAGGCGTACATCATGATTTACTTTTCCCAATTTGTGAGATGGGGTTTAGTATATCGATGGTGTAAAGAAGAGTCTGAACCATTCATGAGTTTATAGGAAGCAAGGTCGCAAAACTATTTGGCAAATTGGAGATGACAGACTCTCCAAACTGGTCGGGTATTGGACAATGTATTGCAGTACATATGCAATTGTGCAACATTAAGTCACACTCCGTAACACTTGAGGTTTCTATTTGGACTTCATATAGTAGGCACCTTTTTCCCTCCTTAATTGCGTAAGCTAGGGCAAAGGTTATGCTAATAGACTTCTAGGACATTATCATGAAATGTGTAATGATAAGCCAATCAGATTGAAAACTGAGGTGGTGAAACTGAATGTGTTTGTGAACGATTTTTAATTTGTTTGGCTGAATACATTTAGCATAATGCCTAGTTTATTGGAGTATATAAATTTTTATGGCTATCTAGGGTCTTTTCTTGTTCTGTACTGTTGGATTCAGAAAGAATTCAGTCTTGATTCTGTTTTGTGCTTGTCCCAGACATGGATACTTCAGCTGGTCAAGGACTCTACCCGCTGCATCATTGCAAAACTCTTCATTGGGTTCGTGCTAAACTTGTACTCTTACCTTTTATTTTTCTGTTTTTTTTTCACTCTATAAGTGTCATATGAACTGGGATTTGTGCGCATATCATTTAAATGGGATGACTTTCTTGTTTGATGACTGGATATATGATTTTGATAGGTGAGACATGCACAAGGATTTCATAATGTCGCCGGAGATAAAGATTGTGATGCATATAAATCCTATGATTATCTTGATGCAAGCCTAACTCCTCTGGGGTGGGAGCAGGTAGACATAGCTATCATGATTCCTTTCTCTTCTTTTCTTTTTATGCTGCTTTAGAAATTTTATCTCGTAGGATGGATTTATTATGTTTATTTTATATATTTCTTCTATTATGGTGCTAACAGGTTGATGATTTGCGGAAGCATGTCCAAGCAAGTGGACTATCCAAGAAAATTGAATTAGTTATCACATCTCCATTGACAAGGTATGCTTCCACAGAACATCAAAAGTGTTTGGAGTCTTTTTTATGAGCAAGTATTTCTTTTATGATTCTAGAATCTCGACAGTTTTTTACTACCTTGCTTAGTTATCACTTTGTCCTGTTTTATTGGATGAAGGCATGAACATCTATCCAAAATTCTCCTAAGTTATATGATCATAGGGACATGGTCAATCCATGCCCTATGTTATTACCCGACTTTATCCTATGAAAGTCCAGGGGGGACTTGCATTTCCCCTTTCCCCAGGTGCAGGTACTGCTGCAAAATAACTAGAGTATGCAGGCGAGTGGAAGATTAAGGGAAGGGAGGCATTAACATCGTTGTTTCTTTCAAAAACCCTTGAATAGAGTAATATATGCAGATGAATGAAAAATGCTTTTTGGAAGGTGCATAATGTGCTAGAGATCCTGAAGATATTAGGGATTCATTTTGTGTCCAGTGACACGTGGCTCTTATTCCAAAGTCTCTTGCAATTCTTTGCAGGACCATACAAACTGCGGTTGGAGTATTTGGACGTGATAGCTCAACTGATGGTATTGATTGTGCACCACTCATGGTGACAGATGCAGGGAACAGTGGCCGCCCTGCCATTTCAAGCGTTGGTTGCCCTCCATTTCTAGCTGTGGAACTTTGTCGAGAACACTTGGTAAGTCAATTAATCCTCAGATGGAAGAAATTCCGCTGAACCAAACAAGTTATGCGCACATCTCATTTCAATGTTAATTGAGAATCAAATATTATCCTATTCTACCCTTTTGTGTATGGTTTCACAATGTTTGTTGTTAGCAGATATTTTGCTTCCATTGAAAGGTTGGCGGCCTTAAAGATCGTAAACTTTTGCAGCTTCAAAACACCGTTTTTCCTGGAAGCCTTTAACACTGAATTGATTTGCAGAATTGCTCTCATAAGACTTCTGTCCGTTTGATTTGATGATCATTTGCTATGAATTACAGAGTATGAGATTAGAGCTTAAACTGTGATTGTTGGTAGCTGGTTATACATGATTATACTTATAATTTTATTTGATTTTGAGAAAATTGTATTTGATTTGTGGTGAACTTACATGCGTTTGTAGGATTCACAATTTTGAATAGTGATTCTTGTCTAATTCTATTGGATGAAATGTGAATTACGGATAAGAACCTTAGATTTACCTTGTAGACTGATGGGACAATTTAAGTTCCTTTTAACAGCAAAATGCCACCATGAAATATAGTACCTAATTCCTTGCTAATTGTTTCTATGCATGTGTGTTGATGTACATCATATGATGGCTTATTTTCTCTATTTTGTTTGCAGGGAGTTCATCCATGCGACAAGAGGAGAAGTACAAAAGTGTACAAAACTCTCTTTCCTGCAGTTGATTTCTCACTGGCAAGTACCTGCCTTAGGTTTTTTTTTTGAGAATCATCTACATTTTTGTACCCTTAGTGTTGTACATTGGGTCATGGCTTCATCCTCGCAATTCAACCCATGCAAGAACCCATATCCAATGCACCCCATCTTTGTAAAGTCCATCATGCCTTGTGATTATTGAGCCGTGGCCCAATGTACAACACTTACAATCAACTTTATTTGTATTATTCTTTCTCATTTTGAAATATATGAACTTCAGATTGAAAGCGAGGAGGACATATTGTGGAAGGAGGACGTAAGAGAGAAAGATGAAGAACTTGCGGAAAGAGGAATGAAGTTCTTGAAATGGTATTGCTAGCTCTTGATTTCATAAATGTAGTATACATTGCTTGAGTACAACATGTTTAATTACTTTTACATCAATGTTTAAGGTTATGGACCCGGAGTGAGAAGGAGATTGCCATAGTCAGCCATAGTGGTTTTCTGTTTCACACACTCGCTGCTTTTGGAAATGATTGTCATCAAGTTGTGAAAGATGAAATATGTACTCAGTAAGTGTTTTACCGTCTAGTTACTACGTTGTCAAGATGATATTATTCTAATTGCCGGTGTAGCAGAGCACTTGTTCATTTTTCAATCTTCAGTGTTTCCCTATCAGTTTTCAGATTCTAAGTTTGTGATACGACTTATATATACAACTTTTCAAAACTTACTTAGAAACTCAAAAACGAGTGATAGCATACACGCTCTTAGCATTTATTGGTAAAATTGAAAAGTCCATTTTTCTTCCTCCCCTTGTGAGCTATGTTGCATGGATTCACGTATGATTTCCCATTTTCCATACCCGTTTCCGTACCTGGATTCTCTTTAGCATTTAAAGGATTTTGTCATTTTTAGTATTCATATCCGTATCGGCATTGCAACCCAGCCTGGGAGCATTTGCCTTTTACTCTTATCCTAAAACTGTACATGCATTTGCAGCAAAACATCATGCTCTACATTCTGCACTACTTAGATTTTGTTTGTTATGGTCAACGACTGAGTTTTTCTTCTTGGCATCTGCAGTTTTAAAAACTGTGAACTGCGTTCGATGGTCTTTGTGAACAAAAGGTGAGCCCTAAGAATGTACATGTATTAAAATTGTAATCCTCAATTACCCTTACCACTCGAGTTCTTTATGGTTTATGCAGTATGACAAGTTCTGATTCTTCAAAGGCAAACTTCCCTGGAAAAATTCCAAATGGACCTGATCTTCCATGTGAAGCTGCAGATGAGAAGCTTTCATAGAAGCCATGCCAAACCTGACAGTTATAATGATTTAATGGCAAGAACAGCAGTCTGGTTTGCAGAATTGATTATTGAGCACTATAAGATAGTGTCTCCTCTTTATTTCAAATTTGAGATTGAGCAAGAAAATACTCAGTACTCTGGATTTTTTCGGCGAGAGTACTTGTACCCATTGGAGTTCGGTCACAGTTATTAAGATAAACTACAGATTTATGATTTTATAATGCACCCACTTCTTCGGGTAATTAAAGAGGTTCTCTTAATTTGTAGTGATGAAAGTGACAATGTGACACCATTTGGAAGGATGTATTTTCTTCATGTTAGAAATTCTCAAGTGTACCTCCATGAGAAACATCGCCTGTAGATTGAGTAGAACATGATTTTCATCTTCTCTTGGAGGTGTTAAACTAGATGTGATCTAGTGTAGGCAGAATAATTCTTATCTATGAGGCTATAACATCATAGAAAGTTGGAGTCTGTTGGTGAAAGGAGTGTGAAATACTAGAACAAAAGAAAGAGATTCCCAATATTAATTGATGCAAAGGTTGGAGGGGAGAGGAGTGAAATGACTATTTCTAATTTAAGTTGGAGTCTGATTTGACCTGATGTTCAAATACCCAAATCCGATATGTGTTTGACCCGTTACGAACCTGACCTGAGGTCAATCCGAAATTGATGAACCTGACAAATAACCAATATGACCTGACTTGTGACAACCTGAGATCATATTTCATTCGACATGTTAACAATCTAGATATACATTACCAAATCTTACTCGACCTATTTTTTTTATCCAGTTTCAGCTAACCTTGAAACTAAACATTTTTAATAATTCAACTATTTAATAGGTATATTTGAGGAACTAAAATTTTGAAAGGTTTACTAACTATGTGTCTTGACTATGATTTACAAGTCTTACAACTATCTAATAAATGTCATCAAATTCTTTGTTACATACCACAAAATTCACTGTTATCATAGTAAAGTAAACTAGTCACGTAACACAAATTCGATGTCATTATAGCAATTATATGAACTTCACATCTTATATTATAAGTATATATTGACAAATGATTATGTATTTATAACTCTATCCATATTTTTCAATTTTTCATTTGTCACTAGCTTAGATCATCTGTGAAATACAAAACTCATTGTCATCAGAGTAATTTTTTTATATTATTCAAGGTGTAGTGATCAATAAGATCATATTTGATTCTCGCTTTATGTTTATTAGTAAACTTAGTTCGAACCCATGCAATTTTTTTTAACTAATCTATATTGATATGATTAAATTTCACTCATACGAACTTGTCGTTGCCCATTCAAACTAAACATATTACAAATTCTTGACTTATATATTTATATAAATGTAATATCGTATGTTATAACTTTCAAGTATATATTAACAATTATACACTTATAAATATATCAATATTACTTAGTGTTCACTGTTGATTGAATTCAAATAAATCTATCATGCTTAGATGATTACCCGAATTTGAGTTTGTTTTATCTATATTTCTTTTTATGGTATTTGATACTTGTTCATATTTGATAGGATAATTGAATCACCAAATTGATTATATATTTATATGATATGCACTAATGTAGATGATTGATACAGTTAATACAATGATACACTAAAGATATACATCTAATACTCGTTTGATATAGTATACATATTTCATTACCTCATAACTATTTTGTTTTGCAATGACTTATTGACATCATCATTGTCCAATATGAATTAACAATCTTATAAAAGCAAGTTATTGCATGAGCTTATCCGAAATTATCTGATATGACCCGAAACGAATACAACAAAATAGTTAGATAGCAAGTCAAAAATCGATAATAACATGCTATTAATGACCCGATGAGAACCCGATAAAGCCCAATTTGAATTTTAATCAAAATCGAGACGATCCATTACCATAATTGATTTGACCTTAAATCTACCCGAACCCAAAATAATCTGTCTAGAATCCAACAAGGATTGACCTGAACAGTAGACGACCTTATTTGAATTCGAATCGAACCCGAGCAAACAAATAATCGCTATGACCCGACTCGATAATGACTTGACTCCATTCGGTAAGACAAATTGACCCATTTTAATCCCAACTCAATAAGCAACAAGCCGTAACCCAAATTGACCTTGAAAATCAATTATGATGGGCAATAAAGAGACGACTTCTAAAGTATATGCCCTTTTTTTTTACCTTGAAAATACTCTTGTTCACCCGCCATTTCATCAAAGACCCCACCCTCTTCTAGTCTCCTCCTTTTTCTGCCAACCTCTCCAAAGTAATTGTTTCTTGCGATTTTTGTTTGCTTATTTAGTTGATTTGTCATATTATTTGATCATTGCTGTATAACCTATGATAAACAATCTTTTGTAATACTTGATTATGTTTGTTTGTTTATTTTATTTTTCAAATCCATTGGTTATTTTCATAGAATCGTCCAAATCACATAAAATCTTCCGGATTTCGCCATTTGGGTTCATCCAATCTAAAGATCTGATGATAGATTTGCATGATTAGACATCGATTACCACACAAGTTGGACTTGTATTATTGGTGCGTTGTTTATTAGATCAGTTGACTATTCAGCTCATACTGTAGCAAAAGTAACTTTATGATCATTGCTTCCATTTTTTTTAAAGCAAGCTGAGATTATCTTATATAATAATGAGGCATAGTATTTACGGAAGTTCTTTTCTTTTAGAGTCACAATTTGACTTTTTGATTTGTTAGATTTTAATAGTTAATCAATGGCCACTAAAATACGATTTCACGTTACATTAAAGAAATATATATTTATTTCATGTTTGGGTCAATCGTTGGGAGTTTAAATCTTGAATATTTGGTTAAAATTGTGGAATTTGTGTATGCAGTGGCACACATGGAGGCTGTGCCTAATTTGGGTTTGTACCCGATGCACCGGTGTAAAGTCCTCCATCTGGTAAGTGGCATAATAAGCTTAATGTAGCAATGGTTTTCGATTAATTTATTGGGGTTATGAATATGCTTATACAGGTTGTTTGTGATGTTGATGTAGGTTAGGCATGCGCAAGGGATTCACAATGTAGCGGGTGCGGAGAAGTACAAAACATCTCCTGAAATGGTTGATCCCCGGCTTTCATCACTTGGATGGGAACAGGTAGTTTTCGTGTTTTGTGTCTTGATCGTCCCCGTATTCGTATCGGATATATGTGTTCGGATTCATATTGGCACAACATTTTGCCAGGAATTAAATAAAAAATTTTTTCGTACTCATACCCGCGTTGGTATTCTTTATCCATATTATTTGGTGCAACATAGGGGGTCTTGATTATGTAAGTATTAGACGATCGGTCATGGTAGAGTGCTCGGTTGTAAGTTAGGTTGTTGTCTTTTTACAGGTTGAGATTCTCCGAAAACGTGTTCGTGCTAGTGGATTACTGCAGAGGATTGAACTAGTCATCACCTCTCCTATGTTGAGGTATAGATCCCCTCCTGTTCATACTGATATTTTTTCTGGAAGTTCTGGTTCCTTTCTGAATTTTTAAAAGCGACCATTGCTGATCGTAAATGTTGCATCAGCGTAGTAGGTTACTGGCAAGCATCGTTTGTCTTTCACACCTAGCAATCCGTAATCTGTGCTAGTTTGAAAAAAGGTCGTTTCTAGTGCTCAATTGTATGCAACCTTACCCTTGTTCTTATAGCGAGATTGTTTCCAGGGTTCGCCCGTAACCTAACTATAGATAGCAAGTAGACACTTGACCATCGCACCAGGCACGATCTTATAGTTTAAGTGGTAGAAAAATTCCTCCTAAATGATTCGTGAAAGGTTTTGTGATCAGGGATTCATAAAGTATTAAAGGCCATACCTGGTCAGTTTCGTAGAAAAAGGGCTAGTCACATTATATCCCACCAAGCTTCGGTATATACTCTAGCAATGTGATTTACTATTGTGTGATATTTCAGATCTATATGAATGGATTATATTCACAGTTAGATCTCTTAATTGTTTGCAGAAAGGTTTATCTATCCCAACACTTCAGCATTTGAGCATTTTTGGTAGAACCTTTCTTCAGTTTTTCCTTGTTATTTTTTGTTTTTGGAAAGTGGATGGGTGCTAGGGTGATCCTCTCATATCTTTGATAAGTCGTTCTTCCTGTTGCTGTCCTGTTCGTCCTGTTAAGGTGCTCTGTTCTTCTAAATACCCTGATATGCTCATTTGTGTTGTAGGACAATGCAAACTGCAGCCGTTGTCTTTGGTGGGGACAATTGTAAGAACGAGATGGGGGTGTCCCCTCTGATGTTGGAAAACAAGAAGAATAACCATGCAACAGTATCAAGTCTAAACTGCCCACCTTTTTTGGCCCAGGAGCTTTGTCGAGAACGCATGGTATTGCTATTTTCAGAATAATAAAAATTGTCTGGCTAGATTGGATTGGTTGTACAAATAAAAAGTTCATTTTGAGATGTGTCTGACTCTTGGTGGGATGTGTCTGACTCTTGGAGCTAGTTCTCATCCAATTTTAAGAAAAAGATACTTGTCATTCCTATTAATACTTCACAATTTTGTCCCTAAGAATGGTGGATATGTGATGAAACTCATTTTATGTGTCTCAATAGTGTCTAACATGTACTACAATACATCTGACATAGCAAAGCTTTGATGCAGGGGGTGAATACATGTGATAAAAGAGGAAGCGTTAGTGAATATAAGAAACTGTTTCCAGTGATTGATTTTTCCCCGGTAAGAACACTACTATTTCTAGCCTTGTTCTACTCTTTGCTGTTCCTAGTCTCATGGTTTACACAATATCTTTCCTGTACACAGTCCTGTACATGAAAAGAAGGGGGGGTGGGTGGGTGTCACAACTCTGTAGTAGAAAAATACACATTAATAATTCTGGTGAAATGTATATGCATTCAGATAGAAAGTGAGGAAGACATCTTGTGGAGAGCTGATGTCAGAGAGTCAGATCAGGAGCTTGCAGCTAGAGGAATGAAGTTTATGAAATGGTATGCAACCACTAAGTTTAATATATATCCTACAGGTTGTGATAGGATTTGTAGTAACCACTACATAATGCAATGATTGTAAGAAAAAAAAAATCATCCAATTCGTCATCATAGCAAACACTGCAGATTGCAATGATTGCACAGCACCACTTCAGAATCTAATTATCTATGGTGTTTCTCAGCTGTTCAGACCTGACCCGAGAGGAATTGGGGTAGCTCACCTGGTAAGCTACCAAATTCCCTACCTTAATGGAAGGAGTTCAACTTTCATAAAGAGACCTCTTATTGTGTAATTTCTGAAGGGTAGGCACATGTCCTGTCTATTCCCTTGGTTCCTAGCTACTAAATGAGCCTAAAGTTGGACTAGGATTTGAGGTATGTGGGGGAAAATACTTAACCTACCAAAAGTCGAGTTGAAGAGACGATAGTATGAACTTCCTCGGACCAGAAATAGTCACATATATACTATTTAAGGATGTCTAGAGAAAGTTGTCACGTTTCTTAATATAACTCTCTGTTATGGGGTTTATGGTTATATATTCCACTGTGCCCCTAATGACATTAAGTGATGAGAAATGGATAGTTAAAAACTAAAGAACCCATAGTTTTTTATGATCATTCATTATTTGAAAATCTGAACTATGAAAGGTTGGGACCCTGTGACAACTAATTCCAACTGGATGAAGTACGCTTCATCTTCAACATGATTTTAGGATCCTTACAACTACGGATAGACTCTCATAGCTATCTCTTTCTCTGCTCTGTCCTGATAATGCCTATTGAATGATATATTCTTTTGAGAGATGTACATTTTATTTGAATCAACGAGTGAACATATCAAAATTGGCTCTCATTCACACTGTTTCGTGCAGGTTGTGGACTAGGGAGGAGAAAGAGATTGCAGTTGTTACCCACAGTTCATTTTTATTTCAAACTTTGCTCGAGTTTGAGTATGATTGCCACCCTTCAACAAAGAATGAGATTTGCAAATTGTAAGTGCAGCATCTGCCTGTAATTATCTGCTAGAAACTAAATGTGATATTAGTGGTCATTCAAAACGAAAGTTGCTTTTATAATTTTTGTAGACAAGCTTATTATGTTCTTTAGTCCTGTCCACTTCGTAAGATTGAGAGTTCTACCTTAAAACCATATGGCAATGAGGAGAGTACTCCTTCAACCTTATATAGTGGACATTTCTCTATTAATTTATCAATGTAAGATACTCACATGTAATTTTTTATGGGTTTAAAACTTCCACCACTCATTAACTCTTTAAAACTACCAGTGGTTAGAATACCTGCTTCAGTTGTTCTTTTACTAATACAGTCCCTAATTTTGTGCAGCTTTGCAAATTCTGAACTTCGATCTGTTGTGTTGGTGGATAAAAGGTGAGAAGCGATTCATTTAAACTCCTAGAGGTACTAACAAGCCTAGCTTGCGAGCCAGCTACTTGATTATGGCTTCAGTGTGCTCGAGCTCAACTAGATACTTGAATGTACGGAATAGATCATGCATAGTCAAACCCAACTGAGTTCATGCTTAACTCTTCTTTTTTTCCACCCCTAGCCACAACTATGCATATAGTGAATATTATTATTTTTTTTTATTTTTTTTTTTTAATTTAACTAAGTGATATTCTCGTTCTGCAGTTTGATAGGAGTAGATGATGCAAGACCAAACTACCCTGGAAAAATTCCTTTAGCACTCTACCTACCGAGTGATCTAGCGAATGTCAAGCAAGAATCCAATGACAGCCAGCATCAACAAAATAGGGGTAAATGACAGCAGAACACCATTAAACTTGGTTATGGTTTTATTATTTATTTTTATATGCTATGATTTGATTCTTATAGAATTAGCCCAGCATATTGAATTATAAACTTAAGAAACTGTGAAGCACTGTACTGTTTTTGCTGATGTATCGTGCAATACATGTAATATGATGTACTATTCTTTAATGCTTCATGTAAACTCTGAGAATAATTGATCACAGATATTATTACTATCTAATAATGTGTGCTCCTGGCATGTATTTTTACTATCTAATAGTGTGTGCTCCGGGCATGGCCCTGGATTTTTCTATTAATAATTATTTTTTCTATTTTATATCGGTTCAGTATCAAACATTTTTGTACATTTTAAGTCATTCTTATTTATGTAGTTATCTTAATTTCTCCTCTTAATTTTTGTACATTTTAAGTCATTCTTATTGGGGTCTCAAATCCGTTTTTAATGCTTTTGGATATCTCATAAGATCCTATGAAGTATAAAATACCCTATGAAATTTTCTGTATCAATCTTTCAAATTTTAATCTTTCAAAATTTTATTATTGTGGAATTTTGAACCTAGTGAGAGAAACATCTTGATATGCTTATTATGGATATCACAGGGTCATAAGCCATATGAGTAATTGAATTATCTATTATGACTCTAAATACCCATATTTAGCAATTTTTAGAATTCCAAAAATTAGATCCTAAACCTTTTTGGGCATTTTGAGATTGAATAAGATTTAGTAAATGGTTTCAAACCTTCTTATGACTTTAAAAAGCATCTTATACTTTTATTTCTATTTTAAATATTCTTTGAAAATATCTTAAAAACCGTGAATAATCATTTTCAAAATTCAATTATTTTGTATAATTTTGGACTCGAGGAAAACCTTCATATATACTTATATTAGGTATAATAGGGACATATTAATCCATAAGAGTGATTGGAGTCATATATTTTAACTTTAAAAACTCATTCTAATTAAGTTTAAAACTCTTATAATTGGTTCCAAAATTAGGTTTTAAGGCGTTTAAAACCAAATATATGGTAATGATTAATTCCAACATTCACTTATGACCTTAGGAAACATCTTGTACCTATGTTTTATTTAAATAAAAAAAATACAAAAAACAGTGTATTACCTTCAAATTAAAATACGGTCGTTTACGACAATTTCGAACATGTGACAGAGTAACTTCTATGCCTAGTTTTAAAGAGTCATATTATACCTATAAGTGATTTGAACCAACTACTTTGACTTCAAATACTCATTTCTATTGATTTCCAAAACTCATACAATTGGATCTAAGCTCGTAATTTTGGGTTTGGAGACTAATTATAAGTTATCTCAATCCTCCTCATATGATTATAGGAAGCATTCAACACCTTTATTTCAATTTCAAAAAAATTTGAAAAATTTCTCAAGACAATGTATAATAGCCTTCAATATTTCGGTCCAGTTTGGACAATTTTGGACTATATGAGGGAACAACTTATATGCTTACCAGGGGCTTAATAAGGTCATATTAGACCTTAAGATTGATTAGAATAATCTACTTTGACTCTAAATATAAATTTCAACTCAGTTTAGGGCCTTTGAAAACCAAACATAATGTTTTAATTTTTTGTGAACTCCTCTTGAACATTTAAGAAGTATCATATACCTTTGTTTCAATTAATTTTTCAAAATAACTCAAAAATAGTTTATAACCTTCAAATTTGAATCATTTTAGATGAGTTTAGATACAGTTAGAAAGTGCATTTATATGCTCACCACAAGTTTTTTATGCTCATATTAGGCCATGCATTTGGGGGATTGATGTAAATACATTGGCTCTAAATACTCATTTTAACTTATTTTAAAACTCTCATAATTGGATCCTAAACTTATTTTTTGGCCTTTGGAAACTAGATATGAGGAATTGAATTATTCTAAACTTCCTTACATGATCTAAGTAAGCATTCAATACCTTTATTTCAATTTCGAAATTTTTTAAAATTCAGACTTAGTGAGGAAAAACATTTTTGTGCCAACCATGAATCTAAAAGGGCCATATTAGGCTTAGGGATTGACTAGAACCATCTAGCTAGTCCCACTTTATACATCTGCTTCAACCGATTTTCAAAACTCATGTAGTTGAGTCAAAATATTATTACATGTTAGTTTTTTAAGGATAAGTATGACTTGATTATTTATTTAGTTAGATTGTTATATTATAATTATTGTGTGACCTTGCTTTTAAAAGTCTAGTTTTTATAATACGACTTCAAAAAATTTTGTTTTTCGAATGCATATGACCGTCCAAGCTACAAATTAATTGTTTGCACCTAAATTTATCTATTTTTATTGATGAATAAATCGATTTATAATTCTTGTTCTAGTTCCAATTTTTATAGCTTGACACCTATATTGCTTGATTCCACCCTGTACAACAAAATCCTCCAGTTAATAAATTGCTCCAAATTAGCATGAAGAAACTACTCATTGTTCAAAGGAAGTAAGGAGGCATGTCAACTCTTAAATATTTGTATGTTTAAAATTATATACTCCCTTCATTCCGTAATGTAATTTATAGTTATCGTAGCTACACAGACCAATGAATGATCTTAAAACAAATATTAGCGGTTCCCTTTTTGACTTTTTGGGTAGGAAAGAGAATTTGCTAGCTTAGAGACATGAATATTATTAAATAGATAAAGTGGACTCATGTTATGTGATAATGAAGAAAAAAAAGAGAGAAATTATGTTGCAATTAAAGGAATAATGTAAAAGTGAAAACATCTTAATGGAAACAATTTCATGGAAGGGAGAGAGTACTCTGTAGTGTAGTAAAATTATCTTTTCTGGACGTGTGCATCTACTAGGGTGTCTACAAACTTTGCATATGTGTGGTAAATTGATATGGGATAGGGATTATATTCCATACATGTCTAGTAGATCTTATTCTAAAACTTTGTATAACTAATTTTAACATATTTCGGATTCAACTAGTTAGGTTTTTAACATATAGCTAAATGGATCTAATTTTAACGTATTTTTTTTATATGAATCTATTGATGTAAGTATTATATTTTAATTAATTATAGTTTAGAGCTTATTGTAGAGTTTAAGGGTAAATTCAAATAAAACTCATATATTAAGAGTTCATTTAAAAATAATTCTCTAACATTTCTTATATGGAGTATCAAGTAGCCTTATGAGCTTAGTTGATTCTTATGTGATACAACTCTTCACTTGGTGGAGAGTTGTGTCACCAAGAGGTACTCTCCCATGCCTACAACTTCTTGCTCTAATTAATAATTACAATTTGTGCCAACAAAGCAAGCCCCAACCAGGTTCATTTGTTTAAATTATTTTAGATTTAGATGCATGTTTAGTAAGATATAATTACAATAACAAAAAAAATATATTCTACGAGTTATTAATGTTATTGCAATCCTAATTAAGCTATGATTGGTGTGAGATAATATATCTTATGAGTTATTAATGTTGATGCAATCCTAATTAAGCTATGATTGGTGTGTGGTGCAATCCTAATAGAGTAATTGAGCTACGAACAACGAAGTAATGTTCATGGGCTAAGCATGTGATTGATAATTTGATTCAAATAAATTTTCTTACACCTCTTTGATTGATCTCATTTCTAAAAAAAGCATACTCAATAAAGCTTTATTGACTATTAAGTTGAAATGTGATCATAAAATTTAACTATCTATTTTAAATATTATGTTATATTCAATTGACGATCTTAATTTTTTTGTTGCTAGATTGATTACTAGTTGTTACACGATAGGTTTAGCTCGTTTTAAAAAATTCTTTTTGAAAAGAATTTATGAGTAATGAAGTATACCATAAATTATCTAAAGTTGATAAATTTTAAATACATAAACAAAATAGATCTTATTTTAAAGTACTTTTCTGCACAAACTTAATGATTAAAAATTGAATTTTTATAAGATATATAGAATTTATATAAGATTATACTTAAATGTTTTTGAATTTATATAATGATTAAAAAGTTCTCATCTTTCTTTGCAATATCAGACTACTGATCAAGGAAGCTAAGCAAACCGAGAGGATCGTATTATGCTAAGAACATAACAATGTAAAGAGCGTAATGTCACATGGTGACTATTTTCCATAGTTTTATGCACGTGGCCTACTGTCGTTAGACGAGCAGTTAGGGCACCTCGAGTATTTACCTATGCTAAGAAGATTCTACAAAAGCTAAGTGAGAAAGATCGTAGGCTCAAAGGAAGCAATGATGTTTAGAAAGATTGTTTTGTGCTTTAAGAGAGAGCTTTACAATTACTTGAGGCTTCTTGGATGCCTTGCACAAATATAGGCCTCCAAGGTAGGGGACTAGAACCTTCTTTTTTAAGATTTCTCTAGGCCTGTTTATAATTGCCTAAAGTATTCCTCTAATGTACAAGTCTCTAGAATATTCTGTACAAGTTTAGAGTTGGCATATGTACAAGAGTGCAGTAGAGTTCCCAAAAAGCTTACGGAGCCTCCACGAACAATGTTGTGCACCAAGTGATACTTGTGGGTCCCTTCTTCAAAATCTAACACCACCATTGTGTTCAATAATGGTCCAAAAAACGGTGGGGCCCCCAAGTTTCAGCCTATGCGGAGTCCACTTGGTCCACCAAATGACCCATTATTGCGAATGAAGGGTTCACTTTGACAAAAATGTCTTCCTCTAAATAAGACTCTTTAGGGGAAAGTAGCCGCCTTGCAACCGAGGCGCCCCCACGGGACCCCTGTTGCGCGTTGTCCACGACGCATGGCTAGTGACTCCTCCATTGCTTACGATGGTGTAGGAGATAAGTCATGACAGTAATGAGCGCAACTGTCGACGTCCTTCACAATGACGATGTACAAGTTGGTGCCGGAGCAGAAGCAAGAGTAGGCCAAGGACTTGGCAGGATGAAAAGGGCATTGAGATTGACAAACTTCAAGACAAAGTTGAGGAAGCTGGGCTAGGTGGCCCGGTTTTCAGACCTGAAAGTGATGATCCTACTAATAAGCAGGACTTGGGTGCAGCCCCAATCCTGATATTTTAGAGGCCTTAGGCGTAATAATATTCATATACCCTTTATATTCTACGCGTAAAATTTTTCCTTATTCATTTCAGGTAGTAAATACATGATTATATATAATATGACTATTTTATTTTATATTGCTAATTTCATCCATAAAATAATATAGCCATTGTAAAAATAATTGGAAAAAATTATTAAAAAAAAAAGGTACACACATGGTCTACTAATGAAATAATATTTTCTAGAAACAAACTAATCAAATGAGTAGAATAATGATGATATTTTGAAATAAGTGTTAATAGAATACTTATAACCTCTAATAATTAGGTGTCTCATTGAATACTAAAGGTATATTTAGTAAATCATAAAACTACAAAACTTGAAAACCCAACTTTAATGCTTGAGCATACATGTACTACACGTACAATATATATTTTAATACCCAAAATGCTACTATATACAAATTAAACCTACCATTATCATTATACATAATATCTACTAAGATAAAATTTTGATTGTATTTTATAAAAAAACTAAAAATAAAAATTTAAATTTGAAATATTTGTATAGTTATATAACACAATAAAATTGACAAGAGACTGAATTTATTCATTACAAGATTCAATAAACTTAATAATAAGAGACTAAATTTATTCATTATAAGACTTTATAAACTTAATGTTTATAAATGCTTTAAAGTAATTATCATTAAAAATATTTTAAATTTATTTAATCATAATTTTTTAATTATTTTTGGGCCCTGTTTGGGTGTTACTGGTACCGACTAAAGCTCCGGAATTTGTTGGATGGTTGATTATGTAGTCTGAATGTATTTATGGCATGAACTTTATGTTTTTATGTATTTGTTTGTTTTTAAAATATCATCAAAAAACGGGAACTTTGATTTACCAGAAAATGTTATGCAGAAGTACGTCTTAGTGTCGCAAATAAGAAAATGTGGAAAAATTAAGAACATTAAGCTATTCGCATGGATTTCTTCATGCATTTACAAATTTTATTCACAAATAATCAACACAAAGTAATATATTCTATCATGAGGTTCTTTGGCAAGTAATTTTTGTGTATTGGATGATATTATATAGTGGTAAGGTTGTTGAATTTTTAAGCTTTTCTTTTAAAAAAATATTTTAAAAAATAAGCTCTGGATCAAAGTATTTTAAAAAATAAGCTTATTCATGTCCCATACAGAGATTTTGGGTCACCTTGAATTGAATTGGCCCAAATGTGATTTGTATATTTTATATTATTTAAACTAAAATCGCTGCCACAAGCAGCGTTTAGAAAAAAATGTTGTTTAGGACAGTGATTTTCCTTTTCGTGAAATCACACGGCTTTAACTTTAAACTCAGTGTCACCCTTAGCCCAGATCCCCAACCAAAACAAAATCTATGTTTTGAATAAAGAAAAAAAAATACAAAATACTTTGGACCAGCTTGAGTTAAGGTGATCCAAACTCGCAACTCCAAGTCGGGTGATTATTTTTGAAAATATATTTTTAAAAAAGCTTAAAAGAAAAGTTAAGGTTGTTATTTGTTTTTGTAAGAGTGATAATTGACTATGTAACCTCAATAATCGTGAGTAGAGCTGTCAAAATCATACCACACACGATAAGTTACCCGACACCGACCTGATCAAACCCCGAAAACTAACCCAAACCAAAAATCGATTTGACCCGATATTTAAAGACCCGAACCCGATCGGTGTCCGACCATTAGGGACCCGACCCGTCATAAACCCGACCTATTACATAACTGACCCGACCCGAAGAGAACCCGAAACCGATTAAACTCGGTACATAACCAATATGACCCGATTTATAATAACTTGTGACCCGAATTAACTTGATATATTAACAATTTGAGTATTTGGCCGAATCAGACCCTACATTCGGGCGAATGGTGGACCGAGAGAAATTCCTCAGAGCCTCTGGAATGGGCGAATGGAAGAGCATTCGGGCGAATGGAGCTGTATTCGGCTGAATGGGCCTTGAATTCGGCCGAATGATAGTGTTTTCTCCGGAACAACTACTTCTTTCTAGGCCGGCCCAATGACATTTTAGGGTTTTCGTATTTTTCTTATGCTTTGTTATAAATACCCCTCCCTCTGATGAGAGGGAGAGCAGCTAGGTTTTTATATTTTATGCACTTTTAGTTTTGTTTAACCTCCAAATTCTTTTAGTTCTAGCTTTCGGTTTTCTGTTTTCTCAACATTTGTACTCCGAGTTCTGGATTTTGTCATTCAAATTCTGATTGTGGATAATACATTGAAGCTTTTGTGAGTATTAATCTATTCCTTTTTTGAATTCATTCGCTTTATTTCATTCCATGTTTAGTTCTATGTTTATCGTTTACTAGAATAGATACTGATTTGCTTTCATTCTCGTTAATTTCTTTTCATGATCGTTTTGTTTGCTTTATTGAATATCGTTATGTCGTTGAGCATGAATATGAGTGAGTAGTTCTTTTAGGGGTTTTGATTGGTGAAACCCTAGGAAAAGCTATGATCTTTATTGCCTAAGGTTGTAGGAATGATGATAATAAGTAGTTTTGGAATCCGATGCGAATCTTGTCCTGCCACTCCTTTGGAGACATAGGGCGATTATAGGTCGTTCGTTGTGATTTGTGGAATCACCAACTTCATCTCATATTCTTGGATGTTCATGCTAGTTATTATTAGATTTTCTCTAACCTATCATGTTCGGTTTTGAAAGCTTCATTCCTAGGGTGAATCTAATCTTGTCCCCATTTTTCTCTATTTGATTTACCTCGTAATTTATCGTTATCTATATTCTCGTTATTAGTTTTATTTGTTTTCAACTCCAAATAGTCCGGTTGTGTTAAGAATTGAAGTCTTGATATCCTTTGTCCTCGTGGTTTGACCCCCTACTCCACTATACTCGTATAGTTCGTATGTTGGTATAAATATTGTTTGCATAACTAGTCTTTTAGTTAACGACCTAAAAGACGGTTATCAGATACCAGCAACAAGTACTACATATAGGACACCGACACCAACACCAGAAAGGTAACAACAACACCAGAAGCATAACAACAAAATCAGGTTCACAAACCCAAAAGGCCACCAAAAACATCAGCAGCATAACAACATTAGGGGGACAACAAACAGAGAGGCCACCAATAACACCAGCAACATAACAACAACACAAGGAAAACAAACCCAGTGAGGGCACCAACAACACCAGCAATATAACACCAAGAAGAAGTAGACGACAACAAGAAGCAGAAGAAAGAGAAGACAACAAGAAGCAAAAGAAGCAACAAAACACCAAGAAGAAGCATAAGACAACAAGAAGACCATAAATCACCAAACATCTCCCATTAGCAGACAACGACACAACAACAACAACAACAACAACAACAACAACAAATATACCAAGAATAATTTTAAAAAATAAAATAGCGTAACAAGAATACAAAACCCTAAATTTCCATAATATAAAACAAATCAGCAAGCCCGACAAACACAACAATATTTATAGTGAATTGAAAAAAAAATTGGTTTAGAAACACGTAGCCATACTTTTCTTGCTAATTAGAGTACTAATAAGGGTACTCCAACCACTTTCTAAACCCAACTGGTGGTGGATCTATGGTTTTCCGAAGTGGCGGTTGAGGAGTCGAAGTTGAAGCCCGCAATTTTGGTGGTTGGAAGTGCTAAAAAACCTAGCTCGTCGCCTTTCCTCATCAATTTTAGTAATAATGGATTATAAACGTTGCATTTCAGATGGTGGAAGGTGGTCTTCCTCAAACCCGAAGAATATAGGTTTAGGAGGAGGAACACTCTCCCTCTTTCCATCATTCATAGGAAGCAAATTGGGTATCAAAATGAGCAGCGTTATATGGAGATAATTAATCTGGTGGAAATTATGTGAAACACACAAAGAAACTGACAAGATTTGGGATTTAAGAATGGAGAAAGTGTCGACCAAAGAGAGCAGACTAGAACACTCGAGAAATGTGAGGGAGTGATTAGGGTAGATTAGTTTTAGGGTTAAGGGTGGGTACTAGGGTTGATTAAGGGGGAAAAATAAGGGCAATTTTGTCATTTTGTAGCCAGTAATGGTATTTACATCTTTTTCATACCTTAAATAGAAATGTAGCAAATAAATTGACGACCGAATAAGGAAAATGTAGCAAATAAAAAAAATACTGACGGAGTAATATATGCTAACAACTTTTTGCCAAAAATCTTAAAAAGCAAGGAAGGTTTGTATAACTACTTAGCTCTCTTAGTTTAACCCAATGTCTCTTCCCCTAATGTAATATCTCAATATTTGGTCCCGAATATATCGCTTTAACATTAGGTGTCAAAAAATCCTATTCTGCAGTGGAGTTATCTTGATGGGAGACAAGCAAACATCCTCTGAATTTTGCATCATAATTCCCCTATGTGGTCTATCATAATGAAAGACATCCTCTACAATTGTAACTTGAATTCCCAAGTGAAGAAATTTGAGAGAAATCCTCTCAAATTGTGACATGATATCCTTCATGGAGTTATTACAAGAATCATCCACATAAGTTGTAAGTAGAATTCTAAATCAAAATATAGCTCTTTAAATTAGGAGACGTCCATAGAATTAGTCTAAAAATTCTTCAGTTAGGCTTTAATTTATCCCAAGCAAAGTTATCTCAAGAGATATCCTCTACCATTGTCAATTTTAAACTTTGGCATTTAAAATCCCCATTGATATTATCTTAACCCTTTAAAATCCCTAGTGGAGAACCCTTACTAGAATATATCACTAAAATTCGATTAATGCTTCCCTAGTGAAGTTACCTTAATAAGAGGCATACCTAGAAACTTTACAAATCCCTTATGCAGTCTACAAGAGGCATCATATCCCTAAAATTTCATAAAAATACCCTATCAAAGTTCATTATAGCAGAGATGATCCAAAAACCTCAAAAATTTCCAATGGAGTTAAATCAATAGGAGGCATCCTCTAAAAACCATATAGCTTTTCCTGACTAAGAAAACACCCCTAGAGAAGGGGTTAGAAGATATCTTTAAAAGTCATGAAAATTCCTTGAATCTAGTAGAAAGGAGAAATGGCTAAAGCCTTTGAAACTACTTTGAAACCTTCAAGTAGAAAGGAGAAATATTCCTTGAATCTAGAAAAAACTTGAAAAGTCTTCAATTAAGCGCTTGATATCGGAAAACTCCAACAGAGCCTCTATAGCGCCAACATGGTGGGAGACATCCCCAAAAATATTTTAAGCCACTAGAATGTCACATGGAACAAGAGAGCACGAGGGCAACCTCCAGCACAAACGCAAAGCCATGCAAATAAGACAAAGGTTCCTTTTTGGTTCTCTAGGTCAAAGACAAGATGTGTTGTAACTAACTTGCTTTCTTTGTATATGCCAATGTTAGAAGAAATACTCGAGACTGTAGAATATTTTGAATTTCTTCTCCATCCCAAATCGTATTTGACCTTCATCTTTCCTAAGACTCAGTCAAAGTGGGGTCATCGAGAGACACCAAATTGTGGTTCCCTTACCAGCGATCCAATGATGAGCCAAGCCTTGTAGAAGATGTTATGGATGGGCTTAAAATCTAGTGGATCAAACCCGAAGCAATCCTTGAAATGGCCTAAACATAAGACTAAACCTAAAATGGTCCAAACTCTAACCTTAATTCCTTAAAAAGCCCAATCATAGACCCATAAACCAGAAAAACAGACCATGCTACCCAAGTGTTTGGGGTATTGGAAAACAAAGTGTTGGATACTTTAGTGTACACAATTGCGCTCTTAATCAAATTTGTGCTTATCTTGTCCTTAAAATGATGCCCTTTTGAGCGTAAGACATTGTGTTTGAACATCCAATGCTCAACTCTTTAGTGTCAAACGCAAGCTTCTATTGTACAAAGTCGAGTCAGTTGTTTGACGATGAAAAGGGCATTTGACGTTTTACGTGGTGCTGAATGCTTGAAGCCAACTTTCATTGCTCTAAATCATAAACCCTACTTGCTTTATAAACTCCCTGATTTTATATGTATAACTCTCATAACATTGTTACTCTTGTTAAATACCTTCTCAAACATCCTCCAAACCTTACTAAGAACTTTATAAGACAATTTATCCTTTCTTAAGAAAAAAAAATAAGGACTTAAAGTATTCCTCTTACTCGATCAAGAGTCCGGACAAAATCTCATCCCCAAGGGTGAGAAATCGAGGATTTATCCATTCAATCTTTTATTTCTTTTCTTTTCTTTCTTTAATCATTACTTCATTAGTGATCCTTCACTCAAATTGTTAAAGTTAAGAACTTTTATAGTCAATGATGTATTAAGATAAATAATTCATCTTTAATACTAAACTCTTTTCAACTTCCTTAGAGTTCATGATATCCCAAAGATACATCACCCTTGATGTTCATCTTATAATCAAGTCCTACATCTTGCCATTAATCTATGGAAATTCATGACGTGTTGACAAAAGATAAAATTTCATTCAACACTAGATTTTCATAACTTCAAGATCTTGATTTTGAGTACTAAATCCAAGGAATTATACCTCTAGAATAATCTCCTCTTATTTAATCAGCCCTTTTCCTTATAAATTTAATTGTCTAGTTTATTTTTATCTTTCTTTTTTATCATTTTCCCCATGTTATATTATAGAAAACTATTTTTTATACACTAGATTCCCAAAAATCCCATAACATATTTCATGAGCACACTTAGAAATATCATCATCCTCGATTGACTTTCTAAGTGCACTCAAAGCTCATTTTCCCCTAAATATGTACTCTTAACTAGATTATGTTTGACTACATACTCAATGTTAGAGGTCTGGAGAAGAACATCTTTATAATTTCGTACCTTTAAATATTGCACCTTTATTACTTTATAGTATTGTAGTACTTTTACAATGTTGTGTTCCACCTTTATTTTTGCACTAATTCAAGACCTATTGAAATGCACCACACTTAGTAATAATATAATTCTTGGATAACCAACTTTAAAACCCCTTAATCTTGTGGACATTAAAAAATGATCACCTAAATCTAAATTTAATATAATTCTAACTATGTAAACCCACTAAATCTAGATATTGTTTTTGGATTGTACATGAGTCTATGAATTATTAATCTTATCTTGTTTCATCACAATCTAATTTCTACATATATCATCTTTAGATCAAAATAGATTGCTCATAAAAAAGAGACATGTTTGTAAGTCACTTGGATTAGCGACCCCTTGATCCTTTGGCCCAAATTTGTACAAGGAAAGTGACAAAGTTGAGGTTCCAACTCTAACAGTGCTAGGGGAAAAAGGCTCCCTCGCTTACCTTTGTTGGGATAGCAAGGGGGTGGATTTGTAAAAAAAAAAACAAGCTTTTTAGCGGTTGTTTAATCATCAAACTATCCACCCATGCAACTAGTTAAAAATACCCCTAATAATGGGATTTTATGAGTTTACTAGCCATCATTCTTGTTTATGGGAAATATAATTCCTTAGTGTTTATATCATGTATATAGTCTGATAGTCCATTGAATACCCACCTACATAATTTGATCTTTGCTTGGTTAATAGAATAAAAGGCAAAACTAATTCATACTCTTTTTTTTTTGTGTGTTTCAACCCTTACTTGCCCTACTATTAATTTAGTTTTATCTTTGTATAGATATGACAACTAGCTATCATTAAGTTCATCTAATTTATCGTTACCAGTAGCCATACTTCCTACACACCTGTGTCAAAGTGACATCCATCAATAGGATGTCTCACTTGTCTGATCATTAAAATTTTGAAATATGTTAGTTAAAAAGGTTTATGGAACTAGACCCTTTTTCCAAGCAAATTAGTTTAGCTTCGCAGGTCAAGATAAGGTTGAACTGTACCCAAATAATCACAATTGATTGGCGGAGAAGACATGTAACTTAGAAATTTTTTTCAAGCCTGGGCCAAAACTTAGAAAAAGCCTAACAGTACCACCAAATTTTTTTGCATATAGGTGACAGAGTAGTAGTTAACTAGTAGCACAATATCGTCTGAAGATCATTTGATAATGCTCCAAAAATCCAACATTTATGCTTATAACTTTTGACTTTGAAATTCAATTCTTTAGAATATATAAAATAACAGGTAAGATAATTTCTACTAGAAATAATGAAAACAAAACTCATTTTGTAAGGGAGGACGTTCAAATGGATGGTAGAAAGAATTAATACATCTAATTTTAGACAGGGTATGAAGCTCTATCTTTGTTATCTATCCTTGAGACTATGTTAATCTAATAACTTTATTTGGCATCAAAATTGGGTTATAATATTTTGTAGATTAGCTTTGGGAAAGGGAAAGTGTCATCAAGAAAGTTAGGTGAGACATCCACTCATAATTTGAACCGGTGGATAGGGAAAGGGAGGAATAGAGAAGAGTTGACAAATAAGAGCACCATTATTGATGAAAAAAAAGGGTTTATCGGTCACTATTACTCATTCTCTTTCATCCGCATCACCACAATAAATCATTTATTAATTTCACTCTTAACAATGAACCAAATAAAAAAAATTCATCATCAATATACATACCCCACCTTATTTTATCTTTTTAAATATAATATAATTTAATTTATTCATAATTAGAAATTATTAATCTCATATAACACCTAAATGATTAATGATGTAATTAAATTTAATTACCGTGATTAGTTATTTTATTTTAATTATCATAATTAATTATCATATACAGGATTTAAATGAATATAATTAACATAATTAATTACATTGGCCGCAATTAATTAATTACAATGTGTTTTGATATGTTTTGAGGAAAAAAAAAGTGTGGCCCTCGTCCACCTCACATAAAATCCATTTCACTCTTTCACTTGGCAGACCAATTAATTTGGAAGAAGAGATTAAGAATTTAAGAAGAAAAATTGATGGTTTTTTGAAGATGGATAAAATATATCGTAGTGGATCTCTATTTATAGAGAAAAAAAAAATTAAGAATCTTGATTTTTTTTTAATTTTATTTTTTAAGTTATAGTCGTTACAATTTAACGTTAAACCCCCAACAGTCATTACACGTGTCACTCCATGACTGAGCCAAGTATCGAACTCCCAGCCGCCGAAATCTGATTTTTTTTTTTTTTTGCTAAAATCAGATCAAAACACAGCATTTTGATCTTTTTTTATCAAAACATTGTGTTTTGATCTGTTTTCAGCCAAAAAATAGTTGGGGCTCACATCCACCACAATATACAAGCATGAACTCTCTCTTTTACACCATTAAGAGGACCAAAAAATGGTTTGTTCACCACAAACCATTTTTTTAACCATTATTTGTGCTCCAACTAATACAAAGTACGTAAAAAAATTTACATGTTTATCAAGTTATGAGTTTCATGGTACCGTTGTTGGAAAATTGTTGTACTCATAAAGTCTTGATAGTTAAGACTTGCTTGAGTTAAGACCCTTGTTTTTAGTTTTTTTCTTGTATATAGATGCAAGAATATAATTAAGTTTAAAGGACTCAATTTAATAAGTGTAAATAATTGGTCAGCCAATGATTTGAGACGTTGGCAGTATGCTGAAACATTTGAGAAATTCTCCATCTTAGTATGGGAGAATTCACCCTCAAGATACACCATACGGGAATGATTGTTGTCTTGGAAAATATCTCTCAACCTATTCCAAGCATCCATGGCCGAGGCACCCGGTTCAATGATAGTATGCGACAAGTCATTGAAGATATGGTTTCATATATAAACCAAGGAAAGAACAGTTACGTCAAGGGTCGACCACATTTCCTTTTCATCCTCATTCGAAGGTACCTTCTCTTTGCCCGTGACAGGAGGAATGATATGATGAAGAACCTTGTGAGAACGTGCGGTATTCTTGAAGAGCTTCGCCCATGTCGAGTATTGGACGTTTTCCATCTCAAGAACGATGGGACTATGATTGCGGATATTAGACACCGCGAGAGCCTGACGGAACGAGCTCTTGTCATCAGACATGACAGTGAGTGGAGAAGAAGATCGAATAGATGAAGAAGAAGAGATGTTAGGACGCTTGCGGAAGAGAAGAACAGATCATGAAATGCCCTGGAAATTTGATACCATATTAGAAATAATTCCTCAAGAGATTTCATTTACTGACTTCCATTGTAAAATATATACACTGTACAATGCATAATACCAGGAATTAATTATATGCATAGTCAACCAGAATATATGCTAACCTAAAATATAGGAACAAACTATATTTACACTTATCTTAACAAAACTAGCAATCCACATGAAATAGCACAAATATTATAATTTACATATTAATGTAAACTTTCTAAAGTAAGTAACTAGTTGAAGCAACACTCGAGACAAATGCTAGTTATTCTTGCAAATATTGACACTTGTATACTCTGTGATAAGTTTCCTTGGTGTATAATGGATATATCAGCTAATATTAAATACAACTAATTCACATCACAAATCTCTTGAGAATCTTCTTAAACGGTTAGGACTAGCACTCTAGAACTTCATCGAGCATTGTCATGGCGCCATCCACCAATACCACCACCATGTTTAGTGCACATGGATTCTTAGTATAGTACGAGATTAAACAATAGGGTCCCTCTAACTTTAAAGTACAATTTTAGACTAACCAAAGTTCTGAACTTCAAATTATATATGTTATTGTTGCCTCATGAGAATTAACATGATCTATCTGATCTGAGTAGGCTGCAGGGGGGGTGTTTGGAGAGAGAATGGGGTGAGGTTGGCTTGTTTGTTTGAAGGAAGGCGGTGAGCCGTTAAAGGCGACCGAGTGTCTTCCCCAGCCAGGGTGATCATCACCGAAGAGAGAGGTGGTTTAGCTGAGATTGTTAATCGACGGTTGGACGATTGAAATTCGATACTCCTAAGTAGGCTTGATTTGGTCTTGCAAGACAACCATTAACTTCCCTAGGGGTGGTGAGCAAGCCCCTCCGTCTTTAAAATAGGCCCAATGATCTAAAAAAGTAACAATAGTACAAGTTGTTGTGACACATAATAAGATAATAACAAAAAATAGACGGGTTTAGTGAATAATTAATACTTGTAATAAATAAGAATTGTTGAGTATTTGTTGACATATACCTATATTTATATCTAATTTTTGTATTGGTATTGGCGACACACATTTTCTTGTATGCTTGGTCTTCTGGTTTGGACGCAAATTCCTTTCGACGTTTGGACTTGGCTTCAATCTTTAATTTTTTAATTTTATGGGACTCACGCCAGATATGGGGACCCTTTACAGAAACCATGGAGATTATGGTGGTGTTGCGGTTATGTGCTGGTTTGGTGGCAGTGGCTAAGATATGGGCTTGGTATATGAGTACGAGGAGGGCTCGCGGTTAGTGTTGGCAGTGCTTTATATTGGGATGAATAGGTGAGCACTGAGCATAGCAAGGATGTACGGACGATACGGTTGGTAATCTCCGTTATTTGTAGTGGCTAAGTAGAGGGAGGAGGGTTGGGTGCCTGAGTAGACTCGTGGATAAAGGGAAAATAAAGTATTTTATTTTATTTTTAAAAATACTACACCTATAAAAAAAAATGCTATGTCACCCATTTTGCTTGTTTTACAAGTTATTTTAGGCTAAGGAGTAAGTACCATTTTTGGCAAGATGGTGTATTAGTTGGGATTTGTTTGAATTCACTAAAGTTGGGACCTTTTAATTAAAGAAGATTAGTTGAGACATTTGTTATTAACTTCTTTTATATATAATCATATAAACTAAATGAATAAAGCATCTCCTTTTATCTCTCTTATAAAATCTCTCATTCTCTTGTATTATTAGCTTTCTGAATTTATTCCTTACAATCAAAATAAGATGTGCATGTGTCAAGGGTCAACATACCCAAGTTTATAAATCTCAATACCTCCTTCAAGTTTGTGTTTTTCCCAAAGCCTTTGTAAAAATATCATCTAGTTGTATTTTTGCATGACCTTTTGGGAGCGAAATAATCCCCGCAGACATCGCACAACGAACAAAATGTCAATCGACTTCAATATACTTCATTCGTACATAAACACCGAATTTGTGCATGCAAAGCCGAAAGACTATCACAATACAATCTCTAAATGACTAACTCCCAAATCACCAAGCATTTGTCCAACTCCTTTTAAATGACATGATGTTGCTGCGATAGATCGATATTCAACCTCCACAGAAGCGTGAGAGACAGATGGTTGTTTCTTAGTTTTCCAAGACAATGGTGAAACACCAAGTAACTGTATGACTATTAGGTGCAATTAGCGGAATTTCATGAACGTTTCCTAACACTCAAAACAAGATCTCATGTATACATATAATACAAATCACATCTTAAGAAGTTAGATATACATTTGATGCGTGCTTCAACTATCGAAAAGAACGGAGATTAAGAACACAAATGTAGTCCCTCTAATCAGTCAACAAACGGGCCACATGATCACAACGTATGCTAGTACGTGACTTGCTTCTCCTTCAACGCACGACTAGGGTTTGAGTAGTTAGGATTTTTGTGTTCTTTTGAGGTATGTCCAAGTATATGATTTATCCTAATTGATCTCCTATATATACTAATCAACTAAGCACATAAAACCCTAATCCTACTCTTATTTGGCCGTCCTACCCAATGGATAAATGGATTTGGAGAAACCCGATTCATTTGCGTTTATTGTGTGATCTCGTAGGACCCGATTAGATTAGTTGTGGGCCTATTAACATTAAACTCACATATCGCAATTGGTTCTAGCAAAATATTACGATAATACAAAAAACCGAATCAGTTATATTCATAACGATTCTTATATATATTCAGTAATTGTCTATCGAAAACACCTCCTTTAGTAACACCAACCAACCTGTTAATAAATGCCTTAAAAGGGGGAAACTAACCCAATCTTAATTACACCATGCCAGCTCTCCAAGTTTTAACCTTAAGGCTGCTTCCTAATGCTCCTCACGAGATTATTGTATAAACTGAGATAAAATATATACAGAATACGCAAAATCAGACCTTGTTACAGAATAATTTGAGTTATGTTTTTATTTTATACACCCATTTTCTTACAAAGTGCTTTCTCTCCCGGCGGTAGTTTCTCCATGACCCATTTCTCTTTCTCTTCTAATGCTCATATCTCATTGGCCATTGCATCACGCAAGGCCTAAATCCTTTACGGCTTCTTTAAAACTTCTAGGCTTCTCCGTTGATGTTACAGCTGCAACAAAATTTCCATATTTAGAAAAAAATGTATTTCAATTCTCGTGTAGACGGAATTTGATATCAGGCGTTAGATATCATTTTCCAAGATTTTAACAAATTACATTAGTTCAACTTTAATACCACATTAAATCTCCTCAAACCATTATCTTTATTAAGTTGAGTATATTAAATTGAATTATATTCTATGTACGCAATTATATATGATCTTGTAAGCTAAATGAATAAAAGATTACTTTTATCTCTTCCATAAAATTTCTCATTCTCACATATTATTAGCTTCTTTAGTTTAGTCCTTACTAAAATTTTATATGGACTAGCTTGTCATAATTTAACAATAATATAGTATCTCAAAATATATTTATTTTCATCTTTAATTATAATCTCTCATTTTTTTTATTCAAAAGAGGTGAAAAAAACCAGGAATTATAACATAATCTTCTCATTTGGTCATTTATTCATTCAATTCCTTCCTCTATCGGAGTTGAGGGTTGAGTCCGATGGATAGTTTCTTGTTTAAGCATTTTATTTGTCTAATTTAGCAAAGGCACATTGTACATCTGTAGGAATATTTCTTGAATTGTATTTTTAAAAAAATATGTATTTCTTAAAGTGGCTAGGATGTCATTGTGTACATAATAAATATAAATACCAAAACAAGACACAATAGAGTAGGGCACCTTTGGACCCCAATCGGCCTTAGTCCAATACATACAAAAATACGGAGTACAAGAGAAATAATGAGTCATGCCATATGTAGAAAAGTCAAACAAATTTAAATCAATTCAAGTGGAGGGTCCAATAATTAGTATTGCCCTCCGCCCCTAAATTTTTGTCTCATTCGATGTGGATCTTTAAAATACATTTTAAAGCGTTTTTATCTCTAAATTTGTAAGACAAAAAATTATGAAAACTTGATATTTTAAAAATTTATATTAAGATGCATCTAACAAAATCTCATTTTAATATATTATATTTTATAACATGATGAGAATTTATGGTCACATTTTTAACGTTGACTCTATAAATAAAAATAGAGTAAATATAAAAGGATAAAGGAAATATTGAATTCAAACTTCATTAACTACCAATTTTGTTAACCTCATTTGCCAACAAACAAGACATAATTAGATAATGAAAGATGAGCTTCTAAAGAATAAGACGAAGTATTAGGAATAAGAAAATTCTATTAGACAAGACAGCTTTGAGTAGAAAGTACCATCTAAACTAACATTTTCAGGTTATAATTAAATCTAATCGACAAGATACTTTTCAGGTTATAATTAACTAGAATAAATGTTAATCAACTACATATGGGGTCTACAATTTAACAATTTTATCTGCTATGGAGTATTTGACATAATTATTGTTTCCAATGTTCAATTTTTCACAAATGGAAATATTCAACGAGTAAAGACAGAAGTATATAAAATATTGCATGAGTATCGAATCAAATCATGAATCCATAGCTACTTCTAGACCTAGAATAATGACAATTTCAAAAATACTTTTTTTTTAGACCCGAAAACTTGAAAATGAAGTGATTCAATCCAATCCAATTCAAATCAAATCAAATCGATCTAATCTAAAAATTAATAAGTAAATATAGGTATTCATCTATAATAACTGAATTGATAATAATAATAATCCTAAAGTAACCCGGTCTTTCTCTTGATTTTTTTCTCTTGACTCGAACTTAGCCAAATAACCTAATATCATATTATATTAGCGGAATTTATTTGAGTTTTGAGAGGAACTCAACCCGTGTTATCCCAACTAATTACCTACTTAAAAGTTTTAACTACTTCCAACATAATATAATGCAAATTGCTAATGGAACCCACATCACAATAATTTACGGAATATATAGATAATAATATCATGGCATCTCACTTAGCAGCACCCAAACATGGCATTGGATCAAATACAAAGTAGGAGCACAATGATTTTTCAGAGGGACTACGTGAAAATAAAACGACTCCCATGTGCATTAACACGTGTCATCCTGATGTAGAGCCACGTGTACAGCAGAACAAAAAGGCTGTCAGCCTAGTTGTTATATTTATTTGGTAAGAATGTAAGATGGCACTGAATTCTCAACTTTCTGAAGATTTAATTTAGAAAGAAACGACAGTAATCCTAACTAAGGGACTGTTTGTTTTACAACCACAAAGTGACAGACAGTTTTGGATGGAGACTAAAGAAGTGTACTGCATAAACGTTAAATCTTCTGAATTGCACATTCTATTCACATGAAACCTCCCATTGTCCCAACCCTCTGGTACTCAATTTGTTGTTTCCTTGTATAAAAAGATATCTACTTCGAACTCCGAGTCAAGGTATTACTACACGAAATCTTGTACGTACACGTAATATAACAAAATTATTATATAATAAAAGTTATCCCTTAATATAATAAAACTTTCTTCTTAAAATTGATAAAAATTGAGATATATTAGGTTAAGATGTAACTTTTGTTATATTAAGATGTTACTTTAATTGAGATAAAATAATCTTATTATTTCTCGTATGCTATATGCATATAAAATCTTTTATAATTAATACTACAAATGAATTATGGGGTAGATTTGGTCTTTGGTGTTTGGACATATCCTAAGTAAGAAGATTTACAAAATTTTAATTTGAATGAAGTTTTAAATAATAACTTCTTAACTAATTTGGATACAATGTGATAATAAAATTCAAAATTTTACACTTTTTTGACGAAAAATATGAAAAAGTCATGGTACGGAGTATATATAGCTTGAAAAATTCTTATATCGGTGTATTATTCACTACAATATCATGTGGAAATAAGACCTACAATAATATCTTGTATAAAGCAACTAAACTCAAAAATTAGAAATTAAAATTTATACAATAAGTGTTGTACAAAAGTAGGAAGTAAAAATAATCAATAATAATAATAATAATAATAATATCCCATTTTGTTTAGTTTGGACTTTGAATTATGTTAAAGAACTGTAAGCTAAGCTTCTCATAGAATCATTCGATTGATCCTACCACAACCAACTACATATTTTGGTGCATGGAATAACACCTATCTACACATAGTTTCCTAACATTACTAACGAACTATTGACATGGGTGATGGATATACATATACATTGACACAGTGTTGCTTGACATGATATTATTATAGATTTATTTTTAATTTTGATAAAGTGATAAACCGTCAAATAAAAGTTAGACATTGATATTGAAGTCACATTGGTAAAAATTCATTGTATTGATCTCAAGCTCTTTGCTTGCTCTGCTTCTTCTTTCTCATTTAGTTTTGGTGTCTAATGGTTGGAAGTTGATGGAACTCATTACCATATCGAACAACGAGATTTTGATGGAACAACCTATCATTTACAGTTTGATTTGGAACAAATTAAGGCATCCAATGAGCAGAAGTTAGATAATTAGCCGTTAATTACCCTAATTCCTTATATGATGATGTACATACCTTCTTTAATCAAATAGTTATGTGGTGCATCTTTAATATGATTTTTTTAATGTAAAGAGAGTTGCATGCGACAAGGTAATAACAAATATAGACGAAATTCGATCTCAGGGTTTTTATACCACCTTTTCAATACTTTAACCAACTAAAATAGTTGACATCCATCACCTTAAGCTTTAATACGAAACCTTGCCAACTTTCCGTAATATCAAGAATGTTAAGGAATAACACTGGTATATGTGTAGCTTCTGCTTTTTAAATGATCGTGTATCGTTTTCAAATATTTATGTGATTTTACTCCGCAAGTGATCAATGTCTAATTACATTTCCATGCATGATATATTCTTTTTATTTGAAAAGAAAACTGAGTGGATGCATTATTCTTTTTATTTGAAAAGAAAACCAAGTGGATGCATTATTCTTTATATTTGAAAAGAAAAGCAAGAGGCCTACCTAATTGGACCTAAGAATACACATAAACTTCCCTACTCTAGAAGTCTTATCTTATAGTATCCCACCTTAGTTACATGTAAACTAACTTGGTGAATATGAATGCCAATTAGCTTAGTTGGTTAAAATTTTTGGAGAGTGATATCCAAAATCTGGGATCAAATATAGTCTATATCAGTTGTTATCTTACTATTTGCGGCTCTCTTTATTTAAAAAAAAAACTGTAAACTTGGTGAATGAACCAATACCATAAACTGAGTAATAAATGATTGGTCTCTTTCATTTCATATTAAAGGCACATCTAAAACCCAATTAGACGTATACCCTACAAATTTAAAATTACACTAATATTGGAATTTAAAAGAATATATATATATATATATATATATATATATATATATATATATATATATATATATAAACAAGATTATTAATTAACAATTTGGGAATATGGAAATTTTTTTATAGAGGTTACAACACAAATTTATTCGTTGACATACCACGATACATTGATATATGTGATTTACATGATCTTATTTTGCACTTTATAATAACTTTTAGGTAAGATGATTTTATTGAAATTCAAGTATACAAGTAGAAAGAATACACAAGAAGGGGGGAGCATTGGGTTTTTAAGGAAAATTTATTTTATTTATACTTTTTACAGAAATATGAAATTGTGAATACTTATTGATACTAGAATGCAAAAATAAAGAAAAAATGAAGAACAAAATACACTGGATTTTTTGTGGAAAACCTTTCCAACTCTCGGAAGGAAACACCATGACCCCGAAGGATTTTCACACAAATTCTCCTAAATTGAGCCTCAAAACAACTTTTACACACTAGTATAAGATAGACTAATTTTTTTAAGCTTTATTTTTAAACTTATTTGAAAAATAGGCTCTGGACCAAAATACTTTCAAAAATAAGCTTCTGCAGGTTTGAATAAAATCAAAATAATAGCTTAATCAAAAGCACTGACCCATGTAGAGATTTAAAAAAAATTTTTTTTTTACAGAAATAGACATAGCAAAATCGCTGCCACAAGAAAATGGGTCGGCACAATTCAATCAAGCCAAAATCTCTGCCTTAAGCAGCGATTTCACTTAACCAAAATCGCTGACTGGGATAGCGATTTTGTTCCAAACTTTCAGAAGTTTATTTTTGAAATTACTTTGGTCTGGAGATTATTTTTGAAATAAGCTTAAAAATAAAAAAAATCTATAAGATATTAACACAAACTAAGTTCCCACAACGTTGTTTCCCTCAATTAGACGTAGTTGTTTACGAAATAGCTTGTTTTTCCTGTAATAGCCCTAGATTGTTCCCACAACAATATACTCTAAACTTTCCAAAAGTATATCTAATTACAAAAATAGTTACAAAGCAAGTAGCCGTTGTTAAATAGTTACCTAAAGTGTAACCTTTAAAGCTGCTCGCAAAATAAGGCAATATATATAGATGATAAGGAACAAACTTAATAGACTTCCTTCCCAATAATTATCTTAATTAATTCTCTGGGTCCATTTAGTCTAGAATAACATAATCTTGTATAGAGGATCATGTATTTTTCATAGCCTTCCTTCCCAATTACACGTTCTAAGAACAAGAATCCACCTCATCTGCATACTCCACCATTAGTCCAAATTCCCTCAAATTAATTAGGGAGTTCGACTCATATTTTCTTCCCATGACTGAAATATAGTTGATTAATAAAAATAATACTGATTTGAAACATTTAAATTCGTTAATAAATCGATCCTATTAACTTCCCTAAAAAACGAATAGAGTTAATTAAGCATAGTTTTATTACTAAGTCTATAATACTCCAAACAACCTAGATATCTTAATTCCATAATTACGTCTACTTTCATTAATTTTAGAAAACATAGAATAATTAATTAAGTTCAAAAATAAACTTAAGAAACCATTTATCACTAACTCTATAAATTGAGGTATACTCGTCCCTCGTAAAAGTTCCTCATATGTAGGGTTCATTCCTAGATAGCAATGTTGAAGATTAGTCGACACTTAATTCCTTGAGCCTAGACCTGTTCAAATGGGTGGGGGCCCGTTAAGAGTTTTTGACCGACCCGTTTATAAAAGAGCCTAATCAATAATAGGCTTAATGGGTCGGTCTCTTAAAGGGTCATGTTTTATTGGGTTTTAATGGGTCAAGTCGGGTCAATAATGGGCATTTAGTTTCCAAGACTTTTAAACATTATAAGGTAACGAATTATTTCCACTTACTTGCCGATGATCCACTACCAAAGATTGGAGGTGATATACGTAAATTATCCCCCTCTACAGATAAAAATTATACTCTCTTTGGACAAGCCCGACTCGACCCGTTATATATCTCCTTTGGTCTGACCCAACCCGACCCGTTTTACATCTTCTTTGACCCGGCCCATTTTTCTTGTGACCCAGCCCGCCCCAATGCACATGTCTACTTGAGCCAACACCTTGAGTAGTACCTAGATCCATACAACATAGGTAAAGAATATTGGCATTTGGGGTCTTTGAGACCAAGGTTAATTTGGTAGGGTAAACAAGAGCATGAGACTTCCACACCATATAACACATGTATTGCATAATGAGAAAGGGAAGATTGATTTTCTTGTTTTGGTTGAAGATATAGAGAAGGGTTAGTATCTTCCTTTAGAAGGAGGAACAATGTCCCTATGTACAAGATTGAAGAGAATCCTATTTTTTGTTGTGAGAAAGGATTTGTAGCTTGATCAATGTGGGATACATAATCAACAACTTTTACATTAGGAATGAGAGGAAAGGCATTCTTGGTGTAGTCAGCAAATCCCTCCTGCTAAGGAATAGACAAGGCTTGAGCAATTAATTTATGTCTTGTTTCTCAAAGAAGATAATTTATTGTTGACTACAGTTCATATAACATCATCTCCCACTAATTCAAAGCATGTGTAATACTAGGTTACCTTATATTAATGTTGAGAGTGGTTTGGAACAATACAAGAGTTTCAGGTCGAGAACTTTTCTAGTCTTAAAAGGAAAAACCACGACCCAAGGATTCTCACACAGATTCTACTAAATTAAACTTACACACTAGCATAAGATGTTGAACAAAAACTAAGGTTTGCACAACTTAGTTTCCCTCTGGTTCTCATATATAGTCCCTTCCTATTCCCACAACTATTTAGTCTAGTTCCAACAACTAGATGCAGTTGTATTCTAAACAGACTGTTGGCATAAAAAAAACTACCCTTGACTTCCTAAAAGTATGCCTACGTACAAGTACAGTTACAAAGTAAGTAGCAACGATTAAATAGCTACTGCCTACTAAAAGTATAACCTTCAAAGATGCTCATAGAACAATGCACTATAGTTGATGAGGAACTCACAAGGAACACTAGACTTCGAGGATGATTTGGACAAAAAGTGATAGCTTAGTATGTCTCAATTAATTCTCTCAGTCATTCATTCAGCCTGAAAATACATTAGCTTATATAAAGATCATGTATGGTAAATCTTCCAAAGAGTCACTCTTATTTGTGGGATTTAGTGTTAATAAATAGATTTTAGAGATTTCTGGGATTTATTAAAAAACATTGGGTTAAAGTGGTGAATTGCAACAAAGTTAGGTTTAACACATTCTGTTGGTATTAGTCAATGAAAGTTAAAAGTTATATATGTATATAATAAAATATAGCAAACCTTAGGGGTGTATGGTAAAATTTTTTTTTTTTTTTTTTTTTTTTTGATGTTAGGCCCCTCGTGAACTTTGTTAAACATCAAGGACTTCGGATTATTGGCCCCATGAAAAAACCAAATCTATAACTATTACTAAAACAAAACTTCTGCTTATGTCATATTGGACACATGTCAAGCTATTATAAAAAAAATTTCCGCCTTTTTTAGATGATGTCATTAATTTTTTCTACTTTACATTAATATTAGATTGGAAAATTAGGCATAGAAAATTATGTGACTATATAAATAACTAAATTATTTACCATAATAATTATATGAAAATATTCTTATAGTTATGTGACTTATAAGAAAATGTTATCAAACTGTAAAAAATTTATGTTCGATCAATCATATTGTGTTGAAAAAGTAGAAATGATGATGGAATCATGTCATATTAGATCATTAATTCCACTTTATTTTGGGAGCATTTGGTTTTTTGATGCATATCATCACATTCAAGCATTTATAAGAATATTTTAATTAAATTTTCTACTTTACTTTAAAAGATATGGAATATTATATGTAATTCTATAAAATCTATAATTTTTTACCGATAAATGAAAATATTATTATAATTGAAATATACAACAAAATAACTTATAATTAAACCGTGTATCGCACAGGACTTACCTAGTAATCTATAAACTAAAACTAGTAATAAGAAATACATCTAGGGTTTAATATCCAACTAGCATGTTCCCATAAATGAAATGACAACCCCTACCCAAATCAACAAAATAAGTACTTTGTATTTAATAGGAAAGAAACATCTTTAAAAGTATAATTAATGGGCCTTTTTAGAGTACTCATCAATTCTTTATTATGTAGACACGTTGTTTTCATGAATTCTTAAAATCTACATGCATTAAGCATGCCCTTACCTTCCTATAGTTCACTAGGTGTCCAAGTGGGAGTTTTTTGGTTGTTATTGGTTGATAAGCTTCTCCTTAATTCCGCGTAATTTTAGAAATACTACACAAACATGTTGACTTTCGTCGAGTGAATGTGGAAATCTCCCTTCGATGGTTAAGTTGATCTTTTCACATTGATATGATCTCCAATCCAGGTTATGGTCCATTTTGTGACACGCATATTCTTCTCTTGCCCCTCTAGTCCAATATATCTTGGATTGCCTTCCTATTTATGCTCACTTTATATGTTTTTATAGCTTTGAAATACTAGAGTTGCTATGGTCATCTACTCTTGGGGTGAACTGAATAGCTATTTTTAGGGTTCGCCAAAACATTTGATGGTGCTAGACCTTTGCCATTTTCCCTTTTTCCGTTATGGGTGTGATTTCGGTTGGTGGGTGCGTGGTGAATAATCTTCCCCTCCAAGCGACAAATAATATATCGATAGAATTAGTTGTAACTTGTGGTCATAGAAGGATCTTCAAGCCAAGAGTACCAGTAAAACTAATCATAATCGGGAATCTTTTCTTAAGAGGCTTTCTAATATAATTCATTACCTCATACATAAAAAAAAAAATAGAAATTATATTTCATAGAAAAAAGTGCAAATAAGTTATGATACCATTAAAAGGGAAAGAAATAAAAATAAAAAATAAGAAAAGATAAAATAGGCTTATCAATCAGTGGTATTTTTTTTTTTTTTAAAAAAAAAAGCAGACTTCAAAGATTTTAAAAAGAAAAGAAAGCTAGATTTGAGTAGCAGCTTTGAGGTCCGTGCTCTAAACAATACTTCGTAGTTCGTAACAATACAACTAACGGTATCATCACAGTTATGAGCGTTGCCTTGATAGTCTTAGAACTCCAGTGATTCCCTCCCTTTTGTGTGTGTGAGAGAGAGGGGGGTTGGTTTGGTTCAAGTCCCAATACTATCCACCTCCTACATTAGGAGGCTGCATCTCTATCTCACTCTACTCTACTCACGCTCGACTCCGACTCAGACTCAGACTCATCTTAACTCACTGAGTCAAGATAATATAATGGGGAAGTCGTCCTCGTCTTCTTGCTTGAAAATCATCGTTTGCGGCAGCGATGCCGCTGAGAATGATGGTGTCCATTCTTCCGAGGTATTGGTATTGTTATTATTACTATTTTCAGCGTTGCTTAATTTTTAAAAAAAAATTAAATTCCAACTTTTTTGATTTTTGTGATTTGTTGTATTTTACAGAAATTGAAATTGAAATTGCATTTGTCTATATTTTTTCGTTATATTTTTTTGTTTTAAAAAACTAGTATTTTCTATCATTGTTAATAATAGTAATAAACTGTCATTTTAGAGTGAATCTCAGGAGTTTTATTCAGTGTTTTAACTTTAATTTTTTTTTTTTGGTAATGTAACCGTTGCTTCACTAATTGACAACTTGATATATTTTTTGTCTTTTTATTATTTTAAATTCACATTTTTATTTATTTTTTATTTTTTTGGGTTTTATTGGATTAAACTTTGAATGAAGATGAAAATAGAAATAAAAATTATCAGTTTTGTTGATGTGAGACCTGATTCATCAAATCCACATGCTTTACAGTTTCTGCAATTCTCTTTTGATTAAATTTTGAAATGATTTGTCGATTTGTAGTTATGTTTTGGATTTAAGCTTTATTGGATTATTTGATTTGAGATTAAGCTGAACTATAATGAAGTAGTGAGGCGAGCTGTTAATTTTAATGGATCTGATGAAAACTTTGCTAAGATGTGACTATTACTCCTCTTCTCTGTCCCTTAAAGATTGCCCCAACAGAGAGAGTTTTACCTTATTATGGGCAAGTCAAAGTTGGGGCATTCGTGTTAACGAGAGAGAAAATTAGTGGAATCACAACTTCACAAGTACCACTTGTGGCCCCTAGCTCTATTTTTTATGGTATGAGGTAAAATGAGAAGGATATCCAAAAAAAGGAATTGGAACGATTTTTAAGGGACCGAGGGAGTATTAGTTTGATATGTGTCTGAATGTTGGGTTCGCAAAAGCTTTGGTTGTTTAGTGCTATTATCGGCTATGGTAGTTTTATGTTTGTTTGATCTTTGATTGTTTCGATAGCTTTTGTTTCAAGCTCTGAAGTAAAGGGCTGCTAAGAGTTAGTGGATAAATGGATAAATTAGGCTCTTTTGGCAATCAACTGAAAGCAAATAACAAATCGAATTACCAGACAAAGATATTGCGATAGCAAACTGGATTTAGTAGATTTAAAGTTGTTTTCTTAATATTGAAGCAAATATGGTCTTCATAAAGCTCTTCTTGTGTAGTTGTATTGAATAAAGTAGGTATCCCCTACTCTACTTTTTGCCAAACCATACCAAATACTAGATTTGACTAGGTAAATCTACTGTTTCGGGTTAAGTCTAATGTTTCCATATCCACTCCTACCAAACACTTTCATGTACTTAATCTTGAATTATGAATTGTAACCTATTGACTCCGTCATGTACTTTATCAAAGTTTTATAAGTTTGACTACAAATTCTTATAATGTTATAAGAAATAATTATTCAAGTGTGATCTCATTGGATTGCATCTCAATGTAAATTGTTTGAATATCAAGTTTTCATAATTTTTTCTTTCGGATTTGGAGTAAAAAACGTTTTAAGTCGTGTTTTGAAGACTGTAAAAAGTCAAATAGGGCAAAAAATTAGGGGCAGAGGGAGTATACTCTTTGCGGCTTGATTTTTAAATCATTTTATTTTCTCTAAATTTTGATTTTGAATTGGTTTTGAAAAGCGTTTAGGTAAGAAGTATCTCTTTCAAGTTAGAAATCTGAAACCTTACAGGATATTCTCCGTTTCTCTTTCTGTGTATGAAATATGACCATGGTGACAGCTAGATTAATTTTAGACTGCTGGTGTTATTTTTTATAAAACGGTACTTAACGTGATGTTTGAAATATAAATGGTGATGTAGTATTTAGATAGGAGTTAGGAAAATGTATTTTTGAATTTGAACTTGTTTCAAAGTAGAAAGGATTAAGAGGTGGATTGTATGAAATATGACCATGGTGACAGCTAGATTAATTTTAGACTGCTGGTGTTATTTTTTATAAAACGGTACTTAACGTGATGTTTGAAATATAAATGGTGATGTAGTATTTAGATAGGAGTTAGGAAAATGTATTTTTGAATTTGAACTTGTTTCAAAGTAGAAAGGATTAAGAGGTGGATTGATGATACAGAAGAACAAAACTGCAGAAAGGAGATAATTCAGGCTCATATAGCCTTCTGTTTGTTTCCTTGTCTTCTAAACCTTTTACATTCCACAACATTGTTTTGATTTGGCATGATATATATGCTAAGAGGAAGAATAACTTATTGATTGTAGTGTCATTATGCCTATATCTTGTATCAACTATTCATTCTTGTGGTAGTTGGTTGTTGTATTATTGATTTTGTACTTCACCACATCTGGCTGGACCCAAGCCAGCAAGCCCTTTGTTATCTCCCCCAATGCCTTGCTATGCAACTCCATTTATATGTTTTTTCTTATATTGGCATCTGAACTTACAGGCAAAAGCACCTAGTGATAAATGGGGGTGGAGCTTCAGAAAGAGATCTAGCAGGCATCGGGTGCTAGGCAACAATGCCAGTTCAGAAACTACAACCTTTAAAGATAAAGAAACCTCTCAAGGTGGTAGTATTGATTTTCAATCTCCAGTTAAGCCTTTTAATGTTGATGAGAAGCCACATTTAACTAGACCAGTTGAGGAAAATAGTAAAACTATCGTTGCTCCACAAAATGACAATGAATTGAAAACATCAGTGGTAGTGATCCCTGCAGAAAATGGTGCAACAGTGGAAGATTCGAACGTTAGTCAGGATGAGGTTCCTTTTCAAAGTGCCAGCACTAAAACACTTGCTGAAAACAAGATGGCTGATGATGTAATTTCAGAAAATGATAGCAAGGAGAAGTCAACTGAATACAAATTGGCTGATGCTGTTGTTGTTTCAGAAAATGATAGCAATGATACATCAGATCAGTCAAGTATTGCTGGTGAATCTGTTGTTTCAAAAGATGAAAGCATTAAGTCAGCTGACCCTAAATTATCTGAGTTAGGGATGGCTTCAGAAAATGGTTATGATGCCGTTATTATGGATGAACCTGTTGCTATTATTATTCAAACAGCTATAAGAGGCTTCCTGGTATTTATTTATGGCTCACACTTGATATTTTTAATGGTTGTCCTTTTAAATTTTGCCAGTCCCATATTTTGATTATCTGTCAAATCTGATTGGTCAGGCTCAAAGAAAACTTGTGGAGCTAAAGAGTGCTGTCAAACTACAAGCTTTTATTCGTGGGCATTTAGTGCGGAGAAATGCTGTTGAAACTCTGCTTTGCATTAGAGCCATTATCAAGGTTCAAGCCCTTGTTCGTGCTCGCAGTTCAAAGTCATTGGTAATGCACTGTTCTATTGTTAAAGCTATATAATCACTGCTTTCCTTTTATGATGATTTGTTTATGTAAAGTACTTTGTTCTTTTTTCCTTGTTACAAATTAATTTACTTGACGCGTCCTCTCCAATTCTCCTTTTGTTAAACATAGGACCTTTCTGTGATTTCCATCCTCTCGAATAGCTTAAATAATGCTTTCTTCACCCTTGTAAAGTACAATTTCATTATATATATGATATGGAATATGACAATGAGAACACAATGATGAATTATGGTGCTTTATAATTTTGTATGTGAAGGTTTTGAAGCATATTTTTTTTCCTGAAATGAGTATCTGGTGTCTATGTCTCTGAAATACTATGGAAGATCATATATTCCTATAGTTGGCACTTCATGTCCTTTGTTCTGATTTTAATTTATGTCAACTGCTAACCAATATATTCTATATTACACTAATGGTGACTGAAAAACATTTGCTAGACAGAGGATACTGTTTGGTCTTAAATGTGTTTTGAGTTTGTTGAATTAATGTGGTCCTAGATTCGGCTGTAATCCCTCATCACATGGATTAAAAAAAAAAACAATAACAATGTCAATTCAAAATTTTATTCCCAATAGGATGAGGTCCACCTCATCACCTGCATGAACCAAAGGTTTTATCTCCTCTGGTCATTGACAACATTCCTCTTCCTTTATTTATTTCTATCATGCATCACCTCGATTGTATGTCCCTAAAGCTCATATTTGTATATCCAAGCCACGCATTATTTCCCCGAAGCTTGTTTTTGTATGTCCAAGCCATGCATCACCTCAATTTTTTGTGGTGTTTGATTAGCATAATAGTCTTTCTGTGTCATTGTCAGTGTTTCAGTCTTCTCATTTTGTGTTTCTAGAAAGCAATGAGACACATTCATCTTTACACACGAACAGTAGTTGTAACTTTCGCACGTACTTTGTAATGTCTGTTATTTGTCTAAACAATTTGATTTTGTTTCAGGGCCAGAAATATAAACCAAATGCTGCTCAGGTTTCCACATTAAAGCTGCTCCAAAATAGTTTTGCCCGTCAGGTAAACTATGTTATGCTTTCTGTGGCAACTTGGGCCACCATTTCTATCTGACATTGAACTTGCCTGTTTGTCTAATGGGAGTTAATTGTTATTGTTTAGTTGTTGGAAACAACGTCAAAGCCCAAATCTCTGAAGATTAGATGTGATCCAAGGAGGCCCAATTCAGCCTGGAGTTGGTTAGAGAGATGGATGGATTTCTCAGCATCTGAAGCTGCTGAAAAATTAGAACCTACTGTGGAACCAAAGAATGAGAGTGAGGTTGAAAAAATAATGGAACCTAGTGTGGAACCAGATAATGAGAATGAGTTTCAGAAAATTGAAGAACTGAGTTTGGAACCGGAGTTCAAGATTGAGGTTCAGAAAATTGCTATGCAATCAGATGATGAGTATTCGGCAGTGGCCTTTTCTGACTCTAGAGATTTAAAGTTTAATGTGAATGAAGGGGAAACACTGGAAGATGAAGAAAACCACATTAGTGATGATGTTACTGCAGATAATTCCTTTTCAGCTTGTTCTTTGTCAACAGAGTTCATGACAGAGCAATCTCACTTTCAAAGGCAAGAAACTATTTATGAGGATGCAGCTTCTGCTGATTTTGAGGATGTTACTACCAAAGTTTCACTCACTCATGCAGAGCCGGTTTCCCTTGAAGATATTCCTGCCATGCCTGCCGCAGAAATTCAACAGCCTAAAGTTTCTATGAAGCGCTTGGCACCTTCAGAGCTGAATGACGAGGGAAAGAAGTTTGTTTATGGATCAAGGAAGGCAAGTAATCCTGCGTTCATTGCAGCTCACTCAAAGTTCGAAGAACTGACTTCAGCTGCAAACTCAGGAGAATTAACTGTTTTCTCCCATCAAGATGTTGTAGCTGAACCCCATGTCAACTCAGCCCCATCACTTGATGAAAGTGTCAATAAAATCAATAAACTTGGTGATGTTGATGTTTCTGGGACTTTTGATCCACGGGTTAACATTGCTAGATCTGAATGTGGGACTGAAATCTCAGTTTCTTCTACTCTTGATTCACCCGATAGATCAGATATCGAGAATGCAGAAGCTCAACGAGAACTCCAGTTTTTGGAAAAGACATCTTGTGCACCTGTTGATGGAGAGAAGCAAGACTGTGAAGCCAGGAGCATGTCGAGCAACTGTGTGAATGATATACCTTCTGTTATGATTGAGCAGGGAGAGGTTCATGGGACAAATGATGTATCTATTGAACCAGCTGCCGCTGAGGTCATCCCGCAGATGGAGCAAATACTTGAGACAAAGGCACTTGATTTACAGACTAACTTTGCAACTATTAACTCTGTGACCAATATGGAATCCTCGCTTATGGAGCAAAAACATCAAGAAAATGGATATAATGTGTCCATAGAACAAGGACCTGCTACAGATCATCAAGCATACAAAACATCACCTGACGCCTCATCTAACAGCCTTATGACAGTTCCAGAATCTCAGGGAACACCTTCCAGCCAAGTCTCAGTAAAAGCAAAAAGGGGAAAGGTTGATAAACATGGGTTGAACAAAAAACGTAGTTCCCCATCTGCAGAAAAGAGGTCACCATCAAATGCAAATGTTGACTTATCTGATGCAAGAATTAGTTCTGAGCATTTGCCAAAGGATCATAGAAGTGGGAAAAGAAGGAATTCTTTTGGCTCAACAAAATCCGATACTACTGATCAGGAGCCTAGAGATAGCAGTAGTCGTATTTCTCTGCCGAGCTATATGCAAGCTACTGAATCTGCCAAAGCCAAGGCTAGTTCCCCAAAATCAAGCCCAGATATCCTTGATAAAGAGGTTCACTCCAAGAAGAGGCATTCACTACCTGGCGCAAGTGGGAGGCAGGGATCTCCTCATATTCACCGATCATCTGCACAGACTGCAAAATCAAATGGTTCTCATCCTTCAAACGGTAATTTCTTAATCCATTGGAAAGATGAAATATTATATATATTCTTTGCCCATCTTGAGGCCATCTTTTTGAAGAAGCTAGTATAATGTAAATTGGCTCTGTTCATTTCCGGTACGTGGTAATAGCAACCATGGCTAACAGTCTTTACACCTAGTGTGGATCCTTGCATATATCCTTCCTGCTCTTTAACCCGTCTGATTCAGTTTCTTCATTGGAACTTAAAACTCTTGTTCTAGTGAAGGGTGAAACTTCTACTAAAATTTTAAACACGGTTCAATCTTAAAGCTCCACTTTCTTGCTGAGAATGACTCTAATCAGATTATGTACTTGAGTTAGATTCAATGTTGTGATTTTGCAGAAAATATTAGACATTTAGATCTATTCCCAGCACACACACACACACACCCAAACACCCTCACCTTATTTTATTCTATCATACTTCTTTGATATTAGCTTCATTTCTTGGAAATTTTGTTTCCCTTCTTTGTGACTTGGAAAGATTACTTGACTTATACCGTACTTGACTGGGTGATTCAATTTTCTATACAGAGAGGAAATGGCTAAGGTGAAAGGGTGCTGAAGGAAGTCGTATTGACCCGTACAAGGATGGCCATTTAGTGTAACCAAAATCAACACTCAAGAAACTTTCCATCTGTGCAAAACCTTGTATCTTTTCCCCCTTAGGCTTACTAGGTCATTTTATGGAGTGTGAGCCTGGTTTGTGAAATATATATAAAAGGGTATAATTTTAATTTTTTGTATTTACATTATAGTCACATCATTGGTTTCATTTTTCACCAGCCGAGTTTTATCATCAAGGTTTGTGATCTTAAGGTGTGGACATGTTTGTATGACTGATTTCTAATACAATGTATGAGAGTTTGAAACTTTGAACCTTCTACTTTGAAACTTCTGCATAACTCTGATCTACTACCGCGTAGATAAGTCAAATAGAATTTGATTGTTTTAGTCATTTAAAATAAACAGGGAATTTGAAGTAGATTAGTCACACTTCTTGTTTTGTTTATTTCCAATTGTATATTATTCTGTCCATCACCATTTGTTTGCTACATTTGACTTTTTACGGTATCCAATATACAACTTAAAACATTTTTCACTCTAAATATTCTAAGATAAAAAATTATAAAAACTTGATATTCTAAGACTTGTATTAATATGAATCCAACAAGATTTTACTTATATATATTATTTCTTACAATATAATTAGAATTTACAGTTAGTTTTCTAAAAATAGAAATATAGCAAGAAAAAAAAAAGATATTTTGTTATTTCTTTTTATAAACTAGTATTAAAATATGATTAAAAGTAAAAAATAAAATATAATGTAAAAACTTAAAATATAGCACTTAGAAGAAGGTGGAGTCCACACTTGCAGTACTTTCATGATACTTTCAGGCGCTTAGCGGCCACCCATCTTTGATTTCTTCATGCGTGATACTGAACGTGCTGCAGGGTGTGCTTTGATTGATCCCAGCCCAATATTCCCAAGTGAAGTGGCTTTGTCAAAAGCAAGTCCTTTGACCTAAACACTGCAGATGCTATTTAAGTTGATGTGCGTAATCCACAAGCTTAAGCTACAGCTCCTCATCATCTGACTGTCTGAGAAGTTAAGTTTGAGCAAGTATGGTATCTGTAATTTGGGGTCATCTCTGCTTGGTGTTGGTTTTCACTTGTCACTCTAATTATGCGTCTGCTAATTCTGAAGGTCACACTTTCTTACTATCTACAGTAATTATTTATATTTTGACCTTTTACGTTTTGTTTGGTTTTATTTACGTTGTTCGTTGTACTGACTGACACATTAGCTGATCTCGTGTACATCTTATCAACTTTCTAAGAGATTATACTTTTGAGAATTTATTTTCTTCAATCATTATTTTTAGTTGATCAATTAAGTTGGGAAATAAGAACTAATACTAAAACGCTTATCTGTTTTTTTTAAAACCAATAACCAAAATATCAAAACCACAAAAAGTTTTTTTCAATTTTTGTTATGGGTTCTTAAAATCAATTTGACTAGTATAAGTCAATTATAAGACCGTTTTTAACTTAAAACATATATTTTTTATTTTGACCCGTCTCTTAAATATTGTCCTATTTTCTTAAAAAAATTCATTTTAAATTATTTATGTACAAATTTTTTATTATATTTTTTTTAAAAAAGTTGATTTTTATACTTATAGCAAAAAAAGAGGATCAAAGAGAGTCATTCGAAAACTCAAAAAACCAAAAACTAAAAACCGACAATGATATCGAACTATCCCTAAATTTCGAAGGTCTATCTACAACAATTAATAGATGGGAACTTGTGAATTTTGTGTGAGGTAGGGAGGGTCTTGTTGATTTATGATATAGCAATAGTTGCTCAAGTTATTAGCCCAAAGCCGTATCTAACCCAATTATAGGCCCTTACCAATTTAACAAATTAGGCACACGTATATTCATAAATACATCAACTTTTCTTTTCGTCTCCAATATTTAGACAAAAACTTCTCCGGCATAACTTCATTTAAGGGTATCTCAACAGAGAAACTCACAAATAAAAAAGATGTAAATGAGATTGAGGCCGAAATTTTAACCAATCAAACTAGTTTTGGGTACATATGCATGACAAGAATTATATATAAATAGTGTTTGGTCTTGATTATTACCTTGTGTTTGAAAATGGTGAAAATCAGGGGATGCTTTAAGCAAATTTAAGTCGAACCTAGCTGATCCCCTGGGAGTCATGAGCTCTTGGGATGCTACTATGATTAATCCATGCACTTGGTATAATGTTTCATGCAACTCTGATTACAGTGTCATTGGAATGTAAGTTTGTACAGTTTAACGTACCACGACAACAGTTTTACTTGCTACATTCTAATTTATGTGCGTAATTAGTACTCCATTTGCATTAATCGTCAATTCATTTTGTTCCTGAATCTGTATTTCGATCTACATGCTAGTGATCTTGGCAATGCTAACTTAAGTGGGCAACTTGTTCGAGAACTCGATCAGCTTGCCAATCTTCAGTTCTTGTAAGCTGAATTTCATACATGCAATGTGCAGTTTTTGTTCAATTGCATAACTTTGTACAAATCTTATAGTTGAAGCATAGGTAGGTTTTGTTCCTGACCTCTCTTTTGCTTTTAAATACAGTACGTCTTTCTTTGTTGCTTTTGCAGGGAGCTCTTTAGCAATAACATAAGTGGGGAAATACCATATGAACTGGGAAATCTAACAAACTTAGAGAGCTTGAATCTCTATCTGAACAATCTTACTGGTCCTGTTCCTGATACATTAGGCAATCTCTCAAGATTACGAACCTTGTATGAACTAACACATCTTTCCTCACCTTTTCTTTCTTTAGCATACATAAATTATTTTGATCATTCCTACTTACTTCCTTCATTCCCTATTTTGTTTGCTACATTTGGTTTTTCACGGTTTTTGAAGTACAATTTAAAACGTTTTTTTTTCTCTCTAAATTCATTAGAAAAAAATTATGAAAACTAAATATTCTAAAAATTTGCATTAAAATGCATCATACAAGATTTTACTTGGATATATTATTTGCTATAATATAAATGAAAATGTAGCAATTAGATAGGGATGAAGGAAGTATTTTTTTTTTTTTTTAACTTTGTATTATAAATATGTCACTCATAGTGCTAAGATTTTACACCAATTCGTTGTAGTTGGTGTACTGAGCAAAATCGTGTATGCTGTATGAGATGGTTTACGATCAGTTATTGTGAAAAAGAGAAAACATTCTAAATCTCCATCACTATAAATTAGAGTGTAACGGTCTCATACAAGACTAGCTTGCCTAACTGAATCTTTCTGATGAATTTTCTGTAAGAATAGGCGGCTCAACAACAACTCATTGTCGGGGGAAATACCTCGGTCCTTAACTGCTGTCACAACGTTGAAAGTCGTGTGAGTTTTAACTTACCCTCTCTCACTCTCAGCTCTCTGCTTTGTTTGTTGTTCTCATATTGAGAGTTAAATAACTTATGGGTTCTTTTGCAGCGATTTGTCATACAATCAGTTATCAGGAACAGTCCCTGTAAACGGATCCTTTGCATTTTTTACTCCTGTGAAGTTAATTAGCTTCTCTTATTGGTTAATACTTGCTAAATTCTTATATCATTGAGCTACATACTCTCTCCGTTCTATTTTGTTTGCTGTATTTGACTTTTCACGGTTTCTAAAATATAATTTAAAACATTTTTTTCTTCTGAAATCGTAAGATAAAAAATTATGAAAACTTAATATTCTAAAAATTTACATCAAGATGTATCAACTTAAATATATTATTTGTTACAATATAATTAGAATTTATGATTTTAGACTCCAAAATGAAAATGTAGCAATTAAAATGAATGGAGGGCTAAGGTTGTATATTTGTCCCCTGAGCTCCATATATTTCACTTTATCCAAAAACAAAACAATAAGAATTCATCATTTCTAATATTTTTTTAGATGATTTTGAGATCATTAAAAGATTTCCATGTTATTCTTTTTTCAGTTTCAATGGTAATCGCAACTTGACATTGCCTGCTGGAGTCCATACTTCACCAGTTTCATCCCAAGGTACTTTTTGTTCCCTTTCTTTAATACAAGTACATTATTATGGTCTGTATTATATGATCATGTGATGAGATGAATTTTTCTTTTGACATTGTTCTCTAAATTAATGTTGTAGCCGGAGTCATGTCCATAGGGAAGGAAATTCTGCCGTGCACAAAATGGCTCAATTACTTGTCGATAGTAGGCCTACTATGTTTTGGTTTGGCTGGATTTTGAAGATATTGCAGTGTATTATTTCTATTATTTGTAATACTTAGAATTGCAAAAATAAAATCTGTAGCATTTGCTTGAATAAACATTAACGAATAAATCTCCGTATATTTTTGAACAGCCCACAATAAGCAGTCAGAATCAACAAACATCCTTACTTTTCAAGTCTGTCTCTTGTCTTGAGTCTTTCCTTCACAGCAAGCCAAGAGATGTACTGGTGCGTTAGGAATGGCAAGTTTTTCCCACACCAGTTTCATCCAAATACATTCTGCAAGAACACTCAAGAATTTTGAAGTTTTTTTGTTGTATTGATCAATGTAACATTACAGGTTTATATACTTACAAACTTGCCTAAAGTACTAGCTTTAATTATGTACATGCTTGACTTAATTATATTGCTTGATTCTGATTATCTTCTCTTGCTGACTTTTGCTGATTTGTTACCATATTTGTGGATTTTATCTCTCTGGTTTGATTTGCTGACTTCTGCGGATTTGTTGCATATTTGTGGATTTCATCTCTCTGGTTTAACACTCCCTCTCAAGTTTCTCAAGTTGGGTAGTGGGATGTCCATTGCCCAACTTGTGTAAAACCTCCCTGAATGGTCTGGTTGCAACGGCTTTAGTTAAGATGTCAGCTAGTTGATCCTCAGGCCGTATATATGGAAGAGATAACACATTGCTTTCAAACTTCTCTTTATGAAGTGTATATCAATCTCAACATGTTTGGTGTGGTCATGTTGGATTAGATTTTTTGAAATACTGATTGCAGCCTTATTGTCACACAAAAGTTGACATCCTTCTTTTGGTCGGAAACCATGTTCAATTAGCTACCACTTTTTGCTTTTTTACTTCTCTAAGTAACCAAATTCCCACCTACCAGTGTGAAATACCCGGAAGTTGACCTTCTTTGTCCCTTGCTACCTCCTTAATATGCATTAGTATAAGCTTTTATCTCAAGATGACCATTGTTTTGGAATAAGATTCTTGTGCCAGTGGTTCCTTTCAGAAACCTAATAATTCTAAGGACAGCTTCCAAGTGATCAGCTTGAGGCTTGTGCATATTACCACTCCTACTACATATGAAATATCTGGTCTGATATGTGATAGGTAAATGAGTCTCCCTACTAATCTATGGCCTTGATCACAACTCCTTCAGTTAATGTCAGACTATGGTTTAGTATCATAAGAGTCTTTGCTGGTTTGTAGTGTAGCATTCCTGCTTTTACCAAAAGATCAAGGACATATTTCCTTTGAAATATGAAGATCCCAATTTTAGATCGTAAGACTTCAATTCCCAAGAAATAATTTAATAATCTCAGATCCTTCATTTTAATTCCCTAAATAACTCCCTTGTAGAGATCCTATGGTCCAAGACACAACTCTCAACCTTTTTGCTACTTGATTTTCATTAATCTTATTATCTGCCTTGTAATTGTCGATAGCTAGTGTGTTCTTTAATGTGGTTCTCCAATCAGCCAGGATGGCCATGATTTTGGTTGATTAGGTGTACTATTGTTGAAGACAACCTCATTTCTATGCAACCAGATACTCTACAAGGTCAAGACAAATTCCATTTGCCCATTCTGGTATTCTTCTTTATCCTTGAAGAAAAATTGCAGATAATCATGGACCCACTTTGATATTAGTGGTTCCTAATTATTGAGTCTTAAACCAAGTTGAGAAGTTGTCCATATTCTTTGGATCATTCCACACTCTCTAAAAACATGAGTAGTTGTTTCGTGATTTTCCTAAGCACATTGCATCCTGTAAAAAAATTTCTTTTTCGTAGTGGTTCCTTTGTTGGCAAAGCTTCTTGGATGATTTTCCATATAAGCAGAATGATCTTCTTTGGACATTTCATTTTCCACAAACACTTCCAAAAGTTGTTGTTTGACCACTGGCTTACATGCTTCTATACTTACATGTCCAACATATATGTACTTTGAATAGGTAACTGATTTCTCCACTTTAGCATCTAAAAAATCGCTTAAGTTGTAATCTTCTCCTAAATAATCAAAGAGATATAATTACTCCTCTATTTAATGAATTTATAGCAATTAAACATAAGTTTAAAAACCCTTTAAACATGATGTAATTTTTATAAACATGTAAGAAATCATCTTTTACTCTAGAGAGAAATCCCTTGATTTCAATCCTCAAAATTTCATAATTTAGGGATAAAAATTAAATAATTTCTATTGTAAATTTGAAAACTTATTAATACTATTATAATATATAAACCATAATTTTTTATATTTAGACACTTGTAAAAAAGTTTCTAAATTAACATGCTAAAAATTGATTAGTAATACTAATAAATCAATCACTAAAACTCGCAAAAACGAGAAAGAAAAGGAGGAGAAAGGTCTGTTAAGTGGTGGCAAGTTGATGGCTATTGGTTGGTTGTTGTGGTTGTCAGTAGGCTGCAATGGTGATGATCCAATGGACCACGACTAGGGTTTGGGTTTGGGGCTCTTTTCTTTGTTTGCATAATTAAATTAAATAAAATGAAGTACATAAAAGTTAAGAGAATAGTAAAACGTATGTATCTTTTGTAAAATTATAAAGTTAAAAAGTTGGGTATTTATATTTGATTTGTTTTAAAGGATCCTAATTGATTAGAAAACTTTTAAAATTGACAATAATATTTTTTTCTTAAGAGAAAAAGGATAAATTTGGTTAATTAGTGCAAGTGTGCAACCCATTCTTAACATGGATCTGATAGCAATTGTTGAGGCTGGGGTCAAGGCCCATGATAGAAGAAGAGGCAACCAACATACAACATTAGTGAAATTCCATTATAAAATCATATGGTAATAAGAGGAGTAGCTCTCAAATTTTATATGCCAGTTATCTTCCTACCAATCTTTCAATGTGGGACAATATCCGTCTACCTCACATGGGAAATTCCCAACACATTCAATTAACATTATATTAGGCTATATGACCTACTTAGGGAATCCAAGACCTACCCAAGTCACTTAATATAAACTTAGTACTTAACCATAATATAAGCGTATCTTAACTTAATATTCTGTAACATTTACCTCTCAATGACTATTTATAATCATTGAACCATGCGTGCAACTACACAATGGAGTTTCTTTCTTGCACAATACTTATTCCCCATCAATGGAGTTATGAACACGCTGTGCCCGAAAGAGGCACAAGTGGTCTTATAATTGGTCAATAGTATCCCATGTTGGATAAATTCCAGCATACTAAGACTAGGTCTATGCTACTAGGATATATTAGTATAGTAGTTTAGAAGGAGTCTAACACTAAATATAGGAACTTGGTGAGCTATACCAACTCTATAAATACACTTTGATGAGATGCATCAAAGGTATCACAATACGGTATTTAGTTTTGAGAAGATTTTCTAAATATCAATAAGAGAGCAATTCTTATACTTTGTCTGATTTTTTTTCTTTAATTCCTGTTTTAAAATTTTCTTGTTTTTATTCTTAGCAAACTTTATTTGGTAACAAGAGTTATAATCTTTCCAAGGGGTCGTATATAGTGCTTGCTTGAGCAATGGGTGATGCGCAAGGGAAGAAAGAAGCAAGTGGAATTTTTATGCAATGCCCTATGGTCAACGCTACTAATTACATAGTATGTGCTATAAGGATGCATGCGCTGCTGAAAGTGCATGAAGTATGGGATATAATTGATCTTGGCATGAGTAATGTGAAGAAGAACAATATTGCAATAACCTTGTTGTCTCAATCTATCCTCGAAAGCTTGATTCTACAAGTAGGAGAACAAGACACCTCGAAAGGTATATGGGAAGCTATCAAAACTCGAAACATTGGTGCAGACCATGTGAAGGAAGCAAGGCTACAAACTCTTATGGCCGAATTTGATTGCATGAAGATGAGTGACACATACTCTATGTAACACTCCGGTAATTTCCTTTTTCGAAAACCAAAACCTTTAAGGATCTACCAGTGTGATACCGCCACGTGTTCAAATGTTAAGGCTTTAAAACATAATTTTGTAGCGGAAAATAAAAGACTTTTGAAATAAAATTCATCACCAAACCAAACTCTTAAAGTTCTACAAATTGGAATCGTTAATGCCCTTACTGCACGGTACAAAAGTAAATCAATCACCTCAAATCCAAACCAACAATTTAAAGTCATTTAGAGTAAATGTAATTATTCGGGAAACTAAACTAAAGTAACACTCCACATAAACCACCTATGCGTGAATGCTGAACTAGATATATTGGATCATTACAGTGTCATTCAAAGGTGAAGGCCATGACCAAAATCACACGAAGTACATAATCAACAAGTTGAGTACATACGAAATTACAAAGTATAAACAACTGAAATAAGCATATAAGCAGAAAATAAGTATAGTATGAATGAACGTATTACGCAACATCTATTCGATTAACTGACAAATTAATTAACAACTTGGATTCAGCAATAGACAAGATTTTCTCCCAATGTCCTAATTAGGACATCAAAATAGATAAAAAAACATATGCACTCTCGTCAGAGAGCATCAAAAACATTATAAATCCAGATGGTAAACAGGTGCAAGTCCGTCATCATAGCTTGATGAGATCTCAACTAACCCCAATTTTAATTCAAAACTTTGTAAAATAGAGACTCGTTGATCATACGACCTCCAAGAAAAGCCATGGATAATACCCCGTGAAACACCAACTCCTGATTGTTAACACTCTAGACGTGCACTAGCCTAGAGTTTTGTTTGCTTATCCTTCTTTCACTTTACGTGATTTACAATTTAACACTTGATTTCCAAATCACCAAAGTACACACATGTAAATATCACAATTACACAATCAATCTCTTTTATGTTGTAATTTTAACTTTTTGATTCCTTCTTAAATTTTTAACTTGTTGAATAAAGTCAATTAACCTCGTCATTAAGACATGAAATTCACCTTTACTCAATTATACCATTAGTAATGAAAGATAAATAATAAACAACCTAATGGACTAATTAGCAAATTAATTCCACTTGAATCAATTGAGATTCATCAACCAAATGTAATTACATCCTCATTAGTATTAGTGATTACTCATCAATCGTCATACATCAATACCAAAATGTAATCCAAAGTAAAAGAGTACAAGTTCGTTAATGCATAACCAACAATAATACTCTAAAGCTCCTTAAACATGATACTAAGCTTTTCATTTCTTTTATCCAAACTCATGCTTCTAGATCAAGGCCTTGTAATCCGTACGTACTTTGAGTAAAACAAGCGGGTGGCCACTTTCTTTATATTTATGCACCTTCTACAATTTGCTTTCCTACACCAAATAATACCACCTATATCAATATAACAATACCCAAATTTACAGCAATCATACTAAGTTTTTTAAGGCTTTACAATCATTCCAAAACACATTTTTAAGTCTCTAAAACACGTAATCTAGTAGTTTATGATAGAATATGTAATTATTCTAAGTTATGATTAGGATATAACACTTATAGGATAATTTTATCTTATTTATCATTTAGAATTGCAGTATACTTATGATACTCTTGACTGTAATATATATATATATATATATATATATATATATATATATATATGTATGTATGTATATATATATATATATATATATATATATATATATATACCTGAAATCAATGAAAATCAGATCACGAAGTTTCACATATTTACATGGTATCAAACTTTTCTCTCATACATTTCTCTCATATACCTTCTCAAACCTCCCATGGTAGGTGATGACACCAACACCACCAAAACACCTTTTCACCCGGCTTATGCCACAACTAACATAAAATCCTTAATCCCTATGATTCTTGACATAGTGATGGCCAATATTCCACCTGGATGGAACTCTTCAAGATTCATGCATGTGCATTTAATGTCCTCTGCCATATTGGTGAAGCATTCCCTCACCCCTTCTGACATTGATACTGCTTTTTGGAACCGTCTCGATGCCATTGTTAAACAATGGATATACGAGACAATGTCACGAGATCTAGTTCATATGATCATGAAACCTGGTGCTTCTGCCCTGGAGCTTTGGACCCGATTAGAAGAAATATTCCAAGATAACAAACAGACTCACGCAGTGTACCTGGAGGAAAAATTCACAAATATTCGACTCGAGAATTTTGCCAATATGACTGAGTATTGCAAAGAGATCAAACTCTTAGCAGATCAATTAAGCAATGTTGATAAACCTGTGTTAGACCAATCAATGGTCCTCCAATAGATTAAGGGATTACCCAAAGATGAATTTGACACCCTTGTTATTCTGATTCAACAATCGGATCCCCTGCCTTCCTTCAATAAACCAAGGTCACAATTCCTTCTAGAGGAGACCCGACGCAATAAACAAGATGAGCACACCAACACCACCGCCCTCGTCATTGCTTCACTATCTCCCTCGACACCATCAACATCCCCATCTCCGACGCCATCTTATGACTTGACCCGGGGCGGTGGCCGCGGTGGTAGAGGACGCGGTGGCCAGGTGGTCGTGGACACTACTTTGCTGGGCAAGGGTAGTCACTCTAATAACAGCCTCAACTTGTCGGTTCCTTCTCTCAATCTGCTGGACAAAATGCTACGGGGTAACAACAACAACAACATGGTAATTGGAACCCTACTTGGCAGCCTAGCACGTGGGCCTCCCCCCATGTCCTTACCCCCACAATGTAATCCAACCCACCTCGCCCATCTCACAGCATCTTGGGTCGTCCTCTACTTTTGGCCCAACAACACACAATGTTCACCCTGATGCATCACCATGGGCCACTTATGTCCCCAACAGACTTATGTCAAGTATACAATTCGATGACCCTTCAACAACCCGATAACAATTAGTATATGGATATAGGGGCTTCCTCACATCTCACCAATAATCCCGGTAATATTTCTAAACTGTTTAATTTGAGCTCTCCTCATTTTATTTTAGATGGTGATGGTAAATGCATTCCAATTCACGATTACAACACAACTACCACACCCGCACCTCACACCAACTTTACCCTAAAAAATGTCCTATTTACTTCCAACGTAATTAAAAACCTTATTTCAGTTTGGCAATTCACATCTGACAACTTTGTTTCTGTTGAATTTGACCCTTATGGTTTTTCTGTGAAGGATCTCAGTACGAGGAAATACTTAGCGAGATGTTGTAGTATAGGGGACTTGTATCCATTCAATTATTCAACTACATCATATAAGAATCCTCTTTCTTTAGCGACTATCTCTCCCTCGACATGGCATAGTCGCCTTAGTCATCCCGAGGCCTCCGTCTTAAACAGGTTAATTAGCAAGAAATTGATCCAATGTAATAATGCGTCTCAAACTTCTTTTTTCTATTCTTGTTCTACAGGTAAACATATTAGACTTCCTTTTAATTCATCTGCTTCTATTACTTTTGCACCCTTTGATATAATACATGCAGATTTATGGACACCTCCAACTCCTAGCAGATTAGGATATAAATATTTTTTGGTACTACTTGATGATTTCTCGCATTTTACATAGGTGTATCCTATTAAATTCAAATCTCAAGTTTTTGATATCTTTCTTCAATTTCAAGCCTATATTACTACTCAATTTGAAAAAAACATCAAAACCTTTCAATGTGACAATGGCCGAGAGTTTAAAAACTCCTTTTTCCACAAATTATGTACCAATCATGGATTACGCTTTCGATTTTCATGCCCACACACTTCCTCCCAAAATGGAAAAGCCGAGCACATGATTCGCACCATCAATAACATGGTGCGCCCTGTCCTATTTCATGCCTCCCTTCCACCTTCCTTCTGGGTTTATGCTCTCACTGTTGTCACTCATGTTCTTAACACACTTCCATCTACATCCATAAATAATAAGTTCCCCACCAAAATTTTATTTCGTCAACCACCTTCTTATGACCATCTTAGAAATTTCGGGTGCTTGTGCTTTCCCGACCTCTCATCTATAGCTCCTCACAAACTAGCCCCTAGGGCAACACCTTGTGTCTTCCTCGGATATCCGTCAACTCATCGTGGATACCTTTGTTTTGACTTATCCACTAATAAGATGCTCATATCATGTCATGTCACTTTTGTTGAAAACATTTTTCCCTTCTCTAACATTAAAATCTTTGGGAACTCTAACTACAAATTCCTCAATGATGGTTTTCCCCCTGCGATCACTCACCAGCTGGTAGTATCACACATGGTCCACCTCAATCTAACCCACCTAATTTTATTTTCGAGCCCCCTTCCTACATCACCACCAACAAACGCCTCACATATATCCCCTCCACCACCTCCTCAACCTAACTGCATTTTGCCCCCACCCTCCCCTTCAATGCAGACCCACTCCAAACATGGGATTTTCAAGCCAAAAATACCCTTTAATCTCTATGTCCAGACCATTTCACCACTGCCAAAAAGCCAAAAAATGGTCTTGCTTGACCCAAATTGGAATGCGGCTATGCATGAGGAATCCAATGCTCTCACTAAACAGCAAACTTGGGACCTCGTTCCAAAACTGGACGGGGTGAACATTATTCATTGCATGTGGTTGTTTAAGCATAAGTTTTGAGATAATGGTGATCTTAAGCGGCATAAGGCTTGACTTATTGTTAATGGTAAATCTCAGGAGGTGGGCGTGGACTGTGACGAGACTTTTAGTCCAGTTGTCAAAACATCAAATATTCACATTGTTCTTAGCATTGCTATGTCCTATAATTGGCCTATTCATTAGTTAGATGTCAAAAACACATTTCTCCACGATGACTTGAAAGAAACAGTGTATATGCACCAACCGCCTGGTTTTGTCAACCCTTGTGCTCCTACTTTTGTCTATCGCCTTCGAAAATCTCTCTATGGTTTGAAACAGGCTCATCGGGCATGGTATCAGCATTTTGTCTCTTATCTGGTACAAATTGGCTTCAGATATAGCACATGTGATATTGTCATTACTGCTTCCTCAGACTAGCTAAAAACCATCATCATCAATCTTCTTAAATCAGAATTCTCCATGACGGATCTTGGTCAGTTAAGTTACTTTTTGGGAATATCTGTTACTCGTTCTCAGCATAATATGTTTCTGTCAGAAAAAGTACGCCAAAGAGATAATTCATAGGGCCAAAATGGATGGTTGCAAGTCCATTGCTACTCCTGTTGACACTAACTCAAAACTTAGTGCCGCTGCCGGGGTCCAATTTACAGATCCATCTTTGTATCGGAGTTTGGCTGGAGCACTACAATACCTTACCTTCATCCATCCTGACATAGCTTACGCTGTCCAACAAATTTTTTATTCATGCATGACCCGAGGGAGCCTCATTTCTCAGCTTTGAAGCGTATAATCAGATATGTGAAGGGCACCTCGGATTACGGGTTACATCTTTTTCCATCCAGGTCTAACCATCTTAAGGCTTATACAGATGCTGATTGGAATGGTTGTCCCGACACTCGTTGATCCACTAGAAACTTTGGTTTATTATGACAATGTATCCATTGTATACTTATCTAGTAACCCTGTACATCACCAACGAACGAAACATATCGAGATGGACATCCATTTTGTGCGTGAGAAGGTTGCATTAGGTCATGTACGGGTTCTTCACATTCCTTCATCTTATTAATATGCAGATATATTTACCAAAGGTCTACCACGTCAATTATTCCTCGATTTCAGAAACAGTCTGAGCATCCGTCCTCCTCCCGCTCTGACTGCGGGGATGTGATAGAATATGTAATTTATTCTGAGTTATGATTAGGATATAACACTTGTAGGATAATCTTATCTTATTTATCATTTAGAATTGCAGTATACTTAGGATACTCTTGATTGTATATATATATATATATATATATATATATATATATATATATATATATATATATATATATATATATATATATATATATATATATATATATATATATATATATATATATATATATATATATTACAGTCATATATATGTACCTGAAATCAATGAAAATCAGATCAAGGAGTTTCACATATTTACAGTTTAAACATAATACTACAAGTATTGATTGAAAATGTATTAAAATATACACCCTAGTATTAAGTTTCAACTTAATTAGTAAAATATACTATGTTGGAAATTATATTTTTCATTATATTTTACACTTTTTGAAACTCGAACTTGTAGCATTGTACTATTAATCAAATTAAACATGTTCATATACTTAAATCTTTCATTTTTTTAACACTTAAACTCAAAAGAAACCATAAAAATCAGATGTACTAAATTCTGAAAAATTCATAAAGTGTAAACAAACTTGGTTTTTATGTTCTATGCCTATAGTATAGAATAAGCTTACATTAGTATACTATAGAATAAGCTTTGAAAATCCTCAAATACTTGTCATAAAACTCAATTTTTATTACTCTACAAATCTGAATTTTTTTTCCAATATAATATCATCAAATTACTCACAATTGTATCACAAAATAGCCTTAATTTAATATAAGTACTAATAGTATATAGTTTTAGTTTTAAAATATGAAAATCTTATCAATTAAACCATGATTTAACATGCATAATATTCTGAAAATTCATTTCAAATACCATAGTATTATTTTTTTTATCAAAATACATCATATTATAGTCATAATTTCATAAAACAGCTACTAGTATAAGAATTTAAGCCTTAAAACATGAATACTAATTAATCTTTTATACTAAAAACGTATGATCATATAATCAAAAAATTCTTAACTACAACTCTATAAAAAATTATCATAGATGATTCTCTAAAAACTTATAGTTTCATGTATAAAGCAATAGCTTAGCATTAAAAACCCTAAATCATGAAAACTAGTATGCCTATCCCATAAATTATGCATAGAAAAATTCTGAAACTTTGTAGAATCCATATCATAATTTATAAAACATAAAAACTTTTGTAATTTTAATACAAACTTTTACCCATAACAAATCAATACAAACACCATATAAAAATTCATCAAACATGCATACTAGAACATAAATTTAAGGGAGAAAAGAAGAGAAAGAAGGAAGAAGGAAAGGAGGCCCGACCGATGGCTCATCGGCGGTGGCGCAAGGAGGGCGGCAGCAGCTAGGCAGTAGCAAGGGGATGGGAAGTTGTGTTTCGTACGTGAATGGGTTTTGGGATTTGGGTGTTTTTTATTTTGTTTTTTGTTTCCTTTCTTTTTGTTTTGCTTTGAAGTGTTTAGCTTTAGGTAAACTTGTTTAGGTTAGGAAAATATGGAGTACTCGGTTTAATAAAGTGTTTTGGGCTTGATGAGTACTTAGAAAAAAAATATATCTTTTGTAAAAAAAATTTTATGGTTAGAATAAATAATTACTTACTAAAAAAATAATGTATTATTAATATAGGAAGTACGTATATGTATAGGAAGTATTTGAATTGCCATATTTATATGGATGTATAAAACATATTTTCGATTAAAACGTAGTCAAAATTTTGTAAATTTACGGGGGATTACACTCCATTGATGATTTTGCAGGTATGTTATCTGGCTTAACATCAAAGTCAGCATCTTTAGGTGAGACCATTGATAAAAAAATAAGTTAGATAAGAAGTTTCTCAAAAGTATCCCTAGAAGTAAGTATATTCATATCATTGCCTCTCTCGAACAAGTGTTGGACCTTCAAACAACACCCTTTGAAGACATTGTTGGACGTTTGAAGGCATATGAAGAGCATATAGGCGAGGAAGTGAAGAAAAAGGAAGGACAAAACAAACTTCTTTACACTAAGACCACGCATGAAGGATTCAACAACAACAAGGCAAGGGTAAGATATGGCAAGATCGAGGCAAAGGCAAAGGCAAAGAAAGGATGAGTAGCAATAATCGAATGGAAGATGATAAAGGTAAGAAGGATTGATCTAAGATTATTTGTTATCGATATGATAAACCAGGTCACTTTACTTCTTTATGTCCGTAAAGATTATAAAAACTGCAAGAAGCAAATATATCTGAAACTTAAGAGGCAGATATCCCTCTTTTCATGCATAAAATAGTCTTCTTAAATGAATATAAGGTCATGTCAATGAAACTTGAAGCAAAAGATAACATATGGTACTTAGACAATGGTGCTAGTAACCATATGATGGGTAATAAGTCATATTTTTCGGAATTCAATAACAAAATTATCGGGAAGGTACATTTTGGAGATGACCCATGTGTTGAGATTACTGGAAAAGGTTCAATACTTAAATAAAAGGATGGTAATAAGAAACTCATGACCGAAATGTACCTAATACCCGACCTAAGGATAAATATCTTGAGTCTAGACCAAGCAACGAAATTTAGATGTAAAATCACCATGAAGGAGGAATTTTTGACCATGTATGATCGAGATGGGATGATGTTGGTGAAAGTAAAAAGATCACTAAATCGATTGTATAAGGTAAGATTGGATATTGGAAAACAAATATGCTTGAACCAAAAGGTCAACATACTCACCAAGGCTTTGACACGAATCAAGTTCAAGGGGATGAAGTGATTGCTTGGAGTGCAGGAGGTTCGAACTGGAATTAAGGGGGAGAATGTTAGATAAATTCCAGCATACTAGGACTAGGTCTTTGCTATTAGGATAGATTAGTATAGTAGTTTAGAAGGAGTCTAACACTAGGAGATATCTAGATCATAAAATATAAGAAATTGGTGAGCTATATCAACCCTATAAATACACTTTGATGAGATGCATCAAAGGTATAACAAAACGATGTTTAGTTTTGAGAAGATTTTCTAAACATCAATAAGAGAGCAATTCTTATACTTTGTCTGATCTTTTTCCTTGATTAAAGTTTTGAAATTTTCTTGTTTGTGTTCTTAGCAAACTTTATCCCATCCTCTTGAGGTGGTTTTATAGCTTTAGACCTAATTGACAAGCTCTATAAACTCTTGATTGAGCTTCCTCTACATCTTGCTTATTCATCCCTAAGACATCTATTTAAAGATAGTCGATTTTGATTTCTCTTGTAGTATGAATCAAGGAGCTTAACATCGAATATTTACCTTTCTCTTGGATCATTATGAAGATTTTTATGCTAAAAATAGTCGATAATTAATTGTGAAAAATGTTCCTTGTTTATTTGGTAGGCATAAGTATGGAAAATTCCTCAAGCTTCACTTATATCTTCATTAGACTCTTAATCATTAATTTCATCCTCATTATAAGTTACAATCAAAAGATTATAGACAAGTATGAAAACACTTTTTTTAAGCTTTATTTTTTAAACTTATTTGAAAAATAGGCTCCGGACCAAAATATTTTAAAAAATAAGCTTGTACAGGTTTGGATGAAAATTGTTGTCAAAGGCAGCGATTTTGAATAAGTTAGAATTGGGCTAACCAAAATTGCTATCGGTGTGTTTTTCAAAATTCAAACAAAAAATAATAGTTAATTTTTACTAAAATAGGCATAGCAAAGCGATTTTTTAATTAAGAAAATGGGTCAGTACAATTCAATCAAGCCAAAATCACTGCCTTAGACAACAATTTCAATCAACCAAAATTGCTGTCTGGGGCAGAGATTTTGTTCCGAACCTCCAGAAGTTTATTTTTGAAGTTACTTTTGTTCGGAGCTTATTTTTGAAGTAAGTTTAAAAATAAAGCTTAAAAATAAAAAATCTTCCATTTTTTCCCCCATGCCAAAGTGACTTAAAGACTCAAGTGCATCAACAAATTCTGTTAGGACTCCTTGGAGCATGTCCAAACCTAGCAGTTTTAAGTTTATCAAGCAATTTTGTGTGTTTATTTATATATGATAAGGAATCAAATCTTTCTTAAATAAGTCCATCATTCCCATCTTGAAAACTATTTGAAGACATAAGTTTAGCAAAAAGCATTTTATACACATGGGACCCCTCAATATAACAAAAATTACCCCTCAAAATAACATAGGTTAATATTTATCAACTTTAAAGGGTACTTTTGTTATAATGAGAAGTCACTTTTAGTGAGACGCAATAACTTTATTGTGTTCCGTGTGCTTACAATATTTTATGTAAGCTTAGGGCTTGATATTCAACCATGTTGTTCGAACACAACCGAGTCACACACAAATGAGTAAATCATGACGTGCAACGCCATCGAATTACATTTTCCAAGGTGAGAGTATGTGAATGTAGAAAACCTCTTCTCCAAGAAAATCCATTACAAATTCCTGTTCATTTAGCACTAGATGGTATGTAAGGAAATAATCCCCTTACATACTTTTGAAGTAAGATCACAATGTCATACCATTTTATTAGTACAACCCAATTTTTAGTTGCTATTAGCATCCAATTTCAAATTAAATTTTTTTTTGTGTTGCGACTAGTGTTAGTATCCATAGCAGCTAAAACTTTTTTGGCTAATTTGGGATTGGAAAAAAATAAAACACTAATTTAGAAGGGGAGATTACGAATTTAGGAGGAAAAAATGGTGGCTTTTTAAGATGGATAAAATATATCAAAATGGGTCTTTATTTATAGATAAAAAAATTAAGACCATTGATATTTTTTTTGAATTGTACATTTTAAGTTATAGCCGTTACAAAACAATAACGTTAAACCACCAACGATCAGCTTACATGTCACTCCGCGATTAGGCCAAGTGTCATGCGCGCTTAGCCGCAAAATTCTGATTTTTTCTGCTAAAAACATATCGAAACGCAGCGTTTTGTTATTTTTTTTATCAAAACACTGCGTTTTGATCTTATTTCAGCCAAATTTCAGTTTTGGGCCCACGTCCACATTAGCACACAATATGTTGTTTGTTCAACTCGTGTGTACAAGTTTTTCCACCAACACTTATCCATAAACTTCTCCTTTTTCACCATTAAGAGGAAAAAAATGATTTGTTATCCATTACTAGTGCTCTTAAGTCATCGAAAATTTGACATTTGATCTCAAAATTCCCGATTTATGTTATATTGGGTGGATAATGTCTTAATTGGTATATGTACTTTAAACTTTTCAAGGTTGTAATATTGAAAACCTAATATAAGTAGCAAAACTTATTAATGAAGATGCTCGAAAACTCTACTCCATAGAAGTAAAAAACGACCACTTAAATTACAACCTTGTCAAAAAAAAAAAAAACACAACCTCCCAAAAAAGAGCAAAACACCCCTCCAAAATCTAAAAACGGCCAGCCCGCCACCCCACCATGGCGACCAACACCACCGTCGAAGAACGAAAAAAAGTCAAAGGTCCAAATTGTCATTATCATAGAAAATCTAAAGAAAAGAAAAAGCTGATTTAGAAGTATACGTCTAAAAAGTGGAAAATAGTTGGAAGAACCGAAGAATAGTAGTAATTCTACGCTGACCAGCCACAAATCGCTGACTAATCCAACTCCCCCAATCTCTCTCCTCCATTGTCACTGACCTCCTCCTCCTCGTTGCTGCTACAGTGCTACTGCTGCTGCTTCCTCTTTCGACCACACAAGTCAACTTCCAAATTTACTCAATCACTCCCCTCTCTTTCCGCCGTATCGCTGCCGTATTTCCCACCGTTCTTCTCCGCCGCCGGTACCAGGAACAGTGTTCCGGCGAAGGGGTCATCTTCGTCTTGTTAGTTGCTGATTTCCCTTTTCTTCCAATTTTAATCATTGGGTGTTTGTTGTTCATCAATTTTAAGCAAAACCCAGAAATTTTCTGCTTTGAATTTGATGCATTTTAGCGTGTTCTTCAAGTTTTTATATTTTTGGGTGTTATTTTTAATATCTTTTTTTTTGTTTTTGGTGTTATTTATTTATTTATTACTTTCGGGCGTTTTTCTTCATTGTTGATTGATCGTTTTATTTAATTTTCAATCAACTTTAAGCAAAACCCAGAATGTTTTTGCTCTAAATTTGTTGCATTTTAGCTGTATGAGTATGAGTTGGTTCTTCAAGTATTTATATTTTAGGGTGTTTATTTTTATTTTTGGGTGATTGTTCTTCATTATTGAATATTGTATTTGAATAAATCATTCCAAGCAAAACCCCTAAATTTTCTGCTCTTAATTTGCTGCATTTCAGCTGAATGAATAGACGTTGACTATGTTGTGCTTTGACTTAATTAATTTTCTGTTTTTTGCCTTTATTCTATGATTATTGGTGATTGTTCTTCATTATTGATTGTTATTGCGTTCAGTTCAATCGATATCGACCCAAACCAATAATTTTTGCTATTAATTTGCTGCATTTCAGCTGAATGAATAGGAGTTGACTCTGATGTGCTTTGACTCATAATAACCAAATTACATTTTTCGTTTATGGTAGCCTTTTCATTGTTATAGTGACTTTTATTTTACTTGAAATAAAGGGCTAAGATTTCTTCTGATTTTAGACATTCTTTTCATTGGATTCCTTATATGTGTGTGGTGGGGGGTTGGGGGAAATCCAATGAGAAGACTAAAAGAGCGCTTAAAATAAGAAAATATCTTGGCTTTCAAATATTAAAATCTAATGCCAGATATTTCACGTAAAAAAAAAAGTTATTATAACAATAAAAAGAGTCACGATAAGTGAAAAAAATTACTTGGTCATTATGAGTTAAAAAAGAGTCATTATGTGTACGTAAAATATCATGCATTGGATTTAAGAGATGAAGAGCAAAGATGTCTTTTCATCCTTCTTATTTTAACTTTTACCTATATATATATATATATATATATATATATATAGCTTTATTTTATGATTTTTGGTGATTGTTCAATTTTTTTAAATTGTTGTTGCATTCAGTTCAATTGATTTTGAGCAAAACCAGAAATTTTTGCTGGTGATTTACTGCTTTTTCAGTTGAATAAGCTAAAGAGTTGACTGTGTTGGGCCTTTGATTGACTTGTTGATTTTATTCGTTTCTGGCAGTTTAGGTTTGGTTTGTGCTGGTGATTGGAATTGAAGAGTTTTGGTGGATGTTATTAATATGTGTAGAGTGGAAGTTCTTTGTGGTGTTTTGCTCATTTAAGAAGATCCAAAGGGTAAAATGGAGCAAGGGGTTTGCTCTATTTGGGCTTTTCTACACTTGATTTTGGTCTTCAGTTACTTTCATTATGTTACTCCTAATGCCGAAGGTTAGTTCGTCTCTTTCTCATTTAGTTTGCTTGGTTTAGCTTGTTTTAAACATTAGGTGTGCTTTGTTTTGATTAGGTGAAGTTCTGGTTGTATTAAAATGCTTGTGGAGCAATGCTTATACTTTGCACCTGGTTGATTGAATGGGAGAAGTTAGAAGATATTTGTTCTTGTTGAGATGAGGAACTAAGGACCTAAAATTGAGGATCCAACTTAGTATAGCATGAGAATTTGGAAAGATAATATTTATTTAAATTGTTCATAGTTAAAACAGGATAGCTCAGCAACAAGTGCATGATATTGTTGATTTAATCCTTCCAATATGTGAAGAATGAAGCAGGTGTTAGCTCCTTTTCGACTCCTCAATGTAGAACATAGAATAGCATGATGAAGTGGGATATTTGAGGCTCATAATCTAACATGCTCATGATGGTTTAGGACTACCTCAGCTCTAAATGCTCTAGCATTCAACTCTGAGGCTGCAAAAATGTGTAAAGAGTGATGCAGGGAGTAGTGTCTATCTGACTCCTTGACTTGTGTGCTACTAACTGTGTGATGTTGAACATTCTGCATTCTTAATACCTTGTTTTTTTCTTTGATACTCTTAAGGTCTTTTCTTACTATGGAAGAAAGTTCACCTAGTAGTGTTTGAATGCAATCAATATTGCAGGTCATTCAAAATTTGGAGCATATTAATACAATTATTCTTAGAAACGATGGATTATTTTAGCTCATTATTTCTTTCCTCATGCATAAATTTGTTAATGGTGATCAACTAATTAGTCACTCTTGGATATCCTGCTCCAATGTAGAGGAAGTAACTTTTAAGGATATATATATATATTTTTTTTTTCATTTCCACTGAGAAAACTTTCAACTATTTTCCGTATCTTATCTTGCTTTAACTGGTAGAAGCTGTTGATGGACTTCATACATTGCTTATAAGTATTATTCCCTGACGTGGTCTTGTGCATATTGAATAGGTGATGCTTTAAATACACTCAAGTCCAGTTTGGCTGATCCTTATGGTGTATTACAAAGTTGGGATTCCACCCTTGTAAATCCCTGCACATGGTTCCATGTTACATGCAACAGTGATAACAGGGTCACTAGAGTGTAAGCTTTTCAATTCTGACTGTTGACTGACTATGAGGTTGTGGATTTTCCGAACTACTTATTGATTATGTAATCATTGAATATCTTTGGTTAGTGATCTTGGAAATGCTAATTTGACTGGTCAACTTGTTACACAACTTGGTCAGCTCACAAGTCTTCAGTACTTGTAAGTGTTACTCGTTAAAAAAATTTTGCAGGCTGTTTTTTTACTCTACTCTTATTGGATTGCAATATTCTTAGAATCTGTTGCCTATAAGCATTATTTTTAGTGATATATGTAGACAATTTCATTCCTGTGGCAACTCTTCTTTGCTGTGTTGGGTGGTTGCTCTCACTGAATGCTACATTTATGCAGCTTTGGCAATTTTGTTGGGAATCTTTTTGAAGAAAGGTCAGAGATAATGCCAATTAATGTATATTAAGCTCATTCTTGGACTTCTGAGGGGATATTTTTATCTTCATTCCATAGCCTTCCATATCATGTCATCTAAGTCTTGTCTAGCTAAGGAACTTAAAGACCCAGACTTCTTCATTTCATTTTGGGTTTCTGGTTGTAATTCGGATATGACTGAGTAGAGGTTTTAGTTGATGCCTTGATGAGATATCGCAGTCAAGGACTTAAAAGTGTAAGAATGGAGCTGACTCATGTTTTCCCCATGATTTTAACTGCAAGTTAAATACATAAACAGTGAGAAGAATAAGAACCCCAGTGTGGCTCATGCAAAGGCTATTGCTACTGTCTTTTGTCAAGATTACAGAAGTAGCAATACACTTGGTTTATATCGCTTGCTCATCTGCAACAACCAGTACCTTTAGCTGTGTAGATAAATAATGATGAAACAAGACTGTAGAAAAACTATCTTGAAACTACCATGCTGTGTGAAATAATGATGCCTACCCTAACTAGTCGCTTGTACTCCAAATATGCTACTTTTAGTTTGTAGATGCTTGGCTATGATTTGGTTGTGATCCAAAATTGAAAAAGGACTCGATAGATTCCTGAAATTGCAAACCTAATTGCCTCGTTTTGGAGAAATGGGAGGAATTCACTGGTTGCGCATCATCATAATATTTGTGGATCAGGGCATTGGGTGGGTATTCACATGATTATGCATTGCTGGACTTTCCTTTTCCCCTTCTTCTTTTCTATACCAGAAGTGTAATAATCAATTGTAATTGGTATTTATGTGGGAAGGAGTTAATCAAAAGAGTACAAGTTAATTATCTTATATCTTGTGAGCTTGTAAAAGAAGGCTTTTGGTGGCTGGTTGATTGGTTGAGCTTAGATTTCTTTTGATAAGGGGATATGGTAAACAGCAGTGTTTTTGCTTGGTACTTTTGATGATAAGTGAATCTTTTGCGCTATCAAGACATTGTTTATTCCAACTCCTCTATACTTTCTCAGTTCTCACTTCGAGAACTTCAAGCTGTTAATGTTTTTTGCTTATATGAGAGGACAACTGAATTTTTAACAGTATCAAAACAGATGTATTGACTTGAAATTTCCATGTCAAATTTAAGAGGAAAATTGACAACAGTCTTAACTTTTGATTAACTTAGAGTAATCCAAACTTTGGAAGGTTGTCTTCCCAAATCAGTCCCATATCACTTACAACCTAATGAACAAGTACAACAACAACAAAGCTTAGCTTTTATCCCAAAAAGATGGGGTCAGCTACATAAACCAAGAAACTACCTCTCGTGATTATTTAAAATCCTCCTCCTCCATTCTCTCCTATTTAGAGTCATATCTTCTTCTAAACCTATTTTTTACATATCTTTCATGACTCCCTCGATCTAACTCATCTTTGGTCTTCCTAGTCCTCGTTTGAGGTCTCTATTATCCTAACCTTCCACCTTCCTCTTCTATGCATCTATTGTTCAACGTCTAACATAGTTCTCTCTTTACTCATCCTTAATATTATCTATTCCAACTTTCTTTCTGATATCTACATTTATAATTTTATCCTAAGGTGTTTCTGCACATCTACCTTAACATCTTTGTTACGGTCATCATCCTAACACACTCATTCTTGAAAGCTTGACACTTCGATCCATACAATAATACTAGTTGTTTTCCTATATAATTTCCCTTTTAACCTTAAAGGTACACTACGATAGCACAATAATCCCAAAGTTGCTCTCAATCTTAGTCATCCATATTTTATTTTGTATATTGATGAATGTCTCTATTCCTTTGGAGAACTGATCCTAGGCATTTGAAACATTCGCTTATTATCTACTCTGTTTGATCCTTACTAACTCTGAAACCTTTAGATTATTCAACCTTTGTTTCCATTGCTCCTGCTAGACTTATCGAGCAGAGCACTTTCATCCGTAAGAAGTAAGCACCAGGATATCTCTCTATATTAACCTTGTTATTTAGTACAAGACAATTGTGAAAAGAAAGGGACTTAGGTAGATCCTTGGTGTAACCTAATTATAATAGGGAAGTTATTTGTTACTCCATCACATCTTCTAACCTTTGTAGTAACTTCCTGATACATATACTTAACTAGGTGAACATACTTACATAGTATACCCTTCTTAGTAAGTGTCCACTAAGGTACTTCTTTTGGTACCTTGTTATGTGTCTTTTTTCAAATCAATCATTGAACATTATGTGTAAATCTTTCTATCTTACATAATGATGTTCCATTATTTGCCTAATAAGGTAGATCACTTCTATCTTAGATTTACCTGTCATAAGCTTAAACTGATTTTCCGAAATTCCAGCACACTTTATTAATCATTACTTAATTACTCCTATGATTTCATGGTGCATTTCTTGATAATTTGAACACTCTTGAGTATCTTCTTTGTTCTTATAAATAGGCACCAAGGTGCTTTTCCTATTATCTTGTGGTATTTTATTTTTCCTACAAATCTTGTTTAAGAGGTCTATGAACCACTCAATACCAATTTTGCATAGGTGTTACCAAATCTCGATAGGGATACCATCTAACCCACAAGTCTTCCTTTAAATCATGTTCAATGCCTCCTCCACTTCCATTTTTTGTATCCTCCTCATATACTTCCACTTAACTTCATTATCCTCAATAGCAATGTCCTGCACTTCGCTTCCATTGAATAACTCGTCAAAACGACTCCCTTCATCTGCCTTTGATCTCATCATTCTAGACAAGAATCCTTTGATTTTTATCTTTCACACACTTAGCCATATAAAGATCCTTGACAAACATTTTTCTCCTCTTGGATATCCTATATATCTCCTTTTTCCCTTCCTTAGACTTATACACATTGTCCCTAGCCTCTCAAAGTGCTTCTCTTACCTTAACTTTAGCTTCCCTCTATCTAGCAACATTTTCTTCATCTCTAGATTTTTCCATGTCTGAGTAACGTTGTTCTTTTTTACCGCTACTTTAACGTACTCACCATATTGTGTCCTTATGCATCAGTGGTTTACCGTCGGACTCTACAATATCTCCGTTGCTACTCTATAAATACATGCCTTCATCTTTAGCCAAGTAGAGTCAAAGTCCTCCTCTAAAACCCAATCAGCTTCTATAACCAATCTTTCTACGACAACCTTTATTTTGCGCCCTTTGAACTATACAATCTAATCCTCTTCTCCCTTGGTTGCCTTTTCTTCTTAAAGCTTAATTTGGTACAAATATCCAAGACTAGTAGTCTATGTTGAGTGACTACATTCTCCTCTAGAATCACCTTACAATCAGAACAACTACTCTTATTCATCCTACTTGCCAACCTATAGTATATTTAGGTTGTGTTTGCCCTACTTTGAAAAGTCACTGAATGGGAATCCTACTTCTTGAACCAAGTGTTAGCGAGACCCAAGTCTATACACATTTTCATATTCATAACAACTTATTCCCACATGACTATTCAAGTCTCCTTTGACAAAAAGTTTCTCCGTTTAGGGAATACATTGTACAACATCTAGGTCCTCCTGAAATTGACATTTAACCACTACCTCAAAATGATCTTCACCTTCAAAATTTCATCACCCTTTCTATATGCTTCGACAACATCGTTTAAAGTTGATCATCAACAATATCCCCACCTTCATTTCTATTCTTTAAGTGTCTTGAGCACAACTTATAAACCCTCTAATAACTTTAGCTCGTTCTCCAACCCACTTTATCTCTTGAAGACACAAAATATTAATATTCCTCTACTTCATTAACTCTACTAGTTCAACTATTTCTTTCGTTAGCAATCCTACATTTCAAGATGCAAGTTGAAGCTTAGTCTCTACACTCCTCCTCCCGCTCCTATTCTTATAACCTAAATGCCCTTACCTATTTCTCACCATTCTCGAGAAATGTGGCGCACTGCTTCAGGGCAACAAGCTAGCAACCCTTGCATACTTATGCCTTGCTGAGTAAAGACGGCCCCCACGGAAATATTTTCTTGGTTTATACTCACGGATGAGACAAAGATTTATCTAGGCTTGGGTCTGATAGCTAGTAAAAATCCATTGGTGGAGTTTAATAAACTGGTAAACATTTTTATTTCATCTTCTTCTCCCCCTTTTAGCTACAATGGTCTAACATCCACTTGCTGGCTGATTGTTTTCCAGCTACAACCATCCTTGCACACCCAAGCTCCTACCATCATAACACCTATGACTATCACTGAAAATCAAATATCTCCCATGCCACCATCATTATCTCTTCTGTAATCCCCACAACCACATTGTTCTACCTTGATGGCAGCCAGCACCCTTGTAATTTTTTTCTGTATACCACTAAAGTGGATGACGCCATTCTCACCTATATGGAAGTTCCTAGTACCAATATATTTATAGGAATACAAAATAATATGTGCAAAACCCAACAAGTAGGGATTATTCACCAAACATACAAAATCACCACCTGCATATACACTGCTTTAGTCCTTATGAAATTGTCTGACTTTCTTTTTCTTTCTCTTTTTAAATTGTCTTTGGAAGTATTAATGTGTGCAATCAAAATTAAAATTAAGGATTTTGCATTCAAGGATTAATTAGCGGTGAACTTAATACATTTGAATCAAAAAAATCAATCTCTCATGAGAATTTATTGTATAACAACCTTCGATGCTCGTTCTAGCCTTCCCAGACACCTTCGATGCTCGTTCTAGCACTGGCCGTTGTTTATAGGCCCCTACACCATCACTGGTGAGGAAGATAGTGAGATTAATCAGGGGTTGATTTGGTTCTTGGTGGAGAGAGACAAAGAGATTGTGTAGGGAGTTGGACAAATTTTAGTAATATAAAAGTAAATAAGATCGATGGACCTATGAATAGTCACCACGTAACCTACTTAACCTGCTTGATAGGTTCTTTTATATGGGGACTGATTTTGTAAACTACCTTTCATAGTTGGGACCATTCTAAATTCATTGATACTTAGGACCGTTTAAAGAAGGATGGTAATTGTTGGTACTGTTGTCATTTTTTCCAATTTTAAGTTGCACATAATATTGAATAGCACATTCAAATTTTAGTTACACATAATATTGAATTGCACATTCAAATTTTAGTTACATATAGTATTGTAACAGATATATTGGCTTGAAATTCCCACATTAAAGTTATCACATAGTATTGAGTTACAAATTAAAAAATTTTGTTCCCTTAAATTAAGATTGCATTAAGAAGGCATCTTAATTGTGGCTAATATTTCCAGTCATTTCATAAATTTGATATCATACTCTTCATCTGCTAAGGCTGAAATTTAAAGCCAATTAGTTTTCGCAGGAATAATTGCCAGCAAAAAAACGGGAGAAGGTAATGATGGTTCGCTTCGTCATTCTTCTATGTTATTAATAAGATTGTTCACATGGCCTTCAAGAAGACTTACATTAAAACTGAGCTGTTGGGTGGCTTGTTTGTGATGGGTAGCCAGAAATGCTGAGGGTGGGAAGGGGTTAACGATGGGTATGGGTGGGGAGTAGGCAGGATTGGGGTGAGGGTTTTGGTAGGTTAAGAAAAGGTTAGTTGAGGTGCAGGGGATAGGGAACAAGGGAATATCGATGGAGGGAGAGAGTAGTGAGGAGAGAGGTCTTATAGGACCAGGTCATATAAGTCCTGCCAGGGTTATTCCTAGTTAATTGATAGGTGAGACATTTTTAATACAATGGAGTGAAGGTGGAATTATTAAAATCAAATTTTCAGTTTTTTTCTCAAAGTTGTGCATATATATATATATAGGGTTTAAATCTGAGGTATATAAATCTTATTTTTTTTTATTACTGTTAAAATGTTTATAAGCTAACTTACATGTTTGGCTTTTTAGGAGTCAAAATAATTGCGTTCTTTTAAAAACTGATTTTATATTCATCTAATTAGGCATAGTTAAATTAGTAGGACATAAGTAATGGAGAGTTTGTGTGTGATTTTGCAGTGATATTCCCATACTTATTCTATGGTAATGCAACTCTATCCTCAAATATGTGTGTTGGGTCATAAATTTCCTTTGCCTTTCAACTCCACTCTAGAGGTTATATCCAGCTGGTTATACATAAAGAATACACGTAATTTGGAGTATAGGTTAGTACCATGGTGCTAGGGACCCGGTTCAATTCCAGGGAAGTTGCTCTCAGCAAGGAAGATTTTGGCAGAAAATTTAAGTGTTTTGTATTGATAGCACAGATTGTTACTCAGTACAATCCTTTTGTTCGAGAGAAAAGGAGCTCACGTACATAAGCAAAGCTTAACTGAAAAATTGCATGTCCTCTCCACATCAAGTCCCCCCCTAAATACAGTTAACACCCCAGGCCCTAACAGAACTAGATTCTTTTTTACATAAGGCATGCTTACAAACAGAATAACCTAGTTATGTGCTCTCCTGACCACACTTCCTTCTTGTGGCATTCCTTGCACATGGACATTGGCATTTAACTTTTTTTGTAAAGTTACAGACTAGCTCATTATCATTTCCTTGTAACATCTAGGCTGTCAAGAATCAACCCATCTTTTACTAGTAATAAACTTTGTTTGGTCAGTTTAATGGCAGAATTGACTCCAACTATGTGCCATCTCTTGCAAATAAGGAGATATTTACAGACGTGGGCTCCTTAGTGTTTCTGTATTTTTTTGGATAATCTGAGTGGAACCACCCCCTTTGTATTCTCCCTGTCATTGAGTTCTTATAAATTGTTATTATATCCTTTTGAATATTAGTTCATGGTGAAATTATATACTGCTTCCCAGCAAAGTATTATTATTAGGAAGTATATTTCAGTGACTTAACTTATGAAAAATTTTATGTAAATATGTTCCTTTGCATGCTTTAATTTCTAAATCTTTATTGATTTCAAGTATTTTACAGTTTTCTTGATCAAGTTGTCTGGACTCGTAATTCTTTTGTTGTTTTTTTGACAGGGAGCTCTACAGCAATAACATCAGTGGGCCAGTGCCATATGAACTTGGGAATTTGACAAACTTAGTGAGCTTGGATCTCTACCTAAACCATCTCTCTGGTCCCATTCCTGATACGTTGGGCAAGCTACAAAGACTGCGGTTCTTGTATGAATATATCTCTATTTTGCTGTTAACATCACATTACTATGTTTCTCTGTTTTCTTAGGTTCTCATACATGAATCTTATGTGGACATGGTATGTGGTATAAGCTTTGTTCTTCCTCTGCATTTTGAATTGATTATCATCATCCTTAAGAAATCTCATATACTTTTTAGGAATCATGATGATTATGAATTTGAGATACTATATCATATTCTCTTTGTTTTTCATGTTACATTTTTCTTGTATTCATTAACCAATTTTTGGAACTGCCATTGGGCTTAAGTGGGCCTTGGCTGCTTTAATTTATGAATGACCCTTAGGAGGGTGTTTGACTTCTTGGAATATGTTGCTTATTAACACTCTTTGGCTGATGTATCATGTGAAGTTGACTTAAAAATTACCCTTGTCATCTCTCTAGTGAGCAGTGGCAGATCCAGGATTTTCCGCCTGGTGAGTCACAATAAGGGGCGGCAAAAACTAACTCAACCCAAAAACCCGACTTGAACCTGACCCGAAAATAGTGAATTAGGATTGAGATTTTCGACACGAAAACTTAAATGGGTTGACACAAACATGACCCGATATTAAATGTGTTAGGTTAAGGATGAAAATTCCAACCCGAAAATGACCCACGTAACCCAAAATTATTTTCAAGTCAAAACCAGGGTCAACCCGAACTTATAACCAAATTATATTAAGTAGATTAAAAAAAAATTACTTGGCCAGTCACTCAGCCCAAACCTCAAGTCCAAATTAAAAACCTAAAAGACAATTAAATTACTTCTATCAACTTATCAGTCGTTTTATCTTAACCCTAAGAGTCTTCTTTTTCTTCGGTCACTCTATTGAATAACCACATCTCAGTGACCCAACCGAAAACCCGACACGAAAATAGCGAGTTAAGGTTGAGATTTTCGACACAAAATTTTAAATGAGTTGACACGAACTCGACCCATTCGGTTGGGGTTTTCAACTCCAAAAGTAGGTGACCCGAACACAAACCCAACCTGATCGTTTGTCACCCCTAGTCATAATTGATAATCAAACATATAATAAAAAAATTTTAACCAAATAATAATATTAAAAAATACATCAAATTTTTTTTTGTACCTACTGGTGAGTCATTTGACTCACCAGGAAGTGAGCTAGGTTCGTCAATGCTATTAAGTAACATCTCTTATTTTGATAATTCTGCATTTCAGACCAAAATAATGAGGGAATACTAAAAAAAGCATATCCTAACAACATGCTTTTAGAGACTGCTTTTTGCTTTCTGAACAGAAATAAATTTGGTGTGGATACATAGGCTTGCCAGAAGTTCAACGGTGCTGTCTATCCTGAAAAGAAACTCCTTATTCTAAAGTAGATGAGAAGAGCAAACTGAATATTGAGTCGATTTTATTTTCGGCCTCTTTTTACATAGGTTCTTAATTCATAAGCTTGCCAATCAGCTACCACCAAAATTTTAATCATATATCTCTTAGCACTTGATCTTTGATCCTAAGTCATGATTCATGAGTCATGACTAATACTCCTCCAAAATACTTGGTTCCTCATCTTTTTAAAAGTTTGCTCTGGTGATATGCTTAGTGCTAAAAAAGGAGCAAATTTCTGTATTATATTAGATGGAATGGAATTCTCAAAGGGGTTGGAGATGTACCAATCCTTGTTTGTATCTTAGGGTGTTACAGTATTTGAATAATGCAAATATGGCTGACTAATTATTGCTTTGTAAGAAGTTTCATGTTTTACTTTATAGTAAACACACCAAAATACCTATTTTGCCTCTTTTTTCGAGGTTGGGATTGTGAAAAAGTCTTTTATTCCAAGTTCTTTATAGCACTCCCACTAGTGAGGGAAAAACCCCTCACGAGTGAAAGTAAGAGTGTAAAAAAAACCCGAACTTCACACCGGTGAGAGGAACAAAACCATGCTTGAGGGGATCTGAAATCACACACATCTTGAGAGGAATTGGAGATGAACAGGGGCATGAGATGGGCCCCTCTACTGCATGCATCCCCTATTTTTTTAAGCATTGGTGTGGTAAATAAGGTGATGTGTATTTTGGTAGGGTATTGAAAATAATGGAGGAAAGAGTGATGAGGAGTTTTTTTTTAAGCATTAATAAGGTAAAAAAAACTTCTCATGAAAGGAATTGGATGGGAAGAGTGAGAAAGTGGGAAGAGAGATTGAGAGGTTTTTATTCTCCTCACTGCAGGCAATGTTCTTAAGATATTATTACTACAACCATTATTTGCCATTACTTACCTTACCATCTTGAATGTATCATGTCTTTAAGAAGGTTCCTTCAGAGGGGGGGATAGGGGACCTGGAGTAATGCAAACAAGTTATTTCTATCAAGTTTTTCATCTAATTATTATTTTTTTTAATAATATATATAACCTTGATTGACCATTTAACGTCAGTTGCATTTACAATCAAACGTTAGCAAAAATCGATAAAAAAAAATGATCTATTAATGACTTCACTTTTATTCAACTCCCACACATGGTATAATCTTAATCATGACTTGTCATTGATGACATAGCATCTTTTCCATTGCAGATTCTCGCTTCTGGATCTTTTAGATTATCTATTTTTGCAACCGCAAAAGATTTTCACAATAGGACACGCAATAAGTCCCAATAATGAGGATACACTACTCTCATAAGAGGATAACTTAAATAGATCTGATATTAAAACTTAACAAAAGACTAATAAACTGGTAATTGCCATATTCCAGCTTGAAATGGAAATGTTCATGGAACAGGGTATGGAAAGAGGGAGATTGGTAGACCCTCCCATTGTAAAAAAATACAATGTACTCCTAATCTTAGGGAAAATATTGGGAAAATGTGGGTGCATGTATGTGCAAAAGCTTAGTCTTTAACCCTAACATTGATAAAAATTGCTTGTGTAGCTGTAAGCAGCAAAAAAGGGGCAGTGGGATTGTTTTCTTAAATTTTGGGGTCATATCAGATCTAGGTATCAGGTTGAGCTGTATCAATTGTTGAGAAAACATCAAAGTACTTAGATTAGTCATTTTATTAATTAGACACAGCATCACTACATGCCTTTGAGTGATAAACATGAGTATATATGTTTGTCTCTATTTATTTGTATGTGTGCTGTTCTGTCCTTGCGAGTCTGCTTTGAATGAGCTTTCGGTTAAATTTACTTCTATTAGGTTCGTCATATTGTACGTCATAAGCTTGTTCTTTACAACATTTTATTTATCTCGGATGCCCCAACTGTTTCTAATGCATGAATTTTCTGCAAGGATAGGCGGCTGAACAACAACAGCTTGTCAGGAGAAATCCCTAGATCACTAACTACTATCAAAACACTGCAAGTCCTGTGAGTGTCAAATCCTCTTTTCATTTTATCAGAATACAGTGCTTATGCTTACAGTATTTGTTTGCACTAACTACGAGGTGTATAACTTTCTATATTCCCACATTGTTGCGTCCAGTGATATATCAAACAATAACCTATCGGGAACTGTTCCTACTTATGGATCTTTTTCGATGTTTACCCCCATAAGGTTAATAAGCTTGCCCTTGTATTCTTCATGACTTAATGATTTGATGATTTTGATGTGATGTTAAGTTTACTACAATTGCTGTTATTTATCATGTTTTCAGTTTTAACGGCAATAAAAATTTGACAATGCCAGTAGTGACGCCATCTCCTCCAGTTTCTCCAACGCCAAGTGCACATTCAGGTTTGCCCTTGACTTAATGGTACTTGTGTAACCTTTATCCTGATGAAGCACGGTATCTGCTTACTCCTACTTTCAAACTCACCAACATCCAATCCTTGGTTTTTCAAAAATTCATCTATATGAAGGTTTCTGTTTCCTTTTTTGAGTTAAATTTTTTAGCATTGAGTTTTTCAGACCTTAATGTGAAGAATGTGGTTGGTTCTTATGGTTTTTTGAGCCTAATCAAGAGATGGGGTTTTAGGTTTCATCTCTCTCTTGGACGACTAGTTTTAAGCTTTAACTCTTTTGCTTCTCCCGTAGTCTGCTACTAGATTTTTATTTATGTTGGTTACGTTGATTATTAAAGCTAGACATATGTGACTGCATATTTTCCCATCCATCTAGATAGCTGAAGCTTTCAATGGGGCCCATATCTTTTTTTTTATATAAGATTCACTGTTTAATTTATCCTCCAAACATCTTTTCAGTTGGCAATAGTGCCACTGGCGCCATTGCTGGAGGAGTTGCTGCAGGTGCCGCTTTGCTATTTACAATTCCTGCAATTTCCCTTGCTTGGTGGCGACGGAGAAAACCACAGGAGCATTTTTTTGATGTACCTGGTTAGTGGAAACTTGAACTGTGGCTTTTGTTGGTGTGAAACTTCATGACATAGTAATCCTACATTATTTTTTCCTGATTGCAGCTGAAGAAGATCCAGAAGTTCACCTGGGACAACTTAAAAGGTTCTCCCTCCGAGAACTACAAGTTGCAACTGATAATTTTAGCCACAAAAATATCCTTGGTCGAGGTGGATTTGGAAAAGTTTACAAGGGGCGTTTGGCTGATGGCTCTCTTGTGGCAGTCAAGAGACTCAAAGAGGAACGCACACAAGGTGGAGAGCTCCAATTCCAAACTGAAGTTGAAATGATTAGCATGGCTGTCCATCGAAATCTGCTTCGTTTGCGTGGTTTTTGCATGACACCAACAGAAAGATTACTTGTTTATCCATATATGGCCAATGGAAGTGTTGCATCTTGCTTGAGAGGTATGATTAATCACCTGTGGTAGTTTCATTCTCTTCTGATCGGTTTACCTTCACCAAATCTTAGAATTACGAAATGTGAAAGATTTTGATTTTGCAATAAAACTCTCTTCTCTGCGAGTATTTAAGATGTCCATTAATTATGCCACTTCATAATGAATTTCCAAACGATGATGCTTTCACTTGATTTTTTTTTCTTTTGGTTGTTGCTACTATAATAAGTGACAAACTTGTATGTTTCTCACTTCCTTTCCTTAATTGTAGAACGCGTGGAGACACACCCACCACTTGATTGGGAAATCAGAAAGCGAATTGCGTTGGGATCTGCTAGAGGGCTTGCTTATTTGCATGATCATTGTGACCCCAAAATCATTCATCGTGATGTTAAAGCTGCTAATATATTATTGGATGAGGAGTATGAAGCAGTAGTCGGGGACTTCGGGTTGGCAAAACTTATGGACTACAAAGATACGCATGTTACTACTGCTGTACGTGGCACAATCGGACATATAGCACCAGAGTATCTCTCAACTGGAAAGTCCTCAGAAAAAACTGATGTTTTTGGCTATGGGGTAATGCTATTGGAGCTCATCACTGGGCAAAGAGCTTTTGATCTTGCCCGGTTAGCTAACGATGATGATGTTATGTTGCTTGACTGGGTATGTGTGAATATTTTTTGTTGGCTGGATTATAAATATATCTCTGATCTTTGGGAACTACCCAACGTCTTATGGCAATCTTATTATATCAAGCTATTGCCAGGGCTTCCCATTCCTCGTAATGTAATTCATCTTTTCTTCTATCAGGTAAAAGGACTTTTAAAAGAGAAGAAACTGGAGACTTTAGTTGATGGGGATTTGCAGGGTAATTATGTTGATACTGAAGTTGAGCAGCTTATTCAAGTTGCTTTACTTTGCACACAAAGCTCTCCAATGGAACGGCCTAAGATGTCTGAGGTGGTCAGAATGCTTGAAGGCGATGGTTTGGCTGAGAGGTGGGAGGAATGGCAAAAAGAAGAGTTGTTCCGACAAGATGTTAACTTCTCCCACCAGCCCTCTGATTGGATAGTTGACTCTACTTCCAATCTCCGACCAGATGAACTGTCTGGTCCTAGATGATATCGTTTAGTATTGGCTAATGCTTGAAAAATATGTATTCCCATGTTTTGTAAAAGCTATTAATGTAATGAAAAATCATAGTCCCCTCATTTGTGAATATTTTTCTTTATGTTTTCCTCTCTTTTTTTCAAATTTTTCTAGTTCAATTCACGATGACAAATACAGATACTTTGATGTCCATAAGGTTCTTGGATTGTAATGTTCGTGGATTCTAGGGACTACAGGTAGCGCAATGTGATGAAAACACCATTTTTTTGTTAGTTTTTATATGTTGCAAATTAGTGATTTTTCCGATATCAATGATAGAGATTTGGTTCCTTATCAGCTGATTGATGTACTTTTTTTGCTTTCCCATGGATCAGAATATCAATTTCATTACGAAATTTTCAAGGTTCTTGCTGTGAATAATATGATACAGGTTACCCCTATATGGGTGTCCTGGCTTTACACATAGCATAATGTATCACAAAGTACGATACAATATACTATACTACCTCAATTTGAGTTGGGAAGTCACATGCAGATTAGAACATAAAAATGATAACGTTATCCTGACAAATTTATTGAAGATGTCAGCGATGTATAATTTAGCAGGAACATAATGAACAACTAACACATTGATTGAACAACTAAACATAAGCAGCACACTTCTTAACGAAATGATACAAGATGCATAAACATTATCACAAAATTGATACACTGGACTACAGGAGTGTGAATGACAAGTCCCATTAGCCAACAAGGAATGAATCGCAAGTGTCTTATAATAAACAATCTACCTCACAACACTCCCTGCTTCCGTGGAAGATAATGTAGGTGGCTTCTTTGAGCTCCCCGATTTAGCAACAAACCCATCAATATTATAAGCATAAATTGCTAAAACCGCTTATTCTTTCAATTGTTCGACAAAAAACTAATTTCAAGATTAATTTCAACTTACAGGATAATTAGTCTCAAATTGAGTTAGAACCTTATGGTAATAATGGAGGACTAGTCATACGATGATGTAATAACCTCAGCAGTTTGTTGGTTACCATTACCATGGCCATGATGAAACTTCCTTGGTCCGCGGTGAGGTGCGTGATTGGCTTAACTATGCTCATCAACGATTACAATGGGAAATTTTAGTTGAATTAAGATGTAAGAACATTATTCAGGATGTTTGATTCAGAAATCAGATATATTCTTCTGCCTGTATTTTTTTAACTATGAAACAAGAGGTATCTCCGAGGAGGGTTTACAGCCCTTCATCGTGATTAAGGATTGAAAAACATCCATGAAGACATTGGAACTCATGTCATACATCATCTTTTCCCACAAATTCCACACTATCATCTAATAGAAGCAGTAAGTACTCATTTCAAACAGCCTAATTGGTTCAACTTTTTTCTGATATTTGGTATGAATCTGCTCGTGCAGAAAAGGCAGCAAAGCCAGTTCTTGGAATCCAGACCTCTTCCTCTATACATATTTGGTTTTATGTTAAACAGCCTTAAGAAAGAACATTATGTTAGTGACCCTGGGGACAGAGTATACTATAAAATAGACCCTAATAATCTGAAGTCCGAATGGACTGGTGTTCTAAAATACCAGTAAAATAAAAGCAAGAGTTTTCCAACCAATCAGGCAGGTTAAGCTCCTTAGTGCTTAGTCCTTGCCAACAAAATCAAATCGCTTCCTTTTGCTCGAGTTAATTCACTTATATATAATCCTTTCTTCAAGTAAAAGTTAGGAAACTAATGGAAACTAGTGGCTCTTGCTTAACATAAAGCTTTTACAAGTTTTACAAGTACGATAGAAAATTCAATCAATTTTGTTGGCAAAACAATAAAGCTGTAACAGCTTAAGAAACTCAAATTTAGAATGCCATTTTCTATACATTCATTCACTGACAGAGTTGAGAAAGATACAAAAGACTTTAAGGAAACTATTTTGGAATAGGATAGACCAATCTATCACTCAAAATTGTGTAGCAGAACTTGAAATCAGTACTGGACAGATTTTACTGCATTCATGAAAGCATATATACGTGACTCGTCCTTCTGGATGCCATCTGCAGCACAAATGCCACTACTAACATCGATTCCATTTGGGTGAAGTGTAAGAAGAGCTTCCTGAACATTCTCGGGTTTGATTCCTCCAGCCAATAGCCAACCATATTTGCTTTTTATTGATGGTAGTTTGAACTGCGTCCAATCGAATCCTAACCCACTGCAAATTAAAATTAGCAAAGCATAACAGACAGCGAATCCACGGTAATTAAGACTTCAAAGGGTGAGACTGGGAGAACGAGGAAATATCCTGAGCACCAAGAAGCTCAGAAGGATAATACTTGGAATACTTTCTACTCATTGGTCTTTGAAGCATGATTAGAATGATTATGATATCTGAGGCTGCCTAATTGCCTATCCTATTTGAATACATAGCTTGAGTCCATCTTCTGTTACAACTCTTGTGGTGTAATGAAATTACTTGCATGAAGACAAAGGGGAAAAGAAGGGAATTGGGGATCCAAGCAAAAGATCATCCTGTCAAGGAACTTGAGTTTCCTCCAAGTATACTAGTAGGAAATATGGTCTTGTAAATAAACTAGGAAAATTTAACAAAGAGATACCTAACTATGGGTGCTCAAACAATATATATTCTACTAAGGAAATATACACAGCAATAAACTATGAGAATAATGAAACATAACACATTTTTGATAAATATGTTCACACACTCTAGTTATAAGGGTATCTAGGCAGGAAAATACAATCAAACTTCAATTTAACTAAGACTTATCTGCCAAGGAGCTTGAGAATCAAAAGGGGTAACACTAAACACGATTCTTTTGAGGGGTTCAACAAAGACAACTCTAAATGTTTCTTTCCTTAACCTTACACACAGAATAGCAGATTCAAAAAAGTGAAGTAGGGCAACTTAAACTCACCCTCTTCAATCAGAGAGGGTCATGTTAAGATAAAAGAGATTCAATTACATTCATAAATGTTAATAGAACATATGATTTGGTGGCATTGGTGCTTGTATGGAACGCTGGTTCTCAAATCCATTCTATAAGCTGAAGAATGAATAGAGATAAAATTAGACATACCTTCCTCCAATTGCACTGTCTACTAGAATCCAATCAACTAGAGAACACTCTTCTTGAGAAATATTATTCAGGAGTACCCCATCTTTATCAGAGTGAAGAACATAAATAACTCGATTGTCCTTCACCAACTGTGGGAAAGTACTCCGTGAACCATTCCCATGAAGCTGCATAACTTAAACGTAGCACAAATTAGGATGTTGAAGAAAGCTATGGGTAAAGTAATCAGCGGTTATATCTGTATATACCTGGACATATTCTATGTTTGATGCAGTAGCAGCTTTCAAAATAGTGTCAGCATCATCATCAACAAATACCCCCACCGGCTCAGCCCCATACTTCCTAGCAACCTCAGAAATTTCCTTTGCAGTTGAAAGAGAAACAGAACGTTTGGATTTTGGCCATATAATCATCCCAATAAAATCAGCACCAGCTTCAGCTGCAATTGCAGCATCTCTTGCAGATGTGATTCCACACATCTTGACTAAAGGTTGGTCTTTTCCATAGTTATTGGATGTAGGAGGTACTTTTAATGTCTCAGATGATGCCATTGCTTTTGTATTTCTCCACTTTAACTGAAGCCTTGATAGACGTTTCTGATTCATACCTAAAAGTAAAGAAGTAATTACATGATGTAATCATCCAACTTTCAGGTACAATATTATACAAAGTATTTGCAATCTGGTAGAGAGATAAACTCTAATAATGCGTAAGGCCCTTGTTCAGATTGACCCCAAAGTAAATTTAAATGTCCAAGTTCCCAAGTTAGCAAGACAAATTTGACTTCCATGCATGACACTTGACATGCCAAGTAAAATAATCCTTCTTCCCAATCATAACTTTCAGATATCAACATTCATATAAGACCTCAATATGCTCAACAAGTGACACCAAATCTATCACACTTGTACTCTCCAACTAACCATTTGGTAAAGTTTTGCTCAAACCTTAACAGAATAATGAAATGAAAAATAACAATGAAAATGCAAAATATGAATTTCTGAGCTTGGTAAGCACATATATCAAATACGATAGATGAAAGAACTACACCTAATAAACAAAATAGTAATAATCACAAAAAGAATCTAGGACATACTCGTTCGCATGAAAAAAGCAATGATGATTACCGGCAAACAGCTTGTTAAGGGTATTTGAATTTCCAAGATGACAAGAAACTTCCATGATGAACCCTGAAATAGAATACGAAATTGACAAAATTCAATGACAGAAAGAATATACAATCAAATGCAACCAAGCAAACAACAAAGCCGAATCATAATCTACAAGCCAGAGAGGACCACTCGAAAGCGTGTGTAACATTTAAGTAGTTCTCTATTTTGACCATTACTAAGTTAATTATCTTCAAATAGGTTAGGTCATAATACCTCATTTCGTCTTAAAAAAAAAAAGCCAAGCTTTGAATATAAGATTATACAAGTCAAGCATAGGTCATAAAATTCCGATTATCTTGTCCCGGAACATATCAAAATTGTAAGAATAATTATATTTTGACAAAAGTCTTGCCAATTTGTCAACTCGCATAAGAAAAAGGCAATGTCTGCAAACTAACATTATTGGACCTTGTAACTTTCGTTTGCCCACGCAAACGGCTAGTTTCAATTATCACTCCATCCATCGCAAAACAAGAGGCCACAATTGGCTTTTCTCATCAAACCTAGCTAACTTTAATCAATGTTATCGATCACCACCTATATGTACGTACATACAACATACAAAGAATATCCGAAAAATATTTGTTCAAACGAATCTAACTAGAAAACTATGTCACTAGTCCAATATATTGTCGGACAAAATAACCTAGAGCCAAGGTCTGTAAGTAGTTAAGTTCTTAATATTGAAGTCTTAGTGGTTTTGTTACACTTACTCCGGGTTACTTTTTAATGCAACACTTTGACTTTCATTTTGATCATTATTAATCTGCCAAATATGAAAGACCATAATCACAGCCCATTGAACAATATAATTTGACAATAGAATTTTACAGCAGAAAATAAAAGACCTTCGAAATAAATTAATCATCAACCAAATTCATAAAACATAACAAATTGAAACCGTTAAGACCCTTACTGCAAAGTACCAAAGTATACCATCAAAATTAAATCCAAACCAACAATTTAAAATCCTTCAAAATAAACTTAAATATTCAAGAAATATAATCTAAAGCAACACTCCACTCAACCCATCCATACATGAATGTTCAACAAAATACTTGTCAGAAATCTGCTCCCTAATATTACAAGTGTAAATATTGGATCATTACAGTGTCATTGAAAGGCAAAGACCATGACCAAAGATCACACACAAAGCACGTAATCAGGGAATTACAAATTATAAACAATTGAAATAAGTATTTAAACGTAAATAAGTACAACATGATTAAACATATAGCACAACATTTTATTCCATTAACTCACAATTTAATTAATAACTTGGATTAAGCAATACACAAGGTTGTATCCCCATGTTCTAGTTAAGAAATCAAAAATAGATAAAAAAAAAAACATGTGCACTCTCATCAGAAGGCATTAAAAACAGTATAAATTCATATGGTAAATGGGCGCGACTCCGCCACTCTAACTAAATGAGATCTCAACTAACCCCAATTTTAATTCAAAACTTTGCAAAAGAGAGACTCGTTGATCACACGGCCTCCAAGTAAAAGCCACAGATAATACCTCGTGAAGCCCCAACCCCTAATTTTCAATACTCTAGACGTACACTAGCCCAGAGTTTTTATTGCTTAACCAATTTCCATTTACATGATTATAAATTAGTTCATTAACTTCAACTCATTAAGACAATCACATGTAGTTTATTACAACTAGGCAAACAACCTTATACATAAAAAGGGTTTAAACCTTAATTCCATTCTCAATATTACACCTGTTGGACAAAGCCAACTAACGTCGTCATTAAGACTTAAACAAACAATTTACTCAATCCATACAATAGATTATGAAATAATAACAATAAACAACCTCATTGATTAATTAATAATTAATTCCATTTAAACCATAAACCAAATATCATCAATCATGCATAATCACATCCTGATTGGTATTAATGAGTACAAATCAAATACCACACAACAATACCAAATCATGACCCAAAGATAAAAGAGTACAAGTTCATCGATGCATAACCAAACGATAATACTCTAAAGCTCCTTAAACATGGTACTAGGCTTTCCATTTTTGATCCTAGATCATGCTCCTAGATCAAGTTTTTTTGACATCCATACATACCTTGAGCAAAACAAATGGGTGGCCGCTTTCTCTATGATTAAGCACCTTTTACAAATTGTTTTCCTACACCAAATAAAACAACCTAAATCAATATACCAACACCCAAATTTACAGCTACCATACTAAGTTTTCTAAGGCTTTTTAAAACATCCCAAAACATGTTTTTAAGTCTCCTAAAAATATTAGCTAGTAGTTTAAACATAATAATACAAGTGTTAATTGAAAATTCATTAAAAGACACACCCCATTATTTAGTTTCAACTTAGTTTGTAAAATACAATATGCTGAAAATTTCACTTTTCACTAGACTTTGCAATTTATGTGACCCAAACTTGTAGCATTATACTAATAATCAATTTAAACATGTTAATATACTTAAATCCTTCATTTTTAACACTTAAACTCAAAAGAAACCATAAAAACCAGATTTACAAAATTCTGGAAAATTCACAAGTGTACATAGGTTTTTATGTTCTATGCATGTAGTATGGTGCTTATATTAGTGTACTATAGAATAAGGTTTAAAATTCTCCAAATACTTTCATAAAACTCCATTTTTATGACTTTACAAATCTAAAAATTTATTTTTGATATAGTATTATCAAATTACTCACAAATATATCACAAAATAGCCATAGTTTAATATAGGTACTAATAGTATATACTTTTAAGCTTTAAAACATGAAAATCACATCAATTACACCATAATTTATCATGCCTAATATTCTGAAAATTTATTCCAAATATCATAGTATTAATTTCATAAAAAATACACCATACTATAATCATAATTTCATGAAATAACTACTAGTATAAGAAATTAAGCCTTAAAACATGAAAACTAACAATTTAAAATCAAAATCATATGATTATATAATCTGAAAATTCCTTTAAACTACAACTTCATCAAAATTATCATAGTTGAATCACTACATATTCATAGTTTTATGCAAAAATCAACATCTTAGTATCATAAACCCTAAATCATGAAAACTATTATACTTAACCCATAAATTATGCATGAAAAATTTTGAAAAATTATAGAATGCATATCATAAATTTATAAAATATAAAAACTTATATAATTTCAATACAAATTTAACCCATAACAAAATCAATACTAACACAATACATGGCTTTATACAACATGCATGCTAGTACATAAAATCAATGGAGAAAAGAAGGAAAAGAGTGGAGGAGGAAGAGGAGGAAGGCCAGCTGTGGTTTGTGGACGGCTCACCGGCGGAAGGGGGAGTGCAGGGCGGTAGTGAGGGGCGGCAGAAACTGGCAGCAAGGGGCAGCAAGTCACGGGCTCACGGCAAGGAAAAACCTCTACGCTATTTTTTTTTTCTTTTTTTCTTGCGGGTTGGTTTGATGTTTTTTGGTTTTAAGTAAATTGTTTTAGGTAATCTTCTTTACGGTTTAGGAAAGATATACGGTTTATTTAAATAGATTACTAAGTTTAATGGATAGGATAGAGTTTGGGCTTGATTACTTTTAAAAAAATATCTTTTATAAAAAAAAGTTTTATGATTAAATAAATAATTACACACTTATTTATATAGATCTTAAATTAGGTACAAAAATAAATGTCATTGAAGCATTTTTAACAATATAAGGCTCCTCATAAATAAAGTGCAAAAATTTAGATAAAGCAATAAAGATGCGATATTTAAATATGAAGAGTTGAAATGTGTAATATATAATTTATGCATGTCAAATGGTAAAAAAGTCGAAGAAGTTGCTCCCCATCATACTACACATTTAAATTGAACCTTTGACATAATTGATTGTAACACAAGAAAGAAACAGAAATATACGAGTCATGATGTGCATGAAAAAATGACCTTTGTACAACACTTAGGCGAATCATCCAAGTTTGATGTTTACCTAAGGTCTACTCATAAAAAGTTGATAGTTTGATTGGGTCTATTAGAAGAGAAAATGTTCATCTTCTACATCGTAGACGAAACTAGAGGAAAAGAATAAGAAAAGGTTATAAATATAGATGAAAGGCCTAAATATAAGAGAGAAGGTCTAATTAAGAGGAGATCATCCTAGCGGGACGATTCCTTAAAGTTGGATGCTTAAATTTTGAATCTTGAAGCTTGAATCTCTAGTTAGAGAAAGGCTAGTATGCCTTAGTAGTGGTTAAGATTTACAAAATCTTCGCACCCATTGCTCATAAAGATTAGGGGTATTTATATACTAAAAATAAGGCTGGATTATGACGCCCGCTCATGAGGGTTTAGGAGCAACAAGGAATTGGGCATTGGACCTTGAGTTGGATGTTCAGCGCAACATCGCTAGCTTTCAGCGTCAATTTCTGGATTCCTCAATGCTAAATGCACAATCCGAGTGTCTAATGCTTAACTTGAATCGCTAACACTTACTTCCAGAATTAAGAAAATGAGAAGGTAACAAGGAGGAAGTGTTATAAAAGCTTACTATTGTGTACTTGATGTAACAACCAATTGGACCACGTATGTGGGCTTTGATTTGGGCTAACATAGTGCATGGTCTTCAACATTACTTTTGAGCTTGAGCCGAGCTCAAATACTACGGGCTCGTCGAGCTTCAAGATTGATCCAAGTTGATTCAAATATTGTCGAACTCGAGCCTAGCATGCCTTGATGATTTAGCACCCCTAAACACAACATTTGTCATATATTTGTGCTGCAAAATGTTCTTGTTATAAGATTCCTAACTTTATGTAGTTATATTTGTCTCATGAAAACTATAATTGATAAAAATAAATTTAATTCAGTGAAAATCAAATAAGCTGAAACCAAAAAGTTATCTTCATCATTTAAAAAAATTAGTACTTTGTGTAAATCACTTAAACCCAAAAAAATAAAAAATAAAAAGTGTATTCTCCATCTAAAATCTGAAAGTGCGTCGTGTTGCCTCCACCATCTCCTTCCTTCATTCCCCCAGACCGAGGATTCCAATCTTCACACTTTTCCAGAAAACCCGATCAAATCTACTCTCTTCCTTAATCTTATCCTTCAAATTCCAAATCAATCCCATGATTTTTATTTATCCCAGATTCGGGGTTCTTCGGTTGAACCCCACTGAAAATCCTTTCATTACGCTACTGCTGCTAATTTTTTTTGATAATTAAAAGGGTTTAAACTGAACTAATCTGATTGTTATTATTATCATTAACACTATTATTGTTAATATTATTATATACTTATAGTATGCAAGGATCGCACAAATCTAAAAGGGTTTCTTGGCTTTCTGATGGGAGTCTTTGTCAGGTACTAAAACCTCAAATTTTTTTGAATTTTTTCTGTCAAATTTGTGAAAAATTGATTACTTATTATTAGTCTATTGAATTAGTTATTACCCATTTGATAAAGTTGGAAGCTTTGGATATTACTTGATGAAAAAGTTACAATCTTTGATATGTTTTTTTTTTTTCGTTTAATTTGTGTGAGATATCAAATTAAATTAACATGACAAATACCGGTTTTGAAAATTTAAATTTTAGAAATTTAGTGAGTGAAATTTGACAAAAAAAAAATAAAAACACTACTGAATAACATACTGTTCATTTAAATGCTGATTCTGATGAACAAAGAAGTACGTAATGATGTAATTTCTGATATTCCTTTTTTAGTTCTGTTTATTGTTGCTTGAGTTGATATGAAAAAGTGAAAACCAAGCTAATTTTATCTGTTAATTGTTGTGGTGGTGTTTGATTGTTGATAGACCTCTTAGAGAAAATTTTTAGATTACAAAGTATGGTATATTGGATGAGGGTTTGGCCAATGATTGATGATGGATTCTTGAACTTCAGCGGTTAACTGTAGACAAATAATTTGTCATCATGAACAAAATAGTTCACCTTCTATTTAGGCTGGTAGGAAGACTAATTTTGTTTTTGATTGGTTTCATAGTTTGATTGGTGGAGATGCTTTGGGTTAAAAGATTTTTGTTTCACAATGTTTCGGTGGGCTTGCCTTTTGCACCTAGTTCTATTCTTCTTTTTGTAGCTTTTATCCTTTTCTGGAGATGTGTTGTGGGTGTTAAGACAATTATTTATGGATTACAGACACTTCTCTTGATTCTTGAATACGGTGTCAAGGTGTTTATGCAATTGTGCCATTGGGGTTTGGCCGCTTTGTTGTATGCTCAAAAGAGTAGGATGTAGGGTGATGGAGGTTATGTCTTCATTGGAAGATGATCAGTGTAAGGAGATGAGCTATAGTCATGTGAAGTTTGTTACATGAATGTGGGTCACTATCATTCCTTGGTTATGCAAGTTACCAGATTTTTTTGTGTTGATGATTTTTATTTCAGTATCTCAGTGCTATATTGGATACAACCTTGTCTGATGTGGCTGACATTGTTAGGGTTCATGCACATTTGTTGAATTATTCATATTATGGTTAATTATGAATTAATAAGTGAAATATGCACTTATTAATGTAAATAAAGGATTAAGGGAGTTTTCACTTCCCTTATATAGTTAGTTTTATTTTTCCATCATAAGAGTTAAAAGAACAGAAAAGATATCTAGTAAAAGTTTAGAGAAAGAGAAGAAGGGTTTGGTTCTCTAATAAGCAATTTCAATCATGTCTGCAAGTTCATTAAACGGTAATCCTAACTTTTATCTTTATTGTGATGTTGTGGATCAAAAATGTATCTTGGCTTAAAGTTTTCTGCATTAAATCTCTTAAAGTTTTTCTAACATTTGGTATCAAATTTTGGATGCTAGTACATTAACCTTTGATGTTATCTTCTGAAATTTTTATGACATTGAGTAAAATTGAGATGTTTTAAATTTGGAGATTTTTATGCTATATATACTTTTTCGGGGGGCTTATGAAAGCAAACTATACTTTTCAGTTATGGAATGTATCAAAAGTATGGCTCCTTTGTATTAAGAGCGAAGAATTTAGCTTGCTTTGCATTTTTTGGCTTCTTTTTTTAGTCATTAAGCAATTTTCCTTTATGCGCGGTTAGTATCTTTGGGCAATGGGAGTGCCAGAAATAACTAAAATCCATATTATTTCTATAGACTTTTCTTGCTTTGATTAGTGTGTTTGTGGTAGGGTGTAACTACTATTTTTAGCTGGTAGGAAATATATTGGGTGTTTTAAACTAAAATATGAAGCCTCTCGGTTATATATTTCCTTCTATATTGATGACTTTGTATTTTCCTTTTGTTTCCATATTAATGGCTTTACTACTACTTTTTTCCATTGATATATGATATGAGAATCAAGTCCTATGGTGCATCGCTATCTTGTTTATCATTATCTTAATCACCGATTTTTTCCAAACTATCGTAATTATTCCATCTATATCTTAGCTTCAATATCCGTTACTCTAAGTTTCTTTTTAGTATACACTTTTGTTTCTCGAGTTGTTTCCACACATTTACTTCACATACCGCATTTTGGCTACACTCGTCTTCTTAAAGTTCTCCTTCTTGAAAGTCCAACACTTTAACTCATAGAAAAATGTTTGTACCTTAAGACATGCTGCCTTCACATGCGACTCTCGATTTGAGCCATCCAAATTTTTTTATCTTGATGAGTGTCTCTATTCCTTTAAGAACCAATTAGAAATAGTTTGAACATATGCTTATAGGTAATTCATTGTCAGCTAAAGTCATTCTATCTTCACTTGGACTCCTCCCAATGCTACAATGACACTCCATGTACTATGTTCTACATATACTAACTCTGAAACCTTTATATTCCTGCATTTGGCTTAATTTCTCTAACTTAGCATTTACCCGCTCACTAATCTTCTATCTAAGATTGTTGATTAAAAGGAAGGGCTTAGGTAAAACGTTGGTATAATCCAATTCTGATTGGGATGTACTTTGTCATTCCACCACAAATTCTAACTTTTGTTGTAACATTATGATACATATCCTTAGCTAAGTTTATGTACTTGCGGAGTATGCCCTATTTAGTGATTGGCGGCCAAAGTACTTCTCTTGGTATCTTGTCATTTGTCTTCTCCAAATCAATGAATACCATTCATGAATCTTTCTTTCTTGCACGATAATGCTTCTTCATTTGCCAATTAAGGTAGATAGTTTATTTGGTAAATCGATTTCTTGGCATAAACCTAGACTGATTGTTTGAAATACTAGCACATTTCCTCAGTGTTTTCTTTATCACTCTTTCTCATAATTTCATGGTGTGACTCATGATTTGTATTATTGGATAATTTGAACACTCTTTAGTATATTTTTTGTTCTTATAAATAGACACCAAGGTGTTTGTCCTCGTGGCATCTTTTAGTCCTTTAAATCTTGTTGAAGAGATTTATCAAAAACTAATACCTACCTTGCCCATGTATTTCCAAATCTCGATTGAAATACCATCTAGCCCTATAACTTTCCTTTATTTTTTCCTCTTCAACACCTTGTCTACTTCTATTTTTTGTGTCCTCATATACTCTCAGTTGATTGCCCTCCATGTATACATCTTAATTGATCCATTGAATAACTCGTCAAAATAACCCCTTTTGATCTTGGTGTCTTGGATAAGAATCTTTTGGTTTTTATCCTTCACACACTTAATCATAGCCTTGGCCAATATTTTTCTTCTTAGCTATCCTATAGATCTCTTGTTCACCCTCCTTAGAATCCAATTTGTCGTAGATATCTGTATAACCCTTTGCCATAGCCTCTCGAACAACTTCTCTTACCTTGACTTTAGGTTTCCTATATCTTGTAACAATTTCTCTATCTGTAGATTTTCCCATGGGCAAGTAGCATTCTTTCTTCTTCTTAACGGCCACTTTAACACCCTCATTTTGCCATGTTGTATCCTTGTGCACATGTGGGTTTCCCACATGACTCCTTAATTATCACTTTTGCTACCCTACTAATACAGAGCCACGTAGAGGTAAAGTCCTCCTAGGAAGCCTAATCGGCTTCTTTAACCAATCTTTATACCACAATCATGATGTTGACGCCATTTAAACTCCACCATCTAATTCTCTTTTCCTTGGGTGGTCTATTCCTCTTAAGACTTAATTTGATGCAAAAATTTGGCAACCTATGAAAATCTCAGTTATGTTGGACTGTAAAAGTAATATTCCTTATATACTGTCATTTTTTATACATTAGGCAAGTTTCATCTGTGGTTGATCCTGTGCTGGTTTGGGTTCTAATACCTTTAACATATATTTAGATATAGCCATTCCTAATTGATGTTTTTGGGTTCAGATAATTTAGTAGTCTCACAATTTGTGAGTTCTGTGTAAGGCGGGTTTCAGCTGTGGTTGATCCTGTGTGGTTTGAGTCGTAATACTTCTACCATATTTTGGGTGTGCTCTTGTTACGAACTGCTGCATTCTTTCATATATCACAGTATGATCTTTATATTAAGGTTCCTCCATTTGAAGAAGTAGATTCGTTTGTTTCAGTGACCTATATACAATGCCAGTATATTTACCAATGAGGTGGTATGATTTCTTAACTATGCAATTTTTAGTTTGATGAACTAATTCTGAGTCCTAAACTAGAATGTGGTTTGTTGTAAAACATTGAGTATGTAGTAGTACTACTGAAGAATTCTGGGCAAAAGTTGGCTACTTCCAGTGAGCGTAGCTAATTGATCTTGAGGCACTTGACTGTATTTTGACAATGAGGAAGGGGTTGGAAGAGTGTGTTAGACAGATCCATATAATATGCTATTCATTTTATTTATGTCTAGAAATTAATTTATAGCAGTGTAGAATTTTTCGATGATGTAGGTTTCTTTATTCTGCATTTTGACCCCTTGTTACTTGGAGTATTCATTTCTCCTCTTTTAAGTGTCAAATTCTTTCTCTGACTGGATATGGACAAGGATTTTATTGTGGACAGAGAATATAGTAGATTTTTAAATTTTTTTAATATAGCCTAGTTTGACGACAAATGCACATATTCTCGTGTCTAATATGAGTACCAGAGTCAAAGTAACATAGTTTGGAGCTCTCATTCCTGTGCGTTAGGGCTAACTGATTGAGGGGAGCATGATGCGTTGATTACTAGTGAACCACTCGTTTTGTGACTTACTCCAGCATGATTTTTGTGTTACAAAATAACAGTGCGAAATTTATCATTTTTTGCATTAGTTTATCAATAAAGATTTGGTGAGAAATGATAAGAATGAATAACATTGGTATGATCCCTTGAACAGGTTAGATTATTTCTCTCAGAAGATTCTCCATCACAAGTTGGAGTAGGTGCTCAAGAACACCTTCAGGCTAAGAAAATATCATTAGGATTGCCTGTAAATGGTTTGGCGGCAGACGACAATCTACCACCTGGATTTGAAGTTTTTAATCCAGCAAATCCATTGAAGAACAAGCTTGTGCAGATTCCTGTTGTTAAATGGCGGCCTCCTCCAAAAGTTAGTGGCTGTTTGTCTTGAAGTACTTTTCTAAGATTTGCTTGCAATTTCATCTTTGATGTAGCCAGCGACATACTCTGTCTATAAAATTGTTATAATAAAAGATGATCAGTATGACCACTTCCTCTCTCTTTTGCGAATCAGGTCAACGTAAAAGTTTAAGTTAACTTGTATATTATATTTGTGTTGCAGTTTACATTGAATGTTGAGTGGCAAGTAGTCAGTGGGGAGGAAAGTAAAGAAATGGAAATTCAAAGTCAAAGAGAGTTGGGAGTGCTTGAAGCATATTATCCACGCCAATCTGCAATTCCTCCTAAGTATGATATTACACAATAAAACAGTGCCCAGCTCTTTGCCTTGTCTCATGTTTCTTGCCAACTGATGAATATCATCCTTCTTTCTTTGCAGTGCTGCTACTGCATCAGAAATAGAGTGCGTTCTTCTGGATGATCGGACATTGCCTTCTGTACCCATTACTCCTATCGAGGAAGAAGATATACCAGGAGATCCTTCATCTGATTCTATTGCTCCTGTCAGTGCTAGTCCTAGCTCAAATCCATTGTTGACCCAAGGGACATTTTCTTCGTCTCAAAGTGATTCACCTAATATCAACAGTGGGACATTGGCTGCTGGAGTAGCAAGTTCTAGTCAAGAAGATGCATTAAAAGCTGCTCTTACTGCTGTTGAGAAGAGCAAGGAGCAGATCGACCATGACCTGCTTGTGAAAATTCTTCATAACCCAACTATTTTAGAACAATTAGTTATGCACCAAGGTCCTGGCACAGGCCCTCAATCTATATTACCAAAGCCAATAGAGGTCCCACAGAGTATCGCCAAGTCTTTATCTCCTGGAGCACCTCTGTACAGGATGGATACACCACTGCCTCCAGCTCCTCAATATAACAATCTAGAAACAGGATCATCCGCATCCACAATGATGTCAAATGGGTTCATGTACCCATATACAAATGGATCAGGACCTATGACCCATCAGCATGCAGCCCCACTGTTACCTGGAGTCGTCCTCCAACTGCCTCCTGTACAATCTGCTTCTGCTTCTCATGTGAAGGACCTTAACTACTACAAGAATTTGATTCAGCAACACGGAGGAGAAAGGCAAGCTGAGCCTCAACCTCCGTTTTCAACCCATCCCATCCATAATCCAGGTATAGATCAAGATGGTGTAGATAATTCTAAACCAAGGGATGCAAAACATAAGATCATGAAACCCTGTCTTTATTTTAATACTTCAAAAGGTTGCCGGAATGGAGCAAATTGTATTTATCAGCATGATATATCGCTCCAGCAACGAGCCAGTAGTATCTCAGAAATGCCGAGTGCCAAGAGAATGAAGATGGATAGAGAGATTAGAGGATCACAATAAGAAACTACCTTCTTTATTTTTTTTTGTAAGAAATTACCTTATAAATTTTTTGTATAAAACAACCGTATAATACCAAAATGCTTCTATGACACTAGTTTGCCAGAATCTTAATTTTGACCATTAAATTTTTGTTTCAACTAGTATGTGATATGGACGTGATTTTAATGAGGTTTTTTTTTTTAGATTTTCCGCCAAATTTTCCCTTTTACTTTTGCATTTTATCTTATTAATCATATTTTTAATAGTTTATTTATTTTGTGAAACCAATATTTATTTTTTTATATTTATTAAACAAGAAAATAAAATAATACGAAATATATTATTAAATCTTAGGGCCCAAATTTCTTATTTCGTTCTAGGCCTCTAAAATGTCAGGAACGGGTCTGGAAGGACATTGAGTCTTACTAAGCAATAAATCATGCTGCATGGAGAAAAAACCTCTTTTGAAAGTTTTCATATTGAACCTAGCAAGAACCTTATCAATTTAAGTTCTTTAACTAAGTCCAATCTTTCGTCTAGATCTATCTCTATGAATTTTGATCCCCAATATGTACTCAGCTTCTCCAAGGTCTTTCATAAACAATTCTTTAGCCATTCCTTGACTAAGTCAAATATAGGAACATCGTTTCATATGAATAATATGTCATATCCATATAAGACCAAGAAGACTTACTACCCCTACTAAACTTCTTGTAAACACAAGTTTCGTCTTCATTTTTGAAAAAACAAAACTATTTGATTGCCTCATCGAATTGAAGATTATAACTCTAGGATGCTTGCTTAAAACCATAGATTGACTTTTGAAGCTTACATACCTTCCTATGATTTTCAGTATCCTTAAAACCCTCTGGTTGTATAATATACATATCATTTTTTAAGAATTTATTCAAAAAAAACGATTTTGACATCCATCTACCAAATTTCATAATCATAAAAGGCAACAATCGCTATGAGAATCTGAATGGATTTAAGCATTACGACGGGTGAAAAGGTTTCATAATAGTCAATAGCATAAATTTGTTTGAATCTTTTTGCAACCAATCTAGTTTTGAAAACATCAATGTTTCCATCATTGTCTGTCTTTCACTTTGAAAACCCATTTGCATCTAATAAGCGTAACCCATTAGGAAAATCAACCAAGTCCCATACTTGATTTTTAGACATGGATTTCATTTCGATTTCATGGTTCCAAGTCACTTTTTAGAACTTTGACTCGCCAAGGCTTCTTTGTAGCTAATAGGTTACTCAAGTTAAAATCAATATTTAATTACTTTCGGTCAACAAGAAATCCACAAAATTCTTTGGTGGGTTTCTTGATCTACTAGGTCTACATAGGGTAGCAACAACAGAAATTTCCTTATCTATAATTTGAGAACTTTTGCTCAAACTAGATTCGAGTGGAGCCATAGGAGGCTCATGCGTTGAATTCACTTCCTCCGGCATAGAGTCAGGTTTAGGAGAAGGATTATGCATAGAATGCACAACCTCTACCACAGGCAATGACACAAGTACTTTTACTTCTGACATGAATTGATCCATATATGTTTGTTGCGCTTCTCGAACTTCTTTGAGAGATGTATTACTCCCACTTACCCTTTTGGAAATAAAGCCCTTTTCCAAAAAGGTACCATCCTTAGCAATAAACACTTTGTTTTCTTGACGGGTTTAAAAGTAATAGCCTCACATTTCTTTAGGATAATCTATAAAGAAACATTTATTGGCTTTGGTTTTGAGTTTGTCTAACTGTAAATGCTTTACATAAATCTCGCAACCCCAAACGCGTAGAAAAGATAGGCTAGGAACTCTTCCTCTCCATAACTCATATGGAGTCTTCTCTACAGCCTTTGACGGAGTCCTGCTTAGTGTAAAAGCAGCAATTTCTAGAGCATATCCCTAGAAAGACACTAGAAGGTCAGCAAGACTCATCATCGATCAAATTATATCTAATATAGTTTGATTTCTTTTTTCAGAAACACTATTCAATTGAAGTGTTCCATGTGGAGTTTATTGTGAAAGAATTCCACAATGTTTCAAATGATCACTAAATTTTTGGCTCAAATATTCGGCACCACGATCTGATCGTAATGCCTTTCTTATCTTACCAAATTTGTTCTCTACTTCTCTTTGAAACTCGTTGAAATTTTCAAAGGATTCTAACTTATGTTTCATTAAGTAAATATAGTCATATCTTCTTAAATCATCAGTGAAGGTTATAAAGTAGTTGTAACCTTCCCTAGTTTTTATATTCATTGGTCCACATACATCTATATGTATTAGGCCCAATAGTTCATTGCCTCTTACATCTTTTCCAGAAAAGGTGTTTTTTCATCTTTCCCATCAAGCAAGATTTATACACATCAAAATGATTTGTAAGAAAAAGATGTAGAAGTCCAACTTTTTGTACTTCTGAATGCGATTTGAGTTGATATGGCCTACATGAGAGTGTCATATATAGGTAGGGTTAATATCATTTGTTCGATGTTTTTTTCTTTCTATATTAAGAACATATTTATCTTGGTTGAACAAATACAACCCATTAAAATTATTAGCACTGGCATAAAACATATCATCCAATTAAATAAAAAAACATGCTTTCTTTATTATAAATGAATATCCTTCAAGATTCAAAATATGAATCGAGATAATTTTTTATCAATACTAGGAACATAATTATAGTTTATTAAGTTCTAATATTAATCCAAAAGGTAAAGGTTGACTATCAGTTTCAATTGTTGTGGCAGCAACATTTGCTCCACTTGTAACACGCATTTCTACCTATCCCTTTGCCAGCTTTCTACTCCTTTTTGGTCACTACACATTCAAACAAATGCGAGAAACACAACCAATATCAAATACTTAAGAAGTAGAAGTTGCTAAATTGACTTCTATAATATAGAAACCTAAAATAAAAGCACCAGACTTCTTATCCTTCAAGTATTTGAGGGTAGCTCCTTTTCCAATAACCAATCTCGTCACAATAAAGCATTTTCTATCAGCGCCCACTTTTGGCTTTACAATAGCGCTTGGCATTTTAAAAGTTTTGACAACTACTTGTATACCTTTATCGTACTTCTTTTCGCCAACCCCCTCCTTCTTTAAACCTTTTTCCCATATAAACCATAAAAAAATACTTCTTAGGTTTAATATAGGTTTTGCTCAGCTGTTATGAGCATCCCATGTCACTCAGCAAATATTTTCTGTACCCTATTTATATGAAGGTTTAACATGAAATTCTTAACCCATCATAAAAAGAGTGTAGTATGATTTCAGTAGCCAACTTTTGGTTATAAAGAAACCCAGTCTTTTCATATTTTCAAAATGACCAATCATCTTGAAAACATGTTCTCCTACTGGCTTCTCCACTTCAAACACATACTCAAGAATAACCTTGTGAATCTTATACTTTTTAATCCTACACTTACAGTTGAAACATGTTTTTTAGCTGCTGGATGATGATGTATGCATTCATTGTCTCAAACCTCTTTTGAAGGGAAGAATCCATGGAGGCTAATGTAAGACAAGTAACAATTACTGACCTCTATGAGACAACCCTAATCAACTAACTCAACATTGTGGGGTCAAACTTAAGGTTGGGATAGAGGTTTCGAGGATATTCTCTCTTCCTTCGGACCTTAGAACTATTATCAAGTTTCTTTCCCAATCAAGAAAGTTTTTACCGTTCAACTTATCATTCTCAAGGATTGAACGTAAATTGAAAAATGAATTGTGGTTGTTGTTATTAGAAATTATATCTACGATAGATAATATGCAAAATTCATTATGTTTATCAAAATGAGCTTCAAGTATTTAAAAGATTTAGATAACGAAACCCACGCATGCTTAATTCAATTTTAAATGCCCATTTTAAATTAAGTGATCCTAATATCCTATTTAAAATAATGTTAAACGGACTTGGGCCATACTCTTAAAGTTATTTTTATCAAGGTAAGTAAAACTTTTTACTAATTACAACACTTGTAATTCTTGGTTGATAAGTGGTAATTCCTTATCTCAATCATATCCCTTTGCTTCAAAATCCAAAACCATTTTGATGATTTTGTTGAGTATATAACCAAATAAGACTTGTAAATTTCCCTATTTATCCCAAGACAATTAACAACACCCTGCTTAGGCAGAACCTATTACTAATGATCAAAGGCTTCTATAGGTGTTTCGTTTGAAAAAGCATATTAATTCAATATTTTAGAGACCTAAGTCATGTTGAGTTATTTAAAGGTGACCTCATAACATAAATAAAACAAAATAAGCTTAGAAAGCAGTTTACAGTAATATAAAACGCGAAAAAATAAATGTGATCCTAGTATGACCCATAACCCCTAAAGACTATTTTTCATGGGCCTCGTCCTTGAAACATCGAAACATCATGGATTGTCATTCTTGAGCATCTTGTACCTTCATTTTTGGGATCTCCATCCATAATGCTTATACATGATTTTTTTATATTTATAATAAAAATTTACAAAATACAAACGATACACAAAATACAAAATAAAAATTTACAAAATACAAACGATACGCCAAACCCATCATAACCCACACTGGAAAAGCACTCAGCAATCACCAGTTCATCGTGCAACCCCTTCTTCACACAACCCAATTTCTTCAATTTGCCGACAACTTTTGCCGATGACCCACATAAAAGGACCCCACCCCAATGAATGCCAGTGAACAGCATCTCTCCCCAGTTAATAAATGGCGACTTTGGCCACCACATGCAGTCGCAGTTGCTGTCCGAAATCCGACATTCACGCAACCTTTGCGTGACTTTTGGGATGAATTCAAGCAATTTTGTTCGGATTTTCTGGCTGGAAATTGAGGCAAAACATACAATCATCATATGATTGCAGTTTAAGATAATTCAATTGCAAAAATCAATGATTTTTATTCGGAAAAATGGAATTGGGGCTAAAGTTAGGGTTCTTATTGCCGAGTTTGATTTTGGGCATATTGTGTTCGAATTTTTTACAAACTTACAATCCAATTATACAAATATGCTATTCAAACAACATTGAAATTCGAATAAAACCAAGCAAGAAATTCACAATTACATGCTTTCATTATTTTGAATTTCAGGGTTTGGAGAACACCGAAAGAAATTGAAATAATTTCAATTAAAACATGCCTAATCATGATTAATTAGGAATCAAAATACATCAAATTAAATCACCCAACTAATTAATATCCAATTTTAATCATGCAATTTCAATCCACATATTAAACCTACACTAATTGAATCAAAATAACAAAATTTTATCAATAATCATATTAAAATATGCAAGAGGTTAACTAATACCACTATAGAAATTTAGATGCGATTAGCGTAATGACAAGAAACGATTTCTTAGCATCTAAATAGGATCTCATTTATATAATAATACGAATTATCAATATAGAATAAAATACCCTTGATGTGTGAATTCCTCTAAGCAAAAGGGCACGTCTTTCGGAGATTTTAGAACGTCAATCGGTGTTCCTTTAGTATTGGTCTATAAGCAATGATCAGATCTCCCCATGTATGCTAGTACGGAATCAATAACAGTTCTTGATGGCTTTTAAGGGTTTTGATTAGTGTGGAGGCAAGTTGAGCATAGAATTAGAGTTAGGGTTAACAATCCATATGTATATATTTATATATGTAACATTTATACATATATAATTATTTGCATGTGTGTAACATTTACATATATCATTATTTACATATGTAACATTTACATATATAACTTTGTGTTAATTAAATAACTAAAAGTGACTTAATTAATCTAATTAATTTTGTTTGCAACTCTCACATAATTATATCATATTTGTCCAAACAATTGCTTATATGTATGACCTCATAGGATTAGTTTGAAGTTAGTAGTACGTTAATCTAATTAACATACTATAGTCGGTTTCTAACAAAACATTATAATCATTTAAAATAACAGAATATTATTATATCTATAATTAGTCCTAATTATATTTTGTTTGTTACACTTGTTGAAAATATTTCCTTCGATTTCTTCTACTCCAACACCTCAGCTAAATTTTTTTGTATAAGCAAAACTTAAATTGTACTCTTTTCACAATGTGAAATTGATTTTCCCATCAAACAAGGGAATATTTAAATTTGGTGCACTTCTTGCCATCATACCTTCACATATTATACCATAAAAGTTGCTCGTTCCCTCTTATCTACAAATCCTTCGAACCTACACTCTGATACCTCATATTAGAAATAGAATAACAAACAAACACGTATAATAATGAAAAGAAAATAAAGTATGAAAGTAATAAAAAACACACACAATAGTTTTATGTGGAACTGGATACTCCCTTTCAACAATAAGGGAAAAATTATTATCCCGATCTATAAGGAAGTTATTTTAGCAACAATAGTTTTGTGAGTACAATGGTAACTACCATAATTACAGTTTTCAGACACTTTGTGTTTTTAAGAGGGCTACAATTAGTACCCTCAACAATGGTACTTTATATTCGAGTTGACCTTGTCTGTTTATGAAAACTTATGGATTCTCTATCTAGAAAATCAAACCTGCAAGCAAAGTGGAGAGAAGGTATAGACCCTCCACTCAAAACTCCTTGCGATCTAGAAGGGTTTGTTTAAAGCTATGGGATTGGAAGAGGCATAGCCATTAGAACTGACAATATCGAAACTGTTGGAGTTACTTCTAAATATAAACTCTGCCTCGAAAGAGTTGCATGTGTTGATTTGGGACATTCAAAACCTAGCTAAATCCTTTTGTTTTATATCTTATACTACCTCCGGTTATTAAAAGTTGTAATCTTTACCATTTTTGGATGCTCAATATAAGATGCAACATTTTTACTTTTTTTTAACCCCTTTTAGTAACTATTTGTGAAAAGGCCCACCATCGCTTTTAATTATTTATATTCTCTCTCTACGTTATCACATGCATATCTCCTAAACATCATTATCAAATTTCGCCTAAAAGCTTGTATTTTAGGTGTTTGTTACAACTTATACTAATCATAGGATTATTAAAGTTTCTAAAGTAGGAGAAAACTCTAATACTCCCTCAATCCCCATATGTTTGCCCCATTAACAAAAGTTTACCTTTTTAACATGTACCAAAAGTGAAAAAGTATTGGGATAAATAATTGGAAAATTAGAGTTGTCATTAAACTCTTAATTAAAGGTAAAAGTAAAGTGGAAACTGCCATCACGTGTTCCAAGGGGGATGTTGCCATCACATGCTGTCCAAATTGTGTCACCAGAAGTTGACATGGAGTGTTTTAAAAATTCCCACCAAATTTTGGTGGGAATTTACAAACCAAAATTTCAATCTATTCAAATTGGTGGGTTGGAGCCACAACCAAGGAGGGTTTCTCACGCATAAAAGGCCACCAGTACATCAGATTTGGAGAGAGAAAAAAAGCATTCAATAAATGACATTAATAAGCTTCTCACAAAGCAACCATTATACTTCCACATTCTGACTTTTCGATTCTCTCAGAAATCATCATCGGGAATGGGACCGGAGCTGTCTTTTAGAATCCTCAATTCCAATGTTTACGGGCCAGATATGTCAGAATGTGAGTATGAGGCCTCAGACTCACGTTCACTTGGTGAAGAGCTATCACTAGGAGGGTTTCTTCAAGGTGACCCCATTATACTGTCCTTAGAAACACAAGACATACAACAAGTCAGTCAACATGAAGATTTCAGCACACAGACAACCCACATAGAAGACCCAAGTACACAGCCAACACAGACCAACACAGACAAAGCACGTAATATAACAGAGGCAAGCCAAGAGATGAGAGAAAGGGGAAAAGAACAGATATGAATGATGAGCAAAGGTTGCTATGCATCAACCAACTACTTCATCACAGCACAAATCTCAAGCTGCCCCGTGGTTTTATAGAACAATTAGCAAGCCATTTCAATTGTAGTAGATGGACCATTCGGAGACTATGAAAAGAAGTGAAGAAAGGTGTTATGTTGAAGCAAAATATAAAATTGTCCAAAAATTACAGAGGTAAAGTAGGGAGAAAGGGCATTCAACTAGCCATAGATGATCTCATGGCTGTGCCTTTGAAAAACAGGACAAACATTCGTTCATTGGCTAAGTCATTGCAAGTATACAAGAGCACAGTGCACAGATTCGTGAAAAAGGGTTGATTAGGAGACATAGCAATGCAATGAAACCAACACTTATACCCGAAAATAAGTTACAAAGGCTTCAGTGGTGCATGGCACATTTAACCAATGTCAATACTTTGCCTATCTTTGAAGATATGTACAACTATGTACATGTTGATGAGAAGTGGTTCTTTATGTCAAAGACAAGCCAAGCGTTTTACTTAGCACCTAATGAGATGGAACCATATAGACACGCTAAGTCAAAGCGTTTCATCACAAAAGTTATGTTTCTAACAGCAGTTGCAAGACCAACATTTTCAGAGGATGGAACATGCATATTTGATGGGAAAATTGGTTGTTGGCCTTTCACACATAATGTACCAGCATAGAGAAGAAACATTCACAGAGAGGTTGGTACGATAGAAGTCGAACCAATTAAGAACATCACAAAGGAAGTCATAAACGAGATGGTCATAAACAATGTCATTCTAGCAATCAAGTCCAAATGGCCACTAGATGCAAGCAGAAATATCAAAATCCAACAAGATAATGCCACACCACACTAAATACTGATCTTGATTTCCAACATGCATCACAATCAGATGGGTTTGAAATGGAATTGGTAGCACAACCACCGAATAGTCCAGACCTAAATGTTCTAGACTTGGGGTTCTTTAGAGCTATTCAGGCTATCCAACATGAGCAAGCACCAAGGACAATCAATGAACTAATTGAAGCTGTCAATCATGCATTCCATGTATTTCAACCAAGACTCATCAATCACGTGTTTCTAACTCTACAATGTGTAATGCTGGAAATCATGAAGCAACATGGAGGTAATAACTACAAATTACCACATATAGGCAAGCATAGGTTAGAGAAAGAGGGGTTGCTACCAACATCATTGCAAGTACCAAGACCATTGATAGAGGAATGCTTAACATCATCAATACACCAATACTTACAACTCAATGGCTTGCCTATCATTCAAGAAAATGTTGAAAATGGAGGACATATGAGTAGCAATGTAGCATACTTGGCACATGAAGAAGCAGATGAGTCCACCTCATAAGACATGGAAAGCTTAATGGAAGATTTACACATTACCTAGTAAGTGGACAAAATTACATAATTCATTCTAGTTGTATTAAAAATGTCAATATTTCAAGTGGTTTATGTGTAAGCAACTTTTTGGAAACCAGTTGAAGTACTTGACACTTTTGTAAGCATGAACATGTATTCAACAATGAATGAAATACTTTTGAAAACTATTTGTCCTCTCAGGAATACATTTGTCAACACATACACAACACATGTCCTTTACGACAACAATGCAACATATTAGTTAGTGATAAACATGTTGGTGGCATATGGCATCAATAGTGACATAAGTTATATACACACAAACAGGAAGTCATAGACAGCTCTCTCATCATAGAGACTTTTTCTCTCAGATTGAGTATTCATTTCAAATGTTCCATGTGTAATAGCTTAGTACTTTGCCACCCAATATGCCTCATCAACATTTACACAAAAACATAAATGAATTACTGTCGAAATGGCCATATGGAGTACATTTTTTAACCCACTCCATCATCATAGAGGACACCCAACAAACAGTAACAGAGCACCCAAAGACACTCCCAAAAACAACAACAGCAACAGAGCACCCAAAGACACCTCCATAAAAAACCAACAGCGACAACAGAACACCTCATCAACAGAACACCCAAAGAACAACAACAGATGAACCCAAGGACATGAAGTCTAATAAAATAATAGAGAATCTAAAGACAACCCACAAGAACAACAACAGATGAACCCAAAGACATCAATTCCAATAAAATAACAGAGAACCCAAAGACAACCCACAAGAACAACAACAAATGAACCCAAAGACATCAAGTCCAATAAAATAACAGAGAACCCAAAGACAACCCACAAGAACAACAACAGATGAACCCAAAGACATAAAGTCCAATAAAATAACAGAGAACCCAAAGACAGCCCACAAGAACAACAGACGAACCCAAAGACATCAAGTCCAATAAAATAACAGAGAACCCAAAGACAACCCACAAGAACAACAACAGATGAACCCAAAGACATCAAGTCCAATAAAATAACAGAGAACCCAAAGACAACCCACAAGAACAACAACAGATGAACCCAAAGACACTTCCCCAAAAAATCAACAAAGAACCCAAAGACACCCAAAGAGCAAAAGGACACCCAACAGAGTACCCGAAGACATCCAACAGTCACCCCCCAAAGCAACAACACCCAAAGACACCACCCAAGACAACAACAACAACAACAGTACACCAACAGTCACCCCCCAAAACAACAACACCCAAAGACAACACCCTAGACAACAACAACAATAGAACACCAACAGTCACCCCCCAAAAAACCAACATTCAAAGCCACCACCCAAGACAACAACAATAGAACACCAACAGTCACCCCCCCAAAGAAACAACACCCAAAGACACCACCCAAAACAACAACAACAACAGAACACCAACAGTCACCCCCCAAAACAACAACACCCAAAGACACCACCCAAGACAACAACACCCACAAACACCACCCAAGACAACAACACCAGGACACCAACAGTCACCCCCCCAAAGCTACAACACCCAAAGACACCACCCAAGACAACAACTGGAGAACGCCGATAGTCACCCCCCCAAAACAATCACACCAAAAAAACGATCCAAGACAACAACAACAGCAGAACACCGACAGTAATCCCCTTAAAACAACAACACCCAAACACACCACCCAAGCAAACAACAAAAGAACACCAACAGTCACCCACCCGAAAACAACAACACCCAAATACACCCACCAAAACAACATGCATAGCCAAAGTCACAACTAATTAACAAAAAATCATGCACAACTGCACTCACTACACAATCACAGTAACATAGTTCAATTTAGAGCACATCAACAACAGACACACACGAAATAGTCAATAAAAGGAACAGAGGAGTGTCGAATACTTAGCTACGGTTTGACAAAATAGAGGGGCACTAGTAATTTGAGCATGTCATGATTGGGTCCTGGCACATACCCAGGAGGTAGCCATTCTTGCTTTTCCATTTGAAGTCCATCAGTTGAGGCCTCGAACAACACCTTACCGTCATCGGCTTGTTTAAGATCGGAATTCAAACCCATCTCGTACTCCAAACACCCCCACTCGAGTCTCCTCTCGGCCCTCCTCCTTCGTCGCCGTCGGTATTCAGGGGTGGACCACACCTCTTCTGGTGTTTCAGGGACAACCAGATGTGGTGGTGGCCCAATTTTAGGAGGTGTTTGGTGAATGGGTAGGGGGAGTAAAAGTGCAGGGGTAGGAGCCACATAAGGAGGAGGGACTCGTAGAGAAGGGGGAGTCTTCAGAACAAATTCAGACCACTCACAGTAGGAGTCGGTCCAATTGGAGTGAGACATGGTGGGTTGCTGAGAAGAAGACCACCAGTACACCGACAAATCAGAGGGCTAGAGAGGTGGTAGATAAGAGCAACACACACAACAGCCCAGCAATCTCGCAACGAAGATGGTGGGAATTAAACAAACACACACGAAACACACACCAAAATGATCAGCAAGAGACACCGATTATTTTAGTGTAGTCTGTTTTCGAAGAGGCATCAAGGTAAGGAGTAGATCTAGAGTTTTCCATTGGGACGAAGGTCAAGAGACAGAGGAGACAGGGAAGACTAAGGGGCAGAGGCACAAAACCCATAAAATGCAAATTAGGGTTACTAACTTCTGGCTAGTAAAGAGAGGGAATGGAATAAACAACGCCCAACTTCACATTAAGTGGGCTAATAATAGCCCAAGATTATGCTAGAAAAGGAAATGGAGCAATATATTGGGGACAACTCAATATGGTTAATGGGGCAAACATATGGGGACTAAAAGAGTAGTTTCTTAATCTGTCCTACTTTATCACCAAAAAAAACAAATAAAAACAAAAATTGGGGATGTGAAAATCGCCATGACCTTGACATTATTGTTGTTAACTCGTCCCCAAACTCAGAGCCAGAGACTGAGAAGTGAGAACTTCGGAAACCAGCCAAAAATGTTGAAGTTTCTATCAAAGGTGAAGCTAGAGTTTAACGCACTAGACTCCCGCGCAGGCGCATGCATGGAATTCTTAGCCCAATGCAGCGCCGGCAAAGCTCGTGACTCCAACCCTAGTTGCCAACTCGAAGTAAAGCGCCGCACCGACGACCATCCTCCTCAAATCAAGGTCACCTTCGTAAACGGCGTCGAGGAAGTTTTCGATGCGTCCAAAACTTCAGCCCAATCTATTCGATCTCTCATCCTTGATAAAGGCCAGTACCTTGAGACTGAGCAGATGTTTCGTGATGGTGGCCAGACTTGGCCTGTCATCATTCCCGAGGAAGAGCTTCACGAACCTACTCCTAGTATCAAGGTATGATGTGGGTTCTTGTTAGTGTGGTCTGGATTTGTTGTTTTTCGTTCAGGCATTTCGTCGTACACATGGTGGGCGGGTTTTTGTTTTGCTCAGATAATGTGTTGATCTGTCTGAATTGTGTTTTCTTTGTCTTGTATTATGGATATTTATGATTGAATCTTTGGGTTCTTATTGGTTTGCTCTGGGTTTGTTGTTTTTCGTTCAGGCATTTCATCGAACATTTAGTTTGTGTTTTTATTTTTCTATGATAATGTGTTGATTGGTCTAACCTGTGTTTGCTTTGCCTTATGTAGTCGATATTTGTGATTATGTCTTTGGGTCTTGGCAACATTGAAGGATAATCAATTGATTTTTTAATGTATTGTTTGTAATTTATCACTTGAAATATGGGAGTGTTGAGAAGGATTTCCTAAATGAATTCATTTTTTGTCAATGTGAGTGGATTTTTGTTTTCTACCTGTGAATTTCGTAATGTTTGAATGTGGCCTTGAATTGAGTTAGTGAAATCATATTGTGATGATATTCCGACTTGTTATTGGTGGTGCTGGTGCTCTTGTTGTTAACCTGTTGTACAGTTATCCTTTACGATACATCTTATAGTTCAACTTGAACTATTATATCAATCCCATCCCACGTAGATTATGATTAATGAAAATGGCATTGAAAGGAAGTTTCTTGTATAGATTTTTATGGTAGAAAAACTTTGTCTTCAAAAATATTGGAATGGAATCAATATTAAGGGAGAGATAAGAGTAGGTTAGTTACTTTTTATTTATCAAGATCTTGTCTTAGGATTTCGTCTAGCCAGTTGCAAACTGCTGATTTTTTGATTACCTTTTTGTGTGCTAATTAGATCTGGCTTAGAGCTTTAGCCTACTTGGGATTCTTGAGTTCTTCAAGTTACCGCTTATTTAATTGTTGATTTGGTTTTCTGATATCTGGTATTGCCTGAAATTTTTCTTCTGTACCTAGCCAATGCAGTTGAACTCTTTTGTAAAGTCAGTTTGTTAATGATAATATGTATTAACAAAGTGCTTGAAATGCTTGGAGCATATGGTGATATCCCCTTTTATCCCTACTTGCTTTGTCTTTCCTAGATTCCTCTGGGCCCAAAACTAAAGAGATAAAACCAAAGAAATGGAATGACAATCAACTTAATTTGGGCTCATTGCGCTGGTTATCATATGTTCTTGGTGTAAGTGTATCAATTTTTATCTGTTTGAAACAAGAGATTGAATTGGTATATATGCTCGATTTCATTTGTTTTGCCTCATTTTCTGTTTACAATTAGCTTAGCAGGTCATTCCCTGCTTTTAGACTTTTGGTTCAAGCTGAATCATAGTAGTGATCCATTTTGCATCTTGTTTTATTTATGTATTGAAGCAACTTAATTCTTGGAGATAATAGGAATAACTCTACTTGAGAGAAGTTTATGAGAGTGAATAAATTTGTCAGATTTTATAATTGCATCACTTGAGAGCTTAAAGCAGCTACATTGATAAATTGTTTGTGGGAAATAATGATGATTTAGTTGCTCAAAAAGTAAAATTTTGTTATTTCCAGTTGTGTAGGTTTTTGTCCTGTGCACTCCCTTTCCCTCTATCTATTTAACTTCATTCATGTGGTTTATAAAGCATGCCCTTTGTTTTTGTTCTTGCAGCCTAGAAAAGCAGAGGATAAGAAACAATAATTGTCCCTTGACCAAAAGCTAGCTGAAGCTGTGAGTCTAAACTTTTCTTTCCTTATTATGGCTTTATCTTTATAGATTTCATTCTACTAAAATCTTAATTGTGTAGAATTTTATATTTATGGAACAATGACCTAGTAATATGATGCTGTAGAGTGAAGAGTTTTTTGTGTAGATAAAGATATAGAAAAACCCTACCTTTGCCTGCTTATTGTATAATCATGGTAGTAGTGGATTTTTTATTGTCTTACTTTTTGTTCTTTTTCTAGTACCTATTTGAGGGGTATAGGCGCTTCAAGAGGATTAAATATAGGATTTTCTATCCTATTCTTTTGTTCTATAATGATGGGATGTGTTGGGTCATGGGACATTGTGATCACAATGCTTGTTATTATTACTGCGTTAATTAGGGCTCTCATGTGGGACATAAGGAGGCTTCTATTAACTTCTGTAGATGGCATTAACTCATTCATTTAAGATGACCATAAGGAAGCTCAAGATGGTGCTCAACTTTTACTTAAAAGTTTTGGGCTCTTAATCAGTTTGGGTTGTAGTGCTGTAAAGGTTCAATGAATATTGTTATACTCCAAAGATTATTCAAGAGGATACTTATAGGTAATGAAGTAAAATGGTGTTTTGAGGATTTATGGGTATTTTTGAGTGGCTTAATTTTCAATCTTGTATATTGGTTGTTGGTAACTCTAGACTTTTTTTTTGTTATCAGTCTCAGTCTTAGTTTCCCTTTCTTTAACCTTTATGAACATTTTAAATTGTATGAAGGCTAAGAAGGTAATGGTGTGAGATTACAGTGGTACTAGTTTCTCCCTGTTTAGTGGCATGCCAAATTATTTATTTTATTTAAGATATAAAGGTGACTATTTTAGATGATACTACCTTAAGGTCAAGCATTGATTTTTTTCTATTTTATATAATTTTTTGATTATTTATAGTTCATGGTTAAAGTGATTTGATACTCGTTCCTCTAGGTTTCTTTTCTTAAAGTTATGGGAATACACAAATTAAGTTTACATGATAAAAATTGTTCAAAATTGAGGTCATGGTATATTGAAATTTCAACAAGAAAATAAAATATTGGTATGATTAATTCTTTCATGGAAAATTGGAAAAAACTCACATGACAATGTGAGAAAAATGAGAAAGAATTGAAGTTTTGTGACCTGCTTTTAAAGGGTTTTGCAAGGAACTTGAATAAGCTACCAATGAGACTCACCTATGCGCGAAGGGAGAGGAGTGAGCATCAGGCATCTACATCTGCTTAGAATATTAAGATTATAATTAGAAGTTGGTTAAGGGGTAAAGGAGTCCTTTTGTAATAGGCATTTATGGTTAGTGCGGGGGTCTAAGTTGTTAGAGTTTTTTTAGCTTAAAAAATTAAGCGGAGAAAGGGAAAAGGGGGAATCATTCAGAAAAGTGTAGTAAGTGAGTTACCTGTGGAGAGAACCTTCCTCTCGAATTGAAGGCTATCTTGTAATTAATCACAACATCAATCAAGTAATTCTTGGCAACTTGGTATCAGAGCGACAAGATTCGGTGACGGCCATGGCTTCGGCAACTCGTAGCAACAATTAGGATAATGTAGAACTAGATTACTTGCACTTGGATGAACAGATTGCTCATGCGGTGTCTCACGCTATGGTGGCGATGGAGCAATGTTTAGCATCTCAACTGTCGGCGGGGTTGGAGATGCACTATCAACAACTCAGGCTGACATGTCAACTATATCCTTACACTTAGAACATAAGGCAAAAGAGGGGATGTCTCATGGGGTGCCAAGGGGAGAATTTGACTCTGAGATACCACATGTACCCCGGAGCACGAAGGAGGACATCGGGTCGTTCTTTGGAGTACCACAACACGAAATGGGTCAGAATGAAGGAATGTTCGTGAGTTGGTGAATGCGGAAGTTGGACTTCCCCATTTTTGAAGGCATGAATCCGGACAGCTGGATCCTTAGGGCTGAGAGGTTTTTTTGGTTTTACCACCTCAACGAGGAGGATAAACTTGAAGCGGCGGTATTTGCCTTAGATGGGGACACCTTGCTTCTCTATCAGTGGGAGCATTGTTGGAGACTTGTTGATAAGGTGGGAGGAGTTGAAGGGGTTACTTCTCCGTTAGTTTCAAACTAATGCTTCCGGCTCCCTGCTAGAGCAATGACTCTTTCACCGTCAAACAAGTGATGTCCTGGAGTACCGTCGGAAGTTCATCCAGCTTATTGCACCGTTGGAAGGAATTCCGGATGATATAGCCCGGAGTTAGTACAAGGTGGAGGTGCATTTGCTCAGCCCTAGAACTCTTGATGTAGCTGTGGATTTATCTGTGAAGATAGAGGAGAAATTAAGGGTTGCATCTGGTCGTCAGGCCGAGAGTAAGTCAAGCCCATACACTATAATGAATTGGACTGGGCCCTTGTCACCAACCCTTATCATGACACGACCTAGCAACCATTCGGTGTCACCAACCTTTCGGCCTTACAACAATAACTCACCTCACAAGCCCAATTCCAAGAGTGGGCCATCTATTCCCATAGCCAAACCCGTGGGTGAAGTGAGGAGACTCGCTGATCGAGAGATACAACAGAAAAAGGAAAGAGGCCTTTGTTTTTGGTGGTCAAGCACCCACCGTTGTCCTAGGCATGAGCTTAGTGTCTCGCTAACAATGGACACTAGCAGGAGGGTGGAGATACAACAGGGGTCGAGCTTAGTGAGGAGTTGGGGGAAGAAGTGGAGGACCTTATGTGTGAAGAAGGCGAGGAGGAGAATATTCCCAAGGTATCACTTAATTCAGTTATGGGGTTCACCAATCCAAAGACCTTAAAGGTAGTAGGAATGATTGAAGGCAAGGAAGTGGTAGTGATGATAGACTCGGGTGCTACCCATAACTTCATTTCCTCACAAGCAGCTAAACACCTCATATTGCCCGTGACCAAGGGTAAGCAATACGGGGTAGTGTTGGGTACAGGGGAGTCGGTTTAAGGAGATGGGGTGTGCATGGGATTGATGTTGAATTTACAAGGGTTGCAAATTGTGGAGGACTTCTTGCTACTACCATTGGGAACTCGAACCTGATTTTGGGCATCCAATGGTTAGAGAAACCGGGTACAATGAGAACCAATTGGGGGACTTAAAACATCAAGTTTCCTATGGGTAATAACACAGTGATATTGCGGGGGGATCCATCCTTAGGTCGAACAGGCATTTCTCTTAAAGCCATGGTTCAAACATTACAGAAAACAAAGGGGGGGATTGTGGTTAGAATGTAACCAATTGGAGAGTGAAGGAGGGAAATACCAGCATTCTTAAGAGAAATTTTAAGGCAGTTTCAGGAAGTGTTTGAGATGCCTTAGGGGATGCCCTTGTTTCGAAGCGTTGACCATGCAATAACGTTGAAAGAGGGTGTACGCCCTTACAGGTATCCTCAGTTCTAAAAGGAGAGACATGTGCGAGATATGCTTGAAGCCGACATCATTCAACCCTCCTCAAGCCCATTTTCTAGCCCTGTGTTGTTGGTGAAAAAGGACGGGTCGTGGCGTTTTTGTGTCGACTATCGAGCCCTGAACAAGGTAACTATCCCTGAAAAATACCCCATTCCCATAATTGATGAGTTACTTGATGAGTTACAGGGTTCTAAGGTGTATACTAAGCTGGACCTTAAATCGGGTTGTCACCAAATTCGAATGAGACTTGGAGATGTACACAAAACCGCTTTTCGAACTCACGAGGGCCACTACGAGTTTTTAGTAATGCCGTTTGGTCTTACGAATGCTCCTGCGACGTTACAGTCTTTAATGAATGACATTTTCAGACCTCATTTGCGTAAATTTGTCCTGGTGTTCTTTGATGACATATTGGTTTATAGCCCAAGGGAAGAAGAGCATGCATTCCATTTGACCAAAGTGCTCAAGATTATGGCAGAGCACAAATTATTTGTGAATACGAAGTGTGAGTTTGGAGCAAGGGAAGTGGCTTACTTAGGTCGTGTTGTCTTGGAGAGGGGAGTAGCAGTGGATTTGGGAAAAATACAAGCCATGATCAATTGCCCCTTGCCGTTGAATACCAAAGAGCTTAGGGGATTCCTTGGTCTAACGGGTTATTACCGCAAATTCATCAGGCTGTGCGTTAATAGGAAAACCTTTAACGGACCAGTTGAGGAAGGATTGTTATTGCTAGAATAATGAGGCTACTACGACTTTTGAGACCTCGAAGAAGGCTATGATCAAAGCCCCGGTTTTGTCATTACCCGATTTATCTCAACCTTTCATCTTGGAAACAGTGCCTCAAGCTTCGGAACAGGCAGATCATCTATTGGCTTTCTTTAGCAAAGCTTTGGGAAATCGAGCACGCAATAAACATATATATGAGAAGGAGCTAATGGCTATTGTCTTAGCCATTCAAAAGTGGAGGCATTTTCTTTTGGGGAGACATTTTATCGTGAGAAACGATCAACAAAGTTTCAAATTCCTATTGGAGCAACGTGTGGTCGGTCATGAGTACCAGAAATGGGTATGTAAGCTATATTGGTAGTGGTGGATAGGCTCAACTAAAAAAGGCTATGGGCAATGCTAAGTCTTGCCTCCACAGCTCTCCAGTGATATGGTGTTTCAGTGATTGGGGTGCGCAACAAGTTGAGGGATGGCAACCTTGAAGTATTGATTTGTTGGGAAGGTCTTCCGGATTGGGAAGCTACATGGGAGGATGCTGCATCTCTGTCACTTAAATTCCCTTCTTTCCACCTTTAGGACAAGGTGGATGTTTGGGTGGCGGGTAATGCAAGGAACTTGAACAAGCTACCAGTCAGACTCACCTATGCACGAAGGAAGAGGAGTGAGCATGATACTATGATTATAATTAGAAGTTGGTTAAGGGGTAGAGGATTCCTTTTGTAATAGGCAATTATGGTTAGTGGGGGGGAACTAAGTTGTTAGAGGTTTGTTAGCTTAATAAATAAGCGGAGAAAGGGAAAAGGGGGAATCATTCAGAAAAGTGTAATGGAGAGAACCTTCCTCTCAAATTGAAGGCTATCCTGTAATTAATCACAGCATCAATCAAGTAATTCCTGGCAGGTTTTTGCAGTGGGCCAGAGATTACTGTAGGGGTTGTTAAGAAAATAATCATTAATAGATATGAACAAACTCAACCAGTTCTATATTTTTATCTCTGCCTTACGTGATAAAACACATATGCAAGTATTCTTTTGGGGTTATCTTTGGAAGTAATCCACTACATTAAGACCCAATGAGAATGCAAACGAAAGATTCCCTAAATTTGTATCGAGAAATCATGTAACCTTTCACGTTTAGCCGGAAACTGTCATTTGAGGAAACCCAATACTGTATTTGGAAGATGGAATATATTTCTTCGTATTAAGACTTAAGGCAGTTTGAGATGTTGTGTCAAATTGATAAATTGGGTTGCACAACCAAAAATGATTTCTATAACGTCGTTTCTTAAGGAAGGATATCATCCATTTAGAGGAATGAGGCAGGGGGATCATATGTTGCCTTATATTTAATCATGCAATAGCGGCTGATTGTCAGTTATTGAAGAAATATCTTGGCCATTCCCTATTAGCCATGTATGGGGGTGTCATAGCTTGTTAAGTATCTTAATTTTAACCTTTTTAGCATCTTTGGGAGAACCTTTGAGGGATTTCATAATTTTTTTTTTATCATTCATTCAATAATCTTATTTCTTTTGTAAATAATGATTGAATATGTTGGCTCAAGTATAGTTTTTATTTCAAGTTTATATTTTTATTTACCTGATATGGTGCAGAAAATACTGAATCGGGTAAATGAAGTATCAAAATACCCCTCCCCCTACTAATTAGTTCATTACACTACCGGCTGCCTAAAATTTCTCCTTGTCCTCAAGGTGGTTGGTAGTCAGCACTTGATTCGCTGTGTTGGCAACAGCGTCTCATGTTCTACTTGTTGCTATGCATGAATCCAAGAGGTTGTTGCAACTTGCCCTTTGTTTTCTCATCACCGAGGTTCTGAGTATCTTGACTTACTACCAATGGCATGGGTAAAGATAAATAGATCTGATAGTTAGAGGATGAATATGGTGATTGTATAAGATTGATGGAGCCAAATATGGAAATGTAAGGATGTGACTTGTAAAGTTTTGGGTTTTAGGTTCTAAGCATAAGCTCCATGATCAATGATTAATGGGTATGATTGGGTTATGAAGTAAGAAGTGGGATAATTGGGTTTAGAAATAGAAGCTAGAATAATGGGCTAGCAGATGGTAAACCCAAAGATGGGCTTAAGATGGTAGGATCCAAAGGACCTCGTTATGTGGACAATAGCCCAATTTAGTCTCCTCTCTATTCATTACCAGAAATAAAATTGGGTGTAAATCATTTGCCCCTAGCAACTTGATTGTTTTGGTGATGTCATCTGTCTGGTAATTTACCAAATTTCCCTCTCTAGCCCGTACTTCACAATGTCCAGAAAAGACATGTGACCCTTGCATGTCCTCCTCCTTTGTGTCTGACTCATATCCTTGAAAGTTAACCAATTTGCACTTACCAACCAATTCTTTAATATGCATTACCTCCTATCCTACAACTGCCAAGCTTCTTCTTTCAAAATTTTTTTATGGAGTATTCCTTTGCTCGCCCCACCACGCATCCTAACAGCCACATCAAGATTGCCGTCGGCAGCATAGCCTCCAACAATATCAGTAATTTTGCCAATTATCATCCTTCACAAAACCACTTCCTTTGCTCAAGCCACGACCAAGTCACTCAATGCTACATGTGACCTGCACCCTCTGTGCAAGATCACCAATTCCTCCACCAAAAACATCGCTAATCACCTAAACAGACAGCCTTTGGATACGCCTCTCTCAAAAACTCCTCTGGGCTGAGGCTCTCTCTCTAGCCATGTACTGACCACCATACCTGTACTAAATTTGCCAGAGAATCTTCCTAGCCCACCTTCTGTCACGCTGCTTATCTCTAAACGTCTTCTGATAGTTTGGCCTACGTAACTACCTAAAGCACATTGACCTTCGCCAGTGGATATCGGATCCACCAGGACAGCCACCTTAGTCGCCCTTTGCAAATTTCTCCCCTCCATATTTTGGGTAACCACTAAAACCACCAAACTCACTTCCTCTAATAACTCCACTACTTAGTTCCCACCAGAGACCCACTCCCTGCAGCACCACCTTTTTCAAACACTCCTCTGGTTATATCACCCGACAACCCACCACAAATGCCACCAACAAAGCTTCTGCCTCCACAAATGCAAATTTATTGAAATATCACTAATGAATCTTGTTTTGAAATACTCTTCAACACAAATATGATGATATAAAAATCCTAATATATATAATATTAGTTGTGAATATTACAACAATAAGTACTTTAATTTGTAGCTTTTTTTATACGCTATTTGTTCCTTTATGTTATTTCTATTTTCCGTTTAGGAGTGCTCGTCAAAATTCTTCCTATTTTCCGTTTAGGAGTGTTCATTGGTATTCTTACTACTTTTTCTTCATTAATTTGTTTTAGGAATAAGAAAATTATTTCTTTTACTCTTTATAACCCCACACATGGATTTGGTTATATCATTAATAATACCAATTTCTCTAAACAACATTATCTTTCCTATACTAAATAAAAAATGGATACACTACTTGTTGTCTCCCTCTTGTTATAGTAAATAGTAAGAATGTTAGCGAGAGATTACATAAAAATATGGCATATTAGTTTTCTTCAAGAATAATATGACATATTAGTTTAGTTTCCCTCTTTTCTTACGTGATGATCCCTATACTCTCGAAATATTTCCCTTTCTTTTGTTAGTTATAGGCAACGAGTCGAGCCCGAATAGTAATGGGCTCGGCTCGGGCTCGTAGCTCAACAAGCTTTTTTTTTTTATGAGTTACTTTCCTTTTTTTCATTTTGTGAGTAAGATTTTTCTTTTTCTTTGGTGAGTTACTTTCCTTTTTTATTTTGAGTAAGAGTCATATTAATTATATATTATATATAACTTTAAAAAGATTTATATATTATCTTCTAAAAAAAATTTATATATTAAATTTTAATAGAGTGATTTGCGTAGAATACAAGAAAAAAAAATTACATTACATCTAACAGCCGTTTTGGCATGTCAGGCCCCCGTCATTTCCTTGGATTTGTCAGTAAGAGCAGCGAAATCACCGTTTTAGCTTTATTCAGCTTAATAGGGCCACCTGTTTCTGCTGTAGAAATTTTGCTAACAAGATGGTAATAGTGGTCAATTGCTTATCTGCTTGGGCTCTTCTTTGAAGATTTCAAATATGTCTTCTACTTAGATTTCATTATTGGTTTATAAATATGTTTATTTTGTAAAACTTTAAAGAATGTGATGTCTAGTGTTTTTATTTTCCATCATTAAATTCGTCTAAGTTTCGCTTTGGGACTCTCTCTAATACTCCTGTTGCACCTTTGCCCTACTATGATTACCATGTCTTCCATATTGATGTTGTCTCTTTTAATGGTCTCTGTGGTTTATTTATAAATGCATACTACGTATTTACAAAATCATATTGATTATTGAGCTAAGAACTTATAATCTAATTTCCATACATTATTCATACTTCTTTATATTTGCTATTTAATTGTGAATTTTAATACACAATACTTTAAAAACTTTCCTAAACATGAAAGCTAGCTGAGGTAGGGAAGTATATATGGTTTGTTAGAGAAGCAACCTTCTTTTGTTCCTTTTCCTTTCTGTCCCTACTTCGTGCTGCTTCTTACATTGTGCTTTTTTCACTGCTTCAGCCAAGGAAAGCATAGGAGATCTGGTACTCACATTGGTAGGATCAAGGAAATCCACTTGAATCCATGGAAGTAGCATCTCAAGATAGTCAAATTTTTGAGAGAATTTAAATGTTTAGGAATTCACCTATACTCTTTGTCTGTTAATTTATGACAACAATTTCATATGTTTCATTTTACTCGTATACCATCATGTTGATGGTTATTTTCTTGCTGTATTTTTTCCTTCTCTCCCCTTGCCGTATGATCTCATCGAGCTCGAAAAGCACTTGTTTTTAATCCTCTTTGTCACTAATTTAGAAGTGCTATTTCCTCACTGGTAGAAAAAGTTTATTTGCGGTAGTTATTAAGGCTAACATGTGGTGGTTACTAGGGGTGTGCATAAACGGTTAACCGTATCGATATTTAACGATTAACAGTTAACCGTTAATCGTTTCATTCCATTTTTATGCACTTGTATTCTTAATATTGTGAAATTATTTGTATGATTTCTTAGCTCATTTGGGTTTTCTACAATAGTGATAATACATATTTATACAAGGTTTGATCATGCATAAAAAAATTGTGATATTTATTTATGTTCTAGCCTTTTAAGTTTGGTTTTTTTTTTCAAAAATAATAATAACAGTTAACCGACGGTGAATCGTTACAAAAATTTCATTTCCGTAACCGTAACTGTTGATCGTTAAGGTTAATGGTTTGATTATACACGGTTATAGTTATTTTTCACACCCCTAGTGGTTACCAAGGTGATATAATAAGTGGAGCGTTATTTGTCGCCACCATTTTACTCCAACCGCCCTCCTAAATGACGTCTTTGCACCTTAACTAAAATTAATAAAATTCAACATATTCATAGATTTAGACTTAATCCCTTTGCACTCCCGTCATTCCCTCGCCAATCATCAACCCTAGCCTCCGATCACATGTTTTTCGACCAACTAACTTGTCGGAATTTGGTCAACTACCACACAAACACCGACTGCCGCATTATTAATGGTGGAAATTACCAATGCTATAGAGGAGCTGTCAATGTTCCCGTTGCGAGTAAATACTATTTGTTGGAGTCCGGCCGTTTAAAAAATTAGACAACCTCTAGGGCGAGTCATCACATAAAAAATGATTGGCCCTAGACTGGCTGTTTTTTTTTTTGGGATCCCTTGCCTTAGGGGTTGGTGGATTTTTTAGACGGTCGAAATTGGGCGAAAAGTATTTACATGTGACGGCAACATTGACGGCTCCTCCATAGCGTTGGTTGTTTACAACGTCAATAACGACTTTCAATGCGATAGTCGTTATTTGTGAGGTGGTTGACCAAATTCCGGTAAATTGGTTGGCCAGAAAACACGGTGGTCGGAGGCTGGGGTTGGTGGGGGATTAACGAAAATGCGAAGGGATTAATTCTAAATCTATGAATATGTTAAATTTTATTAATTTTAGTTAAGGGACAAAAATGTTATTTAGGGGTGCGGTTGGAGTAAAATGGTGGCGGTATTTAACAATCCCCTATAATAATTAGCGAAGCAAAAAGTTATTTGTGGAGTTCATAGCCGAGCAATTAAGCAAATAAGTAAAAAGTTTCGACTTTATTTAGTTATTTGCTATTTTCGTTCGGTGGTTGTTTGACTGCAATTGAAGTAGTTGCTTCGATTGTAGTCAAATGACCGTCGCATATATTAGAATTAAGACTTAGGCTAGTTCAATTTGGGTCTATAGCTACAAAGAAAGTATCTAAATATAATTTTATTTTGAGTTGATTAGTAAATACTGAATTAAGATTTTGAATTTTTTGGATATTGGATATCCACATTATTTAATTTGAAAAATTACGAATATTGGATATCCAAACTTTTTTACATCGAATATGGATATTAATTTAGGTAAATTTCAGATACATAATCCGATCCGAAGTTCAATTTTGGATTAGATGTTCGACTCGTGCTCAAGCCTACTTGAATCACTATGTGTTTCGTCAATTTTTTTCACTAGCTATGTTGAAAATTGACAACTTTGAATATATTTGTGCATATTGGGTGTTGAAATTTTTTTCAAAAGCCTGTTATTTAAAATTCCCATGAACAAAATTTAAGCAAATGAGAAAAATATATCCTGCACCTAATTTTAAGATGCATTCGGTTGCATCTTAGATTATCTAGCTAGGTTGGGGAAGGTGAGGTGATTCTGCCTAAATTTGGAATGAATTATTAGGCTGAAAGTAGGGAATTATTGTAAATTAAGATCCACTAAAGATAAAATACTTTGGGAAAAAAAAGTTCATACAAACTAATTCATATTTACCTCGGTATCCAACCTCGTAGCTAGATTGGTTTGATATGATTAGAAAAGTCAAACAGGTCAATCGAGTTGGATTTAGGGCTATCATTTTCTGTTGCAACTTGAGAAATCTTATTAAGATCGAAAATTTTCACTTTCATCATGACTCTACGGTTTATACAACAATTGAAACTAAATATAAATACTCCATCTGTCTCTTTTTGTTCTTCCTATTTGTTTTTGCGCGGATTTCAAAGCAAATTTAAATTTTAAATATTTTTAATTGTGTGTTTGCAAAAATTATAAAAAGTTAATATTTAAAAAATATACATTAAGACGAATCTTTTAAGACCATACATGATTATATTTTTTCTTATAGATTAAGAAGAACTCATGGTCAAAATTTGGCTCTAAAATTTATAAATTTCAAATAAGAAGAACAAAAAGAAAAGAGTAGTTATTATATAAAATGCTCAAACTAAATTAAATATAATCAAATTATTATTTTAAATATTATATGTAAAGAGATTCATCGATATAGTGTCAAACGTGGTTATGATTTTCACATTTTTTTTTGTGTAATTTTATTTTGATTTGAACAATACACCATTAAAGCCATATCATATATGTTAAAAGTAAGGAAGATGATTATTAAATTGTGAGATAGAAGCGAATTCATGGGACCTTACTACTATCCTTTTTTTTTGTTTTTTTTTTTTTTTTTTTTTTTTTTGCTAATATTTGTGTGGTATGAAAATATGGTTTATTTTCAATTTTTCGGTTCCTTAAAGACTAAGGATTTCAGAATATTCAGAAAATTATATGGATTTTTGTAGGGTACATTGTGCAATTTTCACAACTTGTTCTCATTTAATTTGATACTCTTCTAAAGTTTTGATATTGTTATGATCAATTAAGCTATAGTACTGTCTTGCAGTTCATAAGTTGGCAAATGATCTTTCATTTGGTCCCACATGAAAGTTGTTATTACGTAGGAAACTTTCCTATCATTTTACTTCCTTGGAAGTGCTAATTGTTGTTTGGGAAGTAATTAACATTGTCAACGCTCTTAAACGTTCTATTAAAAAGTAACTCACTATGTCCTTTCACTTGCACTTGTTCAATGAAATAACAATGAAGGTGCCCGGATTTATATCCGAGCGAGATTTACATTTGTGCATATTTTGGAGGGTAAATGAGTATTTTTTTTTTTTTTTTTGAAGTTGTACTATTTAAAAATAAAGTTGCATTATTTGCAAATGAAGTTGTACTAATAGAATATGAAATTTATTATTTACTAATGAAATTGTACATAGTTTTACCATTTTTACGTGGATCCGTTGCCATAAAGTTGTCAGTTTTGCGTAGCCTTGTTCATATACTTTTGCATTTTTATATATACTTTTTAACAATAAATTATTAGATATTTGAAAGTACTCAATAACAATTGATAATTAAATGAAAACTTATCATCTAAAATTATGTACGTTGATAAGTGTAAAAATAATTTGGGATAGAGCGGTGATTACCAGTGATTACCCTAAACAATAATCGAGTAAAACTCATATATAATACTTGGATGTGAATATATAGTTGGGAACAAGTTACAATTGTCCATATAGAGTACAATGCTCTATATTCTCATTCCATTAAATATCCGATTCATGAAAAATGAGAGGAACGTAAGGGAAAAAACAAGTTCATGGTTACTTATGATGGACAAAAAAAATGAACAATATTATGGAATTAAGGTTTAGTAACCAGCAGGCTTGTAGGCAATGAAACTGATGCACTGGACTTGACGGACATTGTCGAAGCCAATGATTCTGATGAAGGCGTTGGGGTAAGCCTTCTTGGCCTCCTCTAGCTCGTTCACAACCTGAGTTGGGTCAGTGCAACCGAACATGGGCAGCTTCCACATGGTCCAGTAGCGACCATCATAGTAGCCTGGGGAGTGGTGGTGCTCACGGTAAACGAATCCGTGCTACAACAAAGATAACAAGAGGAAACTGGACGTGAGCCTTTTCTAATTCACATATGATATAAATTATATTAGGATACTGAGATTTTAATTATATATAGGTATTGTTCTATTAGATATATCTACTTATTATATAAGATATATGTATTGTTATATCAGATTTAGAAATATAGAAAATATAAAAAATACATAAAAACGTATATCAAGTATAAACATTTTGATTTCAGGTATAAAAATGAAATTACAAAAATGCTCCTATTATATTAATATAAGGTATAAATTAGGAATTTTTCGTCAGACCAATAATTCGTCCGAAAACGAATTGATAATAGGAGTAATTCACTAATATTATATACTAGCCATTCTTTTCGGCCTCTTATATTCTCCAAACGTCAATGACTTTTAACTTTAAATTTAAGGAATATGGGGATTTTAACTAATTTAAATAGCTCAATAATAGTTCAAATTCAATAAAAAAAAAAGTGATGTATCAAACAAAATAAAATAGAGTTTACCTCAGTCTCGAACTCTAAGCAAGGAACCCATCCCTTATTTAGAAGATATTGAATCTCAGCCAATAAGGACTCGGTGGTTAGAGGTGGAAGGTAGGAGAGGGTCTCGTACTTCTTCATGCCAATTGGTGGCCATACCTACCACATATACATTCAACAAATCCAACAAATTAGATTATTTTCTGTTTTAATAATGTTAAAGATACATATTTATTCTATCAATAATACGTTATAAAATTCCACTTTCACTAAAATTATTAATTATCTTAACATGGTCACACTCATATGAAATATATTCCAAACAAGCTAAGTGATGAACTCATAAAGTCGTGATGATATAAAATAAAAATAAGATCCATAGTATAATCTTATTATTATATTAGGTATAAATTAGGAATTTCTCTTTTTTTAAAACATAAAGTTATAAATCCCTAGAAACTTTATCCAAATTGATATAAAATCCGTAAAAACTTTATTTAAATTGATACTTGGTATCGTATCCAAATAAAAGTTATCACCTAGATAAATATCTTGTACTTAAATTATTATTTCCTTTTCTATTTATCAACTTGATTGATCTTCAATTTCATATAAGTGAGATTGCTTATACAATTGCGTCGTTCACAACCTGTAATAAGCAATACGATATTACTAATCAATTGTAATTAAACTTGTAACATAGTTACGAATAAATTACTTAATATAATTACATATCCTTAGAAAACACTCAATGAGTAATAGTACGTATAGTACCTGCATGCATTGGACTCTTCCACCATTGCTAGCAAGGGAGGTAATGTCGTCATTCTTCTTGGTGACAGGGAAGGCTACGGTTGATTTCAAACCATTGAAAGGAGCCACCATGCTGGCTTGAGCCGGAGTGCGGCTAGCGGTGGCGACGGCGGTGGAGGACATCACGGAGGAAGCCATTTTGCACTTTCTCCTTGTTACTTGCTACTATATTTGGGTTAGTATTTTGCTTCTAGATATAACTGACACTAGAGTAGCCTACTAGCCTTCCTATATATATATATATATATATATATATATATATATATATATATATATATATATATAGAAAGATATAGTATAGCCTTTATAAAATGTGGTTATGATTTTTGCATAATTATTTTTTGTGTGATTCTCTATTTTGATTGAACAACTTGACCGTTAAACCAATATCGTCTTATCTGTTCAAGGAAAGGTAGGTGATAAGGAAATTGTGTGATGGATGGCAAACTCATGGGATCATACCACTATCCTTTTTTTTGTTTGCTAATGTTTATGTGGTGTGACTATATTTTCTATTTTTTCGACTCTTAAGGCTAGGAATCAGAGACCCTACCTCTTTGTTTAGGCTGCAAAATTATTTGGATTTTTCTAGTGAACAGTGTGCAATTTGCACGACTTGTTCTCATTTGATATTCTTCTTAATTTCTATAATTATAAAAATGAATTTGGGTTAACTTTTAAGTTGATTAATCTCTAAATTAATTAGTAATTTGAACGGTATCACATAAATGTTTAAATCTTTGATTTCTCTTACTCTAATCAATGGCGAGCTAATGCCAAATAAATGAATAACGAATGGCGAGCTAGGGGAGTTGGAGGGGCCGCTACCCCTAGAATTTTTTTTTTTTCCTTTTGGGTATATTTAAGAGAACTAGTTAGCTCAATAACTGATAGAATTAGGGATGACAGTCCAATCTGAATCTAAACCGAGTCTGATCCAAAGGAAAAAGTACGATCCTAATCCATTTTAAAACAATCCGACTCCAAAATGGAGATGGCTCGGATTTGGATATTGTATTACATTTGAGCCGATTGTGATCCGAGTCTGATAGTCCAATCTAAATGAGTAATATTAAGGTTAGTATTAAAAAAAGCTCAAATATAATAACCCAAAATAAAAAATTAAATAAATAAATAACCATGGTATTTTCTTGTGTCGTATACTTTTTTTATTTGCGGATTCGAAGTCGGAGTCGGAGTTTGCGGATTCGGATCCAAAATTAAGATCTGTGTACTTGTCGGATCGGATTCGGCTTTTGTTGGATCTTCTTTGACTCCGATCCATTACCATTTCTGGATTGAATCGATACCAAAACAAAACTTGTTGTATTCATTAACATAATCACCATACATATATGGTTAATGTTACATGAAAAGATAGAAGAAAGAAAAGAATACAAGATAAAATCTATCTAACATCTTCCTAATATATAAAAATACTAACAACAATACCCCCCCCCCCCCCCCCCCCCCCCCCTACAAGTTGGAGCATGGGGCTAAAAAATGTCCAACATGGAAAGAAGAAAATTGAACTGACTTTATCCGAGAGCCTTTGTAAAAACGTCTGCCAATTGATCACCAGTGGGAACATAAGAAGGTGAAATCAACCCTTCATTAATAGCATCACGAACAAAATGACAATCTATTTCAATATGTTTAGTTCGTTTATGAAAGATCGAATTATTGTAATGTGAAGAGCTGACTCACTGTCACAGAACAATTTAATTGCCTTTGGATGATTCATGCCCAAGCTTAATAACAACGCCTTAAGCCAATTTAACCCACAAGTAATCGAGGCCATTGACCTATACTAAGCTTCTGCAGAAGATCTTGACACTGTATGTTGTTTCTTTGTTTTCTATGAAATCAAAGGTTGACCTAAAAACACAAGCCAACCAGTAAGGGAACGACGTGTCAAGGGACAAGCCGCCCAGTTTGAATCACACCAACCCTGCAGAGTCAAGTCACTGTCAGCGCGTAACAAGATATCTTGACCTGGGGTACCTTTCAAATAACGAAACACCCGAAGTGTTGCATCCCTGTAACTCCCCGGTAATTCTCCCTTTTCGAAGACCAAACCCTTGGAAGAACTACTAGTGTACTACCGCCAAGTGTTCAAACGTTAAGGCTTTAAAACATAATTTTTCAGCGAAAAATAAAAGACTTTTGAAATAACATCAGTTATCAAAACAAACTCCTAACATACTACAAACTGAAAGCATTAAGACCCTTACTATAAATTTCCAAAATAACGTTCAACTCAAATCCAAAACTAATAGTCTACAATCATTCATAACAAACACAAATAATCTGAAAACTAAATGAAACCATCACTCCACTCAACCCATCCATGCATGAATGCTCGAATGGATTTCTGTCAGAAATTTGCTCCTCAATAATACAAGTGTAAGTATTGGATCATCACAGTGTCATTGAAAGGCGAAGGCCATGACCAAAAACACACACAAAGCACGTAATCAGCAAGTTAAGTACATATGAAATTACAAAGTATAACAATTGAAATAACATTTAAACAGAGAATAAGTATAGTATGAAAGAATGTTTTACACGGCATTTTGCTCAATTAACTGACAACTTAATTAATTATTTTGATTAAGCAATATACAAGGTTATCTCCCCCATGTCCTAATTAGGACATCAAAATAGATAAATAACCCTTGTACTTCCGTCGAAGGGCATCAAAATACAATATAAATCCAGACGGTAGGCGGGCGCGACTCCATCACCATAGCTAAATGATATCTCAACTAACCCCAATTTTAATTAAAAATGTTATAAAAGATAGACTCGTAGATCACACGACCTCCAAGAAAAGCAACAGATAATACCCCATGAAGCCCCAACCCCTGGTTGTCAATACTTTAGATGTGCACTAGCCTAGAATTTTATTGCTTATCCTTCTTTCTCTTTACATGATTTACAATTTAAACTCAATTTCCAAAATCATCATAACACACACATGCAAACATCACAATTACACAGTCCACCTCTTTTATACTACAATTTTAACCTTTTGACTTCCTAGTTAAATTTTAACCTGTTGAACAGAGTCAATTACCCTCGTCCTTAAGAATTAAAACTCACCTTTACTCAATTCATACTATTAGTAATGAAAGAGAGAAATTAAAAAATCTTATGGATTAATTAACAAATTAATTCCACTTGAATCAATTGAGACTCATCGACTAAACATAATTTATATTCTCATTAGTATTAGTGATTACTCAACAATCATCACACCTCAATACCAAAATATAATCCAATACAATCAAAGGTAAATATTACAACTCATTAATACTTAATCAATAATAATCTAAAGCTTCTTAAACATAAAACCAAGCTTTTTATTTTCGATCCTAACTCATGCTTCTAGGTTAAGGCATTGTAATCCATACGTCCCTTGAGTAAATCAATCGAGTGGCCACTTTCTCTATAATTATGCACCTTCTACAAATTGTTTTTCTACAATACGCCAAATAATACCACCTATATCAATACACCAATACCCAAATTTATAGCAATCATACTAAGTTTATTAAGGCTTTAAAACCATTCCAAAACATATTTTTAAATCTCCCAAAAACATAATCTAGTAGTTCAAACATAATACTACAAGTATTAGTTGAAAATTCATTAAAATACACACTCCCTTAATTATTTTCAGCTTAGTTAATAAAGTATAGTATGTTGGAAATTATATCTTTCATTAGATTATGCAATTTTTAAACCCAAATTTGTAGCATTGTACTGCTAATCAATCTAAACATATTTATATATATAAATCCTTCCTTTTTAACACTAAAACTCATAAGAAACTAAAAAAACTAGATTTGCTAATTTCTAAAAAATTTATAAAGCATACATAAGCTTGATTTTCACGTTCTATGCATGTAGTATAGTGCTTACATTAGTATACTACAGAGTAAGCTTTGGAAATCATCAAAGTACATGTCATAAAGCTCAATTTTTATGATTCTACAAATCTGAAAATTTGTTTTCAATGTAGTATAATCAAAGTACTCACAATTGTATCACAAAGTAGTCTTAATTTAATGTAAGTATGTTGTTCGATTTTGGTGATGACGTAGTTTGTAAACTTATTTGATGTTTGTTTTAGTATATGAAAGTTTTGATGTGTGGTTCGGAGTAGAATCAAAGAAAAGCTCAAAATCATCAAGTACCATATCTATACAAAATCAAGTCAAGGATCAAGAAGCAACCGGTGACCATCAAGTTCTAAAGTAGGAACTTTCAATGAAGCAACATGGAAGTAGCTTTAAGGCAAGAAGACATAGAAGCTAAGTAGGTAGTACTAAGGTTTTATATAAGTGATTAGGAACAAAAGCCAATTAGAACAAGCGATAAATGTTAAGTATAAGTATTTTTGAATTAAAGTTCCTTTGTGAAAATAAGCGTACAGTTCAAAATTTCAGCAAACTAATTTAGTGAATTTATGAAAATTAACCTTCCTACTTTTAATGTAAATTATTTTTAAAGGTTTATTAATAAAGGAATCTTCTAATTTGAAAAATTTTATTTATTTATTTAAAAACAAAAATATGAAAAATCGAATTGCTAGACTCCTAAAATCACTCCACTACTTAATGATGTTTTCTAAGCTTATCCTCAAACCATTTTACTCATATACATTTATTAGTTGTATAATTTTGGATGGTTTATTAATCCACTAAGTGGTTAGGCTAAAATATAAGCATGCATAAACAACCCACACTTCCAATTATGCATGTCACTAAGAAAACCCAAGACTCTAGTAAGTGGACATAACTTCCTATCTTTTAGGAATTCATGGAAGTAATGGACATAAGCACAACACTACATAAGGACTTTAATATATCATAAAAACACAACACTGACACACATACTTAAACGTTTTCTAGAGAGAGAAATTATTTTGTCGATTTTGCAAAAGGCTTAAAATCGCAAGTTCCTTTCAGCCAAGTTCCAAAGTCACAAAATTTAGTTTTTATTGTAACCTTTGAATGTAGTACAGAGTTGTACTAGGGTGGTAAGATTTAGTGATCTTGTAAAAGACTTAGAGTTAAGTCTTGGAATAGAAAGAAAAAGAGAAAGAGTAGAGAGTAAGAGAGTTAGAGAAAAGAAATCTAGTTCTAAGTGGAATTCGAGTGAAGAGAGACAATACTTTGTAATAGAGGATTACCCCATTAGTAAAAGAGAGTTCAAATCCGTCGTGATTTTTCCTTTGAATTGGGCACAAAGAGTTTTCTCGCTAAAAATATCTTGCATTCCTTTTTCAAGTTCCGATTGGAATTTCTCAAAAAGTGTCAATAATCTTACATTTTCAATTCCCCCCCTCCCCCCCCCCCCCCCCCCCCCCCCCAATCTTGTAAATGTTCATCTAGAATAACAAAGTACTAATAGTATAGAGTTTCAAGCTTCAAAACATGAAAATTACATCGATTAAACCATGATCTAATATGCATAATATTCTGAATATTTATTCCAAATACCATAGAATTAATTTTTATCAAAATACATCATATTATAGTCATAATTTCATGAAACAATTACTAGTATAAGCAATTAAGCCTTAAATCATGAAAACTAACATTTTTATACTAAAACATATGATCATAAATTCTGAAAATTCTTTTAAACTACAACCTTATAAAAATTATCATAAATGATTCACAAAATACCTATAGTTTCATGCAAAAATCAAAAGATTAACATTAAAAACCGTAAATCATGAAACTAGCATGCTTAGATATTATATTTGCATAGAAAATTCTGAAAACTTATAAGGATGTATAACATAATTTATAAAACATAAAAATTTATATAATTTTAATATAAATCTAACCCGATAATAAAATCAATATAGGTATTATATGAAATTTCCTAAAGCATGCAAAATAGGGCATAAAATCAAGGGTAAAAAGAAGAGAAAATGAAGTAGAAGGGATATGAATTTTCCTAAATCATGCAAACTAGGGCATAAAATCAAGGGAGAAAAGAGGAGACAAGGAAGTAGAAGGGATGAGGACCGGCCGACTGACCGTGTCTCACCGACAGCATGCAGAGGAGGGCGGTGGCGGCGGTGGTCCGCGGCTGGGAGGGGCGGCGGCAGCAGTGGGAGCAAGTGATAATATTATAGGGTTTTGGTGAGTTATGAGGTTTGTGAAGTAAAGTGAGATTAGGGTTAGGTAGTATAGTTTTAGTAAATATGGAGTACTAGCTTTCAAGGTATTTCGGGCTTGATGGGTTTCATAAAAAAATATATTTGGTAAAAGAAAATTAGTTTTATGATTTAAATAAATACTTACATACCAAAAATAATTTTCTATTCATATTGGGATATATGTGTGTGTGTGTGTGTGTTTATATATATATTGTCAATTTATATAAGTATAAATAATATATATATTGTCAATTTTCATATTAATGTATTAAAAATATTTTCGATAAAATGTAAACAAAATCTAATAATTTTCAGAGGATTATCATCCCAATGTTCACTGCGAGGGTCCTGCATGAATTGAGATAAAATATGAACTGAATATTCCAAATCAGGATGAGTTACAGCAAGATAGATCAAACGACCTACAAGCCGTCTATAAGCTTTCACGAAAGCAAGGACCATTGGCTAGGGAAAGTTTATGGTTTTGTTCTATGGGAAAACCACTTAGCTTAGCACCTATCAAAGCTGCTTCAAAAATGATGTCTAAAGCGTACTTTCCTTGACACAAAAACAACCCCTTATAACTATGAGCAACCTCAATGCCCAAAAATATTTTAACGAGCCCAAATCTTTCATCTTGAAACAGTCACATTGATGAGATTTAAATGATTGTAATGTAGTGAAATCATTACCAGAATCACAAGATCATCAACGTACACTAAGACATTCATCTAAATGTCTTGCTAAATAAATGGGAAGAAATCCATACTCTTTCAAAGTCATGACTAACTTAGCAAACCAGCACCTAGGAGCTTGTTCGTTTCAATCCATAAAGTAACTTTCTTAATCTACAAACCAACAACGGATCTGTATTTTTAAACCCGGGAGGCAATTTCATATAAAATTCTTCATTGAGATCACCATGAAGAAAGGCGTTATGCACATCCATTTGGTGAAGTTCTTAATTTATTGATGTTGCAACAACAAGAAAAGGTCTAACCGTTGTCATTTTTGCGACAAGCGCAAATGGCTCTTTATAATCAATTCTTTGTTGCTGCTGATTTCCCAAAATTACCAATCTAGACTTGAGTCATTCAACTTCACCGTTTGACTTAAATTTGGTCCTATAGACCCATTGGCACCCTAGAGCACGCTTACTTTGGGGGTAAAGTTCCAAAGTCCAAGTACCATTATTCTCAAGTGCTTGAATTTCCTCCCGCATAGACCGCCTCCACTCTTCCGATTGCATTGCCTCTTTAAATGACTTTGGATCATTGCATTTAATAACAACTACAAGAAACTTTCGATAATTCACAAAAAAGTTGACACAATTAATATATTGTGTTAGAGTATAGTGATTAGACAAAGTGTAAGGAGACAAACTATTAGCAAACACCGTACTAAGAATAAAATCACATAGCTTGACGGATGGGTACTTTTGTCGAAGACCATGTCCCAAGTCATCTGTTGTTTGCTGCAAAGAATACTCTTGCACCAGTTCTGTCTCACTAACTGGTGCAACCTCACTCTCATCCACCCACTCACCACCTTCTGTTGGCCGCACTCTCCGCGGTGGTGTAGTGGCAGACTGCTCCTGGCCGCAGCTTGCCTGCGGAGTAGGCTGTCATGCCGTATCATATTGTTCAATTTCTTAAAAAATCTCATTAAACTCCCCAAAATCAACATGTATATCTTCACTAGTGGTATAGGCATCTAATTGAATATTCACATCTTGCGGGGAGGCCAATGGAAAAACATCCTCGATGAATTTAACATCACAAGACACAAAAAATTCCTATGATTCAAGATCATACAAGTTCCATCCTTTCTTCATAAAAGGATACCCTACAAACACATATTTTCAACTTTTGCTAGCAAATTTCCCCGCGAGTTTTCTGATTATGAGCGAAAAAAAAAGACAACCAAAAGTGTGGATTGCATCAAATGAGGGAGGCTTATTGAAGAGTTGTTCGAATGGAGTTTTATTTTGTAGGAGACGGGCCAGAGTATGGTTAATCAAGTGGGTCGCGCTTAAGACACACTCCCCCAAAACATAATTGGTAAATTCTCCTAAAAACGCAATGCTCTCCCCACCTACAGTATGTGTCTATGTTTATGTTCTACTCTCCCGTTTTGTTGTGGAGTACCCACACAGGAGGTTTGGAATATAATCCCTGTGTTTGCAAACAAGTCTAAAAGTTAATTGAATTTCATACCATTGTCACTTTGAGCAATTTTTTTTTTTTTTTTTATCAAACAATCTATCAATTATAGCAACAAATGACATGAACATGTGAAATACTTATGTTTCACTAAGTAACAAATATATCCAAATTTCCCTAGAGAAATCATCCACAATAGTTAAAAAATAATGAGCCTCGCACGAGAAAACATGTCTGTACGGCCCCCACAAATCACAATGAACTTTTTCAAAAATTCTACTACTTTTCTTCTCACTCAATGGAAATTTATCTCTTGGATGCTTATCACGAAAACATACTTCACAACCTTTATCTAAACTATGTGGTCCGTTAACCAAGCAAAACCTCTCGTGAAGATCATCCCATAGCTTCTTTGCAATGTCGTGGTAAGATCTTGTTGGATGCATTTCAATGTAAGTTTTTAAAATATCAAATTTTCATAATTTTTTGTCTTATATATTTAGAGATAAAAACTTTTTAAATCAGGTCTTATAAATCGTAGGACGTATATAATCTCGTAGTAGCTAAACTAACACCTCGGTCTAGGGTAGTTCAATCCTCTTCCTTTGCATTTTTCTTTTCCTCGGTTTTTAATAGTAGCCTCCATACACAATATTTTTGGCTCTGCCCATGCTTATAGACTACTATGCATATGCCTATGCTTTCGGAGAATTGACATCTATGCATCATGTGTTGGGCCCTCTTCATAGTGTAGGAGCTCTTCTTTCTTGCAATGCGGACATGCGGTACAGAGTATACCAAATGTATCAATTTTAACTTATTTGTGTTAGTCCCTCAAAGTGTAAAAGGTGTCAATTACTGCTCTGTAGTATTCATTCATAAGATGCCTTAACTTTAATCAACTTTGTATTAAGAAACAATAACTTACTAATCACTATTTATCTTAAAAGATCTAAAAGACTTAAAATTAGTCCATTCGCGTAATACTCCTTTCTATTTTTTTAGTAACAAAGGTTTGATTTTTGCACTATTTACACACTTCACTTTGACTCTTTTAGTGATTTATACTTTAAAATAAATAGAATTATGTGAGATCTTTTTATATTCATCTCAATGTATATTTTTATAATATCAAATTCATATTATTTTTACTTAAGTAAAACTAGACATATTAGTGTTTAAAAATACACATAGACAAGTGTAAAAAGTGAATCGAAATACGAAGGAGGTATAATTTATTATATACAATCAATTAGCTTGACACATCAAAACTAACATGTGCAAAAAAATTATTTAACACTAATTCGTTATGTTCTTACCAAATTTGGCAATTTGTATCATATTGTCATGTTGAATCAACTTTTAACAATATTTCTCACATTTTCTTCACTCCTAAATCATAAGATGACATATGTTTCTTTAAGAATCAACTCTTGTGTTAAGAAAATACTTTGTAATTCAATAATCTCATAGTCTATTATTTAGTCATCTTAATTCACTCAAAGTTTAAAACTTTCTTATTTGTTGTGAACTCACATAAACATGAGTTGGGACAAGTTGTCCCATACAAAAAAAAATAGAGGAATAATGACCAATATATTTAAGTAATAGAGGAATAATGACCAATAAATTGCATAGGTTCTAATCAAGTTTACTAATAAACATATAGTGAGAATCAAATATGATCTTATTGATCACTAAACCTTAAAATTACTATGATGATAATGAGTTTTTTATTTCACCCTACTGATTTAAGGTACTGACTAATGAAAAATTCGAACATGTTGATAGAGTTATAAACGTACAATCATTTGCTAATATATACTTATAATATAAGCTGTAAAGTTCACATAATTATTATGATGATAACAATTTTTGTGTTACATGACTAATTTAAGTTACTATGATGAAAAAAAATTAATATGATGACAATGAATTTTGTGTTATGTGACAACGAATTTGATGACATTTATTTGATAGTCGTAAGACTCGTACGTAACGTAGACACATAGTTAGTAAACCTTTCAAAACTTTAGTTCCACAAATATACATATTAAATAATTATATTAATTAAAAAAAATTAGTTTCAAGGTCATCTAAAATTGGATAAAAATGAGGTAGGATAAGATTATATCACTTATATTCAGTTTGTTAACATGTTGGGTGAAATCGCATTATGAGTTTTTAATTTGTTATAAGTCAGATCATATTGGTGAATTGCTAGTTTCAATCAGTTTCGGGTTATCTTTGGGTCAATTCTGTACGGGTCAGACACATATCGGGTTCGGGTTTTTGAATAACGGGTCAAATCGGTTTTGGGTTGACTTTAGGTCGATTTGGGTCGGTTTACGATTCTCGCTATTTCGATTTCGTACAGTTTAACAGATCGAGTCAGATTTTGACAATTCTAACGTATACAGATGTAAATGATATATGAAACATTGAAAGATTCAGGGAAGGCACGTCGTGGAATTTAAGACTAATTTATAAAGTGAGGTATCTCCCAAGAAAATCAAAAATCCATAATGTATCTTTGTATTCTTATCTCATGATTACCGACTTTGCAGATGAAAATGGAGAAGCTCGTGGTGGTGGGGTTACTCCATCTGATCTGAACCCATCATGTATCCAAGATCATAACGTTAAATCATTAATCTTAATAACCTCACGAAATCTATAAAGACCAAAACCAAATCACAAAGCAACTTTGTATTCCATACCTTTTTATCATCATTTGATACCCAATGTCCCAACATAGAGAATCACCTCTGCATTCTAATTACTAGAATCACACAACCGACAATTACAATAAGCCAGAGTATTACATTCTCGTATTCACAATGTGCCTTAGATAACTCAACTACTCACGTACTACTTTCCCTAATTTTCTCTCAAAGGCGAGACTTGCTTTATAGGCACGTGCAATTATGTAGCAGTGAAAATGTTAAAGCATTATTTCAAATCTTCGAAAGAGCTTGGAGTCCTGGTAAAGGATATTGTATTTTATGCTTGTATGTTTCTTTTTTCTTGTGTTTTAAAGTTTCAAGAAATCTTATAAGTCATGTCATAGGCTAAATATTGCAATTAGAAAGGGCTTTTAGGTTTTTCTATTATTGGAATATGTCAAAAATAAAACTTCACTCATATAATTATATAGAATAATATCAATTAGGTTGATTGATCAAAAAGAAAAATGTCAAAATCACTGCGTTCTTATCAAATTTGGGAATTTGTAGCATTTTGCCGTTATCAAATTAACTTTTAGCCGCTATTTGTATGTATTCTTCACTCTAGTCGCTTATTTACCATAATTAATTAATTTGTCAACTTTCATACTCACCTTGTTCATACAACTAGTCCTGCAATTTCAATCAAGTTAACTTTTATAAAATATAACGGAAAAAATCATTAAGAACATGGGCAATGGGAAACAATTTACACGCTGATTACATTCTTTAGACAAGCCTTGATTTATATGGGGTGCGGTGGATATCTCCACTTAGTTCTAGCAAGTAAGGAATTGACAAATTGTTTCGTATCATCGGATTAGTTTTTAACAATTCCTCTGAGTCACTCGCATGTGAAGACTACATCTCACTCGAGTCACAAGATGCCTTAATTGACCCTAACACGGAGTAGTAAACAGCTTTTACTACACCGTTTCTCTTAATTGACTATCTTGTCAAGACCTTCAGTCACACTCGATCACTGCTACTCCAGATCTCTTCTTCCTCACTCAGAACCTTACTTCTCAACCCACTCTCTTCAGTTCAATCAACCACAACGAAATGGGGTCAGTGTCCCTAAAAATAGGGGATGGAACAGCGAGATTCAGAAGAGCAACAATCTGCACATCAGCAGTAAACGGTCTGATGCTGTTCTCGGTCCTAACCACAAACCTCTTTGCACTCTACGCCTTCACATACAACCCCTCCAACAACACAACCCAACCCCAGCAAACCCCACTCCACCAAGCTCACAAAAACATCTCCATAATCTCAGAGCAAGTCTCCCTAATCATGTCAGAGATTGAGTCATCCCAGAAGAAGCTCACCCAGATTGAAAGGGAGCTTCTTGGATACGAAACAATCGACCTCTCGAAGCCCAACACCCCATCTGAGCTCAAAATCTTCCTGCAGAAACACCCCTTGCCATTAGGGAAGGATTCAAGAACTGGGATCACTGAAATGGTGGCTTCAGTCGGTCACAGTTGCAGCAAATCTATGGATTTGCTGTCTCAGTACATGAGTTACAAGGCTAATGGGCCTTGCCCGGATGATTTGGGCCTGGCCCAGAAGCTTGTTGCTAGAGGGTGCGAGCCCCTCCCTAGGAGGAGGTGCTTTGCTAAGGTGGTGAATAAAGTAGGGTTCTTGCATCCGTTTCCTGCTTCTCTTTGGAAAAGTGTGAGTGAGAAGATTGTGAGCTGGAGTGGGATGAGCTGCAAGAATTTCACTTGTTTGAGTGGGAGTAAGAAGTTGGGGAAGGATTGTGTTGGGTGCTTTGATTTGAGTAATGGGTATGAGAATCAGAGATTTGTCAAGGGTAGAGGGAAGAATGACTTCTTGATTGATGATGTTTTAGGGATGGGAGGTGATGAGGTTAGGATAGGGCTTGATATTGCAGGTGGGTCTGGGACTTTTGCTGCTAGGATGGCTGAGAACGGTGTGACTGTAATGACACTAGCCTCGAATATCGAGGCGCCAGCCAATGATTTTATTGCTGCTAGGGGGTTGTTCCCTTTGTTTATGAGCTTGGATCAAAGGTTTCCATTTTATGATAATGTGTTTGATTTGGTGCATGCTGGTAGTGCATTGGATGTTGGTGGAAAGCCTGAGAAACTCGAGTTTTTGATGTTCGATATTGATCGAGTATTGAGGGCTGGAGGGTTGTTCTGGCTGGATAACTTTTATTGTGCTAGTGATGAGAAGAAGAGGGATGTGACTAGGTTGATTGAGAAGTTTGGGTATAAGAAGCTGAAATGGGTTGTAGGAGAGAAAGTGGGGTCTGGAAAATCTGAGTTGTATTTGTCAGCTGTTCTTCAGAAGCCTGTGAGAGCTTAATTCTAGTTGCCAAGAAGATCAAAATTATCATTGTTAGGTAAGAATCATCATCAATGTTAAGCATGTTTCACACAAAGTTGTATGTGAACTTGTGCTATACTTGTAGTTTTCGATCTCAAGATATATTTGATTTAAACGTCTAATAAACTAAGGAATTAAGAAAACTTAGTTGCTGCTTCAAATTTCTGGCTGCTGTTATAGAAGAGGATAGATATTATTTACAATGCAATTAGGATACATTATTTTCTGATGTATTTCTATTTTGTAATTGTTACATACTCAGAAGCTAGTGAGGTTTCAGTCCATGTAGGTGCTCCTTTTCTTTTGTTGACTTGTAATGGATTTGGACCTGATTTTACTTATATCCCTTAGATAGAGGGTCGGGATCATATGTCTCAATTAATATCGTGTCTTGTGTCCCATCTGCTCACACTTTGACTTGGTGTCATTCACTCAAGATAAATCAACACTAATGAAATTGGTGAATGCTGATAATTTGGTGTGATAATAGATAATTGGACCGAAGATAAGACATAGAAGGGATATTGCTGAAGATATAGACATCGAAGTAGCTTAAGGTTCTATTTTACTTTGGTGGCAGAATCTTTCCATTCTTTGCTAGTTGAAGTGAGAGTATAATAAAATAATGTACTTATCAGAACAAAGTGAGATAACCCTGTAAGGCTATGATAATGAGGAGCTGAAAAACAAGGGTTCAGTTCATGTGGTATGACTGTATGAAAATGTATTTTGCTGGTAGCTTTGCTGAATTGTCCTAATCTGGGAAGCAGGACTGTCGCTGAAAAACAAGAATGATCTGCATGTATGTTTTACTTTAGATCTCTGTAGAATATCTTTGGTCTTTCATAAGAACATCTAGTCAAATTATATTTCAGATTTTTGCTTCTAGGTAACTAAAGTGCTCGCTGTTATAGCTTTAACTGCTTTATAAGCGTTGAAACTACCCATTGTTGCCGACATGTGAGTTGTCTCACATTTGAGAAAAAGAAGAGTGTACCACTTCATAAGTTTGAGGAGTAACTCCTACTACCACTTATCGGTTTTAGTAGTGTCTCCTCTGGGCTTGTAAACTTCATTTGACTCTTTTTCTCGGGAAGACGGAGTGATCATACATTCATGCTTGGTTGTATTTTTTATAGCTGATATCATGTAATTTGTATGATTCTTTTGATTTTGACTTGTGACAAAGGATCTGTTCACTAGTTTCTTTTCATTTCCCAACTTCTACTTAGTTTTCGAGCATTCTGTGCTTCAGGGACATGCTCTTTACTAAACTATGTAATGCTTGTATGTTTCTTATTAAACCTTTGTATCTTCTTTGTTTTGCCTGGTGACTCTTAATGGCCTCCTAAGGCCCAGAGATTCTGAATATGGTAATTGAAAAATCTTGTGATTGTGGCACCACCTTCGCTTTAACCCCATTAAGTTTGCCGAATATATCCGGTAATGTGTACATGCAGATAAGTCAAAACCGTTGTTATTTTGTTGTGTCATGTCAGTCTGTGTGTAACCTGATTTGCGAGATTGAAAGATGAACCTCCCTTTAGTCCTTCACTTAAAAGAGCCTGCGGATTTCAGGCGCTAGAACCAGAGCTCGGGTATCTTACCCTGTACTGTTCCACCTTACAGAGTTACAGATGATTCATGGGTTGAGCTCCCTGGCTGCAGGCTAAGTATATATAAAATAATATGACAAAAAAGTGGCCTCTCCCAGCCAGGATCTGTCGAGCCTAGTTATTCCACACTGAGCCTTGCTCGGTCTATGTCATGAACGGGCGCAAACAGCCTCTAGAACTGGCCCAGCCTACCCCCTGAAACGGCTCTGTGGCTCTGCCAGCTTCTGGAATTGGCCCACTGACTACCACTATGGCACTACTTATCAGCTGACCCAAAAGCCACAAATAGAATCACGGCGGGATGGTTCCGAACACCAGTACCGTTGCATAAACAGATAAGGAGCATAGTCTCATGTGCAAGAATCCTGTCGTAGACCACGTCTGATGATCCACAAGTTCACAACATGAAAGTGATCAGCTAATCACCTTTTAAGAATCCCTTGGAGTCAGACGCATACCAGCTCAAAATTTGTAGAATGTCGGAAAGCTTATGCCTTACACAGTAAGGTTGTCTACAAAAGGTGTTAAATAAAAATATAGGCTTAAAAAAAGGTCCTTCGCTACTGAGTGAAATCTTCGCAACATTTGTTCGTAATTCTTTATTTTTACTTTTTGGCATGGCATAATTCTTTCTTTGGCGCTGCTGCTTTTAGCCTTCTTCTATTTTCAATGATAGCAATTCTTAAATCTAGCTAAGTCATATTGATGTGTTTGATATTTCTCATGAGTTTTAAATCCATAATTTAATTGGACTAGTTTGATTAAACACTTTTAGAATGAAATTACATACCCAAGGATTTATATTTCTTTTTCAACCCATTAAAATACCATATCTATCCTAACACTAAAGATTCATAACTCATTCTTTTATATTATCAAATTTTCTATACGACCAAACAATTTTAAAGTGGTATGAATATTTGAACCCATACCTTCAAGGAATGAACTTTCATACCATTTCATTCCTGGATGACGAACCAAATGACTTCTTAGTGGCAAGATGGATACTCGTGGTAGTTTTCAATTAAATTGTATGAACTCTTTTCCTCAAAGTTTAACCACTTTCGTGGATTTTGATTTGTAATAAACTGCCCACTCTAACTTTCCAAAAAAAAAAAAAACATTACTAAAAATACAGTCAAATTTGTCATTTTTTTCACCAAGGGGGTATTAAAACTAGTTGCTTTTGTTCCTTTTCCAGATGTAGTTGTTGATTTAAGTGAAACAGATGTCTTTGTACTTGAAATCTTGACTATTTTGCTATGTATGAATATAAGCATATGCTAAACTATTCTACGTAACCTTTTGATTATAAGCCTGCATACTCATTAAAGTCAATTAATAGCAGCCAATTTCACTTTTAATGTGGTTTTAGAACCACTTTTAATCCAGCCCCGCTATAGAAACGAAACATGCCTTTTGACAGCAGATGCAATTTTTTGTGCGTGAACTGCTAATAGCAGTAGTAATGCATTTGATGGTCTCTTCCTGCCATGGCTTGTGATGTCATGCATACAATACCCGAATGAATATGCAATTCAATAAGTTTTCAAAACCACACTGTTCAGTGTTCATTCAATTCTAAGATACAATAAAAGAATATTTACAATCAAAATACAACTAGAACTACAATGTCATCTTGTACAGTTAAAAGTAAGCTGTTGTAAGTCTTTTAACCTGAAAAAAGTAAGAACCCATCTCATGCACCCTGCAACTCTACTCTCTGAAACTAATCCCTCTTTTTTCTTCCCTAGTTGATGTTCATTTTTCTCAGCGCTTTGATATTTATGAACTCAATAATATAGTCCCCTCGTTTGCCCTGACCATCATATTTCCTGAGCTGACTGAAGATGGCTGTAAATGTGGTTGAGATGACAATGCACAAGAGTCATTAGAATATGAATTGAAATTGCAGAATTTGTTATCTTTACTACTTCCAGCACCTTGCCGGATGATGTATGCACCATCATCTGGATTCCTAGAGTTCATTCTATGCCTTAATCTCAAGCAATACATATCATGATATCTAGACTTGTACACTATATATAGCAATGTATACTTCTATGATATGGCAAACTATGCAGCAAATTTTAGAGAATTATACAGTCAGATTCAACAAGCTACAAGAACTACTTTCATTTGACAAAGGTAATGCAAGTCCAAAACATCATGTTGCTTTTATACCAGAAATTCTTTCAAAAAGTTATGTCTAGAGCTGAAAAGTCCAGTATAGCGAACAAATATTAAGTACAAGTCTAAAAATACAACGAGAATAGAAATTCTTTACACAAGCTATTCCAGAACTGAAAAGCAAGTATAGCAAACAAATATGAACTATAAATACTTCATAATTAGAGAGCCAATTCATTACACAAGTGAGATTTTATAAATAATAGTTGAAGAGGGAGACTTCGAGAAGGATAACCTAAAACAAAATAAACAATATTTGTAATTATAAACTAGATATCAGTCCAAGAAACTAGACAAAAACAAGGGATCTAGTATTGATTACAACTATGTTTCAGTGAAAATTTCACAAGCAATCTAACAATATCAGTAAAATAAACAAAGTGAATGGCTTCAATCAATTACAACACAAATCTGAAAATACTTGTTTGCTGGGTGCTAGTACAAAACAGTTAATACACAGATGAAGGATTGAGCATCACTAATTAAGGGTTTTGGGGAAGATTTAATTATCATACATAATTCAGACCTGACCAACTAAATTCACACCACAACAAACTTCAGATCTGTCCTAAATTCATGTAAAGAGAAAATAACCTCTACTTGCAATACCCTACAATTGTTAGGGATTTTAAAACTTATGTATTTGTTAGTTGCTTCAATTTTTTCAAAAAATACATTCCAATATGATATATTTTTCATATCTACTTGTCATTACCATGTTTGCTAGCAACAAAAATGTCAATAACAATAATTTGTCTGTTATGGCACTTGAAAGGAGAGGTAGGCTACTGAGATCAAGTTGCTAGAACATTGATTCTGATTCTAATGCTGAATTAATATTTGCTAACTTAGGTCCCTCGTAGCAGTCTTCTTGATGCTTTAACATCCTGTATGTGGTTGCAAAATACTATTATTCTTATCTTAAAATGAGAGGTTCAAATCAATATAAACTCACTAATGATGGTATGGATTATCATGGCAAACAAGATTTTTGTTACGCCTAGATACTAGAAAATCCACAAGAAAAGAAAGCTTATGTTGGGCGAAAATTTTACCATGGATTCACTACTTTTGTGTCAATACACAAAGATAGTGAAGGATTAACAGATGGCATGATGGATCCTTTAAAAAAAAAAACATTGGAAGTCGTCATTTTTTGAAGAAAAGCTCAAGATAAGGAGTTCAAATTCCCAAGTGATAGACGGGAGATCAATCATATCACATAGATCAGAGTATGTGCAAATCATTTAAGATACCAGAACATGGCTATTATTCATTGCCTAATACTCCTCTCCTGCACTATTAAATGGCCTTTGGGTAAAGTTAATGTATATTGTTTCAATGACTTGCGGATTCTGAGAAATTCAGCAATATTCACAAATTTTCAACTTGGAAGGAGAAACAAGCTTATATGACTGAGACAGAATATTACTTCAGGATTGATATCAATTGATAGCTTGGTATTATCTGAAGTTTACTTATTCAGGTTCCAAGCAACGGTTTGTGGAAGCCTCCTTATCTCTTCAGTACTCAGTAGCTATGTCAGCTGAAATGTGTTAGGAAGCCAGTATTTACTTGTGTATTTCAAAGACATTTGAAATTGCAAAATGCTTATTTTTAACTAAAATAGAAAGGTTTCAGATCACCAATAGAGACAATGAAAAATGGACTACCATGGCATATAAAGCTTATGTAATCAACTTGACAGCAACAATTGTAAGCATCAGATACTAGAATATAGCACAATTGCGCTGGAATCCATACATAAGGATGGTACAAGGAGAAAAGGGATGAAAATCGAATGCTCAATCCCCCATGAAATAAACAGGAACATCTATTTTCTGAAGGAATACTAACGTGTAAAAGAGTGTGGCGACCCAAATCCTTGACTACTCTGTTCCATTCCCCACCCTATTGATGTTATCATCAATAACTACTACATGAAAATTGTTTAATAGTCAGCCCTTGAAGCAGCAAAAAAGCATGCACCCAGATATCAGATCCAACTCTGAGAAGTTGCTTTACCATAACACCATTGACTAGAGGGAATAATCTAAGGTTGTTGATATCCTAGCAGCTCGCCACCCCAATTATTCTCACATTTATATGATAATCTTCTTCTTATCTGTCAATTTATAAAGAGATTATTCATAATTCCATTATAGAAGGAAATGCATATCAAAGATAGAAAATTCACTTAAATCCCCAGTTCAATTTTTGATCCCCAATTCCAGAAATTAAACTTGGAATATGATCACAATTCAATTGAATCACCCCTATAACTCCCTCCCAATATAACTTCACATTTTTGACTTTTTTTTTATTATTAGGGTGACGCTACACTTCATACCACTCGATTTTCCTTTGAGAAAGAACCGCATGGGAAGTGACAAATAGGAATTGGAAACACAAAAAAAAAATGTTTAAGAAAGAGAAATTCATTAAAAGTCACATGAAATTCTTCTACCAATGTTAAGAGGCTTAGTTACAAAGCGTGCCCTCATCCACGGAAAGCAAAGTGAGTTCCTTCAGGCAACCAAAAGTGCATGCCTTTCATGCACCTCACCCAAAGCACAGGAACTGAAAAGCATGCCTTTACTTTTTTCATATAAAAACGTTTATTAATAAAAACAAAAAAACCACGTGTGACCTAATATAACTATTGAAGACTGGAAAAAAGTTGGTGAAAACAAGAATTTTGGGGAGAGAAAATTTTTTCGGTCAATTGTAGATCAAAAACCCTAGCTGCCACATATCTAGACTACCCCTTCACCACCACCATGGTTGCCTTAGTACGCCTCACGCATTTTAAAACTAAGATAAAATGTCTTTTACAAAGGACCACTACCATAAAATGGAACAAACAGTTGGACGAACCTTGACTATTTGATAGTTGGGACTGTTTAACAAATGATGATCATAGTTCGGATTATTATTATCAATTTTTCCTATAGTTAAAATAAGATTAGTTTTATCCCAATGTGTGTGCGTACGTGTGTGTGATTGTGTGCATAGATTGAAGCAATCTCCTCGCCAAGCCAGAGGTACAAGCGACTTGACACCTTCATGATAAAATAAGGGTTCTCTAGAAGTGATTACGTGTCTGAATAACTTTTTGGAGGTAATTACATCTGTATTCTATTATATGTGAAGGACATGCTTACTACTTGTAAGAGCAAGGTGGAGATAGATAGGTCAAAATATCATGGAGTTTGAAACAAAAGACTTGGTAGTGCCAAGAAGATACTAAGTAAGTTAATTACTTAATTAGAAGAGAGATATCAAACCAAAAATTGTTCTTGAATCAGAAAACAGCTACATTGAGTGGGTTATTAAAAGGTTTGGGATGAAAGATGTAAGTCAATGGTGACACCATTCGCTCCAAATTTTAGGCTCTCAAGTAGACAATATCCTTCAACAATGCAAGAAGGCATACAAGGAATTTGTGCCTTATGCTAGTGTTGTTGGCAGCTTAATGTACACCATGTGGTGTGCACGACTCCACATTTCAAAAGCAGTCAATACATGTTAGTAGGTTCATGGAAAACCCAGGTTAAGCACATCAGGAAGCAATAAAGTGGATTCAAAGGCACTTGAAGGGTATTATGGATAAAGATCGAAGCTTTATACATGTCAAATCAGCTGCTTTATAAATTCTGTTTATACTAGTGATCTAGATAGATAACGATCTACGTTTGGTATGTATTCAAAATACATGGTGAAAGCAATCAGACTACATCACAGTTGAGCTAGACATATTCCACATTTAAGAAGCACCAGAAGTTTAAATCTTAGTATCAGAAAGCAGGCTCTTTAAAAGTAAATATTATAGTTGAGGCAACCTTTTGAAATTTTTCAAGACTGGTGAGAAGCAAAATTTTCAGAGAACAGAAGAATTTTCAATAATTGGTGGCACCACAAGCCCCACTACATGCACAGAACCTTGATGATAATAATAATAATAATAATAATAATAATAATAATAATAATAATAATAATAATAACAATAATAATAATAATAATAATAAATAAAAAGATAAAAGGAAAAATAAATTTGTCATAGAAGAGCAGAAAACCCTCAGAAATAAGATATTTCTTCTTACCTCTCAATCCCTTCTCCATCTTCCAAACTGAATAAGTTCTCAATCATTACAAGGGAACCAACTTCCTTGCTCCGATTATCCAACACTATCTGCCAACACTGAACAATTAACGAGAAAATCTAGTTTCCAAAGCAAAGAAAGAAATTAAAAATATAAATGTCAGTGCATGTTAATTCACCTTCAAATATACCAGATCATCAACAATGAACTTTTTCTCTATAAGAACCACTTCTTCAAAGGATTTCCTCATACGACTGTTGTCCTTCTTCCATCTTCTCTATGGTCATCTTAGGCTTGACAGATGATTGGGCCTATTTATAGAAAGTGATCTCATAATTTAACAAAATAATAAGAGCATCCCTTAATACCAATTCTTCATATGCAAAAGGTTAGCTTGACAAGATGAAGGAACCTAAATGGACATTAGACATATATCTTTCCAAAATTTTCTTTGCACCTCTACAGTACAAAAGAGGCAAAAGAAAAAGAAAAGGTTCATGTTTCAAAATTGTGTGTTTCTTGTAACTGAGTAACCTAGCCAACTTCAAATTATGACAATTATAGTGTTCTAAGCAAAGTTGCATTAACTAAAATTTGAAAACCAGAACATCAAAATGTGAAGAATCATTATTAATCAATTCATTCTCGAACATTATTAAATTTTTAGATCACAAACAATCCACAATGACAATAAATAACCCAAAAAATTGACCAATGACAATAAATAACCCAAAAAATTGACCAATGAGACAAAAATGGATAATTGAGATCATTTCTCCCATTTGGTTTTATTTCAATATTCCATTTTTCAAAATCTATTGGAAAGAAGACAGAAAAGTTGCAAATTTCCTGTAAGAATGCAACCACCTAATCTGTTTCATTCTCAGTTTGCCTGCTAGTCATAACAATGGTGTAACTTCACATCATCAGGAATAACTGTTCATGAATCATTATCAGTAGAAAGAATGAACAATTAGAAAGAGAAAGAAGAAGTAAAGTACAAGACAAAAGAGGTGAAAGGGGGAAGCAAAAAAGAAAGAACGAGAGAAATTCACAGCTGTCAATCTTAAGAAATGCTGCGTAACTGATGGGTTGAAGGCTAACTTGAGGATCCAGTACTAAAATGAACTACAGAAGATCCTGACACTAGATAAGGAGGATAGTAGATCCAAAACAGCTCACTAATAGAGCAAGAAATAAGACAGAGAGTTAAAATCCTAAAACTTGGCGTTCAACTATCATGACTAAGGACATGAGAGATGTTTTTCGATTGAGGGATGTTTCATGTCAATTCATCATTCCTTAATTTGGTTATTATTATTCAGGCGATTGGATTGTTTGTTTCCTAAATGAAGAGATAATGGACCAGTAACGAGCAAAGATTATCAGTAAATGGATAAATCTTTCCACCCAAGAAATATTTAGGCGGGTCATGCATGACTTCAAAAATAGAAAATCGTTCAAGCATTGATTCTTCAAACACCAGCCTAGGGTTAATGAATGAGGTAGTGTCAGCAAAAACTCAAGAGAATTTGCCCAAAGGATATAGTAGAGCAACGCCTTACTCTTCAAGTGATGTCCTATCCTAAGGCAATAAACTAACAGAGGATAAGTGGACAAATAAATCTACAAGCCTGCTTTCCTTTATATTATTAACCAAGATAAGCATCAAACAGGAACTAAACAGCAATTATATAACTCCAACTTTCTAATTCATGGTCACAGTATTAGATTAACATATTAAATTTAAAGCAAGCTAAGGACACAAATGGCAACTAAGAGATCCATACCCATGTTTGTTTCAAGTTCATGATAGAGGGGACAAGGACAATAGGATAGCCCTAGTCTCACGTACACATTAGAAATTGGATGTCATTGCAAAGAAACCCACTAAAATAAATTTGTATCCAAGGATCTGAAAATTTCCTGTTCATTTTCTCAGGCATCAGAACAAACTAGTTAATTTAAGAGAAATATGGGTTTGGGTGTTTGGCTGCTCCAACATGCATAGTCCCTTCAACACACTGTGGGGGGAGCCAAGTCAGCAACTCAGCACATGGGTGCTCCACTAAGTAATATGAACCCCTAAGCTTGAAAGACAATGTAGGGGAGGAAAAACTATCATCCGATTCTTAGTACTAAAATATTCTTCTAGCATAAAAATCCTACTATGAAACAACAACAAATACTCAGACTACTGTGTAACAAATACTCAGACTACTATCTCAGCTACTGAACAAAAAATCCTTTGAATTTGTAGCAGTACTCCAAGTCTCCGACAGAAGTTCTCTATCGACTACTCCACAGGTTCCTTTCAAGTGCGAGTCAGATGTCTATCACATTACCTGATTAGGGACTTGAATGAAGGTATGTAGAACAACTCCTAATTTGGTATACTCTCCCATCCGCAGCCACATCTGTGACTGCATCTTCCAAGCTCTACACTCCACTTATCCTCAGATAAGCCAGATTCAGCTTCAAGATCTGTATATTCATATATCCAGAAATTTGCATTTGGGGGTCTGGAAAAGCTTCATCTACTACTGAGACAAACCCTTGGTTGGCTAGAGATCAAGCCTAACAAGATGGTGATGAAATGAAAATAGTTATAAAATTTACCCCACATACAACTCATGTAGTGGGAAGAACAAGACAAAGCACATATATGATAATATGAAACAAGACTTTTCACAAACTGCTTCATCACTTTAATACAAGCAATACTAAAGATTCTCATATATTAATACAATTGCAACATTATGAACAGAATAAGGCAACAACGATACACCCACACTAAACAACTATTCAAGTTTGTCATTTCTTGCAACAAAATCATTATCACAATTCATCTCCGTCACAGCAGATTTTGTCTTTATAAGCTAGGGCAACAAACCTTCAGTGGCCATTCAAGACTCAACAAATGTTAAAGGAAAATCGGTCAAAATAAATACCAACAAGGCAACTGTTACTGGTTGACATTTGGAATTTGCTCTGAGCATCCTTTCAATTATTTTGTGCAAAATGATATTAGGCTTACTGAAAATGAAAAATTATATTATAAAAATAAAATTAAAAAAATCCATCCAAAGTACCTAATATTGGCTTCCCTCACATTTGCACAAACCATTTTAAGCGCTATATTCCTAAAGATTAAATCTCGAGGAGCCCCACATCATTTTGCACTAAAAAGTTGGAAGGTTGTGAAGCTTATAAAAAAATTCAAAGTTCATATTTTTTAGCGGCCTCCAGCATAGTTGGTATTATCCATAGCCAATTTTCCAGCACTAAACTGAATCGCCAATAATTGGACAAGAACACAATCAATAATTCGATGAGAACATCATATCTAATTGGACCAGAGCATCATCAAACACACTCCACCCTAACAAACACGAGTACTAAACTAAACATCGTCAATAATTGGAGAAGAAAACATTTTGGTGCAAAGAATCTCATAACTCTTAACTGGGTTTATGTTGATTGCGTGATTGATACACACATGATTAGGGTTTAAGGAAATGCAACAAGGGTTTTAGAGCAAATCCAAGAACAAATCAAACGAAATAAAGTCACAGACAAACCCATAAAATCTTTAATTAATTTCAAATACTTCATATATAAAAGATAAAATTTCAATGAGACAATAGTGTGTCAGAAATTAATAAATCATACCTTCCGGCAAGAGCTGTAAAAGAAATTGTTAGAGTGAAACCACAGGACTACAGCAGGACACAAATATATGATTACGCTTGTGAGATCGAGGAGTCGGGTATTGTTAAGTACTAGTATTTTGTACGGTTTTCACTAAATTTAAATCTAACACTAGTATTTTGTACGGTTATCAATAAATTTACCCTTATTTTATAACAGTTTTATATAACTAACTCTTATTTATTTTCACTTGCTTTCTCACTTTTGTTGGATCATATCATAGTCCGATATTGGCCTATATGTAAATATGATGAGTCATTATAATTTATTAAACTATCTTTATGTCTAATTTAAGGTGATTTAATTAATATTAAAGGATTTGGGCTTAATGTATTATTAGGTTGTGGGTCTTAAATGTGTAGATACTTGTTTTATAACTGTATTCTATAATGGGCAGAATAACAGTTATAATTTAATATTATAGATAGTAAGTTATGGTCTCCTGATTATGTATATTATGTTTTCCTCCCTTTATCCCATTATCAGAGAGATTTTAGAGTGAAAATCTTTAAGGAGTCACTCACACTTAATACATATCAATTAGGAAGATCTAACTACTCTCTCCAAAATTTCTCTTGTGCAGTGGAACTAGGTAATTATTCTTCCAATTCAACATAATAGATCTTGTTATATGAAATGGTGTTTCACCATTATTTTGCTCCTTCAAGTGGACCAATATGTGTAATTGACAATTCTTTACTCTAAAATATTTCCTTTACAACCAAGAATTTGAAAGTTACAAACTTTGACTTTCTTGAACTCTTATTGTTTTTAGAATATTGCACAGCGGAGTTGTTGTCACAAAATAATTTAAGTGGTCTTTGAATAAAATCCACTATATGCGGTCCCATGACAAAATTTCGCATCCATATCCCATGATTTGATGCCTCATGACATGCGATGAATTCTGCTGCCATAGTGGAAGATATTGTAATGGATTGTTTGACACTCTTCCATGAGACAGCACCTCCTGCTAACATATAAATTAAACCAAAAGTATATTTCATTGCATCAATGCTTCCACTAAAATCAGAGTCAGCATACCCAGAGATCTCAATTTTATGTGACTTCCTATATGTGAGCATGTATTTCTTCGTTCTCTGTAAATATCGTAAGATCCTTTTGACTGCTCTCCGATGTTCTAATCCTGGATTGCTTAAATAGCGTCCCAACATCCCTGTGACGTATGATATGTCTAGATGAGTGCAGACTTGAGCATACATCAAACTCCCTACTAGCAAAGCATAAGGAATATTTTCCATTTCCTTTTTCTCAAAATCATTCTTGGGGTAGTGATCAAGACTAAGCTTTTCTTCCTTAGCTACAGGGGTTTCTCCTAGTTTACAGTTTTGCATACCATATATTTTTAACATATTTTTTATATAACTCTCTTGTGATAATCCAAGAATACCCCGAGACCGATCCCGATGTATTTTAATGCCTAATACAAAAGAGGCGTCACCAAGATCTTTCATCTCTAAAATCTTTGATAAAAATTCTTAATTTCACGCAAAAAGCTTATATCGTTACTAGCAAGCAATATGTCAACAACACACAAAACCAGAAAAATATATTTCCTCTCACTAAACTTGTGGAAAAATGCATTCATCAAGCAAATTCATCTCGAAACCAAATGAGAGAATCACTTGATGAAACTTCAAATACCATTGTCGAGACGCCTGCTTGAGGCCATAGATGGATTCCTTGAGTTTACAAACCTTCTTTCGGTCACCCACCATAAAGTTTTCAGGTTACTTCATATAAATTGTCTCATCAATATTACCATTGAGAAAAATTGTCTTGACATCCATCTGATGTAACTCAAGATCAAAATGAGCTACTACTGCCATTATAATCCTTAAAGAGTCTTTGGAAGAAATAGAAGAGAAAATCTCTTTATAATCGATGTCTTCCTTTTGTGTAAAACCTTGCACTACTAGACGAGCCTTAAATCTCTCCACATTGCCATTTGAATCCTTTTTGTTTTAAATATCCATTTATTACCAATAGGTTTTATACCTTCTGGCAATGGCACAAGATCGCAAACATCATTATCTTTCATGGATTGTATCTCATCATTCATGGCATTACGCCATTATTGAGAATTTACACTTTCCATAACTTGATGAAAGTTGACCGGGTCATCTTCCAATACCATGGATTCAAACTTGTCATTTGTGGCATTTATCCACTCTCGAGAGGTAGAACTTTCATTTTCTTGAAGATATACAATTGATGCGCTCGTTTTAGAGCACGGTTACAACCCCGTTGTAGTGTTAAGTCTCGCGGTTTTAGATTGATTTTATATACATTACACTTGATTTTACCTTGATCTTGTCTTCGAGTTGTTTTAAGGTCATTTCAGGTGTTTTCGATGATTTCAAGGTGAAGTGCGACGTATTCGAGGCTTTGACACTCTATCAAGAGGTTAGAAGCGCGTATTGCAGCTTAGGCATGCATTCCAAGTCATTCCCGAAGATCCCACAAAGTTCGAAAGCCATTAGAAATTCGAAAAAGTTGTAAAGCAAGAATCAGACTCAGATTCGACTGAATCTGACAACCATTCGGTCGAATGAAAGTCCAACATGGAAGCATGTGCTTCATTCTCACTAGGAAGGCCGAATGGTAGACATTCGGGCAAATGATGTTCCATTCGCCCGAATAGAAGTCCCATTTGGGCGAATCGCGCACAGAGAAGAAAACATAGATGATCACCATAGCTGCTAGAATAGGCGAATGGAGCAACGTTCGGGAGAATGGTGTTACATTCGGGCGAATGGGTCACCCATTCGGACGAATTGATCTGTTTTTCTACGGAAATTTTACTTCTTCTCTAGGCCAGCCCAAGGGAATTTTCGGGCATTCGAATTTCCTTTGTTTTAAGTTATAAATACCCCACTTTCTGTAGAGAGGGGAACCCTAATTTTTCATTAGTTTTAGCTTTGATTAGCCTTTAAGCCTCTCTTAGTTCATTAAGCCCTAGTTTTCAATTTTCTGTTTTCTCAAACTTTTGTACTCCAAGATTTCGACTTTATAGTTTGGATTCTAATCATGGATATTGCATTCAATCTTCATTGAGTTGTAAGTATCAATTTCCTCTTTGCTTTTAAGTTCGTTTTATTGCATTCAATGTCTAGCCTAATATTTACTACTTATCTAGAATAATTTATGCTTTATCTTTACTCTTGTTGGTTTCTTTTGATGATTATTATCTATTGTGTTTGTTTTATTGATTATCATCATTTCATACATCCCAACCATGTGTGAGTAGTTCTCTTTGGGGATTGATTAGTGAAACCCTAGGAAAGGTTATGTTCTTCATTGTTTAAGATTAGAGGAATGATGATAATAAGTAGCCCTCGAAACCCAATGCGAATCTTGTCCTGTAACTCCCTTGGAGACATATGGAGATTATAGGTCATTCGATGTGATTTGTGGAATCACCAACTTCCTCTCGCATACTTGGGTGTCCATACTAGTTATTTTTTGATTTCCTCTAACCTATCATGTTCTCTTTTAAAATCACCTTCCTAGGGTGAATCCAATTTCGTCCCCATTTTCTCCCTTTGACTTTCATCTTTAGTTCATCATGCTTTATATTTTTGTCATTAGTTTTAGTTGCTTTTCAAACCAAAAAGTCTCGTTATGTTAAGAAGCAGAGTGTATTGTTAACCTTTGTCCTCGTGGTTCGAGCCCCTACCCCACTATACTTGTGTGGTTTGTAGGTTGTTATAAGTATTGTTTGGTTCAAGGTTTAGCATAAACGACTGCAAAAATCTTGTTATCAACAATGTAATCATCCAATAATGCACTTCTTCTCTCTTTAGTGGATCTCATTGCTTGTACTTAATTTTGGAAGAGATAGTGCAGATGCGGGAGTTAAGTGATGAAGTTGAAGTTAGATTTGGGTATGCTTTAAAGCTCCCTGAAACAAATCCTTGCAACATAAGCAAACCAAAAACTAACCTTAATCAAATTACTTGGAGTACTAAGCATGAAGTAAGCGTTAAACTCTCCAGACTAGTGTATCCAATGCACAAACCTAGCTCCAGACTACCCAAAGAGGTCAGTATCCAATGCTGAGTTGGAGCATTGGATTCCTAATCAAGCGTTCAATGCCCCAAAGTTGAGCATTTTTCTCAAAAGCGGTCCTAAATCCTTGTAGCTAATTTTTCACCCTAGCAGAAGATACTCTTTCAGTGTTTGACGCTGGCCTTGGGTGTTTGAAGCATAACCTTAGCATGATGCTCTAAGTTAGTGTAGGATGCTCATATTTCCAGATCACTTTGCATTACAAATACCCTCGAGTTTTATAACATTCCTTTCTTGGCAAAGAGAAAGGGAAGGAATCACTTCGTGCTAGTCCCTATGATTTGCGTCATCAATAAGGATTGGCATTGCGACTTAACTAACCTCATACTATTGGGGTCTAAAAGGGTCATTGAGGAATTATCACCAAAGTGATAAAGGTGATTTAAAAGCCTACTTGGTTAAAATCCCAAGTTTTGACTCCGGTAAATGGTCTTAAATTAACAAAGATGGGTTTAGGAATAAGTGATCTTGAACTTGCATATCTTATTGTGATGAACAACTTTAGATTAATATTTTATTATCAAATGCACGAATAAAGAAGCAAATCTAGATTAAATGGGTTTATAATTTTAGAATCATATAAACATCTAGGTTAGGTGATCACTTCCTTAGAGTCCTCAAATTTAAGGGGTCGTACATCAATTTGTCCAAAGATTAATCTTATTAGGCGTGATTGCACTTTAATAGGTCTTGAATTCGATGGAAAAATGAAAGGTGATCAAATCATTTTCAACGATATAAGGTTCTTGCTTAAATAAAGTGCAAAAAATTTGCATAAAGCAATAAAAGTGCCATATATAAAGGTACAACATTGAAATATGATGTGTATTATTTGTGCATGAAAAGTTGAAATTTTCCAATCAAAAGAGAGCTTAAAGAATAAACTTCTTCCCATGACATAATCCAACTTAAGTTATGAAGCTTAATCGATTTGGTTTAGAAGACTCATTTTGGATTGGTACTACAATATCATTGATTGTAAAATGAAAAGGTAAAACATCAAATATGATTCATGACGTGAACGTAAGAAATGAGCCTTTAATTAACACTTAAACAAATCATTCAAGCATAATAATTTCCAAAGGTTTGCTCATGAAAAGATTGATTAATTGATTGGATTTAGTGGAAGTGAAGATGTTCAACCTCTACATGATAGCACGATTTTTATTCTTGGTTTTAATGCCTTAGATGATCTCTTTTTATCACATTTCCTCCGTATTTTTCTCCTTTATGATCTTTTATTTCATATATTTTGATATTGCTCTTTTCGGGTATGCTTTGCTTTGTTTTGTAGGATTTTGACGTAATAAGAGCTCTCTTGATATCGTAAGCTTATCTCTCGACTCATGGTTGAAGTATACGCGTCTATTATTAGCCTTGTCTCAGGGATTTTTGAAGACCTTATGCAACGTGGCTACGGCAAGTCATTGATTGTTCCATGCAAAATGCGGCTAGTGAAGTTTAGCAAATGATGATTATTACAACACACACCACAACATCTTTGTGGTCCTTCAAGCCACACCGCAACACCTTGGCGGCCGCTAGACAATAATTATTTTTGAAGCCCAAAAACCTAGTCATAAAGCTATATTTAGGTTTAGTGTTTTAGGGGACTTGAACTTCTTTTGGCCATCAATTCCCACGCCACTTTTCTAGACTTTGGGAGAGTTTTATATTCTTAGTTTTAGTATTCATGAGGGGGGAGTTTTTAGTTTTCATTATTCTTAGTTTTTAGTTTTGATTTCTTTAGCTTTTGGTTTTTAGTTTTGTTCTTTCTCTTTGGCAACTATGGAAGAAAAGCTTTGGTGTTCAACAATCTTTTGTTATTTTCAATCAATTCGATTCAAGTATTGTTCTCTCTTCTCTAATCTCTTATTATTATTGTTATTATGTCTTCTCTTATTCATTGTTTTGTTTATTTAGTTATCATGTTTGAGTAGTTTCATAATCTAGGGTTAATGTTAAACCCTAGCATGAATTGATGTGCTATTAATTTTCAAATCCTGATTTTGATTAGTTCGCGATTCATTTATCTTAGGGTTGGTTTTATTATCGATGAATGACTAGAAATAGTATTTGTTGAATGTGATTAGGTTACAACGAAAGTTGATCCTTAATCGAATTTAAAACCCTAATTTAAGATAAAGGAAATCACTACGAAAGTATTGATGGAATTTGTTAGGATATTAAGATGATATGCTTAAAGTCTTTGAATTTCATAAGTATTTGAAAATAGGTATGATTGCATTTTTGAAGAAGTCATTGATTGATTGAAAGAAATCATTGGTATTGATTATGGTGTATCTATCATATGAATTGTTTAGTAATTGAATAAGGAAAGAAGAAATTGTTATTGCATTAGTTCTTGCTAGCGGAAATACCTAGTCCTAGATGTCTTTAGTTTGTATTCTTATTAATTAGTAATAATATAATCACTCTTTTCTCTTACTTATCTAGTTTTACCAATGTAAAATTTAATTAGTTGGATTGTCGTTTCTCTGTGGGATCGACCCACCTATCACTACGTTATATACTGATTAGGAGGACTAGTTAGGTTTTTATTTTTGTTAAGTATGCGACACACCTATCACTACGTTATAGACTGATTAAAAGAAAAAGGATAAGAAAAGATATAAAACAAAAGGCAAGACAAAATAAAGATGCAAAGAGACAGGTTTGCATTATTTAAGAAATGTCAATATTTGAAAGCAGTTAGGAATTAGTAAAGGCATCATAAAAATAAATTTAATTTTCATTACTAGTTAATAAACTTGCAGATATTCGGAACACGCTTTTGCTTTAAAATCTTCAGAATATCTAGTAAATGATGATGCTATTGCCATATTATAATAAGCAAAGGAAGATGCCATATTATATATTTATACATACATTCCTGAAGATGAAACAGTTGGAGACTTGGTGCAGCCTCAGAATTACACATAGCTTTTGAAGCATATAGTACAAACAATTGTAGTCCTTGTGACCTAATATACCCAGACAACTCTTGATGTTGGAAGAACTACTCAACTCACCCTTTGTTGAAGACATTACAAATGCTACATAATCCTTACATTAGATTTTCAATGATACATTAATATAAAATTACTTCACTACTCCAAAACCTTAAGTCACAACAGGGTCAGGAAAACAAAGTTCTAAATGCTAGCATTGATCTACCTAAATTCAGAATTTCCACAATGTACAGTCTACCAAGCTAATCAGAAAGAGTCCTACTTGATCTTGACTAATCACCTTTCTGTTGGCATATTTCAGGTTCTGTCTCAGGAGACCCTTGTGAGTGGCATTGGTCGTCTGTAGCAACTGACATGTCTAAGTGGCAACACTGATACCTGGAATTGCAATGCTGTTGAGAAGATGCACTCCTTCTTCACTCATCTGCTGAACTTCTGCAGGTGATAAAATACGGATGCATCGAACACAGCTTACAAACTCCCTGCATAGATGATTAGAAAGATAGCACCAATATCAGACATTCAGAATACTGCACTAAAACACAAGATATATGTCAGAAAATAATTTCCAAAATCAGCTCCTATAGGCCATTATGAGACTGTATAACCCAGAATGTTTTCCTTATAACCAACCATACAAGCTACTTCCAAAGTACATAGCTTTCAAGGTACATGTGCATACTAAGAATTCATTATTGATAGCACTTGGGTTCTTAAGTGTTCAATAATATGATAAGGATTGTCTTTTTGAGACAACTAATAAATTATGGTGTCAAGTATTGGTTGATGCAACAAGGAAATTTGCAAATGAAAGGAGCGTTTTATGTTTTCTTTAAGAATGCAACCAATATCACTTCTTGTAAATCGAATGAAAAAGAGAGCAAGATATAAGATGTTGCAAGATATACAATTGTTTTCCCTATTTTGATTCAAGATTGCTGAGATTAAGCTCAAAGACAGTTCAAGCAGGATCATTTGCATAATCATAACCATAAAGGGTATGTTTAACCATGCCAAAGAAATGAAAGAAGTAAATGGAGGTAAACTTACTCCCAAGGATCATCTCCAACCAGCAGAACATCATTCTCAAAGTCAACATAAACTAACTTCCAACCTGACCCTCTTGGTTCATTGAGCAGTCCTTCTAATCCAAACATACGTTCAATAGCAGAGCGCAATTCTTCATAGTCCTTATAACTTGTCACATCAATTGATCGCCCTACTGATCCTGCCTTTTGTACCTATAAGGAGAAACCCAAAGTCAAACACTAGTGCACCAAAGCAAGAAGTTGAAGAAATCCTCCATTAAACATGGAAAACTATCAAACATATTTGAAATCCTTTCCCCGCTCTTCCTCTAGTCTATCTCTAAACAGCTCACTGATGGTAAAAGTAATGAGTTCGTGAGTAACACATGGAAAGTCGCATATTTATGGTGAGGCAACTTCCTCCCTAAGTTTCGTTACCACTAATACAACCTGCTAATCGAAATTATGAAGAAAAACACTTAAGTGAGAGTAGAGTTACATTGCCATGGACAGAGATATATAACTTTCCTTGCAATATTACACACAAATACATTACCATTATCATTTTTAACTTTTTACCAAATGGGGCATAAAGAGGAAGGACTCTTTTTAGTATTGAAATCTAATTAGCACAAACCTTTGTATATGTACGCATGGGAGGCACCACTTGCTGCCAGGAATTGTTTTGCAAAAGATTACTCTCATCAAAATCCACATTGCTCGAAGATGTTCCACCTGAATTATTTTCAGGAAAGTCTTGTAAGAAAGCCTGAGAATCAGCTAGGCTGGCTGATGTAATCTGAGATTGAAGATCCTGGCTTGAACTGAAGTTTCCCACTAAACAATCTGAAGAATACTGCAAACTTGCCTCCTTAGAAGGACACAGCTTATAGAAAACAGCATCTGAGATGGATGCATCAACCATTGCATTCCCACCATTACTCACATCTAAGTCCAGGCAGCTATATATCCCACTCTGATTATTGGTTTCATCAGACAACTGGGAATATGAACCAATTTGTTCTGATTGATTTGTATACCTCAGGTTCTGATTTTGATCCCATAAATCTTGACCAACAGAAGGTAATGAAGGATCAATAACTTCTGAAATCGTTGATGAAGAATAGGGTATCCAATCAGAAGCATCCAAATACGGAAACAAACCACTTAGACTAGAAAGATCAGATGGTGGCACATCAGTCAATTGAGACTGAAGTACAGAGGGCAGAGCTGGTTGTTGCATTAGTTTCTGACTGTTAACTTTTAAATCAATGTTTTGTTGGGGTGGTGAATTAGAAGAATTGAGAGTCTCTCTTTCCTCGTTGCAATGCCCAGTAGAAGCAAGCTGGCTTAGCTGAGGTTCTGACTTTGTTTTTACAGCATCCATTGTAGGCTGGCTTGTCTTGCTAGCTTGTTCCATACCTAACACATTTCCCACTTCATGTTGGTTAAGATGCCGTAAAGGATAATTTGGAGCAGAAACATTCTGTGAAGAAACTATCTGGGGTTTCTGCAGCGTTGCAGCCTCAAGTTTTGTCTTAGTTTCTTGAAGTATTGGTGGCAGTGTACATGAAGATAGCGTGGAAGGATAGCTCATACTCTCCGGCCGCATAAGAGCCTTGACCAACTGCTCTGACCAAACATTTGGAAGTGATGCATATGAGAGATTTGCAGCAGCAGCAAAATCTGGGAGTTGAATGAAAGGCCTCTTTATTGAATTTCCCCACTCGAACTCTCCTCCTGAGAAAATGTCCAAATAAATATATTAGAAACTCCATAGATGAGACACTTTGGCATCATTAAGGATTCAACAAGATGCAATCAACTCACCCAAAAATCCAGGGTGGATGGGCCTCTTAAAGCCAGAAGTCAGTGAAGGAAACAGGAAGAGACTCTCGGGGGTCTCAATTTCCCATGCACTCACTCTACTCTGCTTATCACCACATCCTGGTTCATCCCACTCAACCTGTTCTTGGCATGATATAACAAATCAGGGGTCAAACTAGGGAAAGTTGCAGCAATTCAACATACTAGTAGTCTTAGGCTCTATTCACTTTAGCTTATATTTGCTGAACTTAATTTATTTTCTTATTTATGCAGAACGCAACTTATTTTACTGAACTTGTCTTATTTTTGTTGAAAATTATCCAAATAAGCCAAAAGAACAGAGCCTAGACATTTGAATTGAAGAGAAGACAAAGTTATCCACCTGCAGATTGCGCCATTTTGAACCAGGCCATCTCAGTGGATCCAAGTCACTAATGCCAACTAATGTCCCCATATATCTGGAAGATAGAGTAAACATAAATGAAACATCATTATGCTTAAAAACACAATTATCTTCATCTTAACTTCATAGACCTAAGCAAATTTGAGTTCTCCTTCAAATTTCTTTCCCCACTTTACATTCTGTTTCACGATTACCAAGTAGCAAGAATTATACTCCTACCTTCTTTTACCCGACTCCTCCGTCTCAAACATCATACCAAACCTCATCCCTGAAGACACTTGTGTACCGTATACTGCCTTCCGATATTTGCCTGCAGGAATAACAAATTCTGTAGGACATGCCCTACATACAACATTATATATATTACAGGTAATTTAAATTCTATCTCCAACATAAAATACAAAAGAAAATCTGGACGAGCTCAAGAAAAATAAAACACTGCCGATACCTAGGATTATAGAAAACAGTGAACGGGGTAGTGTTAGCAGCAGCATGTGCTGCCGCAGCAAGAACACCTATGTGCATGCTGTCTGCTGAAAGAACAGAAGACGGCAGAGTTGTTGTCTGGCGATTTGCACGCCTCACACCAATCATCAATTGACCCTTATCATCTCTAAAAATTGACAAACAAAAGTCAGAAATACATAAGAAAAACATATTTGCAAATAAATAAGATCCAGTAGGAACAAATTTTATCACACAAGGACACACTTTGAGACAAAACAAAACGGAATTTTCAATCTAAGAGGATGAAAGAGAGAATGTAACAAATTTTCCATAGAAGGTACAATCACTTTTCCACAGACAATGACAAATGTAGCTCAATTGTAATGAAATTGTAGCAGTAAAATAAGCAATTAAAACACAATCCACAAGGAACACTGCTTCACTCTTGAAATGTTGAACCAATGAGTGTTACTATAACTTACTTCAATCCTAGATATATGAGTTTCTTACCGGATAAACAAAACTGCATCCCCTGCACGAAGTCTCTTAGAGCCAACAAAAACACTCCACCCAGTTGTTAAAAGGTGTCTTTTTGGCTGCCCTACATAGAGAAGAAAAAGAATAGATAGGGTTATACACAAAAGGAACTTTCAAGATCAAATATGAACAAAATTTCAACAACTTGAGACCAAACAAGGCAAGGGAATAAAAACAGAACACTAACCTCGGTAGATATGCCGGAATGTCCATGTGTTATCATGTAAGTCTTTAACAACAAGCTCTTGAAATGGAGGTTGCATAGTATAATCCTGAACATTAGCATTCCAAATATCACCTAAATTGATTATGCTAACATACAATCTTGAATTTGAATCTCTATGCTTAATCACTTAAATATATTAATGTTTCAAAAAAAAGATTAACTCCTAGATGAAAAGGGTATGCCTTACCAAAGGAGGAAACAGCTTTTCTGCTGCTCGGCGGGGCACAGAAAAACCTCCATGAGTACTGGTATCACTTGCAGTCAGAGTCTTACAAAAGAATTCAGTTGGATGCTTGCTAGCCTTCAACCCAAAATCAGGTATGGGGAAAACATCCTTTTCCTGAAAATGTGGTAAAGAATCTTTCACTAGCATATTAAGCTGACCAAAAATAAGTGTGTGATCAATTTAGCTATGTCCAAGAGTAGATAAAATCTTCAGGAGTATGAGCTCTTACAGTTTTGATAGGCTGAAGACTCATTTGGGCAAATATCTCGTCAGTCTCCTTGTCCGCCTAAGATATGAGGAACATAAAGATGAACACCGAGAAAAGTTGAAAACAATGGCTACAATCTTTGTAACTTGATCAGAAAAATTGTTCATGAGCTGAGAAGATTCAACCAAGAGGGTTATCACATACATGAAGTGTAACATTGTGAACTTGACACATCAGTTGAGACGGAAGATTTGGGTAGTTAATCTGAGAAGTTGCTGGACGCTTTGTGGACACTGCCACCTGCAGTGATAAAGAAAAACATCTAAAGGCTTAAAGCAAATAAAAACTCAAGTACTAAAAATTACAATGCGTAGAAACCAAATCATCCATTCGGAGTTAACATGCGATAGATCTACATAATTGCGTAAAATAGACTAATATGCATAGTAAACAGGGTGCACATGTACGAAAATCAAGGTAAACCTCAAAAGAAGAACCAGTCTAATAACAGCCTTCTCTTCAGTGTTTGATGAATCTTGCACGTCCTAGCACACCTCAATAGAAGTACAAAAATCCATTATCCACTACTCAGCATGCATCTTGTCTTGAGATAAATGTGTTGGGTAAAGAACCATACACCTCAGGTGGAAAACAAGCACTTGGGTCACAGGCTCAGTGGCTCACAACTATGAGCTTGCTATCAAGATGATGAGGAATATGACCTTCAGTAGAAAATAGAAACTTTTGATGCAATTCCATAGTGACCACAATTTAATAGCATTCTGCAGCTTTCCAAAAAGGAATGTTCATTGTGAAATGACTACTAATCTTGTTAGAATTTGGGTAGGTCTAGCAGTGTAACTATGATTATACAATAAACTTTTGAAGTGGGTTTGATTGTTAACTCCTACTACACGAGTTGATTACTAGTAAAATGCGGGGTCAAGGGGAGTTTAATACACCTAGTTAGCCACAAACTAACTTTTCTAACTAATTTGTAACATACACACAAATTTCTATTTAATACTTTGTATATTGTTTTTTTGATATAAAGAGAACAGTAAGTGACAAGGCAACAATTGATATAGACAGGATTTCATCTCGGATCTTGGATACCGCCCTCCGAGACTTGAACCAACTAAACAAGTTGGCATCCATAATATTCCGTCTATTATAAATGTTTAAGACATGCAAAAATTGACAATGTAAGACCAGAGTTGGAGTGAGGTTCCAAAATAAAATTGATGTTAGGTATCGAGGCAAATCCTCCTTGAAACATCAATGCAAGCATGAGCTAAAAAATTGACAATCACGCAGTCCGCTAAACCAGAATGGCACAAAGAGACTGAATAGAAATACCATATAAGGAAGGATGAAAACTTTTGTGTAACCATCACTTCATAAATGCTACCCTATCGATAGTAAGCATAAACATAGACCCAAGCTACATATAGTCAGCAATCATGACAGTACTCTTCCTTTTTTCTAAATGCTTGTAACAAACGTTTCGAATTTTCCAAATTCTCACAGTATATTCCTTGGTTTCAGTTTAGAAGTGGGATTAGTTGGTATTGCTAAATGATAAGAATTTTAAGAAGAGTAAACAATAACAATCACATTATTTTTAAAGCTTTGATCCAAAAGGATGGGTTCGATAACACAATGAAGATGTCATCCTCATAAGTCACTCAGCTCCAGTCTCCCACAACTTCCTTTAATAGCTCCATTAATCCAACTCTCCATTCTCATAAATAATAATACCAAATTAAATCCATTGATAAATAAAAGAGGTGCACGAAAAACCCAAGACAAAAGCATAACTTTTGAGACAGAAAGCCATTAACTTCAATTTCATAAATATACTGGCAATAATGACAAAGTCATTGGTGAAGACCACCATCTTAAGAAGATGATATCCCACCTACATAGGAGATGTACAAATGTACAATTCAACCTATAACTCATGAATCCTCTTAATAAGGAAACTATTAGCTACTCAGTCATTTTCTTTTCATTTGTTTATTGCGCAAATAATAATGCAAACATAAATTTCAAATATTTTTAATCGTGTATTTGTAAAAATTATAAAAAAAAAAACTAATATATGGAAAATAAACAATGAGATGAATTTATCAAAATCCCAAATAATATGTTTCTAGTATAGAAGAAGAGAGAATTCATATTTAGAGTTTAACTCTAAAATTATATATTTTAAATGGGAAGAAAAAAAATAAACAAGGAAAGCAAGTTGGCCAACAACTAAGAGCATATTAATAGAAAAAGAAGGGAAAAAAAAAAAAGATTAAGCACAAAACATAAATCAGCCAAGAAATTTCTGAGTCAAACCTGCTCAATATGCCCTTGTGGGAAGTAATAGACAAGACTTCCTACTTGAGGTAAAGAAACAAGAGGACCAGCACAAGCATGCCAAAGCTCCGAGCTTAATGGCTTCCTGGCCCCTATCAACACATTCAAACAAATTCTTATTACTCCTTGAACAAGCCTCCAAAATATAATTAAGAATACGGAAAAATGAATAGATTAATAACAAGCAAACAAAACAGTTATTCTGGACAGTTCATTTGGAATAAGCAACAATAAAATCTAAGTTTCAACGCCTTATGTTACTGAAATTGTTCAGCTTTAAAAAAAAATTAGTAAATGTCAATTAGCTTAATTTGTTAAAATCTTGAAGGGTTTTATCTCAGACGTGGTATCAAATCCATTACATCCCCTCAGGATTAAGTTGTCACATACTCGCATAACTAATTCAAATTACCCTATCAATACGACAACTAATTTAGGAAAAAAGAGGATAAGTACAACTTGTAAGTCTTAAACCAAGATGCTATAAATTCTATGAGGATCAAATTGTTCTTTAACCATATCAAAACAATTAAGCGTGAACTTTACAAGTTTATATTATCACCATTTTAACAAACACAACACTGGTAAAAAATATTAACCGTAAGAAAATGACATATAATCACATCAAATCAAATTTTCTTCACATATCTAACAAAATAGATGGGTTGGTTTAATTCATAACATAATTCATCATGTATAAAAATAACATATACAAGTAGGATTTTGTTAAAACCGAAAAAGTGTAATAAGGCAATCTTTCAGGCGGAAGGAAGTAATAATGATAAAGAAACAATCAAAAATCAGAAAAAGAAAAAAAAAATCAAGATCATAATTCATAAACATAAGACTAACCAGAATGGTCTTGCATTTCCTTCAATAACTTCATTTCTTCGAGCAAAGTTGAAGGTCCTCCTGACCCACCACTTCCTCGTACTCCTGCATTGACCTTCTCTTCCACTGAACAACCCATTTACTTAAAAACCTCGGCTTCCTTCCCCTCTCCTCTCCTACAACTCCAACTTCAACAACGCAACACAAACTCAATACTCCACCATTCACAACCCAAAAAAAACCCCACTCTTTATTTTTATTTTTTATGCAGAAATACAAAACACCCACTTCCCCAAAAAAAAATCTGATCTTTCACCCTCGCAGCAGAAAAAGTATTACCCTATGCTCAAAAAATTCCATCAAAGAAGAATTCTCTGAAAAAACAAAGAGAGGGAACGAGGAAGAAGTGGTGAAAACATACAAAATGTAACGAACAAAAACCTGCAAAAAAAGTGGGAGAGCTAAGACTGTAATCTTCTTGGTGGGGCCCTAATCATGGTGAAAATAATCCCCATCATCTTTGATTGAAAAAAAGGAGAATTTTTTTGGGAGGGGCCTGCCAGTTTTCATCGATTCTAGCACGCCTATCAAAAGCGTGAGCTTGCACAGTTTTTTGCTCTCCTTTTTTCTAATTTTTTGAGGGTTTTTCTGTGAAAATAAAATCATACGTTAAAGGTTGCAACTTTTTTTATATAGTTGATCAAACACTTTGTATAGTAGAACTTTGGAAAAAAATATAAAAATTATAATCTGATAACATATTAATATAGTCTGAGTATTACATAATATATCTTTGGTAATGCATTTTTGGTTATGTTTTTGTAATGTTTTGAGGTGTGTTGTGTGTATGGAGGGGGGATTTTTTAGAGGGAATGTTGAAATTATTAGCAGCTTTAAACAAAGAAAGAAAAAGGGTAAACAGAGACGAAACGAGATGAGATGAGAAGAGAAGAAAGAGATGGGAAACCCCCAATGTTCACATGAAATCAATTGTGCTTACTTAATACTTACTTAGTACTTACTCAGGAATTATTATGAAATTAGATGAGAGTGATTTTTTTACCATTATTTTTTTTAATTGGAGATTTTTTGGATGATAAAAAAAAGTACGAAACTTTATTTATACGTGAAATATAATAAAGGTAAGTTACTCTTTGATATAATAAAAGTTAGTTTTTAAAATTACTAAAAATTAAAATATAATATATTGATTAATATATTTTATTATATATTGAGATATAATAATCTTATTATATATTATATCTATCTTTTGCCGAAGAAACTAAATAGAAGACGTACGTTTAAGGGGAAGCCGAGGTAAGTGGGAATCGAATGTTATTTGCGGTGTATTTTAGCACGTGGTTTACGAGGTACTCTTGCGTACTGAGTTTTTGCATTGATCGGATAATTTTGGTTCTCTGCAATTTCGAAGACCTTTTTTTTTTCTTTTTACTGCCATCTGTTAGATTTGTCGTGATATTAAATGAAAGGTAACTTTCTTCGACTGATGGATTCATTTTTATTTTTTAAAAAAATTCAAATGTATATAACACTTTTACTTTTTGTACGGCTACATCCTTGACATAAAATTTGTGATAAATAATATTAATGACTGTTTAATTATATGTGTAAGTGTATAACTATTAGGTAGTAAAATAACGTAGATAATAGCTAGATTAGATGGTTAAAAGATCGGAGGATAGTATTCAAAATGTGAGATCGAATCCCGTCTACGTTATTTGTTGTCTTGTAATTTGCGGCTCTTTTTACATAAAAAATGAAAAGTATGTCGAAAAATGATCATGGACAGAGGTGCACTAAAAGACGATGGTCATTTTCTACCTAGAATATAGTGTTTGAGCCCTAAAAATTTGTCCCCTAGCTTGATCCAAATCTTTTTTATTTAAATAAAATATAATTCGACAAGCTAAAATGAGCTTGAAATAAAAAAAATAGCATAATTTGAATTATACTAAATTATAGTAATGTAGATGTGGCTTTTTTTATGTCCATAGCGTCTCTTTCTCTTCTCCTCTATTTTTCTCTCTTAGTGAACAGTGCTCACTGTGCACTTGGTTCAAAACGTATAACACAAACCACGCACATCAGTAATTGAGGAAAGTATGCAATGTATATGGAGATAAATGTATTGTACACATGCAGTTTAAAGTTTTCCACCAAAAGTCATTATTAATGCTTTGTAAAACTAAATGATGAAGCATTGAGATTTTATTATTTTGCATTGGAAATATAAGAATAACAGACATATTGAATTCTATTTGTTTTATTTAATTTGCATCACATTTAAAAATCTGTCGATTTTTTATTTCAATATATTCAGTACACGTACACAACTATCGAAAATATTATGTACATTACATGATATGTATATGTATATCACTTATTATCGAAGTTGTACATTACAAAGTTATACGATATACATCCGTGTCATTATGATTATAATATGGAAACTCAAAATTTAAATGTACATATCATTCTTATAAATGTACATATATATTGTACATTACACGAAGAGTTATTGTTGTATATTTGATAGATTTTAATGTACATTGTACGCACTTTCAATGATCATAATATATTGTATGTAGAAAGAAGGAAACGAAAAAGTCATGTGAACCAAGATGTTTAATGTACAAAATAATCAACTCTAATGTACATTATTCACATTTCTTATGTTCATTACAATAAAATCAAATGTACATGTAAAATTTCATATGTAGCAATTTAACACTATGTGCAATAGGATGTTTAATGAACAAAATACTCAACTTTAATATACATTACTCACATTTCTGATATTCATTACATTCGAAATCAAATGTACATGTAAAAGGTTGTTCATATGCCACCAATTTTTCACTAAGCATATGCATCAAGCTGTTTAATGTGCAAAATACTCAACTTAAATGTACATTATTCACATTTTTAATGTAGAGTATTGATGTGAGAAGCTGGTGGAAAACTTAAGGGATACACATCATTTAAGGTGAAAAACGACAAACAACTAATTTTTCTAGCTCTAAGGATATCACTTCACTTAAAAGCAATCACAAAGAAATCTTAACTTCTTGAGAAAATTCTCGTTTATTCAACACATAATCTGATTCAATTCCATGGCCTAAAAGGCCTATTTACACAAAAATATTAGAGCACCTAAGACTCCTAATTGGATTATACTAAGATTCTTTTAGAGCACTAAGACTTATCTAGAACTCTAAATACATGGACCATATCAGAATTAGAGTTTAATTAGACTTGGACTAACTCAAACCCAACCTTATACTAACTCTTTTAACCCTAACTAACCTTATCTAATCTAATGTTCCTAAATATTCGAAATTAAGTTTTCTTTTGTTCTAATGATTTTCAAATTATCTAACAATAAACTAATAATCCGAAAATCCCAAAACATGTTCTAAAATAATTTTTGGACTTATTTAAAACCCCTAATACAACTTTGGAACCAAATTATGGCCCAATACAAATTAGAACCTATTAGGCCCAAAACCCTAAATGATTAAAACACGAAAAAACCCTTTCAAGTGAAAGGTAAAAACAACAAAAACTTACTAAACTCAACAAAATCCTAAATTGACTATACCCAAAGCTTCCCAACATGTTGATCATAACCTTTTGTTGGAGAATGAACCATGCCCAAAAGTTGAATAGATTAATTAAATTAATCATTTTCAGCTTTCTTCTCTTAATTAACCTCATCAAGTATTCACATTTTTAATGTACATTACTCACATTTCAAATGTACATGTATAATTTCATATGCAACAGTTTTTTACTATATTCAATAAGATGTTTAATGTACAAAATACTCAACTTATGCATCAAGATGTTTAATGTATATTATTCACATTTCTAATATTCACTACAATCGAATCAAATATACAAACTATTCACCTATAATGTACATTACTCACATTCCTAATGATCATTACATTTGAATTAAATGTACTTGTAGAATTTTTTATCTAATCAAATGTACATGTAAAAAACTAAAGAGTCACAAACAACGGGGATTATGCTAATAATGAGTGAATTTACATGGGAAACCGAAAAGATATGTTTGTAGTTAATATAGTGATGTGACAATTTATTTTATGTATTTAATGATTCATGTTGTTTTGGGGGAAGCTTTAAACTGCACATATTCATTAACTAAAATTGACCATCATGTACATTCGAATGCACAATGCTCATTGTTCACTTGCTTGCACTATCCAGTTGTTGAGTTGGTAGTAGTCGAATTTCTTTGGAATTGGTTATTTTTGACTCTTTCTCTATGATTGCTTTTATTGTTGGTCATAAAATTCAATACATACTTATGAGTGTAGTTTTTTTAATTTTTTTTTCATCTCTCCTTTTCGATAGACTTTTTTTAGTGTTAAAGAGTGATATTGATGTATTTCATGGTGAAAATGGTCTAATTTTTTAATGGATGTTGTTCAAGATCAATCTCAAATATGAAACTATTTTAATGTCGTAACAACTATTTTAATATCGTAAAAACTATATTATTAACTTCTATTCAACATAAAGATACTTTTACATTAGAGGCTAATCTCACGGCTATATACATTCCATAATCATGGAGCCCTTTAGTATATTAGATTTGTTATTGTATTGTAAGCGTCATGATTGTATTCTAATGAAATAATTGTAAGTTTCATATTATGTATATCAAGAAATGAAAGAAATTTAGAAGTCATTCACATACGCTAATATGAAAACAAAATGATGGTTGATTAAAACTTTATTGCAATATTTACAGAGTACAGTACATGAGGAAGTGGCATGCTTAGCCGTTGTCTTTTTCGCAGAGGCAATTCTCCTAGACCCCCTAAATTCAGTGGAAATTTTGCTAAAAAATAGGTGGTGAAGTTTTTGACGGTTCACAGATCACAATAAAGACCAAAGAATTTGAAAGGAAAGAGAAAAGGAATGACTGCAATCTGCAGGAGATAGAGTCCCATAGAGAGGGTGCTGTGATTTAGAAAAAAGTGTAATAGCTTTTCGCCTATGATATTTGACTCCCAGTCACGCGTGTAAATTAAGACAATAAATAAAGTTGACTATATAATAATTATAAATTTTTTATATTATAAGAAATAATATATTTAAAATTTTTTAATTTTTTTGGATGTATATCAATAAAGATTTTATAAAATATTAATATTTTTTAATGTATAATATATTTAAATGAGATTTTTTTTAATACATTATATATTCAAATGTTAAAAGTTTTATCTTACAGATTGTGAAAAAGTTAAATGGGTCAAACTTAGTGGGATGAATTGAGTAATATTTATAGTTATATATTTTATAAATATGTATTATAAACAAAATATAAAATTTGCATATCAAAAAATTATACTTTGAGACAAATTCAAGAAGATATTATATGAATATATTTTGACTTATATATATAAACGAAAAATCATATTTAATTTTCTCACTTATCAAATAAAATATTCTTAAACTGAGAAGGATGAAAATATATCTTGACTCCTCATTTCCTAAATCTAACGGATGATATTTTAAGTACTCATAATAACCCATTTTTAACTCATAGTGACCATATTTTTTTTCCACTTATAATGACTCTTTTTATTGGTATAGTAATAATTTTTTATTGTTATAGTAGCCATTTTTTTTACGTGAAATTTTAGCGTTAGATCTTACCATTTGAATGGTCATGATCTCTTTTTATTTTAAGCACCCTTCTCATTGGATCCTCCCGATATATATATATATATATATATATATATATATATATATTTATATATCAAGAAGGGTATTTAAAATGAGAAGACATCTTGGTTATTCATCTCATAAATCCAACGATTGATATTTTATGTATACATAGTGACCATTTTTTAATTCATAATGACCAAATATATAAGTTAAAATAAGAAGGGTACTTAAAATGAGAAGGATGAAAAGACATCTTTACTCTTCATCTCAAAATAAAACAAAATTTTTTAGGGTAATTCTCAATGATAACCCTTAACAATTTTATTTTATTTATATTTGGTCGATTGAAAAAAAAACTTTATCAACGGTAGCCCTATATTTTTAATATTATTTTTTATGGCCTTAATAACACAATTTTGCAATTTTTTCATCCTAACCATGGTTAAGCATAGTTAGTTCATTCTTCAATTTTCAAAAATCAATACTCTTCTACCCGCATATATAACCCTAAATTGACTTTCCCCAAACTTTTCTTATCCTTACCTTCGTATCTTTCTTCGACTTTTTCTCTCTTTTCAATTCTTTGTATTTCCCATCAATTATTGCCCTGTTTAATTTCTAGAAGTTTATGAATGTGGTTATTATTGGAGAGCGCATGGTATGGATTATAATAAAATTAAAAAATTAAGGGAGAAGCCTCCATGGTACGGATAAGAAAAGGATTAATTTGAGAAAATTAATTTAGAATTATATATGCTAGTAGGGAAGTACTAGTTTTTGGTAAATGAAGAATGGACTAAATATGTTTAACCGTGGTTAGGATAAAAGAATTTTTTTTTGCAAAACTGTGTCATTAAGGCTACGAGAAAAAATATTAAAAAGTATAGAACTATGGTTGATAAATTATTATTATTTTCAGTCGACCAAGTATAAAATGAAAATTGTACAAGGTCGACATTAAAAATTACCCAATGTTTTATATAGTGCTATTTAATACCAAAATCCAAATTGGACAAAACTCAGACAAGCATTCTCAACGACAATAATCTTCTCTGCTCTCTAACAAGCTCAAAATTCAAACCAAAAATTTAATTTTGATTAATGTTCAATTCATTCTTCCTCCACGTTGTAGTGAGTTGTGGATCATAAGATGTCTGTCCTTTGGTGATTTCGATTTTGTTTGTACCTCTATAGTTGTTGGTATATGAATAAGTTATTGTGAGGTGACGATGAATATATGCATAGCTAATTTACAAGTTAGTTAAACATTTACCCAATTCTAGATAAGCAAGACTCGAAAAATCTGTTAATAGACTCCACATTTCATATTTCACATTAAAAATCATCTAACAAATACCAACAAAACTATGCTTTTTCCTGGAGAGATATGCACTCCATGTTAAATTTATCTCAAATATTTAGGATTTAAATATGTTACTTTGTTACTTCATCTGTCTCTAATTATTTGTCTCATTTGACTTTTCACGATCCTCAAGACACGACTTTAAACGTTTTTATCTCCAACTCTGTAAGACTGAAAACTTTATATTTTAAAAATTCATGTTGATATGTATCCAATAAGATCTCAATTGAATATATTATTTCTTACAATATGATGAAAATTTACAATCAAACTTTTCGAAATTTGGTTCTATAAACTGAAATGGGGCAAAAATTAAGGGACGAAGGGAGTATCTGTCTATGTTTCACATCATTTAGTATTCTCGAGGATAATTTATTTTCTTTTATTATATCTCAATTTATTTTATCCATAATATATTTTATTGAAGGTATTTAAATTTAAATTTATTTTTGTTAAGTCAAAATATGTTGAATATAACGAACTGTGTTTAACTTAAGACAATACTCCAGCTAAATAACAAAACAACAGATGTAAAAAGTATTTAAAAAAATTATACGAGTACTATATTGAACAACAAAAAAGAAAATATAGTTATTTCCACTTTATATACCCAAATATTTAGTCATTAAAGATAAGTTTGGTAAATAATATCCAAATGGTTCAAGTTTGGTATAAGATTGTTCCGCTCTTTTATCTGATTTTTATTATTAATTTCATTGTTGATTTGTTCTTCCAAGTCAAAAGTTGAAAAATGGCTCCATTTCAAGGTATTTTATGTTAATTTAATAAAAATAAAATAAGTTCAACAAATATATTCAGATAAAATAAGTTTTAAAATTTTCTATCACAATTTCAGATTATTTTAGACAATTTCAAATAGAATAAGTGGAGCCTTCATTTGAGACTTGAATGTCCATAAATCTCAGGCTACAATTTGTTTTGTTACTACGCTTTGTTTATTTGTATTAAGGGAGGGAAAAAGTAAAGAGGTCCACACTCCCCACTCCACACTCGGAAGCAATGCGAAATTGCGAATCCTATGGCTTAGCAATTATGCGGCGTGGTCAACAACCACCATACGCACATAGTGCTCTTAAACATGATAAGTTTGCCTTACCGAAAGTGACTTTTCAGCTAAGCCTATGTTTATTTTTGTATTACCATATCATTTCATTTACAATAATTTACTCCCAACGCATGCATGATTGTCCATGGACTAAGTTCTATGGTGATGGGATTACCAAAATTGAGACTCTAAGGATATGGTACTATTTCTATCTTTACTTTCTTTTGTTTGCCCTCATTTGATTTTTTATTGTATTCGTCCAAGATACGACTTAAAATATTTTTATATCCAAATTAACATGACAATTGATATTATAAAAATTTATATTGAGATGTATCAATACTATTCCACTGAATAAATATTATTTTCTATAACATAATGAGAATTTATTGTCAAATTTTTTAAAACTTTGATTATATAAATAAAGATTGGATAAAAATAAAGAGACAGAGAAAGTAACTAAATCTTTTGTATGTTCATCCAATCATGTAATCTCAATGTCAAAATTTGTTATCACAACTAGTTTCTTAGGCTCATACTCATTCCTTATGAATATGCGTGTAAAATTCTCCTTTTAGGGTATGTTTGGAATGAGGATAATGCATTAGAAGAGTAATAAAAGTCAAATCAATAAAAAATAATGTTAGTGAAAGTGGTTTATAAGGTAAATATAATATTAGTACTTTGATAAAAAGGGAAATAATATCATCATTTGAGGAATAATACATACACATCACACTCCTAGGGTAATTATTACCACTATAATGAGGGTAATAATCAATCTCCCAATTTTTTCTTCTTCCTCATATCATTATTATAATATATTTTTTTCCACCTCATCCTCTTATCACTACCTCTATTTACCTTTATTTTTCATTAGTTTGACTTTTATCATTCTTTAATTTATCTCCCTCAATCCAATCATAACCTTAATTATACTACTGTTTAAAAATCTAATCATAAATAACACTATTTTTAAATATCGTAAAATAGTTTTGAGTAAGTACATGTGAATAAATCTTCGAGATGGAGATATTACATATAAGGAACGGAAACCGTAAACGTTGTTTGATGAACTGATGATAGGCAGATAGTGACTTGTGTAAATTTTAGACCACCGTCACTTTCTCATACAATTAGAAAACCACTACTCGTTTCCCCCTTATAAGATTCTTCGTGTTCAACTTAATTTTTGCAATGGCTGCTTAATGTGTAATGTCACAAGTAAACTTTAAAGAAAATTTTTGATCTTTACGATTGTCTATTTTGACTACTAAAAAAGAAAAAATTAAACAACCACCACCCTTCGTATATAAATTTCATCTGAACTACACAATAACAAAGTGTTCATAAGAAGTGTAAATAAATGAGAAAAGTCGAGTTTTATTATATTACAATGTATATATTCATGTTTATTAAAACTCTCAAAGGGTGTAAATAAATGAGCTAAGTCGAGTTTAATTAAGTTAAACTAAACAATTTATTTAGATTATAGTGTTCGTGAACAACTCGTTTATTAATGGAATTGAGCTTATAAATAAGCTTTGGTTAAGAAACAAGCTTCACTCATAAACAGGATTTGTACTTTTGACACTTGAAAATCTCAATCTATAATAGTGTTTTTTTCTGGATTTATTTTCGCTTATAGGTGCAATTTAGAATGCATACCCATCTTAGAGGTACCTTTAGCAAAGTTTCCTTTGACAAGATCTTCAACAATATTTTTGGTTTGGTTGACTTTTATAGCACTTGACAATAGCCGTAAAGATCGCCCACTATGAAAAGTTCTAACTAGTTGAAGTATGATTATCATAAGGGCATGTTTGACAGTAACAAAAGTAAAAAGAAAGAAATTGAATTAGTAATAATGGTTTATATAAGAATAAAGTATTGATGGTGTAATAGGAGGAATGGGAGAGGGGAGTTAATACCCTTATGTGAACTCATTTATGGGTAATAAATTTTCACTATCTCCTTAGAATAGCTATTACCTTTATAATAAGGTATAATCTCCCAATCTATTCTATCCAAGCCTCCATTCTACTTTTTTTTTTCTTTCCATTTGTTTTCAATGCAAAAATAAAATTTAAATATCTCCAATTGAGAGAAATCTATCAAGATCCCAATTAATATGTTTTTCCATCTAGATCGAGAAAAATTTATAGTCAAGTTTAACTCTAAAATCTATAATATTCTTAATGGAAAGAAAAAAATGAATATTATTCTTCCTCATAGAGAATATCTTCTTTCCACCTCCTCATTCTCTTATCAATGTACTATTTTTTTTTCTTTTTCATTAGTTTAACTTTTATTTTCCTTTAGTCTATCTCTCTCAGTCAAATTAAGCATGCAGTAAGAACGTATGATGTAAGCACTAGATATTAGTAAACAAAAACTTCTAAGAAGGTCAATAAGAACTTTCTAGTTAAGGGTGTATTAAATTAGATGGATTTAATTTATAGATACAAAATAATCAAAATTATTGGAGTTAGTGAAAAATAATTCAAACTATAAAATTGGTGGAAAATAATAAAACTATTATCTTCTCGGTGCAAAATTAAACTCTGGCGAAATACTCTGGCAATCTTAAATTATTTTAGAAATAAAAAATAGATTATAATTTAATAAAATTAAAATAGTACCTTCAACATCTCTCTAGTATTTTTGTTCGACTCCTTCTACCCATAGAAGTTTAAATTAGGTGACCCTTTACCTAAAACATCATGTCATTACTTTGTTAATCTTATTGCTAATAACCATAAACCTTGCATTTTGGCAATAGGTAATATTATGGCAGTGCACCTGCAAAATGATAGAGTAGAAGAGGAGAATATGATGATTAATACTCCGTATTAGTCAAGGTAGGGTTGAATAACAGATGATGACACTAGTAATGAATAACAGGAGAGTGTTGAGACTTTGAACGACAAACAAATGATTGAGATTATTATGGTTTAGGATTTTAGATAAGTGGCTTTTAATTTGCAAAAGCAAGAGCTAGCAAAGCATGGATCAAATTATAATTAGTTAAAGCACTTGAGAACTTTGGTGTAATAGTTTTAAATGAATATACGACTAATACTCTCTCCGTTTCTAAAAAATGATCTCATTTGACTTTTTACGGTTTTTAACATAACGACTTTATCATTTTCATTCCAAAATACGTACGACAAAAATTTATGAAAATAAAATATTTTAAAAATCTACAGTAATATCATCTGATATATATAAAATCTTATATAATATATTATTTCTTATTTCGAATTGTCATGAAAAAGTATAAGGTGAATATATGGGTAATAAGTAGAGTATCATAGTACAAATCTAGAGGTGAATAAAAGAATGGACCCCTCTTGGGAAACATAAAAGTAACGGTATAATGTTAGGAAGGAAGGAAACAACTCTGAATCTTACTACTGATGAAGTGAGAGATTTTGTCTTGGACCTTAAAAAATCACAACATTTCATGCTCGGTTTTCTTCATAGCATAATCCTTCTTTTCTTGTCTTACTTATCTTTGGGTGTGGGGTAGAGATTTATTGTCTCACACACTTCCAAGGCCATTTCTGATAAAGCACCGTAAATGTAAAAGGACGGGCACTTTGCTCTTATTGGGACACGAGTTGGTAGGAGCATTCTTATTTCTTTTGTTTAAATATAGAAATACTTATTTAGGTTAAAGTTTAATTCATGTTATGTGTTGATATTTATAGTCCATGCATGATTCTATTTCTACAATTATCTTATCTCCTTTATCTTATTGTTTGACTATACTAACTTGTATTTTTATCTTTTCTTTTCCTACAGTCCCTCTCAAGTTGGGTCTCATAACTTCTGATGTCCAACTTGCCTAATACATTTTCAAAAAAACGAAACTAACTCCCTTAGTTAAGATATCAACTAACTGCTCATCTGAACGAACAAACCTTAAATCAATTATCTTAGCTTCAAGATTATCTTTTATAAAGTGTCTATCAATTTCCCCATGTTTTGTTTGATCATCCTGTACCAGATTTTCAGAAATACTGATTGCTGCTTTATTATCACAAAACAACTCACACCCCTTGGTTTGACTAAAGCCTAGTTCTCCAAGAAGTTTTCTGAGCCACAATATCTCAGTAATCCCATTTGCTACTCCTCGAAACTCCGCTTTTGTACTTGACATTGCCACAACCTTATGTTTTTTACTCCTCCAGGTTACTACATTTCCTCCCACCAAAGCAAAGTATCTTGAAGTTGATTTTCTATTATCTCTGTCTCCAGCCCAGTCTGCATATGTATACTCTTGGAGATCAAGATTACCATTTTTCCTGAACCAAACTCCTCTCCCTACTGTTCCTTTGAGGTATCTCAGAAATTCTAAAAACTACTTCCATATGGTGCACCTGTGGTTTATGCATAAATCGACTTACAACTTCAACTGCATATGCAATATCAGGACGTGTATGTGCCAGATAGATTAATCGTCTTACAAGCCTGTGATATTGCTCTTGATCAGCCGATTCAACTCATTTTTTTGTCAATATTCCATGATTTACGGGGATATGAACTTTTGCAGGTTTACAGTCGAGCATACCAAATTCAGCCAACATGTCAAGAATATACTTTTGTTGTGATATGAAAATTCCTGTCTTAGTCCTCAGCACTTCAATTCCGAGAAAGTACTTCAACTGCCTAGGTCTTTCATCTCAAATTCTTGAGATAGTTTCTTTTTTAACAACTCTATCTCCTCTTCATTGTCACCTTTATTTTATATCCAAATAATTTCACTACAGACGTGAACCTACCAAACCACGCTCTCGGTGATTGTGTAAGCCCATATAGCACTTTCTTCAACCTACATCCTTCTTCTGTTCTAAATCCTTCAGAAAAATCTGGTGGAGCTTCTATGTATACCACTTTAGTAATTTCCCCATGCAGAGAAGCATTTTTGACATCAAATTAATACAAAGGCCACTCCTTATTCGCTGCAACTGAAAAAAGCACCCTAATCGTGTCAATTTTTGCTATAGGTGAGAATGTTTATGAATAGTCTATTCCATATACTAGAGTGTATCCTTTTGCCACCAATCTTGCTTTATATCTCTCAACACTTCTATCTACTTTGTGTTTCACAGTAAACACCCATCTATAGCCTATCGCCTTTTTTTTCTGTCGGGAAGATACATTTATCCCATGGACCCTTTTTTATAAGAGCATCAACTTCTTCTTCCATCGCTTTCTTCCACCTTTTACTCCGTAAAGCTTTTATACTGTTGAAGGAATTCTTTTAGCATGTATTGCAGCATTGGACAGACCACTGTTTACTAGGTATCTTGGCCTCTGAGCTTCATAATCAAGATCATATCGTCGAGGTGGAATGCTCCTAGTACTTCTTACTGGCAATTTATAGCTTCTATCAGTTTTGTTCTTCCTATGAAGCACTAGTTTCCTACAACATCTCTTTAGTGGTTATACTGTAAGGAATTAATATGCTCTTGGTAAGAGAACTTTCCTCATGAACAAGATTTTCAGATGGAGACACTTGGACAGGTGCTGATATTATAGACTGCACTACATGGTCTTCTTTCGTAGGCAATGACTAGGTCAACCAACTTAGATCATTGTTCTCTTTCTCCCCCTGACATTGAAGTTGGGGGTGAAAACATAACTTCTGTAAAAATTATAGTCCATGGATGTATATAAACGACCTTATATAGGATCATAGCACCTCTATCCCTTTTGGGACGCCCTATAACCTACAAAGACACACTTCACCACCCTATGTTCTAATTTATGCCGGCTTCTTTTGGGTAAGTGGACATACACAACGCACCCAAAAACACGTGGAGGCAAAGAATGGAATGATGTGGTAGGAAAAAAGAACATAAGACATCTAAAGGTGATTTGTAGTTAAGGGGTTTTGTAGGAAGACGATTGGACAGATAGTTGGCAGTTGCTATTGCTTTAGGCCAAAACACATTAGGTACATGAGATTCGAAAATCATGGCTCGAGTTATATCTAGCAGAGTACAATTTTTTTCTCTCATAAACCTCATTTTATTGAGGTGTATCTGGGTAGTTAGTTTGATGGAGGAGTCCATGGGTATGGAAAAAGGTTTTCATGGTACTGTTAACATATTCACCTCCATTATCAGATCGCAGAATACTAATTTTTGTTTGAAATTGCGTTAGAATCATTTGATGAAAGGTCACAAATATTACATAAACGTCAGACTTATGTTTCATGAAATACACCAACTCATTCTAGTGTAATCATCTATAAATAAAACATAATAGGAAAAATCATTTTTGCCAGGTACCGAGGCAGGTCCCCATACATCTAAATGTATTAAATAAAATGGTTTATCTAATTTACTCATACTCCTTGGATAATTATTTTTATTACTCTTAGACATATAACATGCTTCACAATTTAAGTTTAGTTTTGATCCTACTATGGAAGAAAAAAGATGTTCTAAATACCCAAGTGAAGGATGACCTAGGCACTGATGCCATATTTGAAGCTGGTACCGATCCTCCTATGAATGCACCTCAAGGCTAAGTAATTTCCTTCACATAGTACAATCCATCTTTCTCAATACCATGCCCAATGGTCCTCCTTGTCTGAATATCCTACACAGTACAACAATCAGAATTCAGTGATACTAAGCAATTTGATTTTTTTATAAGCTGACTGATGGATAGTAATTTATATGACACAAATGGAATGTAAAGACAATTAGAAAGAGACAAATTAGTCCCAACTCTAACTGTTCCACTCCCAACAACTTCCATGCAGTCACTATTTGGTTTAATAGGTTCCGTGAAGTCATTCTCGTCAAATGTCATTGTGTGGGTTGCCCTAGAATCAAAAATCCATTGAGAGTTGGGTCTCGTATGACACAAGATTCCTGTATGAGAGAAGCCATGTTGCGGTGTTGGACGAAACACATCAGTTGGGTCTAATTTATTTTCCTGGCCCAACAATTCTTGCGATAAAAAGGTTGGCATTAACATGCCTCTTTTTGGTGTTGTTGAAGCATTAGGGCACGTGTCCACCGGGACGTAAAAAGGGGCATTAGGTTATGAAACCCTAACAACCCATATCCCTCAATTGGTGTTATACCTTTTTGGCAGCCATTTCTCTCGTCTTCTCCCTCAGCCCCATTATTCTTTCTCTCGTTTCCTTTGGCTCCTTCCCCAGTCTCCTTCTTGGCTTCACTCCTTACCATAACAATACTTACCTTCCTCTTGGTGTCTTCTCCTTGGCTTTGTTGTTGAGTCCCCTTCTTTTTTCCTTTCTTCCACCATTCTAGATAATCAATTAGATAAAAGCAACCTTCTTTGGTATGACGTGTACCACCACAATGGGTACACCTAAGGTTTACCTTTTCGTCTCCTTGTTGGGATGATGGTCCTGACCGACTTTATGTGGCTAGACCACTTTTGATTCCTTGGATCTCCTGTTGAGGTAAGCTTGGTAAGTTTGACTTCATCACTTCCCTTCTTGTTACCTCTCGTCGGATGGTGCTATAGGCCGTATCTACGGTCGACAAAGGGTCTAGGTTCACCAATTCTTTTCAGTCCTTATCAAATGAATCTTCAAGGCCCACCAAAAACTAGTATAACCTATTTTGTTGTGTAAATTTGGTGAATATTGTTATATTCTTTGAGCCAGTCATCAGATTTGGTATATGTCTGTCGATTTCTTTCCATACTGTGACTAACATTCCATAACACACCTCAATCGGGTCTCGACTCTGTTTGATGGTGTTTGCTTTTGTTGTTAGGTCATATACTTGTAGCCTGTCTCTCTCGCTACTGTATATGAACTCTATACCCTTCCATAGCTCCCAGGCAGTTGGAAAATCAAGGAATTAATTTACCAATTTTAGCTCGATATTCTCCATGATCCATGTCATAACTATTGCATCCCTTTGGCTCCATTAATCATGCTCATAGGTGTCAGTGGAGGGAGGTATGGCTATGATGTGATTGAGCCTCGCCCTCCCTTCGACCGCCATGAGCATTAATATGGGCCAAATAGCATAGTTCTTGTTGTTCAGTTTCTCCGAAACCCGTAATGATCATAGTTTTCTAGGCTCCTATTGATATCCATATTGTCTAGAATCTACAGCATTTGAGCTATGGTTATCATTCGAGTTCTTTGGAGGATCACCCATCGCCTTTGGTAAGTGGTTTCTAGTGTTTCAGGTATGTGTAAGCTTGGTAAATGATGAATTTTGGCCGAAAAAACACCTTTAAGAGTGCTTGCTCTAATACCAAGTTATTTAGGTTAAATCATTTATGCTTAATTCATGTTACATGCTGATATTTATAGTTCATGTATAGTCGACTTTACAAGAATTTTAACCGAGCTATACTACATGAGTTCTATTATATTTCTACTATCATCCTATCTCCTGATTATATCTTATCTTTTGACTATGCTAACTTGTATATTTATCTTATCTTTTCCTACATAAATAAGGAATTTTAGTACTCCTTTTGTCTTTTTATCTCACATTATTCTTATTAATAGAGTTTACATACTAAAAATTTAATAATTAATTTTTATTATGTTATAAGAAGTTATATATTTAAGTGGGATTTCTTACATGCATCTATTCTCTTGTAGCTAAGAATGTCATAAAAGTACGATCATCATATTTTCTCGATTTTCTTTATAGCATAATCCTTCATTTTTTTTTCTTTTCTTTTTGTCTTACTTATCTTGGGTGTGGAGTAGAGAGTAATTGTCTCACTCACTTCCAACTTTCCAATGGCTTTTCTAATAAAGCATTGTAAATGTAAAAGGACCAGGCACTTTACTCTTATTGGGCCATAAGTCGGTAGGAGGCTAGGAGCATAATAGCATTCTTATTTATCTTGTTTAGTTACAACATAGAAATAGGGAGTTTAATTCATGTGAAAACCATTTACTTTATGTGAAATCCACCCCTTCTCTTTACGTGGCTGATCTTCCTTTCGTGGGTGCTCTTCCCATGTCTCGTATACAACTTCTTATTCTTATTTATCTATCTTGATTGTATGCCTAATTATTATCTATACCTACCTTCACTCTAGTTGTTTGTTGTCGGTTAGGTCTTGGATCAGGTGTTGTTTGCTGTATCAAGTTCGGTTTGTTGCTATCGATCAATCCTCTAATCTACACTATTTATTTTCTCTTTGCTTATGTCCTTTTGCACTTAATTTTCTTTACTTTCACTCGATCCTTGTGGGACTCTCTTAGTTTTTGGTTTTCTTGATTTCCTTTTCTACTTCTCGTGTTCTTGGCTTCTTAGCTCTTTCATGTTCTTTGGGTATGTTGCTTTATCTTTCAATGCTTTCTTTTCCTTTCCTTTCGTAGGCCCTTAGGCTTCTCTTTGGTGTACTTTGTGTTTCTTTTCCCTTTTTAAGGTTTAATCTTCCTATCCTATTGGATATTGTGTTAAGCATTTGTTTTGGTCAAATTTAGGTTTCTGCCCCAACTACGAGTAATTCACATCATGGAGAAATTCTCGCATAGGAGTGCTGGTAGCATCGCCTACTCTCGACCGCCTTCAATCTCAACCTAAATGGGAGGCTTAGGTTATTAGGGTTTTTTTATGGCCCCTTTTCCTCTTAGTGAAGAACTGGTTTAGGCAGTAGTTGATAGTGCTTGACAGACTAGGGGACCGATTAGAGTGAAAAGGATAGGCCAATTCTTTGGGCTTATTTGCTCTAATATGGGTGATGTTGAGGCTTTGTTGGAACTTGAATCCATAATAATTGAAGGGCGCCTCATTTCCTTTAGAAGGGGAGGTAGGTTAGTTATTCTCTTTGACTTAATTATGGATATGTTTGGCTGGCCTTCCCTTAGATAAATTGGATCAAGCTTGGGTTTTGCAAGATATTCAAGAAGTTTGTAGAGAAGTTTAAGCATACATATGTTCATTTTGGGGTCTTGAGTTTAGAGTTTTGATGCATGTTGACCTGTCTAAACCGTTAGTTTTGGGCTGTTTTCAACTGGTTGATGAAGACTATGTAGCATGGGTAAAGTATGAATGGGTCTTTAAATTCTGCAAACAATGTACCTTAGCTAGTCATTATACTTCTCACTGTTAGAGGTCAGCCTACGATGCTTATAGATGGATTAGAAGTAGGTTAGAAGGTTTGGAGCGTACTAGGTTTTCAGTCCTTTTTGGCCCATTATCAATTAGTTATTATACTAATATGATTTGGGGCTTGGAGGATTCATTTCGTAATAGGAATCCTAGAGCTGATTTAATTCATCTTAGTTTTCATTATGAATTTCAATAATTTGGATTAGAAGATGGAGATGATGATGTCTTAGAGAATAATGGTGATGAGGGTGGGTATAGAGATAGTCGTAATAAAGGTACTAATGTAGATCGTAAAGGCAGCTCTGAGTTCCATCCGGCATAACAAAACTTTCTTGAATTTCCTTAAGCTAATGAGGATTTTTGGATCATATTAACTTAGGTTCAAGAGTTAGGTAAAGTGGGAGCTCGATATTCGAATTGCGAGATGATCCATATATTGAGTTCTATCCAAGTAACTTCAGGGAAGAAGGTAGAGGCAAAGCTCATATAGCAAAGGAAATTGTGGGCTGTATTGAGACTAGAGGAGTTGTTGAGCTTGGAGTGGTGTTCAAGGCGTCCAAAGGGAAAAAGAGGTTCTTCAAACCATCCATCTATCACTTTCCATTAAAATATCTATGATATAGTTTTTGCCTTCTCCAACCATAGACCCCGCTGTCAAAGGCTTGGTGCTATGAGTACCCCTAATTCAGCGCATGGGAATAAGGTGTCCAACTATATCGTTACTTCACCTGCTTCTCCAGTAATTATAGTACTTGAAGATAGGGACCCAAGTGAAGTTGGAGACCCGATGGAAGTTGCTTTATATGGGGGAAAATCAAATGCATCCCTATCCTCTAAGTTACTTATACCTAGAGAAAGTGATCCAAGTGAAGCAAAGAATGATGTATCAGCTAAAGAAAGCAAATTAAACCAAGAGTCTTTTGTATATTTGCCTAAACCTACGCCTTGTGGATTTGTCACTACTGGGGTTGTTAGGAGCACTAGTGGTGGACAACCTTTTACGCAGGCAGACCTTATGAATAATGTTTCAATTGTTTTTGGCAGTTAGGTAGTATTACTCCTCATGTTATTCGAATGAGTTTGATTCAAAATGGAAAGTGCAAAGCTTCACTCAAACAGCTTTAAACTCATTCATTGGACTCTTGGGTGTCAAGTGGGAACTCCATTTATAAATGAGTCAATTGGTTTGCTAAGAGGAGATGAGTGCATAAGAAAAAAATGGTCAGCATGGGTTACTTTCAGGAGAAAAATGCTAATTAATCTTTCTAAGGCCTCTTCATGGTTTCACACCTTCCCTACTAGCGTTAAGAAAAGGAAGTGGCCTGAGATGCAAGGAATGCAAGTTTTCTCTTCTTCCTCAATTAATAAGAAACAATGTCTACTAGATGATATAGCCGTGTCTGACGCGTGCTCAGGTTTAGGATCTGGCTCTTCACAGCTTCCCCAGGTTCCATGAAGCTTGTTTCTTGGAATTTTCAAGGATTAAATGAGATATCCTTCTCGTCTATTCCTTATGTTTCTGGTTGTATAATAACTATGCTCATTTGTTTATGTTTTTATCCGAGACAAAGATGTCAGTCTCTCTAGTAGTTCTTAAATCTAATTCCTTGCCCCTTCATTTTCTTGTGATATAGACTCATCGAGGTTAAGGGGTGGTCTAGTTGTTTTTAGATGGTCATCTTTTGATGTGTCTTGTGACGTTAGTTCAAAAAACTTTATAGTCTGTAAAGTAGTGGAACCTCTTCATAGTGGTTTGTTATGTTTGTATATGGGGTTCTAATTTCAGGAGAAAGGTTGATGGTTCAGAGTTTATAAAGGATCTTTTGAAGTTTTACTCTCCTTATCTGCTTATTGGTAACTTTAATCAATTAGATTACTTTTCGGATAAATTAGGTGGATTAAGATTCATTCAAGGGTGGCAGGACTTTGTTGATTGGAAACTTAATTATGAAGTTATAGATGTTCCTTTGTGTTGACCTGGGTTCACTTGGATTAATTTTAGACATGATAATGACTTGATTATGGAACGATTGGATAAGGCTTACATGACTTACCCTTGATTTGAGTTATTTCCTGATACTAGAATATAAAATTAACCTTTTATATCTTCTGACCATGCGACAATTGTTTTAATTTTGGACCGATCTTCTTACAATTCCTTTCGCCCCTACCAAATTGAGGAATGGTGTTTAAACTTTTTAGAAGTTTCTCGGATTATAACCCAAGATTGGTCTCTCTAAATTTTGAGTTCTCCTTCTTATAGTGTGTCTAGGAAACTAGATCTTTTGAGATGTCATTAAAAATCTTGGTCCTAGATCATAAAAAATTTAGGGTAACAACTAAAGAATGTGCTCCTCATCTTTAGCTGATATTAGCGCATTTGTTAATTCTTTGTCTTCGAGTCAGGATTATGTCTGATCAATCTTATTGTTGAGGATCGAAATGGAAGCTCAATATCACTATTGGCATTAACGACCTAAATAAAAATGGGTAGCAGAGGGAGAATTCATGGCTCATTTGATGTATTCCAAAGTGAGATCTCGTTTGCACAAAAAGAAGTTACTCTCATTAGAAGATGACAATGATGACTAGAATTTAGATTTTTCAAAGATTCGAGAGTTTGTGGTCTCATCTCTTAAAGCTACATTTAGGTTAGATATATTGTTCTCTACATCCTCAAGGTGCTTTTGGTTCTCCATTAAATGGATATTCCCCATCTTTCAAGAGCTCAAGGTGATGACTTGACCCGACCATTATCCTTCTTGGAAGTCGATGAGGAAATGTTTAGTATTAACAACCGTTCGGCCCCTGGCCCTGATGGGTTCCCTTCGTCAGTATTTAACAAATATTGGAAGGTGTTAAGCCATGATGTTTTCTAAGTAGTATTCCATTTTTTTTCCAACCTGGTTCTTACTTAAGGAATGGAACCAGTCATTTTTTTTAATGATTCCAAAGGCGGAGAACCTTAAAGATATCAAACTTCTACGTTGAATTGGCCTTTACAATGTGATTTATAAGTGTGCTTTAAAGAGTTTGGCTAACAGATTGAAGAAATATCTCCCTTCTTTGGTTTTGGATAGTCAGATGCCTTTGTTTCGGGTCGATACATGAGTGACAATGTTATCCTTAGCCATGAGCTTATGGACAAGATTAATAAAAGTAAGAAAGGGTTAGGTCATCTCATGTCCTTGAAATTGGATATAAGTAAGCCTCTAATAGGGTCTCATGTGAATTCTAGATGATTGTTCTTCAGGCTTATGGATTTTTGGCTTGCTTTATCAAATTGATTCATCAATGTATATTGACAATGACTTAAAGTCTTGGTTAATAGCCGAGTTTCAACTCCGTTCTTGCCAAAGTGTGGACTTCGTCAAGGAGACCCCCTTTCTCCATTTCTCTTTCTTTTTGTATGGATATCTTGGGCAGAATGCTCCATCTGGGTGAAGAAATGAATCAATTCTAAGGAATTCAATTATCTCATCGAGCTCAAAAAATTAACCATCTTTTCTTTGCTGATTATGTGCTTCTCTTTTTTGGAATCAATTGGTCAACAACTAAAGCGTTACCCAATATTATAAGGCGTTTATGTAGAATCTCGGGTTAGCAATTTAATCTTCAAAAATTTCTTTTCAAGGTAAGCCCAAATGTCCCTTCAATAGATAAAGCTACATATAAATGTATCTTCCAGATACAAGCTGCTCAGACGCTCGGGTACCACCTTGGATCTCCTATTGACATTATTGGAAGTCATAAGAATCATTTTTAGTTTCTCATTGATAAAGTACTTTCAAAGATATCAACATGGAATTTAGCCCTACTTTCCTTTCCGCAACACCTAATTCTCATCAATTATGTCCTTTATCCCCTTGACAATGGAGATTCCAACTTCAATTTCATCAAAAATAGACTCTTAAGCAGTTAGGTTTTTGTGGGAAAAATATCAAGGGGGAGTTCATTGGGTAAAGAAAGAAATTTTTCATCGGTCAAAAGGCATGAGAGGATTGGAAGTCTGTTGTTTTACGGACTTGGATAAATCTTACCTTATAAAGTTGATATGGCGTATGGCGTATAACCCATAACTACTTGTTTCTAAAGTTTTTTCCAGCTTCTTCTCCTTTTGGCTTGATTTTAAGAAAACAAAATGATATCCGCAATTCTAAATTATCATGGGGTTTTCGAGGTTTATGAAGAGTGGAAAATATTATCCTTGAAGGTTGTTTTTGGAAAGTAGGCATGGGAAATTCGATTCGGTCTTGTTTAGATAAATGGGTAAAGGATGGTGTTTCGGTGTGTAAGTCATCAATCTCTTTACGAGGCACATCTCGATTTTGGGTTAGTGATTTTCTAGACCAAGCTATAGGCAATTGGAAATTAGTCAAACTATTTTAAGTTTTTGAACCAGTTTCAGTAAGGAAAATTATGAGTCTTGATCCTCCCTATCATAAGGAGGAAGATTCCCTGTGCTAGCAGTTCCATGAATCCGACAACTTCACCATAAAATAATGTTACGCTTTCCTTTAGAAGTGCGAAGCCTCTCCAGAATCCTTTTTTGGAGTGGATAACCAACCAAGCTTTTTTTCGTGTTTTATGGCATATCCCGGTAAGGCCCACCTGGATACTTTTTTCTATGGAAAATTACTTATGAAGCTCTTTCGATCACATTTCAACTTTCCAAATGTGGCCATGTCTAATTGCCTTGCACTGAGTGTGTCTTGGATAATGAAAGTGTAGACCATGTCTTTCGATTTTCCCCCTTCACAATTTAAGTTTGGTAAAGTTCTTTAATAATTTCCTTTGATTCGTCAGATTTCAACTTAGTATCTTTGGCTAAGACATCTATTTTTCATGCAGCAACAATGATACAAGTTGATGGCGCTTGAAAGCGGAAAACAAGAAAGTCAGCAAGTGGTTGAGTGATTTGCATTTCAAATTTAGATCATCAGAGTATGTTTGATGGCTGTTATTATAGTGAAATGTTACAATGCTTGTTGGTAATATGATTTGTTCGGTTTTTATATTTTTGTTAGAGTGTGATGATTTTTGTTAATGTATGATGATTTTGTTTAGTTTGGGTTTATTTTGTCAATGTATGTTGATTTTGTTCAATTTGGGTTAGTTTTTGTAAGTTTGAGTTGATTTTGGTAAGTGGATGTTGATTTTGGTCAGTTTGAGGTTGATTATGTTAAACCTAGGTTGATTTTCTTCACTATTAGTTGATTTCAGCAAGTTAAAGTTGATTTTGGTTAGTATAAGTTGGTTTTGTTTAGTGTATGTTAATTTTGGTAAGTGCAGGTTGTTTATCGTTAGTTTAGGTTGATTTTCATCACTTTTGATTTTTACTAAATTTGTGTTGATTTTGGTTAGTGTATGTTAATTTTGGTAAGTTTAATTTGTATTTTGTATAGGTTGATTAAGGTTATTTATAGATGATTTTGTTTAGTGTAGGTTGATTTTAGCACTTTTGGTTAATTTAGGTTAGTTAAAGTTGGTTTTGGTCAATTTGAGTTGTTTATGGTCATTTTAAGCTGATTTTTGTTAGTTTGAGTTGATTTTAGTTAGTTTTGGTTGAATTTGGTTAGTTTACGTTGTTAATTCGAGTTAATTTCGGGTAGTGCATGTTGTTTATGGTATGTTCAGGTTGATTTTCATCACTTTTGGTTGATTTTAGTGAGTTTCTATTGGTTTTGGTCAATGTATATGTATTTTGGTTAGATTTTGGTTGATTGGGGTCAGTATATGTCAATTTTTAGTCATTTTGAGTTGATTTTGGTAAGTTTAAGTTTATTTAGGTTTGAGTAGATTTTATGGTTAGTTTAGGTTGATTTTCATCCCTATTGGTTGATTTTATTTATGGTGATTTTGGCCATTGTATGTTGCTTTGATTAGATTTTAGTTGAATTGGGTTAATGTATGTAGATTTTTAGTCATTTGGAGTTGATTTAGGTAAGTTTGAGTTGATTTAGATCAGTTTGAGTTCATTTAGGGAAGTGTATGTTATTCATGGTCAATTTAGGTTGATTTTCATCACTTTTGGTTGACTTTATGGAGTTTGTGTTGAATTTTGTTAGTGTTTGTTGAATTTGGTTAGATTTTGGTTGATTTTGGTCAGTTTGAGTTGATTGTGGGAAGTATAGATTATTTATGGCCAGTTTAGATTGATTTTCATCGCTTTTGGTTGATTTTAATGAGTTTGTGTTGAATTTTGTTAGTGTATGTTGAATTTGGTTAGATATATGATGAGTTTGGTAAGTTTGAGTTAATTTTGGGAAGTTTAGGTTATTTATGATTAGTTTAGGTTTCTTTTGGTTGAGTTTAGTGAGTTTATGTTGGATTTGGCTAGATTTTGATTGATTTTGGTTAGTTTGAGTTGATTTTGGTAATTTTTTGTTGATTTTTGGGATGCGCTGGTTTTTTGTGGTGAGCTCAGGTTGATTTTCATCACTTTTGGGTTGATTTCAGTGAGTTTGTGTTGGTTATGGTCATTGTATGTTGACTTTGGTCAGTTACAATTGATTTTGTTTAGTGAATGTTGATTTTGATCAATTTGGGTTGATTTTGGTCCGTGCATATTGATTTTTTTTTTATTATAGTTTGAGAACACATTGTATTCAATACATTCAGCAAATGTGGCAATTAGAACTAGTTATTATGACCGATTAAGGTTAATAGATAACTTTGTTGAACGTATACGATGTTTTTGATGGTGAATGAGACTTTCTGACATAGTATTACTTGATTCGATAAGAATGCATTGTTGTTTTCTATTTCAGTCAATGATGAATTTTTAAAAATGCTTAAGAAAACTGTATTCGAAATGTTAGCGAATGTTGCCATTAGAAACCGGTTCTTATGCCTAAATGAGGCTAAAAGGTAGCTTTGTTGATCGTACACAACGTCTTCAATGATGATTGGGGATTTTTTGAGATAGCACAACTTGATTTTGCTTAGAATGCATTGTTGTTATCTATTTTTTGAAACATCCAATAACAAAATATTTTTAAATTATTCATATGAATTCAAAAGCGAAGACAATAGCTTCACGCATTCTTTGAAACTATAACATAAGCAACAATTGCATTTTTGTGATTGCCTTTACACTTCAATTAAAAAAAAAAACTAATGATGTTCTCCTCTTCGTGAACGAATGTATTCATTGGCAGCCCACTTTGGTGCTATGACATATTCCACTAATAAGCCATCATTTTCAAGTTGCTTTTTATTGTGATGTGATATATCGTAATAATTTGAACCCTTTGCTTTCAATATCTCACTGAGCACTTATTGTAAAGACATCCACATATTTGTGAGAGTTGTTGAGTGCAACTCATTGTAAACTTATTATATGACTTCAACTAGTTGATTCATTATCTTAGGCATCTTTTTGTGCGTATATAATTATATACTTTCGAAAAATCGAGGTCCAATATGTTGTAATTGGGCTGTTTGGTGGATGTTGTATGAGTATGAATGTAAAAATATCTTGTTGATAATGTGTTTGCCGTTCTTGATCCTCTTGTATGACGTGTGCTTTGTCATTGTTTTTTTGAATGTAAATTACATTATCTCCTTCTTATGGCTACTTTGCCTCAATCGTTGGTATAATGTGGTTGATTAGCATGTTTCTTATGGTCGGCTTGTTAATTGATTAAATAGGTTTGGTTTCCATAGTCCCTTTTGCCTTTTCTTTGATGATCTTTTAGCTATAATTTGTTCTATGAATGGGAAAATGCCTATATTTCCATCAAATGTGCATTGTTCGTCTTTGTTTCATCTTAGTCTTGCAAACAACCCATGAATATGATTTTAGGGACAAATTTGTTTAATTTCCCACACCTATATGGCTTTGGCATATATTTTTCTAGATAAACTCTATGTTATTTCTTTGATAAGTAAATCCATTTTTTGTCAATGTGAACAAAATCATACATATTATAGTACGTTAGGACTATTGTCAAAGTATTATGTTGAAGCAAACGTAGTGCCCAGCCTAACCTGACACGTTTGTTCTCTTCAGAAAGTTTTGGATGCATGCTATTCGTGTGTGGCTTCAAAGATCCCCTCTTGACCTTTCTATAAACTATAGATGTAGCCAGATCTAATTTTCTTGCTAGATCTCTTATACAAGTTATGTCCCTGTATGACATTATTACTCTATTTCTTACACATAAATGGTACTTGTGATCCATATCGAATGTTTACATTACTACCTTTTGTTTCTGTGCTCTGTTCCACAATGAACTAATTGTTCTTCTATTATATCCAAACTTGGTTGCTATCTTATAAATGGCCCCATGTAGAGAGCCTGAAATTGTGTTGTTTAATAAATGCAGCAAGAATTTGTCACCTTTTGCCATCATTGAGCCTCGATTTATGATGATTTGGCTGATTTGTAGATGGTGATGGGTGATTGAGGTCAAATATTTCATTGTAGGGCAGCACAAAGTCCCCTTGCTCCCCTTGCTATTGTGTTTGAGCTGCACCATGATTTAATTCATCACCAACATCATCTTCATTAGGAAAACGACTCGTACAGTGAATACTACCCAACCAAGAAATCGAACCGTTCTTCTAAACCTGAAACCATTAGATGATATGATGTTGTTTCATAACAATTGTGTTTTTTTTTGTACTTTTAATTTTTGGAAGATGAAGTTTTGTTTCTAATCTTAGCTAAGTTCCCTTGAATTTCTATTTTTAAGGGGATATTGAATGTTGTTGGCAGCTTAAATGTACCCCTTAATTCGTTAGCTCTATTGTGATTGGCCAAAATGCATTGATTGGGATCACTGTAGTAGTGATTTGTGTGTTGTTTATCCAATTGGTAGGTTTTTTTTATTTATTGTTTTAATTTCCTTTAATACATGGATTATAAATATTTACACTTGTTATTTAATGCTCTTATCCACCTGCATCAATTTTTAATAGAATTTGATGTTAATTTCATATTAGTTTAAATTATTTTTTATAGTTATTGACATTTAAGATTGTCTTCGAATGGGAAGAAAAAATAAATAAAGGGAGTATGTAAATAGTGTTAAAATCAAAATAATATTGCAATTAATCTAAAGCACAGAAAATACTTGAAATCATAAAACCAAAAATTGCAAATTGATAGTGTTATCAAACATACCTTTATATTACCAATACATAATAGACACAAAATGTTAAAAAAGATCAATATATAATATTAATATGAATAGGTATAACATCCAATGAAAATGGCCCAGTGTAAGAGTCAACAACTAATTGTTAAACTTGGTCTAAAAACTTGAATTTAGTTGGTTGTAGTGGAAAGAGAATTGTAAAGTTTATAGCATTTATGAACAAGATATTAACATCCCTATGATACACATTTAACAATTTATTCAAAAGTACTTCGAAAATCTTAAAACCCATGTAACCTCCCAAAATAATCTTTTTTATTAATAAAGAATAATTTATTAGTTTTAATCACATAAAACCACTTACTATAAGTAAAAATTAGTAGTAATAGGAAACACCATACTAGTGATTCATAATAAATTAGTTAATCGGTATAAAGCAATTTCAATATGTAAAAATTTGTTTAAATTATAAAAAAAAGTTTTGATTTGTAGAATCAATTTTTAATCGGTAAAAATAATCGGTGTTAGTATTTTACAAAAAAATAAAGATGATTTAACGGGACCTTAACTGATTAAATGTAGATAATCTAAAACTCGAGATTAAATCTTATCTACTACTCCCTCTGTTCACCTTTGTTTGCCCCATTTAAAAAAAGTTGCTTTTTTGAGGATCAACAAAAAAGTCTAAACCAACATTTAGAATTAACTTTATTAATACATCCATAATTAATTTGAAAATGTGGGCTCAATAGCTGTCTACGTAGAAAAAGTTGTCATGAGAGTTGCAAAAGGCAAAGGTCCCCTTTTAAAATTTCCCACAAAAAAGGAGAGGAAATTTTTGAGAAAATTTCCCACCAGAATTCAAACCCCAGCTAGCCACAAAAGCCCTCATACTTGAGGCCTTATAAAAACGTTCACAGGGAAAGAGTTGTCCAAGAAAGAGGTTGTACAAGTCTTAAATACACCCAAAATAAATGTTCAAGATTCCAACATTATGACTTTATAAGATTCCTAGATTCTCTCAGAACAAACCTATATAGAGAATATCAAGAGCTGTCTTTTGGCATTCTATTTCAAACCTGCAGTGGCCAACATATATTTCACAATGAGGCATCAAGGGATTATAAGAGTTAATGACAGTTTTCCACAAATAATAAATACACAACCAGCATAGAGTACATAATTCCACAAACCAAGTGGGACAAACAAAAAAGCCAAATCAAGGTATTGAAACATACTTCCATAGAGTATAGAGCCAGCAGAGACTCACATGAAGGGAGTTAGCCAGCAAAAAGGACAAATATGATCGAAGAGGACAGGTTTGAATGCATCACTGAACTCTTAGCAAAGAGCAAAAATTTGGAATTGCCAGGGGGTTACTTATCAGAAGTAGCCCATACATTCAAATGCAGCAGATGGATCATCCAAAGGCTATGGAGAGAAGTGAAAAAGAATATGAGACAGTAGCAAAGCTTTGGCAAAGGGATGATAAGAAGACATATCAATGCAATGAAGTCAATTCTCGCATCAAAGAACAAGCTCCAGAGATTAAATTGGTATATGTCACATCTCATTAATATCAATACTTTGCCAATATTTAATGACATGTTTAATTATATTTATGTTGATGAGAAATGTTTTTTTATGTCCAAAATAAGTCAATCATATTACTTATCACCATCTGAATTAGAGTCATACAGACATACAAAGTTTAAAAGATTCATCACCAAAGTTTTGTTTCTCACAACAATTGCAAGGCCTAGGTTTTCAGAGGATGTGAGATGTCTATTTGATGGCGAAATTGGTTGTTGGCTTTTGTTCAAGAAATGCCAGCACAGAGAACAAGTGTACACATGGAGGCAGGAACATTGGAAGTGAATCCAATTAAGAATATCACAAAAGAAGTGATCAAAGAAATGGTCATCAACAAATTAATGCCAGCTATTAAGAGCAAATGGCCATTAGGTGCAAGTGGTAACATAAAAATTCAACAAGATAATGCCACACCGCACATACTTCAATCTTATATTCATTGCCAAGATGTATCAAACACAGATGGATTTGACATACATTTGGTGTCACAACCACCTAATATCCCTGATTTGAATGTGCTAGACTTAGGTTTTTTCAGAGTTATTCAAGCTATACAACATGAGCAAGCACTTAGGACAATTCAGGAATTAATTCAAGTTGTCAACCATGCATATGAAGTCTTTGAACCTAGACTTGTCAACCATGTGTTCTTAACTCTACAACATGTAATGGTAGAAGTAATGAAGTAGCATGGAGGCAACAACTACAAAGTACCATATGTAGGGAAGCAAAGATTAGAGAGAGAGGGGGAGCTTTAAATTTCAGTTCTAAGTACCAACACCATTGATATAAGAGTATTTAACATAAGCCATTCATCAATATTTGAGCATCAATGGACTGCCCATAGTGACTGAGAATGATACAAATGAAGTAGGCACCAGTGAAGAATAGGAAGTAGAGCATAATATCGTAAATCTCAACATAAACTTGTAATTCATGTATGAATCTGTTGTAAGTAAGTGCTAAACACATAATCTTGTTAAATGTTCAAATGGTTTTAGGATTTAGAAATTTTTTGGAAACCATTTGAAGTTTTTGATACTTTTGTAATGTGTTAAGCCACAATGAGCAATGAAAGACATGATTTAGAATATGATATCCTCTCAGGTGAATGTTTTTCCTCACACATAACATGAACATGTTCAATTGGACAAATACACAAATAAAATTATACATGCAATGTACTGTTGGTGGCATATGGTTTCAACAATAAGGCCATTGAACACACATGACTTTACTTATAGACAACTCATTCATCATTGAGACTAGGTCTCTCAAGTTAAAATCTTATTTCATATGTTCATAGTTTGTTGTCCTATGTCATTGCGACCCAATATGCCTCATCAATACTAATTAAGTTACACTCCTTCATCATAGAGGATATAACATATACCCCAAAACCACATGCACACAACATAACAAGATTCAATAGACAACAAAGGCATAAATTAACTAATCTCTAAGAAAACAAGATTCAACAATTGGAATTAACAATAACAGAGGTATAATTAAACTTATATCTAACTAAACATGATTCAACAACAAACATCAATAATAAGATATGCATAAATTAACAAAACCATAACCATAAATCACAAAAAACAGAGCCATAAATCAACAAAAATAAACAAGACATAAATCAACAGAGACAGAACCAAACAGACTCCAAACCAGCACAAAAGGTTAACAACTAGCACAAAACCAGACCCCAAAACTAGCACAACCAAACCCCAAAACTAGCACAACACCAAACCCCAAAACCAGCACAACACTAGACCCCAACACCAACACAACCAGACCCAAAACAACCACAAATCCAAACCCCAAAACCAGCACAAATGTATACAAAGAACACTAGCATACCTCAAATCCCAATAATAGCCCACCATCACCCTAAAGATTCAAACAAAATACACTAGACCCCAAAACCACCATAATACGTTGACAACCAACACAAAACCAGACCTCAAAACCAGCATAAGTCAAGCCCAAAACAAGCACAACCAGCACAAGGACACCAACATAGCTGAAATCCCCCCAATAGCCCACCAACACTCCAAAAGTTCCAAAAAATACACCAGACTCCAAAACCAGCACAAAACCAGACCCCAAAACCAGAATAACCAAAATCCAACACCAGTAGACTTGAAATCCCAACAATAATCCACCAACACCCCCAAAAATTCAAACAAAATACACTAACTCCAAAAACCGACACAAAACCATCAATAAATCAGACCCCAACACCATCACAAAACCAGACCCCAAAACCATCACAAGGACACCAGCAGACCACAAATCCCACCAATACCCCAAAAATTCAAACAATACAAAACTGACCCCAAAATCAGACACAACAAGATCACCAAAATGCATCAACACAACATGCAGAAAAGTAAACTAGGCCACAAATCAACAAAAACCATCGTACATGAGTTAACAACAGAAATGAACATTAAGAGATGCATAAATCAACAAAGACAAGCATGAATCAAATAAAAACCATCTAGA